>OY728130.1:698485353-699984728 GCA_963277665.1 Viscum album | reverse complement strand
TGATTTTTGGGGTTTCTCGTGTTTTTTTATTTTTTCCTTTCATTTCGCGGCGGTTTTACCGAAACCGCCGCTAATCCTAGAAAAAAAATTAAAAAAATTAAAAAAAATAAAAAAAATAATAAATAAATAATTAATTAATTAATTAATTATGGAATTTCACGGCGGTTTTTCACGGCGGTTTAAAAACTACTGCGAAATCGCAGCCTGAAACACGTTTAGCGGCGGTTTTTAAAACCGCCGCTAAATGGCAGTTTTCTTGTAGTGGAACCATCCTATAAACTATTGATTATATGTATTTGATATCCATCCTTCATCCCTTAATGGATTCAAATATCTAATAATTTATTTATAGGATTCAGTATATGGATCAACATATTCACTATTGTGTAAAATGTAAATGGGATGTTTCTCTCACTTTGTGATGGTAATTGTAAAAACAAATCTTCCAAAAATCCCTTCACTAATAAGGCATATGTTGTTATGAGACTTTGGGAGACCGATGCTGTCAACATTTTATAGGTGATCGTTACAGAATTCAACATCTTCTTAAAAAATATTTCATTCTACAATAAAACCTTCATGATGACATCAATTAATGATGTAACCTATCACAATATTCATATATCACTCAATGGGGTACATCCATATGTAAAGGATGGGACCACATAGTTGAACCTCTCTAACCAAGTAAACCATCAGGTGGACCATTATATCAAATAATGATGGTGGTAAGAACATATATAATTCACATAATATTACTTTAAGCTTCTTATTCATGATTAGAAACTCTACTGGTTATTTAACTTTATTGCATATAGATTTGAAAAAGAAGTAAATTCTGGTTAATGTATGTAATACATTTTTAGGAAGAATGTAATGTAAAGTGTCGAGCATTAAATTTTGCATCAAAACATGATATTCGTGTGATTTTAGTCCCTATAACTTCAAATTAGTCATTGACATGACATTCTTGATATTTGATGAATACCACTCTGGAACTTTTAAACCATTAAAGAAAATGAAAATTTTCAATTTTTCTTGTCTGGATAGAGTTTAAGTTGTTGGAGGAAGAAAATTCTTCCTTTCACCCTTCACCAGTTTCAACTATTGTATTATCCCCATGTCAATCATGACCAACCTAGTCATGAAACCATATTTTTTAGGAACATTTAATAATGTTCCAATAACACTGATAATTTTTTTTCTTCATGCATGATATCCAGAAAATTTATGACGTGCAAACAATTCCATTATGGTAATTCAAAAAAAATTGATCTTTTCTTCTAATAGGATTTCATAAGGTTTTTCAAAAATGGTTTACCCAAAATAATGTCAATATATTTTACTTTATCAAATAGTTTATCATCCATTAGTGTAGACTGAGTTGTACCTTATTAGGTATTCCCATAGAATTTTCTCGTCTAGGATCGATATTTATATCATCGAGGTAAAAAATTATGATGTCCAAAAAACATAGTCTTTAAGTTATGTTTCAACTAAACTGAGTGTGTGAATTCTTCTCAAATGAGACACCCCAAAATTTCTTTAATGTTATATCCCGATAAGTTTTCATATGCAGAAAAGTCATTTATCATCCCATACACCATGTCCTTCAATGTGAATTATTCACTTATATGAGCATTATACATTTTAACACATATATCCCACATCCATTTATAATTTTCGATCGATAGAGACAAATAGACATCAATATCATTATCAGGTTATTTTGGTCCAAATATAAGCAGAGACAACATAATGTATTTGTGATTCATGCATAACCATGGAAGTAGGTAATAATTTACCGACATAACAATCTATATTCTCTGAGTACTACTTCGTATAATAAAATGATTTATTCAATTTTTAGATAACACTATATGAATTTTTATCATCTCATTTCCCAATTCATGATACTCATAATCAATTTTCCTTCAATAAGGATAGTCTACATGATGATGTAGTTTCCCAAATTTAATTCTTTTATTTTCATGATATGTCAATTATCTTGCAGTTTCCCGACATCCATTAGTCTTCTAAACCATGGAATGATAAGAAAGTACCATACAAATTTCAAAGGACATGATTCATCTTTCTTGTATCAATTTTCTCCAAACTTATTGCATTTTATGAGTGATTTAAGGTCCTTGAGAAGCAATATGACATCATTTGGACAAGAATGTATTTTTTAGAGATTATTACCATTGAATATAGCATTCGTTTAGTGTTATATGTTTGAAAAATAAGTTCATTTTATGCTTATAGAAAGTCATTTTGGAGACCAAGTAGTTCTGTAAAGATGGTTTCACTCCATCTATTGTCGAATTTCAAATTATATAACTTCAATACAACTTACAATGTTGTGTTTATAGTAAAACTGATGTACAATGGTCTCGTAGTATAGCTATTTAACTTCTCAAACAACTTTTTACAATCATGAAGGTCATCTTTAATGTCCATTTTTTATTTTTCTATATTATCACCATCAAAATTTATAATGGTATTCATATAAAATGATCCATAAACCGCAGTATCATCTAAATCGTTGTGCATGTTCAATGTTTTCCACAAGTTTAGTCTAAAATTTATATATCTAATCTATTCCATGATAAATAAAATCATTTTCCAACACTTCTAGACTAATTTTTCTTTAATAAAAATAATGTAAACATTGAAAAAGGATTTGAGAAGGGTCGTATGTATTATTTATTTCAAACTTGATAAAATATTTAACTCCATCATCATATTATTTTGTCATACGATTAGCATGACTCTTTTTTTATTCATATTTATCCTATTAGGTTCATAAAATATTCATTTTTTACAAAAAAAATAAATAAATACACATAATATATTCATAACCAAAGGAGAACTTTATAAATGATTCTAAAAAAAGGATCCCAACATTTGAATGTTATCAGTTATGATTCCTGACAAGTTATCATTTTAGTTAAGGGTGGCATGAAAAGAAACAACATAGTGCAAACATGTGGTTGTTGGTCTAGGTTCTCAATTGATGTTATGTGGGACAAAAGGGTGGTAATAAATATATTATTAAACAAAAATTATTTATTATTGGATAGTATACTTCCATTGGAAATTATTGTTATTTTTTATCGTTTAATTATGACTTGGATTTCGAAATTTGTGAAAAAAAATGTCTTTCATCAGAACATATATGGTCATGTAATTACCGTATTTTGACATAGGCTCATGAATATTGAAATTTCATGAAACAAATGGATGAAATTATTAATGATGACTGAAGTGAAGTTGGATTCCATGTTACTCTCTTTTTCTATACATTGTTCTAGACCATACATTATAGGAATACCTTCAAATATATTTATACTATAACCCACTGACAAACCCCTATTTCAAATATAGTAGAGTTATCAATCTTAAGTATATTTTACATATCCTATAATATCTAGAACCTCTATTCAAATTCTTTAAAACACCACAAATACTTTCCACTAATAGACATTACAAAAAAATATGTTAGTGTGGATTTCACATCATTGAGATCCAAAACATTCTAATTCCACCTCTATCAATGACACAAATCATTATATGTTATCTCCCATATCTAGTAGGCAAAAATTTCATAGTTATATCCAAAACAGTATACTCATTCTTAATAAAATTTATACTACACATATGGTTAGGGAAGATTAAAATAAAATTTATAAAATTATTCCAATTTCTTTTAATCTTTTATGTGACTAAGATAAAGGTGTTTTAAATTAGAAATTTTTATTGTTTACACTGAATCCATTCCTAATGATAGAAAATAGATCAAAATAATAATAATATTGTGTACATGGTTTAATAAAAATATTATAAATAAGAAGATGAAACTTATACATAACTGCACACCTCAATCCATGAATAAATTTTTCCTTTTACACTCCTCATATTTAAGGTAACTAGATAAGAAAATTAATCTAAAAAATCATTTTTCTCAACATCTATATTAACCAAGGAAAACTCACAACACCTTCGATTTTAAATTCATATTTTGTGCTTGTTTTTAATAATTATAACATTAAAATTTCTAGAGACATTTTAAACACTAAAACATACCTTTTATATGTGGGTTGTAGCATTCAAATTTTATTTTTAATGATTTTTACTCATCTCACCACTCGTTTATTTAAAAATAGTTATAAATTTCATGAGTAATCAATAACTTCGTATGCCATTTTCACAAATAGCATTCAAAATCAATCAAAAAAACACACAATATGTCTATTTCTTCATATTACATATGTTTCATGCCTATAAATAATATTTTAAATATATATGATCTCTAAAACAATCCAGAATTGTCAATAATCATATAAAAATTTAAAAATAAATAATTTCACATTATTATACTCAATAAAAACACATCCCAATTCAAAATTCAAACACAAAAAAAGGGAAATCAGTAATCAAATAAAGAACTTCCACAATTAATGAAATCATAATTAAAACCCTTTTAAATTTATGAGTACAAACAAAAAAACCATATCAACTTAAACAAAAGGAAGATTTAAACCTGAACCATTAGAAAAAAATAAAGTTTTGAAAATACACACGAAACTAAACAAGTAATAAAATCTCAAATAAGTTCAATATAACCCATATAAATATTTTAAAATAAATACAATACATTATTTGTACAAACACGTCCAAATATCTTATTAAAAAATTTTGAAAAAAAAAGTGAAATATTCTCCACTATAACAACCCTTTCAAAAACAAACAAACATAACTAATTTTTTGAAAAAATTTAGTATTAGAACAAAAAAATGTAAATCAAAACCACCTTAAAAATAAAAAATATATAATCAAAACCACATCCTATTGATAAAAAACCCAACCAAAATTACTCAAAATGAATTTAATTTCATCGTTTACAAAATAATTCAAATTAATTATATAAATCCATTTAAAACAAAATATAATGAAACATTATTATTTAAAACTACACTATTTTATATTATAAGTCATCTTTAAACTCAAACTAAGCTCCACCAACATCCCCATATTTTAGAATGAAAATTATTTTATTTTACTTTATAAACCACTCTAAAATGAAACTCATGCTACAATATTATCAACACCAATTACTCAAGAATTATTAAAGGTTCACTACACTTTAAAATAAAAAATTTCTAAAACATTGTAAATAAGTAAATAAAATTAAGTTTAAAAATTAAATCTATAATCATAAAATTATGAATGCACTTAAAAACATTCAAAAGAGAGTATCCAACACCGAATCACTCAAATATTTCCATAATATTTAGCTATAAATGGATATATTCAACATTCATAAAACTATTCTCACACATGAATAAAATTTTTATATAATTCCAATACACTATAAATAATACCATTACTCATTCAAAAAATAATCCACAAATATAATATATAATTTAAATCCATTAGTTTCCATAATTCAACTCAAATAAAATACTAGTATCTTAACTATTACATTTCAAAAATTGTCATTTTCATGGAAAATACATATAGTTTAATACCAACCAATAAATTTTAAACATAAATACCTTTATACCATAATGGAATAAATATGAATGAAATCTTAAAATGATTTAACCAGTATTGATAACATAGTTCATTAAAATCAAATTCATTAAATATGATTACATAAGAAAAGTACAATAACCATAAAATAAACTGAAAACCATTCACTAATCAGGTCACCACTATATCTAATTATTTAACCAATTTTATGTATTTTTCAATAGATTCAAAATTGGTTTTGAGTCTGTCCTAAATTATGGTATCTTAAAAATTGGTAACAAAACTTAATACAAATAAGCACACCTCAAAATAATAAAAACTACCAACATTGACACCCACATACAAACATTTCAAAAAAACACCATATGAATAAAATAATTAAAATATATAAAATATTACACTCACATTCAAAGAATAAAATCAACGAATTCAATATGGTTAGTTTCAATTTATTCAATTTAAAACCCCATGTTTTCCTCTCTACCATCAAAAATATTTTAATCATGTGAAAAACATAGTCCATTTACTTAAACATAAATGTTTCAAATGAAAATAATTTTTTAAGGAGGAGAAAAAATGGGTCATTCATCCAACATAAAACAAGGAGACAACATATAAAAGTGATCTTGGCATGGGTTGGCTTTAGGTAGGAGCATTAAGAAGCAAGAATACTGCTCAATGAGTGGTTATACTGGCCATGACGACCAATGCGGGGCAGCATTAGCAGTGATCATCCACCCTAGTTTTGTTATGAAATTGAGAGTGGGAGAGATCCTTGATACTCATAATGTTCAGTTCATATTGAGATTGAGTTTATATTATGAAGATAGATGATCAATGACACTAATAAATGATAGAGGAGGAGAAAAAATAGCATACCTTATATTTAAGTGTTGATTCATCTAAGAGAAAATCGAGGCGGAGAAGAGGCAGAGATAAACTTTTGCAAGAGTTTCAACAGTGTGATGAAAAGTGGTTCAATTAAGGTTCTTTTTAAAAGATCAGGGAGGGTTTTATCAACACATCCAAGAAAGTGCTGATAAAGAGGGTTTTTATCAGCGTTGGTGAAAGACCTCTTTATCAGCACTAAACAAGTGATGATAAAGACCTGTAAAATTAATTTTAATAATATGATTAATATAATTAAAAAATTTATTGTATATAGTTATAAATAAATAGATATAATTATAAATATATTAAAATAATTGTAATTATGTATTTATAAATATAATTATCGATATATATTTATAAATATAATTATCAATATATATTTATAATTAAATATAAATAAATATATTTGTAAATATATTTATAAATAAATATATTTATAAATAATTATATTAATAAATATTTTTATATAATTATAAATATACTCAAAACAGTTCCAGCCATGTGTTAAAAACTAATGGTCCAAAAAAATATTTATAAAAAGGATGTACAAAAGACATACAAAGAGAGGGAAATCAATATAGTCAAAGTGGTAGTGCCACTAAAGAGAAAAAGACCATTCAATAAACTCCTTTTATGTCTATCGCATCTTCCTTGAGAGCCTCCCCTTACTCTCATATGGCTATCATGCTTCCATTGCTTTGAAGCCTTCCATGTTATGTCATGCTCATCCACACTTAGAAAATTGTCATCCTCAAGATGAGATTCAGAATCAAAATGATCTCTCGTGGAAACATTTGTTAATAGTAATGCAAAGTCATCCTGAGGGTTACTTTTTTTCTCATGAATGGCACCAAATTCTTCACGAAACACATCCCTAAATATGGACCTATTTAGCACATCAAGAAAAGAAAATTTTCCCAGATTAGGATTTGGAGAGATAGTGAAAATGTATGTTTTCTTCACTCCTAGTGTATCACCAACCACTAGGCCACCCACCACATCCTCAGTACCATCATCTTCATCCTTGTCTAATTATTTTCCTACAATGGATGGTAGTGGACTAGATTTCCTATGGTTAACAATATGATAGCCCGCATTATCCACAAAAACATTTTTTCCTTTGTTCAAAGTTTATTCCCTATCCACTGAATTATGCACCATTACATTTGTTAGATGATGAATATCCAAAGGAGCCAAAAAATCACAATCATTGATGGGTGCCTTCCCTGGATGGTTGGTATCAGTATCTTCATGAGAAATTTTCATTTCTTGGGTATCAATAGAAACATTGATATAAAGCTTCAGGGCAACCGCAAGTAGTTTCCCCCACACGACTGCATCAAGGGAGGCAACAAAACCATTGTCCCTACCTTCATCCTCCACCATATCACTAATACCAGCACCATTGGAGACCTCATTGAGGTTCCCATTACTAGTCTTGTTGACACCAGAGACTACATCAGCAAAAGAAGCCACAAGTTGATGGGCATAGGTTCAAGGATCAATCCCACTTCTTTTCACGAGCCTAAAAGTATGTGCTAACATAGGAGTAGCTCCTCTCAAACCATCCTTCCCTCACATCTCATCCATGGTTTTAGCTGAATTAGGGACTAGTAATTTAGGCTTGTAATTTTCATCTCAATGAACATACTTTTTATATTTGGTACATCTTAACCCTCTATGGAAGTTTTCCTTAGTATGCCCAATACAGAAGTAGTTAGCAAAAAAATTAGGAACATACTCATATTCAATATTATGTTCAAATATAATGTCCCAATGACCAAATAAATAGTTTCAAATAATGTTGAATTAAGATCAAATTCAACCAAGGTCCTAGAATAATGACCATACCAGACTAGCTCTTTTTATTTATCAAATTTAATTGGTGTACCCATAGCCAATGCAATGTCCCATGGGATACTTGGTTGCGAAAATAACCAATTTAGTCCTCTCACCTGAATGTAGGACTAAATAATAGATTTCTTGGCCTAATAAAAAACAAACCAAGGGTCCTAGTCCTAAAATATAAGGACTCCTATCTAGAGATTAACATACTCATAGATCCAAACCTTTAACTAGATCTCCTATGAATTTAATGTAATGTGTAAATAGCCCAAGTTGATCGACACAATATGTCAATCATGAAAACCCCAAATCTAAACTAGTCGATTTCTCATATCATCCAACTTCCAGGGTTTTCTCTTCACCTGTGAAGTGAGCTGTGCAATAATAGAGTGTTGGAAAGTCTCCATCCACTCCTCAATGATCTTAGGGATGGATTCAAAAAATGCAACTAAACCATTCTTCAAGATATTCTTATGTGTAGAAGAATCTAAGTTAAACCAAGGGAAGAATCTCTCAGAGGAATTGTTGACAGCTCATGGCCCGAATAATTGCTTCAGGGAGTCATGAAACTGGGGATTCAAAGACGTCAAATTGGGATTATCCAGCTTTGAGTCTTGCTCGCTAACCACAGAGCACAATCTCACCTATCGTGATCCAGAACCAACCTCCACCTCCTTCAAACTAGTCGGATCCTCCATCGGAGAAGGAACCAAATCTGAAGAAGAGGAAACATCTCGTGATGTGGGTACTGCCTTCGAGGCATCATCCACCATCGAAGTGATATGTGGATCATGAAATACACATGAATACACATCTCATGAGCCATTCCCGACCACCAAAGAAGGAACCAGATCTGAAGATCATGATGCAAGTACTACCTTCAAAGTATCATTCATTGCCTAAGAGGGATGTGGATCATGAGTCATGCACACTCACACCTCCCGCAAGCCATTCCGAACTTCCATCACCTTCGGAATAATTGGAGCCTCCACCGGAAGAGAAACCCGCTCTAAAGATGAACTCATCACAACAATAGGAAACCCTAATCGTCATTCTCATCTATAATTATAAATATATTTATATCATTATATATATTTATGTATTATAAATATATTTAATAAATATAAATATAAATATAAATATAAATATAAATATGGTAAATGTGTTTTTTATATAAATATATTTATTATAATTTTATAATTATTTAAATATATATTTATATATTTATAATTATATAAACCCTTTTTTTAAAATTATATATATTTATTTATAATTATAAATATATAATTTTATAAATATAGTAAATATACATTTATAAATATATTTATTTATAAATATTTATTTAAAAATATATTTTTAATATTATTAATGAATATAAACTCTTAAATGAACGAATGTTAAAAATTTTGGAAATTGAATAATTAAAAATGAGTAGACTTTAAAAAAATTTAAAAATGGATAAGTTTTATTAATTATACAAATTATTAAAAAATGTATGGATATATATATATATTGAAATGAATATTAATAAATATTAAAAATATTAAAACATAGTAAATAAATATGTGTAAATAAATATTAGAAAATTATTAAATTCCAAAAAAATAAAAAAATATTAAAAATATTAAAAATGAATAAATAATAATAACTGGAATAATATTAAAAAAATCTACCAATTAAAAACATAATATATTTAATATATTATGTTACTAAATAAAATTCTAAAATGAATATTAAAATTTGACTAAATTACATAAATATTAGGTGTATGTGTCTCTATATAAGATCTCATTAATTGTGTAAATATTTATGTCTTTGAAATTAATGTGTATATATATATACAAGTTTAATATATGTTAAATTGAATAATGAAATTATATAATATATAGCGTTTATTAATGAAATAAATAATAATAAGAATGAATAAATTTAAAAAATAAATAACTACAATTAAGTCTATAGATAATTTAAAAAAAATTAAAAATGAATATTTATATATGTTAAATGGAAATGAATACATATTAATTATATAAATTAAAACCATATTAAAAAAATAAATGTTAATGAACAAACATGTAATAATAAATATTAAAAAATTGATAAAATTACAAAAAATATTGAACAATAAAAAATTGAAAATGAATAAATTAAAAAAAATATTAAATATATTAATGAATAGTTATGTATAAAAACATTAAAAATAAATAAATTAAAAAAATATTAAATTAATAAATATTTAAAATCTATAAATTATAAAAAAAAGTATATGCATACTTAACATTATCATTGAATAAATTATATTAAATGAATGCATGTTAAAAACGAGTGAAATTTGAATGTATATATAATTAAATAATTAATATATTGTTTATAATTAATAAAAATGAATACAATTATTGAAAAAAGAATAAATTTGATATAAATATATAGAAATAAATAATATTTTAATTATTTAATTAATATATTAATTATTTAATTAGTATATTAAGTATTTAATTATTTTATAACAATAAATAGTATATTAATTATTCTATTGGTATATTAATTATTTAATAATGTTATCCATTTTAATTAATTAAAAAAAATTAATAATTATTTAATAAGATATATATAATATATAATTAATTACTTTATATATATTAAATTTAATAAATTAAATTATAAAAAATTCTTGGTTAGCTCGATCTAGCTCATGAACCCACATGAATATATGTTTAAATAAAAATTAATATATATTAATTATATAAATTACAACTATAATTAGAACATTAAATACTAAAAAAATTATTAAAAAAATTATTAATGAAATTTTTATAAATAAAAATGACTAAATTTAATATATATATATATAGAGTAATAAATAGTATATTAATTATTTAATTATTATATTGAGTATTTAATCAATTTATAAATTTTAATTAATTATAAATAGTGTATTACTTATTTAATTATATATATAATATTTATTAATTTATTAATTTTTAATTAAATAATTAATATAATATTTATTAATATATGACAATATATTAATATATATCAATATTTAATATATATATAAATATTTAATATATATCAATATATTTTTACATGTATCAATACCTATTTTTATCTACAAAATAAAAATTTAATTATAAAAAATGAATAAATGTACATAAATATTAAAAATGAATAAATTTTAAAAAATGTTTAACCAATAAAAATTAAAAATAAAATATTAATATATATTCATGTATATCAACATATATTTTTGTATATGAAATAAGAATTTAACTATAAAAAATTATTAAGTTAGTTGGCCCCCAACCTGAAGGACCAATCATTTAGGCACCCAAATAGGGAATGCCTGCTAAAAAAGGGTGGGCCAAAATTCACGAAGAGACTATGGTGGGACAAGGCCCGCATGGGATTGTGTGTGTAGGCACATACCCATATAGGTGTGTGTGGAGAGTGTATGAAGGATCTCATTCCCACATTTGGCTTCTAAAGTCGTGATGTCATGGAATGATATAAAAACAAGTGGTTGACTGTAATCATTTTTGATGTGGGACTCACATGTTAGTTTTATCAAGGCTTTAACTAGAATTGATAAAGAAAAACTTTATTAGCTTTAGGAAATGCACTAAAAATGTGTTTTATCATTGCTTTTTTAGTGTTGATAAAAGGTACCCTTTATCAATTTTTTTTATTAGCGCTGATAAAATCTAACGCTGAATAGACTCAAAACTATAGTAATGATGTTTTAGTAAAATGTGTGTGTCGTATGGTCAAGTTTTAGAAAAGTATATCGAATTATCATGAAACTGTATGGAAATGATCACTGGATTATTTTTGACCTTTATGAATATACCACATGTCATTTTAATGTGCAGTGTGATTGGAATAACCTCAAACACATTCTTTCATTATAAGTATTAAAGAATATCAAAACACATTTCACATCATCAAAATCAATCATATGATATCAAATGGCCAGAAAAATCAAATAAAATACTCTTAGATTCATTTATGAAATATTGGAATGAATTTCATGTTATTCTAACACACAGTGTGGTCAAAATGATCAAAAAATCTTTTTTTCTATTTAAATGATATGTTTTAGTTAAAATCATTTTATATATAATCAAAAGTGATCAAACGATCTCATATTGTTGTGAAAATATAGTAAAATTATTTTCGATTCATTTCTAACTTATAGGAATAAACCTCACATTATTTCGAAACATGGGGTGGTCAAGATAGTCTAAAGTATACATTTTTTAGTATGGGTGTTAACAAAGTTCAAAACATGCATCTTATGGTCAGAATCAAGAAAATGATCATAAAATTCCATGAAACTTTAGAAAAATGTTATTAGATTCATTTATAAAATATAGGAATGAATTTTTTTTCATTTTGATACATGATGTGATCGGTATGACAAAAAGTGCATGTTTTAAATTTAAGTGATTTTTTATTTCAAAATGTGCATCACATACACAAAATTGATAAAATGGGCTCAAATTTTTGTTAAGATCTAAGACAATGGTTGCTGGTTAATTTATGACTTGTAGGAATGAAACTTGTGTCATTCTAATGTGTAGTGTGGTTGGAATAACCTAAAGTGTGTTTTTTTAATTGAAAATGATAAGAAGGTTCAAAATACATTTCACATGGTCAAAACTAAGAATATTATCACAGAATTTCATGAGCCTCTAGGAAAACTTTCTTAGATTCATTTATGACATGTAGAAATGAACAACACATCATTATGACATATTGTGTAGTCGATATATCTAAAATTTCATGTTTTCAATTTAAAATTTGTATTTAAATTCGAAAGGTGCATTACATGATCAAAACTAACCAAATGAGCTCAGATTATCTTGAAAATCCAAGATAACAATCATTGACTCATTTGTGATATATAGTAATGAACCATATATCATTTTGACATGTGATTTCGAAATGAACCAATGTGTTTTTTCATAAGTAATTAGTTTTAATTTTTTTAAGTGTCTTTATTAAAATGTATATTGTTTATTAATACTTATAAATGACTTATTTCAATTACAAGTACATTTCTTTGATAGGTCAAAAGTCAAAGGATTTTTGATTCACAAAAAAACTCTTCTAAACATATTTTGTTATGAAAATGTTTTATTTATAATTTTTTTAATAATAATTGATAGTTTTAATAAACAAATGTATTTTTAAATAATCAAATTTATTTATTATTTATATTCTATTGATTTTGATGATGATTTTTCTATATATCTATGTTTTCTTATATTTTAGTTATCACAACACTAAATAGAGATTGTAACAGTCTATTGTGGCCTTTCTTTACATTAAAAATGTGATGAGAAAGGTTAACTGTATCACCACTAAAAAGTGTCAAGAAAGACACTATTTTCAACGTTAAGATAGCACTAATAGATGTGATCTTTCTTAATGTTTCTTAACCACTAAGAAAACCATTTTTTATCATTGAGAATAAAAAAAATTAGTACTGATCTCACCAACTTGATGAGATTAATTTTATAAAAAAACATTAAAAAATTATAATTTAAATAAACATTTAGCTGCAATTTATTTTATCAAGTAAATGTAAGAAATATCATTTATGGATAAAATAAATGTGTGAAAATAGCATTAATTATTTGTTTTAACATCTTTTTAATCTATTATAAATTAAAATTTTATCTCGCTACCTAAGTGAGACAAATTTTATAAAAAAAGTTAAAAGAGTAGAATTTTTTTATGAATATATTATTATAGATAAAATTTATACCAACAATTAAATGCTACAAATATTTTTTATGAAAAATAATTTTTAAAATTTTTAATTAAATATTATTATAAACTAAATTTATCATTCTTGGATAAAATTTATTTTTTATGATGGTTTTTTGTGAGGTCGAAAAAATAAATTTAAACTAAAATTTAAATTTTATTTTAAAAAATACAATATAATTTTTTTTTTGAGTTTTATGGATTTTTTATTAATTAAAATTTTCATCTTAAAATATCATTGATTCTTATTTTATAATAAATTTTTTATAATATCTAAATATAATGGAACCCCCACATTTTAGGCATAAAAGAAAAGTAAAAAGTAACAAATTTAAATTAAAAAATAATAACAATGTTGGTCATAAAAATAATATCTATTTTTTAAAAAGGGATAAGTAAAACATACCAATTCATTCATTGCAATAATATTTACACATTGGTTATTAAATCTCACAAAATTTCGGGAATGAGGATTACAAAGAAACAAAGATAACTATTGTGTCTAAAAGTATTCATAGAGACTCAATCCTAAGACCCCTTGTGATACCTCTCAAATGTGTAACCACTAGGATACACAATTGGTGAATATTGGTCCTTTATGTAACATCCCTGCCCAATTGACCATTAAAGCGGTATGTCACAGCTTTCCACGTGGAGATAAGATCTGGTGATTAGTTTATCTATAATCCTCTAGAGTTCTCTACATCTCCACTAGGTTCGAGAATATTCTAGACTTCTCTGGAGTGTTATGGAACACCCCTTGGTAATTGAAGGCCCCAGAACATTCTAAACTTTCATAGAAGGTTGTGGGTCTCAATGAGTTCTATAATGCTCCATGTATATTCTAGTAGGCTAGTCTAGAATACACTAGAATCTTTTGGATGTGTACATATTATATAATGTTTTATACTTTTCCACCAACCCCTATATAAAGGGAGTGGCTCCTCATTTGTAAAGACACATAGAAGTTGAGATCAATTAAGAGATTCCAAAGAAATTGTCTCTTGTGAGATTTTTAAGCACTTCCCTTACGGTCTTACTTCCTTTGTGAGTGTGTAATGGATGAACTTATCTAGTTGTTGAGTGAGTAAGCTAGCCATTTTTCGTACATGAGCTTGGGAAAAGTCCATGTATTGTGACAGTATGTATCAGAGCTATTCAAGGAAAGTGTTTGAGATGGAAATCTCGAATGTGGAAGATCATAGCATTGTGATCGAGAAGGAGACCTCACCACCCATTCCTAAGAAGAAAGTTAGGAAGTCCTTTGAGACTGTGGAGACTCTTGGGGAGCACCCCCTAAGGGCATAGGAGTTCCTTACTGACATGAAGGAAAAGATCGAGTATATAGAGGGAGATGATGAGGAAGGGGAACTAGGCATTGTGGGCCTATGTTGTGCAGTATTCAATTGCTAAGATTGAGTGGTGTCATTTGAGAGGTATTCCAAGGAGAATGTTGCCGAGAAGTATGCCTTCATGGATTGGACAAAGGGGGTCTTGGAACAACATGGAGATGCGCTATCTAGGTACAACAAAACTCTTGATCAATGTAAGAGGGAGTGGTCCAACTACCATGGTGAGATGGCTAGTGGGGTTATTGTGTGAGACACACCAAAGATTGGTGTGCCTCATCCAAAACACTTCAATGTCAAGAGAGATGCCAAGGAGGTAGATGAATTATTTTTCCAAGTGTAAAATACTTCAAGGCTATTGGCTCAATGGAATACATGAGCCATGTGAAGACCATCGTTCTTTACTTTGGTGACGATGCATCTTTATGGTGGAGGATGAAGCACCAAGAGCTCAAGGATGGTGGGAAGGCACTTCCATCATGGGAAGAGTTCAAGCAATGGTTTTATGCTCACTTCTACCATAAGGAAGCTTATTGGGAAGAAAGGGACAAGCTGAGGACTTTGAAGCATATAGGGACAATCCATGAGTATGTGTGAGAGTATGTCTCTTTGAAGATCCAGGTACGTTGCAATCCTGACTATGATCATATGTATGATTTCATCAAGGGTCTTCAGCCATGATAACAACAAGAGGTGAAAGGTTTATGGACTAAGACCTTCACTAAAGTCATATCCATTATCGAGTCCTTAGTGGAATACAAGAATAAGGTTGAACCCTCTAACACCAAGAAGGAGTACAAGGGTAAAGGTGGGGGAGACCAAGAGAAGAGGCGGAACTGAGATTCCCATGAAAAAGGGAAGTCCAATGAGTAAACCAAGTACTACTCAAAAGAAGGATTCAATCCATGAATATACTACTTTTGTGATGGGCCTCATACATAGACAAAGTGTCTCAAGTGTAAGGCACTCAATTCCTTGTTTCAAGAGAAGGAGGAAGTTCCCAATGAGTGGGAAATGGGGACTTTAAGGCTCTTAAATACTTTGGAGGTGAAGAATCCACCTAAGGCACCGCATAAGGATAGGTTAATGTATAAAAATGTGGAGTTTAATTGGAAGGATACATTTTAAATGCTCACCATGGGATCCACACACAACTTTGTGGCCGAAGACGAGGTGAGGAGACTTGGGCTATTTGTATCCAAGACAACTAGTCACATGAAAGTTGTGAATTCCACACCCCAACTAGCGAGTGGTATTATTCGTGGATTAACCCTTTGCATTGGAGAATGGAGGGGAGCTATTTATCTGATGTTGGTTCCTATGGATGACTTCAAGCTAGAGTTGGGGTGGAGTTATTCATGAAATCCAAGTCCATACCAACACCACACTTGGATAAAATGGTGATCGTGGAGGATAGATGCCCATGTATGGTGACAAAGAAGGTATGTGACAATCACAACTTGTCTTTAATTTTTCCATGAAAGTGAATAAGGGTTTCAAGAAGGGAGAGGATACCTTCTTGGTTTCTTTGAAAGAAGATGGGTCGGTGGATGACAACCATGAGTTGTCGAATGAGGTGAAGGGAGTGCTAAGGGAGTTTAGCAACATAATGCCACTAGAGTTTCCAAAGAGAGTTACACACAAGAGAGAGGTGGATCATCAGATTGAGTTGGTTCTAGGATCAAATCCACCATCCATAACACCCTATCGCATGGCTCTACCTGAGTTGGAGGAGTTGAAGAGTTAGTTGAAAGAGATGTTGGATGTGGGAAAAATCCAACTGCAAAATTCACTATATCAATCAGTTGTGTTATTAAAAAAGAATCATGATGGCTCCTTGAGGATGTGAGTGGAATATCAGGTGTTGAACAAAGTAATAATGAAGAACATGTGCACTATCCCATTAATAGTAGATCTCTTTGATCAGTTGGGTAAGGCACAGGTGTTCAAAAAGATGGACTTGAGGTCGGGATACTATCAAGTTCTCATTGCCATGAAGGATGTGTCAAAGACCTCATGCGTGACAAGGTATGGATCCTATGAGTTCCTTGTTATGCTATTTGGTTTTACTAACACCTCATAAAAAATTTCACATTAATGAACAAAGTCTTCCACTAATACTTAGACAAGTTTGTAGTAGTCTACTTGGATGAAATTTTTATCTATAGTGAGATAATGGTGGACCATGTGGAGAACCTACAAACCATGTTCAAGGTATTGAGGGAGAATGAGTTATATGTGAAGAAGGAGAAGTTTTCCTTTGCAAGGGATGAAGTTCTCTTCTTGGGGCACAAGATAAAAGGAGACAAGATCGTGATGGATCATGAGAAGATCAGTGATATATTGATGAATGGAAGAGACCAACAAAAGTTCCTGAGCTGAGATATTTCCTTGGGTTGGTGACTTATTATCAGTGTTTAATTTGTGACCACTCAAAGAAGTAAGTTCAACTCACCAACTTGCTAAAGAATAACAATCCATGAGAGTTGGATGAAAAATTTGAGGAGGCATTTGAGGGATTGAAGAAGACGATCATAGTGGAACTGATCTTGATCTTGGAGGATCCAACAAAACCATATGAGGTATAGATAGATAACTAAGACTTTTTTATTGGGGTTCTTCTTATGTAGGAAAGACATGCCATAGTTTTTGAATGTTAGAAGTTGAATGACACTGAGAGGAGGTACATGATGCAAGATAAAGAGATGATATCCATGGTGCATTTTATTTGTTCATGGAGACATTATCTCTTGCGGTCGAAATTTTTGGTGAAGATCGAAAATGTTGCGACAAGCTACTTTCAAACCCAGAAGAAGCTAACTCTAAAGTAGGTGAGATGGCAGGAATTTTTTCCTGAGTTTGATTATTATTTGGAGTACAAGCCTGGGACAGCCAATGTGGTGGCCGATGTACTCAACAGGAATATGTTTTTCAGACACTAATCATGTTTGGATTAAGGGATCTTGGGTAGGATCAATAAAGGCATGGAATATGATCTTATATCTAATAACGTCTTGGATCTTGTAGTATAGGGTAAGACAAGAAGATTTTGGGAGGAGGATGGCACTCTTCTTACCATGGGGAGGAGGATATATGTCTCAAAGTGGAGGGACCCTATAGAGGGATCTCATCAAAGAGTTTCATGACTCGAGATGGGAAGGAAATCTAGGGTATCACTACATTAAGGCCTTTCTAGAGGGATCATATTATTGGCCAAGGATGGAGGACGATGTGGTGTCCAAAGTGAATACTTTTCTTGTGTAACAATAAGACTAGGTGGAAAATCAGTGTCTTGAGGAATCATTGCAGCCATTTCCCATTTAATACAGGACATGATAGATAGTCACCATGGACTTCATCATTGCATTCCTAAAGTCTGAAGGGTATTGGGTAATCAATGTGGTGGTGGAAAATTTCTTGAAGTATGCCACATTCATCCCCGTTTCAGCATATGTGACAGTAGAGCTCACTGAAAGGATACTCTTTAATCATGTGGTGAATTATTTTGTAAAGACCCATAATTTCCATATAAATTTTCTTAAAATTAGTTGGGTTTTTTATGATTCTTCCAAAATTGACGGCACATGATTCTAAGGCCCGGAGAGCCTGAAACGGAATTTTGAACTTTTTTTAAGTACATTTAGTAAATGTCTGAGCGGTGTTTTATATCTTTTAAACCAATGTTAGGATTAAAAATATGAGGGCACTATTGAATTCACAGCACCAGGATTCGCTTAGGAAAAGATTAACTTTTACCGGTAAGGGTCGAACGAAAAAGTTAATTTTTGGACTTTACAAAAAAAATTAACTCCAATGTTATTTTATTCTTTCCTTGTAACCATCGAGCGATAGTGGTGCGACTGCGGTTTAACATTAGGATTGAATAGAATTCATTTAATGACATGACCCTTGGGTTGCATAACCATGATGTTCTTTGAATTACTGGAATATTAATTGTGGTTCATTAATGAATGGTATTAATGAAATGCAACGTGGGTGGTTCCCTCTCTTAAATTTAAACAAATATTGGGCATGGGTTTTGGTGAATCATGAGAGAAACCTTTGAAGAAGTGCCGGCTAAATCTTATAAAAATGTAGAATGGAGCTTCGACGGTCATTGGAGGATTCAAACTGGACAACGATGGGTGACGACGAACACCTTTGAATGTGGGATCATCACCCTCATCTGCAGAATATTCCAATGAGTTCGGGGTAGGGGTTTTGTTTAAGATTTTTATGATTTATCTACCCTTGATGATGTTAAATTATTTACATGTAATGATGATAACACAGAGGGTGCAAGCTAAACTAAACAATGCTTGAACCCTCCGCCAAACTTTCTTTGGTTGTGTTCTTCATGGGCGACCGAGCAACATGGCAGAAAGACAAAATTGAGGGTCACGCGGTGATGGAAGCGTATTGGGAGGCCTGTAGGCATAGACTGGTAGAGAATTGGACCACTGGGGGTTCACCGGTGGCCTACGGAAGCTCTTCTAGTGCGGATCCACCGGCACGGCGTCGCTGGCGATCGGCAGCAGCGAGGTGGTAGCGGCTACCACAGGAGCCACGGCGGATAGGGGCGGTCAGCCGACATCTACCATGTTGAAGGTGGGTGACGTGTTGCAGAGGATAGGTCACATCTCCAGTCGTGGCAGAGGAAGACCTAGGCTATGGGTCCCACCCTAGACTGGTCCACAGGACCGGTCAACTCAAGGGGAGGTGCCATCGGTCGAAGGCCGAATGGACTTCTGTCAGTTCGGTAGGGAGCTGGGTTCGCGCCCAGCTAGTGGGCCGCACCCAGCCGGCGAACTGGACCAAGTCTAGCCGGTCCGGTCTGGTTCGGGCAAAGTCAGGCTAGGTCGGGTTGGTCGACCAATACCGGGTCGGGTCCGGTTGGGTCAGACCGGACCTGGACCCACTTAGACCCGGTTTCACTTAAAGGGAATTATCCTCTAAACTAGACATTCATTTGAAGAATCATCTATGGTTCTGGAATTTTTAGGATGAGGCGGTCCTTTTGAGATACTCCACTTGGGTTTTGGAGAAAGTTGGTGTACGGCTGGTTTGGATCGGACTCGAATCCAACCGGGGCCTTAGCACTAAAAAGCCTATAACATATGGACGCGCCGTCTATTGCGTTGGAACCCTTATGACATGGTGGTTTTTTTGGATACTTCTTCATGGGATTTTGTGGTAGTTGAGGTACGACTAATATCTTGAAGAGTAGTTTCTCAGAAACTCAAGTGCACCAAGTGCAAGAATCGTGTGGCTGGCTGTCAAGTGACATATGACCATGTGTGGATCGACAACTTATGACCCTGTGTGGATCGACGACTTACGACCCTGTGTGGATTGACGACTTATGACCCTGTGTGGATCCATGACTTACAACCCTGTATCGATCAGAAGTAGTGTGACCTGACGAGGACCAGCCTTAGAGAGGCTCTTCATGGATCAGCAACTTATGACTCTGCGTGGATCGGTGAATTACGACCCTATGTGGATCGACAAATTAAGACCATGTGTGGATCGGTGACTTACGACCCTATGTGGATTGACGATTGACAACCCTGTGTGGATAGACGACCTATGACCCTATGTGGATCAGATACTTACAACCCTATGTGGATCAGAAGTAGCGCGACCCAATGAAGACCAGCCTTAGAGCGATCCATCGTGGATCAGTGAATTACAAACCTATGTGGATCGGTGACTTACGAACCTATGTGGATTGATGACTTATGAACCTATGTGGATCGGTGGCTTACAACCCTGTGTGGATCAGTGACAGAGTGAATTCTTCATGGTTCAGCAGTGGAACTTCTCAATGGAATAATATGATTTATATTTACATGTAATCATCATTATTCATGTTCCTTAAGTTGTTTTCCTAGTTTGAGTTGAGTCTTTTACTTGTGCTTTGTGATTGGGGACAAGCTTTGTGGTTTCTCATTTGTGGAATTTTGGGAGAACTTTAGGGGGTCTTGGGTTCCCTACTGTGTATTGTTATACTCACCCCTATATGGGTTTCACCCACACCTTGTTGTGTCTTGTGCAAATGATGGGAAGCTTTGACTGGGGTTTGGGAGCTAGGACCAGATGGTGCACAAAGGTGACCGGTAGATGTAGAGAGCTGCAGTGACGATTTTTACCTGCCCTTTAGGTAGGATCCTTGGCAGATGACCATAGGATCTATTTTTCATTTTCGCTGTATTTTTCTCTTAGTTGGGTTTGTATTATGGCCCATTATGATTTAGTTCACACTTTTACATTCAACAGATATACTATGTGGTTTGTTCTTGTTGTGTTCTCAGTCTGTGTGTTTGAAGGTTTAAAGTAAATGTCTTCCCATTTTAGGGATATTCCTTTCTGGTGCTAGTCGCCAACCCCTGGACTATGGAAGGCGGGCTTGGGGTAGTCACGGCACAGGCCCCGGGGGATGGGTCGTGACACAGTGGTATCAAAGGGGTCAGTTATACTGAAGAAATAAGACTATAATCTTTTCAATGGGTCAATAGTGTTAAGTTTTTTGAGTATGGTTTTTAGTTTTGGGAGTCCATTATTGGTGCGGCAGCCGAAGTATCCATACACCAGGACCCTGATTTCTGATTTCTGACTTGATACATGAAAACACTAATTGTGTGTGTTTTTGAAAAAAAATTCTTTTGATCTCTTTTGATTCAGCTCACTGGGTATAACTTATTGACCATGGTGCATCTGTTTCTTTACAATATGTCACATTGTAGACACCTAGACAAGATTCCATAGAGAGTTCATGATGATGGTCCACTGAGTGATGAGGCTTCAGTGAAGGGCCCTCTTATAGTGATGGTACCTTCGGGTGGTGTACCAAAAGCACCACTACCTATAGGGAAGCAGTTGCCACCAGCCCCACTAGCGGATGGTGCACGCCGACTTAGAACACTTCATGAGTTCCAGCGGTAGAGGCCTCTGAGGTTTGGATACAAGATAAATCCACAGGTGGCTAAGGACTGGCTGGAGGCTGTGGCTAGAGTTTTCTGCCTAGTTGGGGCACATGAAAATTATATGATGATCCTAGATTCTAGTATCTTCTAGGGAAAAGCAGGTAGATGGTGGATCCTAATGCTCCAAATACATGATGAGGTGACCCTCACCTGGTTAGAATTCGAGGTCCTCTTCAGGGCGGAGTTTGTTCTAGCAACTCTATGCTCTGTTCATATTCAAGAGCTCCTGCACTTACAACAGGGCAGCCTGACAGTAGCCTAGTACTCGGTGAGATTCATTGACCAATCTCACTACTCCACTGACATGGTATGGGACCCTTTCTTTAGGACCCAGACCTTTGAGTAGGGTCTCCAATGGGAGACCAGAGTGCCGATGATATCGCTCAGTATTCTGACGTAGGCTGGAGTTCTAGAGCGAGCACTATTGGTAGAGAGCTTCCTAGATGAGCAGGCACCAACGGTGAGAGCCACCACTGAACAACAGGTAGACGAGTCATCTGTAGCTGGTAGTAGGTAGATGATGTAGAGGTCTAAGTGGGCCAGAACTTCCAGAGGGTGACCCCATGATGTAGGGTCGAAGGTGCAGAGCTCACAAGACAGAGGGGGTCAGCAGAGGAGCAGACAGTGCTACACATGCGTCGGGCAGGGTAACATGGCTCGCGACTGCCCGACCCACTATACTGATGATCAGAAGACGATTGAAGGACCACCGAGGTAGAGGCAGATATTTGAGCGGGGAGGTCTACAGGGTGGCGTATGTGGCAGATGATCAGGCTGTGCAGCAGGCGTTGGGCAGCGATTTAAGGTTTTACCACCACCACCCCCATGTGGTCCACCCCAACCAGAGGGAGCAGGTGGGTAGGGGCGAGATCATCTTCAGGTGGCAGAGGCCTATGATCACGACACTCCAGAGATGATTCAAGGTATGATATATGTCTATTCCACCCTAGCTATAGTTATTATCGACATAGGGTCCAATCACTCTTTTATTTCCATGGCTCTCATTCGGATCTCGGAGGTTTTAGTATATCCATTGGCTCAATCCTTACGATTAGAGACTCCTATGGGAGAGGATTTGATGATTACGCACTGGTACCGGTAGTGTGAGCTTACTCTAGGATGCAATATCTTAGTATAGGATCTCTTAATAGTAGTGTTGAGACCTTACGGTGTCATCTTGGGTATGAACTAGCTATCCACAGTCCATGCTTAGATCGACTATTTTGGGCGCAAAGTGCAGTGTGACTGTGAGGATGTGAATAGGTTTTCCTTCAATAGTATGAAGGGAACCTTTGCATCTTATTATGGACTCTCTCGAAGGAGGGTGCAGCCAATCACTAATCAGTTGGCTAGCCTTACCCTCAGAGCAGTTGACAAGAGAAGTCTGAGTTATCCTGTAGTGGTGGACCAGTATGCTGATGTCTTTCCTGATGATATTCTGGGACTACCTCTTTGCAGAGAGGTAGACTTCTACATTGAATTGTACCCCAGGATGACACTGATATCTACACCATCATATTGGATGGCTCTCGCAGATCTTTGTGATTTGAGGGTACAACTGGAGGAATTATAGGGTAAGGGGTTCATAAGGCCCAGTTTTTCTCCATGGGCAGCCTCGATTCTGTTCTCCAAGAAGGAAAATGAGATTTTGAGGCTTTTCATGGAATATCGGCGCCTGAACCAGGTGACTATGAAGAAAAAGTATCCACTTCTGAGTATTAATGATCTCATCAATCAGTTGAAGGGATCTCGGTGGTTTTCAAAGATATACATCAGATCAGGATAGCATCAGCTCATGGTATGAGATGAGGATGTACCAAATACGGCCTTCAGATACTTTTATGGCCACTATGAGTTCTTTGTGATACCTTTCATCATGATTAGTGCTCCGGTAGTGTTCATGGGGCTCATTAATATGATCTTCCATCCTTACCTTGATCTCTTTATGGTGGTCTTCATTAACAACATCTTGATGTACTCAGCGTTAGAGGAGGAGCACGCCACTCATCTGTAGATAATTTTGGATACAATCTACGAGCACTAGCTTTATAGTAATCTCTTTAAGAGCTAGTTCTGTATACGGAAGGTCCACTTTATGGGACACGTTATCTTAGAGTCTGGAGTTGTATTAGATCTAGTGAAGATGGTGGTAGTTATTTCTTGGGAGCCACACAGGAGCGTGATTGAGGTGTGGAGTTTACTGGGGTTGGATGGATACTACTATAGATTCATACTTGACTTTTCCAGAGTAGCAGCACCATTGTCAAATTTGACAAAGAAGGGACAGCCTTTCTTGTGGACAAAGAGATGCCAGTAGAGTTTCCAGGAGCTAAGGTGGATACTGAAAAGTGCCCCCATATTAAGGATACCAGAAGAGGGTGTAGGTTATGTAGTATATTGTGACGCATCAGGAACCAGAATGGGATGTGTCCTGATTTAGGAGCAAGTGGTGATTTCCTACGTCTCATGGCATTTGAGGCAACATGAGCAGAACTATGCTACCCATGACCTGGAGTTAGCAGTAATGGTATTTTCATTGAAGATGTGGCATCCCTACTTGATGGGAGAATGGTTTACTATCTACTCTGATCACAAGAGTCTCAGGTATATCTTCTCATAGAAGGACATGAACCTAAGATAGCAAAGATGGATGGAGTTCCTCCAAGACTATGACTTTGAGATAGTCTACACTCCTGGGAAGGGGAACGTGGAGGCAGACACACTCAGCAGGAGGTATGGTTTATAGTTTCTAAGAGAAGCGATAGAGCATCTAGATATGTTGTAGTTATCCTTCGTGGATAGTAATGGATCGGCATACCTCCAATCCATGGTTGTCACTCCCCCACTCCTTCAGTGAGTACGGGAGGCATAGCTTGGGGACATTGACTGTGAGGCCCGACGTGCTCAAATATCCTTAGCATAGGCTTCTGAAGGATTTTATGAAGGTATGGGTCATGGAATCCTTTTAAGAGGATGAACCATATTACAAGTGATGCTTTGAGAGGAGGTGTTGAGAGAGTTCCAAACATCCCCTTTGGCGGTACATCCTGGTGTAGAGAAGATGTATCAGGACCTCTAGTGTTAGTACTGGTGGTCAGGGATGAAGAAAGGAGTGGAAGAGTTCATTTCATGATGCCTCGCTTGTCAGCAAGTGAAGGTCGAACACCAGGTTCCATCAGGCTTAACTCAGGCACTTGAGGTGCCAGAGTGGAAGTGGGATGGAATATCCATGGACTTAATGATAGGGATTCCACTTACGTCCTAGGGCCACGATTCCATATGGGTGATCGTTGACTGACTCACCAAGTCGGCCCACTTCCTACCCATCCAAGAGAAGGGATAAGTAGAGAGCTTGGGACACCTCTACATATAGAAGATAGTGTGGCTCCATGGGGTGACATCGATGATTTCCTCAAATCATTACACTCATTTTACATCCCGATTGTGGAAGATATTATAGGAGGTGTCCGGGTCTCAGCTATGCTTGATCACCTCCTTTCATCCTCAGACTGATGGTTAGATAGAGCGGACCATATAGATGCTTGAGGAAATGATTCATGATTGCATCCTTGATTTTGGACACAGTTAGGAAGACCACCTACCCTTGGCGGGGTTGACATACAACAATAGTTATCACTCCACCATCGGCATGGCACCGTTTGAGGCCTTGTACGGACGACCATGCAGATCACCTCTATGCTAGACAGACCTAGAAGAGTCAACACTTATGGGTCCAGAGTTGGTATGGGCTACCATTAAGAAAGTGCATATCATCTAGGAGTAGATGAAGACTGCAAAAACTAGTAGAAGTCTTATGCTGATAGGAGACAGAGGTCCTTGGAGTTCGAGGAGGGAGACCATGTCTTCCTATGGGTATCACCCTGACGAGGATTGTGGAGAGTTGGTTGGGGCATCAAGCTATCTCCAAGGTTCGTTGGACCTTTCCAGATCCTCAACATAGTAGGCATGGTGGTGTATTTCCTATCTCTTCCCCCACAGATGCACTGGGTTCATAATGTTTTTCATGTGTCGCAGCTAAGAAGGTATGTGCATGATCCATCACATGTTATACACTAGGGTGAGCTCGACATTGATGATGGGGAAACATTCACAGAGTTCCCTGTAGAGATAGAGGATCAATAAGAGCAGGTCCTTCATGGTAAGTTGATCCCTCTGGTGTGAGTTCGGTGGCAGCACGGGAACCTTCAAGAGAGCACATGGGAGCGGGAGGCTCAGATACGTGCTCAATATCCCCTTTTGTTTCCCTAGATTTGTTTTCGATTTTGGGGACTTAAATACCTAATGTGGGGAGAATTTAAAGACCTATGATTTCCATATAAATTTTTTTAAAATTATTTGGGATTTTTACGAGTCTGGGAAAATTAACGCCACATGATTCTGAGGTCCAGAGAGCCCAGAACGGAATTTTGAAATTTTTTTAGGTACATTCAGTAAACTTGAGAGAGGTGTTTTCTATCTTTTTAACCAGTTCTCAAATTAAAAATATGAGGGAACCATTGACTTCACAGTGCTATAATTCTCATAGGTGAAGCTTAACTTCTACCGATAAGGGCCAGATGAAAAAGTTAATTTTTTTACATTAAAAAAAATTCAAAGTTATTTTATTCTTTCCTTGTAACCATCGAGAGACGGTGGTGGGACCGTAGTGTAACGTCAGGCTTGAATGGAATTAATTTAATAGAATAACTCTTGGGTTGCATAACCATGACATTCATTGAATTAATGGAACATTAATTGTGGTTCATTAATGAACTGCATTATTGAAATACAACATGGGTGGATCCCTCTCTTCTATTTAAACAAAGATTGAGCATGGGTTTTGGTGACTCATGAGAGGAACCTCTAACAAAGTGTTGATGATGTATTCCACCAATGTAAAACGGACCTTAGACGACCGTTGTATGATTCGAATAGGACAATGAAGGGTGACGACGAACACCTTCGAACACGGGTTCATCTCCCTCATCGGCAGTGTCTTCCAACGAGTTCAAGGTAGGGGTTTTGTTTAAAAGTTTTATGATTTATATACCCTTGATGATGTTAAATTCTTTTCAGGTAATAATGGTAACATATAGGGTGCGGGCTGAATCGAACAAGGCTCAGATCCTCTACAGAACTTACTTTGGTTGCGTTCTTCATGGGTGACCGAGCAACACGGTGGCAAGAAAAAACCAAGGGTCGTGCAGTGATGGAAGCATCTCGAGAGGCCCATAGGCATAGACAGAAAGATAATTTGACCACCATAACTTCACTGATGGCCTGCAGAAGCTCTGCCTATGCGGCACCTCCAGCGCGGCGGTGCCGGCGACCAGCTCTTGCTAGCCACGAGGTGGTAGCAGTGCCCGCAGGCACTGCGACGGATAGGGGTGGATGACTGACGTCAACCACATTGAAGGTAGGTAGCTCACTGCAGAGGAGATTCCATGGTGGAGGTGGATCCGAACCGCGGGTCCCACCCTAGACTAGTTAGCTGAAGGGGTGGCACTAGGCTGGCGCCACCGGTCGAAGGCCGAATAGACTTCTATCCGTTCAGTGGGAAGCTAGGTCCGCACCTAGCTGGTGAGCCACGCCAAGCCGGCAGACCGAACCGGGTCCAGCCAGTCCGGGCCAGGCCTAGCTAGTTCGGTCCGAATTGGGCCAGGCCAGTCCAACTGGGTTAGACCAGACCCAGACCCATTTAGGCTAAGTTTCACTTAAAGGGGCTTATCTTCAAAACCAGACGTTTGTTTGATGAACCCGTCTGCAGCGCTGGAACCCTTAGGACGAGGTGGTCATTTTGAGATACTTCACTTGGATTTTGGAGATAGTTGGTGTACATCCAGGTTGAATCAAACTCAAATCCAACCTATCCCTCGACACTAAAATGCCTATAACTTACAAACTGGGCGTCCGATTGACGTGTCGTCTATTACGTTGGAGCCCTTATGACATGGCAGTTATTTCAGATACTTCTTTGTGGGACTTCGTGGTAGTTAAGATATGATCGATATCTTGAAGAGCGGTTTCTCAAAAACTCAAGCGCACCAAGTGCGAGAATCATGTTACTTGCTGTCAAGTGACATATGACCCTGTGTGGATCGATAACTTACGTCCCTGTGTGGATCGACATCTTACAACCCTGTGTGGATCGACGAATTATGACCTTGTGTGGATCATTAGTAGCATGACCCAATGAGGACCAGCCTTAGAGTGGTCTATCATCAATCAGTGACTTACAACCCTATATGGACCAATGACTTGTGACCCTGTGTGGATTGATGATTTACAACCCTGTGTGGATCAGGGACTTACGACCCTATGTGGATCGATGACTTATGACCCTGTGTGGATTGACGACTTTCGACCATGTGTGGATCGACGACTTCTGACCCTATGTGGATCAATAGTAGTGTGACCCGATGAGGACCAGCCTTAGAGTGGTCGGTCATGGATCAACAACTTAAGACCCTGTGTGGATCGGTGACTTACGACCTTGTGTGGATCAATGACTTACGACCCTATGTGGATAAATGAATTATGACCCTATGTAAATCAGTGAAAAGGTGACTTCTTCATGGTTCAACAATGGAACTTCTCAACGGAATAAGATGACTTAGCTTTACGACTAATCATCATTATTCATGTTCCTTAAGTTGTATACCTGGTTTGAGCTTATTCTTTTACTTGTGCTTTGTGATTGGGGTCAAGATTTGTGGTTTTCCCTTTTTGGAATTCTTGGAGACCTTTGGGGTTCTCGAGGTCCCTACTGAGTATTTTTATACTCACCCCTTCACGTGCTTCACTGGTACCTTATTGTTTCTTGTATAGACGACGAACATCTTTGACCGAGGTTTGGGAGCTAGGACCAGACGGTACACGGAGGTGACCGATTGAGGCAGAGAGTTGCAGTGAAGAGTTGTACCTACCCTTCAGGTAGGATCCTTATCATATGACCTTAGGAGTTGTTTTTACTTTCCACTGTATTTTTCTTTTAGTTGGGTTTGTATTCTGGCCCATTCTGCGTTAGTTCACACTTTTACTTTTAGCAGTTGTACTATGTGGTCTATTTCGGTTGTGTTCCTAGTCTGTGTGTTTGAAAGTTTAAAGGAAATCCCTTCCCATTTTAGGGATATTTCTTTCCGGTGCTAGTCGCCAACCCATGGCCTATGGAAGGTGGTCTTGGTATAGTCATGGCACGGGCCCCGGGGGATGGGTCGTGACATATTGGGGGATATCGTGACACATCATTAAGGATAAGGATCCACGCTTCATGGGTAAGTTGTAGACCGAGATCTTCAGATTGTTGGGATCGAAGCTCTACTACTATATACTAGTTTTCGACCCCTAGAAGGATGGGTATGTAGATGGGTTTAATGTCATATTAGAGCTCTACTTGAGGCACTTTGTGAGTGCCAACTAGTGGGATTGGGTTAATTTTCTTAATGTGAACCAATTCTATTACAACTTACAAAGGAGTGAGCCGACAGGGAAGAGTCCATTTGAAGTGGTTATTGGAAAACAACCCATCACTCCTCACACAATGGTACTTAGGGAGAATTACCAAGGAAGCATCCCTAACTCATTTTCTATGGAAAAGGGGTGGCACGATCAGGCCGACATGACAAAAACCCACTTGAAAAAATCCACCAAGAGGATGAAGAATTGGGCTGATAAAGGGAAAGGGGATGTGATCTTCTAGCCTGGGGAAAATTTAATGGTGAAACTCTTGGCTCAATAGACAAATATTTTAGGAGGATGCACAAGGGGTTGATACGGAAATATGATGGATCATATAAGGTCGTGCACCGAGTTGGGGAGGTATCATACCTCTTGGAGTTGCCTATCAAGATGAAGATTCATCTAGTCTTCCATGTAAATATGATCAATCCATGTCATGAAGACATGAAGGACCCAAGAAAAATGGGGTCAAAAAGGCTTCGTACTGCAGTAGTTGAGTCATATGACAAAAAGGTGGATCTCATACTCGATGATTAGATAGTTCGGTGATGTGGAGTTCCACAAAGCAAGGAGTACCTAAATAAGTGGAATGGCTTACCAAAGTGAGAGGAAACTTTGGATCCTATAGACATCTTGTGGAAGTTCGTGAGGGCCATTGAGAAGTATCATCATGATGCATTGAGAAAATCTCCAGAATAGGTGGGGGAGGATGTCACACCCTGCCACATGGAGAGAATATCCATTGATGAGGTTCTCTATAATCCTCTATATTTTTCTAAATATTCACCAGATTTCATAATTTTCTAGACATCTCTAGAGTTTTTTGGAACACCCCTTGGGAATTGAAGGCCTTGGAACATTCTAAACCTCCATGGAAGGTTGTGGATCCCAATGAGTTCTAGAATTCTCCATGTATATTCTGTTAGGCTAGGATAGAATACACTATAATCTTTTGGATGTGTATATATTCTATAATGTTATAGAAATTTCCACCAACCCCTATATAAAGGGAGTGGCTCCTCATTTCTAAATACATACATAAGTTGAGAGCAACTGAGAGCTTCCAAATAAATTGTCTCTTGTGAGCTTGTCAAGAACTTCCCTTATGATCTTACTTCAGTTGTGAGTGTGGAAAGGCTGAACTTGTCTAGTTTTTGAGTGATTAATCTATCCAAGTGTCACACGTGAGCTTGGGAAAAGGCCAAGTCCCATGACAGGTAGCCAGACCGGTCACCACATGGCCTCAAGCATGCCTCCCCATATGTCAGAGGTTTCAAACTACCAGTGAGGGTCTGATGATGGTACGGTGGGGAGACTATACTCTAATGATCAATGTAGCACAATGGTATATCATGAAATAAATGACATACAATAGTGCAAGCAGCAATAAAGAAATGATAAATAATTGAAATAAAAAATTTTTAACTGAATAAAGTGTCTAATGCCAAATATACTGCATTACATGCCTATCCATGAGATACTACAAAAGATAAATAGGGAAAATGCAAAAATAAGTATAGTACATAATAAAAAAATAAATAAAAGATAGGCCAAATTCCCTGAGGTCAGACTCCATGAGAATCATGAGTACTAGCTCTGTCCTATGCTCCTAACTCCTAGGTACAAGCATGACAAAATAAGAAATAAGCCAAGGACCTATGAACATGAAGAACTACTAGGGTACCCCGATGCAATGGTGACCTGAGAAGGGTGTGAGATATACACAGTAGGCCACCACCAAGGGTGTATAAAGCATAATTCAGTTCATTCATATAAATAATAATAGGAAATGTGTAACAAAAGTAAAGGAGAAATGAAAAATAATTAAATATCCAAGTCGGGCTTAGATCCCTCCAAGACGCCCGACCTAAACATACCTACTTCGACCAAAGACACAATGTATGAACCAAAATTAACCTATGCGAAAGGGATGTAAGTAATAATAGTTCATCAAAATTTAAGCAAGTAGAAAGGTTTGAACCCAGGCATATGATTTGGCCTGGTAGATGTGTCCTTTAATTTAATCACTTAAAATCATAAAATTTTTAAAAAGGGAATCTCTAGTATTAATTTATATGACATCATGTTCCCATCCAAGGTGAAACTTATAAAGAAACCCAAGTATCACAATAAGAGTGTAGAAATTTACCAAATCTGAAGAAGTATGTCCATTTTGATCTATAAATTTATTCCCAAGTATCACTCCCGACGTATGTAAAATATTTTCCCTCTGAGTATGTCCCTCGTATCTCACAAAGGGGTCTGAGAATCACTTGTGGCATGGTGTAACCATCTTGCCACAAATTCTATCCATGAGTTCTCCCCTTGGAACCAGAATCACTCATGTAGAGGTAAGAAATATGCATGATGAGCCCATCCAAGATATAGCAGGTATTTCCCCTGATGTATGAAGGCTCGAATACTTATGATCCCTCCCTCAGAATTCAATAAAAAGGAATCCGAGTATTGATCGAGGCGTAAACAATACAATATTCCTTTAAAATTTAAATCACTAAAGAGGACAAGTATACAACCATGCTTTATCATAAACAAGGTGAAAAGTAGGAGGCTATGTATATAGGAAATCCAAATTACAAGTCTTACATACCAAGGGAGAGGTCCAAGACTATTGATCATTTAAATTATAAAATAATTCCCATGTAATAAGAATTTCACCAACCCTAGAAATGAACTAATAAACATAACATTTTTGGCTTAGAATACATTGCACCTCAACAGATGGGTTTTATTATAAAACATGACCTTGTTATCAAACAATACATTTCATTTAATTTAAACAATCCAATTTCATTCTAAAGATTATATAAACCTGTTAAAATAGTGGTTTAGGGTAGTCAAAAACTCAATTTAAGAAAATCATAAATATATATAAATGGTGTACCCAAATGGGTGGCTAACATATAAGGCAGAAAATGTTCAACTCATGCTACTTAATGAACCCACCCTTAAGGAGTGGTTTGGGTTGAGCTTGTAACCTTCAACCATACCAAGGAGGGTTCAAACACAACATAAGGTGGTCTAAGAAAAAATTATTTAAACCAATTTATGAATTATAAGTGACATTGGGTTAGTATGGCATGCGGCCCATGATGAATTTTATAAGAATGATGAAACTTGATGGAAAAGCTATAGACCACCTACCTTATACCATGGATGACTCACACGTCCAAAATCATGGATCGATTTGGTCTGGTTCAAAAGAAATTAAATAAATGGATGAAAACCAAGAAAATAGGGAAAATCAGCTCGCATGAAGATAGTGTGGCCTGGGTGAAGTGAAATGAAGAAAGGATCTATAGGAAATAAGAGCATACTGATAGGAATCCATAGGAACTGATGATGCTCGATTCTGGCAACAGACGGAGGAGACCAATCAAATCATTGGTTAGGCTTGGGATAATCCCCACACAATAGGGGAGGAGGAAACACAAGCTGAAAAAATATAGAGAGAAGAGAGGGGTGTTAGATTTAGGTTCATTAAGGGTAAAATTGTAATTTTAACCATACAGACAAGGGGCACGGTTTGGCTGCACAGTTTTCCAATTTGTGGACCAACCATGCGAATGGCCTCTGTCTAAGAGGCCTATATCATTGCACGTTCATGTGGTTGGGGTCACATGGTTTCAGACAAACCATGAGGCCCCCAATACCTCACACACCTCATGCTACTTGGTTTATGGAAACTATGTGGGCTAGATGGCACAGTTTCTCCTAACTGTGCAGTCTAGTCTACCTTTTCAAAGTTCAGGCATCGGGCTCTAAATGAGCCCTGAACACCCTCAAAACCTCCTTGAATTCCATAGGAATTATTATTAGTGTTAAATAAAGGTATTTAAACTAAAAACAAATGATCTGTATTCTAAATCCAAAATTCAAGCTCCTTCATGAGTTTTTTTCTGGTCCAAAAACATGATACACTACAATCTCTCCACCTTAAGATTTCTCATCCCTAAGAATCCTTGAGGAAATGAAGGGAAAATAACTTGACTTATTCGAGTCATGAAGTATTGTTCAAAATTCCACATTTTGTTTCCAAATTTCTAACACACATCCAAGCATCACCTTAACACATGATATATACACCATAGAAAATGGATAAAACACTTTTTTTTCAAACTGAAACACTGAGACGACACATACCCAAGCCTATCTTACTTGATACATGATCTCCACATCATCTCCTTACCTATTCGGCCTATGATGCTTCCACCATAGGTTTTGAAATTTAAGGACCAAATATAAATCATGGTATTTATATCATCATAATTTTCTTTCAAAACATGTCTGTAGTATTCCCATGATGCTCATGACACAATACATGATTAGATCAAAGGGATGATCCCAAACTAACCTCATTAAAACTAATTGTTCTAACCTTTCCATGAAAAACTATGGCTGCAAATTATATATCACACGTCTTAACCTAACAGCGTGCCTAAAATAGTTCCTCATCGACCGCATTTTGACAAAGCCAGAGGAATATGTGTCAAGACACTACTGACTGACTATTCTCAAAACACTTATCTTATACAGACAAAGTATTTATAAAGCTAAACCTGATGCATTTAAATGAAGGTACCTCAGGATCTACTCTGAGTAACCTCACTGAATCTCGTATCTATATTCTAGTGACAGATCTAGTAAAAACACTTCTTAAGTTTTAGTGCCCCAACATGAACATGGGTGCATGTAAAATCCATATCACATGGATTATCACCCTTCAAACACCTCATCCAAGCCTGACTACAATTCAGGTTAACATCAAAATCACCAACATGTGTTCAAGGATCTTATCCAAGGAAAACCTTAAATTACACTTACAAGATAGAAATCAATACAAGTCCAAACATCCACATATCAAGAACATTGACTGAGTCTAAAGCAGCATCCACATGGTGATCAATTCAAAGGGAAAACAGCTCATGTCCATGATTCTGTCCATGGAGTTCCTACTTGGGAACCTGGGTATTACTCAAGACCAACCATGCCACTAAGGAAAAGCCTAATTCCAAAGTTTGCTCTAATAGATACCTATTATCAATACCAAAGTGTTTTAAACTTATCATGGTGTATAACCAACACTCTCTCAGTGTACCCATATGTTATCAATATAGGGGACATGATCGTCATTTAGCTAAGATTACATGAAGAGGATTTGAACGGTTTCCAAAAAGGACCTAAGAAACTTCTAATAAAACATAAATGAATTGCTTAGTAAGGCTTTGATATTTTCATAATTAACAATGCAAGGAGAAGTCTAGTCGATCTACCATAGGTCTAATTCCTCATAAAATCTCAGCTACACCCACCAAATAATTTCTATCACCCAAACATGATTCTCTTACTAGGTGAGGCATACCATGGTCATTCAAGCACAACAACCAGATTCCATCCATGACCAATGGTGTTTTTCAAAGGTTGTATACATGTCCACCCATTCTTCATCATGTTTCCTCACAACCACCGATCCAATTCGAACCTCACCATCCTCAAGGGTGTTCAAAAACAACAATAACCATCTTGGAATGGTCTTCCTAGTTGTGCCCTTATACTCGAAAGTTCACTTTTAACCAGAATTTAAGCAATGATCCTTACCTTAGGAGTGTCCTTAACATTGGATTTATATAGAAAGTGATCTCATCCCATGGAACACACTCCATCATCCACTAACTGTGACACTCCTCATGAGTCACATCCATGTGTGCCACAACACTAGGCATAAAATCCCAAAATGGCCGACCAGCAGGTCAAACACCTGATCAAATTAAGATTTTATCCTGATAATTAGAACAAGTTTGATTTCCACCAACACCTGAAGATGACCCGTGACTCAGGCATTTAAAAATAAGGTTCAAATGACTACCACAGAACCCAATGGTTCATCGTATTGTTATAGAAACTTGATGATTAATGAGTGTAACAACGCATACTACCCTGAGGCTTCCAAAGTAGAACAAAACCTAATAGACACTATCCATAGTCTCAAATGACCATATACATTCTTGTATCTAATTTCCCACAAAAAAAGATCCATCTTATAGTATCCCTACACAACAAAACTATCAAAATGGATGATGACCTCCTAAGATATCTATCACTAAAGAGAAAGAAGAGGGTCACACGGCCTACTAAGCCACTAACCAAGCCCTAAGAATGTATAACCCACTCAAAATGGGCATTACACGAAGCTCATTCCCTTAGGAAGGCTCAACTTATTGGACAACCACCTATCAAGATGAGGGTGTCACTTTAAAAGCTAAGAGTCTTGAGAGGGACAAACAAAACCAGAATAGTACCACACAAGAGAAACTTCTTGTAAGAAACTACCAATGGATTTAAAGACTTGAGGGTGTTACCCATAATGAAATAACCCCTTACCGAATCTCAAAGTTTCAACCTAAAAAACAGGTCATGCCTATGAATGTTACTCGGATTAAGAGCCTGCCATTTAGGTATAAATTAAAAAGAAAAAGGCCTATAGGAAATGATCATGTTCTCATTTCAAGTTAGCTACTCAAGGCAACATCTATATACCCTTACACAAGGTTCGGGATAAAAACACCACTTAAGGTTACCTTTTAAGACATTAAACCAAAACTCACTTATTATTTTAAATATTTCAAAGTTTTATTTTAAATAAAAACTAATATTAGTCATAATAAAAAAAGCATCTGGATAAGGCTACAAAGAAAATTAGGCAAGTTATATTAAACTTCATTTTTAATATTTTTTTATTTATTGACATTCCATTATAATCAGGACACTGATTACATAAACCCTCATTTTAAGCATTATTTATTTATTTACAAGCTTTCAAAATTGTATTAGTTAAAGAGATTTCAATTAAAATCTATAGAGGAAAACACACTTTAGTTTGTAATTGGAATTTTAATTAACTAAGGCCACATATTTAAATATAGCATAAAATTATATGGAAGGTATTTTGTTAATTAAATGGGTACACGTAAAAAATTATGTCATCTTACATTTACAAAACAACCCATATTGGTAGCTACACCACTTTAAAAGTCCCTCAAAACATAGCATACGCACACCCCCATGGGGTTAATCACTAAGGAATACCAAAAAAGGTGACCAATGAGGGTGACATTAATTCATTTTGGGTCTAATTATAAGAAACACAAACATTTTAAACATTAAGTTTTAAAACACCCTTATTGGTTCATTACATAAGAAACATTCCCAAACTAACCTACTTGGGTCGAGTTTTTCATTTAATAATTTTATCCATACTGGTCATTATGCCCAAGTAAAATAGGTATAAGACTTAATAAGGTATCCAATTAATTTAAGGGTCAAAATATTTTTAATTTATTCAATAGTAACTAGGTATATAGGTCCCATACAGATGGTTCAGTTATATGGGTCATCACTTCTCAATGAAGTGCCCAAACACTTTACAAATTGCAGGTAGGCTCCCATTTAATGACAACCAATTCATTTAGTATAAAGGAAATTTTAACCTATTTCATATTTATACAATAGTATTTGAGTACATAAAGTGAATCAGTAATGGTTCAATTATATGGGTTACCATTTTTACAATTCATAAAGCACCCACAAACTTTACAAATTGGACATTCACCCAACATGGTAAGAAATTAGACATGCTAAAAGAATTACTAGGCATGCTGAATAGGAAAAAGAATGTAAAGTGTCCATGTAAAGCTACTACGTAGGAAGGAAACACTCAAACATAGTGTAACACCCCAACCCTAGTTACCCATATTAGGTGCATTATTACATAACATTGACATGATCACAAGGAAATCATATATCGAAACACCGATCAGTTTATTATTATTGGAAACAAGATTCATACATAAGTTTAGATTTACAACTTGAAAAGAAATACAACACAGATTTATTCCATTAGAAATATCCAATCCTCCTAGATTATTCCTGCAAGTCACTCATAACTAACTTCTTCATATCCTAGGAAAATGAAACATAAGAAAGGGGTGAGCTCAAATGCTCAGTAAGGGTAAGCATAACAGCAGAAGATAACATAAATATTATGCATGGTGAATAATTGAAACCACATGCCTTTACCAATAATAAAAATGAATACTTTTATGAAAGGAATATGAGCTTAGTAAATAATTCCATAATAAAACATAATCAGGGGTATTCTAATAGTCAAATGACCACATGAACCATCAATATTATTTTCATAATGAGGTAATGTGTAATGTCGGACATTCTGAAACATGTTGTCAAGGCCTCGACCAAGACGTCTAAAAATGATTAAGGCCTCGGCCAAAACCATATATCAAATTGGGAAAGCCCTCAGCCAATTCCATGTCTAGTTATCTCATGAGACCTACTGATACATTGAGGAGCTATAGTGGGCTTCACCCGTCACTTACTAAGTCCAATACATTCCTCATATGAAAAGGTTGAAATATAACATAAACATTTCTATTAAAACTAGCATGAGAAATGTCAATACTTTAACCATAAACCATGAATGGTATAAAAATAGTACATCCATAGTCAAACATATCACAAAAACTTCAATACAATATAGAATTTTTGTATCATAACAAATCAACTTCAAATAAACTTAAAATCCATCAAAGGATGTTGACATAGATGAAATCAAAACCTTTTTTAGAGAAATATCTCTTTCTATTTTGAAATCATTTAAGAGTCAAATAATTATAAAGAAAACATTTATTTTAAAAATATTATTATAAGCTTGTAAGGGAAGCATCAACAATGTTATAATGGCAGAAAATAGCCCCACCCGCCGTATAAGTTAAAAATACATTCTTACCTTGATTTTGTCGAAAAGGTTATAAAGTACCTTGTTTGGAAAAAGACGGAAAGATTCCTTTCAAAAACATATAAGTTAAAATAAAGGTATAAATGAATTTAACCCATTGTCTAGAAAATAGTAAAAATGTTTTGAAATACATTTTAAGAAACATGGATGTGGATGATAAAGAGCTCCCAGTAGATAATTACGTATAAACAACCTCAGATAATGAAGAGATTGTAGAATTAACCCTTACCTTGTACTTTTCCTTAGTCGAGGGTAGGTTAACCTCCTGTATAATGGTGAAATTATTTTTATTAAATTATAAAAGAATCATATAAATTAATATGACATCATATATGATCTTTTAATATTGCTTTGTTAATAATATCTTAGTATTATCATCATTTCGGGTGTTAACTGATTCATTTTCCTTTATATGATTTGTTACGTAAGTAATGTTTGTTATGGATAGGATGTATCTTAATCATATTCATAATGATATTAAGTCTCTAAACATTATTTTTAATCATCTAATGAAAATTAGTCTTGAATGGATACGATGGGGAACGAATCTCATCGTGTTCGTGGAGACGGTAATCCGTATGTACGCACGAGCGACAATATCATTATTTTGGTATTAAAATAATATATAATTGGATTTTATATCATATATACAGAATAATTATCATGTTATATTTATTATTTACATCAATTAAACATCATTATTATACCAATCCAAATATTAATGTATTGAATAACAATTACACCACGACGTGGAGACGGTAAGTCGTACGTATGCACGTATGGTGACATGTCATTCAAAGGATGGATAGAATAATGAATATGGTTGTACCATATTTATAATAACATCACATTATATAGAATATACTAAAGTTATTATTTTATAATGGAAACAACAAAGAAAGAGGAAGTGCAAGAAGAAAGGAACTTGAAAGAGGTGATGAAATATTTACCTCTTCTTCAGGTTCTTCCTTTTGATTTGATCAAAAGGGCTCCTTAAGTTGGCTTTCTGACTAAAGTAAGGCCTCTAGGATGAAGGGAGGACAGTTGAGAGGGTATTTGGTTAGGTTTTGGCCGATCCAAATGGCTTTGAATGTGTGAATTAGAGAGAAGGAGGGGTTCCCTTTTATAAGAGGGGTGAGGGGCACCTTAGGAAAAGCTAGAAATATTATTTTATAATAAAAACATTTTCAGTTTATAATGGCTCAAAAATTGATTATTTAAATCATAAGGTGGGGATGGGTCAAAAACCACTCAACCAATAGTTTTTAGATAGGTTTGCGTCACTATATTAACTTTATCTTTTAGATTTAACTCTTAGTTAAATAGTTTGACATTTACCATGCCTCTTTGTATTTTTATATTATATGGTTAATAAAATTACTATATACTTCCAAAAGAACCCCTAGTGGTTCATTAATGATACACCTATCATTATATAAGTCTTTTTTCTGAACCTCAGATTTTTAGGAATAGAATATCAATTAATAATATAAAATTTGTTTTAAAAACTCTTTTATGTCAATTTTGACACTATTTGGTATTTTGTTTTTTCTAAATTTATAACAGCATTATTACTTTAAAAAAAATTCATCTAACCAACCCTAATATGTCATATTAACCTATAAAATTATTTTAATTCATAAAAAGTCTCAAATTACATTTATTTGAATATTTATAATGTCAATTATTTTAATCTTTCATTAATTATGTAATTACTTCATCATCATTGTGTCATAAATAAATTAAATTATTTAATGTTTAAAAAATATAAATAAAATACCATTATATAGGAAATATTTTTATATTTCTAATGAATATTTATAGTCGAATTTATCTTATGTGAAACCCTATATTAAAAATGTTTTAGTTATTAAACTATGATTTTAACTCTTTTAACTCTTCTTTGAATTAAATAATAATAAATGTCCTAATCTAATCCAAGTGGACCAAAGAGGTTTATATTTTATTAATAAGGTTTTTTTTGGTCGAATTATACTTATCCAATAAAATTAGGAAATGTGTTAGGGTAATAATAATATCCTTTTTACCCTTAATTGTCATATTTACTTTTAACTGTGGTAAATAAAAGTAAAAAGTTACTATTCACCAAAAATTAATTTCACTTATTGAACCAAATTTTAATTACTGATATCAACCGTGTCTCTCGGATTTTTTAAATTCATCTCACATAAGTGGTAAAATTAAGTTTTATGTAAATTTGCAAATGCTCCTAGGAGGTGGGTAAAAGACTGTAAAAAGTTCAATAAAATTTTTATATATCTAAAATTATTATAAACGGACTCTAATGAATTAAGTTGAACTTATATAGGTATTATGTATCTATTTTGACCTAAAATAAATTTAAATAAATTAAATAATTATTTAAATAAAAATTCGGTTTTAAACTATAACTCGGTGGTTTTCACTATTCATCAAAAATTGAAATTTTTCCGAAAAATACCAAAAATTCACCGTAAGCTAATTTCAATATTCTGAATCCAAAAATGAAGTCCATTTTGAAAGATAAAATTTATAAAATATTAAAAAGTGGGTATTACTATTCATAATGTCTAGTTTGATTGTTTGTGGTGTGTTAGAACTCGAAGTTGCGTACAACACACGCTATTGTATTATTCAAAGAGAAGCGTATCATGGAATCTTGGGGTGTTACATTCTCCCCTCCTTCAAATAATTTCATCCTCAAAATTTCTAGAGTATTACTATGTAAAAAGACTTGGGTGGTTCTTCATCATAAGTTCCTCAGGTTCCCACGTTGCCTCTTCCATCTTATGATTTCTCCATAGAAATTTTACCGGACAAGTCGTCCAGTTTCTCAGCACTTATTCTCTTGTATCAAGAACCTTGAAAATATCTTCACAATAAGATAGATTGGGTTCCAGCTCTAATTCCTCATAGGTGAGTACATGCGTTGGGTCAAGCATGTATTTTCTCAATAGTGATACGTGTAACACATCGTGAACTTTGGAGAGACTTGGCGGCATTACCAACCGGTAAGCTACAACCCCAATTCGTTCTACAATTTCAAAAGGTCTGTTGTACTTGGGACTTAATTTTCCCTTTTTACCAAAATGTATAACACCCTTCCATAGAGATACCTTCAAGAAAACATGGTCTCCTACCTGAAATTACAAATCCTTCCTTCAGTTCTCGGTATAGCTCTTCTTCCTACTTTGAGATGCATTGATGTGGGTTTGTATTACCTTCACCTTTTCCATCATTTCCTCCACAAGTTCTGGTCCTACGAGTTTTCTTTCACAAACATCATCCCAACAGGTTGGTGTGTGACATCTCTTTTCATATAACACTTCATATGGTGCCATCTGAATACTTTAATGGAAGCTATTATTATAGGAAAATTCTACCAGAGGTAAATATTGATCCCACATACCTTTAAAGTCAAGTGAGAATGATCTCAACATGTCTTCTAATGTTTGAATAGTTCGTTCTGATTGTCCATCAGTTTGGAGGTGGTAGGTAGTGCTCAAATGAAGTTCAGTATCCAGGGCTTTCCGAAGACTTTTCCAGAATCTTTATGTAAAACATGGATCATAATCAGAAACAATCGATAGAGGAACTCCATGAAGTCTCACAACTTCATTAATATATAGTCTTGCTAGACGTTCAAGTGGTAAATCTTTTCTTATAGCAAGAAAATGTGCTTAATTGGTAAGATGATCAATAATGACCCATATTGCATCATTCCTTCTAGGATTATTTGGTAATCCCATGACAAATTCAATCCTAATATTATCCCATTTCCACCGAGGTATGGATGGAGGTTGCATATCTCCTCCAGGCTGTTGCCTTCCAGCTTTCACTTGTTGACAAACCATACATCTTGAAAAAAAATCAGAAATCTCCCTCTTCATGTTGTCCCACCAAAAATGTTCCTTCAAATCTCTATACATTTTGGTGCTCCCAAGGTGTATAGAGAAATTGGATCTATGAGCATCATCCAACAATTCTCTTTTTAGATCAGGTATATCGGGAACACAAAGTCTCTTCCCAAATTTCAAAATTCCATATTCATACATAAAGTCACTCAATCTCCCATCATTCACAGCTTTAATATTCTTTTGAAACTCTTCATCATTGTTCTGAGAAATCTTTATCCTTTCTAGTAAAGATGGTTTGGCAACCATTTGAAAAAGTATTGATGTTTCACCTTTCATGGTGATTCCCATGTCCATGGTTACTAGATCCATGTATATAGGATCATTTTCAACTCTCATCTTGTTCAAAACTCCATGATCTTTTCTGCTCAAAGCATCTGCCACCTTATTTTCCTTCCCCGAGTGGTAGTGTATCCTGCAATCATAATCCTTGACTAGTTCAAGCCATCTCCTTTTCCTCATGTTGAGTTATTTCTATGAGAAAATATACTTCAAACTCTTATAATCCATATAAATCTTACGTTTTTCACCATAGAGATAGTGTCTCCAAATCTTCAAAGCAAAGATTACAGTTTCTAACTCAAGATCATGAGTAGGATAGTTTTGCTCATGAATTTTCAGCTGTCATGATGCATAGGTAATAGCTCTATCATTCTGCATAAGGACACAACCAATTCCTTTCTTAGATGCATCTCTATAAATAACAAACACATCATTCCTCGATGGTAGAGTCAAGATAAGACAATTATCTAATCTTATCTTCAATTATTCAAAACATTCTTCACACTCTTTTGTCCAAACAAATTTAACCCCTTTTTGTGTGATCTTTGTTAATGGGTTAGCCAACTGGGCAAAATTATGGACGAAAGTTCGATAATAACCCGCTAAACCATTAAAAATACATTCCTCAGTTATAGTCGTCGGTGCTGGCCATTCTTGGATTGCCTTGGTCTTAGAAATATCAATAGAGATTCCATCCTTAGAGACAATATGGACAAGAAAATAAATCTCCTAAAGCCAGAATTCACACTTTCTAAACTTCCCATATAATTCATGTCTTCTCAGAGTCTTTAGGATAATGCGCAAGTAATTTTCATGATCTTCGTGGCTTTTGGAGTATACCAAGATATCATCAATAAATACCACTAAAAAGTCATCAATATATTCCTTGAAAACTCTATTCATTTGATCCATCAAGACAGAGGGTGCATTAGTCAATCCAAAAGGCATCACTGTAAACTCTTAATGCACATACCTAGTTTTAAATGCTATTTTCAGAATGTCTTCCTTCTTCACAAACAACTGATGATATCCAGATTGAATTTAAATCTTTTAAAAGTATTGAGATCCATGAAGTTGGTCAAATAAATCATCAATACGAGGTATGGGATACTTGTTCTTTATTAGTATATCATTGATCTCCCTGTAGTCAATGCACAACCTCATAGATCCATCTTTCTTCTTAACAAAAAGGATAGGGGCTCCCCATGGAGAAATACTAGGGAGAATAAATCCATTATTACTCAATTCCTCAATTTTTTTCTTTAGTTCCACTAATTCCACATTGTTCATTCTATAAGGGGTCTTCGATATGGGCCTTGAACCAGGAATTAAATCAATGGAAAACTCAATTTCTCGTTCTGGAGGATGTCCAGGTAAATCCTCGGGAAATACATCAACATACTCTTTCACAATAGGTACATCCTCTATTTGAACATTCTTTTCCTGGCCCATAGTTTTTTCATTCTCTTCCTCCCCAATAATTAAATTTAGTTGAGCTACTGGGGGTGGATCTAAATAAAAATTAGGTTGTGATGATTCTTCTCTAATGATAAAGAGTTTTTTATCATCATCATCAAAAATAGTAACCTCCTTCTTCCTATAATAAATTTTTGCATCATGGTCTGAAATCCAATTCATACTGAGGATTATATCAAATTCTTTAATCATGGGTATGATGATGAGATCAGCATATAAAGAACATTTATATGCCCTAATGGGAACTGATTCACACAACATTGTAGCAATGATACTTCACTTAGGATTTTTGACTGAAAACTCCCTTGTTAAATCAAATTGGATATATCAAATTTTCTTAGCAAACTGTGAAGATTTGAAACAATGAAATAATCCAAAATCAAATAAATCATTGGCTAAAATTGAGGAAACCATTAAATTACCTGCCACCACGTCTTTCAGGGCTTCAACCTCAACAGTAGTGATCGCATAAGCTTGGCCTTGATCCCTTGGCCTTTTCTGAGGTAAGTTTCCATGACGCTTAGGAAATTTATTTGCATAATGTCCCATCTCCCTGCAATTGTATCATTGAACATTAGTAGCATCTTTCTTTCCCTTAAAATCGCTAGCAATATGACCTTTCTGTCCACATTTGTAGCATAATGCTTTTCCTTTTAGACAGGCACCAAGGTGCTTCCTTCCATAATTATCATTAGGTGTAAATTCAATTATTCCCTTCTTCCCTATTTCTTTATTTCCTTTCCCAGAGCGTTCAGTAGATATCTTCTTCTCTTTCTTTGCTTTAAAGTCATAAGACTTAGAGAATTCATTTTCTTTCTTCATAGCACATGAGACAATATCTTCATATGATGAGAAAGATTGTGATACTAATGGTTGATGGAGAAATGGTTTTAAACCATCAAATAAATGGTCAATCTTACTTCTTGGTTTACGTATATAATCTGCAGCATGCCTCGTTAACCATGTAAAGTTAGCTTTATACTTTGTGACATTCTCATCCTCCTTTTGCCTCAGTATTAGAAATTGTCTTTCCATATCTGCTCGATGGTCATGAGGAAAGTATTTTTCTAAGAATATTTCTTTAAACTCCCTCTATTACATATTTGATACTCCATCATATTCCTTTGTGTTTTGAATCAATGACCACCATTGATCAGCATCTCTAGGGAGGTGGTAAACTGCCATGACAACTTTTTCCCTTTTGCTACTCCCCAAGGAATGGAATATTTTCTCTAAGGAATTTATCCATTGCTCAGCTACTAATGGATCTGTACCCCCATTGAATGTTGGTGGTTGTTTCCTCATGAAGTGGTCAAACATTGATCCTTTGCATTGTGGATCAGGGTGCTCCATACAGGTAAGGTTATTATTCATAACCTTTGTGAGTTGTCCCAGTGTGGTGATAAGGTAATCAGCACCCGTTATATCACTTGCTCCACTATAATTATCTTGAGCAGGAGGGAAATCCCTACATATATTTTGTGCATTTATATGGTTTCCATTCCTTCCACTAGGAGTCATTTCTAAACAATTCCATATACTAGATTAGTTTATGAATCACAATACATAAATCCAAACTTGTAAAACACTTAACATAAATTGAACAGTTTATGGATATAATTCATAATCATAAAAATGTTTTCTTTGATGAGGTATATACTCATAAACCCTTCATAATGGTTTGTAAAGAAAATGAGAATTATCCTAAGAATATCCCTCGGGAGTGTCGTAACCAAGAGTGCAGTAAGGCCCATTTTTGAGTCTAGCTTAAAGTGGTGTTTTTGGGTTTTACCCCTAGGTACATCTGTGCCAGAGCTGCATCTACCTGCTCGTATCTAGACAGGAATGTATTTCTTGGAAAACTCAAAAACATCTACATTACCAAAATTCTACTAGGTTCTTCTATACTAATCTTCAAAGTCTATCTTAGGGTAATGTGCTCTAATCAGAGTTTATCTAAATCTAGTTTCTAAGGTTTGTACTAAACTTCCTCTGATACCAATTGTAATGCCCAGACCCTAGTTACCCAGAGTCGGTGCATTATTACATAACATTGGCATGATCACAAGGAAATCATGTCTCGAAATACTGATCAGTTTAGTATTATTGGAAACAAGATTCATACATAAGTTCAACTTTACAACTTGAAAAGAAATACAACACGGATTTATTCCATTAGAAACATCCAAGACTCCTAGATTATGCCTGTAATTCACTCATAACTAACTTATTCATATCCTAGGAAAATGAAAAATAAAAAAGGGGTGAGTTTAAACGCTCAGTAAAGGTAAGCAATACAGCAGAATATAACATAAATATTAAGCATGCTGAATAATTGTAACCTCAACCCTTTACCACTAATAAACATGAATAATTTTAAGGCAGCAATATGAGCTGAGTAAAAAATGCCATAATAAAACAAAATCATGGGTATTATACTAGTCGAATGACCACATGAACCATCAATATTATGTTCATAATGAGGTAATGTATAATGCCAGAAATTCTGAAACATTTTGTCAAGGCCTCGTCCAAGACGTCTAAAAATGATTAAGGCCTCGGCTAAAACCACATATAAAATTGAGAAAGGACTTTTCCAATTCCACGTATAGTTGTCTCATGAGACCTACCGATGTATCAAGGAGTTATAGCAGGCTCCACCCATCACTTACTAAGTCTAATACATTCCTCATATGAAAAGGTTGAAATATAACATAAACATTTGTATTAAAACTAGCATACTAAATGTCAATAATTTAACCATAGACCATGAATGGTATATAAATATCACATCCATATTCAAACATATCAGAAAACCTTCAATACAATATGGAAGTTTTGTATCATAATAAATCAACTTCAAATAAACTTAAAATCCATCAAAGGATGTCGACATAGATGAAATCAAAACCTTTTTCAGAGAAATATCTCTTTCTATTTTGAAATCATTTAAGAGTCACATAATTATAAAGAAAACATTTATTTTGAAAATATTTTTATAAGCTTGTAAGGAAAGCTTTTATGATGTTATAATGGTGGAAAATAGATGCACCCTCCGTATAAGTTAAAAAGACATTCTTACCTTAATTTTGTCAAAAAGGTTATAAAGTACCTTGTTTGGAAAAAGATGGAAATATTCCTTTCAAAAAAATATAAGGTCCAATAAGTGTATAAATGACTTTAAAACATTGTCTCGTAAATAGTAAAAATGTTTTGAAATACATTTTGAGAAACATGGATGTGGATGATAAAGAGGTCCCAGTAGATAATTACGTATAAACAACCTCGGATAATGATGAGATTGTATAATTAACCCTTACCGTGTACTTTTCCTTGGTCGAGGGTAGGTTAACCTCTTGTATAATGGTGAAATAATTTTTATTATATTATACAATAATCATATACATTAATATGATATCATATATGATCTTTTAATATTGGTTTGTTAATAATATCTTAGTATTATCGTCATTTCGGGTGTTAACTGATTCATTTTCCTTTATATGATTTGTTACGTATGTAAAGTTTGTTATGGATATGATGTATCTTATTCATATTAATAATGATATTAAGTCTTTAAACATTATTTTTAATTATCTAGTGAAAATTATTCTTGAATGGATACGATGGGGAACGAATCTCATCGCGTTCGTGGAGACGGTGATCCGTACGTACGTACGAGCGACAATATCATTCTTTTGAAATTAAAATAATATATAATTGGATGTTATATCATATATTCATAATAATTATCATGTTATATTTATTATTTACATCAATTAAGCATCATTATTATACCCATCCAAATAATAATGTATTGAATAACAATTACACCACGACGTGGAGACGGTAAGCCGTACGTACGCACATATGGTGACATGTCATTCAAAGGATGGATAGAATAATGAATATGGTTGTACCATATTTATAATAACATCACATTATATAGAAGATACTGGAGTTATTATTTTAGAATGGAAACAACAAAGAAAGAGGAAGTGTAAGAAGAAAGGAACTTGAAAGTGATGATGAAATATTTACCTCTTCTTAGGGTTCTTCCTTTTGATTTGATCAAAAGGGCTCCTTAAGTTGGATTTTTGACTAAAGGAAGGCCTCTAGGATGAAGGGAGGCCAGTTAAGAGGGTATTTGAGCAAGTTTTGGCCGATCCAAATGGCTTTGAATGTGTGAATTAGAGAGAAGGGGGAGTGGCCTTTTATAAGAGGGGTGAGGGGCACCTTAGGAAAAGCTAGAAATATTATTTTATAATAAAAAAAATCTGTTTCTAATGGATCTAAAATGGATTATTTAAAGTATAAGGTGGGGATGGGTTGTAAAACACTCAACCAATAGTTTTTATATAGGTTTGGGTTACTAAATTAACTTTATCTTTTAGATTTAACTCTTAGTTAAATAGTTTGACATTTACCATATCTCTGTATTTTTATATTATATGGTTAATAAACTTACTATATACTTCCAAGAGAACCCACAGTGGTTCATTAATGATACACCTATCATTATATAAGTATTTTTTCTGAACCTTAGATTTTTATGAATAGAATATCAATTAATAATATAATATTTTTTTTAAAACTCTTTTATGTTGATTTTGACACTATTTGGTATTTTGTTTTTTCTAAATTCATAACAGCATTATTACTTAGACACAAAATCATATAACCAACCCTAATATGTCATATTAACCTAGAAAATTATTGGAATTCATAAAAAGTCTCAAATTACATTTATTTGAATATTTATAATGTCAATTATTTTAATCTTTCATTAATTAGGTAATTATTGCATCATCATTGTGTCATGAATAAATTAAATTATTTAATGTCTAAAAAATATAAATAGAATACCATTATGTAGGAAATATTTTTATATTTATAATTAATATTTATAGTCGAATTTATTTTATGTGTAACCCTATATTAAAAATATTTTAGTTATTAAACATTGATTTTAACTATTTTAACTCTTCTTTGAATTAAATAATAATAAATGTCCTAATCTAATCCAAGTGGACCAAATAGGTTTATATTTTATTCATAAAGTTTTTTTTGGTCGAATTATACTTATCCAATAGAATTAGAACCAGTTTTAGGGTAATAATAATATCATTGTTACCCTTAATTACCCCCATTTACTTTTAACCATGGTAAATGAAAGTAAAAAGTTACTATTCAACAAAAATTATTTTCACTTATTGAACCAAATTTTACTTACTGATATCAATTTCGTGTCTCATATTTTTCAAATTCAACTCACAGAAGTGGTAAAATTAAGTTTTATGTAAATTTACAAATTCTCCTAGGAGGTGGGCAAAAGACGGTAAAAAGTTCAATAAAATTTTTATATATCTAAAATTATTATAAACTGACTCCAATGAATTATGTTGAAATTATATAGGTATTATGTTTCTATTTTGACCTAAAATAAATTTAAATAAAATAAATAATTATTTAAATAAAAATTCGGTTTTAAATTATAACTCGGTGTTTTCACTATTCATCAAAAATTGAAGGTTTTCAAAAAAATACCAAAAAATCACCCTAAGCTAATTCCGATATTCCAAATCCAAAAATGAAGTCCATTTTGAAAGATAAAATTTATAAAATTTCAAAAAGTGGGTATTACTATTCACAACGGCTAGTTTGATTGGTTGTGGTGTGTTAGAACTCAAAGTTTCATACAACACACGCTATTGTATTATTCAAAGAGAATCGTACCATGGAAGATTGGGGAGTTACATTCTCCCCTCCTTCAAATAATTTCATCCTCGAAATTTCTAGAGTATTACTGTATAAAAAGACTCGGGTGGTTCTTCATCATATGTTCCTCGGGTTCCCACGTTGCATCTTCCATCTTATGGTTTCTCCATAGAACTTTTATCAGATGAGTCATCCAGTTTCTCAGAACTTGTTCTCTTGTATCAAGAACCTTGACAGGCTCTTTGCAATAAGACAGATCAGGTTCCAGCTCTATTTTTTCATAAGTGAGTATATGCATTGGGTCACGCATGTATTTTCTCAACAGTGATACGTGGAGCACATCGTGAACTTTGGAGATACTTGGCGACATTACCAACCAATAAGCTACAACCCCCAATTAGTTCAAGAATTTTAAAAGGTCTGATGTACCTGGGACTTAATTTTCCCTTTTTACCAAAACGTATAATACCCTTCCATTGAGATACCTTCAAGAAAACATTGTCTCCTACCTGAAATTCCAAATCCTTCCTTCAGTTATCGGCATAGCTCTTTCGCCTAATTTGAGCTACTTTGATGTGGGTTTGGATTACCTTCACCTTTTCCATCATTTTCTCCACAAGTTCTTGGCCTACGAGTTTTCTTTCACTAACATCATCCCAACAGATTGGTGTGCAACGTCTATTTTTGTATAATGCTTCATATGGGGCCATCTGAATACTTGATTGGAAGCTATTATTATAATAAAATTATACTAAATGTAAATATTGATCCCACATACCTTGAAAGTCTAGTGAGAATGATCTCAACATGTCTTCTAACATTTCAATAGTCCGTTCTGATTGTTCATCGGTTTGGGGGTGGTAGGCAGTGCTCAAACGAAGCTCAGTATCCAAGGATTTCTGAAGAATTTTCCAGAATCTTGATGTAAAATGTTGATCACAATCAGAAACAATCGATAGGGGTACTCCATGAAGTCTCACAACTTCATTAATATATAGTCTTTCTAGACATTCAAGTGGTAAATCTTCTCTTATAGCATGAAAATGTGCTTACTTGGTAAGACGATCAACAATGACCCATATTGAATCATTCCTTCTATGAGTCTTTGGTAGTCCCATGACAAATTCCATCATAATATTATCCCATTTCAACTCAGGTTTGGGTAGAGGTCACATAACTCCTCCAGGTTGTTGCCTTCCAGATTTCACTTATTGACAAACCATACATCTTGACACAAAATCAGAAATCTCCCTCTTCATGTTGTCCCACCAAAAATGTTCCTTCAAATATTTATACATTTTGGTGCTCCCAGGGTGTATAGAGAAATTGGAGCTATGATCATCATCCAACGATTCTATTTTTAGATTAGGTATATTAGGAACACAAATTATCATCCCAAATTTCAAAATTCCATTTTCATACACAAAGTTACTCAATCTCCCATCATTCATAGCTTTAATCTTCTTTTGAAACTCTTCATCATTGGTCTAAGAAATCTTTATCCTTTCTAGTAAATATGGTTTGGAAACCATTTGAAAAAGTATTGATCTTTCACCTTCCATGTTGATTCCCCTGTCCATATTTACTAGATCCATGTATATAGGATCCTTTTCAACTCTCATCTTGTTCAAAACCCCATGATCCTTTCTACTCAAAGCATCTGCCACCATATTTTCCTTCCCTGAGTGGTAGTGTATCGTGCAATCATAATCCTTGAGTATTTCGAGTCATCTCCTTTGCCTCATGTTGAGTTATTTCTGTGAGAAAATATACTTCAAACTCTTGTGATCTGTATAAATCTCACATTTTTCACCATAGAGATAGTGTCTCCAAATATTCAAAGCAAAGATTATAGCTGCTAACTCAAGATAATGAGTAGGATATATTTTATCATGAATGTTTAGTTGTCATGATGCATAGGTAATAACTCTATCATTCTGTATAAGGACACAACCAAGTAATTTCTTCACTGCATCACTATAAATAAGAAACCCATTATTCTCCTATGGTAGAGTCAAGGTAGGATCATTGACTAATATTCTCTTCAATTCTTCAAAACATTCTTCACACTCTTTTTCCCAAACAAATTTAACCCCTTTTCATGTGAGCTTTGTTAATGGGTTAGCCAACCAGGAAAAATTCTAGATGAAACATCGATAATAACCTACTAAACCAATAAAACTGCGTACCTCAGTTATACTTGTTGGTGCTGGCCATTCTTGGATTGACTTGGTATTTGAAGGAACAACATAGATTACACCCTTGGAGACAATATGGCCAAGAAAAGAAATCTCCTGAAGCCATAATTCACACTTTCTAAACTTCCCATATAATTCGTGTCTTCTCAGAGTCTTCAGGATAATGCGAAAGTGATTTTCATGATCTTCAAAGATTTTGGTGTATACCAAGATATCATCAATAAATACTACTAAAAATTCATCAATATATTCCTTTAAAACTCTATTCATTAGATCCATGAAGACAGAGGGTGCATTAGTCAATCCAAAAGGCATTACTTTAAACTCATAATGCTCATACCTAGTTTGAAATGTTGTTTTCAGAATGTCTTCCTTCTTGACACACAACTGATGATATCCAGATCGAATTTCAATCTTTGAAAAGTATTGATCTCTTTGAAGTTGGTCGAATAAATTATCAATGTGAGGTAGGGGATACTTGTTCTTTATTTTTATATCATTGATCTCCCAGTAGTCAATGAACAATGTAACACCCGAGACTTTTATGTTATATAAACCATCAAAGGAATCTTTTTCTACACAACACTTGCTTGGCTTGCTTTGCACGCAATCGCGACCTTCCTCGATAGCTTGCGTCGTACGCAATACCGAGTTTTACTAAACAACAATATACTATTAAAACTAGCCGTTAAGAATAGTAATAACCACTTTTTGAAATTTTATAAATTTTATTTTTCAAAATGGACTTCATTTTTGGACTCAGAATATCGAAATTAGCCTAGGGTGAAATTTTGGTATTTTTCTGAAAACTTTCAATTTTTGATGAATAGTGAAACCACTAAGTGGTAGGTTAAAAAACTGAATTTTTGCATAAAACTTAATTTTACCGCTTCTGTGAATGGAATTTCAAAAATCCGAGAGACACGGTTAATATCAAGGACTAAAATGTGGTTCAATGAGATGAAAATAATTTTTTGGTGAATAGTAACTTTTTACTATTTTTACCGCGGTTAATAGTAAATAGGGTAACTAAGGGTAAATATGATATCAATATTACCCTAACACATGTCCTAATTCTATTGGACAAGTTTAATTCGACCAAAAACAAACTTAGGAATAAAATATGACCATTTAGGCCCACTTGGATTAGATTAGGACATTTATTATTAATTTATTTAAAGAAGGGTTAAAATAGTTAAAATCAAAGTTTAATAAGTAAATCATTTTAATATGGGGTTATACATAAGATAAATTCGATTGTAAATATTCATTAGAAAGATAAAAAGATTTCCTACATGATGGTATTTTATTTGTAATTTTTAGACATCAAATAATTTAATTTATATATGACACAAAGATGATGCAGTAATTATCTTATTAATGAAATATTGACATAATTGATGTTATAAACACCAAAATAAATGTAATTTGAAACTTTTTATGAATTCCACTAATTTTCTAGGTTACTATGATATATTAGTATTGATTTAATCAACTTGGTTCGAACATATAATTCTGTTATGACTTTCACAAAAATCATATATCAAATAGTGTCAAAATTGACACAAAATAGTTTTTAAATCAAATATTATATTATTAATTGTTATTTTATTCCTAAAAATCTAAGGTTCGGCCAAATGACTTAGATAAGGATATATATATTAATAATAAACAATTTGGGGTTCGTTTGTCATGTTATAGTAAGTGTATTAACCATATAGTGAAAGAAAACAAAAAGACACGGTAAAAGTTAAATTATTTAACTTAGAGTTAAATCTAATTGATAAGGTTAAAATAATACCCTAAACTTGTCTAAATCCTATTGGTTGATGGTATTTCGACCCTTCCCCACTTTAGCTTCGAAATAAGACCCTTTGGAACCATTATAAACCGATTTTGACTTTAATATAAAATAATATTTTGAGAAATTCCTAAGGTGCCCCTCTCCTCCCTTATAAAAGGGCACCTCCTCCCCCTCCTCCTCACACCAAATTGAGCACTCAAGCTCGGCCAACCCCTGCCATTTTCTCCTCTCCACTTCCCTAGAATAATCCTAGAGGTCCTGGTCTTCTCCAAAGACCAATCTTAGTTCCTTAAGTGAAGGATTCAAAGAGGCGCTCCAAAGAAGAGGTAATATCCATTACCGATCTTTTCAATTTCTTTCTTCTTCAACTTCTTCTTCTTTAGTTGTTTCATGATAAAGTAATAACATCAGTATTACTTACATACTGATATGTTATTATAAATATGAAACAACCCTAATTCACCTTCTATCCATCCTACGGAAAAATGAAATCACCGCGCGTGCGTACGTACGGAATACCGTCTCCACGCCGTGGTGTAATCTATTTTCCACCATCACCTTACAAGGATGGGTATAATGGTGTAATGAGTAACTATTTATGATTATTATAAAGTAATATTGATACTGAAATAATATACATATACTCCAATACAATTCCATGATCATAGGAATGATATCATCACTCGTGCGTACGTACGGAATACCGTCTCCACGATGTGATGCGACTCGTTCTACATGATCTTCATTTCATAATGATTATATAAATGAATTTAATGAATGAATATGGTATATACTACACTAATACCATTCTGGAAATGAATTATCTATAACCTAAAGATAAGAATAAGAATTTATTCGACAAAACACGCATAAGAACAAAAAGTTATAAAGACCCGAGTAACAAGTAACAATGAAATATTACTAACAAGAAGCTAATAATATGACCATATATGATATCATATCAATATGTATGATTCTGGAATAAGTCAATAACATTATTTAAACCATTATACAGGAGCTTCAGACACGAACAAAATCGGACCTAAGGTAAGGGAAATATCACAATCTCATTTTTATCCGAGATTGTTTATTCGTAAGTATTTACTGGGGTGTATTTTATCATCCACATCCATGTTCCCTCAATATGTAATATTGTTTCCATCCACTTGCAATGGTTTAAATCCAATTTTACCCTTCGGTGAGTTTTTAGTAAAGAATATGAAAGGAATCTTTTGTCGTTTTTCCGTACGAGGTACTTTTTGACTTTTCCGACAAAAGTACGAAGAATGTTTTTTTTTAACTTATACGGCATGAATGGATTTCTAAAACATTATTTCCAAGAAGATTCCTTTACAAGTATTGAAGTTTATTTTTAATCAACTTCTTTTAGTTTAAAATTTTATGACATGTTAAGAAAGGAAAAGTGTTTTTGAAGTATAAAGGATATTTTCCTCAAGAATGAAGTTCAAGTATTTTATCAAAATCATTTTCCATCTAAGATAATAAAAGGGTTCTGTTTTTATCCCTATTATTACATGGATTTGATTATGTTGTGATGGAAATATTTTTATGAATTCCTTTATCTTATATGAATTGTTTTATGATGTCACGATGTTTCAAGAATCCCATTTTTGTTACATGTGTTATGCGATGATGTATGTTTTATGATTATGTGGCACACATAAGAAAGGATTCATTATAAGATGGGTGGGACCTATATCTCCCTCCAATGCATTGGGTAAAGATTTTATATCTCATGAGATAGACATGGCTGGAACGGAAGGTTATTTCGGTTCAGTGATACAGGACTGAAACGAGGAGTGAACTCGGTTCAGAAAGGGACTTTGTCCACTAAGATAGTCTTGGCAATAAGTCATGACTAACAAGAAATGATTTTCCATGATTATGTGTGCATGCCACAAAGTTTCAAGTTTTATGTTATGATTATGGGGATCTCATTTTCACTTCTATGATTTATTCCATGTTAAGATATTATGATCTCTTTTGCAGGTTTTGATTTTCAAAAAGATATGATATGATTTTTATTTCCTTTATTTGCCCTTGCTGAGCATTTGAGCTCACCCTTTTATGTTTTCTTTTCCCCAGGTCAGGAAGATGGATATTAAGTAGAATATGCTAAAAGGGACCCTAGATATGATGAAATAAATGGGAGACACTGTAGAAGATTTATGAACCAGTTGTTTATGTTTCCCAGTTTCTAAAGACACTATACCTATACGGTCCTTTGTGGTTTTGTCATATGTTGTAATAAGTGTGCTTCAATTTTGAAGTATTAACAATGTATGTAAAAGTATGGGTCGTTATAGTTGGTATCAGAGGAAAGGTATAGTCAACCTTTGGAAACTAGGATGTGAAAGCCTTAGTAAGAACCCTAAGGATAAGTCTAAGCATAGAACACAATATTAGTGTTTTAGAAATGGCCTTGAATAACCTAGGATAAGACCATAAGCATGAAAATTTTATTCTTGAATTATGTGGTTTCCTATTATAATTAGTGTTGCTCACACTATTCTTCTTGGTTTTAGTCAATGGCTGGAACCCGAAGGAACCGTGTTAATGCGGAATGCGATGGGCAATGCAATGATTGTCCCTCTGAGCAACCAAACAATATGGGAGATGGAATGCAAAATCTTGTAGCCATGCTCACACAACTTTCTCAAGCTATGAATCATGCAGGATTTCCAAACGAGCAAAGGAGGGAGCAACATTCTGTTGAATCCTTCATGAGGCAGCGTCCACCTTCTTTCAGTGGGTCTACTGATCCATTAGTTGCTGAACAATGGATTAGTACTACTGAAAAGATATTTTCAGTTCTTCAATGTTCTGAGCATGATAAAGTCATCCTAGCAGTGTATCGTTTGGAAGGAGATGCTGATCAATGGTGGAATCTTGTTAAGAATATGAGGCAAAGGGATGAAATTGAGTCTATGGAATGGGACGAGTTCAAGAACTTATTTTTCAATAAGTACTTCCCTCGTATTCTCCGAACAAAGATGGAGAAAGAGTTCCTTGAACTGAAGCAAAGGGATGATGAATCTGTTAGTACCTATGAAGCAAATTTTACAAGACTCGCAAGGTACGCTTCTGGTATTATTATCCAACCTGAGAGTAAGATCGATCGATTCTTTAGTGGCCTAAAACCAAGTCTTCGAAGGGCGTTAGCCATAAGGGACTTCAATAGCTACGAGGAAATCGTTCGATGTGCTCTCAAAGTCGAGATGGAGATTGGAGTAACCCATCAGTCACATGGGTTTGATAAGAAGAGGAAGATGGAATTCAAAGGAAACTCTAAAGAGCACACTGAAAAGAAGATGAACTTTCCCTTATGCTCAAAGTGTGGAAAGAAACATGGAGGGAGTTGTCTTAAAGGGACAAGTAAATGTTTTAAATGTGGAAAAGAAGGTCATCGGGCATTTGAATGCCGTGATAATGGGAAGAAGATGTCTAATGACGCAAACAAAGGAAGGGATACACAGAATGATCCTACTACACTTCAATGTTTCAAGTGCAAGGAGATGGGGCATTATGCCAATCAATGCCCAAATCCAAGGGTTGATGATGATGGTCGACGTCAACAAACTCTTAAGGCTAAAGACAAAGGAAAGTCACATGCAATTTCTATCAGCGATGTGGAGTACGATAACGATGTGGTGAAAGGTACACTTACCATCCACTCTAAAGTAGCAAATGTTTTATTTGATTCTGGATCCACCCACTCTTTTATTTCTGAAGACTTTTCTAAGGGTATCACCGTATTACCTCAACAATTAGATGTTGAGTTAGCTGTGACAACACCTAATGGCACATCAATCGCATCAAAAGTTTATAATTCTTCTCCGGTCGAAGTTTGTGGGAAAGTGCTTCCTGCAAATCTTGTGATCCTTCCTATAGTGGAATTTGATGTGATTCTTGGCATGGATTGGCTTTCTTTATACGGAGCTCATATCGATTGCCAAAGAAGGGAAGTCACATTTCATATTCCAGATCAATCTATGATCGTCTACCAATGCAAGGATGAACATAACCTTCCAGTGGAAATTTCTTCCATTTTATGGGTATTGATTCCACTAAATGAAGGTTATTTATCTCAAATGGTTGGTGAGAAACTCGCGATTAAGAATATGCCCATCGTACGGGAGTTTGATGATGTCTTTCCGGAGGAATTACCGGGTCTTCCACCAAATCGTGAAGTTGAGTTTTCAATAGAACTCGTACCGGGTGCTTTGCCTATTTCAAAGACACCTTATAGAATGGCCCCAATTGAGTTGCAGGAATTGAAGAAGCAACTCCAAGAGAATCTTGATAAGGGATTCATACGCCCTAGTGCGTCACCTTGGGGAGCACCTGTTCTATTTGTTAAGAAGAAAGATGGATCAATGAGACTCTGCATTGATTATCGAGAACTTAACAAGATCACTATCAAGAACAAATATCCTCTCCCACGCATTGATGACTTATTTGACCAACTACGCGGAGCTCAATACTTTTCCAAGATTGATCTTCGTTCAGGGTATCATCAATTAAGGGTCAAAAGGGAGGATATACCAAAGACGGCTTTCCGTACAAGGTATGGACACTATGAATTTATAGTGATGCCATTTGGTCTTACTAATGCCCCTGCTATCTTCATGGATCTAATGAATAGAGTCTTTAGAGACTATCTTGATCAATTTGTGGTAGTCTTTATAGACGATATTCTTGTCTATTCAAAGAGCAAGGAAGAGCATGAAGATCACTTGAGAATTATATTGAAGACCCTGAGAAAAGAGAAGCTTTATGCCAAATTTACCAAGTGTGAATTTTGGCTTCAAAAAGTTGCATTTTTGGGTCACATAATCTCAAAAGAGGGGATATCTGTGGATCCAGAAAAAACAGAGGTTATCGAAAGATGGTCGAGACCAACAACAGTAACTGAGATCCGAAGTTTTCTTGGTTTGGCTGGATATTATCGACGTTTTGTAAAAGATTTTTCACGATTATCTAATCCACTCACCAAGTTGACTCGGAAAGGAGTTAAGTTTGTTTGGACAGAGGAATGTGAAGAGAATTTCAAGGAGTTGAAAAGAAGGTTATCCAGTGCACCTGTGCTCACACTGCCTTGTAGTGGAGAAAGGTTTGTGATCTACAGTGATGCATCCAAGAAGGGATTGGGGTGTGTTCTTATGCAAAATGATATGGTGATAGCTTATGCCTCACGACAGTTGAAAATCCATGAGCAAAATTACCCAACACATGATCTGGAGTTGGCTGCGGTAATCTTTGCATTAAAGATTTGGAGGCATTACCTTTATGGTGAAAGGTGTGATATTTATACTGATCATAAAAGTTTAAAGTATATTTTCACACAAAAGGAGTTGAATATGCGTCAAAGAAGATGGTTGGAGCTGATTAAGGATTATGACTGCTCAATCCATTACCACCCTGGGAAAGCAAACAAGGTGGCAGATGCATTAAGTCGACAAGACCATGCTAGTTTATCCATGATGAGGATCACAAAACATCCAATATTTATGGATTTACAAAGGATGGATCTTGGAATTATAATGGAAGGGGAAAAATCTTATCTTTCTCAAATGAATGTTCAACCATCTATACATGTGAAGATTAAAGAGGCACAGAAAGAAGATGTCGAGTTACAAAAGAAGGTGAGAAATGTTCCTGAATTCAACCTTGATTGTGATGGGATAATAAAGTTCAGGAATCGGGTTTGTGTTCCTCCCATCCCCGAATTAAAGAAGGAGCTGCTGGATGAGGCTCATAGTTCATCATTCTCTATTCATCCTGGAAGTACGAAGATGTATAGGGACCTGAAAGAGTACTTCTGGTGGTATGGCATGAAAAGAGATGTTGCTGAATATGTCTCTCGATGCTTGGTTTGTCAACAAGTTAAAGCTGAGAGACAAAAGTCTAAGGGGATGTTACAACCATTACCCATACCCGAATGGAAATGGGAAAACATCACTATGGACTTTGTCACAGGACTTCCTAAAACATCCAAAGGCAATAATGCTATCTGGGTCATAGTTGATCGTCTTACAAAGTCTGCACACTTCATTGCTATTAGAGAGGATTTCTCTCTAGATCAGCTTGCCAGGATATATGTAAAGGAAGTGGTAAGATTGCATGGAGTACCACTTTATATTATATCTGATCGGGATCCGAGATTTACCTCGAAGTTCTGGCGAAGTCTTCAGCATACTCTGGATACAGAGTTGAGTTTCAGCACTGCTTATCATCCCCAGACAGACGGTCAGTCTGAGAGAACAATTCAAACCCTAGAAGATATGTTGAGAGCTTGCTCTATGGATTTCAAAGGAGGTTGGGATCAACACCTACCTTTGGTGGAATTTTCTTATAATAATAGCTTTCACTCCAGTATTCAGATGGCTCCTTATGAAGCTCTATATGGAAAGAAATGCAGGACTCCAACTTGCTGGGATGAAGTTGGGGAAAGAAAGCTATTAGGACCTGATCTCGTTGATGAAATGGCAGAAAAGGTCAGATCTATTCAACAACACATAAGAGCAGCTCAGAGTCGACAGAAAAGTTATGCCGACAACCGAAGAAAAGACCTAGAGTTTGAAGTGGGTGATAAAGTGTTCTTACGAATATCTCCCTGGAAGAGGGTTATGAGATTTGGAAAGAAGGGGAAGTTGAGCCCTAGATATATCGGTCCTTTCGAAATACTGGATCGTGTTGGGAAGGTAGCTTACCGATTGGCGCTTCCACCGAATCTCTCTCAAGTTAACGATGTGTTCCATGTATCTCTCCTGAGAAAGTACATACCAGATCCTTCACATGTACTCAGCTCAGAAGTTGTACCGCTGGAGCAAGATCTTTCTTATGAAGAACAGCCGATAGAGATTCTGGATCGTAGCGAAAAAGTCCTACGAAACAAGACCACTCGCTTGGTGAAAGTTTTATGGAGGAACCACCAACTTGAAGAAGCTACATGGGAGCTTGAGGATATGATGAGGGAGAAGTATCCTCATTTGTTTGTTACAAAGTGACGAATTTCGAGGGCGAAATTCTTTTTAAGGGGGGTAGAATGTAACACCCGAGACTTTTATGTTATATAAACCATCAAAGGAATCTTTTTCTACACAACACTTGCTTGGCTTGCTTTGCACGCAATCGCGACCTTCCTCGATAGCTTGCGTCGTACGCAATACCGAGTTTTACTAAACAACAATATACTATTAAAACTAGCCGTTAAGAATAGTAATAACCACTTTTTGAAATTTTATAAATTTTATTTTTCAAAATGGACTTCATTTTTGGACTCAGAATATCGAAATTAGCCTAGGGTGAAATTTTGGTATTTTTCTGAAAACTTTCAATTTTTGATGAATAGTGAAACCACTAAGTGGTAGGTTAAAAAACTGAATTTTTGCATAAAACTTAATTTTACCACTTCTGTGAATGGAATTTCAAAAATCCGAGAGACACGGTTAATATCAAGGACTAAAATGTGGTTCAATGAGATGAAAATAATTTTTTGGTGAATAGTAACTTTTTACTATTTTTACCGCGGTTAATAGTAAATAGGGTAACTAAGGGTAAATATGATATCAATATTACCCTAACACATGTCCTAATTCTATTGGACAAGTTTAATTCGACCAAAAACAAACTTAGGAATAAAATATGACCATTTAGGCCCACTTGGATTAGATTAGGACATTTATTATTAATTTATTTAAAGAAGGGTTAAAATAGTTAAAATCAAAGTTTAATAAGTAAATCATTTTAATATGGGGTTATACATAAGATAAATTCGATTGTAAATATTCATTAGAAAGATAAAAAGATTTCCTACATGATGGTATTTTATTTGTAATTTTTAGACATCAAATAATTTAATTTATATATGACACAAAGATGATGCAGTAATTATCTTATTAATGAAATATTGACATAATTGATGTTATAAACACCAAAATAAATGTAATTTGAAACTTTTTATGAATTCCACTAATTTTCTAGGTTACTATGATATATTAGTATTGATTTAATCAACTTGGTTCGAACATATAATTCTGTTATGACTTTCACAAAAATCATATATCAAATAGTGTCAAAATTGACACAAAATAGTTTTTAAATCAAATATTATATTATTAATTGTTATTTTATTCCTAAAAATCTAAGGTTCGGCCAAATGACTTAGATAAAGATATATATATTAATAATAAACAATTTGGGGTTCGTTTGGCATGTTATAGTAAGTGTATTAACCATATAGTGAAAGAAAACAAAAAGACACGGTAAAAGTTAAATTATTTAACTTAGAGTTAAATCTAATTGATAAGGTTAAAATAATACCCTAAACTTGTCTAAATCCTATTGGTTGATGGTATTTCGACCCTTCCCCACTTTAGCTTCGAAATAAGACCCTTTGGAACCATTATAAACCGATTTTGACTTTAATATAAAATAATATTTTGAGAAATTCCTAAGGTGCCCCTCTCCTCCCTTATAAAAGGGCACCTCCTCCCCCTCCTCCTCACACCAAATTGAGCACTCAAGCTCGGCCAACCCCTGCCATTTTCTCCTCTCCACTTCCCTAGAATAATCCTAGAGGTCCTGGTCTTCTCCAAAGACCAATCTTAGTTCCTTAAGTGAAGGATTCAAAGAGGCGTTCCAAAGAAGAGGTAATATCCATTACCGATCTTTTCAATTTCTTTCTTCTTCAACTTCTTCTTCTTTAGTTGTTTCATGATAAAGTAATAACATCAGTATTACTTACATACTGATATGTTATTATAAATATGAAACAACCCTAATTCACCTTCTATCCATCCTACGGAAAAATGAAATCACCGCGCGTGCGTACGTACGGAATACCGTCTCCACGCCGTGGTGTAATCTATTTTCCACCATCACCTTACAAGGATGGGTATAATGGTGTAATGAGTAACTATTTATGATTATTATAAAGTAATATTGATACTGAAATAATATACATATACTCCAATACAATTCCATGATCATAGGAATGATATCATCACTCGTGCGTACGTACGGAATACCGTCTCCACGATGTGATGCGACTCGTTCTACATGATCTTCATTTCATAATGATTATATAAATGAATTGAATGAATGAATATGGTATATACTACACTAATACCATTCTGGAAATGAATTATCTATAACCTAAAGATAAGAATAAGAATTTATTCGACAAAACACGCATAAGAACAAAAAGTTATAAAGACCCGAGTAACAAGTAACAATGAAATATTACTAACAAGAAGCTAATAATATGACCATATATGATATCATATCAATATGTATGATTCTGGAATAATTCAATAACATTATTTAAACCATTATACAGGAGCTTCAGACACGAACAAAATCGGACCTAAGGTAAGGGAAATATCACAATCTCATTTTTATCCGAGATTGTTTATTCGTAAGTATTTACTGGGGTGTATTTTATCATCCACATCCATGTTCCCTCAATATGTAATATTGTTTCCATCCACTTGCAATGGTTTAAATCCAATTTTACCCTTCGGTGAGTTTTTAGTAAAGAATATGAAAGGAATCTTTTGTCGTTTTTCCATACGAGGTACTTTTTGACTTTTCCGACAAAAGTACGAAGAATGTTTTTTTTTAACTTATACGGCATGAATGGATTTCTAAAACATTATTTCCAAGAAGATTCCTTTACAAGTATTGAAGTTTATTTTTAATCAACTTCTTTTAGTTTAAAATTTTATGACATGTTAAGAAAGGAAAAGTGTTTTTGAAGTATAAAGGATATTTTCCTCAAGAATGAAGTTCAAGTATTTTATCAAAATCATTTTCCATCTAAGATAATAAAAGGGTTCTGTTTTTATCCCTATTATTACATGGATTTGATTATGTTGTGATGGAAATATTTTTATGAATTCCTTTATCTTATATGAATTGTTTTATGATGTCACGATGTTTCAAGAATCCCATTTTTGTTACATGTGTTATGCGATGATGTATGTTTTATGATTATGTGGCACACATAAGAAAGGATTCATTATAAGATGGGTGGGACCTATATCTCCCTCCAATGCATTGGGTAAAGATTTTATATCTAATGAGATAGACATGGCTGGAACGGAAGGTTATTTCGGTTCAGTGATACAGGACTGAAACGAGGAGTGAACTCGGTTCAGAAAGGGACTTTGTCCACTAAGATAGTCTTGGAAATAAGTCATGACTAACAAGAAATGATTTTCCATGATTATGTGTGCATGCCACAAAGTTTCAAGTTTTATGTTATGATTATGGGGATCTCATTTTCACTTCTATGATTTATTCCATGTTAAGATATTATGATCTCTTTTGCAGGTTTTGATTTTCAAAAAGATATGATATGATTTTTATTTCCTTTATTTGCCCTTGCTGAGCATTTGAGCTCACCCTTTTATGTTTTCTTTTCCCCAGGTCAGGAAGATGGATATTAAGTAGAATATGCTAAAAGGGACCCTAGATATGATGAAATAAATGGGAGACACTGTAGAAGATTTATGAACCAGTTGTTTATGTTTCCCAGTTTCTAAAGACACTATACTTATACGGTCCTTTGTGGTTTTGTCATATGTTGTAATAAGTGTGCTTCAATTTTGAAGTATTAACAATGTATGTAAAAGTATGGGTCGTTATAAACAACCTCATAGATCCATGTTTCTTCTTAACAAAAAGAATAGGGGCTCCCCATGGAGAAACACTAGGGTGAATAAATCCCTTATTACTGAATTCCTCTAGTTGTTTCTTTAGTTCCACTAATTCCACAGTGGCCATTCTATAAGGGTTCTTTAATATGGGCCTAGAACTAGGAATTAAATCAATGGAAAACTCAATTTCTTGTTCTGGAGGATGTCCAGGTAAATCGTCTAGAAATACATCAACATACTATTGCACAATAGGTAAATAATCTATTTGAACATTCATTTCCTCACCCACAGTTATTTCATTCTCTTTATCCCCAATAATTGAATTTATTTGAGCTACTGGGGGTGGATCTAAATAAGAATTACGTGGTGATGATTCTGCTCTAAAGATAAGGTTTTCTTTATCATCGTCATCAAAAATAGTAACCTCCTTCTTCCTACAATAAATTTTTGCATCATGATCCAAAATCCAATCCATACCGAGGATTATATCAAATTCAATCATGGGTATGATGATGAGAACAGTAGATAAAGAACATTTATATTCCCTAATGGGAACTGATTCACAAAACTTTGTAGCAATGATACTTCCCTTAGGAGTTTTGAATGACAAATGCCTTGTTAAATCAAATTGTAAATATCTAATTTTCTTAGCTAACTAGGAAGATATGAAACAATGTAATGATCCAGAATCAAATAAACCATTGGATAAACTTGAGGAAATCATTAAATTACCTGCCACCATGTCTTTCAGGGCTTCAACCTCAGTAGTAGTGATCCCATAAGCTTGGACTTGATCCCTTGGCATTTTCTGAGGCAAGTTTCCCTAATGATTAGTAAATTCATTTGAATAATGTCTCATCTCCTTGAAATTGTAGCATTCAACATCGGTAGCATCTTTCTTTCCCTTATAATCACCAGCAAGATGGCCTTTCTGTCCACATTTTTAGCATACACCTTTTCCTTTTAGAAAGGCACCAGGGTGATTCCTTCCACAATTATCATTGCGTGGAAATTCAATTCTTCCCTTCTTCCATGTTTCTTTATTTCCTTTCCCAGAGTGTTCAGCAGATCTCTTCTTCTCTTTCTTTTCTTTAAATTGATAAGACTTAGACAATTCATTTTCTGTCTTGACAGCACATGAGACAATATCTTCATATGATGAGAAGGATTGTGATACTAATTATCAATGGTGAAATGGTTTTAACCCATCAAAGAAACGGTCAATATTACTTCTTGGGTTACATATATAATCTGCATCATGCCTCACTAACCTTATAAAGTTAGCTTCATACTTTGCGACATTCTCATCCACCTTTTGCCTCAGACTCAGAAATTGTCTTTCCATATCTGCTCGATGGTCATGAGGAAAGTATTTTTCTAAGAAAATTTATTTAAACTCCCTCCATTCTATATTTGACACTTCATCATCTTCCTTTGTGTTTTAAATCAATGACTACCATTGATCATTATCTCCAGTGAGGCGGTAAACTGCCATGACAACTTTTTCCCTTTCACTACTCCCCAAGGCATGGAATATTTTCTCTAAGAAATTTATCCATTTCTCAGCTACTAATGGATTTGTACCCCCATTGAATTTTGGTGGTTGTTGCCTCATGAAGCAGTCTAACATTGATCCTCTGTATTGTGGATCAGGGTTCTCTATACAGGTAAGGTTATTATTCATAACCTCTGTGAGTTGTCCTAATATGGTGATAAGCTTATAATCACCAATAGTATCACTAGCTCCACTATAATTATCTTGAGCAGGAGGTCAATCCCTACATGGAGTGGGTACATTGATATGGTTTCCATTCCTTCCACTAGGCGTCATTTCTAAACAATGGCATACACTAGATTAGTTTATAAATCGCAATACATAAATCCAAACATGTAAAACACTTAACATAAATTGAATAGTTTATGGATATAATCCATAATCATAAAAATATTTTCTTTGAGGAAGTATATACTCATAAACCCTTTATAATGGTTTGTAAAGAAAATGAGAATTATCCTAAGCATACCCCCGGGAGTGTCGTAACCAAGAGTGCATCAAGGCCCATTGTTGTGCACCAGTTCCTGTTTGAGTCTAGCTCAAAGCAATGTTTTCGGGTTTTACTCCTAGGTACATCTGTGCCAGAGCCGCCTCTACCTACTCATATCTAGACAGGGATGTATTTCTTTTAAAACTCACAAAATCTCTATATTACCAAAATTCTAGGAAGTTCTTCTATACTAATCTTCAATGTCTATCTTAGGGTAATGTTCTCTAATCAGAGTTTATCTAAATCTAGTTTCCAAGGTTTGTACTAAACTTCCTCTGATACCAACTGTAGTGCCCTGACCCTAGTTACCCAGAGTCGGTGCATTATTACATAACATTAGCATGATCACAAGGAAATCATTTCTCGAATGACCGATCGGTTTATTATTATTGGCAACAAGATTCATACATAAGTTCAACTTTACAACTTGAAAAGAAATATAACAAGGATTTATTCCATTAGAAACATCCAAGCCACCTAAATTATGCCTGCAAGTACCTCATAACTGACTTCTTCATATCCTACGAAAATGAAACATAAGAAAAGGGTGAGTTCAAACACCCAGTAAGGGTAAGTAATACAGCGGAATATAACATAAATATTAAGCATGGTGTATAATTGAAACCACTTTCCTTTACCAATAATAAACATGAATACTTTTATGGCATGAATATGAGATGAGTAAATAATGCCATAATAAAACATAATCATGGGTTTTCTACTAGTCGAATGACCACATGAACCATCAATATTATTTTCATAATGAGGGAATGTATAATGTCGGACATTATGAAACATTTTTTCAGGGCCTCGTCTAAGACGTCTAAAAATGATTAACGCCTTGGCCAAAACCATATATCAAATTGGGAAAGGCCTTGTCCAAATCCATGTCTAGTTGTATCATGTGACCTACCGATGCATCAAGGAGATATAGCGGGCTCCACCCGTCACTTACTAAGTCCAATACATTCCTCATATAAAAAGGTTGAAATATAACATAAACATTCATATTAAAACTAGCATACGAAATTTCAATACTTTAACCATAAACCATGAATGGTATAAAAATAGCACATCCATTGTCAAACATATCACAAAACCTTCAATACAATATGAAAGTTTTGTATCATAATAAATCAACTTCAAATAAACTTAAAATCCATCAAATTATATTGACATAGATGAAATCAAAACCTTTTTAGAGAAATATCTCTTTCTATTTTGAAATCATTAAGAGTCACATAATTATAAAGAAAACATTTATTTTTAAAATGTTCTTATAATCTTGTAAGGGAAGCTTCGATGATGTTATAATGGTGGAAAATAGTCACACCCACCGTATAAGTTAAAGACATTCTTACCTTAATTTTTTCGAAAAGGTTATAAAGTGCCTTGTTTGAAAAAAGACAGAAATATTCCTTTCAAAAAGATATAAGGTCAAATAAGGGTATAAATGAATTTAACCCATTTTATAGTAAATAGTAAAAATGTTTTGAAATACCTTTTAAGAAACATGGATGTGGATGATAAAGAGTTCCCAGTAGATAATTACGTATAAACAACCTCGGATAATGAAGAGATTGTAGAATTAACCCTTACCTTGTAATTTTCCTTGGTCGAGGGTTGTTTAACCTCCTGTATAATGGTGAAATAATTTTTATTAAATTATAAAATAATAATATACATTAATATGATATCATATATTATCTTTTAATATTTCTTTGTTAATAATATCTTAGTATTATCGTAATTTTGGGTGTTAACTGATTCATTTTCCTTTACATGCTTTGTTACGTAAGTAATGTTTGTTATGGATAGGATATATATTATTCATATTACGAATTATATTAAGTCTTTAAACATTATTTTTAATCATCTAATGAAAATTATTCTTGAATGGATACAATGGGGAACCAATCCCATCGCGTTCGTGGAGACGGTAATCTGTACATACGCACGAGCAACAATATCATTCTTTTGATATTAATATAATATATAATTGGATGTTATATCATATATAAAAAATCATTATCATGTTATATTTATTATTTACATCAATTACACATCATTATTATACCCATCCAAATAATAATGTATTGAATAACAATTACACCATGACGCGGAGACGGTAAGCCATACGTACGCATGTATGGTGACATGTCATTCAAAGGATGGATAAAATAATGAATATGGTTTTAAAATATTTATAATAAAATCACAGTATATATAAGATACTATAGTTATTATTTTAGAATGGAAACAACCAAGAAAGAGGAAGTGGAAGAAGAAAGGAACTTGAAAGAGGTGATGAAATATTTACCTCTTCTTCGGGTTCTTCCTTTTGATTTGATAAAAGGGGATCCTTAAGTTGTATTTATAACTAAAGGAAGGCCTCTAGGATTAATTTATGATAGTTGAGAGGGTATTTTGGCAGGGTTTGGCCAATACAAATGGCTTTTAATGTGTGAATTAGAGAGAAGTGGGAGTGCCCTTTTATAAGATGGGTGAGGGGCACCTTAGGAAAAGTTAGAAATATTATTTTATAATAAAATAATTTTCGGTTTCTAATGGCTATAAAATGGATTATTTAAAAACTAAGGTGGTTATGGGTCGAAAACCACTCAACCAATAGGTTTTAGACAGGTTTGGGTCACTATATTAACTTTATCTTTTAGATTTAACTCTTAGTTAAATAGTTTGACATTTACCATGTCTCTTTGTATTCTTATATTATATGGTTAATAAACTTACTATATACTTCCAAGAGAACCCCAAGTGATTCATTAATGATACACCTATCATTTTATAAGTCATTTTTCTGAACCATAGTTTTTTAGGAATAGAATATCAATTAATAATATAATATTTATTTTAAAAACTCTTTTATGTCAATTTTGACACTATTTGGTATTTTTTTTACTAAATTCATAACAGCATTATTACTTCGAAAAAAAATCATCTAAACAACCCTAATATGTCATATTAACCTATAAAATTAGTGTAATTCATAAAAAGTCTCAAATTACATTTATTTGGATATTTATAATGTCAATTATTTTAATATTTCATTAATTAGGTAATTACTGCATCATCATTGTGTCATAAATAAATTAAAATATTTAATGTCTAAAAAATATAAATAAAATACCATTTTTTAGGAAATATTTTTAGATTTATAATTAATATTTATAGTTAAGTTTATCTTATGTGTAACCCTATATTAAAAATGTTTTAGTTATTAAAATTTGATTTTAACTCTTTTAACTCTGCCTTGAATTAAATAATAATAAATGTCATAATCTAATCCAAGTGGACCAAAGAAGTTCATATTTTATTCCTAAAGTTTTTTTTGGTCGAATTATACTTATCCAATAGAATTAGGACATGTTTTAGGGTAATAATAATATCATTTTTACCCTTAATTGCCTTATTTACTTTTAACTGTGGTAAATATAAGTAAAAAGTTACTATTCACCAAAAATTATTTTCATCTTATTGAACTACATTTTACTTACTGATATCAACCATGTCTCTCATATTTTTTAAATTCAACTCACAGAAGCAGTAAAATTAAGTTTTATTTTAATTTTCAAATGCTTCTAGGAGGTAGGTAAAGGACGGTAAAAAGTTCAATAAAATTTTTATATATCTAAAATTATTATAAACTAACTCCAATGAATTGAATTGAACTTATATAGGTATTATGTATATATTTTTATCTAGAATAAATTTAAATAAAATAAATAGTTATTTAAATAAAAATTTGATTTTAAACTATAACTCAGTGTTTTTCATTATTCATCAAAAATTGAAAGCTTTCAGAAAAATACCAAAAATTCACCCTAAGCTAATTTCGATATTATGAATCCAAAAATAAAGTCCATTTTGAAAGATAATATTTATAAAATTTCAAAAAGTGGGTATTACTATTCATAACATCTAGTTTTATTCGTTGTGGTGTGTTAGAACTCGAAGTTGCGTACAACAAACGCTATTGTATTATTCAAAGAGAAGTGTACCATGGAAGCTTGGGGTGTTACACATGGAATATAAGGGAGGCATGATAATTAAAATTATATTGACATGTGAATCAAATACCTAAGTAGTTAAAAACTAAACATGTTACCAAAAGAACCTAGCATGGCATATAACAGGAATGAAAATAACACACAAGGCACATCAATAATTTCAAATAGCCTAACAATGCAATCTACATGGAATGAAATATGCATGGAATTTGAATTACTATGTGCCTATTATGATTAATGTAATGTTTCCTCCTTATTGTATCAGGCCAAGGGTAAATTTTAAATCTCATAAATCAGTAATCAGTGGAAAATACTCTAATCACTCAAGGTGAAATCATAATAAACTGTAATAGAAAACAACATGAACAACCATCCCATCCCTGGACACTTGGGATTTTACCTGTACATGGGTTGATCACTCCCAGGAATGACTATTTACCAAGTGTAGACACATTCTTAGTCTCTTATATACTAGCCCAAAATATTTAAACAAATTAAAAAAGAAAAGATTTGATACAACATTGTAACATACAAACCTGAATGACCATTAAATCGGTAGCTGGACTGGTCGCCACATGGCATCAAGGGTGTATCCCTATATTCTAGAAGCTTTAGACTAATAGTGAGGGTCTAATAATGGTACAGTGGGGAGACTATACTCTCATGATCATAGTATAACAATGGTATATTAGGAAATAAATGATAGACAATAGTTGAAGCAGTAATAAAGAAATTACAAATAAGTGAAATAAAAATGTATTAACTGAATAAAGTGGACAACACTAGATATAATAAAATTCATTCCTGTCCATGAGATGCTAAAAATGATAAATAGTAAACATGTAGTAAGAAGTATAGTACATAAAAACAAAATAAATAAAATATAGAACAAATTCCCCAAGGGTTTACTCCACAATAATCTCAAGTATTAGCTCAGTCCTATGCTCCTAACTCCCAGGTACAGGAATAACAACACAAGAAAGAAACCAAGGACCTGCAACCATGAATAACTTCTCAGGTACCCTGTTGTAATGGTGTCCCAAGCAAGGTGTGAGATATGCTTTGTAGGCTACCACCAACGATGTCTAAAGCATAATCCAATTCATGCATATAAAATAAGTAGTGTGTGTTACAAAAGTAAATCAATAATGTGAAATAAATAAATATCCAAGTCGGGCTCGAATCCCTCCTAGACGCATGGCCCAACCATACCTACTTCGGGTTAAGACATATTGTCTGAACCAAAAGTAACATGTGAGAAAGGGATATAAGTAATCATGGTTCATCAAAATTTAAGAATCTAGAAAGGTTTGAACCCAGGAATGTGATTTGTCCTAGTGGACACATCATTTAATTTAATCACTTAACATATTTCATTTATTAAAAAGTGAAACTCTAGAATTCATTTATATGACATCTTGTGCCCGTCCAAGGTGAACCTTCTAAAGAAACCCCAAGTATCGCACTTAGAGAATAACAATTTACCAAATCTGAAGGAGAATGTCCATGGTGATCCATAAATATAATCTCAAGTATCACTCCCAATATAAGTAAAATATGTCCCCTCTGATTCCATCCTTGGTATCTCACAAAGGGGTCCGAGTATCACTCGTGGCATGGTGTGACCATCTTGTCACTGAGTTCGCCCACAGGTGCTCCCATGGGAACTGGAATCACTCGTGTGGAGGTAGGCAACACACATGCTGAGCCCATCCAAGATATAGTAGGTATCAACCCCAGTGTATGAATCCTCATAGACTCATGAGCCTATCCTCTGAATTCCGTAAAAAGGAATCTGAGTATCACTCAAGGCATAAAAAATACATTCTTACTTTAAAATTTAAATCACTATAGAATCCAATTCTATAACCATGCCTTATCATAAACAAGGTTCAAATTAGAAGGCTATGTATATAGGAATGCCACATTACAAGCTTTTCATTCCAACGGATAGGGGAAATCCCATTGATCATTTAAATTACATAATACAGCCCATGTACTAAGCATGTCAGCAACCCAAGAAACGAACCAATAAACATAACATTTTTTTCTTAGAAGATGGTGTTCCTAAATGGAGGGGTTTTATTAGAAAACACAGTGTTATTGTAAAACAATTAATTGCATTTAATTTAATTTAAATAATCTAATTTCATCAAAAGGCTTAAATCAACCCACTAAAATGGTGGTTTAGGGTATGCTACGACTCAATTTAAGAAAATCATAAATATTTTTAAATGGTGAACCCAAAGGGGTGTCTCACACATAAGGTAGAAAACATTTAACTCATGATACTTAATGAATCCACACTAAAGGGGTGGTTCAGATTGAGTTTATAACCTCAAACCATACCAAGTTGGGTTCAAACACAACATAAGGCGATATAAGAAAAAATTAGTTAAACCAATTTATGAATTAGAAGTGACACCAGGTAAGTCTGACGTGCGGTACACAAATACATTTTATAAGAATGATTAATCTAGAGGGAAAAGCTATAGAGCACCAACCTTATACCATGGAAAACTCACACATCCAAAATCATGGGTTGATTTGTTCCAGTTTGAGAGAAATTGAAGAAACTGATGAACGTCCTTAAAATATATAAAATTAGCTTGCATGAAGACAGTGTAGCCAATTTTAACTAAAACAAAGAAATGGGCTACAGGAATGAAGAGCTTATTGAGAGGAATCCATAGGAATCGATGGTGCTAAATTTCGACAATGGATAAAGGAGATCGATAAAAACCTAGGATAAGGTTGGGAGAAGCCTCACACGAGAGGGGATGAGGAAACACCCACTTGAAAAGAGAGGGATAAGAGAGGGGGTTAGATTTAGGTTAAGGGTAAAGTGGTAATTTTACCCACAGAGATAAGGGTGCACAATTTGGTTGCATGGTTGGTAAAATTGTGCGCCAACCGTGCGAATGGGATCTGTATAAGAAGTCTGCACCATCGTACAGCTATGTGTTTGGGGTTACACGATTTCAGAAAAAATGGGCAGCCCCCAGCACCCCACTACCTCATGTCGTACAGTTTAGGGAGACCATGTGGGTTGGGAAAACAGTTTCTGCTAACTTTGCGACCTAGTATACCTTTTCAAAGTTTGGGATCCGGGCTCCGAACGAGCCTCAGACACCCTCAGAACCTCCTTGACTCCATTAGGAATCATTATTAGGGCCAAAAAAAGTAATTAAAACCAAAAACAAATAGTCCCACTACCACAAATCCAAGAAAGGGATGTGACAGCTTTTATTAGCACTAAGCAGAAAGCACTGATAAAAGTCGTACTTTTATCAGTGCTAGCCAAAATCAATGATAAAGGTAAGATTTATCACCATTACAAAAAAGTTCCATTATGGTGTATCCTTTATTAATGATTTTTTAACATTGATAAATATTATATTTATCTATGCTATTATTAGCACTAATAAAAGTTTTTAATAAAAAAATATTATTAATATATATATAATTATTATATTTATATTCAAAAATAATGTTTATTTATATAAATTAAGTAAAAAAGCATATTTATAATTAATATTTTTTTTAATAATTCAAATATATATATAATGTTTTAAAAAATTATTTATAATATTATATATATATATATATATATAATTATAAAATTATGATAATTTTTTTAAAATAATATATCTATTTATTATATTTATAATTATATATTTATAATTTTATATAAATAATTTTGAAATATATTTATTTATAATTACAATTATATAAATAAATATTTATTTAAATAAATATATGTCTCTAATGAATTTGGTCAATACTTATATGTATCAAGAGATAATGATGATATTCATGGACATGATTGGAATTATTTATGTTCATAAATTGATCCATGAGTACATATAACTAATGTTATATGATCCTAAGTTTATTTGTGGATATAATTGTGTCTTTTGTGTTCCAAATGTTAATATTACCTACATTATGATGATGCATGCATATGTTATGTATTTATGACTCATGAATGTTCATTTATACATTGTCACCCTTATTAATCATGCTTTCCATATATATGTGATGACTCATTTTTTATAATATATAACTTATTAGGTATGATTCATTCATTAATTTTAATAAAGGTTCATTGAGCCTCACCTTTCTAAAAAAAAGTATGATTCATTCATGTTATACCCATTAACTTATTATGTTCCAGGGCAATCGGATTTTTGTGGGGTAGATATGCATCTGTCGGCATTTGCGGCTTCTAATGGGTTGTGTGCAACTAAGGATGTTGAGGTATGATCAAACCTAGCAGTGTTGAAGGATTCTTGTTTTGGTAAAATACTCCTAAAGGGATCAGTGGCACATATTAAGGCGAATCTGGCTGCATTTACTAAGAGTGTCGAGATGGGGAAAACATCCTTGATTGCGCAACTTGTTTTACCTAAGGGGGAAAGGCCCTAGAAGTTTGATGAGCTGGTCTATAGAATCTTCTGCTTATGAAGATTTTTTGGTTGGAGGTGTGTTTCCATTGGGTACGGTTTTTTCACCACCTCTTTTCTTCGGAGGAGGATATGAATCACGTGTGGAGTATCGGATCTCTACTTTTAAAGCCTGGATGGCTGAATTTGCATGATTGGTCGATGGATTTCAATGTTTCATAGGTAATTAATGCATTTGTGCAGATTTGGATCTATCTACATGGTCTCAACTGGATCCTTTTGCACCCGATGATTCTTCATGATATTACTAGAGCAATTGGGACACCTATTTACCTTGACAAGGAGACAGAGCAGGTGTAATTTGGTCACTTTTCGAAATTATTGGTGGAGATTGACCTTCATTCCACCATGGTAGATATGTTTTTTCTTTCCACACCTACAGATGATATTTTCATTGATGTAGAATATGAGAAGAAATCATTTTTTTGTGATTTGTGTATAGTTGTTGGTCACGTGTCTGCTTCTTGTCAGAGGAAAGCCTCTTGTGAGAAGTGTGGAATGATGGGGCACTTAGCTGCCCATTGCTGAAGAAATTTTTATTTGAAGGGTTCGGATTTGTCAAAGACCCCTGAGGGACCTGTGTCTAGTGGTGCTATTCGAACGTCTGAAGAAAAGGAATCTTGTAGCCTTGTAAGGGGCTTTTGGATACATAGCCTCTTGTTGGATTAGGTATTAGCCCTTATAAGTGGGGTGATATTAAGAAGGAGTATGATGGTTAAGAAATACTAAAGAAAGATTATTGTAGATCAATTGGAATTCGACAACCCCTATCTTTCAGGGATGTTCTAATCTCTAATATAGAGATCGCTAACGTGGAGACTCACATGGCTCATGCTGAGGTTGGAAGGCAAGGGAGTGATGCAGTTTTGGAGGGGACTCGATATTATAAACATGTGCATGTTGATTGAAATATGAAAATGGTGCAACACTTCTAGCAGGAGGAGGACCCAGGAGGTCAGATGCATGTTGATGTCGTTGTTGATTCTGATGATTCGAAGCAGCTTAAAGATGTTGTTCAAGATGAAGTGGATAAGGAATTGTCCCATGAATTAGCTTTGACCTCCTCTTGTAGGAAAGGTAAGTTTGTTTTGACATATATTCCTCCTGAGAAGGATGTGTTGGGAATCACTGCATATGATCCTGGACAAACCCCACTGTTGTTGGTGTAGTAGAAACTGGGAGGGGATTGGCATTAAGCTAAGACTTGGAAGCGAGCTCATCATCCAAATAATTGTGTCTGCGGTTGTGGTTGAGATGATTGGGCTAGTGGGTGTGGCCAAATTTTCACCAGGTCCTCTTCCAAAGGGCTCACTCTAGAACAGCAAAAACTCAAGGAGAAGTACTATGTGCTTTTCAATCGAAGGGACTCAAAATCAAAGTGGGAAACTGGTGGTGATGATGATGACTCTACTCATGAGATTGATCTTGTTATGGATGTGTAAGTTGTCTGGATGAGGGCATGTAACCTTGTTTGAACCATCCACAATCCTTCCCTTGTCATTTTTATTTTTCTTATAAATTTCTTCGGAGCGGGCTCTCCTGTCTCCTGAACCCTTTTAGTATAATTATAAAATTATAAATATAATAAATATATTTATTATAATCTTATAATTATTTACATAAATATATATTTACTTATAATTATAACTATAAATAAATATATATTTATGTAAATAATTATAACATTATAATAAATATATTTATTATAATTTCATAATTATTTAAATATATCTATATTTATTTATAATTATATTTATAAACATAATAAATATATTTATTATAATTTTATAATTATATATATATATATTTATTTATTTATTTATAATATCTATAATTATATAATTATATAATTATATATAATTATATAAATATATACAAATATTTATAAATATATTTATTTTCTTATAATTATAAATATTTATTTATTTATTTATTTATTTATTTATTTATTATATATATAATTTTATAAATATATATAGAAATATAAATAAATTATTAATATTAGATCTTTATCAGTGATTTTTTAGTGATGATAAAGATATCCCTTTATCAATGCTAAAAAAGCACTGATAATACAACTCTTTATTAGGGCTAGAATTTTAGCACTGATAAAGATATCTTTTTATTAGTGCTAAAAAAGTACTGATAAAACAATATTTTATCAGCTCTTTTTTGAAAGTGCAGATAAAATCCTTGTCCCTTTTTTAAAATAACTCTAACTGGCAGTCTTCTCTCACACACCTTCAAGCTCTCACGGAAGCCGACTACCACCGCACCACCACTCTTGTTGAACCCCACTGCCACCCTACTATTGCTTTGTCGCGCTCTCCAAACCGCACTAGTGTCATCATGCTTCCACTCTTGCCAAACCATATTCCTACCACTGTTTATCTCACCAAATCCCACTATCGCCTCACCAAACCCCACTACCACCTTCCCCCACTGATTTTCTGAAACCCACTATCGATGTATCCCTGTTGTGACTTTGCTAAACATTTTTGATGAATAAAGACCCTCAAAACTAAACATATGCTATTAAAATCTTATTTTTATTTATTTTCCAATTGATTATATTCATGGTTCACTTTTTTTTATATTCTCAAACAATAGTGTGTGCGGAACCCCCTTTATGTTATTCTTCTGAAATTTTTTATGTCTCTAATTATGGTCTTAGGTTGTTGAAAATTGAACATGATTTTAGTAATTTGATATGGTCTAGTTACGTGATGGTAAATTTGGTTTAGAAAGGTTTTATTTAGTTGTGGTGAATGTGATCTTCCAAAATTTGGATTTTATAGAATGGGTATAATTAATGATATTTTAATATAAAAGTTTTTATAGGAAGGATTTTGAGTGTTAATATAGTAATGATGGCATTTTGGTTCCTTTAAGAGGTAGAGGTGAGGATGATAATTCATTGGAATTTTTGAGGAAGTGTTCTGATAATAGTTTATGTTTTCATGATTTTGTAATGGACTATAGATTCCTATAGTAAATCATTGAAATTTGTTAGTTTTTTTAGTCATTGGTTTTGAAGGCTTAGTCACTATAGGGAGAATTGTGAGTTAGGGTACCCTATATTCATTGTGATAAAAATTGAAGTTCTTCTTGACTTTTATAACATGGAATGATGGTTTTGATTTAGGTAAATGCTTGGTTATTCATTTGGGTGGGTCCTTAGTTACTTTTGGTATGTGTCCATCTTTGGACAAAGATACTTTCAATATGGTTAAAATAGTTGAATTCATATTAATCCCAAGGTTGTAACACATCATAATTAGATACTTTTAGGTATTAGTAATGGCATAAAGGAGATTCATTATCAAATTAAAGCAATTCACCTATAATGGGTGAATTTCAACAGATGCATGGTTACACAAACTATGTATTTCACTATAATGGATATTTCTTGATTATTTCTTAGTTTATCCAATTGAGAATCTAAATCATGCATTTTGTAAAAAATGTCATCATTCTTACTTCTTTCAATTATAATGATTTTATAATTGTTTTTTTTTTGGTGAATATTTTCATTCCTTAAAATACAGACAAATAAATGTATTTTAAATTAAAATATAAAGTGAATTATAGAAAATATAACTCTTTTTAAAATTAATATGGAAGGTAAAATCATAAATTTTTAAGTTGGATTTCGTGATTTATTATCAAATGATTAGGGAAAGATGTGTTTGATTTAATATACTTATAAGGAATTCAAGTTTTTCATGATTTTTATTTTATAAAAAGAAAATCACATGGATAGTGTAAGACTTGAGATTTCACTATAATAAACATTTCATTATAATATACATTATAAAATACATGTTATTTTATTTCATTATTGTACTAAAAAACAAAACTACAAAATTAATGTAATGAAACAACTCAGGTCAATTTTCCATGTCACCCATGTTGATTTGTCACAAGGCCTAAAGTACATTTTCGATCTACACAGGCTAGAAATAGGAACTGAGGGAATCAAACACTAATGAGAGAGAAATTATAGGAGGAAACCTTAAGGGTGACATAAGTGAAATATTTACCATGTAATCCAAAAATAGATGTCCTATGATAATCTCTAAGATGAGAACATGTGGTACAATGGGTAATAAAGGTGTTAAACCTAGTTGAATATGGATATATAACTTTGGTTGGGAAAGTTCAAACCTCTTGAATTGAATATTTATATTTTAAGTTGGGAAAGTTCTAAGGGTTTTTTGAAAAAATACCTTTGTATCCTAATGTTTTTCATAAAAATTCTCTTCCTTGTGATATTTAATAAAGGACACCCATTTAAAATTCTCAGTTTATATCCCAAAATTTCAAAAATAAAATATTTCCCTGGATTTATTCAGAACCATCAAATTCAAATTTTACTTCCTAAAAGAGTTAGAGAAGTATTTATATCCATTTAAAATTCCACTTCAAAACTGCTTATTAAATTTCAAATTATAGTTTACCCATAACAATTTTAATCTAGTTACTTTTTCCATTTAAAAAACATTTACTCGCATCACTATATTAAATCGCTTGGGTCTCATGTAACAACCTTGATTTTCTCAAAGGTATGGATTGTTGTTTTAAAATTTATATTAATTTCTTTTTTTATTTTTGTAACCATCAGTATATTCAATAGTCATATTTTCTATTCTGAAAAGGCTTTTCAAATAATATAGATTTTTTTAATTATTAAATTCAATAGATGTATTTATAAATTTCCTTCAATAAGATTTTTTTTGATCATGTGGGATGATAAACCATTTTTCAATCTTTCCATTTTCTTTCAATCAATTCATGAGATCCATCTTCAATTGAACATATTTTGTGTATTTATTTTGTTAAATATTAATATTACCGAATAAAATAAGATGGATATGAATAAAAAATATATGAATGTCAATCGTATGACAAAAGAGTATAAATATAGAGTGAAAGAGTTCATTATGTTTGAAAAATATCATGCATATGACCCATCTCAAATCCTTCATTTATGTATATGCTGTTGTTATTCAAGACTAATTAGTCCAGAGGAGTTGGAAGAACACTTGATCTATCATGTAATTGATCAAAGTTATAAATTTTGGAATGAACACAGGGAAAAAGAGAATGTAGCCAGTGACTGGGATAACACAAATTTTTATGGATCATCTGATACGATTATAAGTGCGGACAATGAAGAAGACTGTATCGAGGATGTGATTACATGTGTGAATAATAATGAAGATCGTATTGAGTAAATGACAAGTACAGTTGAATATGTACTTCATGATTGTCCAAAATTGTTTTAAAAGTTAAATATTTTCTGAAAGACACCATTTTATGCCGGTAAGACTAAATATATTGCATTTTCAGCCATATTGAAACTGTATAATTTGAAAGATGGCAACATATGGAGTGATGCTACTTTTACTGAACTAATTATTCTCTTGAATTATATGTTACTAGAAGATAATGAGCTCCATATTATAACATACGACGTCAAACAAATGTGAAAGGCACTATCGTGGGTGCTTTCAAATGATGTTCAGTTTCGGGTTACTTTGGTGCAGTAGAGTGGTTGACCAAGGTCGTCTCTCAAAGGATGAAGTAAATTAAAAAAATCATAATGTTACTCTAAAAATAAAATAAAAGATAATAAAAACACTACTTGAATGGATGGGGTGTTTTTTTATCATTTATAAAACTAGAAGAAGTTTTCTGGAAGAAGATTGCATTTTTTGTTTTTAATTTTGAAATGAAATTCGACGCAACAATAAGATGTTTTTTTAGAAAATATTTTAAAATACATAATCAATATAAATCTACCTATTAACTCAAGTATTTATCATTATCATCAAAATTAAGATCCACTTAATTATGATTCCCTAACTTTTTAACCCCTGAACCCTATGAGAATTAATTTTACCACAAAGATGAAGTGAATTAAACCCTAGGCTATCTTTGAAACATGAAATCACAACACCCATCTTTGATTGATGTTATAAGGATAGATTATGGTTAGTGGTAAATTAGTGAACATGTTCATTCTAGAAAATTATTATGAATTTTTTTTAGGTATTATACCTGAACTCTACAAATTTATCCCATGTGGCATTGTATTACTAATTAAGATCACACTCTCACAATTCACACAATACTCGATCTCACGTTTTTTGTGTTAATTATTCAATTGCATGCTTAGTTTTTTTATAATTTAAAAACTCAATTCATGTATCATATTAATTGAATTACAGTAGATCAATGATTCAAAATAATTAAATAAATAGGGTATAAGATAGATCGATCACTAAGAAAACTACTCTTCTATGGGTGGTGTGGTCATCATGGAGACGTTTTGCAGGAGCAAAGGATTGAAAGGGTAGAACCCAATCTCATATCCACTCTTTAATTCCAACCCAAATAAGAAGATAAAAATATGAAAAGGGGAAAACACAGAAGATTAATTGAAGAAAAATTCAAGATACAATAATGAAAGAAAAGAAATACAAAGAGGAGATGGGAGAGGAGAGCCTTTTTAAAAGATATGTTTTCACAAATCCTTACTCATTCAAAGAGTTTTTAGGGGCTCCAAAGAGACACCCTTTCGGAAAAACCTTACTAATTCCTCTACCAACCATCCTAAAGAGTGAAAATACCAATTTATAGAGTGGTGGGGAGGTTGGGTTCAAAGTGGTTTCAAGTGTGAATGGGGAATCTCGGCCAAATATTTTAGGCTAACTTGAACCGCCAATTTGACCTTCAAAACACGTTAACCATCTATTCTTAAAGAAGGATAATTTGGGAGAAATTGGTTTTTCAATATCCTCTCAAAATTTGGGCACAATCCATGCGTTTATGTAGACGTTATGGCCCAAATACAAAACACATGTCCAATCTGGCGATTCCAGCCTGACTTTGACTTCATGGCCCATTTTTACCAACCAAATGTATGATTTAGCTCTAATGTCCTAAATTAAAATTGTGGAAAATTAAGTCAGGAAAAAATTTACAAAATATTAACTTCAAATAGTTCAAATAAAGTTATTTATGTTCTAAATACTACAGTGCACTATAAAGGGTAAAACTAGAATTTTCACCACATTTTCAAATGAATGATCTAATCCCAAATATTTTATAAATAAATATATTTAACACAATGCGTGGGAATTATATCATTTATTATAAATAAAATATTCAATAAAAATGTGTTTTATCAACTCCCCCATATTTACCCTTTTGCACTCCTGGGAAAAACCTCATATCATGTATTCGAAAAAATTGTGACAAGATATGCATATTCAAATTTCTCAATCCACAGTGAAAATATAGGAAAAGTAAGAATCCCATCAAGAGTCATTATCAATAAATTTTAAATTAATTTTCTAATAAATTATGTCGAAACAAAATCTAGTGAGAATTATAACACTACTCATAGAGAAACAAGTCATGGTTCTACCGTGCTATAATTCTCCACGTGTGTGTGTGCCAACCAAAACAAGCTCATAAATCCAACCTTTATTCAGTATATCTAGGTCAAGTAAAAACTTTTATTCTTTCCTGATTCCATTCCACTGAATCTGTTCAACAACTTTTGCAATCAAATTCCAAAACCCACTCATTTAAGCATTCCCAAAAGTCAACCCATGAGTTCCTGACCTAAATATCCCCACATGTTGTACATTTCTTAAATCCCCTCTTTATTAACTTTTTTTATTTTATTTTTTTTGAATTTTTTTAGAGGGTGTACAATATTCAGATATTAGGTGCACATTCATAGGTCAATTTAGTATAGTGATGGAAATGTTTGGAAGAGAAATGAACGTATGGAAAGACCGTGTTATAAGCTAAAAAAGATTACTTACCCTAAATATACATTAAATTGGGTAAGACAAACTCACAAGTCATGATTATGTGAAAAAATTACATGGAGAAATAAATGAAACAATTTACCATGAACAAATATCACAAAAAATTATTTCAAAATCCAAAAGGTTTTATAATGACACAACCATTCATATCATCTACGACTTCAATTTTTATAAAAGTCAACCCTTGATGATGAAATATTACTCATAATTATATTTCTACCAATGAATTTTGAAAACATGCATTTTCCATATGTTCCACATAAGAATGTTACATGATATATTTGTCTCTTTTTAAAAAAAATTAAACAAAAACTTAATAGAAAATACACATAAAACACACAAATGAAAATCCTAAATATCTACCCCAAAATGTTGTCCCCTCCCCCACACTTAAAATATTTCATTTTACTCAATGTGAACCTATGAGATGATATATGAAAATGAAATGTATAATTTTAATTAGAACAAATGATATAAAAGTGAAATGGTTAGGAATATCCTAATATGATCAAGTGATGATGGGGTCATGCAGTGTGATGAAATCCACTGCATTAGTTGGAAGTCCCTAAATGTATTTATTCAAATGTTGCCTATTGACTGTAAATCTCCTTACGGTGTCCTCTTGTGTGATCTCCATTACACCATAAGGAAAAACATTAGATACAATATAAGGACCCAACCATCTGGAATGCAACTTACCAGACATCAACTTTAGTTGTGAACTATAGAGCAAGACTTTCTCTCCAACTTGAAACTCTATTTTTTGGATCATTTTTTAATGATCTGCTTTTGATCTTTCATTGTAGAGCCTTGAGTTCTCATATGAATATAATTGAATCTTATCAAGCTCTTAAATTTGCAACTTCCATTGAATTCCAACTTGGGCCAAATCCATGTTGAATTTTATTATAGCCCAATAATCTTGATGCTCAACTTCCACGGGTAGATGACATGCTTTACCAAAAACAATTAGAAATGGGGACATACCAATGGGTGTCTTGTATGATGTATTATAAGCCCACAATACATCATCCAAGTGCTTGCTCCAATCCTTCCTATTTGGTTGCACGGTTTTCTCCAAAAAAAATTGACTCCCTATTTGAAACCTTAGCCTGGCCATTTGTTTGGGGGTGGTATGGTGTTGATGTTTTGCGTGTCACCCCATACTTCCAAAGGAGGGAATCCAAATTCTGATTGCATAAGTGTGTCCCTTGGTCACTGATGATATCCTTTGGTACTCCAAACCTACAAAAATTCTGTGTCTTGACAAAGTCCACTACAACATGAGAATCATCAGTCCTGGTGGACTTGGCCTCCACCCATTTACTCGCATAATCAAAAGCAACCAAAATATATAAAAAACCCAAGGAAATAGGAAAAGGACCCATAAAATCAATTCCCCATACATCGAAAATCTCACATAATAGTATGGGTTGTTAGGGAATCTCATGTCTCCTAGAAATGTTCTCAGTGTGTTGGAAATGAGAGAATGACTTACAAAACACATGGACATCATGTAATAAGCTTGGAAAATATAATCCAAAGTCTAAAACTTTCCTAGCTATCCATTGGGGACTAAAGTTTCCACCATAAGCAACTGTATGACAAAAATGTAAAACAGACTCCAACCCATGATCAGGAACACACCTTCTAATAACTTGGTAACTACACATGCTCCATAGGTATGGATCATACCAAACATAAAATATTGACTCAATCTTTAACTTTTGGACTTGATGTTTCTTTAATTTTCAAGGATTTTGTAGGCAAGAAGGTAGTTAACTAAATCAGCATACAAATAATGCGTACTTGAGATAGAATAAACATGCTCATTGGGGAAAGTGTCTCGAAGTGGTAGTTGGTCTAAGGTGCCATCCTCTAGTGTGTGAGTAAGCATACTCATGTGGTCTACCAATAAGTTTTCTAAACCCTTATTTTCATTTATCTCAATATCAAATTACTGAAGAAGAAGAATAAGAAGAAGCATCTATTGGATAAGTATGGGCTTTGCGCCTGGATTCTTCAAGAGGTACCTCACAACTTCATGGTCAAAAAAAACAACTACTTTAGATCCCAATTAATATGAACAGAATTTATCTAAAGTGAATATGATAGTAATAAACTCATTTTATGTGGTTGTGTAGTTTTATTGGGCTGAATCTAGTGTCCTTGATGGATATTCAATCACATGTGAACATCCCTCCACCCTCTGAGACAAGATAGCGCTAACTGCAAAGTTGGAGGCGTCACACATAATCTCAAAATGAATGTCCCATTGTGGGGGTTGTATCATCAGTGGAGTGGTCAAAAACTTCTTCAGCTCATCAAATGCTACCCTGCATGAATCATCATACACAAAATCAGAATCCTTTTGAAGTAATCGCAACAAAGGAAGAGCAATCTTACTAAAAACTTTAATGAAACACAGATAAAATCCTTCATGCCCTAGGAAAGAACTAACATCACTCACACATGAAGGATATGGTAAGGATGAAATAATTTCTATCTTAGATCTATCAACCTCTATCCCGTGTTTTTACACTACATTCCCTAAGACAATGCCATGCTCTACCATGAAATGAAACTTTTCAAAGTTCAGGACCAGATTCTTCTCAATACAACGATTCAACATCATTTCCAAACTACTTAGAAATTCATCAAATGAGGATCCATACACTGTAAAATCATCCATAAATACCTCCATTCAGGTCTCAATAAAATCAGAAAAAATACTCACCATGCATCTCTGGAAGGTACCTGGGGTGTTGCAAAGTCCAAATGGCATCCTTCGGTAGGCAAACGTACCGAAGGGACAAGTGAATGTTATCTTATCTTCATCCTTTAGAGCAATAGGAACCTGAAAATATCTAAAAAATCCATCCAAGAAACAATAATGTGTCTTCCCAGCTAGTCTCTCAAGTATTTAATCAATAAATGGGAGGGGGAAATGGTCCTTGTGAGTGGACTGATTTAATTTCCTATAATAAATACACACACACCAACAGTTTTGAACCATTATCAAAACTAACTCATCTTTCTCATTTTTAACAACTGCAACACCGCTTTTCTTAGGCACAACCTGAATAGGACTTACCCACTAAGAATCTAAAATGGGGAAGATTATACCTACCACGAGCAATTTCTTAACTTCTTTTTTTACAACTTCCAAAAGAGTTGGATTCAGTCTCCTTTGTGGCTGCCTAACTGATTTATCCCCATCCTCCAAAATAATCTTATGCATTAAAATAGAGGGGCTAATACCTGATATGTCAGCCAAGGTCCACCCGATTTCCATAATGTTCTCCCTCAAAATATTCAAAAGCTTTTCTTCATGTTCAAAATAGATATTGTTAGCAATGATAACTGATAATATTTTACCACTCAAAAAGTATGAGTATTTGAGATTAGGTGTCAATGGCTTGAGTTCCAATGTAGGGGTGGTGTATGGATGGAGAAATTGAAGGAACTGAAATTTGTGCACAATGAACATCAGTATCAAAATATACATCATCAAAATTAGAGAATAAAGCATCAAATCCATTAGCATACTCAACAGTCATGTCATAATCAAAGTTCACATGATCAAAATCAGAATATGATTCCATTTCAAAATCAAATCTAAGAGGGTCTTGTTCATTATAAATAGGTGTGGAAGTACTATTAGACATCAAAATAGAATCAATTCTCATAATCTTCTTAAGCATAGGACAATAAGATTCCATGGGGTTTTTATTTGGTGGTTCAAAATGGGAGATAAAAAATGTAGAATGGTCCTCTAAGGGGTACTTCATGGATTCCATAACATTAAATATCACAACTTCATCCCCAAATTCCATGGAAAGTGTACCCTCATTGACATTTATGATAGTTTTTTTAATTTTGAGAAAGGGTCTACCTAATATAATGGGAGCATGTGAACTTACCTGATCATCCTCCATGTTAATCACGTAGAAATCTACTAGAAAGATCATGTCTCTTACCTGGAAAAGTACATCCTCAAGGACTCCTACTTGATATGTTGTAGCTCTATTTTCCAACTGCACCACTACTCTCATTGGCTTCAACTCACCAATATATAAAGAATAGAATACAGAGTGAGGCATCACATTTATGGAAGCTAAATCACAAAGATAATTAGAAAAGTGAAACTCTCTTATGGTGCATGGGATGGTGAATGTCCCCGGATCCTTGCACTTTATTGTCATTACTAGAGTTTTTGTAATGAGTGCTGACACATTCCTCCCAAGATTGATCCTCTCATTTTCCTTGATCCCTCTTCTATTGGTATAAAGTTCTTATAAGAATTTTACATACCTTGGATTCAAGTAGAGGGATGTTGATCTCTACATGCTTGAATGTATCCAAAACTTCTTTTTGCATCACCTCTTCAGCCAACTTTTTGGTTTGTACAACTATGTTTGGAAATAAAAGGGGTTTAGGAGGAGCATCATCAATATTTTTCTTACATTTATCTTTCTACTTTCATTTCTCATCAGTTGGTATGGAATGGGGCTTCTCTAGAGTTGAGGTGAATCCTGGTGGAATGGTAGGTGGAGAAGCATCAGTTTTTTGCTTCCCACTTCTCAATGTGATGGTGTTAGAACCCAGATCTTCCTTTCAAGTATATTTTCCTTTTTCTGGTGTTTTTGAGGAAAAGAGTATCTTCTGGAAATTTTTGAAGTACATGTCGTGTACTTTATGAGTACACTCTGTTTACTCGGTTACCACAGGTAGCCGTGTGTTGTTCGTGTAACGGTTGTGCACATGGCCGTGTGTGGTGACCTGGAGGCCGCCTAAAGTGGGGCTCAGTAAGGGAAAGTACACATCATGTACCTAAAAATTATATTCCATGTACTTTCTTTTTTTTCATTAAATGTATCGGGGTCATGTATGATGGATAGAAACACCTCTTTCTCAACCTAGTTTGTCTGAGAGCGTCCATACGGCCACGATTCTTCCCTGAGCTCCTGATTGAGTATCTGTTCTCTGAATCGACCACCATTGATTGTGTTGGGATCACCTCAGTAAGATATTCCTTTTTCTGGAGCTTCATTTCCTAATTCCTATTCTTTCAAGAGTTATCCTTGATTGAGCGTTTTGAGCATTTTTGTAGATCTACGGTGTTTGTGGATGATTCAAGGCTTGAGGTTCATGTATAACGATCCTACAACACCGAGGTAGGTGGTTTGTGCCTTTCGGTAGAAATTATTTGAGTTATATGTGAAAAAGTGCCCAATACCCTTGAACGGGGTATTGTGTGTTTATGTTTTTTGACCTGTTAACTACCTGTTATGCTTGTATGCTTGAATAGAGGTTAATTGAATGTGAATAGGGTTAATTGCTATGCTTTGAAATTTTTTTCCCATGTATGTTCTTTTTATGACTGTTTGGTCCTGTTTAGCCTGTTAGGCTGCCTTGTTTGTTTCCCATGCCTAGTATTGTAGGATGGATTTATGTTTATCTAACATGTTGTTATGTTGTAAAAGTTATACAAGTAGTTCTTGAAGTTTACTTTGGCTGTATTTCATTGTTGTGCACGTTTGACTTACACAGGGCTGTGGGAACCTGGTGTAGTAGACCATAGGGAGAATGGGCGTAAGGGATTCTCCAGAGTGTCTATTTTTACTATTACAATGCAAGACCATAGGAGGAATTGATATAAGTTCTTCCTCATAGTGTCTGTAGTTCCTCGACATGGGATATAGGGGGAATGAGACGTAAGTTCTTCCCCAGAGTGCCTTTTAGTTACTGATACGGGACTATAGGGGGAATTGATGGTGAGTGCTTCCTCAGAGAGTCTATGCTTAAGTTGAACCAGAGGGGTTAGACTGTGTGTACTTCCCAGAGGGTTTCTTGTGTTGTTTTGGTTGAACCAGAGGGGTTAGGCTGAGAGTACTTCCCAGAGGGTTACCTGCTTTGATTAGCTTCTTGCTTGATATGTTGAATTGAATGCTTTGAAACTGTGGGAATATTTTCTGCTGAGTACTTCCTTGTTTACTACTTCTTTTTACTTATTTCCTTCCATATATATTCACTGACTATTAAGCATAGATCTTTTGGTGGTTTCCTACTGAGATTATTCTCACACCATATTTGGTTCATGATTTTTCACCCAAACAGATTATATTGTTGCAGGTATAGATATGGGAAAGCGCCCTTCTACTTCAGGTACTTGATTGTTGAGGAGCTAGAGAGCATGGGACCAAGCTGAGGCTTGCGATGATGAGGAGTTTATCTATTTTCTTGTGTACTTTGGTTTAGTATTGTATTCCAACATTGTGTTTTGTTTGGATGCTTCCATAGACGTATATATATCATGCATCATTTATATATGTGCTTTTGTTGTTTCTTACTCTCAGTCTATCGTTGTATACTTCTATATGTTGTTATTAATGCTTCCTTTGTTGTATATATATTTTGTTTCCACTATGTTTCTTTTCCAATGAGGGCATAGTTTCCCCACTATCACACCCAAGGCCCTCGCTACTAGTCAGCAACCTCTGGTGTTCGGGGAAATGCACTTGAGGCCATGTGACCAATCGGGTACGGGGCACCTCTAGGTGGCTTCCGGAACTAGGACATTACAAAGTGGTATCAAGGGGTTCTTTTCTTCTTGACTTACTGTTTGGATCCTATAGTGAACGATAGGATAGAAATAGTTACTTGGTAATAAGTTGTTCTCAGGAGTAGCTAACCTGTGTACAAGGAAAATCCAATCTACCTTGTTATTGCAATTTTTCTAGTTTTGCAATTTTACAGTTGATTTGATTTCACCATTGGGTGATTCACATGTTTTGTGTTGTTATTGTTGATGTTATTGAGGTTCTATTTCTGTTGTAACCCGATGAGATGAGGGTATTCTATCTCATGCATCATATAGGCACTTTCTAGAAATCACATGTCATGCATTCTTTCCATTCCATTTTGGGTGTATTTGCAATTTACTGTTTTTGCGATAGATGTTGTGCTAGATATGTATGTTGTTGTGATATATGCCTTGATAAAATACATGTTTTTTTATAGGGTATTGATTTGTGTAAGGTTTTGTTTGAATGAATCCCAAACTTTGGTTCTTGAGGTGTTATGGGCCCTCATGGATTGGAATTTGATGGATCATTGCCTTGTTTTCCTTGTTATGACATGTAATAGATGCCAAGATTTGATTCGAAGGGAGTATGGGCCCTCACGGATTGGAATTTGGAACTTTAATGTTTTTTTATTATTTTTTCTGGGCTCTGGAGTAGTTTCTAAGGCTTACTGTCTGGAAAAACCCAGAATACACGTCGTGTAGTTTTGAATACATGCCATGTGTTCTTCTGTTTGGGAAGAAACTATTTTTCTTAAGTACACGTCGTGTACTATATGTACACATCATGTAGTCTCTAACCGTGTCACTGACTATGTGGGTAGAGACACAGGGTTGATAAATATTTGGGGGAACATGTCGTGTACCGGTTGTACACGCCGTGTTGTGTAGATATTGTTTCCACCCGTGTGACTAACGACATGGATGGATGAAAGCATAAGTTATACACACTGTGTCTTTTTGAACACACCTTGTAGTGTGGACCAGGTATCTGGCCGTGTAAATAACAACATGGGTCAGTGTAAATCCTTTAGTGCACATCGTGTTCGTCTGAAACACATTGTGTAGTGTGAGCCATGTATCCGGTCGTGTCACTAACAACACGGGCCGGTGAGGCTCGTCTAGTACACATCGTGTCTGGCACAAACACGCCGTGTAGTCTCGTTTTAGGAGAACCGTGTAGCTTAGTCATGTAGAAGTACTCGGGCAGGGGAAGAGGATTCAAGTACACACCGTGTGTTTGGGGTGTTACACAACCAGTTTTGGCAGAAGTACACACCCATGTGAAGGCTTAGGGTAACACACCGTGTAGTTAAGTATACACACCGTGTATCCAAGTTTTGTGAAACTTGTTGCATTCTTTCTCATGTTCCCTCGTTATCCTTCTAGTTTTCAGTCCTTCATAATCCTGATCTAAGGTGTGTGCTTGACCTTTCAGAGTCATGCCATCGAGTCATCCTCTGGTTGTCCACCAGTTTCAAGGTAGTGATTGAACACCGGACATGGCTGATCAGGGACTTCCAGTAGATCCTCCAGTTGTGCCAGTCTTGGCACCAACCATTATTTTGGACATAGGTGTTGACACGCAGTTCTGAGAGGGCTTCATGAGGTTCCTAAAGGCCTTTCGTGGAGTACCACATCCTGCCCCATCTATGGAAGAGCTGACGTGGGTTTTCCAGTAGTAGCATCCTCCCACCTTCACAGGGGAAGGAGGACCTCAGGTTGTAGAGTCATGGTTAGAAGTCATACTATCTATCTTCGATCACCTAGAGATTACTCCAGAGAGTAGGGTCAAGCTTGCTACATATATTCTTTGGGATTCCACCAAGAGATGTTGGGACATGATCTCACAGGTAGGACGCCAGCAGGTTATGGCGTGGGATGAGTTCCAACATGACTTCTACGGCTACTTTTACCCTGAGACTTTGAGGGACGATCGAGCCCGAGAGTTCATGAGTCTAGAGCAGGGTACTCTTTTTGTTATGGATTATTCTTCTCGCTTCATAGATCTGTAGTGATTCACACCTATTCCAGGAGGTGATGAGTTATTCCTGGAAATGAAGTTTGAGGATGGTCTCAGGCACGACATCCAATCGCAGGTGAACATATTCAGGATGACTTCCATCACTTCGATAGTCAATCAGGCACTAATCACGAAGAAAAATCTAAGGGATTCTGGAGTTTTGACCTAGGTCAGATCGACATCTGGAGTTATTATCCCTCTTATTGATAGCAGGAATCGTCATAAGGGGTCTTCGCGTGGTGATCCAAGGAGGCGAGACACTTCTTATGGTAGCTAGGTGGTGTGCTACCAGTGCGGGAAGAGCGAGCATACGAGGCCACATTTCTTGAGAGACCTAGTTGAGTGCCGATCATGTGGTAATATGGGCCATCTTCAGCACTTCTATTAGTTCTTCTCACCGGTAGCTAGTGACAAGGGTTCTTCTATGACTCCGCATTCAGGAGCAGCACCACCAGTTTCTCACCAGTCTGGGAACTAGAGTTCTTATGGCCATTCAGGATGAGGTGGAGGTCATGGACATGGTATTCAGTCATCGGGCTTTCAGTGTAAATAGGGTAGATCATCTCAGAGTGGTTAGGTAGGGTCATAGGGCCATGGTGTAGGTCAAACTTTTGCAGTGGAGCAGACCCAACAGGAGCAGGATCCCAGACCCTCTACAGTTCAAGGTACGATCCTAGTTGCCTAAGTTTTATCTTCTACTATTTTTGATATATGGGCTTCCCATATCTTTATATCTATTTCTGTTGTGGAGATCCTTGGGCTCTGTATCTTTTCTTCTGCTAATATCGTGACGTTAGACACTCCGTTGGGGGCTAGAACAACTGGTGTACGTCAGTTCAAGAAGTACCCTCTTGAGTTTGTTGGGTGTCACTTCTTATGGGACCTTTATATACTAGAGATGATAGTCTATGATTTCATTCTTGGAATAGACAGGTTAGTTATCTTACAGGCAGTTTTCAATTTCTATCATCATAGGGTGAGTTTCACATCACCATAGGGCGGATCGTTTCTTCATAAGGGTGAATGGGATGTTTAGGAGAGCAAAGTGGGACCTGGGCATCATGAGTTTGGAGGATTTATTGCCTAGATTTCTAGTCTATATCTAGATGAACAGGGGACTTCACAGATAGACTTTCCTCCATTGGTGGAACATTTCAGGTACATCTTTCCAGAGGACCTTTCAGGTTTGCCTCCGGAGTGAGAGGTGGAATTTTCTATCGAGCTTGTGCCAGGAGCAGCACCAGTGCACATTCCTCTTATTGGATGGCTACACCTGAGTTGCAAGAGCTCAAGAAGTAGTTGGAGGAGTTATAGGAAAAGGGTTTCATCTAACCCAGTACTTCTCCTTGGGGTTCACTTGTCCTGTTTGCGAAGAAGGTAGATGGTACCCTCCAACTTTGTGTGGATTATCGAAAGTTGAACCGTTGACGGTCAAGAACTGATATCCCTTGCCAAGGATTGATGATCTATTTGATCAACTTAGAGGAGCCCAGGTGTTCTCGAAGATCGACTTGAAGTCTGGTTACCATCATTTGCGCATTATACCATCTGATATACCTCTTACAGCCTTTCGGAGCAAGTATGGTCTATACGAGTATGTGGTTATGTTGTTTGGTCTCATGAACGCACCTACAGTCTTCATGGCACTGATGAACTGATTGTTCCATCCATATGTGGATTATTTCATGGTAGTATTTGTGGATGATATCTTGGTGTACTCTCACATTCGACACGACCATGTTGCACATATTGAGATCATTTTGAGTACATTGAGAGAGCATCAGTTATATGCTAAGCTCTCAAAATTCCACTTTTAGATGAACCAAATTGACTTCTTAGGTCATGTTATCTTAGAGGCAGGAGTATCAGTACACCTAGAGAAAGTGAGAGTAATAGTTTTCTAGGAGCAGATGAAGAATGTCTTCGAGGTACAAAGTTTTCTAGGGATGGCTGGTTACTATAGACATTTTATATAGGACTTTTCACGCTTAGCAGCGCCACTGACGGGCCTGACTAAGAAGGGTGTGAAGTACTTGTGGACAGATTGTTGTGAGTCAACCTTTCAGGAGATGAAAGGTAGACTGAATTTAGCACCGATACAATTATTTCTAGAGCCGGGAAAGATCTACACTGTTTATTGTGATGCTTCAGGTATCGGGTTGGGAGCAGTGCTTATGTAGGAAGAAGGAGTCGTTGCATACTGGTCTCGGTAGTTGATGCCACATGAGAGAAATTACTTGACTCATGATCTTGAGTTGAAAGCAGTTTTTCATGCATTATTTTGTTGGATAAATTCTCTTCTGGGAGATCATTTTTTGGTTTTCACCAACCACAAAAGTCTCAAGTATATCTTCACCTAGTGTGACTTGAATTTGAGACAACTAAGGTGGGTTGAGTACCTTCAGTCGTTTGACTTTGAGCTTGCCTATACATCAGGGAAAGGCAATGCTATGAATGATGCGATGAGTAGGAGGACTCAGATACAGGTAGTTCAGGAGGCCAACAGTGAGTGGAAGCTTATGGCTCTATTCTCTGAGATGCATTTGGAGGTGCATGACAGACAGGGGCAGACGTTTCTTTCTTCTGTAGCTATTACCTCTACTCTTCTTGATCGAGTTAGAATGAGGCAGCTATCAGATTCTGAAGGCCTAGTCCTACAGGAAGGTATGGTAGGAGAGGACCCTTTTCCTAGATAGACCATAGGTGAGGATGAGATATTACATTTCTAGGGGCGCGTATGGGTTTCAACAGACATACGTGAGGAGATGATGCGGGACTTTTATTCCCCAGTTTGGATAGTTCATCCTGGTGTCAAACATATGTATCGTGATCTACACCGATAGTATTGGTGGCCAGGTATGAAGAGAGATGTTTCTGGGTTTTTTCTGAGATGTTCCACCTGTCAGCAAGTGAAGGCGGAGTATCAGCGACCAGCGTGGCTTTTGCAGCATTTACCCATTCCTGAGTAGAAGTGGAATGATGTCAAGATGGATTTAGTGATAGGATTGTCGAGGTCGCCTCGGGGGAATGATGCAGTATGGGTTGTCATTGACAGACTCATGAAGGTTGCTCACTTCTTTCCAATCAAAGAGACCTTCAGTGTTGATGAGCTGGTAAGGTTGTACATCCGAGATATTTTATATTTACATGGAGCTCCACACTCCATTGTTTCAGATAGGGATGACCGTTTTACTTCTCGGGTTTGGCAGGGGCTACATAAATCTTTGGGTACACAAGTACTTTTGAGTATAGCTTACCATCTCCAGACAGATGGCCAGTCCAAGTGTACGATTTAGGTGGTTGAGGACATGATTCGAGCATGCATCCTGGATTTTGGAGGTTCTTAGGAGAAGCACATACCTCTTGTGGAGTTTCCTACAATAATAGTTTTCAAGAAAATATTCAGATGTCACCTTATGAGGTTTTGTACGGTAGGCCATGTCGATCACCCTTATATTGGCTGGAGGTAGGAGAGGTAGCTATTCTGGGACATCATCTTATTTAGGAGACCATGAAGCAGATCGAATTGATTTAGAAGAGGATAGCTAGTGCATAGCCGCAACAAAAGTCTTATGCTGATCGATAGAGACGACCTCTGGAGTTCGAGGTAGGGGTTAGGTTTTCCTACATGTCACACCGAGATTTGGACACAGGAGGATTAGGAGGTAGGGTAAGCTTTCACCAAGGTATGTCGGGCCATTTGAGGTGTTAGAGAGAGTTGTGTCGGTTACCTATCGGTTGCAGTTACCCCAGAGGTATCAGGATATGCATGATGTCTTCCATGTTTCTCAGCTTCAACGTTACTTATCTGACCCGTCTCATGTTTTTCAACCCGAAGAGGTTAAGTTAGAAGTGGATGCCTCTTTTGAGGAGCATCCTATCCTGATTTTTGATTGAAGTATGAAGGTTCTCTGTGGCCGGTATGTTCCTCTAGTACAAGTGTTATGGCAGCACAAGTGAGTATAGGACGTGACTTGGGAGAGGGAGGCCAATGTACGATCACAGTGGCCGGAGCTGTTCGAGGATTATTCTTATACGCCACCTTGCTAGGGAAATTTGGGGACGGATTTCTTTAAGGGAGGAAGTCTTTAAGAACTCAGATCTTCTTTTTAGGTATGTTTTCCTTTTTTTGTGTTTTTGAAGAAAAGAGGAATTTCTGGAAATTTTTGAAGTACACGCCATGTACTTAGTTACTGTAGGTAGCCGTGTGCTGGCCATGTAACGGTTGTGCACATGGCCGTGTGTAGTGACCTGGAGGCCGCCTAAAGCGGGGCTTAGTAAGGGAAAGTAAATTCCATGTACCTCAAAAGTTCACTTCGTGTACTTTCTTTTTTTTCATTAAATGTACCAGGGTCACATCTGGCGGACAGAAACACCTCCTTCTCAACCTAGTTCGTCCTAGAGCATCCGTACAGCCATGATTCTTCCCTGATCCCCCAATTGAGTGTTTTTTCTCTGAATCGACCCTCATCAATTACATTGGGATCACCTTGGTAAGCTCTTCCTTCTACTAGAGCTTTGTTTCCTGATTCCTCCTCTTTCAAGAGTTATCCTCAGTTGATAATTTTGAGTGTTTTTGTTGATTTATGGTGTTCTTGGACAATTCAAGGATTCAGGTTCACATATAACAATCCTACGACACCTAGGTAGGTGGTTTGTGCCTTTCCCTAGAAATTCTTTGAGTTATATGTGAAAAAGTGCCCAATACCCTTGAACGAGGTATTGTGTGTTTATGTTTTTAACCTTGTTAACTACCTATTATTCTTGTATGCTTAAATAGTTTTTAATTGAATGTGAATAGGTTTAATTGATATACTTTAGAAGTGTTTTCCCATTCATGTTTTGTTTATGACTGTTTGGTCCTGCTAAGCCTATTAGGCTACCTTGTTTGTTTACCATGCCTAGTATTGTAGGATAGAGTGATGTTTATCTGACATGTTGTTATGTTATATATGGTTAGCCAAGTATTTCTTGAGGTTTACTTTGTCCGTATTTCATTGTGATGCATGTTTGACTTACACAGGGTTGTGGGAACCTGGTGTAGTAGACCATAGGGAGAATGGACGTAAGGGCTTCTCCAGAGTGTCTTTTTTTACTTTTATGATGTGAGACCATAGGGGTAATTGATGTAAGTGCTTCCTCAAAGTGTCTTTAGTTCCTTGACGTGGGAAACAGGGAGAATGAGATGTAAGTGCTTCCCTATAGTGCCTTTTAGTTACCGATATGAGACTATATGGGGAATTGACGGTGAGTGCTTCCTCGGAGAGTCTATGCTTAAGCTGAACCAGAGGGGTTAGACTGTGTGTACTTCCCAGAGGGTTTCTTGTGTTGTTTTGGTTGAACCAGGGGGGTTAGGCTGAGAGTACTTCCTAGAGGGTTACTTGCTTTGATTAGCTGCTTGCTTGATATGTGGAATTGAATGCTTTGAAACTGTGGGAATATTTACTGCTGAGTACATCCTAGTTTACTGCTTCTTTTTACTTATTGCCTACCATATATATTCACTGAATATTAGGCACGGATCTTTTGGTGGTTGCCTACTGGGATTAGTCTCACACCCTGTGCAGTTCATGCTTTTGGGCCTAAATAGATTATATTGCTGCAGGTATAGATATGGGAAAGTTCCCTTCTACTTTAGGTACTTTTTTTAGGAGATGGAGAGAATGGGACCAAGCAGAGGCTTGTGATGCTGAGGAGTTTATCTGTTTTCTTGTGTAATTTTATTTAGTACTATATTCTAGCATTGTGTTTTGTTTGGATGCTTCCCTAGACGTGTATATATCATGAATCATTTATATATGTGCTCTTGTTGTTTCTTACTCTTAGTCTTCCGCTGTATACTGTTGTATGGTGTTATTACTTCTTTCGCTACTGTATATCTATTTTGTTTCCGCTGTGTTACTCAGCCAATGAGGGCATAGTTTTTCCACTATCACACCCAAGGCCCTCGCTGCTAGTCAGCAGCCTCTGGCGTTCAGGGAAATGCGCTTGAGGCCATGTGACCAATCAGGTATGGAGTGCCTCTGGGTGGCTTCTGAAACTGGGACGTTACAGATGGCACTGACATTCCCCTTGGGATTTGGAGTAGGTTGGGAAGGTATATTTCCAAAATTCTTACTTACCAATTCATGGAGGGAAGTAGTAATCTAGCTCATCTGTATCTTTAACTCCCTCAACTCTAAACCTTGACTCTTCAACTCATTCTATTGATTAAGAACAATTTTTTTCAAAAGATCATCATTTTTAGAATCTACCTTTGGTTGTTAATTCCCTTGTTGTTGACTTGTTGATGCTTGAGCTTCAAATCGCCTTTGGGGTTGTTGGAAACTGTAGGACCCAGGGACACCCTGAGAGGGGAGGGGTGAATCAGGGTGTCAACTTTTTCTTTTAAAACTGATGGATCTTGTTCCCACGTTGGTAGAAACTAGTTTAACCTGTATGATGTATATGATAATAAATAAAACATTCATATGAAAAGAGATGACACGTCACTTTTTACTTGGTTCACCACTAAGGTCTACGTCCAAGGAGCATACGCCGACAGGCTGTCGGTCGTACCAAATTCCACTATTCCTCACTAGTTGTGGATTACAATGGTTTGGGGCACAATCACTCTGTCCCAGATTCACTACCTTTACAAAAGTTCAGGGATAGCTCACTGCGTCCCTCAGGTCACTCCCGTTGACTCCCCCTGGCTCACTGCCTTTGGTGAAGTCCCACTCAGTTTATAGACGTGAAGGTCTCTTCATCATTGCAAAAGAATGCATCCTATGTTGTATGTAGATGCTCTGTTGAAGTCTGAATTCCACCCGTAGACTAGTCTCACTTTACACCAAAGGTATCAGGCAAACTACCAGCTTTCGCACAACCCCAGAAAGACCGGCGTACTTCAACCACACCTGGCGCACTTCTCCAAGCCCAACGCGCAAGTTTCAAGACAGAGCACAAGTTTCAGCGCGCAAGTCCAAACCGGCGTGCAAGTTCACCTCAACCACATGCACGACACTCACTTCTTCAAATTCAAACTTGTGCGACTCACATCCTTTTACACCCAAACCGATTTTGGTGCGCAACTAATAAATGGCGTGCAACTTCAAAATCCGGCACGCAAGTATCACCAAACCACTTGTGCGACACGGCCTTCTTCAACTCAAAACTTGGGTGACTTCCTTCCTTTCTCACCCAAACCTCCTTGGGTGAGCAACAAATGACTGGTGCGCAACTTATACTTACGCGACCACATACCACTTGCACGACCACCACACCTGCGCAAAGGGAGATCTGATTTTCTCTAAGTGTTAAGCTCATGTAGAATGAGGAGGGGTCGACCTGTATTTATAGTAATTTGGACACCCTATGTGACGACGTACAAGTCTCCCCTCAGCGCACAAGTTTCGGCACGCAAGTCTCTACCCCCGCAAATCACTTGTGCGACCAACTTCAAAACTTGGTCACCCCTTTTCCCTTTTCCATATTTTGATGTTCTAATATTGAAAAACATATGGCGCACAAGTTTCTAAACCTCCAAGTAATCGGCACGCAAGTCCCTTTGCCAAAAAACACTTTTCTCCATTTGTCAATTCTGAGGTCCTGAAATTTGGCAAACACTGGAAAATGGCGCCACCTTCAATATATGATTTGGCCATAACCTTCATGCTTCTTTTCTGTGATTTGGCTTCTTCAAAAACTCTTCTTCTTTCATCACAACCTCCACTATCGTGATATATATCCTTTCATAGATCATCTTTAGCATCATCATATTTTGAGACAATGTGAAGTGCATGGTCATCTCAGAATTCCAATCCCTTCCACACTTTCTTCTTCTTCAACCGTCATTCTCTACTTCATGAAAATCATACGATTCCATTCTTCAAGAAGTCTCTTGCATGGTTCTCATGAAATCATGAAGAATTGCATGGTCTTCATCAAATCCCCATTCTTCTTTAATCATCCTCAGATGGATTATACCTCACCATTCTTCACTGTTGTAAACAATGTGTCACCTTTGACACATGCTCTTTGAACTTATGATCAGTGCAACAATCATCTGAATTTCCATTCCTCCATTTCATTGGAGTACTTCTTGATATCCTTCATTTTGATCTTCATTGACAACTATTGACAGCAAATACAACCTTATACACAAAGTGGTCCCAACAAAAACCTTGTTGGTAAGGTGGGGGATGCTGGAAGTTTTGTTGAAAAGGGGACCTTTCTTGTTGTCTAGAGTCAAACCTCATGTCTGATTGATCCTTCCAACCTTGGTTATATGTTGGACCAAATGAATCAAACTTCTTTTGTGGATATGGTTGTTGTTTCTGCTACTAATATGGTCTCCTAGGAAACATTGTTGCACAATCTTCTGTTTCTTATAGTTGGGGGAAACAGTTAGTTGGGTGGTATGTTTCAGTGAAAATTCCACAAGGCCTTAAAGGAGAGGTTGGGATGTCTTTTGATCCAAATAAATATGTCTCACCATAGTTTTCAATTCTTACAACTTTGTATCAATCAAATGACTCTCAAGGGAAGAAGGACTTACCTAATGTACTCCCCTGACATGTGGTGTACATCGATCACAAAATTGTTGGGTGTTTTAGGACATCTTTTCAATCAACGCACATCCAAATACTGGTGTCTTGTGTACCAATGACCCTCAAGATGCATCATCCATCATGATCCTCTCCATAGGTGTGAGTCCTTCATAGAAGTATTGGATGAGTATTTTCTCACTGATTTGGTGACGTGGGAAGCTTGCGCACAACTTCTTAAATCGCTCTCAGTACTCATACACTGACTCCCCTTGTACTTTATTAATCCCCGATATCTCCTTACGAATGGAAGTGGTCCTTGATGCTAGAAAAAATCTTTTCAAGAAAAGATGTTTCAAATTGTTCCAACAAGTTACATCTTTAGGTTGTGAATAATACATCTAATCTTTTGCAGCTCCATAAAGTGAGAATGGGAATTCTCTAAGTTTGATTTGATCTTCAGAAAAATTTATTGGTTTTAAGGTTGAGCGGACCACATTAAATTCTTTTAAATGTTTATTTGGATCCTCACCAGAAAATCCGTGAAATTTTGGAATAAGGTGAATTAATCCAAATTTGAGTTCAAAGTCCAATTTGAGATTTCGGTATGCAATGCAATTTGGTTGATAATTAATATCAGGTGCAGCCAATTCTTGAATGGTTTTATTGAGTTCATTTCCTTTATTTTCAGTCATTGGTTCTTCTTTTAAGGTTTAATTTGAATTTCTTCCAATTTCAATGTTCTGTGATTGGAGGAATTCTCCAACTGGTTGAATGTTGAAACTTCCTGTAGATTGAGAATGTCTGATTCAAGCCCTAAGGTTTCATTCAATCTCAGGGTCAAGATCTAAAATATCCTCGGGATTAGTTCTTGTCACAAATCAAATGAAAATTAAAATACGGAAAGTGTACCATAGTAAAATAAAAATGAGAAGTTTGAGTTGTTGGTCCAAAAAGGAGAATAAGAAAATAAAAGAAGAAAAAAATAAAAGAAGAAAAAAATTAGATTGGGTAAATAAGGAAGAAATAAGAGAAGAAGAGAATAAAATGTAAAATAAAATAAATAACTCTAATTGGTTGAAATAATTACTTTCCTCCCCGGAAATGGTGCCAATTTGAAAGGCACTGTCGTGGGCACTTTCAAATGATGTTCAGTTTTAGGTTACTTAGGTGTAGTAGAGTTGCTGACCAAGGTCGTCTCTCAAAGGATGAAGTAAATTAAAAAAACTTCTTAAAGGTATTATAAAATAAAATAAAAGAGAATAAAAACACTACTTGAAAGGATGGGGTGGTTTTTTATCATTTATAAAACTAGAAGAAGTTTGCTGGAAGAAGATTGCATTTTTTTGTTTTTATTTTTGAAATGAAATTCGACGCAACAAGAAGATGTTTTTTTTAAATATTTTAAAAGAAATGATTGATATAACTCTACCTATTCACTCAATTATTTATCATTATCATCTAAATTAAAATATACTTATTTATGATCCCCTAACTTTTTAACCCCCGAACTCTACGCGAATTAACTTTACCACAAATATGAAGTGAATTAAACCCTAGGCCATCTTCGAAACATGCATTTGCAACACCCTACTTTGATTGATATTATAAGGATAGATTATGGTCAGTGGTAAATTATTTCATATATCGATTATTCAAAATGAGTATGAATTGTGTTTAGGGATTATATTTTAACTCTATAAATTTATTCTGTGTGGCCTTGTATTACTGATTAAGACTGCACTCTCACAATTCACACAATACTCGACCTCGCGTGTCTTTGTGTTAATTGTTCAATTGCTTGATTAGTTTTTTTTTATAATTTAAAAACTCAATTAATGGATCATATTAAGTGAATTAAAGTAGCTTAATGATTCAAAATAATTAAATGAATAGGGTAGAAGATAGATCGATCGCTAAGAAAACCACTCTTCCATGGGCGGTATGGTCATCGTGGAGACATTTTGCATGAGGAAAGGATTGAAAGTTTAGAACCCAATATCATATCAAATATTGAATTCCCGACCAAATAAGATTATAATAATTTGAAAATTTAAAAACACATAATATTAATTGGAGAAAAATTCAAGATACAAGCATGAAAGCAAAGAAATACAAAGATGAGGTGGGAGAGGAAAGCCTTTTTGGAAGAGATGTTTTCACAAAGCCTTACTCCTTCCAAGAGTTATGAGGGGATCCCAAGAGACACCCTTTAATAAAACTATTCCCAATTAATCTACAAAACATCCCAAATAGTTAAAAAAACCAATTTATAGAGTGGTGAGGAGGCTAGGTTCAAAGTGGTTTCAAGTGTGAATGGGAAATCTCAACCAAATATTTTAAGCTAACTTGCACTGCCCATTCAACCTTCACAGCGCATGAACCATCTGTTCTTCAAGAAGGTTAATTTGTGAGAAATTGGGTTTTAGATCTCCTCTCATATTTTGGGCTCAATCCATGCGTGGATGTAGAAGTTATGGCCCAAATACATAACTCATGTCCAATCTGGAGAGTCCAGCCCAACTTTGACTTCATGGCCCATTTGCACCAACCAAATGCATGATTTAGATCCAATGTCCTAAATGAAAGTTGTAGAAAATTAATTCAGGAACACATTTAAAAAAAATTACTTCAAATAATTAAAATAAAATTATTTATGTTCGAAATACTACAGTGTAATATAAAGGGTAAAACTGGAATTTTCACTATATTTTCAAATGAATGATCTAATCCCAAATATTTTATAAATAAATATATTTAACACAATTTTAGGGAATTATTTCATTAATTATAAATAAAATATTCAATAAAAATGTGTTTTATTATATGTTCAATGAGTATGATCTTTAGAATAATACATGTATGCCCAAATGATTGTATATTGCTTCGCAAGGACCAAAAATCACTTAAATAATACCCAAAGTGTGGTGTTTCTCGATAAAATAAAGATTAATAGGGTCCTATGAAATTTTTATGGTACTTTAAAATCATTCCTAGGTTTAGGTGCCTTTATATAAGTGAGGAAACTATAGGGTAATTGACATGGCACATAGATATAAGAAATAATGATGGGAAACTATATCACCCGACAAACTCTCCTTAGTGGAAGAAAAATGATTATGAGTATCTTGGATTTGGAAATGAGCTGAGAAATCTTCTTCTTGCATTATCTATATATGGAGTGAATCCTTTTTGGTTTTTAAATCATTACTCACAGTACATGGCTAGTTATATTGGTATTTTATAACTTGCCACTGTGGTTATGCATGAAACAAAAATACATCATGTTATCTATACTTATATAAGGACCAAAATAATTGGGTAATGATATCGATGTCTATTTGACTCCATTTATTTAGGATTTGAAATTATTGTAAGATTCAGGTGTTACGTTGTATGATTCTTACAGAAATGAAGACTTCATGTTGAGAGTCATGTTGTATAGGATGATAAAAGAATTTAATGGTTATGGAAATTTGTTAGGATATAGCATTAATGGAACTCAAGGGTGTCCTATTTTTGAACAAGATACACAATCAATTAGGTTGAAACATTCATTGAAGATTGTGTTTCTAGGACATCACAGATTTATACCCCAATGACATAAGTACCAATCTTAGATGAAATAATTCGATGGAAGTTCAGAAGAATGTACAACACCATATCCACTAATAGGTGATCAACTTCTCGAGAAAGTAAAATATGTGGACTTTGCTTTTAGTAAACCATTTTTGAAAAACCTTACAAAAATTGGATGGAAAAAGAGAACAATTTTTTTGAATTACCATACTAGAATCTTTTGTTCATCGGACATTTTATTGATGTTATACATGTTGAAAAAATGTATGTGATAGTGTAATTAACACTTTACTAAATGAACCTAGAAAAAAAAAGATGTAATCAAGGTGAGGTTGGACATGGTTGACATGGGAATATAGGAAGATTTGGTGCCAGTGAAGGAATAAAAATTAACTTTTCTTCTTATAGCTACTTACACTCTTTCCAGGTAGGAGAGATATCAAATTTTCAACTTCTTGAATGACGTAAAGGTTTCAGAGGGGTATTCATTGAATATTAAAAATATCATGTCAATGTATTATTTAAAGTTAAAGGGTTTGAAATCACATGAATCCCATGTTTTGATGCAAGATCTAATTACTATAGATTTACGTTGCATTTTTTCCAAGAATTTCCATCATACATTAACCAAACTCTGGTTCTTTTTCAAAGCTATATGAAGCAAAGTTATAGACCCGATGAATTTTCTGACTATAGAAAAGGAAATTATCATCATATTATGTTAATTGGAAATTTTCTTTCCACCAGCATTCTTTGATATGATGGTTCACTTGATGGTTCACTTGGTGAGAGAGATTCGACTATGTGGTCCTATACACTATAGATGGAAGTACCCCCATTGAATGATATATGAAGATTTTTAGAGGGTATGTCAAAATAAAATCCAACTAGAGGATTGTATTTCAAATCAATATATTGTTGTGGAATCCATTGAATTCTATACCAACTACCTATATGGTGTGGAAATCATTGGTCTACCAAAATCTTAGTCACTTTGGGTGGATTTTGGGTGAAGTAATTTCTATAAGAGATTTTGTCACAACCAATATTACAGATCGGTTGTAGACCCACCTTTATGTTTTGCATAACAGTTTTGAGGTTTCCCCATATTTTCAAACCTACAAATAAATTATTAGGCATTTTAATCCATCAAGGGATGAAAGTTGGATATCAAATAAACATAATCAACAATTTATAAGATGGTTTAGAGACCATATTTTTAAGGAGTCATATGAAAATCTAGATTCAATTTCAAAATGACTTTGACAGATAGCCATAAGACCAAGTTTATATATATTATCTTACAATGGTTATGTAATTAATGGTTATACATTATATAAAAATAGACATGATGAAGGAACTACCATTAAAAATAGTGGAGTTACACTTATGGCTGAAGTGATGCATGTTTCTAGTACTAAGGAAAAAAATCCAATTTATGTGAATATGTCATACTTTGGCATCATCAAAAAAAACATGAGATTTGGATTACATAACATTTCAAGTGCTTATTTTTCAATGAAAGTGGATTGATAACAGGAGTGTTGTTAAAATAAATGAATTGTAATTCATGAATGTGAATTTCAGTAAGTAAGGGTACAGAGACAAACCATTTATAACAACATCATAGGCAGCACAAGTATTTTATGTTCAAGATCCTACAAACCTAAAGTGGTCAATTGTTCTATTATCGACCAAAAACACTATAGGTTTAGATGAAAATTCAATTGAGGATGTCCCTTTCATTGGGACGTCACAATCATTTAACAGTGGTTCCAATGTATACTGGGTTTTTTATGTCATAGGAGACCATAATGAAGAGATTTGGATACCTGATAGAGGGGGGAAATACCTTCACACTTTTAAAAAAAGAGTTAAATAATAAGGTTATATTTTGTTGTAATATACATTTCATTACCTCATATTATTATCTGTTCACTATTGCATTTATGCAATTTAAATTAAATGTTAAACCACTTCTGTAGATAATGAATTATTTATATGATGGTGATCCCAATCCTAAGGAACAACATATCTCTCAACATGTTGTTTCTCCTAGTGCAGAGTAAAAATGACCTTCTACACATGCTGGTGCTCTCAATCCTAAGGAACAATAGGTTTCTCAACCTGTTGCAGCTCCCAGTGCAGAGGGACAATGGCCTTCTACACATGCTGATGCTACCGATCTAGATGAACAACATATTAACGATGTTAAATTTGAGGAAATGGTAGGTGATGAAGGACCAATGATGCAAAAAAATAGGATCACCATAGTTTGATGGTGTTAGAAAAAATCATTAAGGCGAAAAGCAAAGACATAAAGCAAGGATGTGGTACACTTCACTTGAAAAAAATTGGTATGTATTTTAAATCTACCATAATAATTTTATTTGACATGAAGAAACAACATAATTATGTTCCTATATTTATATATAGATTGATGAATCTAAATCCAAATCCACTTTCATCCCATGCCATGTGTTATGGAAGGAGGCACGTGTAAATAAAGATGAGATACTAATAGATGAAAACATACAAAAAGTGTGGGAAATATGTGTAAGTATGACATAATAAAAAAATTCTTTAAATCTATATTACATAACAATTATTACTTATTTTTCTATATTTTCTATCTGAATTAGTCATAGGAATCACCAACACCTATACCAGATGAACACCTACTATTGGTGGCCTTGACGCGATCAAAACAGTATGGTCACATCAGAGATACGGGTTTTGAGGTGACACCTTGAACACATTTTTAGAAAAAAACAACATGAGGATAAAGATAAAGAAATGGACGAGATAAAAGCAAGATTAGCTTCCCTTGAAAGAAAATCAATGGTAGAATCAGTTGATAATAATAGTTATGTGGGGAAGCAAAGAGCAGAAACAACTCAAGAACAACCATTGCATGAAGATCCCCCCACCCCCACCCCCACCCCCACCACCATTGAGGTGAGTCATTCCCCTCAAAGAGCTGTCTTAGTTGAGGTAATCAATATTCTAATAATTGTTTCTATAAAATGTGAATCAGACAAACATGAATACCTTTCCTGTATTAATATTATACAGGGTGAAAATGAATGTAATTTATATCTATCAACACCCACCCATCACCTTGTAGTGATGGCTATGGTGTTCAATATCCAAGATAAAATTCTACACAACAGACCACTTATAAAAAGTCATGTGAGAGTGGCGATTAGTGTAGCTCATAAGCTGAGTGCCAAGCTACTTGTTCCACTTGATGATGAAGATATTTATATGGTGGGACAAGCTATTGAAAAATTCATCACATGGTCATCATATCTTGTAAAAACACATGACAACAAGGAGGTATTCACTTCCAATTTATTTTTCATGCTAAACCTTTAATAATTAATGAAAAAATGTCTGAACTGATGAATGTTGTTACAGAAGGACAAAGTTAAGGGGGTGAAATGAAAGGTCGACTCAAAACCATCTAAATGATCAACCAACCGATCTAAAAGATCTTCTGAAATCACATTTACCCCGCCCATTAAATATCCACATTTATTAACATTGATGGTTCATGTGGATAAAAAGTTACAAAAGGGTAGTAGTCGCATAGTTGATTTTGAAGAACAAATGTACAGAGAGGAAGGTATAGATTACATTGCTCTTGAGAATGTAAATGAAATCATTAACCATGAATGGCTATGAGCCTCAGTTGTAAATTTATACTTGAAGTATTTTTTTCATGATTTGTTTTTCCAAAAGCTGATATACTATGTTAATTATAAATAAGTACATTTCATATTTTTTACAGGCATATATATCAATAACAATTGAAGGGATTTCCCCATGAAAATAAATTTGGACTCATTAGTCCTCATGACACTTCTATAGAACAAATATAAATATATTAAAAAATGAATGAAATATTGACAAAACTGAAAAAATCATTTGAAAGCTAACTTTCAGATGATAAACTCTTCTTAATACCAACGATACAGGGGTAAAAATATACAATTTAATCATATCAAATATATTTTCATTTCTTTAATTACTTATTCCTTTTTTGTTTTTAGGAAACATTATATGCTCATTGCGGACAATTTGGATACTCCAAATATTTATTTCTCAAATTCACTGCATTGATACCCATCAAATTGACCACACATGATGACGTTTTTCAATTTTTAATACACTACATCCAACATTTTAGAACTAAACTTCAAGTTATATATTTTATATTATTTTTTAATGATAATTATGTTATGATTGGGAGGTGTATAAATATTGGGAAAATCATGGCATGAGGATAGGAATTAAGCACAAGGAGCCTGATAAGTTCTACAATTGGACAAGTATTAGGGTATATATAATTTTATTTCACTATCCAAACACATATCAGAACAAATTACTTATTATTATCAATGTTTCTGCAGTGTATGAAACAAACAAATGGAATAGATTGGGGTTATTATGTTTGTAAATTTATGAGAGAGATTGTATTCCATCAACAAACTATCATCCCTGAAGAGGTATTTTTGAAGATAATTACTATTTAATTTAAAATATTTATTAATCCTTTGTGTATTTATATCTTTCCAATACTACTATGACTGTTAAAAATACTCATATTCACAATACGATGTAGATTTTCTTATAAATGAATGGGCATCATACCTAGTGGCAGAATGTACACAAATAGCATGAAGATGTGACTTCCATAGAAGTAAAGTATTGTTTCATATTTATGTTTAATTAATTTATGTTTAGTATTACTCACATGATAATTGTTTTCTTATACAGGTGGATTCCTTTTTTGAGTTAGGGTGGTTTGTTCGAAGCTGCTCATGTTCATGAGAGATTAGACTTCGAGGATGCAAATGAGATAATGATAATAAGGAAATGGTTCAAGAATATATAAAACCATCATGAAAATGTGAATTCCTACTACTTATTTAATTAATCTTTTCATCATTTTATCATCTATTTCTAATTTAATTTCCTATCACTTTTATCTAATACTCTTAGTTTTTGTCATAGATCTTTATGCTTTCTATTATTTTTCTTTGTCGATCTTCCAACACTACATACTGAGTCGATGTTCTTAGACAAAAAAAACTCATTGAAATCTAGAAGTGTAGAGGAAGCTCATGTGCTCATTATGGTGAATTATCATGATATAATGGACACATGATTTTCCTCTACTCTCCTGGATTTCAACAATGAGAAAGGTTTTTTGGTTAAGAACATCATGTCAATATGCAGTGTTGGAAGTTCAACCAAGAAAGGAAATGGAAATCATGATAACTTTGGTAGATAGGATTTTTTTTAAACTTTAGGATGTGTAGGAATCATCAACACCTCAATCTGACACACAGTGTGACCAGTATGACTCCAAGTGCTTCTTTCTATTTAAAATTGATATAAATTTTAGTAAAAAAGACAATTGACATACTCAAAACTGATAAAACCTATTCATATTGTTTTGATACTTTATGAAAATGGTCCATAAGTCATTTTTGACATGTAGGAATTAGCTGCACCTCAATCTGATACATGATGTGCCCAGTATGACTCAAAATGTCTGTTATCAGTTTAAAATCGACATTTTAGCTCAAAAAGTTTCACTCGCTAAAAACTGAGCAAACATGCTCATATTTTATTTATAATTTAGTAAAATAATTCATAATTCATTTATGACATGTAGGAATCAATCTCATATCAAATCGATACATGATGTGATTGGTATGAGTCAAAGTGCGTGTTTCTAGTTTAAGATGACATTTTAGTAATAAAGACAAGTGACATAATAAACACTGATCAAACCCATTCATATTGTTTTGATACTTTAATAAAATTAACCATAAGTCATTTTTGATATTTAGGAATGAATCACACCTCAATCCAACGCATGGTGTGACTGGTATGACTCCAAGTGCCTCTTTTTATTTAAAATTGACATCAATTTTAGTAAAAATGAAAACTGACCTACTCAAAACCAAGCAAACACAATCATATTATTTTGATACTTTAGGAAAATGATCCATAAGCTATTTATGGTGTGTAGGAATCAGGCACACCTCAATTGGATACATGATGTTCCTAGTATGTCTCAAGGTGTCTATTATCAGTTTAAATTTGACATTTTAGTTCAAAAAGCGTAACTCACTAAAAACCAAGAAAACTCGATCGGATTGTCTTGATAATTTAGAAAAACAATTCATAAGTCATTTGTAACATGTAGAAAGTAGTATGACATCAAACCAACACACAATGTGACCGTTATAACTCAAAGTGCATGTTTCTAGTTTCAAATGACATTTTAATAAAAAACACAAGTAACATGCTGAAAATCAATCAAACTCATTTAGATTGTTTTGATACTTTAGGAAAATGATCCATAATTCATTTTTGACATGTTGGATTTAGTCTCACCTCAATTTGACACACGGTGTGACCAATATAATTATAAGTGTGTTTATTTATTTAAAATTGACATTAATTTTAGTAAAAAGAACAAGTGACATACTTAAAACCAAGCAAATGCATTCGAATTTCTTTTTTCTACTTTAAGAAAACAATTCATAAGTCATTTCTAATGTGTAGGAATAAAATTCACCTCAATTTGAAGGATGGTGTGACCGGTATAACTTTAACTGTTTCTTTTTATTTAAAACTGACATTAATTTTAGTAAAAAGAACAAGTGACATACTGAAAAACAAGCAAACACACTTGGATTATTTTGATACTTTAAGACAATGATCTGTGAGTCATTTTTGAAATGTGGGAATCAACCACACCTCAATCTGATGCACGGTGTAATCAGTATGATTCGAAGTGTCTGCTATTAGTTTAAAATTGACATTTTAGTTCAAAATGCGTGTCATTCGCTGGAAAGTAAGCAAACATGCTCTGACTGTCTTGAGAATTTAGGACAATGATCCATAAGTCATTTGTGATATGTATGAAGCAGTCTTATGTTAAATCGATGCACGATGTGGCTGGTATGACTCAAAGTGCGTGTTTCCAGTTTGAAATGATATTTTAGTAAAAAAACACAACTGACATACTGAAAACCGAGAAAACGCATTTGGAATATTTTGATACTTTAGGTTAACGATTCATAAGTAATTTGTGATGGGTAGGAATCGGCTGCACCTCAATCCGACACACGGTGTGATTGGTATAACTCCAAGTGTATCATTATTTAAAATTGACATTAATTTTAGTATAAAAAGAACAAGTGACATACTCAAAACCGAACAAACGCATTTAGATTACTTTGATACTTTATGACAATGATCTATAACTCATTTGTGACGTGTAAGAATCAAACACACCTCAATACGATGCATAGTGTGACTCGTATAACCCCAATTGTGTCTTTATTAAAAATTGGCATTTTATTAATATATTCTTTTCATCTTAATGTTTAATTTGTTTCTTTATAGTATTTCTAACATAAGATTTGATTTCTTATATATGTGGATTCTTTTGCTCAGGTTGAGAAGATTTGTATGACAATTGATATCATGGGTGAATATTTTTTAGAGGGGATTGTGGGCGATAAAAGATGAAACATTGTTGTTTTTAAATGTTTTGTCGATAATTGTAAATGTAATTTTATAAAACATTGTTTGAAATGTGTATAGTAGTGTTTTTTATTGTATTCATAATATCAAATTTATTTCAATTAAATTATATATTTTGCATACATAGGTTACACGTTTTTGTTGGGTGTGATGTTATATAAAATGATCTTGCAAGACATATTTGTATGAATGTAAATACACCAACTTGTACACTTCTAACTCTCATGATTCCGTGGCATGAGATATCCATGTCCAATGCTAACTCAAATTTGTACCTGCTGGCTCATGAGAAATGCCACCATCAACTGTTCTCCAACAAAACCCCTCAAATTCAACGCCTCCCAACTATAATCACTCCCCCCCGCTTCCACACAACCACTCCCCACCCTCCGCCATGGCTCCCTGCATTCAGGACCTCCATTTCTCCCCTCTCCACATCCCCGTCACCATCCACAACGTCACCGCCGTCTTCCCCGCCGCCCCAATCCCGGTGACCGCCGCCGACACGCTCTACCTCTCAAACCTCGACGACATGATCGGATCCCGCGCCTTCACCCCCACCGTATACTTCTACAACCCTCCCCACGCCGCGCCCCGCCCCGAATCGGTGATCGGATCGCTCCGCGCAGCGCTCGCCGCCGTGCTGGTTCCTTACTACCCATTCTCCGGCCGCCTCAGGGAGACTGGAAACGGGAAGCTGGAGGTCTGCTTCGATCCCGACAAGGGCGGTTTGATGGTGGATGCCCGGTCTGAAATGGCGCTGTCCGACCTGGGCGACGTCTCCGTCCCCAACCCGGCCTGGACGCCGCTCATCTACCGGTTCGCTAACGAGGGTCCCTACGAGGTCACCGGCTTGCCGCTTGTGATCGCGCAGCTGACGTTCTTCCGCTGCGGCGGCTTCAGCCTCGGCCTGCGCCTCTGCCACTGCCTCTGCGACGGCTTCGGCGCCATGCAGTTCCTCCGGGCCTGGGCCGCCACCGCCCGGGCCGGCGGCGCGGTGACCCTCGCCCCCGCCCCCTGCTGGGACCGCGAGTTCTTCAAGCCGCGGAGCCCGCCGGCGGTGACGCGCTCCCACTCCGAGTTCATGGCGGTCGACGACCGGTCGACGCTGACGCCGTCTCTGTGGCGGGTGAAGCCGGAGCAGATGTGCTACAGGCTCAGCCCCGAGTTTCAGGCCCGTCTCAAGGCGGAGATGGCGGCCGAGGGCTGCGAGTGCACCAGCTTCGACGCGACGGCGGCGCACGTGTGGAGATCCTGGGTGCGGGCGCTGGAGGTGGAGCCGCCGGAGTGCGAGCTCCGGTTGACGTTCTCGGTGAACGCTCGGCGCAAAATGAAGAACCCGCCCCTGAGGGAGGGGTTTTACGGGAACGTGGTGGGCGTGGCGTGCGCGAGGAGCACGGTGTCGGAGCTCCGGGAAGGGCCGGCGTCGGAGACGGTGAGGCGGGTCCGGGGGGCTAGAGAGGGCGTGACGGAGGAGCACCTGCGGTCGACGGTGGACTATCTGGAGGCGGAGAGGCCGGGGCGGCTGGAGTTCGGGGGGAAGCTGACGATCACGCAGTGGACCCGGTTCGGCATCTACGAGTCGGCGGATTTCGGGTGGGGGAGGCCTCTGTATGCGGGCCCGATCGACCTGACGCCGACGCCGCAGGTGTGCCTGTTCCTGCCGGAGGGAGGGGAGGCGGCGGCGGCGAGCGGGGCGACGGTGGTGTGCATTTGCCTGCCGGAGTCCTCCACTGATAAATTCCTGGAGGAGTTGTCCCCGGCGGCGATGGGCGATTGAATTATTGTTTTTCCTTTTTACGTTATGGATGTTTTTTTAAAAAAAATATATATATATAGATATATAGATATATATATGTTAAAAGTATACATATTTTGAGGCCGTTATATATATATACGTTAAAAGTATAGATATTTTGAGGCCGTGGCGGAAGCTATAGTCATTATCGTAAAATTATGTCTCAAGCTGGACCCCCGGGTTCTACATTGGAAGTTTGTCACGTGTATAAAAAGAATTTTCGGGCCCTTTGATCATAAATGGAGTTTGAAAACTGTGAACAATAACACCTTTAAAACAACCTCGGATTGAGGTGCGACTGATTCCTACCTATTACAAATTATCAATGCATTGTTGTCCTAAAGTATAACAATCTGAATGCATTTGCTTAGTTTTTAGTACTTCAGTTTTGTTTTTTTACTAAAATGTCATTTCAAACTTGAAAATACACATTATGAGTCATATAAGTCGCATCGTGCGTCGGTTTGACGTGAGACTGCTTCATACACGTCACAAGTGACTTATAAACCACTGTCCTAAATTATCAATACAATTGCACTGCATTTGCTTCGTTTTCAATGAGTGACACGTTTTGAACTAAAATGTCAATTTTAAACTGATAACAAACACTTTTAGTCGTACCGATCACACCATAAATCGAATTGAGGTGTGGTTGACCCCTACATGTCAAAAATGACTATGGATCATTGTCTTAAAGTATCAAAACAATTTGAATACGTTTTCTCGATTTTCAGTGTCACTTGTTCTTTTTTACTTAAATTATTGTCAATTTTAAATAAAAAGAGACACTTTGAGTTATACCAGTTACACCGTGTGCTGTATTGAGGTGTTGCCAATTTCTACACATCAAAAATGACGAATTGATCATTGTCCTAAAATATCAAAACAACTCGAATGCGCTTGCTCGGTTTTCAGTAAGTCACTTGTTGTTTTTACTTAAATTAATGTCAATTTTAAATAAAAAGTGACACTTTGAGTTATACCGACCACACTGTACATCTTATTGAGATGTGGCTAATTCATACACATAAAAAATGACTAATTGATCATCTTTCTAAAATATCAAAACAATCCAAACGCATTTTCTCGATTTTCAGTATGTTACTTGTTTTTACTTAAATTAATGTCAATTTTAAATAAAAAGAGACTTTGAGTTATACCGGCCACACTGTGCGTCGTATTGAGGTGTTACCGATTCCTACACATCAAAAATAACTAATAGACTGTTGTCCTAAAATATAAATACAATCCGAAATTCGTTTGCTCAGTTTTCAGTATGTCAGTTGTGTTTTTTTACTAAAATGTCATTTCAAACTAGAAACACGCATTTTGATTCATACTTGTCGCATCATGCGTCGGTTTGATGTGAAACTACTTCATACACGTCACAAATGACTTACAAACCACTTTTCTAAATTATCAAGACAATTCGCGTTTTCTTGGTTTTCAATGAGTGACACGTTTTGAACTAAAATGTCAATTTTAAACTGATAATGAACCCTTTTAGTCATACTGATTATACCGTGTATTAGATTGAGGTGCGGTTGACTCCTACACGTCAAAAATGATTCATTGATCGTTGTTCTCAAGTATCAAAACAATCTGAATGCGTTTTCTTGGTTTTAAGAATGCAACTTGTTCTTTTTTACTTAAATTATTGTCAATTTTAAATAAAAAAAGACACTTTGAGTTTATACCAGCCACATCATGTGTCGTATTGAGGTGTTTCTGATTCCTAAAAATAAAAAATGGTGAATAGATCGTTTTCCTAAAATATCAAAACAATCTGAATGCGTTTTCTCGGTTTTCAGTATGTCACTTGTTGTTTTTACTTAAATTAATGTCAATTTTAAATAAAAAGAGACACTTTGAGTTATACTGGTCACATCGTACATTGTATTGATATGTGGCTGATTCATGCACATCAAAAATGACTAATAGATCATTTTTCTAAAATATCAAAACAATTTGAATGCGTTTTCTCGGTTTTCAGTATGTCACTTGTTGTTTTTACTTAAATTAATATCAATTTAAAATAAAAAGAGAAACTTTGAGTTATACTGGCCACACCGTGCGTCGTATCGAGGTGCGTTTGATTCCTACACATAAAAAATGACTACTAGTTTTTTTTCCTAAAATATCAATACAATCCGAATGTGTTTGCTCGATTTTCAGTATGCTAGTTGTGTTTTTTTACTAAAATGTCATTTCAAACTCGAAACACGCATTTTGAGTCATACCGGTCGCATTGTGCATCGGTTTGACGTGATACTGCTTCATACATGTCACAAATGACTTATGAATTGCTTTTCTAAATTATCAAGATAACCAAAGTGCATTTTCTTAGTTTCGAGTGAGTGACACATTTTGAACTAAAATGACAATTTTAAACTGATAACGAACACTTTTAGTCATACCAATCACACTGTGCATAGGATTGAAGTGTAATTGACTCATACACGTCACAAATGACTCATGGATCATTGTTCTAAAATATCAAAACAATTTGAATGTGTTTGCTCGGTTTTCAGTATGTCACTTGTTTTTTTACTAAAATTAATGTCAATTTAAAAAAAAGAGACACTTTGAGTTATACAACGTGCATCGTATTGAGGTGCGGCTGATTCTTACACATAAAAATTAATTAATAAATCATTTTACTAAAATATCAAAACAATCTGAATGTGTTTTCTCAGTTTTCAGTATGTCACTTATTGTTTTTACTCAAATTAATGTCAATTTTAAATAAAAAGAGACACTTTGAGTTATACCGACCACACCATGCATCGTATTGAGGTGCAACTAATTCCTACATGTCATAAATGACTAATAGATAATTTTCCTAAAATATAAAAATAATCCAAATGTGTTTTCTTGGTTTTCAGTATGTCAGTTGTGTTTTTTTACTAAAATGTAATTTCAAACTAGAAACACACATTATGAGTCATATCGGTCGTATCGTGTGTCGGTTTGATGTGAGATTGATTCATACACGTCAAAAATGACTTATGAATTACTTTCCTAAAATATCAAGACAATCAGAGCGCATTTTCTTGGTTTCCAGTGAGTGACACGTTTTGAACTAAAATATCAACTGATAACAGACACTTTTAGTCATACCTGTCACACCGTATGTTGGATTGAGGTCTGTTTGATTCCTACATGTCACAAATGACTCATGGATCATTGTCATAAAGTATCAAAACAATCCGAATATGTTTTCTTGGTTTTTAGTATGTCACTTGTTCTTTTTTACTTAAATTAATGTTAATTTAAATAAAAAGACACACTTGGAGTCATACCGGTCACGCCATGCATCGTATTGAGGTGCGGCTGATTTCTATATGTCACAAATGACTCATGAATCGTTGTCCTAAAATATCAAAAAAAAAAATCGAATGTGTTTGCTCGGTTTTTTGTATGTCACTTGTTGTTTTTACTTAAATTGATGTCAATTTTAAATAAAAAGAGATACTTTGAGTTATACCGACCACACTACGCATCATATTAGGGTGTGACTGATTCTTACACGTCATAAATGACTTATATAAATATATATTTATTTAAATAATTATGAAATTATAAAAAATATATATAATCAATATATTCATTTTCATTTCATAAGTATTTAATATATATATATATATTTAAATAATTATGAAATTATAAAAAATATATATAATTAATATATTTATTTTAATTTCATAAGTATTTAAATAAATAAATAATTATTTATTTTTATGATGATAAATAAATATAAATATAAATATAAATATATTTATAATTATAATTATAAATATAATAAATATTAATGCACCTGATCCCATTAGAACTCTGCAATTAAACATGCTTGGGTGAGAGTAGTACAATGATGGATGACCTCCTGGGAAGTACTTGTATTGCACTATTTTTTTTGAACTGGCGTTCAAGGGAGTTGTGACGAGAGCTCTGCTCCAATGGTGGCAAGGTTGATTTCTAGGGTTTCCGATGATGATTCCTCACTTTTTTGATTCTGTGATCATGAATGGAGGTGTAGTTGCGGCTCGGGGCAGTGTGTCGAGATCTGAAATCGTGAATGGAGGTGAGGTTACGGCACGAGGCAGTGTGCCGGGATCTCAATATTCTCGGATGGAGGGTTCTCAGAATGTTGAAGCACTACTTGTGAGAGGGTTGATAATCGGCGCTCGTGTCGCTGGCTCAGTGCTTTCGGTTCTAGATATGGTGTATCTTCCGGCGAACAATGGGGATTCGACCATCAGTCACGTGGGTGCTTCAAATCCCAATTACGTTGAATCGGTTTGCTGATCTGTGGTTTCCCATCCCCTCGCTTCCTTTGGAGACTCAAATATGGGACGAATTTTCCAGAAGGGTCCGGTTTCCCATGTCCATGAAAATCCAGTTGCCTTTTCTAAGAGAATTACAATGGGGAAAACCTCCCTCATCACACAGTTGGTGTTTCCTAAAGGCTAGAAACCCTGGATGCATGATGATTTGATTCGAAGTGTCTCTATTATGTGGGGAATTTTCAACTGGAGGTGTGTTTCCCTTGACAAAGGATTTTTCCATTATCTTTTTTCCTCTAATGATTACAAGCTACGGGCATGGCGCACTAGCTCATTGTCCTTAAAGTCTGGATGTCTTCAATTGCACGATTGGTCTTTGGTATTTAATGTATCACGAGAAAAGAATGTGTTTGATCAAGCGTGGATTCGAATTCATGGTCTCAAATAGGTGTTATGGCATCCAAAGATTCTGCATGACATTGCTTGTGCAATTGGATCTCCCATTCGGCTTGACAAAGAAACTAAACATGTGCGGTTTGGACACTTTGTCAGGATGTTAGTAGAGATTGATCTGCATGCTACCATTGTTGAGAAGGTAAATCCCTCTACCCCCATAGATGAAATTTGTATTGATGTGGAACATGAGAAGAAACCTATCTATTGTGACATCTCTATGGTCGTTGATTAGTTGTCGGCTTCATGTCGGAGGAAACTCCTTTGTGAGAAGTGTGGTTTGAAGGGACATCATGCTGGTGATTGCCGCAAGAAGGATGATTTAAAGGGTGATGTTGTGGAAAAGCCCCATGACCATGTGAAGCCCGTCGTAGGTGGGGCTCTAACGCATGCCTATGACATTGAAAACTCTCCCTTACCTAAAGTAAGGGAGTGATGGAGTAGTCGATGGATGGAGAAAGTTGTGGACCATCAAATTGGGAGGACGTTGTAGAAAAGGATGAAATGGTGGTACATGAGCAACCTACTCTGGAATCTGGGGACACTCGTAAGTCCCTATCTTTTAGATATGTTTTGATCAACAATGCGGGGATTGTTGTGAAAGGACTCTCGATGGATCAATAAGGGGCTTATGGGAACAGTGAAGATGAAGAGGCTGTACTGACTGGTGCAACCCCTGATCGGGCGTCTAGAGGTGACGATTTAGATTGTGAGGTATATGTGCAAGTGCAGGTTGATGCTCAACTAATGCAAGAGAGGACCTTACTTGCAGCTGGGGATATGAAAGAGAAAAAGACAATGAATGACTCTTTCTCAGCTTCAAAGAAAGATAAAGAGGGATCTCCTACCCAGATGGACAATTCTCCCAGCTCTAACCTCTCCAAATCAAAAATGTCCATGAGGTTCTTCTCTTGGCAACATGTTAAGACTTGGTAGTGGGGTTGACATCCAAAAAAATCATGGTCGTGGATGCGGGCATGATGATTTGGTTGGTGGATGAGGACGTGGCGAAATGTCTACCAGGTCTTCCTCCAAAGGGCTCACGCTGGAGCAACAAAATCTCAGGGAGAAGTATTTTGTTCTTTTTAATCAAAAGAACTCACAGTCAGAGTGGGAAACTGGTGATTATGATAGATATTCTGATCATGATTATAGAACTTCTCTTGAAATATAGGTTTCCTTTTGGATGAGGGTCTATCTTTATTTACCCCGTTAATCTCATTTCCTCTGATGTCTTTACTTTTCTTTAATACATTTCTTTAAGAGTGTGCTTTCTAGTCTCCTGAACCTTTTGAGTATAAATATAATAAATATACTTATTTTAATTTTATAATTATTTACATATATATATTATTTATAATTATAATTATAAGTATTTGTATATATATATAAATATATTTCTACAATTATATTTATTTATAAAATCATAATTATTTTAAATATATTTATTATAATTTACTAATTATTTAATTAAATATATAAATATATATATTTATAATTATAATTATAAATAAATACATTTATAAATATTTTTATATAAATTAAAAAATTATTTATATGTATATATATATATTTATAAAATTATAATATATGTATTTATTGTAATTTTATAAAAAGTGTTTATATATAATTATAAATATAATAAATATATTTATCATTTAAAAAAATTATAATAAATATATGTCTTTAATGAATATATATATATATATATATATTTATAATTATAATTATAAGTAAATACATTTAAAAGTTATTTATATATAATTATAAATATAATAAATATATTTATCATTTAAAAAAAGTATTACAATTTTATAATTATATATATATATATAGTTATATATAATTATAATTATAAATAAATTTTAAAAAGTATTTATATATAACTAAATATTTATAATTATAAATATAATAAATATATATATTACTTAAATATATTTATCATGATTTTAAGTATTTATGAGAGCATTATAGCTTCATGGGAACATAAATGAATCATATATCTAGTAAATTATAGATCATAAAAACGAGTCATTATATATATATATAGACAACATGAATAGTAATGAGGGTGTAATGTATAAATGAACATTCATGATGAATACATAACATATGAACGTCAATTATATTCACATATCAATTGACCAAATTCATTGGAAACATATATTTATTTAAATAAATAAATATATATTTATAATTATAATTATAAATATACATATTTAAAAATTATTTATATATAATTATAAATATATATATTTAAAAAGTATTTATATATAATTATAAATATTTAATTATAAATATATAAATATATAAATATAATAAATATAATAAATATATCTATTATTTAATGGAATTTATTATATATATATTTGAATTATTAAAAAATATTTATTAATTATAAACATGCATTTTTTATTTAATGTATACAAATACACATTTTTTAATATAAATATAATAATTTTATATAAATTAATAATATTTTTTATTAAAAACTTTTATCAACGCTAATAATAGCACTGATAAAACCCAGTGCATCTTTTGCTTGAATCTATGGTAGTGATCTGTTGCTGACGTATTAGTAAACCCCTCAGTTAATGTATTCATGAACTCCTCAGTCAGCCAACGTTTTGGTGAACCCCTCGGAAAAACCCTATGAGAATCTCTTGGCTAAACCCTGGACGAACCTTTTGGTGAACCCATTAGAAAATCTTTAGGCCAACCTTAGTTTTCTACCGACAACGACGGAAGATGGTAGGTGGTTTATGTGTTTTTTATTTTTTGGATTTTTTATTTATTACAGTGACTAGAATACAATGGTATTTAGTTGTTTGTAAATTTTCTATAGATAGGGAGATGGATAGATTAATATCGTGTCAATTCATATTTTTTTGTGTGGGTTATTAAAACACTCTAAATGTGATGATTTGGTTTCTTTATTTTGTGATATTAAAGTACCAATTTTTTAGTAGAAGTTTACTTTGTTTTCCAGTATTTACAAGAATGGGAATTTTTAGTAGAAGTTTGAATTGATTTGTACTGGGAATTAGCAGTGGGAATATCCACTGTAATTCAATTGATTTGTCATCAAAAATCTAATTTTTAATTTCCATTTTCAGTTGTAATTATTGATTTCTATTTAACACTGATCTTGTTCAATTGATTTGAAGAACTGGCAGTTTGGATTTGTATTTTCCAAGTGGTTGGAATTGATACAATTTTAAGTGAGTGATGTCCTTTTCGAGTATTATAACAAGTCGACATTTATGGTTGTCATTTCTAGAGTAATTTTTCACTGGGAATTTCGACTGTCATTTTTCGAGTGGGAATGTTTCTTAGAAACTATTTTAAGTTTCTTCCAGGAATTTCTAATGGGAATTTTCACTGTGAATTTCTAGTTGTTATTTTCACTATAAACTTGCATTTCCCTTTGGTAATTTCAATTTCATAGAACAAACATGATTTTGAAATAAGAATTTATTGAAAGTGTAAATGTCATCTGTGAATGTGCAATTCCTATATGTTTTTGAATTCAATTTCAAATTTCCTATAGTTTTGATTGTGGATTTCCAATGGAAATTTCATATAGGTATCTCTACAGGAAATTTCTATTCAATGATAATTGCTACTGGGAAGTGGCAGAGAGAATTATGACTAGGGATTTCTAGTTGGAATTTCCCACTGAAAATTTTAGTGTCTATTTATAGTATAAAATTGGGTGGAATATCCCAATAGAAATTTCCAGTCGAATTGCATAGTAAAATTCATTTATAAATTCCATCTAGTAAACATTTATATTCAATCAAGTCAAACTTTCGTTTGATAAAGCCCACTATAAATTCCCAGTAGAAATTTCCAATATCATTTCCTAGTTAAAACTTTCAATAGAAATTTTGAGTTTACAGTCTCAGTCCGCACTAGAAATTCACAGTGAAAATCAATTACATTTTTTAACTACTGAACAATTTATAATTGTATCACTTTTAATATTTGAGCGATAATTTCCAGTGATTTGGTGTTGAATTACTAGTGGAAATTTTCACGGGAATGTCAGATTCCTCGTATAAATTCCATGTGGAATGAAATTATAATTTGGAGCTACAGAACAATTTATAGAATGAGTTGAAATTTTATAGCTAGAATTACCACTGTTTCTATGGAAATTCCCACCATATATTCCCAATGGAAATTCCCACTTGCAATTTTTAGTTCCAATTCCCTTTGGAAATTTACACTTATAATTACCACTGTCAATTATGAGTGTAAGGTGTCATTGTAATCCATTGGAAATTCACAGTGAAATTTTATTAAATTTTTAAAGTAATGTTCAATTTATATAACTATGAATCGTTGTCTTAAATATATATATATATATATATATATATTTACAATTATAATTATAATTATAAATATAATAAATATTAATGCACCTGATCCCATTAGAACTCTGCAATTAAACGTGCTTGGGTGAGGGTAGTACAATGATGGATGACCTCCTGGGAAGTACTTGTATTGCACTATTTTTTTTGAGATAGCGTTCAGGGGAGTTGTGATGGGAGCTCTGCTCCAATGGTGGCGAGGTTGATTTCTACGGTTTCCCATGATGATTCCTCACTTTTTTGATTCTGTGATCATGAATGGAGGTGCAGTTGCTGCTCGGGGCAGTGTGTCGAGATCTGAAATTGTGAATGGAGGCGAGGTTGTGGCATGGGGCGGTGTGCCGAGATCTCAAGATTCTCAGATGGAGGGTTCTCATAATGCTCAAGCACTGCTTGTGGGAGGGTTGATAACCGATGCTCGTGCCACTGGCTTGGTGCTTTCGGTTCTAGGTATGGTGTATCTTCCAGCGAACAACGGGGATTCGACCATCGGTCATGTGGGTGCTTCGGATCCCATTCACATTGAATCGGTTTGCTGATCTGTGGTTTCACATCCCCTCGCTTCTTTTGGAGACTCAAATCTAGGACGAATTTTCCAAAAGGGTCCGGTTTCCCATGTCCAAGAAAATCCAGTTGCCTTTTCTGAGAGAATTACAATGGGGAAAACCTCCCTCATCGCACAGTTGGTGTTGCCTAAAGGCTGGAAACCCTGGATGTATGATGATTTGATTCGAAGGGTCTCCATTATGTGGGGAATTTTCAACTGGAGGTGTGTTTCCCTTGACAAAAGATTTTTCCATTGTCTTTTTTCCTCTAACGATTACAAGCTGCGGGCATGGCGCACCAGATCGTTGTCCTTAAAGTCTAGATGGCTTCACTTAAATGATTGGTATTTGGTATTTAATGTATTGTGAGAAAATAATGTGTTTGATCAAGCGTGGATTCGAATTCATGGTCTCAATTAGGTGTTATGGCATCCAAATATTCTGCATGACATTGCTTGTGCAATTGGATCTCCCATTTGGCTTGACAAAGAAACTGAACATGTGCAGTTTGGAAACTTTGTTAGGATGTTAGTGGAGATTGATTTGTGTGCTACCATTGTTGAGAAGGTAAATCCCTCTACCCCCATAGATGAAATCTGTATTGATGTGGAACATGAGAAGAAACCTATCTATTGTGACATCTGTATGGTCGTTGGTTAGTTGTCGGCTTCATGTAGGAGGAAAATCCTTTATGAGAAGTGTGGTTTGAAGGGACATTATGCTGGTGATTGCCAGAAGAAGGATGATTTAAAGGGTGATGTTGTGGAAAAGCCCCATGACCATGTGAAGCCCGTCGCAGGTGGGGCTCTAACGCATGCCTATGACATTGACAACTCTCCCTTACCTAAAGTAAGGAAGTGATGGAGTAGTCGATGGACGGAGAAAGCTATGGACCATCAAATTGGGCAGACATTGTAGAAAAGGATAAAATGGTGGTATAGGAGCAACCTACTCTGGAATATGGGGACACTCGTAAGTCCCTATATTTTAGATATATTTTGATCAACAATGTGGGGATTGTTGCGAAAGGACTCTCAATGGATCAAGAAGGGGCTTATGGGAACATTGAAAATGAAGAGGCTGTACTGACTGGTGCAACCCACGATTGGGTGTCTGGAGGTGATGATTTAGATTTTGAGGTATATGTGCAAGTGCAGGTTGATGCTCAACTAATGCAGGAGAGGACCTTACTTGTAGATGGGGTGTCACGAACCAACCCGGGTCAACCCTGAACCGGTCACCCGAGCCGGTCCGCGACATGGCCCGAGAGGCGTTCCCGATCCTCCCGGGCTGGCGACAAGCGCCAAGGCATCATTTAGAGACTGTGGGAACGATTTCGCCCAATATAAATAAATAAGAATGCAAAGATAAAACAGAGCAGCGCAGAAAAAAAAATAAACTAAACAAAGTGACTAAACAGAAACAAACAGGAAACAAACTAACCAAACACGACGTGCGAACAAACTCCGTGCGACCTCGTGGGTCGCTCTCCGACTCAACGATCAAGTGTCGCCCTAGGCAAGCGCACTCAAGCTATAGCCTGCACAAACACTAAAAACAGAAAAGAACTATAGGCGTGAGTATTAAAACTCAGTAGGCTAGCCCGATATCTATTCCCAATGCACTACCTTTAAAATAAAAGAAACATCATTTCAAGTTTGAACTACAATCTATAAAAGTATGTTTTTGATAATATTCTACTTAAAAACAAAGTACGAACCATTGCCCTTAGCCATTTTCCAAATTCGTGTTCATTTCATTAGTGCCAATGACATTTCAGGAAAAGGGGAAAGTGATGTTTAAATTTTCAAATTTGAACAAAAGGGATTAAACACTTCCATTTGAAAAACAATTTTTAAAAACCCATTAAAAAGCAATTTATCAGTTTCCAAGGAAAACAATATGCCAGAATGCACAAAGTAAAACATACAGCAAGGGCAATGTAAGTATACACGTGAGCATCATAATCATTACTGCAAGCTACCAAAGCTGAATAGACATGGGGGAACCTAGGAGATCGAGAATAAACCAGAAGACACCAATACATGAGAAATCATCCTTATTGACATGTCACGATGAAATCAAAACGCACAACACGCTCGACCATCCACTCACAGGCAGGTCGAGGGCAAATCCCATAGCAATAAACCCAATATATCCACCTACTATGGGCCACTGGTCAGTACCATAATCTACCAGTGCAGCAATCGTTCTTAGAATATTCTCTCAATATGCCAGATTCCCATGTCTCAAGTGTTTCAGAAAAAGGGGTGAGCCAACCGATGCCAACCGAGCATCCAATCAGATATATCTATATATATAAAGAACAACAGGCATTCCCCGAGCCACTCCATGGGACAACCTCATGCCTTTTTTCCACTCAAGTACCCGGGAGCCTCTAAACGCGGCCTCCCAAACAATCAATCGCAACCAAGGCATGAGAGTCGTCCTAAGAGGGTTTTTATAAAAACATTTCCATCGCTTTCCATAAAGTGCCAAACGGGCATTTAATACAGTTCACAATTACTACCAAAACCAGTTTAAAACTATTTGAAGAATCCACAAAACACTACTTCACAGGTTGCCAGTATTTTTATAAACCAAACCAAACCATTTTCTTTTCCAAATAAACTTTAAGAGCCAACCGGGCAATTTCTCAAACGAACCAAAGTATATGTTCACGCTTCAAAAGAAATCAATTCTCATTAAACCAGAACTCTATTTTATATTCCGTGAATTATGTTTAAAAGCCAAACGGGCATTCTTTCATTATTGGGTATCCGCTCGTCAAAAGGATGTGTCATGTGTCGTGTATAAAATAAACAGCTCCTTTTGACATTAAGTAACCATTTAAAAATTAACCATCTTATATTAAAAATTAATTATAGTATATTATCACTTATTTATAAAATATTTATTTCGAACAACTAGTGTGCGCAAACAGCATGAAATAATATAACTTAAATTTCAAAAGCAGTGCAAGGGAACCTACCTCAAAATCAAAGCGCGACGACAAAACAACTTTGGAACCGAGGCGTGATGACACAACGCGTGTCCGAAGCCACGTCATAAAGTCCGACACTCTGCATAATCAAAACCAAGGACTCAGACACATCCAAAACTTACCAGAGCATTCGAAACCAAGCGGCGGGAATAAACGCTCACCTTGAAACTAAAGCGCGGCGTCGACGGAACCTCGGAAACAAGGCGCGGCGGTGGCGCACACTTGGAAACGCCCTGCGCGGGTCCCCAAACAATAATCCTACCAAAAGAAACATAGAATGATAACCCCCAACAAATAAAAGGCCAAAGCGATAATAATAATAATAATAATAATAATAATAATAATAATAATAATAATAAAATTAATAATACTAATAATAATAAAAATAAAGATGATAATAATAATAATAGTAATAAAATTAATAATAATAAGATTAATAATAATAATAGAAATAATATCAACGATAAAAACAATATTAATAATAACATTAATAATAGTAATAATAACAGCCATAATAATAATAATTATAATAATAATAATAATAATAATAAAATTAGTATTAATAATAATAACAATTACACTAATAATAATAAAATTAATAATAATCATAATAATAATAAATAATAATAATAATACTAACAGTAAAAATAATAATAATAATAATAATAAAATTAATAATATTAATCATTAATAATGATAATAATAATAATAACTAATAATAACAATCATAATAATAGGAATAAGAATAATAATAATTGTAGTAATAATAATAATAACAATAAAAGTAAATAATAAATAAATAAAATAAAAAAAACAAGTAACCTACGGGGAGCAAACAGGAGGCGCGGCCGGGGGGGAGTGCGACGGGCGCCGGGCTGAGGCAGGGAGCAAGCGGGGGACAGGAGGAAGGAGAAAGAAAAAAAAAAGAAGAAGAAGAGAAGGAGGAGAGGAAGAAGAAGAAGAGAAGAAGAAGAGGAAGAAGAAGGAAAGAGAAGAAGAAGGAGAAGAAAAGAAGGGAAGGAGAGGAGGAGGAAGAAGAAAAGAAGAGGAGGAGGAGGCCGGTGGCACGGTGCTGTGCGCAGCGGCGGACTGAGATCACGGAGGTCAGGAGGGATGCGAGCCGGCTGGGCAGTAGCGCCGTGCAAGAGCAGCGCCAGGATGAGGGGATGCACCGCTGGTAGAAGAGGCAGGGGGTGCTGCGGGTGGCGCGAGAGGTCCGGGGGCTACAGAGGTCGGATGCGGCTGTTGTGCGAGGCAAAGGATAGAAAGGCTGAGGCGAGGGGTTGCTGTTGCTGTGTCGCGCCGGGCCGAGGGGATGCTGCAACGAGGGAGGACACCGAGTAGGGGGGGTCCGCTGGAGGCAAGTCGTCGGGTAGCAGGGGCGGACAGAGAGGAACAGGGGCTTCCGGCAGGCTGGGTGCGGCGCCAGGAGGAGAGGAGGGTGTAGCGGCTGGCCGGGCGCTGCCGGGGTGCGGGGTGCGGACTGTGCGACGGGGAGAAGCCGGGAAGAGAGGGGAGCCGAGAACCAAGCGGGGGCGGCGGCTGCAGCGGGAGAAGTGGAGGAAGAGAAAAAAAATATATATATAGGGGCCTGCTAGGGTTAGAAAAATAAGAAAAATAAAATAAGAAAATAGAAATTAATTAAAACAAATCAAAATTATAATAATAAGAAATTACAATAATAATAATTACAATAATAAAGATTAATAACAAATCATATTTAATAACGATTGCACTATTTTCCACAACATTAAAAAAAAATTACATTAATTATTTATCTATAACATAATGATAAACATAATAATGATAATGATAATCATAGTGATAAAATACAAATGATAAAAATATCCATTTTGTCTTAAATAATAAAAAAAATAATTATTAACTTATAATAATAGATGTGCGGGTTTAATATAAAGACTCTATTTAAGATATTTCAAAGACAACGGGATGCAAAACTACACCGGGCAGGGACGAGCAGGGTTTCCAGAACAGGCTCCGCTCACGCGCCCGACGACGTCGCGTCAAAAAGCGCACATTTTAACCAAAATTCAAAAAACTAGGTCTGATACTGAACACGAACCGCAGCAATATAATTTAAAGTCAAAGAAATCATAAAATAAAAATAACCGCACGGTCGGGGTGTGACAATTCTCCCCACCATAACGCTTTCCGCCCCCGGAAAGCCACCACACCAACCAGTCGATCGATCAACACCTAAGGATTTCACAGAACACGATCCAACCTCTTAACCAAGGATGTCACAACGACTACCAGCGGGACTGAACCTCATTGCCCGAAATAAATCACTAACAGAGGGGAGGCCTGAACGGGCTCCCCACCATAAGAGCTCAACTAGCATTCGATAACGACTTAAGATAAAACCCAAAGAGACTCATGGTGGGTCTCCCCACCATAAAGAACCGACCAACTAACGACCAAACGGGAAAATAGCTTAGACATGCACGAGACCTTACTCCAGCTAGAAAGAGCACAGCAAGGACCTTTAAACCTCTTACTCACGTCCAAAAGTAATAGGAGTTGATCTGAAAAATTTATGCAAACCAAAACCCTTACCCCATGGGCGGGGAGGGTGGGCCCAAGGATTGGATCACTGAAACTTGGACGGAAAACTACTCACGTACCACTACTTAGGGATGGACACAAACCAGGGCCGCAACTGATTTACATCAGTGGCCCACGCAAGGTCACTGATCAGCAACTTACATCCAATAGGCACGACTCCCGACGCTATGCGAGGGATAAGTCCATCGCGCGCTTTGCGACAAGAGGAAAACTACAACGACAGAGGAGCCAGAGCAACAACACCAAAACTATCACACCACGACGTTAGAGGCACGACTTTAACCGGACTCTTTAAAATTTTCCCCGGGGGGTTCCTGACTACGCGCCGGCTTCGCTCCGAGACCTTTTGGCTGGAGCTCTGATGGATGAAGCATCTCCTGCCTCGCGGTCAGGTTCTGATAATCCCAACAAGAAACATACATCTTTTGATCTGACAGATTGAAGGACAAGATTTTAAAATTAAAACACACCAGCATTGAAAGACGAGGTTCGTCAAAAGACCCATGAAGTTCTCATACATTTCAAACCCAAAACAACACCCATACATAGGCCACGATAATAGATCACTTACACTGAAAGGAAACTAACACCAAGAACTCTGAACAAAGACCCAATAGCACATTACTTCTGAGAACACCCTCTGCGACGCTTTCTTGCAACGCCCCGACAAAATCGTCGCAAGTGACCCAGACGTCCACACGCCTGGCAGGGCTTCGGAGCACTTGGGCACGATGACTTCTTGTGACCCCGCTTGCCACATTGATAACACACAATAATCTCTCGTTCTGAAGAGGTTGATGAAAGATCTCGAGGCCTCTTGATTCCACGAACTGATCCATCCACTTCCATTTGCTTACTCATCTCCTTTCCAGAATCTTCACCAGTGCTCATAGGGATCGAAGGAGGGAGGACCACTTCGAGCACTCCTGCCATCGCGGCTTCGATACGAAAAGCTTGTCTCGCCACATCGACAAAAGAAGTTAGGTTGGACTCTGAAACTTTCAACTGTAGATCAGGGCGGAGACCCGCCTCGAAGCGTCGAGCCTTCACGGGGTCATTTGTGGCATACTCTGAATCATAAGGTACTAGCTCCACAAAGCGATGGAAATATTCTAACACGGATCCGTCGCCCTGCTGCAGACAACACATTTCCATCCCCTTCCTCACCCTATCTTCCTCAGAGAAATATTGGCGAATGAACGAGGCCTTGAAAAACTCCCAAGTAACCTCTTGACGGGGCTTGTTCCGAGACACTGACTTCCACCATATCCACGGTGAACCTTCAAGCATGAAGGTCGCAAACTTGACCTTCAGCGACTCGGGCAACCCAATGAGGTTAAAGTCCCTTTCAACCTTCCGCATCCACTCCTCTGCCACGGAAGGGTCTGCTTGACCATAGAAGAGAGGTGGATCGAGCTTCCGAAACTCAAGCATAAAATCCTTAGGTTGATCAACTGCACTACGATCACCCATCAAAGATTCAAAGGGATAACCGCTGGACAGGGAAAGGTCAAAAACCCAATCAACGCCAACTCAACGAATGAATGACAACCTCAAAATCAAACACTGCATATGCGACAAGCTCAAAATCCGAGAAAACAAGTTACCATAGCATCAAAAATTTTCTCTTTGAAAACATCTTTAATTTAGAACAAGCTTAGTGGGTTAAACCCCTGCCATTGGTATTCTTTAGAGCCTCACTCACATGCATGTATCCGTGCCACCCAGGGCATCCATCCACCATACCAGAAATCCATCCACATTTCCAACATACCACAATGCATGTGAGCACTCATCAGAACACCAAGGTCAAAACAGAGCAACTTCATTTTCCAAAAACAATTTATTCATACCACTTCTTTTAAAACAATCCACAAATTAAACATGTCATTATTTCAAACAACCATTTTTTTTTCTTTTCAAAACCAACTTTTATGATTCAAACTACTTTCAAAAAAAAATCAAGGGAAACACAAAACAACTCAACAGGGGACTAGTATCAGTGGGTGACTTGACCATATGGTTGGCGGCCACATGCCAAACACGTCACTGACACAGAGAGCCTTCTTGGACCATGCCCCTAGCTCTGCATGGCTTGCCAGGCCGTGCGGGTTAGGAGGACTGGTGGCCCAACTCCCTTTGTCGTATCCCAATCACAAAACCTTTCCATAAAAACCCAAACAAACCAATTAAACCGGACTTCCCATGGAAACCTGAGGATCGGTACAAGCAAGAGTTCGCGACGCTCTTCTCGCACCTACCCCTCAAGTCCCGACAATCCTACTCCATCTACCTTGACATCCCAAATAACAAAGGGCGCTCTGGAAAGTGAGGTCTGCTAAGAGCAAACCTCCTCTGATACCATTTTGTCACGAACCAACCCGGGTCAACCCTGAACCGGTCACCCGAGCCGGTCCGCGACATGGCCCGAGAGGCGTTCCCGATCCTCCCGGGCTGGCGACAAGCGCCAAGGCATCATTTAGAGACTGTGGGAACGATTTCGCCCAATATAAATAAATAAGAATGCAAAGATAAAACAGAGCAGCGCAGAAAAAAAAATAAACTAAACAAAGTGACTAAACAGAAACAAACAGGAAACAAACTAACCAAACACGACGTGCGAACAAACTCCGTGCGACCTCGTGGGTCGCTCTCCGACTCAACGATCAAGCGTCGCCCTAGGCAAGCGCACTCAAGCTATAGCCTGCACAAACACTAAAAACAGAAAAGAACTATAGGCGTGAGTATTAAAACTCAGTAGGCTAGCCCGATATCTATTCCCAATGCACTACCTTTAAAATAAAAGAAACATCATTTCAAGTTTGAACTACAATCTATAAAAGTATGTTTTTGATAATATTCTACTTAAAAACAAAGTACGAACCATTTCCCTTAACCATTTTCCAAATTCGTGTTCATTTCATTAGTGCCAATGACATTTCAGGAAAAGGGGAAAGTGATGTTTAAATTTTCAAATTTGAACAAAAGGGATTAAACACTTCCATTTGAAAAACAATTTTTAAAAACCCATTAAAAAGCAATTTATCAGTTTCCAAGGAAAACAATATGCCAGAATGCACAAAGTAAAACATACAGCAAGGGCAATGTAAGTATACACGTGAGCATCATAATCATTACTGCAAGCTACCAAAGCTGAATAGACATGGGGGAACCTAGGAGATCGAGAATAAACCAGAAGACACCAATACATGAGAAATCATCCTTATTGACATTTCACGATGAAATCAAAACGCACAACACGCTCGACCATCCACTCACAGGCAGGTCGAGGGCAAATCCCATAGCAATAAACCCAATATATCCACCTACTATGGGCCACTGGTCAGTACCATAATCTACTAGTGCAGCAATCGTTCTTAGAATATTCTCTCAATATGCCAGATTCCCATGTCTCAAGTGTTTCAGAAAAAGGGGTGAGCCAACCGATGCCAACCGAGCATCCAATCAGATATATCTATATATATAAAGAACAACAGGCATTCCCCGAGCCACTCCATGGGACAACCTCATGCCTTTTTTCCACTCAAGTACCCGGGAGCCTCTAAACGCGGCCTCCCAAACAATCAATCGCAACCAAGGCATGAGAGTCATCCTAAGAGGGTTTTTATAAAAACATTTCCATCGCTTTCCATAAAGTGCCAAACGGGCATTTAATACAGTTCACAATTACTACCAAAACCAGTTTAAAACTATTTGAAGAATCCACAAAACACTACTTCACAGGTTGCCAGTATTTTTATAAACCAAACCAAACCATTTTCTTTTCCAAATAAACTTTAAGAGCCAACCGGGCAATTTCTCAAACGAACCAAAGTATATGTTCACGCTTCAAAAGAAATCAATTCTCATTAAACCAGAACTCTATTTTATATTCCGTGAATTATGTTTAAAAGCCAAACGAGCATTCTTTCATTATTGGGTATCCGCTCGTCAAAAGGATGTGTCATGTGTCGTGTATAAAATAAACAGCTCCTTTTGACATTAAGTAACCATTTAAAAATTAACCATCTTATATTAAAAATTAATTATAGTATATTATCACTTATTTATAAAATATTTATTTCGAACAACTAGTGTGCGCAAACAGCATGAAATAATATAACTTAAATTTCAAAAGCAGTGCAAGGGAACCTACCTCAAAATCAAAGCGCGACGACAAAACAACTTTGGAACCGAGGCGTGATGACACAACGCGTGTCCGAAGCCACGTGATAAAGTCCGACACTCTGCATAATCAAAACCAAGGACTCAGACACATCCAAAACTTACCAGAGCATTCGAAACCAAGCGGCGGGAATAAACGCTCACCTTGAAACTAAAGCGCGGCGTCGACGGAACCTCGGAAACAAGGCGCGGCGGTGTCGCACACTTGGAAACGCCCTGCGCGGGTCCCCAAACAATAATCCTACCAAAAGAAACATAGAATGATAACCCCCAACAAATAAAAGGCCAAAGCGATAATAATAATAATAATAATAATAATAATAATAATAATAATAATAATAATAATAATAAAATTAATAATACTAATAATAATAAAAATAAAGATGATAATAATAATAATAGTAATAAAATTAATAATAATAAGATTAATAATAATAATAGAAATAATATCAACGATAAAAACAATATTAATAATAACATTAATAATAGTAATAATAACAGCCATAATAATAATAATTATAATAATAATAATAATAATAATAAAATTAGTATTAATAATAATAACAATTACACTAATAATAATAAAATTAATAATAATCATAATAATAATAAATAATAATAATAATAATACTAACAGTAAAAATAATAATAATAATAATAATAAAATTAATAATATTAATCATTAATAATGATAATAATAATAATAACTAATAATAACAATCATAATAATAGGAATAAGAATAATAATAATTGTAGTAATAATAATAATAACAATAAAAGTAAATAATAAATAAATAAAATAAAAAAAACAAGTAACCTACGGGGAGCAAACAGGAGGCGCGGCCGGGGGGGAGTGCGACGGGCGCCGGGCTGAGGCAGGGAGCAAGCGGGGGACAGGAGGAAGGATAAAGAAAAAAAAAGAAGAAGAAGAGAAGGAGGAGAGGAAGAAGAAGAAGAGAAGAAGAAGAGGAAGAAGAAGGAAAGAGAAGAAGAAGGAGAAGAAAAGAAGGGAAGGAGAGGAGGAGAAAGAAGAAAAGAAGAGGAGGAGGAGGCCGGTGGCACGGTGCTGTGCGCAGCGGCGGACCGAGATCACGGAGGTCAGGAGGGATGCGAGCCGGCTGGGCAGTAGCGCCGTGCAAGAGCAGCGCCAGGATGAGGGGATGCACCGCTGGTAGAAGAGGCAGGGGGTGCTGCGGGTGGCGCGAGAGGTCCGGGGGCTACAGAGGTCGGATGCGGCTGTTGTGCGAGGCAAAGGATAGAAAGGCTGAGGCGAGGGGTTGCTGTTGCTGTGTTGCGCCGGGCCGAGGGGATGCTGCAACGAGGGAGGACACCGAGTAGGGGGGGTCCGCTGGAGGCAAGTCGTCGGGTAGCAGGGGCGGACAGAGAGGAACAGGGGCTTCCGGCAGGCTGGGTGCGGCGCCAGGATGAGAGGAGGGTGTAGCGGCTGGCCGGGCGCTGCCGGGGTGCGGGGTGCGGACTGTGCGACGGGGAGAAGCCGGGAAGAGAGGGGAGCCGAGAACCAAGCGGGGGCGGCAGCTGCAGCGGGAGAAGTGGAGGAAGAGAAAAAAAATATATATATAGGGGCCTGCTAGGGTTAGAAAAATAAGAAAAATAAAATAAGAAAATAGAAATTAATTAAAACAAATCAAAATTATAATAATAAGAAATTACAATAATAATAATTACAATAATAAAGATTAATAACAAATCATATTTAATAACGATTGCACTATTTTCCACAACATTAAAAAAAAAATTACATTAATTATTTATCTATAACATAATGATAAACATAATAATGATAATGATAATCATAGTGATAAAATACAAATGATAAAAATATCCATTTTGTCTTAAATAATAAAAAAAATAATTATTAACTTATAATAATAGATGTGCGGGTTTAATATAAAGACTCTATTTAAGATATTTCAAAGACAACGGGATGCAAAAATACACCGGGCAGGGACGAGCAGGGTTTCCAGAACAGGCTCCGCTCACGCGCCCGACGACGTCGCGTCAAAAAGCGCACATTTTAACCAAAATTCAAAAAACTAGGTCTGATACTGAACACGAACCGCAGCAATATAATTTAAAGTCAAAGAAATCATAAAATAAAAATAACCGCACGGTCGGGGTGTGACATGGGGATATGAAAGAGAAAAAGAGAACGACTGACTCTTTCTCAGCTTCAAAGAAAGATAAAGAGGGATCTCCTACCCAGATGGTCAATTCTCCCAGCTCTAACCTCTCCAAATCAAAAATGTCCATGAGGTTCTTCTCTTGGCAACACACTAAGACTTTTTTTGACGAAAGGCGTAATCATTAAAAACGAAGATCAGCAGAAGTACAATCACTTAACTATGAAGGAAAGTGGTCCAACCAGAGATGGTCATTGTCAGGAGGGCCAGAGGCCGCCACCTGATGGGCTGCCTTGTTTCCTTCCCTTTTGATAAAGGAGAAGGTGCAAATTGTGAAGCTTTGACGGAGAGAATGGATTTTCCTGATGAGTGAGCCAAAAGGTTGAAAGCCACTGTCGTTGAGGTTGATAGCCCTGATAATGGCGAGACAGTCCAATTCCAGGTGGATTGTGTTCCATCCGCGATCTTTAGCGAAAATCATCCCAGCAAGGATGGCAGCAGCTTCAGCAACCACGGGTTCCCAAAGAACTTGGTGTGATTCATGTTTGGCTGTGATGGTATGTCCAAGATGATCCCGGGCCACGAGACCAAGACCGACAGGTTTATCCTTGGGAAGAGACACATCCACGTTAATCTTGAGACTCCCTTCTGGGCAACATGCTAAGACTTGTTAGTGGGGTTGACATCCAAAAAAATCATGGTCGTGGACGCGGGCATGATGATTTGGCTGGTGGATGAGGACGTGGCGAAATGTCTACCAGGTCTTCCTCCAAAGGGCTCACACTGGAGCAACAAAATCTTAGGGAGAAGTATTTTGTTCTTTTTAATCAAAAGAACTCATAGTCAGAGTGGGAAACTGACAATTATGATAGATATTCCTGATCATGATTATATACCTTCTCTTGAAATATAGGTTTCCTTTTGGATGAGGGTCTATCTTTGTTTACCCCGTTAATCTCATTTCCTCTTTTGTCTTTACTTTTCTTTAATACATTTCTTTATGAGCGTGCTTGCCAGTCTCCTGAACCTTTTGAGTATAAATATAATAAATATAGTTATTTTAATTTTATAATTATTTACATATATATATTATTTATAATTATAATTATAAATATTTGTATATATGTATAAATATATTTCTAAAATTATATTTATTTATAAAATCGTAATTATTTTAAATATATTTATTATAAATTTCTAATTATTTAAATAAATATATAAATATATATATTTATAATTATAATTATAAATAAATACATTTATAAATATTTGTATATAATTATAAAATTATTTATATGTATATATATATATTAATATATAAATATATATATTTATAAAATTATAATATATGTATTTATTATAATTTTATAAAAAGTGTTTATATATAATTATAAATATAATAAATATATTTATCATTTAAAAAAATTATAATAAATATATATCTTTAATGAATATATATATATATATTAAAGACATAATAATAGTACCCCTAATCACCTAATATATATATATATATATATATATTCATTAAAGACATATATTTATTTAAATATATATATATATATATTTATAATTATAATTATAAATAAATATATTTAAAAGTTATTTATATATAATTATAAATATAATAAATATATTTATCATTTAAAAAAATTATTACAATTTTATAATTATTTATATATATATATTTAGTTATATATAATTATAATTATAAATAAATTTTAAAAAATATTTATATATAACTAAATATTTATAATTATAAATATAATAAATATATTTATTATTTAAATATATTTATCATGATTTTAAGTATTTATGAGAGCATTATAGTTTCATGGGAACATAAATGAATCATATACCTAGTAAATTATAGATCATAAAAATGAGTCATTATATATATATAGACAACATGAATAGTAATGAGGGTGTAATGTATAAATGAACATTCATGATGAATACATAACATATGAATGTCAATTATATTCACATATCAATTGACCAAATTCATTGGAAACATATATTTATTTAAATAAATAAATAAATATTTATAATTATAATTATAATTATAAATATACATATTTAAAAATTATTTATATATAATTATATATATATATATTTAGAAAGGATTTATATATAATTATAAATATATAAATATAATAAATATAATAAATATAATAAATATAATAAATATAATAAATATAATAAATATAATAAATATAATAAATATAATAAATATAATAAATATAATAAATATAATAAATATATCTATTATTTAATGAAATTTATTATATATATATTTGAATTATTAAAAAATATTTATTAATTATAAACATGCATTTTTTATTTAATGTATACAAATACACATTTTTTTAATATAAATATAATAATTTTATATAAATTAATAATATTTTTTATTAAAAACTTTTATCAACACTAATAGTAGCACTGATAAAACCCAGTGCATCTTTTGCTCGAATCTATGGTAGTGATCCGTTGCTGATGTATTAGTAAACCCCTCAGTTAATGTATTCGTGAACTCCTCAGTCGACCAACGTTTTGGCAAACCCCTCAGAAAAACCCGTTGAGAATCTCTCAGCTAATCCCTCGACGAACCTTTTGGTGAACCTATTAGAAAATATCTTGGCCAACCTTAGTTTTCTACCGACAACGACGAAAGATGGTAGGTGGTTTATGTGATTTTTATTTTTTGGATTTTTTATTTATTACAGTGACTAGAATACAGTGGTATTTAGTTGTTTGTAAATTTTCTATAGATAGGGAGATGGATAGATTAATATTGTGTCAATTCATATTTTTTTTGTGTGGATTATTAGAACACTCTAAATGTGATTATTTGGTTTCTTTATTTTGTGATATTCAAGTACCAATTTTTCAGTAGAAGTTTAATTTTTTTTCTAGTATTTTCAAGAATGGGAATTTTTAGTAGAAGTTCGAATTGATTTGTACTGGGAATTAGCAGTGGGACTTTCCACTGTAATTCAATTGATTTGTCATCTGAAATCTGATTTTCAATTTCCATTTTCAGTTGTAATTATTGATTTCTATTTAACACTTATCTTGTTCAATTGATTTAAAGAACTGGCAGTTTGGATTTGTATTTTCCAAGTGGTTGGAATTGATACAATTTTAAGTGAGTGATGTCCTTTTTGAGTATTATAATAAGTCGACATTTATGGTTGTCATTTCTAGAGTAATTTTTCACTAGGAAATTCGACTGTCATTTTTTTGAGTGGGAATGTTTCTTAGAAACTATTTCAAGTTTCCTCCAGGAATTTCTAATGGGAATTTTCACTGTGAATTTTTAGTTGTTATTTTCATTATAAACTTGCATTTCCCTCTGGTAATTTCGATTTCATAGAACAAACATGATTTTAAAATAAGAATTTATTGAAAGTGTAAATGTAATCTGTGAATGTGCAATTCCTATATGTTTTTGAATTCAATTTCAAATTTCCTACAGTTTTGACTGTGGATTTCCAATGGAAATTTCATATGGGTATCTCTATAGGGAATTTCTATTCAATGATAATTGCTACTGGGAAGTGGCAATGAAAATTATTACTAGGGATTTCCAGTTGGAATTTCCCACTGAAAATTATAGTGTCTATTTACAGTATAAAATTGAGTGGAATGTCCCAGTAGAAATTTCCAGTCGAATTGCATAATAAAATTCATTTATAAATTCCATCTAGTAAATATTTATATTCAATAAAGTTAAACTTTACTTTGATAAATCCCACTGTAAATTCCCAGTAGAAATTTCCAATAGCATTTCCTAGTTAAAACTTGTAATAGAAATTTTGAGTTTATAGTCTCAGTCCGAAATAGAAATTCACAGTGAAAATCAATTACATTTTTTAACTATTGAACAATTTATAATTGTATCACTTGTAATATTTGAGCGATAATTTCCAGTGATTTGGTGTTGAATTAATGGTGGAAATTTGTACGGGAAAGTCAGATTCCTCGTATAAATTCCTTGTGGAATGAAATTATAATTTGGGACTACATAAAAATTTATAGAATGAGTTGAAATTGTATACCTAGAATTCCCACTATTTCCATGAGAATTCCCACCATATATTCCCACTAGAAATTCCCACTTGCAATTTCCAGTTCCAATTCCCTTTGTAAATTTCCACTTATAATTACCACTGCCAATTGTGAGTGTAAGGTGTCATTGTAATCCAATGGAAATTCACAGTGAAATTTTATCAATTTTTTTAAGTACTGATCAATTTATATTTGAATTAGTTGCACTTTTCCAGTGATAGTTCTCAGTGAAAATTTGGCATTTAATTCCCAGTTGAACTTCCCACTAAAAATTATCATTGAGAATTATCACTGGAAATTGCCACTAGAAAGTCAGATTCCAAGTATAAATTCCCTATGGAATTAAATTATAATTTGGAACCATAGAAAAATTTACTGAATAAGTTGAAATTGTATAGCTATAATTCCCACTATATGCCATGGAAATTCCCACCAGATATTCCCACTGAGAATTCCCACTTGTAATTTCCAGTGATAATTCCCACTGGCAATTCCCACTTGCAATTCTCACTAGTAATTGTGAGTGTAATATTTCATTGTAAACTACTAGAAATTAGTAGGGAAATTTGATTACATTTTTTAAGTAATGATCAATTTATATTTGAGTTAGTTTTAATTTTCCAGTGACAGTTCTCAGTGAAAATTCAGCGTTGAATTCCCAGTTGAAATTTCCACTATAATTTTTGCTTGAAATTCGTACTAGAAATTGCCACTGGAAATTCCTATTGGGAATTACCACAAAAAATTCCCACTAGAAAGTCTGAATAAGAGTGTAAACTCTCTGGTTTTCAATTATAATTTGCAACTTTAGAATGAATGAGTTGAAATTATACACCGAGAATTCCAATTATTGCAATAGGAAATTGTACTAGAAATTTCTAGTGGGATTTACATTGGGAATTAGTAGTGATATTTTCACTGGGAATTTACACTACTCATTATTAGTGTAAATTTCCACCTACATAAAAATTTTTTAGAACCAATTGCAGTTTTATAGTGGGCATTTCCAGTTAAAATTTCCACTGGGATTTTCATTGGGTGTTGTTGCTGTAATATTGCAACTTAACTATAATTTAAAATTAGATAAATAATTTTTTGAACCAATTTAATATTTTTGGTGGGAATTTTTAGTTGGATTTCCAGTGTAAATTTTCACTTCTAATTTTTAGAGGGATTTCTACAGTGAATTTGGATTGGTCTATTGATTTGAAAGTACTAATTAGAAGTCATGTGACATTTCTACAGTTGGAATTTTCATTAGGAGTTTTCTGTTTTCACTTTTTTACCTTATATTAACATTCAAATATCCTTAATGCTAATTTTTTAGGGATACTGTTTTTTATGGCTGAAGAATCCTCTATATTAGCTTGCACCCATTATAGGTCTTCAATGGCTGGGTTGTGGAAGATATTTAATGATATTAGGCCTAAGATTACTGAGAATCACATGAAATATCTTCAAAGTCCATTTTGGCAGTTGTTTAAAGTTTTTCTTGATAACCTTGTGCCATTCGATGATTGTAAAAAAAATGATGGGTCCATTTCATTTTTACTACTGAGGTACAATGGTAATTTAAAAATATTTGACATGGATGGTAAAATGATGGAGTTAAGAGTTTCTGACATTTCCCATATATTTGGCATTGACGATGGTCACTTACCTTTGTGAGTTTTCTATACATTACGACCAAATAGTTCAACACTTTTGAGGAGGAGGTTTTCCAATGTTGGATGACTACTGTCACAGGGTGTGTTACGAAGATCCATTCTTGAGACTGTTGAAGCCAGTGAGGAGTGATACTTCTATGATGTGGCATGTTTTCTTTATATTTTTTCATGTGCAACATTATTTTCCCCTAAATCCAGTTCTTAAGTGGGTTGGAATTTTTTGACATATTTTGAAGATATATCAAAAGTGTAGAGTTATTCTTGGGCTGCTAGTATTCATGACCAACTTATTACATCAGTTAAAAAAATCGCACAACTCCTTTAAAAGTTATTTATTCTATTGTTAGTTTATTTGTAAGGTTTTAAAATTTATTTAATTTATTACATTTTCCAATTTTGTTGAGAAATTCCTAATAATATTAAATGTTACAGTATTGGTATGTTGATAAGTTTGGGTGTGTTGCCCCAAAAAGAGAGGATGCACCCTTATTTGTATGGTGGAGTTTGAAAAATGTTGTTGCTTCTCCACAAGAAACTACTAAGGTACTATTAGTATACTATATTCCCGAACAGTCCTTTATTTTTATATTAATTTATAACATCTTTTTTTATGTTTACAATATCCATTTTAGACTCTAACCACCCCAAGACAAAGCTATAGGCTGCAATCAATCCGTTGTGAGGATAAACAACATGTTCAGTAGGTTATTGATGATAAAAAACTTCCATTTAGTATGAAAGCAGAAGCAACAACAATTTCAAATGAGGAGAGTCTAGTCTTGTACATGGAGAAGGAAAAAATTAATAATAAGGTCAAAAAACCTGAGTCCTAATTAAAAATGAAGAATAGAAAAATTATTCTTTTGAGAGAAAGGCTGAAGATGAAGGAGAAGGAAGATATGAAATCAGATTATGGTGAGGAGAAAGGAAGTTTTTTAGAGGATGTTCAGATTAAAGAAATTGAAATTAAAAACAATACAACTTCAGTCACTTCTATTGAGGATAACATAAAAGAAATTCAGGTAGATGAGATGAAGGAAGAAAGTGATGTAGAGGTAAGTGGTGAGGATGGGATGTGAATGAATAATTGCATAAGGATGGACCAAAATATGTTGTGTAGTCCAATACATCATCTTCTACCTCAAAGATGCATACCTCATTGGTTAGAGGTGTGAAGAGTGGGGATAAGAAATTGAAGCATCAATCTCCTTATATATACATCCACAAGTTACTACCAAGAAGAGGCCAACAATGGCACCTTATCCCTCCCAGGTAATTCTTAGGTGGGTGAAGTAGCATAGTATAGTGAAAACACATGATACAAGGCTCATGAAAATGCTAATTGATGCTAATGGGAAGAGGTACTATTAATGAGTTAATGTATTTATAATATCTTTTAATATATTTTATTATGTACTGAAAATTCAAATGATTTTCCATGAAAATAGCGGTGTAGTCTGGGAATCTACCGAGAAATCATATCAGATTGTTATGAAAAATATTATTGATTTGTTAAACAAGAGGTGTACTCCCAGTACAATATGTATTATATCGGTTTTTTTACCAACGCTATTTTTTATCTTTTATTGAGTTCTTTTTTTGTAAATAGGTCATTTATGCATACACAGTGATAATTGAAGTGAGATGTCGGCTTCGCAGTATGGCTGGCATTGCAGAATTGAAAAGTTGTTTCTTCATGTCAATCACCTTTATTGTAAGACTGTAGTTTTTTTTGACAGATTGTTTATATTTTCCCACTTTTTCTTTTACTTACCTGCATGTTTCAAGTTAAATAGGACTACATTATTATATTTTTTTATTGGATTCTAGGGAGTTTTTTATTCATCAAATGATAACTTAAAGGACAAATTTTGGAACTAGGTAGTAGTTTCCAACATGAAGAACTCCACTTTTTTTATTATACCAAGTAAAATCAGATAATATCCATTGGACTTTGTTAGTCATGGATTTGAAAAAAGGTTGTTTAGATATTATAACTCAATGAAACCTATTAGAGGAATAAGAGCAAGTGATCCATTTATTAAATATGTAGTCAATGTGGTAAGATGTTATTCAATGTCCATGAAAATTTATAATACATTAAAAGATGGAACGCTCGTTGATCTTTTTTATAGAATTCATATTTGGAAGAAGTGTCCCACCGTGTTCATGCTAAAAAAGAGAAGCAATGTAAATGGGATATGACAATTGAGAAGACACCGCAATAGGGAGACACCAATTTGGGTTATGGTGTCATCATTTTTTATGTCATGGAATGTTTGATAAAAGAAGTTAAAGTGATAGAGCATTTGATAAAAGAGTAAGTTTTTGACTGGTGGTTGTTTATAGTTCATTATTTCATAAATGATTCTGTAGAGACAACTTTGGAGGTGGATGATAAGAGTATGAAGTATTTGGTTGCTTCCAGAAACATTGAAGAAAGTTAAATCAGTTATTCACTGAAACAAATATTTGGTTGTTGTCTAACAAACTTAACTACTATCACTTATTGTGATGATTTGGGTGGGCATGGGATTAGGGGGCCATTTGTTCCCTAAAATAGATATTTGGTTGTTTTTTAACAAACTTAACTACTTTCATTTATTGTGATGGTTTCAGTGGGCATCAGATCGGGGGGGGGGGACAGTTATTTTATGATGTGGATGAACATATGAATGTATTATGGGATTTTATGTAGGTTTTACACTATAATTTTTCTTTATAGTCTAAAATGTATTTTCTTTGAATCATTTTGAAACCTAATATGTATAGAAATTCCAACTGGGAATTCCCCATGGAAATTTACACTTGAAACTCCCACTGTAAACTATGAGGGGAAATTTCCACTTTGGTTTATATGAATTGACTAGGAGGTACATAGGGGGTGGAAATATTTATTTGTTGATATGGATGAACATTTTTATAAATATTATATTGTTATATTCTGTCATAGTATGATAGATGTTACACTATAATTTATCTTCATACACTTCACTGTTAGTTCTTTGAATGGAAACTTACTATGTATAGAAATTCCAACTTTGAATTACCATCGGAAATTTTTAGTGGTAACAATCACTGCTAACTTAGTGGAAATTTATAGTTTGGTTTACAGTCATTGGCTGGGTGGTACACAGGGGGTGGAAATGGTTATTTGGTGATCTGGATGAACATTTTTTAAAGTTGATATTTTTTATTTTTTGTGATAGTATGATAGGTTTTGCACTATAATTTCTCTTTATAGTTTTTTCTATTAGTTATTTGAAAGAAAACCTGGTCTATGTAGAAATTCCAATTGGGAATTCCCATTACAAATTTATAGTATAAACTCACACTATAAACTAAGTGGAAACATACACTTTGGTTTACATCAATTAGCTAGGTGGCACATAGGGTGTGGTAATTATTATTTTCTGATCTGGATGAACATTTCTATTAAGTTAATATTGATTTAATATGTGATAGTATGATATGTGTAACACTATAATTTCTCTTTGTTGTCTTCACCGTTAGTTCTTTGGATGGAAATTTGTTGTGCATAGAAATTCCAACTGGTAATTCCCATCATAAATTCCAAATGGGATTTCCCATCAGAAATTTCCACTATAAATTCAAAGTGAAAATTTCCACTTTGATTATGTACAAATTTCCAATTCAAATTGCCACGACTGAAGATAGCTATATATTTATTTATAATAACTGATTTTCATTAATAGTTAGATATTGTAATGACATCTGCAGTTGAAGCTATGTATAAACTAAATTCCTAAATTCTTTCAATGAGGTGTCGGTCCTCAAATTTCTATTATCATTCCCATTTGCAGCGGTTGTTTAATTCTATAGCCTAAATGGAGGGAAATTTCTCTTTGGTGCCTCCTAATTTCATTAATAATTATATATTAATAAATAATATAAGAAATAAGATAAGTTTTGCATAAGATTTTGAATATGAAAATACATAAAGTGCTATGAAGTGTGTTTAAATTTGTAGGTTTTCAACATATGGTACAATATTTACATACATTGAGATCTATGACAGGATCACCATGGTATCCAACATTCTAAGGATATATAACAATTTCATGAAAAAACATTATAACATTATTTATGAATGATATCATTGAATTTAATAGTTCAATAACATAAGCAAATAATAACAGAAGTGTTGCATAAGATTCTAAATATCACAATATATGAAGTGCTATGAAGTGGGTTTAAATATCAACATTTTCAACCTACAATACAATATTTACATACATTGAGATATGTGATATGATCACCATGATATCCACTGTTCAACAACTCTTTAGCTCTTCCATGCAATAACATTATAATTTTATTTATTCATGACAACAAAAAATTTAGTAGTTCAATAACAGAATCAAATAATAACAATCCCATACAAGTTTTTTTTGGTCCCTTGATTTATGATATTTCACTTGTTCTTCATTCATTTTGTTTCCTTCTCTTTACAACTTTTGATCCTGTCACCACCTTTTCTTTTATCTTTATTCTTGAATGATGTTTTAGAATATTGTGTACATAGCTTGTTACATTCTTGTTAAATGAATTTTGAGGGTACATTATTTTTAGCTTCCTACAATTCCCTAGAATAATTGTTCATATTTGACATCCTAATTCTATATCCTTGTTCAAACTCATAGGATTCCATTACAAGCTTTATTTCCATTCATGCCAACTATTGGTAAAATTTTACTTTTATTGATACCAAATATTATTTTACATGATTAAATGTGACATATTCTAAGTTGATTTCACGGGCATGTATTATCCATATCTTACATATAAATAACTTCGGAAAGCACAACACATCCAACCTTTACAATATTTTGAGTGCATGACAATATAAATAGCCATAACTCTCAAATTTCATACAAGTAAAACCAATTCTCATAGGTGACTATTGGTACACTTTAACTATAAACTCATTTGAGGAACCTCTCATTGTGACAACATACCTTTTTGGGGAAACTATTTCATTAGAAGACTTAAGGAAACATGCACCGAATATTTGGTGTTCATGCTAAAAAATATCAAATATTTTTTGAGTGTACAGATGACTTTCTTGAACCATGATCAGATTATATGGAAAATTATTGCGTGTGATCTTTTACCTTCCATCAAATTCAAACTTCATTTCCTGATACTAATTATTCTCCAACACATGCTCAATTTTTTTGAAGAATTCTAAGACACTGAGTTTATGATTCAAGTAATCCTTTAATACACCATTGAAACTCTCACTTAATTGTGTGCTTTAAATTCCTAATATAAATTGAGTCTTCATAAAACAATGAGCCCATTTTCCCTTTACTTTATACACATCTTGTATCCATGCTTAATTTGTATCACCACAATCTACTCAGATTTGTTGCCATATCACTTCAAATTTTGAATTCTCTATAACCCCATACATGCATTTTTTTAATTTTTCCAATAATGTCGAGTCATATTTCATTACATGTACTAAGTGTTTAATGCCATTTTTCATTAAGTGCCAAGTGCATAGGCTATGTCTTGTTTTTGGTTGGGTCAAACCAATATATTTAGACATAACTGCATCTTGATCTATGAAAATTGTATCTAGATTTTTCCTCCATTCAAATAAACAAATCTACTAAGCAAGTAACTAAATGAGTCTGTAGTATCATCATATAACAATGCTGCAAATTTTTTTACAATCTCCTTATAATCGTTTACACCTACAAACACCCCCAAAGGCCCAGGCTCCTTGTTTATGTTTAAGGTAGTGTCAAACACAACGACATCTCCAAAATTCTTATAAACCACTTTCATTTTTGGATCAACCCAAAAAATGTTGCTAAATTGATTGCACATGTCAAGTTTCACTAAGTATAAAAATGATGTGTTATCCATTGATTTCTTCTCTAGGTATTGTAACATACCATCATCATCACATAGATTCAAGTCCCTATATATTTTAGACCATAGATAATATAGTTGGTCAACTCATGTATATCCAAGACTCATAGGGCCACCTCCAATAACTGTTACAAGTGAAAACGAATCACCGACTTTAGAATAGCTTTATCATTAACATCTAACTCAGCACCTTGTGCATCACTGATTCATAGTTTTGACCTCATGAAATGCATAGTCTCAGGAGAATGTAAGTATGGTTATGCTCCTCAATAAATTGTGTGCACTCATACTGGTTATTGGACATGTAGAAAACTCCCATTCGTGCTGGAAAATTAGTCCTTGTTTTTTCATGTGGATTTTTTACATTGACATCATGTTTGTTTGATCTTCAAAATCCTTTTTTATACATGTATAAAATGTTTATTTTAATAAGATTTTATCCTTTTTATGTCTGTTAACATACTACTTCCTTACACTGAAACCAATAATGCCTCTATAAGCAACATAAAATGAGTAGGCCTCAAATTTTGATTCAAAAACCATCCTAATTATTGGTATCCATGTACTTGTTTTTTAGAAATGTTATAACATGAGGTTCATTCTTCTAAATTTTGAACTTCATCTCTATCAATGAAAATTTCCGCACTACACTTTGAGTTTGTAATGTCATCACCGTTATGATCCCTCACATAACAGTTGGAAAAATTCTACACAGTATTTAAATAAAATGAATATATGTCTTCTGCATCGTGTAGAGCATCTAGATTCATCTATCTTATAGCCATTCTAAGTTGTACAATTTATGTGCACAAAGTGACATATCATATTTTTTTTGTAATTTTTATGGGGTTCTTTCTTTTGAATCAATTGGAAATTCCCATTTAAAATTTCCACTGATTTTTCGAATGGAATATCCACGTGGAAATTTCTATATAATTTTAATTTTAACTTCTTTGAGAAAAAACAGTATGAAATTTTTAGTTTAAATCAATTAAAAATCTTAATTCTCTTCTTATGAATCTTTTGAAAATTTGAACTTGGAATTTCAATTGTGAATTCATAGTGAAAATATGCAGTAGATATGTCATATGGGATTTAACTAGAGAAATTTCCAGTGAAAATTAGTATTGAAATTTTCTACAAGTCGTTCTTAGAATCAATTCGAAATGTCCACTGCAAGGGAAATCTCATTTTGAATTGACATTGAGAATTTCCAATGAAAATTTCCAATGGAAAGTCCAACTAAAATTTTTCATTTTTATTTCTGTTTTAGATTTTGATAGTGATATGCCAGAATAAATTTATAATTGAAATCATTTTCAAATTTGAAACCACTTATTTTGAAATAATTAAAAATTTCAACACATAATTTCAACTAAAAATTCACGATGGAGTTTCAAATATAAATGGATTTACAGAATTTCAAACCTTATTATTAATGCCCCCTAAAAAGGGCTACGCTCTAGGAAATTCCTCCTGAAAATTCCTCCTCCAAACACACCTTGAAACCCCCCTATAAACACACCATCAAAACACCCCCACAAACACCCTATGCAAACACCCCTGCAAATGCGCACTCTCTGGAAAATGACTAATGTAAAAGGAACCTGTAAACAAAAACTTCACCACACTAGTATATCCACCCCCAATAGAGAAACATTTCCTTCAACATTTGTTTGGAAGGAAATAAATTAGCCCACATTTTTTTCGATGAGGATATTTATTTTTATTTTTCAATGTTTTAACAATCCAAATAGAACCAGATGACACGGTAGGAATCCAACAACAATCATAAGGTTCAGGCTTAGGTTCCGAATCAAATATGATTTTAATCCATTATTATCTCCCATTGGTCTCATCCGGTCCTCTGTTGGATCTTGATCAATTGATTCTACCCATCAATTTTTTAGGAGAGTTATTGAAAAAATATTAAGCCATATTTAATTTATATTATATTTGGTTTTGAAAATATTATCTGAGATCCTATTGAAACCTCCATTTTGTTAGATTAGATCTTCAAATAATTTTATGTCACACCTTCAGGTATGAAACCTCTAATTTTTTGATTTTTATCTTTAATTCTTGATTTTGGATCAAATCCTTTAAACTTTTGGAAGTGGGGATAGTGAGACCCACATGGTTAGCACACAATTAGTAGTAAATATGTGGCTCAATCGTACGTTTGGTGAATCCTTGGCAGTGTGAGACACATAGTTAAGGAAACCATGCACCTTAATGATATGCAGTCTAGTAGAAATAATGTGGATTAACATAATTTAGGGTGAGAGGTACATGATAATCAAATTGTTAGTAGAAAATATCCATATTAATCGTATATGGATAGAGTAAACCATGAAAGTGTGAGAATGAAATCTAGTATTATTTTCATGGTTAGTGCATGGCTCACCAAACTGTGCAAATTTCCTAGAAATTAAAAATGTGAATTTATTTTTTACCCCTTCCCAATTCAAACATGTTTTCCCTTTCCTCCCTCACTCAAACTCTCCAAACCCCTGGGATGTTGTCTTACTTCTCCCCCTCTTGGCTTTGACTATTTTTGGATTCTCATTAAGATTATTTATAAAATCTATAATTGATTTTTCTCCTCCTTATTGATCCTTTAATTATCTCTCTTTTTCTTTGAGTTTCTTACTTCCCTATTGCCATGGTATACTAGGGTGTATATTCACTCAATTTTAAGGCGGTTCTTTTACTTTTTATAGTTTTTTATTGGCTTATTGGGATCATTTTATTCCTCTTTTGGTGGAAAAGAGTTAGTGCGATCAGATTTGATCATAAAATCAGTAGGTGACTTCTTATACCTTCCCATAGTTATAAACCATGACTTTATTGATGTTTTATAAATTTTTTCATGTATGCTAAAGTAGGAATTTATGTCTATGGAGACTACTTGAATTTATAATTGTGGTTTTTATTATTTTCTTAGAGATTTAGTTGAAGAATTGTTTACAAAGTGCATAACCACCTTGGTTTTGTAACCCGTTCTCAAAGTGTTTGATAAAATGTTTTAGTGGGTTTTACCTGGAATAATAATAAATGTTTTGTAACGACCCAAACTTTTTAAATGGTATTTTTTTATTTACTCTTGAACGATTTAATAGAGATGTTAATGGTTAATGCAGAAAGAAGAGTCGATGGCTTCATCCAGTAGACTCGAACCTTATAAATCCCACTTATCAGATCTTGGGAAGGAGGTGGCATATTTGGGCTTTGCTTTAGACCAAGCCCAAGCCGAACTCCAGTGTGTCAAGCTTGAACAGAACCGCCTACAGGAGAAGTTCAAGTTAGTGGAGATTACTACTAGGGCAATGTTATCTGATCCTCCCTCAGATTATCTCACCATAGCACACCTTACACTTAGGTCATATGCTGGTGTTATAAGGGGCTATGTAATGTGACCATAACAGCCTTGTGTAATCCTTTTATTTAAATAAAAATTGTGATTTCTTCTTATGATGAAGTTTGTGAATTTTCAAATGTCCGGATAAATATAGTATGCATATTTTTGATGAATTCTAGAAAAAGTATATTTGAAAATATTTATATAAACCTTAAATAATTAATTATGTGTAATGCTTTTCAAAAAATGGTCTTCTACAATTATGTTCAGTATGAAATTTCGAGTCTAATAAGATCAACTTAATTTTTTGATGAATAGTAAATTATGAATAGTGATTTTATGCTTAGGATTAGTAATGTGACCAAATGGATTATTAATCTCACTTAAAGAATGTATTAATATAATCTAGGCACCTTTATTAAGTAATGTGATTCCATAAAATAGGTAAATAACCGTTTCAAAAATTATTATTCAAGTATTTGTTTTTTCAGGTGAATAGTATTTTTTTAATTAAAAATTAAATTAAAAATATTTAGAAAATTATTTTTATAAAATGAATTTCATTTTTGAACTCAGTGCATCGATATTATGTTAAGGTAATTTTTGGGGATTTTTCTGAAAAAAATGAATTTTCGATGAATAGTGAAAATACAGTTTTAAAGTTACGGGTGTTTAATGACATCATAACTGTATCATGATGATGTGATGAGATATTTTAAGGGATTAATGACTAAAAGGGATGAATTATTGTATGAGGGGTCCCATGTGGCCAAAACCATGGGCAAATACCATGGGCAAACCCATGGTTTTTCCAATACCACCAATGAGGTGTCCCTTGGCCATTAATGCCTTGTCCCCTCACTTTGCCTATAAATTCCCACCCTTACCTCCTTTAGTTTTCACTCCCAACTCTCCCCCAACAAAGATCTGGTCTCATTACCTCCCAAAGGGTCCTCCCAAGGTGTCCCCAAGCCCTCAAGTTCTCAACCTTTGAGTTTTAAGAGTTACGTTTTAAGGTAAGGGATCCGACCTCTCTCTTTCTTTTCAAGAAATCTCTTTTATGTCATTTATTTTATACTCCATGTTCTTATGTTGGAGGATGTTATTTAATATTAATCTTACTACCCTTTTAATGCTCATATGATGATAGATCCCCTCTTACTCTCATCATTTAATTTTATGAATGTTTAAGTGGCGCCGTTAGGCTGCCGAAATTTTTGTAAGAGAAATCTTATTTTTTGTCTTCCTTTCAAGTTATTCATTTCACATGGTATATCATTAAAATTTCATTACCTTGTCTTTATATCCTTTATATTCTGCCCGTCTACTGTTTTATGGATCATTTATGAGTGGGTGACCCATGTCCCCTCTCTTTTCAATATTTTCTAAAACCATGTAACATAGCAGTTATGCTGCAGAATTTTCATCTCAAAATGTCTCTCTCTTTTTCTCAAATTCTTTTATTTTATTAAGTGAATACTCAAGATTTTTCTTCTACAGGTGTATTCACATATATATATCAAAATTTTCTATTTTAAATTCTGGGATTTACATACATGAAACCCGCTTTCCTTTTCTGTGGGTTTAAAGTGACATAAAGATCATATCTTTAAAGAATTTTTTAAAACGTTATGAATATGAAAGGAAACCCATTTCTTTTATGCTATATGGATTATTTATGAAATTTTTGATGATGATATATGTATATCACATTATAATAAAGTCAAATTTAAGAGTGCGCCCTGATAGCGCTCCAATGCATTGGGTAAAGACTTAATCTCTAGAGATGACCATTTTTAACGACGCCTTGGTGAATAACCTTGGTAATTTTTAATGACACCTTGGGGATGGACCTTGGTGAAATGGAAATGATTGTGTATGTCAAATGTTGTAGCCATATCTTCAAGTTATGAAATACGTTATTTTTATTATGATATGCCTAATGATTTCTTTCTCATACCTTAATGTTCTTTTTTATGACTTTATTGATCTAGACTCGAACGGGAATTGGTGCACGATAACGGGCCTTGCTGCACTCTTGGTTACGACATTCCCGGGGGATGTTTTTGGTTAATCTCAAGCTTTTTATGAATCATTATGAAAGAATTATAGAGAAATATAATTGTTTAATAATGAAGTTTTAAGACGTAGAATTATCTATAGTTAAGAGATTCATAAATGATACAAGTTTCTCACTAATATTTTATTCTTTTAGAAAATGGCGGCCAATAGGAGGAACCGTGCAAATAGTTACCGCAATGGACCATGTGCTGACGACCCTCCCATGGAAGCCGAAATGGAAACATTCATGCGAATGATAAATCAACTGACTCAAGTTATGAGTAATAACTTGAATCAAGCTGAGAGGCCGATCTCACCACGAAGGGAACAAATTTCTGTCAAGTCCTTCATGCATCAAAAACCACCATAATTTAGTGGATCTACTGACCCATTGGTTGCGAAACAATGGATAAGCTCTATTGAAAATATATTTTATGTACTTAATTGTTCGAACAAGAAAAAGCCACCCTTGCTATTTACCGCCTAGAGGGGGAAGCTGATCAGTGGTGGTCACTGATCAAAAACACGAATCCAATAGGAGAAATGGAAGCCTTGGAGTGGGAAGAGTTCAGGGGAATATTCTTCAATAAGTATTTCCCTCGTTCGATGAGAACGAGAATGGAGAAAGAATTTCTCGAGCTGAAGCAGAAGGAGAATGAATCTATTGGAATCTACGAGATGAACTTCACAAGGCTTTCCCATTATACCTCAAGATTTTTCATGGACCCTAATGGGAAGGTTGATATATTATTTGGTGGACTACGACCTCATATGTGGAAGAATCTAGCCAACAGGGACTATGATAGCTACGAAGAAATAGTTCGAAGTGCTATGAAGGTTTAACTGGAGTTTTGTGAGGCACAGTGGTCTCACAAATCTAATGAGAAGAAGAGAACTCTAGAACCAAGCCTGGGAAGAAGCTTTGATCAGGGAAGAGGTGGAAAGAAAATTCAACTTACAACATGCAATAAATGTGGGAAGAAGCATTCGAGGCACTACTTGATTGGAAGTGGCAAGTGATACAAGTGTGGAAAAGGTGGACATATTGCTCGGAATTGTCGTAGTGAGGTGAAGCCTCAACTTCCCAACACTGACGACAGAGGAAAGATGGTTCTGGCCCTACCCGAGGTCCAATGCTTCAAGTGTGGACATCTTGGACACTTTGATAATCACTGTCCAAATACAAGGACAGTGGAGGGGAATCACCATCAACCTTAGAAAAGGCCAGGGGAGCAAGGTCATGCTTTTTCTATCACAAAAACTGAAGTTGAAGCTCCGAATGACGTGGTAGCAGGTACTCTTGTTGTCCTATCAAAACTAGCAAGTACTTTGTTTGATTCTGGTTTTATGCATTCCTTTATTTCCTCCAAGTTTGCAAAGAATATAGAATCAATCCTTGAACTGCTAGAGGTAGAGTTTTTAGTCAAGACTCTAAGTGGGATTATCCATGCATCAAAAGTGTTTAGAGACTCTAGTGTTTACTTTAGTGAGCACAATCTTATCACAAATCTAGTAGTCATTCCCATGTTGGAATTTGACGTTAAACTAGGGATGGAATGGCTCTCAAAGTATAATGCTAAGATCAAATGTAGAAGTAAGGAAATCTCAGTAGTCTTGAATGAACGACCTACAATTATCTTCCGAGGAGAGATATCCCGACCTGATCCCTGTCTAGAGGCACCTCCTATAGCCTTCTTTATGGAGTTAATTGGCGAGGATGAAGAAGGAAAAGGGAGTATGCAAATAGAAGATGTTCCGATTGTTCAGGAATACATGGGCGTATTTCCTGAGGAGTTTCCTAGACCTCCCCTAGAAAGGGAGGTAGAGTTCTCCATTGAACTCGTACCTGGATCTCAACCGATATCAAAGACTCCATATAGAATGGAAAATGTGGAGCTAGAGGAGTTAAAGAAACAACTCTAAGACTTGTTGGAGAAAGGGTTTATCCGACTGAGTGTGTCTCCTTGGGGAGCACCAGTTCTCTGTGAATAAGAAGGACAGATCGATGTGGCTATGCATTGATTATAGAGAACTGAACGAGATCATAGTGAAGAAAAAATACCCTCTTCTAAGAATTGATGATTTATTTGACCAACTTCGTGGGGATCAATTCTTCTCCAAGATTGATCTTTGATCTGGTTATCATCAACTGAGGGTAAAGAAGGGAGATATTCCAAAGACCACTTTCCGATCAAGATATGGGTATTATGAGTTTACTATTATTCCCTTCGGCTTGACTAATTCTCCAGCTATTTTCATGGATTTTATGAATAGAGTCTTTAAGGAATACCTTGATAACTTTGTGGTAGTTTTTATTGATGATATTTTGATATATTCAAAAATTCGTGAGGAGCATGAAGATCATATGAGGGTCATTTTGCAAACTATGCGGAAGGAGATGCTATTTGGAAAGTTCAGCAAGTGTGAGTTTTGGTTACAACAAGTGGCTTTCTTGGGGAACATAGTAACCAATGAATGAATCTCAGTTGACCCTGCAAAGACAATGGTTGTGGAGGAGTGGCCTCAACCCACAACAGTAACAGAGATTCGTAGTTTCCTTGGTTTAGCAGGATATTATAGGAGGTTTGTGAAAAACTTATCATGACTTTCTAATCCACTAACCAAGTTGACTTGAAAAGGAGTTAAATTCATCTAGACAAAGGAATGTGAGGAAAGTTTCCAGGAGCTAAAGAAGAGATTGGTTACTACACCTGTGTTAACACTACCCTCTATCGGAGAAGGATTCGTTATTTTTAGCGATGCATATCTAAAAGGGCTTGGGTGCGTCCTCATGCAAAATGAAAAGGTCATTGCTTATGAATCTTGACTGTTGAAGATTCATGAGAAGAATTATCCTACGCATGATCTAGAGCTAGCGGCAGTTGTTTTTTCTCTAAAGATATGGAGGAACAATCTTTATGAGGAGAAATGTGATATATACACCAACCACAAAAGTTTAAAGTATATTTTCACGCAGAAAGAATTGAACATGAGACAAAGGAGATGGCTGGAGCTTATTAAAGACTATGATTGTTCAATTAATTATCACCCTAGAAGAGAAAACAAAGTCGCAGATGCATTAAGTAGGAAAGACCTTGTGGTTCTGGCAACAATGAAGATCCTAGGAGATAACTTTATTAAGGATCTAGTGAAGCTGGACATGGGAATTGTAAGGGAAGGGACATCATCAACCCTATCCCAAATGATTTCTCAACCTTCATTACTAGAGAGGATCAAGAAGGCTCAAAAAGAAGATCTTTTGTTGTAGGAGAAGTTTGAGGCTCTAAAGGATGGGAAGTTTCCTAATTTCAATATTGATCAAGAAGGTGTACTGAAATTTCGTACAAGACTATGCGTTCCATCTATTCCGGAGATAAAGAAAGAACTGATGGATGAAGCTCATAACTCTACCTTCTCTATATGTCCGGGAAGCACTAAAATGTATAGAGACCATCGTGATCATTATTGGTGGGATAACATGAAGAGGGAGATTGCTGATTACACTAAAAGGTGCTTGGTGTGTCAACAAGTAAAGATAGAACGAAAACTTCCTAAGGGGGTATTACAACCGCTACCCATACCAGCATGGAAGTGGGACAATATCACTATGGACTTTGTCACTGGTCTCCTGAAAACATCCAAAGGAAACAATGCGATATGGGTTATTGTGGACCGTCTCACCAAGACTACCCATTTTATCTCCATTCGGGAAGATTTCTCTTTGGATCAACTTGCCAAGATATACATGAAGGAAGTGGTAAGGCTACATGGGGTACCACTATCCATCGTATCTGATCGTGATCCAAGATTCACATCAAAATTCTGGAGAAGTCTTCAATATGCTCTGAATACTGAATTGAATTTTAGTACGGCCTATCATCCTAAAACTGATGACCAATTTGAAAGGACTATTCAGAAACTTGAGGAAAAGCTAAGATTATGCTCAATGGAATTTAAAGGTGGATGGGATCAACACCTCCCATTAGTTGAGTTCTCATACAACAACAGCTTCCATTCGAGTATTCAAATGGCACCCTATGAAGCTCTGTATGGAAAGCGATGTAGAACTCCTACTTGTTGGGATGAAGCTGGTGAGAGAAAGATTCTTGGGCCTGATCTTATGTAAGAGATGACAGAAAAGGTTCATGCCATCCAAAAACACTTAAAGGCTGCTCAAAATCGGCAGAAGAGCTATGCTAACAACCATTGAAGGGACTTGGAGTTTGGTGTTGGCGACAAAGTCTTCCTTAGAATTTCTCCATGGAAGAGTGTCATGCGGTTTAGAAAGAAAGGGAAGCTCAACCCTAGGTATATAGGCCCATATGAAATCCTTGATCGCATAGGAGCAGTGGCCTATCATCTAGCACTTCCAATGAACCTAACTCAAGTTCACGATGTCTTCCATTAATCTCTCTTGAGGAAGTACATACCCGACCCTTCGCATGTACTGAACCCAAAGGTGGTATAACTGGAACATGACCTCTCTTATGAGGAGCAGCCAGTGGAAATCTTAGACCGTAGAGACAAGGTTCTACGCAACAAGACTACCCACCATGTGAAAGTGTTGTGGAGGAATCATAAGTATGAAGAAGCGAAGTGGGATCCTGAGGAGACAATGAAGCAAAAGTACCCTCACCTTTTCGACTAGGCCTTTGGTTTAAAATTTTGGGGATGAAATTTCTTAAGGGGGGAAGAATGTAACGACCCAAACTTTTTGAATGGTATTTTTTATTTACTCTTGAACAATTTAATAGAGATGTTAATGGTTAATGCAGAAAGAAGAGTCGATGGCTTCATATAGTAGACTCGAACCTTATAAATCCCACTTATCAGAGCTTGGGAAAAAGGTGGCATATTTGGGCTTCGCTTTGGACCAAGCTCAAGCTGAACTCTAGCGTGTCAAGCTTGAACGGAACCGCCTACGGGAGAAGTTTAAGTTAGCGGAGATTACTACTAGGGCAATGTTATCTGAGCCTCCCTCAGATTCTCTCACCATAGCACACCTTACACTTATGTCATATGCTGGTGTTATAAGGGGCTATGTAACAAGACCATAATAGCCTTGTATAATCCTTTGATTTAAATAAAAATTGTGATTTATTCTTATGATAAAGTTTGTGAATTTTCAAATGTCCAGATAAATATAGTATGCATATTTTTGATGAATTCTAGAAAAAGTATATTTGAAAATATTTATGTAAACCTTAAATAATTAATTATGTGTAATGATTTTCAAAAAATGGTCTTCTACAATTATTTTCAATACGAAATTTAGAGTCTAATAAGATCAACTTAATTTTTTGATGAATAGTAAATTATGAATAGTGATTTTATGCTTAGGATTAGTAATGTGACCAAATGTATTAGTAATCTCACTTAAAGAAAGCATTAATATAATCTAGACACCTTGATTAAGTAATGTGATTCCATAAAATTGGTAAATAACCGTTTCAGAAATTATTATTCAAGTATTAGTTTTTTCAGGTGAATAGTGTTTTTTAATTAAAAATTAAATTAAAAATATTTAGAACTTTTTTTTATAAAATGGATTTCATTTTTAAACTTAGTGCATCGATATTATGTTAAGGTAATTTTTGGGGATTTTTCTAAAAAAATGAATTTTCGATGAATAGTGAAAATACAGTTTTTAAGTTACGGGTGTTTAATGACATCATAACTGCATCATGATGATGTGATGAGATATTTTAAGGGATTCCCGACTAAAGGGGATGAATTATTGTATGAGGGGTCCCATGTGGCCAAAACCATGGGCAAATACCATGGTCAAGCCCATGGTTTTGCCAATACCACCAATGAGGTGTCCCCTTGGCCATTAATGCCTTGTCCCCTCACTTTACCTATAAATTCCCACCCTTTCCTCTAGTTTTCACTCACAACTCTTAGAAAATGATTATATGGTCTCATTACCTCCCAAAGTGTCCTCCCAAGGTTCCCCCAAGCCCTCAAGGTCTCAACCTTTGAGTTTTAAGAGTTACGTTTTAAGGTAAGGGATCCGACCTCTCTCCTTCTTTTCAAGTAAGATCTTTTATGTCATTTCTTTTATACTCCATGTTCTTATGTTGGAGTATGTTCTTTAATATTACTCTTACTTCCCTTTTAATTTTAATATGATGATATATCCCCTCTTAATCTCATCATTTCGTTTTATGAATGTTTAAGTGGCGCCGTTAGGCTGCCGAAATTTTTGTAAGAGAAATCTTATTTTTTATCTTTCTTTCAAGTTCTTCATTTCACATGGTATATCATTCAAATTTCATTAACATGTCCTTATATCCTTTATATTCTGTCCCTATAATGTTTTATGGATCATTTATGAGTGGGTGACCCATTTCCCCTCTCTTTTCAATATTTTCTAAAACCATGTAACATAGCCGTTATGCTGCAGAATTTTCGTCTCAAAATGTCTCTCTTTTTTTCTCAAATTCTTTTATTTTATTAAGTGAATACTCAATATTTTTCTTCTAAATGTGTATTCACACATATATATATCAAAATTTTCTATTTTAAATTCTGGTTTTTACATACATGAAACCCACTTTCCTTTTCCATGGGATTAAAGTGACAAAAAGATCATGTCTTTAAAGCAGTTTTTAAAACATTATGAATATGAAAGAAACCCATTTCTTTTATGCTATATGGCTTATTTATGAAATGTTTGATGATGATATATGTGAATCACATGATAATAAATGAAAATTTAAGGGTGCGCCCTGATAGCGCTTCAATGCATTGGGTAAAGACTTAATCTCTAGAGATGACCATTTTTAACGACACCTTGGTGAATAACCTTGGTAATTTTTAATGACACCTTGGGGATGGACCTTGGTGAAACAAAATTGATTTTCTATGTTAAATGTTTTAGCCAAATATTCAAGTTATGAAATATTTTATTTTTATTATGATATGCCTCATGATTTCTTTCTCATGCCTTAATGTTTTTTTCATGACTTTATTGATCTATCTCAAGTTCACATGTTAAATGTTTCCCCTTGTTTCCCTTACCGGGCATTCTTCTCACCCTTTCTTTTGATGTATGTCCCCAGGTTATGAGATTCAGTAATGGACCTAGTATGAACATAATTAGAAGCCTGTCAAGTGTTTAAGAAGAATGTTTTATGTTTTCATGTTTTAAGTTCATGGCTTCCAAGACACTAAACCTTAAAGATCCTCGATTTTGTAAAATGTGATGAAAAGTTATGTTATAAAAAGGTGGGATGCTATATGTTTCATGTTGATTATAATCCTTGAATTTTATATCATTATCTAAATTATTTCATGATAAAACCGTTTGATTAAAGAGATGGTTGGATTGTGTAAACAGGGTTGATCACTTGAGTTAGAATCTCTTATAATGGAATGAGTTTCATAATTTATATATGTGAATCTTGATGGATTTTGGAAATGATAGAGTTTTATGGGAATACTTTGGTACTTAGGAGGAGATCAAGATTCATAGCACACCAGGCTTAGGGAATGTACCCTTCATAATGGATATCTAAAGTCCTATCCGATAGGTGTGCACACTATCGCATGGTAAGATATGGCTATTGGATACACCTATCTCTATTGTCTATCATGCCTAATATGGGTCTATACTAGGGTATTCTGTGACTCTTCCTAGTAGATTATATATGCTTTTGATTATTCCCTTACAGTGACCTTAGGTCTCTCCACCCTAGTTACCTATGGATCCCCCCTCATGGCATGGTATAGATGTCTTGCATGATCTCGTTTAATTTAAATTTTACATATACACCACATTAGTAAATCATTAAAAGGGAAATTGTTATTTTCCTTATTTAATTTAAAATGAAAATCATACTTTTATATATTGTAGTTCAAACTAGAATTTTATGATTTATTTCTTAAGATTTTCACATGGAGTACTTGGTGGGATCCTATTGGGATTGTTATTATCACCCCTATATACACCCTTTGGGTGTATATTGACATTACCATGACTAAAAAAGGTAAAGGAAAGGCATCGTTGGGAGGTGGTGGATATTCTTGTTATCTAGTTTTAGGTTTGGAGGAGGATACTTGGTGGGTGTTATCCCTCCTATCAAACAAAGATGGGTAATAACTGTTTTGGTTTGTTTTTGGCTTTGTTTTTTAGTATAATCACATTTCATATATCTTCTTATCAGTTTCCCATCTCATTTTCATTTTGACTTCATTTTTTGGATTGTTTTTTATATGTATACTTGACCTCATGATTATATTTTGATGATATAGATGATTATGTGGTTATGTTGTTATCATGATTTATTAATTTATTTCTTTTATATCTTTTCACGTTTAGTTTTATTTATATTTCCCCAATTGTATATTTAGTTTCTTAACTCACCAATTTATGGCGGGGTCTTACTGGGTCCATGAAACAAACCCTTGATGGATTTATTTATTGGTCAAAATTATTCCCCAAGGCATGTCCTTGATAACCAAGCACTACTTTCCATCCTATGGGGATCTAGAACACACTTTATAATATGTTGTGGGTCAGATCAAGTACTTGGTCAGAGGTAGACTGGGTTGGTTCATAACAAAATTGTAATAGAGTCTGGTTGGTATTATGTTATTTAGAGAAGTTAAGGTAGACATGAGATAGAATCACTTAAAATTTATGGGTAGGTAACGAGTGAGTATCTCACTAACAGTCATCAAAATGAGCCTTATGTCTCTATGGGTTGTCTGAAAAAGAGTATTATGAATGTATTTTTTATTTTATTTTGGATTATGAGGAATATTGGGTTGAGTAATTGAGGATTGGAGGGAATCTCTAGGGCACATGATTAAGGTGCATGGGCTACAAACCATGTGGTAACTATAATACCTATAATGGAGGATAATTCCAGTGTTCCCCACATGCTTGGTGCATAGATTGAAAATCATGCATCCAAAATATGCTAGTTAGATTTGGTTCCCTTGAATCTACATTTAAGTACTTTATGATTACTTGTATTCATGTATTTGAATATTAATATAAATTTCTTATCAAATCATGATTGTTCTTTAATGTGACATAGTATGTGATAATGCCATAAGGGTTCTTGTCACACTAAAAGGTCATAATAGTTTTCTGCTATTATGAGAACCTAGAAGTTCCATGATAGTATTATTAAATATAAGTTCTATAGCTGGATGACATCATTTGATGGGATACATATGATATAGGTTATCAAGGGTAGAGACTCATAGTGTTTTGAGAAACTTTCTCATAGTATACACCCTTAGAAATATTTAATGCAGTAGATTATGTGAACACGATCGATCAATAGAAAATTCACATTTATATGTGTCCTGGAATATTCCAATCTGTGGATGTGTGTAATGATCCTTATACTTTGAGATTATTATTAATGTATATCACGAGTGACATAATTTTATGCATTGACAAAAATTGTGATGTTGTATGATCGAAGAAAGGTAAGATATGTTAGTTGCATCACATGTGATGTTATATTAATGAACAATGTAAGAATGGATTTATCCCTTCTGTTCTTTAATGAAAGTTGATATCTTGGGCTATTTGATGATAATTGAACTACCTGATCAAGTCCATGACCAAGGAGGTGTTGTTATAAAGATCATTTTTGGAAAGTCAAAGAAAGAGACATCAAGCATATAGGTTGATAGAATTAGTATGAGACCTATATGATTTGAGATAACAAGATAAAATGATTATGTTTCATAGTGTTCTTTCATAGGAGGTTACATGTTGTTGTGACATTAACTTCATTCTATATGGGAGCCTTGATGTGTTGCTAGATGCTAACCCTGGACTTTAGGAAGTGTATCCTAATACCACTGAGAAAGGGGACTAGAGGTTCACACACTAAGTGTATTCAATACTTTAGTTAATTCCACATGAATTTAACATTTTGGATAAATATTATTCTCTTATGTGGTTTAATAATTATTCATGTTGGTTTGATCACAAATATTCAACCGCCAGTTATTCAAGAGAATATATATATATATATATATATATATATATATATATATACGAGTTGAATATTTAATAAATATATATTCACTAAGTAATTATTTAATTAGTTATGTGAATACATAATATTTATTTATTTTTGATTATTCATAAGGTAACAAAATATTTATTTATTTTTTCATGTGAATATTTAATAAATATTTATTCACCAATTTGGTGAATATAATATTTATGTTTTTATTAGAGAATAATAAAGTGGAATTTATTTAATTAAATAAATAGTAATTATTCAAGGATTGATAAATACCGAGGAGGATTGGCAGATCAAGTTTTATTCTTTTGAAAGAAATGTCATATTAAATATTATTTGAATAAATATTTATTTATTTATTCAAGAAAAATAATATTTATTATATCTGTGGATTTAGCGCATGTTAAGTAAATGATAATAATATATTATTATTTTTTTGACATGGGGCTCTCTAGGGATTATGAAAATAATAATGGTCATTGTGTAATTATTATTTTCTAACCATAGCTCTATTTAAACCCTGTTATGGTATTTTTTAAAGTGAGATACATTCTTTTTTTTCACACAACAAATTCTAGAAGGGATTCTCTCAAGCCCTAGAGAGCACTCCCCTAAAATGATCTAAATAACGATGATAAATTCTCCTCCTCCACCAAAATAAATTCTTCTCCCCTTGAAGGATTTATTTGTAATAATTAACGACCATCACAAGCATTAGATTCATTCATGATAGCACCCAAAGAATTCTATAGAGACAATCAAAGGTTCATAAAGCACATGTGGATCACCACTTATAACAACCTATTCATAACATACATAGAAATTACATCATGATTTTATAATAATTAATACATTATGTAAATATACACCCAAAGATCCTATTAGTTTAGTGCCTTTGGAAACATGTAAATGTAAACACTGGTACATGAGTGAGCTACATTTTCTCCCACTAGGGTCTCCAAGACTACCAACCCTCTTAGAAATATCATACATAAAATATATATTCATAACCTGAGGAAGGGAACATAAAAATGGGTGATCTTAGATGCTTAGTAAGGGTAAATAAGAGAGATATGTAAAGTATAAGCATGATTATAAGGGTATGAGAATGTGATCATAACATTAGAAGATCATACCCTGCATATCATAAACACGAATCATGGAATAATGGTTAGAAGTTAATAAGGCATGAATCATAATGAAGTCAAGAGAATAATCCATGAAAGCATAATATAGGAGTAATACAAGGAATTATGGAATTAACATAAACATGTAATATCATTCTCTATAAGTCAAGACACATTTCTAGAAATTTTCTGGTCACTTCCTGGGGACTATACCTACTGGGTGGGAAGCACCACCATCCCCATTAATAGTTATTTCCTTGTAAGGGATCATCTTTCCCCATCTTCCCATAGTGGATTGGGTTTCTCCTTCTTCCCATCTTCATGGGGACTACACCTACTAGGCGGGACACACCAACATCCTCAGTCACAGTTCTTTCCTTGTAAGGGATTGGGTTTCCCCATCTTCCCATAGTGGATCGGGTTTCCCTATATTCCCATAGTGGATCAATCTCGTTGACTTGATTTCCATCAGTATCTCATGATATATAAATCTTTACCTAATTCATTGTATGTATATATAGGTCCCACCCATCATATAATAAAATCATACATACATGTGCCACAAGATAATAAAACTTACATCATATCATGAACCATAAAAAGAGATGGGTTTAATAAACATCATATCAGAACCCATGAAATTAAATGGGTGTCATAAACATTTAATAATATCATAACCTATGGAAAATATATGGGTTTCATAGTCATTTATTCCTAGAATAACCCATGAAAATAAGTGGGTTTCATAAACAATTATCTTGGTATAATCTGTTAAAGAGAAACTAGTTTCAGAAGTATATAACCCATTGAATAGGAATGGGTTTCATAAAATTATAACTTGTGAAAGAGAGACTGGTTTTCATAAACATCATTCCATCAAAACATAAACCATTTAGATAAATAATATGAATGTAACCTTTGGATCATTTCCTAGAAGGTAATGAGTAACATCAAAAGATGCCATCTTAGATTAAAAATAATTTTGAAACATCTTTTAAAAAAATTTCTTGAGGAAAATATCCTTTCTTATTTAAAAAATTATTTTTAAAACAAAAAGAATTTTTAAAACCATTTTTTGAAAATTATTTGAAAACTTATAAAGAAGGATTAAAATAATTTTGAAAAAAAATTTCCTCGAAAACTTATAATAGAGGCTTGAAAACATTTTGAAAACATTTTTCTTTAAAAATTATATGAAAACTTATAAATAAATCTTGAAATCATTGAAATCCTTTTCTTTTAAAAAAAAATTTTTAAAACATATAAAGGAATCTTTGAAAATATTTTAAAAAACTTTTTGAACATAAAGAATTTTTGAAAACCGTTTTATTTGAAAACCACTTTAAATTTAAATTTTTTTCAAAAAATCAGAAAACAAATTTCTTTAAAAATTACCATTTAAACTTATAAAGGAATATTTAAGGAAATGACAGTTATGATGATGGGTAAGTTCGTACATTCTGAAAATTTCTTTTACACCTTAAAAGTTTAGAAAAGGTCTATAATCAGAAAACGTCAAGAAGATTATTTTTTTAAACCATTTTTAAAAAAGTTAAAACATTGGTAAAAATTTCCTTTAAACCGCTTAGGGAATTATTAAAACATTTTTTAAAACATTTTTAGAAAATACAGTTTTGAAAGAACATATTTCTGACCAACAGGAGAAACAAAGATGAATTTTCATAATTTTTTTCTTAATTATCTTAAGTACCAAAGAGTGAAAAAAGGTACCATTACATGGATATAAAATGAATATATATATTTTAAGACAATTCTGGATATTTCTTGAGATATGGATCATAATATCTCATCAGTGGAAGCATAATCATAAATAATCTCGATAAACGATGAGATTGTATCTATAAACCATTATCACTTTGGTAACTTTAAATCATAATGGAAAGAATAAAATTACATGAAGATTAAAATATCATGAAAAAATATATTCATGATATAAATGTCAAAAGTAAGTATATAAACCTCATAGGAAAAAATAGGTGCATAACTTGACATGTGTCTTAAAGAAGGAAAATTGCGACAAAATTACTTTACCGATTTGGTAGCTTTTGAAACATAACCCCCATGAAATAAAGATCATAAAATGGATATGTAAATAGACATAAATTTAAGTATAATAATAATATAATACATCCATGGGTAGTATACACACCACACAAATGAAATGAGTGGTGAATAATACATGTATCTCATGAAAATAAAAGTGAGATGAAACTATATTACCTTAAGTCTTGACTCTATTTGTACTCATTAAAAACTCCTATATAAAAAATATAAGTTTATTATAAATATTTTATAGAACCATATTCTTATATATAATACCATATATTTATTTATATTACCCTCTTATTAACACTTCAATGTTAAAGTTACATTTCCGGCAATATCCGCCTTGTTTTTTGCATGTGTCTTAATTTGTTATATTTTTGGTCCTCATAGTTATATCACGATTTCATGAATGTAAAAAATGATATAAATATAATTTATATTCATTATATATTTATTTATAATAATCTATGAAATATATAAATATGAAATGGAATACACCATTCATGGAGACGGTAGGCCGTACATATGCATGAACACTGTTTCCATTTAATTATCATATTGGAAGAAAGAAAGTAAATGAAATATATATATGTATATATATAATAATTAACATACAATTATTATATTATATATATCATATAAGTTCACTAAACCCATCCTTAATACAATCCATGTAGAGTGTGAATGAATCACATCGCTTTGAGGAGGTGGTAGTCCACATTTCCCCAAACAAAAGCATCATATTTACCCAAAATGAAAAACATGAAGGTATGTGTTATATAAGAGTTAAAGAAGAATAAATACATCATAAATATAATATATATAATATAAAAATATTTTTTAAATCATAATTACCAACCATGAGATGTGGTAAAGGAAAAACGAACAACATCGTCTCGTGAGGCTGTAGTGCGTCGTACACAAGAATGGTAAGTTCATTACCCATTAGATGGAAGTGTGTGTAAGTGTAGGTATAATACTTATAATAAAAACATATTAGTATATTTATGATACTTAGGTTATCGTATAATAATTTAATAATAATAGTTGAGTATGTGGAGAATTAAAATAAAACTAAAGAGATTGAGTAAGGATGTTACCTCTTACTCAAGTAACTCCTTTGGGTTTGCACCAAGGGATTCCTTGGATGGATTTATTTCCAAGGTGATGATTCTAAGTTTACTGTAATAATTTTTAGGATCTATTTTGGTTGATCTTGGTCTATAAAAATTATATTTAGAGGTGTGAGGAACTGGGAGGTGTGAGTTCCTTTTTATAGTGGAGGAGGAGTGGCATTCTTGCAAATTTTTGGAAAGAGAATTCCAACCATGTTTTTCCTATGAATAGTGGATCCAATAATAGTTAAAAGTATAGAAAATAGAGTATAGGGTATAAATATTTCTATAAAATTTACTTTTTACAAGTTTATAGTTCATTTTGGCTCTTATATTTAAGGTTTAATCCTTTGCTAAGTTAATTTTTCTCTTAGTCATTGTAATTAAATTTAATCACATTCACTGATATTTTTAGTAAAAACCTAATTTGACCTTATTATAAATTATAAATTATGATGATTCAAAATATTAAATCTATTTTTACAAATTAAAATCATATAATTGATATAAATTAATTTAAAATTAATCCCGTAGACGAGATGACAATGCATGTTTTTAAAGTAAAAATGTTTAAAAGTTTGCTAAGCTTTTATATCTAATTTCAAAGTGAAATTGATCCCAATGGACTAAATTGGATTAAATTATGTATAATTGATATAATTATACTTTAAAACCAATTATAAATATAATTTAAACCTATAAATAAATTATAATAAAAAGCATTTTTGAATTAAAATTCACTATTTTGCATTATTCATCAAAAAATGAAACTTCACAGGGAAATACCACAAATTAACCCTAACCTAATTTTAAGTTTCTCATTAAAAAATAAAGTTTATTTTTACATATAAAAATTATAAAATTTTCAAAATGTTTATTTAAAATAGGTTTTCCATTAAAAGGCTGTAATACTGCTTTTATAAAAATATAGGTTTTTATGTGTAATATTGGGTCTATTCCTATCTTATGAATATAAAATATATTCTACGAATGTAAAAAATATTTTACTTAATATATAAAATATATATTTCATTAATATCATTCAACAATAGTAATTAATTTCATTTATTAGGATAAAATTCCTTTGTGATCATAAAAGTAGTTTTTATAAAAACATTCCCTTTATATTCAATTTGTTCTTATATTCATTTATAATTAATTTGTAACCAATGAATTCAACCATGTATTTTAATAAGTTTTTTAATCATATTCATAACTTCAATTTTAATGGCTAGGTTATATCTTATTATATTAAATATTAATATTTTTAATAATATATTATTGTTCGGTAAAACTCGGTTTCACATGTTATGCAAGCCATAGAGGAAATTTAGTCTTGCATATAACATAAGCTGACCTCAATGTTCTATGTAGATCAAGATAAACTTTATATTGTGTGTAGTGAATGACTAACTTGGTTTTTTGTATAGCACAAGAAAAAATTAGTGCTTTAATATAAAAAACAATTTTCAGTATTGCGTGAAATAAAAAATATCAAAAAGATTAAATTAACTCAAAAAAAATATTTCAAAAAATATTAGGCTTTTATATTATACCCCCATTAAAATGAATTCTACCCTTGAAATTTTTCTGGGTTATCAAAGGTTTAATACTTGAAAGTTCCATTCATAGAAACCCACATCATAAAAATGAATACTAAAACTTCCTTTAAATAGGAAAAGTTAGAACCCTAATGGTTACCCAAAGTAATTCCCAAATAGGCTTCCATATAGGAGAACATAGATTGGGAGTGAATATTGGATGTGGAAGAAAAACATAAATAATCATAGAGATTGATAAAGATTACTAATCATAATAAAGTGGGTGATCTAAAGAATATTAATAATCAAAAAACCATAAAGTGAAGAAGCATGAAAGAGGTCATTGATATCATAAAAAATGATGATAATAGGATAACATTTTATTTCAAGAATATTTTCATAAAGTTGAATATATTTTTTTTCAAGAAGATATACTCACTTGATTTCATTCCCTTTCATAAGTAAAATCTCACCCTTATGTCATGTCTTGACCAATTTCCACTTCACCACTTACTCCAAAAGGATGGTGAATTTTTCATTCCTAAAACACTAACAGATCATGAGATCCATGATAAGTCATCCCATCCGTCTTTAGTTAACATCAACACTAAGTGGTTAGAATAGGTTATCCAATATGAATAAATTCTCATGCGGTGAGATAATACTTTAATCTCACAAACATCATCTTATGTTTAACTTAAAATTTCCATAAATGGTTAATCTTATATCCTTTTTTAAAGATAAAAGTCCATTTTTTTAAATAAGGTCATGAAATCAGATTAATATTGATCCCTCATAAATCACAAAGTATCTCTTGTTTGTTACATTCCAAACATGTGAATACCTTCACTGTAAATTCTCTTGAAACATGGTAATAACTTGAATTACTATAAATTATTTTGGAAAACACACATGCTTCCTTATTCCAAAGATTACTAGATATATTCCATAAATAAAAGAAGTTTTAATATTCATACATGATGACATAGACTAATTTTTCAACAAATCATTAATTGGTTCTAAGGTCATTTATACTATCCAATTTACTATATAAAAAACAATCATATCTTTATCCAAGATAAACACAATTTTTTCTATATCATGAACACATTAAGGGTTACCTTTAATTAATAAAAATATTACCTTTCCATTAAATAACTTTTATATGTATTCATCACCATTCAATATATTCCTCTGAATCCTTAATTAAAAATCATACTGAAAATACTTATTTATTTAATGATTCATATAACATAATCTTTGAATTCCGAAAACATAAATACCTCATTCATCCAACTTCATAAAATTATCCATTAATACCTATTTCCTATAATATGTAATATAAATCATGTATTAAGGTTCATCAACCTCAATCTAATCATGATTATTACATTTAATGGAAAAAATACAGGTAGAACACCCCGTACCTTTCACATGTTGTTTGTGGTCTCTTTATCTTCAGCAGTATAACCAATACTAGTGAAACTTCCTGATTATCTTCATGATATTTCCACTTAAGAAATAAATTTTCATCACGCTCATACTTTACACATATGAAACATTCAATGTTAACCATGTTCCTTCTAGTTCCCACTATTGAATAAAACCAAAAAGCATAGGGTGAAAAACACTTATCATAGAAAAAACCACATAATCATGAAAAATTACATATAGGATGTCTAAATAATGAAACATACTTCTTTAATCTATGAAAAATTAGTTTTATACTAGTTTATTCATAGTCATATTAAACCTAAATCCTTTATGATGGTTTGTAAAGAGTTTATGAATTCTCAAAGCATACCCCCTTGGAGTGTCAAACCAGGTGAATAGTAAGACCCATTGTTATGTACCAAGTTAGGCTTGAGTCAGCCCTAATGCACCTTATTGGAGTTGTTACTCATAGGTACATCTGTGCCATAACCACATCCACTTTTATTATTTAGAAATGGATATATTTCTAGGAAACCAATCACTCCATCCATTTCCAAAATTACAAGACATTTTTCTATACTTTTCCTTATACTTAGACTTATCCTTAGAGACATCCCTAGACATATCCTTAAAAATATCCCTAAGGATCTCATTTTTTTCTCATCCTAATTTCCAAAGGTTGACTAAACCTTCACTCTGATACCAACTATAACAACCCAGTCATAACGTACATATAAATCACATAATTTTTGTGGAATAATTAATACATTACATAAATATATTCCCAAAGACTGTATTAGTTTAGTGACTTTGGAAACATGGAAATGTAAACACTGGTACATTAGTGAGATACATTATCTCCCACTAGGTTCTCTAAGACTAGAACCCCTCTTAGACATATCATACATAAAATATATCTTCATAACTTGGGAAATGGAACATAAAAGGGGTGATCTTAAATGATTATTAAGGGTAAACATGGGAGATATGTAAGCATAAACATGAGCATAAGGGTATGATAATATGATCATAACATTATAAGATCACACCCTATATATCATAAACATGAATCATGGCATAATGGTTTTAATTTCATAAGGCATGAATCATATTTAAATCAAGAGAATAATCCATGAAATCATAACATAAGAGAAAGACATAGATTTGTGGAATACACATAAACTTGTAATATCATTCCTTATAAGTCAAGACGCACTAGTAGAACTTTTCAGGGTACTTCATAGGGACTTTACATACTGGGAAGGACACACTATTATCCCCAGTTGCAGTCCTTTCATTGTAAGGGATCGTGTTTCCCATCTTCCCATAGTGGATCTAGTTTCCCCATCTTACCATAGTGTATTGAGTTTCCCCATATTCCCATCTTCATTGGGACTACACCTACTGGCTGGGACACACCACCATCCCCAGTCACAGTGCTTTCCTTGTAAGGGATTGGGTTTCCCAATCTTCCCATAGTGGATCAGGTTTGCCCATCTTCCCATAGTAGATCAAGCCTGTTTACTTGATTACTATTATTATCTCATGAGATATAAATATCTACCCAATTCATTTAAGGGATATATAGGCCCCTCCTGTCACATAATAAAATCATACACACATGTTCCACAAGATAATAAAAGTTTCATCATATCATGAACCATAAAAAAATATGGGTTTCATAAACATCATATCATAACCCATGAAATGAAATTGGTATCATAAAAATATAATAATATCATAACCTATGGAAAATATATAGGTTTCCTAATCATTTATTCTTATAATAACCCTCGAAGAGAAGAGGGTTTCATAAGAAATTATCATGGTATAACCATTGAATAGAATTGGATTTCATAATAATATAACCCATGGAATATAAATGGGTTTCAAAAACATTTAACTTGTGAAAGAGAAACGTGTTTCCATAAACATCATGACATCAAAACATAAAACATGTAGAGAAAGAATATGAATGGAACCATTGGATCATTTACTAGAAGGGAATTAGTAACATCAAAAGATATCATCTTATATGGAAAATAATTTTGAAATATATTTTAAAAACATTTCTTAAGGAAAATATCCTTTATTATTTGAAAAGGATTTTTAAAACATAAAACCTTTTGAAAACAATTTTCATTGAAAATAAATTTAAAACTTTTAAAGAAGTCTTGAAATCATTTTGAAAACCTTTTTTACTTGAAAACTTATAATAGAATCTTAAAACAATTTTAAAAACCTTTTTCTTTGAAAATAATTAGAAAAATTATAAAGAAATATTGAAATCATTTAAATCCTTTTATTTAAAAATAACCATTTTAAAACATATAAAGGAATCTTTTGAAAATATTTTAAAACACTTTTTGAACATAAAGTATTTTTGAAAACTATTTTCTTTGAAAACTACTTTAAATTAATTTTTTTAGAATATTAGGGAAAAAAATTATTTAAAAATAAACTTGTAAACTTATAAATTAATCTTCAATGAAATTATGTTCATGATGGCAGGTAAGTTCGTACATGCCAAACATTCTTTTTCACCTTAAAAGTTTAAAAACATGACTTGACCGGAAAACAACATGAATATTATTTTTTTAATTTTTTTTGTAAATAGATAAAACCTGGGTAAAAATATACTTTAAATCTCATAGGGTAATAGTAAAACATTTTTGAAAACATTTTTAGAAAATAGAGTTTTGAAAGAACACAGATTTCTGACCAAAAGGAGAAATAAAGTAATATTTTAATAATTTTTTTTATTAACTAGCTTAAGTAAAAAGAACTGAAAAAATGGAACCATTACATGGATATAACATTAAGATCTAGAGTTTAATAAAATTCATGAGAGTTCATGAGATATGGATCATAATATTTCATCAATGAAAGCATAATCATAAACAATCTCAATAAATGATGAGATTGAAGATATAAACCATTAAAACTTTTGTAAATTTAAATCATAATAGAAACAATAAAATTAAATGAAGCTTAAAGTATAATTAAGAAATTATATTCATGATATAATATTCAAAAATACAGTATATATATCTCATTGAAAATATAGGTACATAACATGGCATGTGTCTCAAAGAAGGCAAATTGAGACAAAATTACTTTACATATTTGGTAAATTTTGAAATAAACCCCACATGAAAGAAATATCATAAAATGGATATGTAAATACCCATAAATTTAAGTATAATAATCATATAATACATTTCTGTGTAGTATACACATCACAAAAATGAAATGAGTGGTGAATAAGGCATGTATCTCATAGAAATAAAAAGTGAGATGAAGCTCCCTTACCTTAGGTCTTAACTCTCTCCGTACTCATTCAAAACTCATGTATAATAAATATAATGTTATTATAAATATTTTACAGAACTATATTATTATATATAATACCATATATGGTTTTATATTACCCTTTTATTAACACTTCCATGTTAAGGTTACGTTTCGGGTAATATCCTCTTTGTTTTTCGCATGTGTCTTAATTTGTTATATTTTTTGTCCTAATTCTTATATCATGATTTAAATAATGTAAAAAATTATATAAATATCATTTATATTCAGTATATATGTATTTAAAAAAATATATTAAGGATATAAATATTAAATGGAATACATCGTTCATGGAGACGGTAGGTTGTACGTATGCATGAACATTGTTTCCATTTAATTATCATATTGAAAGAGAGAAAGTAAATGAAAAATATGTATATATATAATAATTATAGTATAATTATTATATAATATCAATCATATAATTTCAATAAACCTATCCTTAAACATTTCATGTAGAGTGTGAATGAATCACATTACTTTGAGGAGGTGGTAGTCCACACTTCCCCAAACGAAAATATCGCATTTACACAAAATGAAAATAATGAAGTTATGTGTTATATAATAGTCAAATAAGAATAATTACATCAAAGATATAATATATATCATATAAAAATAGAGTTTACATCATAATTACCAACCATGATATGCGGTAAAGTAAAAATGAATAACATCATCTCGCGAGGCGGTAGTGAGACGTACACAAGAATGGTAAGTTTGTTAACCATTAGATGAAAGTGTTTCTAAGTGTAAGTTAAACCCTTATAATAAAAACATATAAGTATATTGAGCATACTTATTCTATAATATAATCATATAATAATAATATTTTATGGGGTTGATAATGAAAATACAACTGAATAGCATGAGGAAGGATGTTACCTCTTACTCAGGTAACTCCTTTTAGTTTGCACCAAATGGATTCATTGGATTTAATTATGCCCAAGGTGAGGTTTTTAGGTTTAGGGTAGGTATTTTTAGTATCTATTTGGTCAGATATTTTTCAATCCAAAGTGTCTTGAGAGGTGTGAGGAAGTGGGAGGGGTGAGTGTCTTTTTATAGTAGAGGAGGAGTGACATTATTTTAAATTTTAGGAAATGGAATTCCACCCTTGTTTTTTCTGTAAAAATTGGATCCAATAATGATAAAATGTTGATAAAAGAGATTATAGGGTAAAAATATGGCCATAAAATGTCTTTTTGAAAAGTTTCTAGGTCTTTTTTGGCTCTTAAGATTAAGTTTCAGTCCCTTGTTAGGATAATTTCTCTCTTAAAAGTTGTAATTAAATTTAATCACATTCATTAATAGTTTTGGTCAAAAAAATAATTTTACCTTATTATAAATTATAAATAATGATTATTAAAAATATATAATCTATTTCTCCAAATTTAAATTATATAAGTGGCAGAAATTAATTTAAAATTAATCCTATATACGGGATGACAATATAGGATTTTTTAGTAAAAATGTTCAAAAGTTTGCTAAGTTTTTATATCCAATTTCAAAGTGAAATTGATCCCAATGAACTAAATTAGATTAATTGATGTAAAAATGATATAATAATACTCTAAAACCAATTATAAATATAATTTAATCTTATAAATAAATTATATGAAAAAGTAGTTTTGAATTAAAATTCAATATTTTTCATTATTAATCAAAAAATGAAACTTCATAGAAAAATACCAAAAATTAAACCTAACCTATTTTTTGTATTTATATTTAAAAAATGAATTTTATTTTTACATATAAAATTTATAAAATTTACAAAATTTATATTTAAAATAGTTCCTCTATTAAAAGGCGGTAATACTTCTTTTATAAAATTATAGGTTTTTATGTGTAATATTGGGGTTGTTCCTATATTATGCCTATAAAATATATTAGATGAATGTAAAAAATATTTTATTGAATATATAAAATATATATTTCATTAATATCATTCACCAACAGTAATTAATTTAATTTATTAGGATGAAATTCCTATATGAGCATAAAATTAGTTTTTATAAAAACATTCCCTTTATATTCAATTGGTTCATATATTTATTTCTAATTAATTTTTTACCAATGAATTCAACCTTTTATTCTCATAATTTAGTTAATCATATTCATAGCATTCAAATTAATTTCTAGGCTATATATTATTATATTAAATAATAATATTTTTAATAATATATTATTGTTCAGTAAAACTCAGTTTTGCGTGTTACGCAAGCCATCGAGGAAAGTCAGTATTACATGTAACATAATCTAAACTCACTGTTCCATGTAGATAAAGCTAAAATTAATGTTTCATGTAGTGCATTATTAACTTGGTGTTTCATATAATTTAATCTAAACTTATTGCTTTAATATAACAAAATAATTTTCAATGTTGCGTAAAATGAAAAATATCAAAAAGATTAAATTAACTCAAAAAAAATATTTCCCAAAATATCAGGGTATGACACCACTTAAGGGAATCCACCATTTATTCCTTTGACTCTATGAAAATACAACAATAGTGATTTAATGATTTATCAATGATGAAATAATTACAAGATTAAGGTAGTTCTAAATCTATCTATAAATTAATTATAAATTACATGTGATGATCCTTCCTTATTGGTTCATGGATTAATAGTCAATTAATATAAATTTTAATTACATTGGTCATGAAATTCTTCATCATGTACATCACAGATTACTCATTGATTACAACTAAAAGCTAAGTTGGTATCTGATATTGGGACCATGTTGGATGGAAGTTGTTTTTGGATGCTGAAAGAAGTTTATGTTGATCGTTTTGTCTTTTGTTGTCATTATAAAGAAATAAATTAAATTTGTAAGAGAAGGTGATCATATTAAAGGAGTATTTATTTTTTGAAGAAGTTTTCGGGGTGAAGTGTTTTTTGGACTCACCTTGGGTCCAGAATGAAAGTTTTGATCAGTATGAGAATATATATTAGACTATGAATTTTTTTCAAGACATTCGATATTAATTTGATGATGCTTTTCTATTTTTTAAGTCTTCAATATCATAGGTTTTCTGAGAAAATTTTTATCCAGTATTTGTGAATGAAATAGGGATAAGATGTGTTTAGTACTTTAAGTCATATGATGCTTTGTCGATTCTAATGGTCTCAAAGTCAAGAAGTCATGATACAAGAAGAATTTTGTAGAAGAAGAAAGGTTATGAAGTTTTAAAGTTTCTAAAGTGATGATCGACCAATCCATCATATTGAATAATTTATCAAACTGTCTAATTCACTAAATCAACCATTCCAAATGATCAATCATCAGTTGCAGAAATGTTATGGATAAAGAAGTCACTGCTGACACTAATACATCTAACACGACATGCCACTGATGCATTAGAAGAATTATGACACTAATTTATTAGACACATTTTTATTAAAAAAATAATTGGATATAGTGTTCTATCATAGATAGAATGGTTAAGAAAGTTAGATTTGTTGATACTAATGAATGAGATCAGAATTTGATCAACCATAAGATGTTCAATAATGTAGTTAACCATTTTCATAAAAAAGAGAATTCAGGTTGATTTTTTCCAGTAGGTCAAGAGAAATATAATTCATGATTTATTTTCATTTTCAATAGATCTAATTTGTTTCAAGTGGGTCAAGAGTCATTAGACCATAAGTGATGCCGATTCATCAAAAGGAATCAGAGACCGATCCATCAGATGCATGATAACACCAATAAGTCATCAGATGCTGGACTTCATCAGACACAAGAACATTGGTATGATGAGTTTTTGAACAAATAAAGAAAAGGATAATTGTTTTGAAGTGTTTTTATAAAGTGTTTTCAAGGGGGTGATGGAATATTTAGAAGTTTAAGTGATGTTTATGAAAAAAATAAAAACAATTAAAGTCTAATGAAGTTTCAACAATGTTTATAGGAGAATTGTTTTTATGTTTTCAGTTGGTACATATCTCTAAAATGAGAATTCATTCATTTTTCAACAGGTAAGGAGCATCATAATAAGAAATATTCAATTCTTATGTATTTTCTCAAGTGGGTAAGGAGAATTGGAGTGAAGATATGTTTCATTATAATGAATATTTTATCAGAATGAACAATTTCATTGAACTAAAGAATGGTTAGTAATTTTTAAGCAGGCTGAAGTTATGAGAATATTCAAGAATATTTTAGAAGAATATAAAAGAGTTATGAAGTGATAAAATAGTCAAAGATAAAATTTAAATGAAATTTGAAATTTTGTTTCTAGAAATTTGAAATTTCGTTTCTAGAAATTTGGTTGGGGGGAAAATGTTTTTAGATTCCCACCCACACCAATTTTGGATCTACTATAAATAGAAGGAAGTGGATTTTTCTTTCTAAAAATGGAATATTGTTCATGTGTTAATACAGAGATATAGAGATCACTGAAAGTTTTGGAAGATATAAGAATTTTTTTGGCTGAGTTTTCCTGAGGAAGTTTTCCAGATAGAATAAGATGAAGAAATAATTTATCTGATCGAACCAAGCCATCAACTGAAATTTTATGTGTAAAGTTTGAAGTTGTTCATAATTTTTTTCAAATTATTATTTAGTATCTATTTTCTAGACCGAAGAATCGGAATGGGGAATCATATTGAGACATCATACTGAGTTCTTCATATGAAGTCTAGAAATTTTGTTTCTACTTGCTGTTGGGTAGGTTAGTGAAGAATTCTATTTTGAAGAATTAAAAAAGTGGAAGTTGATAAAGTGACATAGTAACATGTTTGGGACCAAATGGTGAAAGTTTATAAACTTGTTACACAAACTTGTTTTACATCATTCATGCTAGTAGAAGCACATGCACTATTTTATTGATAATAGTGATACACAAGTGTAAGGGTGTATCCTACTTATTGTTTCCACACAAAAGGATTGTTTTCTAGTGAATTGTGTGGCATTGGATTATTTCCAAACCATGTTAAGGAATAAATACTCTTATTTATTAGTGAACCTTGTAAATACTTGTGTTCCTATAGATTTTTTATTGTTTTGTTTATAAAAAAGTGATAATTTATTAATAGTGGGTGAAGGTTGTTACCCAATAAATTTAAAATAAAAGAAAAATCTATCACTAATTTACCACCTCCCCCTCTCAATGATATATTAATCCTGGTTAGGCCTCTTTAAGTGGTATCAGAGTGAATGTTACCTTTATTTACTCTTTGATGAAGTTTTTTAAGAGAAGTTGTTACGAAAAATTTGAATTGTGTGAATAGTAAATGGATTCTGGTATTTGATGCAAAAAACTATAATATTTGGAAAGATATAATGTTTCCATATCTTATTTCTCTTGGGTATGATGTTTTGGAAACTAATACATATGGATTTCCTCCTCTTGAGGAAAAATTCCCTCTAACATATATGGATAATAAGAATCCATAGAATGATGGAAGAGATAAGAATAATTTACTCTCATCACTTTCTAAGAGTGAGTTTCTAAGAGTAAATAGAGTTACTACTACCAAAGGTATCTGGAAAAATTAAAAAAAATTATGAAAGAAACATGAAGGTGGATAAATCCAAGTTTCAAATCTAGAGACTAAAGTATGAAGATCTAAAAATAGGTGATAATGAATCTTTTTGTGGCTTCATTAAAATGACATTGTAAGCACCATAATATGTCTTGGTAAAAAGCTGTAGGATTCAAATTCTGTTGAAGAGTTCCAAATAATTCTTCATTATAAGTTTGATTCCAAATTTTCATCCTTGGAAGATATTTATCTTGAAAATCTATCTCTAGATTACCTTAAAAGTACTCTCATTACTTATAAAATGAGATGGAAGAAAGTTATGAAAGGAAAAAATAAAAGTTGATCAAGAAACTTCCTTCAAGGATAACAAGAAAGGAAAGTAAAAGAATATTCTTGAATCTAAATAAGTTGATGATTCTAAATCCAAAAATGAGGTATATAACAATCTCAATAAATTTTTATCATTTTTTTCTAAAAATATGAAAAGAGGTATAAGAAATTATAAAGTTAATAATCCCTTGAAATGTTTTAATGTGGCGCCATTGGAAACTTTTCTTCAAATTACCCATAAAAAAGGAATGAAGAAGATAGAGATCAAGATTATATGAGGCCAAGAAGATCTTGGAAGAAACATGGTGATAAATAAAAATATTATTTCAAGATAAAAGACAAAAAGTTCTCCAAATCCAAAATTATAAGATATTTATCTAAAGATGATGAAGAGTAAGACATTAAATCTAAGGCTGAAAAGTTTACTAAAGTTGCTAGAGAAAATAATTTCATTACAATAGTTAATGATGAAGTGTTTGGAAGTAGTAGTTACTAATATGAAGAAACTGGGTTATAGTTTCATCTAAATAGATAGCTAAAATAATTTCTAATAAAGATAATAAGACTTTAAAGAGAGATCAACAAGTTGAAGAAGTAAAGTCCTACAACAAACAATCAATAATTTCTTCCTGAAGATAAAGATAAGTTACTTGAATAGATCTACTGTTTCAAGAATTATCTTGATAAGGAAAATAATTGTAATGAACATCTTGAAGTAATGTTGAAAGAAAAAGAGGAATATTTAGAACATATTCAATTTTTTTCTAAAGATGAGTAGGGAGATACAAGTTTCAAAAACTCTATTTCTAAAGTTGGTGAAAATTATAAAAAGGGAAAACCTGATAAGGATCTACAAAATGTTCCTTTAAATTTTGTAAAGAAATTTTAAAATGTTCCTAATAATAAGGTTAAGAAAATTGTGTATGTGGTCAAAATAAAAAATGTTGGAATTTTCAAAAAAGTTTGTATAAAAACTAAAGTTTATACCACATCTAATTATGATAAATTTGTGATGAAATCTAAATTGAATAAGAAGAGTCTAGGTAATAACATAAATAATGGGGGCCAAAAAAGTTTTGATGTGAAAGATAATAATGTTTCTGAAAAACATGCTCATAATTCTAGACAATATAGAAGTTACAGAGACAAATATTATTTCTATGGTTATTTCTTGTATTGTGGTGGATTTGGAAATACGGAAAATATGTGTTGTTTAAACCAATAATATTATAATTACCCCATGAGTTACATAAATCAAAGTTTTAGGGGGAGTCAAACCTTTAAAAGAAATAATTACAAAAAAGTTGTTTTGAAAGTTGAAAATAGGTTCTAACCTATGGAAACTATTTGTTAAAGATGTAAAAAACTTATATATATAGAAAAAGGGTGTCTTATTTTGTTACTGGTACAAAAACATGTATTTGAAAATTCTCAAAATCTAGATGTGTAGAAAGATAAAGGGAAATAAAAAGATCTTGTTATTGAAAACACTCTCAAAGCTAAAAAAGGAGAACGAACTTGGATTTTGGATAGTGGGTGTTCTTCTCATATGATAGGAGATTTGGTATTATTGAATAATGTGAAATATTTTATATATGGAATAGTGACATTTGGAAAGGATGTATCCCTCATAATCAAAGGTGTTGGATCCACTATTATTGGGGAATAAATTTTTAAATCCAAGAAATATTTACTCGTTGATGAGTTGGAACACAAATTTTTGAGTGTCTCTCAAATTTTTGATGAATAAAATAATGTTTTTCTAGAAAATATGGTTTTTTTTTGTGAAAAGAGTGGAAAATGGAAAAGTTGTTATAAAATGCTAGCGCACAGAAGGAAACTTTTTTCAAGTTGGTGAAGTTCAGAATTCATGTTACCTGAGCATGATGGAATAAATTTAGTTGTGGAATAAAATATTAGGATATATGTGTCATAGAAACATGAGAAAGTTATCAAATCGACACAATGTTCATGGTATTAATGATATATAAATAATAATAGATTGGTGTTACACAATTTTTCAGAAAGAGAAGATAGAAAAACTTGTGCATAAGAAATTTTATATTTGTTCAACTCAACCCATGGTACTTATTCATTCTTATATATATGGTCCAATGAGAAAAAAAAATCAAATTTTAGAGATAAGTACTTCATTTATTTCATTTATGATTTTATTTTTATTACTTGTGTTATGTATTTGAAACATAAATTAGAATCTCTAAATATGATTAAGAGTTTCAAGAGAAGATCTAAGAAGGAATGTGGGTATTTTGTGAATAATTTGAGAATTGATAATCATGGTGAGTACAAGAATGATGATTTCAAAATTTATCTTGAAAAAATGGAACTCATTATGAGATTAGTACACCAGATACACCTCAACAAAATAGTGTTTCTGAGAGGAATAATAGAAGTTTGGTTGAAATGGGGAAGAATATGTTACTTGAACATGGTCATTATCATTACTTATAGAGACAAGCTATGATAATATCTATTTATATTCAGAATCGGTGTTTCTACAGGCCAAGTTCTGATATGTATCCCTATTAAATCTTTTATGATAAAACTCCATGTTTGAAATGATTAATATTTTTGGGAGTCTTTGAATCATTAAGAATAATGGTGGAAACCTTGGGAAGTCTGATTAGAGAGGTTAATATGGAATATTTCTTGGAATTTCTATAGATTAAAGAGGACATAGATGTTTTAATAAAGATATGGGAAGAATTGTTGAATCTATGGATGTAAAAGTTATTGAGAAAGATGAGAAAGATGTTTCATAATCTCATACATATGAAGAATATAAAATAATTTTTGTTAAGAAAAATGATAAGGATACTAAAAATTATGATACCAGTCAGATGGAAGAATTGAACTTATCTATTTCTAGTGATGATGAATAATTTTGTACATATCATCCTAGGATAAGGAAACTGGTGGAAGATAAAAACATTATTGGTCATCAACATTAGAAGGTTCAAATTGGAAGAACATCAAAAGTTGCTACACATACTTCTTTATATTCAAAAGTTGAGCTAAAATATTTGAATGAATATTTTGAGCATCGAGAATGGTTTCAACATATGAATGAAGAGTTGGATTAGATTGATAAGAATGATACTTGGGAACTCATTCCTAAAAAAAATGAAAAAAATGTTATTGGTACAAAGTGTGTTTTTTGAAACAAATTGAATGAAGATGATGAAGTGATAAGAAAAAAAGAAATATTGGCATGAAAATGTTTCTAAAAAATTTGAGGTATTAATTTTGATAAAAAATTTTATCCAATAGAAAGGCTAGAAACAATTAGAATTTTTCTTGAAATTACTACACAATGAAGTTATAAAATTTTTCAAATGGATGTGAAGTCAATATTTGTGAATAAAGAACTTGATGAAGAAGTTTATATTGAACAACCATGTGGTTTTGTGATTGGGAATGATGAATATTATGTGTGAAAGTTGAAAAAACCTTTTATGGGACAAAGTAATATCGAAGGGCATGATACTCCTAATTTGATACATGCTTAAGGAAGTTTAATTTTAAGAAACGAAGAGTTAATAATTTTTACATTAAATAAAGTCAGAATACATCCGTCATTTTTATTGTGTATATTGATAACATAATATTTTCTGAGAATTATGAAATAACTTGTGAAAGGTTTGTTGAAGAGATGAAGAAATTGTTTGAAATGTCCATGATTGGTGAAATGAAATACTTTTTTTGAGTTAAAAATCTCATAATAGAAGAAACACATATTTGTTTCACAAGAAAATTATGTTAAAAAATTTATTAAGAAGTTTTTAATAGAAAATTAAAAAACTATTTATACATTAATTTCAGTGGGAACCAAACTGAAAAAATATAGATAAGGAAATGAAGTCTACTCTAAGGAGTTTTGGAAGTTGATTGGAAGTTTGTTATATCTGATTTATTCAAGACCAGAAATTGTTTATGCTATTACCTTGTGTGTAAGTTTCCAAAGTGATCCTAAATAATCAAACTTATTGGATGGGAAAATAATTCCCAAATATATCAAAGGAATAATAGATTTTATAATTTGGTATGATAGATCAGAAAGAATTTATTTGTTTGGTTACATAGATGTTGATTGGGAAGGATATGTTGATGATAGAAGATCCACATATGGTGGAGTTTTCTTTCTGGGAGAAAGTTGTGTAAGTTGGAATAATAAGAAAAAAAATTCAATAGCTCTTATCATGGATGAAGATGAGTACATTTCTTCCACTCTAGGTAGTACACAACTTATATGGATGAAGACTCAGTTTGAAGACTTACTTGTTTAAGTGAAGTTACCTCTAATCTTAGGTTGTGATAACCAAAATGATATCAACATTATAATAAATATAGTGAAAAATTATCATTCAAAATATATTGATATCAAATATCACTTTATCAAAGAACATGTAGAGAAGAATAAACTCAACCTATAGTATGCCCCCACATCGAAACAAGTTGCTGAAATTTTGAAAAAACCTTTACCAAAGGAAGAATTTTTCGAATTGATATTGAAAATGGGATTCTAACCTCTTTATCTCTAAGGTTAAGGTATGTGTTTTTCCCCTATCTCATCTAGTATTTGGATAGTCTTTCCAAGGGGGATAAATGTTTCATAAATATATCCATTGACATGTGTTAAACCTTTTATGGAATCATGTATGTAGGGAGATTTGTGGGTAAGATGTGAACTCAATATGTAAGTGTGTGAACTATTTTAATAGTTTGTTAATTTTTTTATAGGAAACTTTTTATTAGAAAGTGAAAGATGTTTATAAAGAGATCGAAAGTTTGAAATCTTTTCAAGTTTCATGAAGAAGGTTTATAAGTAACTGCTTTTGGAAAACAAGGTTTTACTATCAATGATTCTTGTTTCCTATAATGAGTTCACTCACATAGTCATAGAATTGTTGATTAGTGATCCATAGCTTGAGGTTTCAAAGTCCAGTGATTTATGAAGCTTGGTTGACAACAAAATCCAAATGGGGAGACTGTTGGGACCAAGTTAGATGGAAGTTATTTTTGGATGCTAAAAAAATTTTGTGTTGATTATTTTGTATTTTATTATCATTACGAAGAAATAAATTTACTTTGTAAGAGAAGGAAATTAGATGAAAGGAATATCATAATTAGATTATCAGACACATTTTTTATAATAAAATCCATCGGTCTCAGTTTTATGTTCTGAAGAAGTTTTTTTGGGTGATGTTATTTTTTCTCTCACATTAGGCCCAAAAATTAAAGTTTCAATCAGTATAAGAAGCTGTATCAGAGTCTGAATTCCTTTCAAGACATTCGATACAAAATCTAAAGATGCTTTTATGATTTTCATGTCTTCAATATCATAATTTTTTTAAGAAACTTGTGATCTAAGCTTTGTGAAATAAAGGGGGATAAGATGTGTTTAGTACTTTAAGTCAAATGATTCTATACCGATACTAATGTTCTCACATCCAAGAAGTCATGATACAAGAAGAAGTTTGTAGAAGAAGAAATGTTATAATGTTTTTAAGTTTCTAAAGTGCGGATTGACTAATACATCATATTGACCAACTCATCGGACTATCTAATTCACCAAATGAACCATTATAAAGGATAAATAATCAGTTATAGAAAAGTTATGAAGAAAGAAGTCGCTTCTAACATAAATCCATCGGATGTGACATGCCATCTATCCATTAGAGGAATTATGAAACCGATTCATCATAGATAGTTTTGATTACAAAAATAATCAGACACATTGTTCTATTGGAGGAAGAATGGTTAATAAAGATAGAGTTATTGGGTCTGATGAATGAGACCATAATTTTATCCACCAAATGATGTTCAACAATGTAGTCAACCATTTTCATTATAATGATAATTTATGTTGATTTTTTTCAGTGAGTCAAGAGAAAAATAAGGCCTGGTTTGTTTTTTATTTTAAATATCTCTAATTTTTTCAAGTGGGTCAAGAGTCATTAGATTGTAAGTGATGATGATTCATGAGAAGGAATCAGAGACCAATCCATCAGATGCATGCTAACACATATACGTTATTGGATGATGGAGTTCATCTAATGGAGGGACATCGGCCTAATGAGTTTTTGAACAAATGATGAAAAATAGAATTGTATTAAAGAGTTTTTCTAAATTGTTGTCAAGGGGGTGATGGAATATTTAGAAGTTTCAATGATGTCTATAAAGAAATAAAATAAATTGAAGTATAATGAAGTTTCAACAATGTTTATGGAAGAACTGTTTTTATGTTTTTAGTCGGTATGGATCTCTAAAATAAAAATACACTCATATTTTAATGGGTACAAAGAATCAGAATGAGAAATATTTAATTATTATTCATTTTTATCAAGCAGGTCAAGAGAATAGAATTGAACATATGTTTCATCTTTGAGAAGACTGTATCAGAATGAACAATTTCATCAGACTTAAGAAAAATTATTAAGTTTGAAGTAGGATGAAGTTATGAGAGGATTCAATAAGTTTTGAGAAGAATTGAGAAGAGTTAAAAAGCTCTGAAAGAGTCAAAGATTAATTTGAAATGAATTTAAAATAAGAGTTTTTGGAAATTTGGTTGAGCGAGAAAACATTTTCAGATTCCCACCCATACTAATTTTGTCTCTCCTATTAATAGAAGGAAGTGAATTTTACTTTATGAAGAAGAAACAATGTTCACATGTGAAGATATATAGAGTACACTAAATGTTTTAGAAGAGAGAATAATTTTCTAGATTGAGTTTTCGTGTGGAAGTTTTTCGGACATAAGAAGAAGATGAAAGAAGTTATCTAACTAGGCTAAGCCATCAGACACAATTTTTTAGGGAATGTTTTAAGTAGTTTAGAATTGTTTCTATAGTATTTTTTCTTTTCTGTTTCCAAAACTAAAAAATTAGACCGAGGATTTGGACTAATACATCAGACTAAGTTTTTCATACGATGTCCAAAAAGTCTGTTTCTACCTACTGTTGGGTAGGAAAGTGAAGAATTGTATTTTAAAGAATTAAAAAAGTGTAAGTTGATAAGGTAGCATAATAATATGTTTTAAACCAGCTGGTGAACGTTTCTAAACTTTACACAATATTTTTTACATCATTCTTGCTAGAAGAAGCAAATGCACTGTTGTATTGATCATAGTGTTATACAAGTGGGAATATCCTACTTGTTGTAACCATACAAAAGGATTATTTTCTAGTGGATTGTGTGATATTTCATTATTTTCATACCATTCCAAGGACTAGATACTCTTATTGCATAGCGAAAATTGTAAATACTAGTGTTCCTGTGGATGTTAGAATGTTTTTTTACTAAATAATGATAATTATTTAATAGGGGTGAATGATGTTACATAAGAAAGTTAACATGAAAGAAATAACTATCACTGATTCACCCTCTCCCCAATCAGTGATACATTGATCCTAGTTAGGCCTCTTCACCTTCCCACCAACTCTTCTATTGTGCCCAAAACCTTCAAGTGGTATTAGAGTGTTCACATGATAATTTTAATTATTTATTTTTATTGATCGATTATACAAAATAGTTGTTAGTTTTCACTTCAAGTTTATTAATTCTTTAATTTGGATTTTAATTAATTTTTTAGGCATATTAATTCCTTTTTTTAAAGTTTCATACCATCTTAAAAAGGTTAATAATAGATGATGAATGATAGGAGATTCCATCAGGAGGTGTTAAGGATTTTGGCTTGTAGACATGGATACACAACATGTGATTGATATTACATGCCCTATACTAAAGTTAACTACACATGGATATGTTGCGGGATACATGACGTGCCGATAAGTAATAACACACAGATCATTTAATAAATATTACTTATTGACCAATCCAACATGGAACATAGTTTTTCATACTACATGATGTGTAACTAGTGTGGATGTTTTGTAGTCTACAAAGTTTAGCAGTGGAATTCGTGCTAATTGTGTCGTTGAATATGTGGCCTAACACCACTTCAGGCACACAAGATATATCATTAATGAGATACATGGAATACATATGGATTACACATCATGTGACTTATTAATCCCCACCTCATAAGAACACGATGAGTTAATTTTTGAGTTACAGGAACACATGGTAAGCAGAAAAATAACATGTTGCTCATTAGAACACAAAGTGTAACCTGGATGAGATATACAATAAGTCCTTAAGAATCTATCCTAGATAAACAACAAGTAAAACACACTACATGGAGCTAATCAGAACACATTGTGTAGTCTCCCATTAAATAAAAATAATTAAATTATATAAATAATAATTAGTTTTAGTGCTAAAAATATAATTAAACTTTTGGAATATAACATATTGACTATGTAATGGGATTTTTAGAATTAATAAATACTCAATTAATTCCATGTAATTATCTATAAATACTGGTCAAAATATTTATATTATATTTTTCTTTTATAATGGGTATCTCCAAGAGAATTCATATGGTCAATAAGATAAAGGAAATTAATTAATTAATTAATTGAATTAATTCATGCACTTTTATCTTAATAATAATAAAAAAATTGAAGTGAATGGTAGATAGTGCAATTTTTTCATATTCGTTACATGTATGTGGATGGCCATGAGCTTAGAACAACCTTTTTATGTGATCAGTTTATTTAATTTATTATTTTACATGGTTTTTGTAATAATTTATTAAATTAAATAATGGTCTGAGAGTCATTCCCATCCTATCATTATGTAAGGGTCTGCATGCCCACATTTTTTTTATGAAAACCAATTTAACCAATACTTTTGTCCCTCTTACCTATGTGTGATTAAAATTATGTAATGGATGGAGATCATAGGTGAGTGGAGGTTGTTCAAGTTCATATCTGAGGTGAAACCAATCCATGAGTTATATAGAATCATAGGAGGAATGATACAACTCAAAGCATGCTTGGTTCAAGGAGTTTATTCCCTAGGTTAAAGGGTTAGTTTATCATCCATTAGATAAACCAACCATTGGATAAGATCATGGCCATTCAACTTTATTTATTTGATTTATTTCAGTTGCATGATTTATTATTTATGGATATTTAAATCATTAAATTAATTAGTTAAAAAGAATGCATGATATAATTAAAATAAATATTATAATATGTGTAAAATTTATCTATACATGGTTTATCACTTAAGTAAAATCTATTTAATATTAACAATCATATAATAAGATAAAATGAGAAGTTTACACATAAAGATAAAAAAACCCTCAAATAAAATATTAAGTCTGTATGACCTTCCACTACTTGAGTAAAAATAAAACCATAGTTAAAAGTTCTTGACCAACCTCTATTGGGGTGCTTCCAATTATAAACAAATATCTATCTTGAGTTTCAGGTCAATATAACCTAGCTTTCATTAAGGGTTGACCAACTCCATGAGACTTAGTGAAACTAGTGGGAAATGTCTTTAGGAAATCAAAATCTAGGATTTTAGGATTGGGAAGTACACTCATCAAATCAAGGAGTTGATAGTTAATACAGTTGGAAAGTTAAAACTACCTAAATACCTTTGAGTATCTTGAAAAAACCATATTTGGTTTATGAGAAGGGTCATATATATCCTTTCCACTAGGATATTCATGCGACAGGATATTCCAAAACTAATGTAGAGGGCTATTAGGTTTTGATAAAATAATAAGATATTAATAAATTTAATTTAATTTATTATCTAATTTTGTAATCCAGATAAACTAATAAAATTAAGCTCTTATTTATTGTAAAAATGGAACCCACATGACTTCAACTATATCATCGTGATCCATATTATATAAGGACAACCTTCTCACTGGCTCAAATTTCTAGGAATGGTATAGGCACCTACATGTTATACTATGCTGTGAATGTAAATTATATTTGTTGTAAATACCTCTTCTTGAGGTTCCTAGCAAATTCTCTATGGTGAAAGATCTTTCTCTCAATAGGAAACATTTTTACAATTCAAAAAATGTCCAATTTTTTATACTATCATCCATGTATAGTGAGATTTTAAAGAAACATATGGATATGGATGTGTATTGCATCATGCATCACTTTCATGATCTTTATCAAGAAAAGGAAAGATATAATAGATATAAGATATCTAATGCACTATTCACATGAAATATTGGAATTCGATGCCAACTAGATCTCATGTAGTTGAGATGATTGGCTATATTGAGAACTTATATATCTTTATGATTATGATCCTTGATGAGATTCACATCGATCTCATTTTATCCTCACTGCCTAAGATCTTTTCTAGTTTCATTGTTAATTATAATATGAGAAATAATGAGAAGTCTCTCTCATAACTCATTATATTGATTCATCAAGTAGATAAAGACATGGATCATGAAAATCACGTGGTCCTTATTGTGAAAAAGAAAATAAAGAACAAGGTAAAAGGGCCTAAGGCTCATCCCTAGTCTAAGGATCCTGATCACTATCCTTCTAAGAAAAAGAAGATCCAAATATTGGAAAAGTAAATGGATGAAGTGTATTTTTCATGTGGTAATATGGGCCACAAGAAGAATAATTTCACTTAGTTAAAGAAGTAAGGGGAGGCTGAATGAATATTTGTTATCGAGTTCAATATTTCAATATCTATACATTGGGTATTAGATACAAATTTTAGTGCTCACATATGTATTCAAATGTAGGAACCAAATATATTTTAGAAGATTTTCAGAGGATAGGTGGATTTATAGGCTAGCAATGGTGTGAGGCTTGATGCTCTATCCATTGAAGACTACTACCTTCTATTTACAATTAGGATGTTCTTGGTTTTAAAATATTGTGACTATATACCAATTGTTACTAAAAAAAAATTTCTATATCATTCCTAGATATTGATGGTTTTATATTCAAGTTTGGAAATAAAAGATGTTTCTTTTTTAAATAAATAATATGTTATATAATGAAAATTTTAAATAACATTCTTTATGTATTAAATTAAAAAACCCATGTATTGGAAATTGATAACGGGCCAATTTCACATGAATCATTTCACATCCAGTTATGGAATCTCCTTCTTAGTCTTGTAAATGATAATAATTTAATAAGGATCTATCAAGATGGTTACTTAAACTCTATTGAGATAAACCCACTTGACAGATATCATGCTTTTTTACATAGAAAAACAACTAATACACTATTTGGTGGAAAAGGTGAAAGGGATATAGAGCTTCTAAGATTAGTATACACTATATGAGGAACTTTTCCTATAGAGTATATAGGTAAGTATTATTATTTAATCACTTTTACTAATGGCTTGAGTAGATATAGATATGTCTACTTAATGAGGTATAAGCTTGAATCCTTTGATAAATTTGAAGAGTTCAAGAATAAAGTATAGAATTAGCATTGTAAAAAGATAAAGAAGATTTGATCTGATCAAGGTGTTGAGTATCTTAACCAAAAGTTTATCAACTTTCAATGGGAGTGTGGGATTCTATCCCAAATCACTCCTCCTTATACACCATACTAGAATCGTGTCAGTAAAAGGAGTAATCATACCTTTCTTGGTATGACAAGGTCAATTAAGAACCCTGAAAGTCTCCCATTATCCTTTTGGGGGATATGAATTAAATGTTTCATCACACATTCTAAACTAAGTAACAACTAATCCTTTATATGAGATACCATACTAGTTAATATATGTAATGAAATATTTGTTGTCACATAATAGAGCATGGGGTTATGGGGCATTTTTTAAGGCCAACTATGACAAAAAACTATCACCATCAGGCATGAAGTTTATCTATATAGGGTATCCTAAGGAAATAAGGGGATACTATCTATACAACCCCTAAAAATAGAAGGTGATTGTTATAAGACAACCAATTTTTATTGATAGGGATAAAATTCTCATGAAGAGTATTGGGAGAAAGACTGACTTTGAAGAAGTTGGTGATCAAGATACATAATAGTTGGTACAAGAAGACATTCCATGGGTCACCATGGAAGATGTTGTTCTTAAAACATAGGTACTGTGTAGAAGAACTAGAGAGCTTAGAGAATCAGAAATATATGGTTTTTTAGTCACTGAATATGGTGACACATTATTGGTTTAAAATAATGATTCTATTTCATACAAAGATATGGTATATATCTTAGAAGCTAAAATATGGATAAAAGCCATGGATTTTGAGATAGATTCCATGTATCATAACTAATTATTGGTTATGTTTGATCGTCCAATTAATGTAAAACCCATTAGGTGTAAATAGGTATTTAAGATAAACTGGATATGAAAGTTAAAGTGATTACCTATAAATAAATTATAGTTGATAAAGGGTTTAAATATCAGCAAGTCATTGATTGTGAAGAAAATTTTTCCCTAGTTTCCATGTTTAAATACCTCTATATTCTACTTTCCATAGCAGCTTTCCACGACAACGTTATTTGATAGGTGGAGATCAAAACATATTTCCTCAATGGAAACCTTCAATAATATGTCTACATGACACAACTATAAAGGTTTTTTATTCCAATAAATTACAATAATATATACAAGTTATAAAGATTAATTTATGGGTTAAATAAAGTATCTATGCCATGGATCATCTAGTTAAATGAATCTATAAGAGATTTTGGTTTCATAAATAATGAATGTGATCCATGTGTTTATAATAATTTTAATGGGAGTGTGTTCATATTCCAATTATTATATGTTGATGATATATTACTTATTAAAAACGAGATACCAGTCTTACAATTAGTCAAGTATTGGTTAAACAAGTGCTTAACCATGAAGGTATTAGGTGGAAAAGTATATATCATTAGAATCAAGATCATTTGTAATAAATCCAATAGATTTCTTGGACTAATTCAAAGTACATATATTGACTATACACTAATGTGATTTTGTATGGAACAATCCAAGAGGGGATTGGTTCTAGTGTCACATGGTATACATCTCTCTAAGAAAATATGTCATCAGATACAATAAGAGAGAGAGAGAATTTGTAGAATACCATATGAATTTGTGATGTGATCTATCATGTATTCCATGTTATGTATCAGTATTTATGTTTCCTATGCTTTAATCTTGGTAGGTATATGTTAGGATTATCCAGGAGAACAACATTTCCTACTGTTAATTCTATCCTTAAGTATATGAGGTGTACTAAGGGTCATGGTACATAGAAGAGATGAGGAACTTGTCATCATAGGATACACCAATTCTAGTTTCCAAATAGATCAAAACAATCTAAAGTCATAGTCAGGATATGTATTCAGTCTCAACAGAGGATATATGAGTTAGAAGAGTTCAAATTAACTAGTTTTTACCGATTCTATAGGTGGAGTTTGAGTATATAATAGCTTCAGATGCTACCAAATAATTAGTTTTGTTTTGTAACTTCAACCAAGAGATTGATGTGGCTCCTAGAATAAGATATCCCATTAAATTTTATTGTGATAATATTGCAGTGGTGGCTCTCACAAAGTAGTTAAGGTCACATCAATGGATGAAGTACATACTCTATAAATATCACCTCTTGAGAGATTTTTCTCAAAGGGGTGAAGTCATTGTGAGTAGAGTTTCCATGGAATAAAACATGATGGACCCCTTAAATAAATATTTATCTTTTTAGCAGCATGAATATCATGTGAGAGATATAAAACTAAAGTTTATTAGCAGTTGGCTCTAGTGAAAGTGAGAGTCTATTGGAGTTAGCACCCTAGAACCAACATCTAAGTACTTTATGATTATTTGTATTAATGTATTTGAAAATTAATATAAATTTATTACTATATCAAGATTATTAAATTGTGTTTCATAGTATGTGATAATTTCATAAGGGTTATTTTCACACTAAAAGGTCACATCAATTCCCCGATATGATAAGAACCTATAAGTACTGCAATAATATCATTAAATATAAGTTATATAGATAGATGATATTATTTTATGGGAAAAAAATGATACATGCTATGAAGGGTGGATACTTATAATAATTTGATACATTTTCTCATGGTTTATTTATTTGATAATATTTAGTGTAGAAGATTACGAGAACATAACCCATCAATAGGAAATACACAATAATATTTTTCATAGGATATTGCTATATATATATATGTGTAAAATGATACTTAGACTTTAAGATTATATTTAATTCATATCACGAGTTATGTACTTTGATGTATTGATGAAAACCATGATGAAATACGCTCTAGGTGAGGTAGGAAATGTTGGGTTCATCATGAGTGATGGTTTATTAATGAATAATGAGTGGAAGATTTATCCCTTTTATTATTTAATGAAAGTTGATTTCTTAGGACATTATTTGGAAATTAAACTGCCTAATTAATTCTATTCCCATAGAGGTTTTATCAAAAAGTTCATTTATAGAAAGTCAAAGAAAGATACATTGAGAATATAGGTTGATGACACAAATATGTAACCTACTTGATTATAAATATCAAGATAAGGGGATCACATTACACAATTTACATTTGTATGGGGTTACATGTCATTGAGACATTAACTCCATTCTATATGGGATCCTTAGTGTGTTTCTAGATTATAACTTTGGACTTTAGAAAGTATAGACTAATTCCAATAAGAAAGGAGAACAGAGGGTCACACAATAAGTGTATTCCAAACCTCAAATAAATTCCATATGAATTTAACATGTTGGATAAATATTATACTCATACGTGGTTTAATACTTATTTATATTGGTTTGATCGAAAATATTCAATCACTAGTTACTCGTGAGAATATATATATGTGAGTTGAATATTTAATAAATATTTATTTACTATTTAATTATTTAATTGATTACATAAATACATAATATTTATTTATTCTAGTTTATTCACTTTGTAAAAAATATTTATTTATTCAGTTACATGAATATTTAATAAATATTTATTCACTAATTTGGGGAATATAATATTTATAAATTTATTATTGAATAATTTAGTGATATTCATTTAATTAAATAAATAGTCATTATTCAGGGCTCAACAAATATAGAGGAGGATTGGTGGACTTAGTTTTATGGTCTGATGAGAAATGTCATATTAAAAATTATTTGAATAAATATTAATTTATTTATTAAAGAAAAATAATATTTATTGTATCTACTGGTTTAGTTAATATTAAGTAAATAATAATATAATATTATTATTATTTAGACATTGGGTTCTCTAGGTATTAAGAAAATAATAAGGGCCCTTGCGTAATTATTATTTTTTAACCCTAATACTATTTAAACCCAATTATGAAATTTTCTGAAGTAAGATACATTCTTTCGTTGTACACAATGAATTATAGAGAGAATTCTATTAATATATAGAGATCATTATCATTGAATTCTTTGAAGAATTCAAAGAAATTATCCTCCTCCACTAGAATGAATTCTTCCCTTCTCGAAGGATTTGATTTCTATCAACGATGATTATCATAAGCGTTAGACTCATCTATGCTAGCACCCTGTGAATTTTATGGTGATGATCATAGGTTCATGAAAAATGTAAATATCATCACTAGTGGTAATATAACCTTGATTAATCTAATGCAAAAATGATATAAAAATAGTAGTCTACTGATTCACTGATAAAGAAAGAATTACAAGATCAAAGTAATTCCAAATCTATCTATAAATTAATTTCAAATCAATAAGTCATATATATATATATTATTTGTTACAAGATTAATAATTCAATTAATATTTGTCTTAATTCTATTGGTCATGAAATTATTCATTAGGTACATGACATATTACTCGTTGATTATGGTTAAAATCCAAGTTGTTACCTTCCCACTCAGTTCTTCCATTGCACCTGAAACTTTCAGTTTTGTTATATTCTAATCATTCAGTGAGATCTTCATAGTGGGTGCATGATTTGTTAAAACATGCAGTCTAACCATATGAAAATGAAAATTTTTAATTCTTTTTTCCCTCTAAATTTCTTTTTGTGATCCCCATTGTTGTTCATTAGATATTTGTGGTTCTAATTGGTGTTATTTACTTGTTTTAATGGTTTTATTTTTCTTTATCTAAATTTTTATAGTACCATGCCCCCTTAAATACACCCTTGTGAATTTTATGGAGGGATATAGGGATAAATTTCCATGAGCTAACCACCAATATATTATAATTTAGTTTATGTGGTGATGTGATCCATCAGATCCTTGGATCAAGGGATGAGCCTTGACCCAGCTCAGGCTAAAGAGACAGGTCCAAGTTTGAGTCAATATATAGATCATTATTATAAATTTATTCATCATATGCCTCTATATTTTCAAGGTAGAAAAGATCCTCAAGAGGTAGAGTGTTGGATTGAAAATATTGAGTGGATCATTGAATTCCTTGAGACCCTTGACCCAATTAAGGTGAAATGTGTTGTGTTTATGCTTGAGGTCCCTAAAAGGAAATAGTGAGACACTATCATTTAGTTTAAGATGTATGAGTACTTGGAGTGTAATTAATTAAAGTTTATATTCACCCAGTGGTTCTATCTTGAGATTATAGAACTGGTGTAGTCTTTGGAGTTTGTATTCCTTTAGCAGCTAAATCAGAAGGTCATGGAATATGCAAATCGGTTTTCCTAGTGTGTTTATTTCTCACCTGAGATGGTATAGAATGATAGTTTGAAATATATCCATTTTTAAAAGGTCATTTGATCCAACATTGGATCTCAAGTATTTATATTGAATCTCCCCACATATTTTAAAGTAGTGGACTAAGATTTAATGGTGGAAATAGACTATGCTAGGATATCGGGGATGACTGGAACCCCTTCTATGCCAAGTGTAAGTGAGGGTGGATTTATATAAAAGAAATTAAAGCATGAAAAATATGAAAGGGGGACCTTGATCTCACCATTATGGATGAAAATATGGTTCATATTATGGGTATGGAAAATTGAGGGCCAATCCTTAGATCTATTTTAGAGCTCAAGATCACTCGAAGACTGGGATGTTTCATGCTATGAAGAAAGCTCTCATAGAATCTAATATAAGACCAATAACTATGTGAGATAAAATTATTATTTCATCATATATAGTGATTAATTTATTTTATATAGGTTCCTATCATTTATTTATATCTTCTTGTATCATTAATTTATTGAACCTTCCATCAGAGTCTACTGATTGCATCATGATTCACTATTCTATTTCACCCTTATACTACCATGTTAAAATATTTTTGATGTTCCCAATGGAATTATCAAGAGGGGGGGGGGTGAATTGATCTTCCAACTTAAAAATATTTCTATTTTAAAAAATTAATTAATTTTAAATCCACTAAATTTAAAAATACACCAGTTAACAAATACAATAGGTATATATAATTTGACACTTTAAAATAATTTCTCAAAGGTAGTGATTAATAACTAGTTAAAATAAGTGAAATTAATTTAACCTTTTAAATTATCATACTCTCAACAAATAATATATACAAACCATAGATAAATATTAAATATTAGAGTTTTTTTCAAACATGGTTCAAAAATACTGAAAGAAAAAAATATCAGTGAAATAAAAGAATATAAAAACCACAATGGAAAAGAAAAAAATATCATTGAAAGAAAATAATATAAAAACCACAATGAAATTTAAAAACATGAGGTTAAATTATAAGTTCAAACATAGTTTTCTCTACTTGATAGTAAGACCACTACCAAAATTTTTTATTAGAAATAAATATATCCACAACTTGGAACATGTTACAAGCATAAAACCACCCATAAGTAGTCCAGGTTAGACCAAGCCACTTCCAGAGTTATTCATGGGAGAATATGATAAATGATACATAAGGAAATGGTACATGAGTAATATTTTTTACAAAACACGAGAAGTGCTATTTTTTTCAAAAATGTGTAAATAAAAATAAAAATTAAAGAGAAAAATGGAGAGATACAAGTAGAAATATTAGTGTTATTCATATCTTATCTGGTCATGTTTGGTTGATCAATAATGTTATTTTATTCTTGTATGGTTGTCCAAAAAGTTTGAGAGCAGATGCAGTATTGAGTTAATATTCCTCTCAGTTTTTACAATGACATAAAGAAAACATAATGTCATGAAGTGTAAAAAATATAAGAGAATTAACTATTGGTTCATATATCTTATACATTAAAGGATTACTCATATTTATATAAGACTCTTCTCCACATATATGTTTTGAAATAATCATAAAGAATAATCATAGTCTGACAATCCTAAATTGATCTAACACCTTCATTAAATTCCAAAATATAGTCAATGGAAACTTAATCACGATAGGAAAACACTCATGACTGATCCTGGTAAGTGACTCCAACATTCTGCGGGTTTCTTTGATCTTTCATTCAGTCACTTACATGGTAGGTCTTTTTCTCTTGTGACAGATCAACACTTGTGGTTGATCAATGATTTTGGTTGATCAGATCCTTGTGATTGGTTGGATTCTTAATGTGGTATCTACAAGAATTTTCAATATTTTCAGTTGTGAAAGGTTAACAACCATTATCTTTTATAAATTCTTCATGTGGTTGATTATTTTATTCTTAAAGTTAATCTAACAATTAGAAAATATTCAACTCTATCTAGCACGATATTTTTCTTGACTAACATAGTTAATATTCTGTCTTTATATAGTTGATATCCTGTTCAAATTTTTACTCAGTTGATCCACTATAAATTTGGTCAATTGAGTAATTTAGAGGGTTTTATTCTATTTCTGATCACTTGTTTATGAGTTCGGTGCAATATACTTGCAATCGATCAAACATAACTTATGGTTGATTGCGTACTTATAATTTTTTCATAAAAAATATACCATCATAAAAAACAGAATTCATTATAATTTCAATAAATATGATTTGGGATCATTAATAAAATTATTATTTTTGAATAAGATAATAATATCTCTCTTTTTTTGTGATATAAAATCATAGTATAATTTTTTTTAAATTAAAACATAAATTTCTCAAAACATAAATCACTTTCACTTTAAGTTCAAGAAAACTACTAACTACCATATCTATTCTCCCCTTTTGGGATTCTACAAAATATACTAAAAATATTAGTGAATGAATGAATATCATAGAAACGTAATAAAAAATAACACATAATACACGAAATATATAAAATAAAAATATATTTATTTGACAAGTTTATGACAAATGAAAAATAAAAATAGGATCTATCAGGGTCTCAAGTCAGAATCAGAATTGGTTTTTCTCATGGATTTTAGATCGATAAGTGATTTTAATTTTTCATAATAATTCTGGAGAGTTTTTTGGAAAATATGATAAAATTATTCAAAAATTAAAATACTTTGATCAATAGGTTTGGGGTGTTTCATGACATAAGTAGGAGAAAATTAAAAAGGTTCAAAGGGAGGTGTAAGAGTATCAGAAAATGAAAACTAAGTAGAAGTTCTGAAAGGAATTTTTGAAGGCATCACAACTACAATATTGAAAAATTATAGGTAGGGTTACATCAACATAGTGAATTAACCTAAATTATGAGAACCATGCTCTATAATATCCAAAAACTACTTCTTTTCCTTCAGAAAAATATCCAAACGTGGTGTAAGCACTTCCAACTGATCCACTTGAGTCATGAAGGTTCTAGTCAATAGATTCATATTAAGATCACTATCTAAATTATTAAACAAGGACTTCAAGTCATCCTTAGTGAAAATACTTTACAAATAACAATTAATGACATTATTGGTGGCTTTTATATCTTTTCCAATCATTTTAGCATTATCCCTTGCTAAATCCAAAATCATATCAGCCCATGTTACATCGGTTGATTGCATCATCTATCGGGTTTTTGAGAAGCACTCAACACATATTTTAACTTATCTTTTATAATTTTACTAATATTTTTTTATCAATATTTACTATAGGATGATTTTTAGTGGTGTTATAATCTCATACAAACAAACTGAGATATTTGTGAGCATGAATTATCATCAAATCTGAAAATATTTTTAGATAAATCTAATGTGCTCATTTAGTCTCTAAATTTATTTTTCCATGATATTACTTTTTCAAAATAATCGTGATTATATGTGTTTCACAATATAGAATATGTCCATGGATATACCTTCTTCTCTTGTGGTCTCAAGGATAGTTCCAAAATCCAAGAGCAAATTCTTTAGCATATCAAAAAATCTACTTTAAACTCATTTAAATCATCTTTTTCTAACAAAATAAAATTATGGAAGTGTTAAATATAAATCCTATATAGGAGATTATTTCATACCATCCACTTCAACTCCATTTTATAAAGAAGTTGTCTCTTTCTATATAGAAGATCCAAACACTTGTACACCACTTCTTAGCTCAAACAATCTAATTGGTTCTGATTCAATAGTGGTTACTGGAGTTGGTCCAAACATATTATCTAGAAATTTTTTAATAGTTTGATTTAATATATGTTATTATTTTAATTTTATAGTTCTAGGACAAGTTAGATCAATCATTTACTCCAAATCATTTTAATCACTAGAGCTCCTCAAACCAGCTTAGGTGCAATCGAGATATAATTTTTACTCTACTCAGGTGGATTGCCTCCACTATCATGGTCATCATAACTCTATGAATAAAATTAGTTTATACCATTCAACGATATAGTGGGATTCTCCCACTTATAAGGTGGTGTATTAAAGAGATATACCCACTTAATTATACGCTAGAGTAATCACCCTTTCTTCATTATATTCCATTTCTTCATCTGAGGGAATAAACTTTTGATTGGATTTATCATCTGATTTGGAAACTATTTCTCCCCTAGGATCTATCATAGAATTTTTAGTTTCTTAAATATTAAAATCAAACTTTTATCCTCTTGAAGGAAAGGACTTAAGGGTTTTAGCTGGTCCAAAATAAATGCTTGTTAACTCAGGACTTTAATCAATTATTGGACCAGGAGTAGAAACTCCTTTAGATGAAGAACCTTACACCGGCCCAAGATAAAAACTTCTTTCCTTCTTTGATTCACTTATTTATTCTACACAATGAGTAACCATTTATTATTTAGAAACACTTATTACTTTAACACTGTGAACAACCATATCATTCATAAATATTATCACTTCCTTTGTACCTTGAACAACTATCTCCTCATATGATTAATATTCCACTACTTCATCAGGTTCATGTCTAGGATCAGACTTGTCTTTAGGCCTTAAGGGATTTTTCATAGGATTATACTTCTCATAAATATTCTCACTATCTAGGAACCATATATTTCTCCATGGGTTCTAATTAAATTTCATCCATTTAGTGATAGTCCAGTTCAATCACATACCATTAAAAGTGAAAACCCTCCCTTACTTGAGGAACAATACCCTTTAACTGAAGTAAATAATAAATGTATTTTGGGTATGGAAGGGAGTTGAACCTAGAATAGAGATTACATAATTATTCTATGTACCTCCTCAGAAATCTGGTCAGACATATCTCCACACCATTCTTTAAAAAATATAGAATGATAATTTTTTTATGTATCCAAATATTATAGTCATCTTTTCATAGCTATATTAGATGTTTAATGAACATGATCAACCATCTTAATTATCCATATAGATTCATGGAATTTGGTCTACTATGGTTTCTAATCCTATTAATCTCCTCAAGAGATTTCTCAATTTCAAAATTTAAAATTTCAATGGGATAATAGATTTTTAAATCCTTGAATTCAAATTTATGAGATAATTTTAAACATTTTTTCCATTATTTTAAATAGAAATATAGTTCTTCTTCATTTAAAGAGTATTTCCTAAAATTATTCTTTTCTCTAGTTTCAAACTCAATATTAAAATATTTTTTTTAAAAAATCATCAAATAGAAAGGTTTTGCATTTTAACTAATCTTTTTTTATATCCTTGATATTGAATAGCTTTCCATACCAATGATCTAATTTATTTTAAGCACTGTTAATTGATATATTTCTCAAGAATTACCATTTAGTTTGAAATATGTGGGTTGATAATCTCTATTAAACAACTGGATCTCAAATTTGTTTTCTTTGTAAGAGGTGGTGTGTTTGAAGATGATAAATCTAACACTTTCTTCATGAAAAACATCTTCATAGTGGTCTGATAGGATTGGGGTTTGAAGAGAAAGGGTTTGGAGAAGGATATGTTTATGGGTTGAGAATCATTAAGGGATTTTAGGGAAGAAAATTAAAATTTGGATCACATGTATCTAAGTCATTTCGGTCTTTAAAATAGGAAATAATAATAAATTGAGATAAATAAATTAAAAAAACATTGTGTAAATTTGAAAACATTCAACAAATACAGTCAAGGTAGCTTGACTAACCATGTGAATTCTACCACATTCAATAAAGAGAGTCATGGTAGGTTGATTTACCACAAAACTAATTTATGGCTGCTTGGTTAATAAATAGAGCTTAACTTACTAAATGAATGATCTTACAATAGCTTGAGACTTATGATCACTTGTTCCTTTAGAAATTAATTACTACCAAATTAATCTTAAACAAAAATATCAATCAAGAAAAGTTTATCATTCATAATTTATGTCTGATATAATTGAATCTCTCCATATTTAAAGTCTTTGTGAAGATGTTAACAAGTTTTTTTAGTGTTAATTAATTTTACAGTGATATCCCCTTTTTGGAAATGATCTCTCAAAAAGTTATGTATTATATTAATATATTTTTTTCCCAGAATGTAAAATAGATTTCTAGAAATATTAATATTGTCATAGTTTATTGGTAAATATATGAATTAATATTCTTAGTCTAGTAAACTTCATCTCATTTGTATAATATGTGAACAATAACTGTTTATAGATATTTACTTAGCTTTAGTATTAGAAAATGCAACTGAGTTCTTCTTTTTACTGCACCATGATACTAGACACTTTCCAAAAAAGTGACATGTTTTTGAGGCTCTTTTTTAATCTAAATTATAGTCACTAAAATCCACATTAGAATAACTTACTAAATCAAATTTATGTTCTATAGAGTAAAAAATTGAAATTAGTTGTCTTCTTTAGGTATTTAAAAATTATTTTAATATAATTTAAATTATATTTCATGGGGTTTTCTTGAAAATTATCACACATAAACACACTAAACATTAAACTTGTATAACTAGAAGTTAATTATAGTAAAATCCCAATCATAACTCTATAGAAAGTTTGGTTAGTTGGTTTACTAGTTTATTCGATGAATAATTTATAGGTAGTTCTTATGAGAGTGTCACAACCTTTTGTGTTATATATACAAAAATGTTTTGAAAGGTATCTTGTGTATTTAGTTTTATTTAAAATAATTCATTCTTTACTTTGAAAAATATAAAAACCAAGAAAAAACATTGACTCACCCATTAAACTCATTTCAAATTCTTTTTTAATTAGTTTATAAAATTCAATACAAAAAGAATTTATATATGAACCAAATATAATATCATCAACATAGATTTGTATAACTAAATCATCTTTTGAAATTATCTTTATAAATAGGATAATATCATCTATACCTTCTGAAAAATAATTTGAAATAAATAAGTTTTTAATCCTTTTATACCAATCTCTAGGATCCTATTTTAAATAATAAAGTAATTTTGGAAGTTTAAAAATAAGATTTTGAAAATAATTATTTGAAAAACCAAGGGTTTACTAAAAAAAATCTTCAATAATATAATCATTAAGGAATTAACTCTCAAAATCCATTTTTATAGTTTAAAATTAAGATTAGTTGCATATTCTAGCAGTATTCTCATGGATTTAAGTCTAGATGTAGGTCAAAAGGTCTCTTCATAACCAGTTCCTTATTGGCTATAACATTGTGTAACCAATCTTGCTTTATTACCAACTATAGTTCCTGATTCATTAACCTTGTTTTTGGATACCCATTTAGTGATAATAGAAAGATAGTCTTTAGGTCTCTCTGGTAATTCACATATTTTTTTTATTTCAAATTGATTTTTTTCTTTCATAGTCATTAATTAGTGATCATAACTAATTTCTTATGTAATGTTCTTTAGTTATAACTGATACAACTAGGCTTGATGTTCAAAATTATTTATCAGAGAAGCTCTGGTTTGATTACTTTTATTATTATCACATACATCATAATCTAAAGAATATATATTGTGGGTTATAATGGTTCTAGGAATTGAAGTTATTAGTTCTCATAAGTCTTATTCAAGGCTAAGGCAGTCTGATTGGTCTCTACTAGGATATTTAGCATGTAAATTAACAGCATGGTCAGAGGTTTTATAGTTATTATTGATATTAAAATTAATCATATCATCCTTTAGTTATTCTAAAGAAAATTTAGGCTTATTATGATTTGTCTCATCAAAAGTGACATAAATAGATTCTACCACAATCTTGGTTCTTTTATTAAAGACATGATAGGATTTACTAGAGTTTGAATATCCTATAAAAATATCTTCATCACCCTTTTCTTTAAATTTGTTTATATTATCTTTTATATTAAGAAGATAGACTTTACATCTATAAACTGTAAAGTAATTAACCTTTGGTTATCTAACATTCCATAATTCATAAGGATTATTCTTTAAGAGAGGTATTGTGAGAACCCTATTAATTATATAAAAATTTTCATTCATATATTATTCTAAAAAATAAATAGGTAATTCATATTACTTAAGCATAGTCAAAGAAATTTATTAGAGGGTTTTGTTTCTCCTTTCAACAACCCTATTTTATTGAGGTGTTCAAGGGGAATAGAAATTGAGTATATATAAAAAATGTGAATAAATAGTCTCAAAATATTAACTCTCAAATTAACAACCAAGAGAAATACTCATAGTTTTAATCGTAAGTCAACTGAGGTTCTCTACATATTGTCTATACTTTCCAAAATAGGAACAAGCTTCACTTTTGTGAAATAAGATAAACACCCAAGTGAATCTTGAAATATCATCAACAATGAAATAAGCATAATGATTTCCACCTAGAATTGAAACACTATAAGGTCCAACCAAGTCTATTTGAACTGGTTCTAGGGGTTGAGAGGTCAAAACCTCTTTATTTGGTTTGAAATAAATGTTGTGACGTTTTCCCTTTTGATAGAGATTTCACACTATCTTTTGGGAATTTAATTTTGGGTAAATCTTTGACTAAGAATTTTCTTGTTATATTACTAAGCGATTACACATTATAGTGACCAAGTATCCTATGCCAAAAGAAAGATTCTTTATAAAAATAACTTAATCAAGAAACATTTTAAAAAAACAGAGTCTAAATTTAAATAATATACATTATCATTATTTTAGGCAGTGAAAACTAAATCATGATTTGAATCATAAATTTTACAACCATTTTTTCAAAATTAATATGATAACTATCACCACATAATTAATAAATACAAAGAAAATTATACTTTAAACCATCAACATATAGAAATTTATAATTGAGAACAATTTCAGTGTTACTGATTTTTTCAAGGCCACTTATTTTTCCTTTAAAATTGTAACCAAATGCGACATGTCCACCATCAAATTTCACTAGGTTTTTTAAGATTAAGTAGTATCAAATCATATGTCTATAACATCCACTATCTAGGTACTATATACTTTTATTAAATCTCTTTAATAACTTTACCTATATTTATAATTACCCAAGAAATGATTTTGGTACCCACACTTTCTTAGGTCTAAAAAAAATAGAAAATAAATATTTGGGAATCCAAATTTGTTTCAAAGTCTTAATAATAGTTTAATCAAAATATTTTGAGAAAAGTGTCTTCATAGGTCCAAAGTGGGTTTCTCCTTGTTCACAAATTCCTTTAGAATTATAAATTTAAGTTTTATTTTTTTAAACCAGGAACAAAATAATTCTTGCAAAACTTCTTTTGTTGTTCAAACTAATATAATATACTAGTTCTAGATTTAGGTTATTTATAATTAACCAAAATCATGTTCAAAGTATCTATTCCATTAGTAAACTGTTTCAGATCTTTTCTAAGACGTTCATTATATAATTTTATATCTATTTTATCTTTTAATTTTTTTAATTATTTTCTTTTTCAATAGAAAGAAAACTTTTATCAGTAACACATAGATAATTAAAATTATTTAGATTTTTATATTTATCTTTAATATCATTCATAGTTCCCTCAATCATATAGAAGTAATCTTCTAATTCATCACTAGTAATATTAAATTATTTATAAAAATAATTACCTAAAAGAGTAGAAGTAGTATCTTGCAACTCAAATATAGTGGCCATGATACATATGTTATCTTTTTCACTTGTATCATCCTTTTGTGAATATTTGGAGTTGTTCTATGAAGTACTCTAGGTTTCTCTAAATTCACTTTTTACTCTTTTTTCCTTTTCCATCAAAATTATTTTTTTACATTATCTTAGGTTTTTCAACTTTGATGTTCCACTTTATTTTATCTTCATAGAATTTCTCTAGATGAGATGTATTTCTTCCATTTTACCTTCTTGTTAGATTTTCCTTTATAGTTTTACCATATAAGTTTCTTTCTTCATTTAAAACTTTTTCAATATTCCAGCCAAGTGATCCATCACTTCATCACATTTAGAATCTAATTCACTTATACTTGTAATTTCAACCCTAATTAATTCCTTCTATTTAGAATCCAATGTATTGGATTATATTAATTTATTATTTAGTTAAACATTTCCATTGTCTACGTTAAATACTTCTTCATATATAATATATTTTCCAATTAATTCCTTAACATACAACTTGATGATGTCACACAATTATCTTATGGTAACTTATGTTCTTATCTATCTATATGGTAGACTTCTCATAATTCTTAGAATTTGATTTTTTCATCTATAGGATTCCCAAGTGAAATCATTATATTAATGATCTCATTGAACCTACAGTTTATTTCAAAAATTGGTTCATAATGTTTCATTTTAAAATAATTGTATTTTGTAGTATATGTATTCAAGCATGTTTCTTTCACATTTTATGTTTCTTCATGAGATATAGCTAGGTTATGCCAGATTTGATAGACATTTTCACATATTGAAATATGGTAAAATTCATATTCTCCTAAAGAACTAAATAAGTAATTCATAGCTTTATAATTACATTCACACATTTCTTTAGTGTAATCACTTCAATCTTTCCTAAGTATTTTAAGGTTTTCATATTTATCTTCAATGGTTCCCCAAATATCAAAGCCCATGATTATAAGATAAATTTTCATTTTTATTTTCTAGTGAGCATAGTTTTCACCATTAAAGAAAGGGGGTTGATTGGTATCATGCCCCTTATGTCTAAAAGAATCTATAATGATATAATATTAAATAAATATAAATATATATTTCCCCTTGGGACATGATCAAGGTCAAAAGAAAATAGAGATAGTGTGTAAAAATAGTGAGATCTGAAAATAACTTTCTCTGATACCAAATTATTTTACCGGTGGAATGCTCAAGATGGGGGAGGGGGTGAATTGAAATTCAAAATTAAAAATATATATATATTTTTAAAATTTAATTAATTTAAAATTCCATTAATTTAAAAAAATCCCAGTTAACAAATATAGTACATATATATAATTTAGTACATTAAAATAATTCCTCAAAGGAAGTGATTGATACCTAGTTAAAATAAGTGAAATTACTTAAACATTTTAAATTATTTTACTCTCACCAAATAGTATATATATATATATACACCATAGATAAATGCTAACTATCAGAGTTTTGTTGTTCAAAAACCATTTGAAAATACTAAGGGAAAACAAAGCAGTGAAATAAAAAAATCTAAATCACACAATGGATTTTTTAAAAAATAAGTCCAATTACAAGATAGAACCAAGTCCTCTCCACTTGACATTAATCCCACTATGAATCAATTTTATTAGAAATAAACTAATCCACTATGTGGTTTGGGTTACAAGCATGTAACTACTCACAGGTAGTCCAGGATAAACCATGCCTCTTCCATAGTTATTTATGAGACCACATTGGTAAAGATATAGAATGAAATAATATCTAAGTAATATTATTTACAAATAATTAAAATTGATATATTTTTTGGAAATTATAAGCACAACTCAAAATTAAATAAAAACAGATGGATAAAGAAAGAGAGATTGAGAGAGATCAAAGTATAAAGACTAGTGTGATGCTGATCTTATCTGACCATGTTCGATTTATCAGTAAGGATATTTTATACTTTTATAAACATTAAATAAGTTTTATAGAAGATGTGGTAGTGATTTAGGATTCTTCTTGGTTTTTTAAATTATGTATAGAAAATAGAGTATCATAAAGAGTGAAAAATGAAAGAGCATTAAGAAATAGTCCATCTCTATTGAATATGTGTGGATTCCACACATTTGTAGAAGAATATTATTTATATATCCATTGATAAATAATTATAAAGAATAATCTTAGAATAAAAATCCTTAACTTATATGGAAACATCATTAAATTCTAAAATATATTTGTTGAAAATTTAGGCATGGAAGGTCAACACTAACAGTTGATCCTGGAAGGTGAATATGACTTACCATAGGTTTCTATAAACTTTTGGTCAATAAATGCTATGGAAAGTCCTTTATTTATATATAATATATAATAAATCACACTTTTCATACATATATATCATATCTTAATAGATGAATATTCATTACATAACATAACAACATGTGCCAAAATCATATAGTTCTAGTGCCTTTAAAAACGTGGATATATAAACAGCTGGTTTATAAGGGAACTAAATAATCTCCCACTAATTTCTTCTTGATTATCACCCTTCTTAGATATGTCATACATAATAATTTTCTTTATGACCCAAGGAAAGAAAAAATAATAATGGTTGAGTTTATATGATTAGAAAGGGTAAACAAGGAAGATATTAATATAATGTGAGCATAAGGGTATGATAACATGAGAATAACATTTGAAAACCATTCCATGAATATAATATATCATAAACAGGATTCATGGCACAAATCTTGTCTTTTCATAAGATATGAATCATAAAGGAATCAAAGAACATGATCCAGGAGAGCATAACATTGTCATAAGATATAGATTTTTGGTAGACACATAAGCATAGATAATAATTTCATTAATAGTCAAGGATCATTTCCAAAACTATCATAGTGGAATGGGTTCACTCCCCAAACCATCTCAGTAGGCAATGTTTACTCCCAAGACTATAATAGTGGACAAAGTCTATTACTGAACTGGGTTCACTCACTATTCCAGTCCTATTTATCTCATGAGATATTAATCTTTACCCAATTTATTGGAGGAAGATATATGTCCCACCCATCCTTTTTTATAACATTAACACCATAATTGTTTATAACTTAACCACCATACTTAATGAAATCTATACATAGGTGTACCAAAAGATCATAAAACACTTATCATATCAGAATCCATGAAAATAAATGGGTTTTATAAAAATTTCATCCTATCATAACCCTTAAAAATAAAACGTGTTTAATAAACATTTCATCATTTCATCATAGCATAACCCATGTAAAAAGGAATGAGTTTAATAAACATCTTGTCATTATAAATATAAACCATATAGAGAAATAATAATGATGGCATCCTTGGATCATATCCTAATTAAAGGTTAATTAACATCAATTATTTCATCTTAGATGGAAAATAATTTTGAAAGATCACTTGGGACATTTCTTGAGGAAAATAACCTTTTTACTTTTAAAATCAACTTTTTAAAAACTAAACGTTCATAAAAAATTGTGAAAATTATTTTATTTGAAAATAAAATTTTAAAATTATAATGTAATATTTAAAACATGTAGTTTTCCTGATGGCATAAAATACTATTCATATTGTGCATGTTAAAACAATGATTCCATTCACATTTTCGATAAAAAGTAAAAAATACCCCATTCAAAAAATGAAAAGAATATTTTTTTAATTTTTTTTAAAAAAAATTCAAAAATTGATAAAAATTTATTTAATAAATCATTATATATCATTAAAAAATTTATTTAAAACATTTTTAGAAAACATGGACATGGAAGAAAAATAGTTTTTGATCGAAGAGAGAAATAAATTTGGTTTTTCCATAAAAAAATTCTTTTGGAATATTGAGTGCATAAAGAGAGGAAAACTAAAGGAAAAGTATTATTAAAAGCAATGACCATATAATAATAAAATTCTTGTTTTTATTGAGATTTAGATCATAAGATCTCATCATTGGATGCATAATCAGAAACAATCTTGATAAATAATGATATTGTAACATAAATTTTTTTCTACTTTGGTAACTTTTGAATCATAAGACCCAATAAAATTTATGGATATGTATATCCCTTAATTATCATGATATTAATAATAAAATACATTCATGGGAAGTATATACACTACATAAAAGAAACAAGTGCTGAATATGGCATGTGTCTCACCGAAATTTAAGTGAGACAAAAAACCACTTACCTTAAGTCTCGAGTTCCTTAATACACATTAGAAACTCATGTATAATAAATGTAGGTTTTTTATACCTATATTTTATAACCATAGTTATATACATCATACCATGTATGATTTACTTATGACACCTTATTACCCATTTATTAACCATTCCTTGTTAAAACCAAGTTTTGGCTAATAACTGCTTTATTTTTCATGTATGTTTTAATTTGGTATTTTTAGTCCATTTAATTTGATCATGATTCCATAATCACTAGAATTTAAAAAATGATATTAATATCATATATATTCATTACATATGTATTTAGAGCAATCCATAAAATTTTGATATAGAAAATGAATTACACCATTCATGGAGATGGTTGGTCGTTCATACGCATGGATGTTGTTTCTATTTTATTAATAGAAGGAAATAATGGAAGATAAATATATTTAACCTTTACAGAATCATTATTATTTCATATATATCACATATTTTCATTAAATTTATCCTTATTACCTTATATCTAAATAATAAGTGAAAAATGAATCACATTGTTTCTCGAGGTGGTAGTCCACTTTACACAAGAACAACATTATCGTATTCCCAATGAATGGAAATTAAGAATGTATATATGATATAATTATTAAAAAATTATAATTATGAAATAAATATCATATAAATAGGTTAAATATATCATTATATCCATCTGTGATAGGTGGTCGTGGACAGTGAAATACATTAGTTCGTGAGGTGGTAGTCCACTGTACACATGATGGACAGTTTTGTTTCCCATTTGGTGGAAGTGAAGATGGATATAGGTTATTACACTAAAATAATAACATCTATGTATATGGGATATACCGGTGTTATTATATCATAATATTTGAATAATATTTTAAGGATGTGTAATAATAAATAAAACAAAAACAAAGGTTTAAGAATTTTTCCTCTTCTTCAGAGAACCTCTTTAGGTTTATACCTAAAACCTTATTAGGAGGGTTTACTAATAAAAAAAGATCCTATGATGTGGGTATGAAATTAAGGAAGTAATTTGGGTAGGTATGGGATGAACCAAAGGGTTTTTAAATTATTAATATGATAAGAGAGGGGGTTTACTTTTATAAGCAGGGGAGAGGACACACTTAGATTTGTTGAAAAGAAAAAGGTGTAACCATGTTTCAAACATGGAAAAAGGATCCAAAATTTATAATTATAAAATATTATAGGTGATATTTTCTAAATATAGCCATATAATTGGTTTTTTTAATTTTTTTAGATAATTGGACCCCTAATCATTTTATTTTAACACCTGGTAAATCCTTTTAAACCTTAAGAGTGGTAATTAATTTTTACTGTTTTTACTATTACTTTTGACCAAAAATTAACTTGAAATTATTATATAATATTAATTATCTTGATTCAAAATATTTAGTCTATTTTTACAAATATAATTCATATAATTTGAAAATTTTAATATAAAATTAAACCCATAGATGCAATGAAAAAGGGGTTTTTCAAAGAGAAATTTTTTCTAAATATAGAAAATTATAATATCAAAAGTCAAAATGAATCTGATTATAATGAAATAAATGGGTTTAATAATAAAATAATTGAACTAATTTTATATTTAAAACATTTTTAAACAATATGGAACTTTGTAAATGATTTAAAAGAAAAAGAATTTTTTAAAAAAAATAGTATTTTGGCACTTTTCACAAAAAAATTAATCTTTTTAGAAAATTATAAAAAATATACCCTAAGATAATTTTGAAATTTTTATTCAAAAAATTAATTTAATTTTTTCAAATAAATTTTCAAAATTCTCAAAAAGTCATTTTATTGTTTTTCACAAAAAGCAATACAAATAATATTTTGAGAAAAAAGTATTTTTGAAGCATATAAAAACTTTAGTTAAAATTAAGTACTTATTTATAAATATATTTTATTTATATAAAATATTAATAATTTATTTTTAAAATTTGGTTATTCCCATTTATATTTATCTATTTAATGATAAGGTTATAACTATCACATTTAAATAATAATATTAATAGTATATCATAGTTTGTTAAAACTCTATATTGCCTGTAATGAAATCTATCAAATAAATTATTTATTTTTGAAAAAAATATATTTAATAAAATATTGGTGTGTTATAGAAGTTAAAAAACCACTTTCATTCAATTATTTTGGTTGATCATATACTTTCGGTCAGTTGGAGTTATTATGCAGTAGGTCCAAGACTTTGAAATATTTTCAGTTGTGGTAGGTTAATATCCATGATCGATTTAAAATTATTTGTGCGGTCAATGATTTTATACATGTGGTCAATCCAACACTTAGAGAAGTTTCAATTTTTTTTGGAATGATAGTTTTTTTCTAAGTAGCATGGTCGATTGGCTATCTTCATGCGATCAATATTCAGTTTGTAAAGACCCGGAGAATTCCATATATTTTTTATTTATTTGTGATTATTATGAGTCTGTGAAAACTGACAACATGTGATTCTAAGTCCCGGTGTGCCCAAAATGGATTTTTGAACTTTTTTTAAGGTACATTCAGTAAACGTGTGGGCGATGTTTTCTATATTTTGAACCGGTGTTTGGATTAAAAATCCGAGGAAACAGTTGAATCCACATCGCCAGGATTCGATTAAGGGAGGCTTCACTTCGACCGCAGTAGTTTGGGAGAAAAAGTTAGTTTTTGGACTTTTTAAAGAAAAGTAAAATAACATGTAATTGTTATTTTATTTTCTTTTTCTCCAACAGATGAGCAGTGGTGGTAGGATCAGTGACTTGTCAAGCCATTTAATGCCTTGACTCATCAAATGTGTAACTCCAATGTTGTGAATTAAAAGAGGTTTATTAATTCATTTAATGAACCTCATTAATTCATCAATGCGTTACTCACATTTCCCCATCCTATTTAAATGGAGATCGGGGTAGGGTTTTAGCACAAATTATTTAAGGAAGGAAACTCTAGAGAAGTCTTGAAGAAACATCCACCTGGAGGATAAGATTAGATTCAAAGATCAGTGGTGGGTGCCACTAAATCACGAACCGACGACAATGATGAGGGAGGTTCTGTCGATCATCGTCAACGGACGTCTCATCTAGGTAGGGGTTTTTGTTTTTGATATTATAAAATTCATCCTTCCCCATTCTTGATTTATATGAAGAATGAGGATCAACCGACCAAAGGGTTGATCTGCATATCGTTCTTTACACATGAGAGGTTGATGCAGGGTTACAAGTTGGGAGTTATTTCTAAATTCTTTGTTTGTTGCTAACAAACCTTGTTAAAATGCTAACGCGGAGGGCGCGAGCCAATCTGAACAAGGACAGGACCCTCCGCTGATCTTTTTGTTCATGTGTTTCCCATGCGTGGATGGGAAATGCGACAACAAGGAAAAGATAGGGGTCATGCAGTGACGGTGGTGACCCGAGAGGCTCGTAGGTTCAGACAACAGCAAGAATGGACCATCTGAGCACATCTAGTGGCCCACGGAAAGAACTGCTGGTGCGCCATGCCGATGTTGGACAGAGGTGGACGGAGGAGGCTCGCAGAAACTAGTCGTAGGTGGTGGGAAGGCGGCGCGTCGTCGCATGCCACAGTAGCCAGAGGCGGCCGACCTGAGCTAGCTGCGCGGTAGAAGGGCAGCGCCAGCTGTTGCGGACAGCAGGCTGTAGCAGGAGGGGGCATTGCGGCCCCTGCGTTTCATTGTGTCGGCTAGAGACTAGTCGACCCCATGGCTGACCATTGCACGTGGTGGGGAGGCACCCCCCTGACTGGATGAAACGACCCTGCATCCATGAGGCCAGCTAAAGACACGGTCTGCCTTTAGGCAGACCGCGCCGGATGCGGGCTAGCCGAACGGGCTAAACCCGCGGCCCAGCAGGCCAGCGCGGGTGGGCGAAACCCCACCTGGCGGGCCAGAACAACCACGACCCAGGCTTGTGAACCAGCCGGGCCAACCCCAACGGGCCAGACCCAGTGAACCGGGCCGACCCTTAATGAGCCAGACCCGGGCGAGGTCATGTAGACCCCAGGACCCGTTGCATTGGGCCGACCTAACCGAGTCGGACCGGGCCCAGACCCAACCAGACCCTGAATAAAGAAACACCCATAACTGACAAACTTCGTGTTTTTTTAAAATGCTTCAATGGAGTTGAGACCCCTTTTTGGGAAGCGGCCCCTTTTCATATTTTGGTGGGCCCGACCGAGCCAGGTCGGACCATAGTGTGATCACCCCCGTTTCACCGAAAGGGGTGTAACTAGCAGACCAGACATTAGATCGATGTGTCTTATGTGGAATAAGGACCCTTGTGATAAGGATTTACTTTGGAGATACTCTAAGTGAATTTTGACAGAGTTTGATGTGCGGCCTGGGTTGGATCAGACTTGAATCCAACCGGGCCCTTTTTACAAAAGTACCCATATCTCACAGACTGGGAGTCTGATTGACGCGCCATCTGTCACGTTGGGACCCCTATGATGGGGAAATCCCTTGGGTACATGTTTTGTGGGAATTCATACCGGTTGAAATAGGATCAATGGATTGAGGAGCATAATCTTCTGGAGATCAGGCGTGCTATGTGGTGGAATTCAATGGCTGGTTGTGGCATGAAGAAGAAGAGTGACCAATACGGGTCAGCATCAGAAACACCAGAGTGGGATGATCTAGCTGTATGACTAATCATCCCTACTTCTATACCAACAACCAATACGGGTTAGCACGAACGACCAATATGTGTCAGCACCAGCGACCAATATGGGTCAGCACGAGTGACCAATATGGGTCAGCACTAGTGACCAATACGGGTCATCATCTAGAAACCAATAAGGTTCGGTATACAGTGACCTATATGGGTTAACTGTAGAGTTACTACAGATAAGATGATCCGGCTTTACGACTATTCACCCCTATCCTAGTAACCTTGAAGTTATAGCATTAGAGTGAGTTGTCTTTTTTTTTTCTTTGTGCTTCATGATTTAGATCATGCTTGTGATATTACCTTTGTGGTATTTCTTGTGATGTTTTCCTTTGTGGATTACTGAGAGACCTTTGGGGGTCTCAGGGTCCCCTATTGAGTTTTTATACTCACCCCTGAATGAGCTCCGCCCGCACGTGTGTGTCTGGTGCAGAGTACTGATGCTCCGAGTCATAATTTGGAGGTTCAGGACTTTGTGGATCTTGGTGCAATGAGATTAGTTGAGATCCTCTTCTTCAACTTCAGACTTACAACAACTACCCTCTAGGTAGAGCTCCAGGACAGATGCGACAAATTTTTAATTTCTTTTTAGTTTCTAGAGCTTGTATTTGGGCCCACTATTTTCAGTTTATAGTTGTACTTGTGGTTGCACTTTACTATTGTGGTTATACCTTAATTTTGTTGGTTGTTTACTTGATTTTACCTTTTTGAGTGTGTACAGATCTCTAAGTCAATGCCATCCCGGATCGGAAAAATCTCTCAGGTGTTAGTCACCAACCACTGGCCTATAGAAAGTAGGCTTGGGGTAGTCACGTCCAGGCCCCGTGGGATGGGTCATAACAAAGTGGCATCAGAGGGTGTTCAGTTCTACCTGAAGAATTAAGAGTCTACTTTTAATGAGGCAATGGTGTAAAGTGTCTTGAGTTTGGTTTTCAGTATAGGGATTCTAGTGTTGGTGCGGCGGTCGACGTATCCATACACTAGGACCCTGAATTCTATTTTTCGACTCGGTACATAAAAACACCGGTTGCTAGTGTTTTGAAAAGTTTTCTTGATCCTTCTTGAGTCAGATCACCGGATATAACTTATTGACCATGGAACATCTGTTTCTTACAGGATGCATCCACAAAGACAACCAGCTAGGATTCTAGTTAGAGATCATGATAGTGGCCCACCGAGTGATAAGGCGTTGGTATAGGGAGCACTCACAATGATGGCACCTTCGGGTGGTGTACCAACACCACCACCAACCATTGACCAACAAATGCTACCAGTGGATCATGAACGCCAACTAAGCACATTGCATGAGTTCTAGAGACAGAGGCCTCCGAGGTTTCAAGGCGAGACAAAACCCTAGGTAGTAGAAGTTTGGCTTGAGGCCATTCTTTGGGTCTTTAGCTTAGTAGAGACTCCCGCCGAGCAGATGGTGATCTTGGCCGCTAGTCTTCTTTAGGGCTCGACAGGACGATGGTGGAGAACGAAGCTCTAGGTGCATGAGGAGGTGAACCTCACCTAGCTGAACTTTGAGAGACTTTTCAGGGAGGAGTTCATGACAAAAACACTATTCTCTGTGCGTATTAAGGAGCTGCTACATCTGCAGCAGGGCAGACAGACTGTGGCTTAGTACTTGGAGAAATTTACCGACCTCTCCCGATACTCCACCGACATGGTATGAGACCCTTACTTCAGGGACCAAAACTTTGAGAAGGGGCTCCGATAAGAGATCAGAGCTGTGACTGTTTCTCTCAGCATCCCGATGCAAGATGGGGTGCTAGAGAGAGATTTGCTGATTGAGATCTTCCTTGCCGAGCAGACACCAACAGTGAGAGCCCCTACTGGACGACAGGTAGCAGAGTCATCTGTAGCTGGAAGTAGATAGACGACATAGAAGCCCAATCAGCCTAGACCTTCCTGAGGGTGACCCTGGGATGTAGGGTCAGAGGTGTGAGGCTCAAGAGGCCGAGGGATCCACCATTGAGGCATGATTTGTTTTTACAGCGGGGGACAGAGTCAAAGATCTCGTGACTGTCTGACTCCTCGTGCAGATGATCGGCAGACGTTGGAGGGGCCACCAAGGCAACGACAGTGGCAGGAGCATGAGCGTCAGCCAGGCGGAAGACGAGGCAGGGTAGTAGGACGTGCAGTGGGAGGTGGTCGATGTCACCAGGCAGTACCACCACCACCCCCAGGCGGTCCACCATGAGCATAGGGAGTGGGTGGATGGGGAAAGGACCAGATATAGGCAGTAGAGGCTCATGATCCTGACATCCCTGATATGATACGAGGTATGATCTGTATCTTTTCTACTTTAGAGGAAGTGCTTATTGACACAAGTGCTAGCTATTCTTTCATTTCCGCAGACTTAGTTCATGACTCTAATATTCTGACTGAGCTTTTAGCTCTACCTTTGTGTTTAGATACTCATACGGGAGGAGATTTAGCGGTCACACACTAGTGTTGATAGTGTGATCTTACTATCAGAGGATAGAGTTTCATATGGGATCTTCTAGTAGCAGTGTTGAAGCCCTAAGACATCATTCTAGGCATGGAATTTCTATTAGCAGTTCACGCACAAATTGACTGCTTGAGACGTACAGTGCATTGTATGCATAGAGATGGAGGCCAGTTTTCCTTTATTGGTGAGAAGGAAAACAGAGCAGCACGAGATGGACTTGTGCTCAGGAGGGTGCAGATGATTACATATCAGCTGGATTGCATAACCTTTGACACAATGGATGAGGCGAGTCCATAATTTCCAGCAGTGGTGGACAACTATGAGGAAGTCTTTCCAGAAAATGTCCAAGGACTACCTCCTCGTAGAGAAGTAGAATTATGCATTGACTCATATCCAAGAACAACACCGATATCTACACCAGCATATTGGATGGCCCCTATAGAGATCCAGTAGGTGAGGGTACAGTTGGAGGACTAACAGAGGAAGAGATTTGTAAGGCCTAGTGTTTCTCCATGGGCATCCCCAGTGTTGTTTGCTAAGAAAAAAGATAGAAGTTTGAGGTTATACATGGACTTTCGGTGCTTAAACCAGGTGACTGTGAAGAAAAAGTATCCTCTGTCGAGGATTGATGATCTAGTTGATTAGTTGAAAGGAGTGAAGTGGTTATCGAAGATAGATCTCAGATCAGGCTATCATCAGTTCAGGGTATAGGATGAGGATGTACTGAAGATAGCCTTCAGATGTCGGTATAGCCATATGAGTTCTTGGTGATGCCTTTTGGCATGAACAGTGCTCCATCAGTGTTCAAGGGGATCATGAACATGATCTTTCATCCATACCTTGATCACTTTATGGTGTTCTTCATCGATGACATCTTGGTGTACTCAGCGTCCATGGAAGAGCACACTATACACATGAGGATAGTTCTGGAACGCACTCTGAGAGCACCAGTTATATGGGAAGCTCTTGAAGTGTGATTTCTGGATACAGAAGGTCCACTTCTTAGGAAATGTCATATCAGATGTTAGAGTTGTAGTGAATCCAGTGAAGATCGAGGAATTAATTTTTTGAGAGCCACCTAGGAGTGTTACTGAGGTGCGGAGCTTCCTTGGATTAACAGGCTACTATCGGAGGGTTGTACCTGATTTCTCTAGAGTAGCAGCACCTATGAATGCCTTGGCGAAGAAGGGGAAACCCTTCCTATGGTAAGATACATTCCAGTATAGCTTTCAATAGCTGAGGCATATCTTGACCAATGCTCCCATACTGCGGTTGTAGGAGGAGGGCACTAGCTATGTGGTTTACTGTGATGCATCAGAGATCGGACTCGGTTGCATCTTGATGTAGGATTATGTAGTGATTTCTTATGGATAATGACAGTTGAAGCCTCATGAGTAGAATTATGTGACTCACGACTTGGAGTTGGTAGTAGTAGTCTTCGTACTGAATATGTGGTGACACTACTTGATGGGAGAGCAGTTCATTGTTTACTCAGACCACAAGAGTCTCAGATATATCTTTACACAGAAAGATCAGAATCTAAGGCAGTGACGTTGGCTAGAGTTCCTCCAGGACTATGACTTTGAGATAGTCTATAATCCTGGGAAGGGGAACGTAGTGGCAGATGCACTTAGCCAGAGATCGAGTTCGCAATTACTGAACGAGGATTCAGAGCAGTTAGCCTCGCTTTAGATATCCTACTTGGATACAGATGAGATAGTCTACCTCCAATAGATGGTAGTTGCCTCTCCACTCCATTAGAGAGTCAGGGAAGCACAACTCTAAGACAATAGCTGTGAGAATAGACATGCTCAGATATCCTCAGGCCATCCACCTGATAAATATTCTGAAGGTGGGGAGAACACTATCCTTTTTAGAGGACATACAGTTGTACCAGTGAATCTATGAGAGGAGGTGATGAGGAAGTTAAATAAATACTCCTTAGAAGTATATCCAGGCATGATGAAGATGTATCAGGACCTCTGGCATTAGTACTGGTGGACAGGGATAATGAAAGATGTGCCAGAGTTTATTTCTAGATGCCTCACTTGCTAGCAAGTGAAGGCCGAGCACCAGGTACCAACAGGCTTGACCCAACCCCTCGAGATACCAGAGTGTAAGTGGGAAGGGATATTGATGGAATTCGTGATGGGGTTTCCACATACATCTAGAGAGAACGATACCATCTGGGTGATCATTGACCGACCCACCAAGTCGGCCGACTTCCTTGCTACTCAAGAGAAGGGTTCAGTAGAGATATTGGGACGTCTCTATGTTCAGGAGATCGTGCGAATTCATGGGGTGCCTTCAATGATAGTCTCATAATGTGATGCACACTTCACATCTCAGTTGTAGAAAGGATTGCATGAGGCTTTTGGGACTCAGCTTCACTTGAGCACAACTTTTCACCCGCAAACAGATGGTCAAACTCAGTGGACCATCCAGACCATGGAGGACATGCTTCATTCATGTGTCCTAGATTTTGATCGCAATTGGGAGAAACACATACCCTTGGCGGAGTTTGTGTACAAAAACAACTATCACTCCACCATTGGTATGGCCCCTTTTGAGGCGTTGTACAGACGAACATGAAGATCACCCTTGTGTTGGACGGATCCAGGAGAGCCAACACTCATGGGCCCAGAGAAGGTACATGATACCACTGAGAAGGTGAAGGTCATCCAAGAGCTGATGAAGACTGCACAGAGCTGATAGAAGTCCTATGATGATAGTCTATGAAGACCACTGGAGTTCCTAGAGGGGGACCACGTATTCTTGTGAGTCTCCCCTTGATGGGGACTATAGATATTTGGCCAAGGTGGTAAACTCTCACTGATGTTTATCGGACCATTCCTGATACTTCAGAAGATTGGAAAGGTGGTGTATCGCTGGGCACTACCACTGCAGTTGGAGAGGGTGCACAACGTCTTCCATGTATCCCAGTTGAGGAGATACGTGCATGATCCATCTCATTTCATCGACCATGGTGAGTTGGAGATTGACGACGGGGTGACATTTGCGGAGTACCAGGTGGAGATAGAGGAAAGACAGGAGAGGATCCTTCATGGGTGGTCGATACCTCTGGTGCATATTTTGTGGCAACACGGAAATCTCTAGGAGAGAACATGGGAGCGAGAGGCTCAAATGCATGCCCATTACCCCCTCTTTGTTTGTGTAGCCTTATTTGGATTTCAGGGATGTAAAACCCCAAGGTTAGGCTCATATGCATGCCCAGAATGTTTTCTATTTTTTGAATCGTTGCTCAGATTAAAAATATGAGGAAACTGTTGAATCTGAAGCACCGAGATTCGCTTAAGGGAGGCTTCACTTTGACCACAGTAGTTCAGAAGAAAAATTTAGTTTTTGGACTTTTTAAAGAAAAGTAAAATAACATGTAATTTTTATTTTATTTTATTTTCCTCCAATGGATAAGCGGCGGTGGAGGGACTAGTGACTTGTCAATCCATTTAATATATTGACTCATCAATTTTGTAACTCCACCATTTTGAATTAAAATAGGTTCATTAATTCATTTAATGAACCTCATTAATTCCTCAATTCATTACTCACCTTTACCCCTCCTATTATAATGGAGCTCGGGGTGGAGTTTTGGCACAGCTTCTTCAAGCGAGGAAACTCTGGAGAAGTCTTGAGATAGTATCCACCTAGAGGATGAGACCATATTTAGTGAGCAGTGGCGAGCACCACTGAATCATGAACCAAAGACAACGACGAAGGAGGTTCCGTCGATCGCCTTCAGTAGATGTCTCATACAGGTAGGGTTTTTTTTTATATTATAAAATTCCTCCTTCCCAGTTCTTGATTTATACAAAGAAAATGAATCAAATGACCAACAGGTTGATCCACATATCGTTCTTTAAACATGGGAGGCTGATGTAGGGTTATAAGTCGGGAGTTATTTCTAAATTCTATGTTTGTTGCTAACACCCCTTGTTAAAATGCTAATGCGGAGGGTGTGGGCTAATCCAAACAAGGCCCGAACCCTCCTCCGATCTAGTTGTTCTTGTGTTTCCCATCTGTAGCCGGGAAATGTGATGGCATGCTAGATATGGGGGTCACATAGTGGCGGCGGTGACTCAAGAGGCTTGTAGGTGTAGATGACAACAAGAACGGACCATCGGAGCACGTCCGGTGGCCCGTAGAAAGAACCGCTGGCACACCATGCTGGCAGCGGCTGGTGGTGGCTGGAGGAGGCCTGTGACAACCAGCTGCAGGTGGTGGGAAGGTGGCATGTTGTTGCATGCCGTGGTGGCCGGCCCGACCTGACTGCACGAGAGAAGGGCGGTGCCCACAGGCATCGCCGACAGCAGCAACCACAACTAGAGGTAGGAGGGGGCGGTGCGGCCCCATGCCACTCCGCGTCGGCTGGAGACCAGTAGACCCCATGTCCAACCGTTGAACATGGTGGGGCAGCGCCCCACCAGCCGGATGAAATGGCCCCACATTTGTGAGGCCAGCTGGAGACATGGTCTGCCTTCAGGCGGACTGGGCCAGATGCGGGCCGGGCCGGACCCGCGACCCTACAGGATAGCGCGGGTGGGCCGAGTCCCACCCGACGGGCCGGGCCAACCACAGACCGGGACCGTGAACTAGCCGGGCCGACCCTGATGGGCCAAACCTAGTGAACCGGGCTGACCCTTAATGGGTCGGACCTAGGTGGGGTGAGGTAGACCCTGGGACCTATTGCATCAGGCCAACTTGACCGAGTCGGACCGACCGAGACCCAACTATCCCCCGAATAAAGAAACCACCATAACTGATGAACCAAGTGTCCGTTTGACATGACTTAAATGGAATTGGGACCCCTTTTTGGCAAGCGGTCCCTTTGTCATATTCTGGTGGGCCCAAATGAGTCGGGCTGAACCGAGGTGCGATCACCCCCGTTTCACGGAAAGGGGTGTAACTAATAGACCAGACATCCGATCGACGCGTCGTCTATGTCATAAGGACCCTTGTGACAAGGCGATCCTTTGGAGATACTCTAAGTGAGTTTTGATGGAGTTTTATGTGCGACCTGGATTGGATCAAACTTGAATCCAACTAGGCCCTTTTTACAAAAGTGCCCATATCTCATAGACCGGGTGTTCGATCGACACGCCGTCTGTAACGTTGGGACCCCTATGATGGGTTGGTCCCTTGGGAATGATTTTTGCGGGACTTTGTACCAATTGAAATATGACCGATGGCTTGAGGAGAAGAATATTAAAGAGATCAGGCATGCTACGTGTGGGAATCCAGTGGCTAGCTGTGGCATGAAGAAGAAGAGCAACCAATACGGGTCAGCATTAGAAACTTAAGAGTGGGATGATCAAGCTGTATGACTAATCATCCCTACTTTTGTACCCGCGAACAATATGGGTCAGCACCAGAAACCAATATGGGTCAACACCATCGACTAATACGGGTCAAAATCTAGAGACCAATACCGGCCAACATACAGTGACCTATACGGGTCAGCAGTAGAGTTACTAAGGATAGGATGATCTGTCTTTATGACTAGCCATCCCTATCCTAGTAACCTTGAAGTTATACCATTAGAGTGAGCTATCTATTTTTCTTTGTGCTTAATGATTTAGATCATGCTTGTGATATTACCTTTGTGGTATTTCTTGTGATGTTTTCCTTTTTGGATTACTGAGAGACCTTCGGGTGTAACGACCCAAAATTTTGAATAAATCTTGTTTCCTAATTTTGTGTGTTATTTTATACTCAACAAAACTGTTTCATTTGATAACATGAGTATAATTAAAATGAGACTGTAGGGTTTTTACTGTTATATGATCGTTGGGCAATATGACTAATGGAAAATAAACGTTTCGATTATTGTCTCTAAATACAAGTGATCTTGGTTAATTAATGTAGAAAGAAGATTTGATGGCCTCATCCAGTAGTCTTGGGATGATCGAAGCCCATCTAATAGAACTTGGGAAGGAGGTAGCACCACTGGTCTTTTCTCTGGACCAAGCCCAAGCAGAACTTCATTGTGAGAAGATAGAACAGAATCACCTTCGCGAGAAGTTCAAACTGATAGAAATTACTACTCGTACGATGTTGGCCGAGCCGCCATCAGATTCTCTCACCTTAGCACACCTTACACTTAGGTCCTATGCTGGGGTTATAAGGGGTTATGTAAGGAGACCATAGCTACGTTGTGTAATTATTTGTTATAAATAAAATTGTGTTCTCTTCTTATGGTGAAGTTTCTGAATTTTCAAATGTCCGGATAAATATAGTATTCATATTTTTGATGAATTTGAGAAAAAGGATATTTTAAAAATGTTTATGGAAACCTTAAATAATTAAAAATGTGTAATGATTTTCAAAAAATGGTCTTCTACAATTATGTTCAGTATGAAATTTAGAGTCTAATAAGATCAACTTAATTTTTGATGAATAGTAAATTATGAATAGTGATTTTATGCTTAGGATTAGTAATGTGACCAAATGGATTTGTAATCTCACTTAAAGAAAGTATTAATATAATCTAGGCACCTTGATTAAATAATGTGATTCAATAAAATAGGTAAATAACTGTTTCAGATTTTATTAGTCAAGTATTAGTTTTTTTGGTGAATAGTGTTTTTTAAATAAAAATTAAATTAAAAATATTTAGAATTTTTTTTTATAAAATGGATTTCATTTTTGAACTGAGAGCATCAATATTATGTTAAGGTAATTTTTGGGGATTTTTCTGAAAAAATGAATTTTCAGTGAATAGTTTATTTATATAAAAATTAAATTAAAAATATTTAGAATTTTTTTTATAAAATAGAGTTCATTTTTGAAATTAGAGCATCGATATTTGGTTAAGGTAAAATTTTGGGATTTTTCTGAGAAAGTTGAATTTTCGATGAATAGTGAAAATACAGTTTTTAAGTTACGGGTGTTTAATGACATCATTAAATGATGTATTAAGTATGTAATCAATATGGTAAACTTATGAATATTAAGATAAGGTATGAGGTGTCCCAAGTGGCCAATACCATGGGAAAACACCATGGTCAAGCCCATAGTTTTTCCAATACCACCAATGAGGTGTCCCTTGGCCATTAATGCCTTGTCCCCTCACTTTACCTATAAATACCCACACTTTCCTCCTTTAGTTTTCACTACCAACTCTCCCCCAATGAATATATGGTCTTATTACCTCCCAAGGATCCCTCCCAAGGTGCCCCAAGCCCTCAAGGTCCCAAACATTGTGTTTTAAGAGATACATTTTAAGGTAAGGGATCCTACCTCTCTCTTTCTTTCCAAGTACTCTCTTTTATGTAATTTCTTTTAAGCCCCAAGTTATTATGTTGGGGATGTTTTTTTATATTCATCCTACTGTCCTTTTCATGTTCATATGATGAGAGAGCCCCTCTTGCTCTTATCAGTTCATTTTAAGAATGTTTAAGGGGCACCATTAGGATACCGAATTTTTAAGGGGTTCTTTCACCCTTCTCGTTTTCAAGATCTATTTTCATGTCAAGTCTTTCAAGTTCCTTTTTATTTTGTTGGGGTATTATCTCTATATATATCATAATGATATTTTATTTTGATATTATGAGAGACCCTATTTGATCTCTTCAATTTATTTTTTAAAGTTTTAAGTGGCGCCGTTAGGCTGCCGAATTTTTAAGGGGTTCTTTCACCCTTCTCATTTTCAAGATCTATTTTCATGTCAAGTCTTTCAAGTTCCTTTTTATTTTTTTGGGGTATTATCTCTATATATATCATACTTATCTTTTATGTTCATAATATGAGAGACCCTATTTGATATCGTCAATTCATTTTTTGATGTTTTAAAAGACGCCGTTAGGTTGCCGAATTTTCATAAGAGAAATCTCATTTTTGTCTTCCTTCAATGTTTTTTATTTCATATGGTATGTCTTTAAATTTGCATTAACATGTTATTAAATCCATTATATTTTGTCCCTATACTATTTTATAGATCATTTATGAGTGGGTGACCCATATCCCCTCTCTTTTCAATGTTTTCTAAAACCCTACAACATAGCCGTTATGCTGCCGAATTTCCGTCTCAAAATGTCTCTCTCTTTTTCTCAAATTCTTTTATTTTATTAAGTGAATACTAAAAGCTATTTATTCTAAAGGGGTATTCACATATATACCAGAATGTTCTATTTTAAATTATGGGATTTACATACATGAGATCCACCTTCCTTTTCCATGGGTTTAAAGTGACATATAGATCATGTCTTTAAAGCAGTTTTTAAAACGTTATGATTATGAAATGAAACCCATTTATTTTATGCTATATGGGTTATTTATGAAATGTTTGATGATGATATACGTGGATCAAATTATAAAAAAGGAAAATTTAAGGGTGCACCCTGATAGAGCTCCAATGCTTTGGGTAAAGACTTAATCTCTAGATATGACCATTTTGACTGATACCTTGGTGAATAACCTTGGTAATTTTTAATAACACCTTGGGGATGGACCTTGGTAAAATGGAAATGATTGTCTATGTTAAATGTTGTATCCACATATTCAAGTTATAAAACACATTATTATTATTATGATATGCCTCATGATCTCTTTCTCATGCCTTAAAGTTATTTTTCATTACTTTTGATGTATCTCAAGTTCACATGTAAAATGTTTCCCTTGTTTCCCTTATGGGGCCTTTTGCTCACCCTTTCCTTTGATGTATGCTCCCAGGTTATGAGATGCTATAATGAACATAGGATGAACAAATAAAGAAGCCTTTCAAGTGTTTAAGAAGAATGTTTTTTTCCTCATGTAATAAGTTCCTGGTTTCCAAGACACTAAACCTTAAAGATCCTCAGTTTTGTATAATGTAATGAAAGTTTATGTGATAAAAATGTGGGATACTATAGTTGGTATCAAAGGATGGTTTAGTTATTTGTGGAAATTAGGATATGAAAACTTTAGGAATAACCCTATATAAAAGTTTAAATATAGGAAATCTTCTTGGTATTTTGGTGAGTATTGAGTAAGGGGTTGCCAAGCAAATACATCCCTATCTGGATACGAGCAGGTAGAGGTGGCTCTGGCACAGATGTACATAGGGGTAAAACCAGAAAACACCACTTTGAGCTAGACTCGAATGGGAACTAGTACATGATAACGGGCCTTGCTGCACTCTTGGTTACGACACTCCCATGGGATATGCTTTGGTAAATTCATAAGCTTAGTATAAACCATTATTAAGGGAACAAAGATAAAATAAAATAAATATTCACATAAGAATATATGATCATGGATAACCTAGATTGGAAACTAGGGGATCACAAGTTAGGATATACTTTTCTTCTACAAGTTTATCCTTCTATTCTTAAAGTTTCCTTTTCATGATTATTGGCCAAGTATTTAAGCCCCTAATTATACTTTCTTTTCTTAGTTAATGGTGGGAAATAGAATAACATGTCCCAATAACCAATGTGATAGGAAATGTGACGATTTTCGTATTAATATGACAGAGATGATTAGGGGATTAAAAGAAGTTTATTATTTTTGAAGACGTTCACTATTTTGGGAACCCTATTTGATCGAGGTAAATAGATTACTACGGTATTTTCTTTGAGGAGTAAAGGTTGACTTATATTTTGAAGAATTGACAAATTTAAGGTGAACTTCTGGTAATATAGGTTACATATGGAAATGATTAACCTATCTAAGGGAAAATATGTTTAGGTTAACTACTTTTTTATAAGATGTTAGGAGTGGTTGATGTTGTTTGGAGATGAAAGATAAAGTTTATCTTGGAATACTATTTTATCAAATCCTTCTTATATTTAGGTTTCAATCTTAGTTTGGTTTATTTTTAGGAATTTTAAGGACAGTTATTTATGGATTGGTCTATGATGAACTTTGGGTAGTACCGTGGATTTTGAAGATTTAAAGAAGTTTCTCTTCCTATAGGATTATTTATTTTTGAAGAGTTGTTTTATCTTACCCTTTATACTTTTGGGATAATAGAAGAAATAGATAGTTAATCTTTGGTGGATTATGTGATTCTCTAGAAGATGATTCTTGTGTTTTGATGAGACCGAGTGTTTTTGAATGCTCATCATTTGGAGAAAAGATTAGTTTTGGTAGAAACTTATTAAGGGATGAAAATCTACTTGAAGGTAAATATATTTCCTTATGTTTTTATTCTATGTAGTAAATGAATTCCTCAAAATTATTAAAAGGAACATAAAACAAAAATGCTGTTGTTTTAAGTTTCCTATTGGGTAATCAAAGACCGTTTACACACATCATGAGTTTGCGATTTTCTTGTGGTTAACTTTCTCCTAATCATGTTTTCTATCAATCTCCCTCAGAACTTGACCCTTTGTTTTTTCTTCCATATCCATGTTTTCCTACATGGAATCCTAGTATGGGTTAACTCGGGTGACCATTTTACTTCCCTTTCTTTCTTTTAAAGTAATAGTGTTACTGACTCTTTTTCTGATGTGGGACTTTTAATGAAATTTCCAATCCCAATTTTTAAAAATTGCGAGGACGCAATTTCTTAAGGGGGGAAGATTTTAACGACCCGAAATTTTGAATAAATCTTGTTTCCTAATTTTGTGTGTTATTTTATACTCAACAAAACTGTTTCATTTGATAATAAGAGTATAATTAAAATGAGACCATTGGGTTTCAACTGTTATATGATCGTTGGTCAATATGACCGCTGGAAACTAAACGTTTCGATTATTGTCTCTAAATACAAGTGATCTTGGTTAATTAATATAGAAAGAAGATTCGATGGCCTCATCCAATAGTCTGGGGCCGATCGAAGCCCATCTAACAAAACTTGGGAAGGAGGTAGCACCACTGGGCTTTGCTCTGTACCAAACCCAATCCGAACTTCATCGTGTGAAGCTAGAATAGAATCGCCTTCGCGAGAAGTTCAAACTGATAGAAATTACTACTCGTTCGATGTTGGATGAGTCGCCCTCAGATTCTCTCACCTTAACACACCTTACACTTAGGTCCTATGCTGGGGTTATAAGGGGCTATATAAGGAGACCATAGCTACGTTGTGTAATCCTTTGTTATAAATAAAATTGTGTTCTCTTATTATGGTGAAGTTTGTGAATTTTTAAATGTCCGGATAAATATAGTATGCATATTTTTGATTAATTTTAGAAAAAGGATATTTTAAAAATGTTTATGTAAACCTTAAATAATAAAAAATGTGTAATGATTTTCGAAAAATGGTCTTCTACAATTATGTTCAGTACGAAATTTAGAGTCTAATAAGATCAACTTAATTTTTGGTGAATAGTAAATTATGAATAGTGATTTTATGCTTAGGATTAGTAATGTGACCAAATGGATTAGAAATCTCACTTAAAGAAAGTTTTAATATAATCTAGGCACCTTGATTAAGTAATGTGATTCAATAAAATAAGTAAATAACTATTTCAGAAATTATTAGTCAAGTATTAGTTTCTTTTTGGTGAATAGTTTTTTTAATTAAAAATTAAATTAAAAATATTTAGAAAATTATTTTTATAAAATTGATTTCATTTTTGAACTCAGAGCATCGATATTATGTTAAGGTAATTTTTGGGGATTTTTCTGATAAAAATGAATTTTCGGTGAATAGTGTATTTATTTAAAAATTAAATTAAAAATATTTAGAAAATTATTTTTATAAAATTGAGTTCATTTTTAAAATTAGAGCATCGATATTTGGTTAAGGTGAAATTTTGGGATTTTTCTGAGAAAGTTGAATTTTCGATGAATAGTGAAAATACAGTTTTTAAGTTACGGGTGTTTAATGACATCATTAAATGATGTATTAAGTATGTAATCAATATGGTAGACTTATGAATTGTAAGATAAGGTATGAGGTGTCCCAAGTGGCCAATACAATGGGCAAATACCATGGGAAAGCCCATGGTTTTGCCAATACCACCAATGAGGTGTCCCTTGGCCATTAATGCCTTGTCCCCTCCCTTTCCCTATAAATACCCACCCTTTACTCCTTTAGTTTTCACTCCCAACTCTCCCCCAACGAATATATGGTCTCATTACCTCCCAATGAGTCCTCCCAAGGTGCCCTCAAGCCCTCAAGGTCCCAACCTTTGAGTTTTAAGAGATACGTTTTAAGGTAAGGGATCCTACCTCTCTCTTTCTTTCCAAGTACTCTCTTTTATGTCATTTATTTTAAGACCCAAGTTGTTATGTTGGGGATGTTCTTTTATATTCATACTAATTTACTTTTCATTTTAATATGATGATAGACCCCCTCTTTCTCTCATCAATTCATATTAAGAATGTTTAAGTGGTGCCGTTAGACTGCCGAATTTTTAAGGGGTTCTTTCACCCTTCTCGTTTTCAAGATCTATTTTCATGTCAAGTATTTCAAGTTCGTTGTTATTTTTTTGGGGTATGATATCTATATCTATCATACTGATATTTTATGTTCATATTATTAGAGACCCTATTTTATCTTTTCAATTCATTTTTCAAGTTTTAAGTGGCACCGTTAGGCTGCCGAATTTTTAAGGGGTTCTTTCACCCTTCTCGTTTTCAAGATCTATTTTCATGTCAAGTCTTTCAAGATATTTTTTATTTTGTTGGGATATGATCTCTATATGTATCATACTGATATTTTATGTTCATATGATGATTGACCCTATTTGATCTCATCAATTCATTTTTTGATGTTTTAAAAGACGTCGATAGGCTGCTGAATTTTCATAAGAGAAATCTCATTTTTGTCTTCCTTCAATGTTTTTAATTTCATATGGTATGTCTTTGAAATTGCATTACCATGTTCTTATATCCATTATATTTTGTCCCTATACTATTTTATAGATCATGTATGAGTGGGTGACTCATTTCCCCTCTCTTTTCAATGTTTTCTAAAACCCTACAACATAGCCGTTATGCTGCCGAATTTCCCTCTCAAAATATCTCTCTCTTTTTCTCAAATTCTTTTATTTTATTAAGTGAATAATCAAAGCTCTTTATTATAAAGGGGTATTCACATATATACCAAAATGTTCTATTTTAAATTCTGGTATTTACATACATGAGACCCGCCTTCCTTTTCCGTGGGTTTAAAGTGACATAAAGATCATGTCTTTAAAGCAGTTGTTAAAACGTTATGATTATGAAATAAAACCCATTTATTTTATGATATATGGGTTATTTATGAAATTTTTGATGATGATATATGTGGATCACATGATAACAAAGGAAAATTTAAGGGTGCGCCCTGATAGCGCTCCAATGCATTGGGTAAATACTTAATCTCTAGTGATGACCATTTTGACTGATACCTTGGTGAATAACCTTGGTAATTTTTAATGACACCTTGGGGATGGACCTTGGTGAAACAGAAATGATTTTCTATGTTAAATTTTGTAGCCACATCTTCAAGTTATGAAACACGTTATTTTTATTATGATATGCCTCATGATCTCTTTCTCATGCGTTAAAGTTATTTTTCATGACTTTTGATGTATCTCAAGTTCTCATGTAAAATGTTTCCCTTGTTTCCCTTACTGGGCCTTTTGGACACCCTTTCTTTTGATGTATGCTTCTAGGTTATGAGATGCTATAATGAACTTAGGATGAACAGATGAAGAATCCTTTCAAGTGTTTAAGAAGAATGTTTTTTTTCCGCATGTAATAAGTTCCTGGTTTCCAAGACACTAAACCTTAAAGATCCTTAGTTTTGTATAATGTAATGAAAGTTTATGTGATAAAAATGTGGGATGCTATATCGGGGGTCTCGGGGTCCCCTACTGAGTTATTATACTCACCCCTACATTGGCTCCACTCACACATGTGTGTCGAGTAAAGACTAATGACGCTCCAAGGATGACTTTGGAGGTTCGTGACTTTGTGGAGCTTGGTGTGATGGGAGCAGTCGAGATCATATTCTTCAACTTCAGACTTACAGCTACTACCCTCCAAGTAGAGATCCAGGGAAGATGTGATAGCTGTTTACTTTCTTTTCAGTTTCTAGAGCTTGTATTGTTTCCCACTATTTTCAGTTTACAGTTGTACTTGTGGTTGTACTTTACTATCATGGTTATACATTACTTTTGTTGGATGTTTACTTAAATTTACTTTTCTGAGTGTGTACAGATCTCTAAGGCATTGCCTTACTTGTTCGGAAAAAACCTTCAGGTGCTAGTAACCAACCCCTGACCTCTAGAAGGTGGGCTTGGGGTAGTCACGTCCGGGCCCCATGGGATGGGTCATGACATAGTTCGCATGATCAATCAGTCAATCTACTATACATTCAATCTATTGAGCACTTGCTAATATTTATATGTGGTTGATCACTTATTCATGTAGTTAAGGAAATATAAATATGTATGATTCAAAATAACCTATAGTATATTGAAGACTTATATTTTTTTCATAAAAAAATGTGTGAAATAATAAAACATTTAAATCATTAGAATTATAATAAACATGATTTGGGATCATTAAAACATAGAAATGATGGACTAAGACAACATTTTTTGAATTGAAATTTCCTAACTTAATAATAAATTAAACTTCAAATTTTATTTAATTTATTAATTTTAAATGATTTTAAAAGTTATATTTAACTTCTTTTTATGTTTACATCATAGGTGGAGGTGATTTAGAAAGCCAAAGACGGCGTTGAAGAAAAATGGGCCAAACTGAATGGAAGCACAATCACACATATTCAATAATATTTATAGTATAAAAAATATTTCCATATAATTGGGATGAAATTTTGATTATGAATGACTAAATATATGGGATATAAGTCTTTAGAATAATCCCAATCCCAATTCATCTATCTGGTGGCCCAAATTAAGTGATATGTTCATAAAAAAAAAATTTCTCAAGGAAAATAGTAAAGAAAGTTATTTGGATAATATCTATCACTATAGAACTATATTTTACACTAAATATTACTAGGAGACATTAAAGATTCCTAAAAACAACTCTTAAGTTTCTTCAAAGTCTAGATAAGGCCTTTTACTTTCCAAAAATTGAGCTATAAGTGGTATAATGAAATATTTATGAAAAAACAACTACCTCCCGTTGCCTTTAAATTGGAACATTGGGAACATAAATTATAATTTTATAAAAGGAGTGAAGTGATGGAATTTCTGAGATTTATTGGGTTCATTTTCTCATCCTAGTAATTATATATCTCCCTATCCTCATAAGTAGATCAAAGATGAAGGTGAAGTTCCATACAAGCTCTCCTATTCTCTCAATGGTGAACTAAATGGTGGAAGATCATTGTGAGGGATATACACACCTAGAGAGGGAGTTCAAATACAAAATGTTCTTCTAGAATGGAGTATAATTTGGTTTTAATAATTTATTATTATATTTATCTTTTATTATTACTTATTTTAATTCACTATTGTGATGCATTTGAATGAAACCCTTTTCCTTTAATTACTAGTAAGTTGGTAATTTTAAGAGTGTGAGTTGTGTTTTTCCAATTGGAAAATAAAATAATACTTTTATTTCCAAAAAATGTTAGATAACATTTTTATTTGGAATTATTTTTAACATAAATATAGTTTAGAACTTGAATACATGATTATTGTGTCAAGGTTTAGTTATACATGCATTGTTTTAGAGGCTTAGAATGTAATTGGGATCTTGGTAAACCCTCAACCAAAGAATTATTCCAAAAACCTTATAATCATATTAGAATAAGAAAATTTCCAAGAGGTGTATCAACCTAGTAATTATCACCTTCTCATATTTTTCTCAAAATCTAATTTATTTTATAAATCACCTTTCTTTATTTATGTTACTTCATTTATATTTTTAAAGGATCATAAAAAACCCATGTTATGATTTTTAGTTTTTATAAATCTTATCTAAAACACTCACTTTTAAATATTTATCACTCTTTAAGAGAAAACATGGGGTATTCCTTAAACTATAAATAATCTCTAAAAACTTGATTAATTTTACATGTCATGATAACATGTTCTAATTTTGGAATCATTATTAGGGAGTGCAACAAGTTTAGAGTGTGTGTTTTTTATAAGCACTATGTAAATGATATAAATATTCAATTATTTATTTATATCTATTCAACATTTTTATAAAAAGGTTCATTCTGACCTCTTTTTTTTATAATTTTTTTGCATGATGAATTCTTTTTAAAGTAAATTACATCATTTCAAACTTAAACCAAAGAAAATCCTATGTCGTTGACACCGATACACATAGAATGATCCTTCTAATAATGACACACAACACATTTATAATCTTATAAATTAAAAACTAAATTCAAAACTAAAACAAACTTGTATAACATGACATAAAAAATTAAAGTAACTAACTTTTCTATATTTTGATATTCAACTTTCATATATTCAAATACAAGGTGCAACACAAAACTTCGAACTACAATCCAATCTAATTCATTTGTTTCCAAAATTCCATGGAATTTCTAGAGATAAACCACATAAACACTTTAAGTAATATTATAGTGTATGCTCAATATTAAATCCTATAGGTGTGGCTAAAGAGCATGTAAAACTTATGGCTTTGTATATTATCTTTAAAATACACATCAAAGGATTGGTTATACTATGTAAACACCCAAATTAAAGGATGGTAAAACATCAAATGGTTTTTCTTAAAAGATATTTCTTATAATCTTAAACTATAATAATAGTAAAATAAGTTTGTGGAATAAGACAATCTAATGAGGAAAAATTTCATGAATACTGGGAACATTTTAAAAGTGTTTGTGTAAGTTGTCCACACCACAAAATCAATGATCAAATTTTAATAAAATATTCTTATGATGGTTTAATTATTATTTATAATAATATGATTGATGTTGTTGTAGGTGGTTCCTTAGTGGACAAGTATCTGATAACTATAAGGACCCTCATAAAAAACAAGTTATATAATAAACACCACTCTGGTTCAAGGTCCAGTCTACTTTAGAGGATTCCATGAGGTGAAAAGTTCTTTTTTCGAAAATAATGAGAATTTTTTAAAGAGTTAAGTTCCCTACTCTTCCAAATTATGATTTCTTGTGGGTAATCCCAAAATCCTACTCCAATTAACTGTAGTATCTATGTTAGTGACACCCACTATTCTAACTAATTCCCTCAATTGAGAGACCCTTCTAGGAGTTGTGACGAAATATTCCCAGGCTACCCATATAATAAACCCATTAATAAAGAACAATAATAGCTATCCAACTATGGATGGAAATATAATCAATCTTATTAGAATAGGGAGTATTCCAACTAGAATCAATATTCATAGAACCACTCTGGGTGGGGTATTCACCCCCCCCCACCACCTAAAAAATCCTTAACCACTATAATTTCCTTTCTAAAAACCCCCTCAAAAACCTGATCCTAGCCTATAATACTCAATGTAAAAAATAACTATAAATTCCCTTCAATTGAAAAAAATAACCTAGAATTTCATACAAGACACTCAATTAGTCTAATCAGCCAACTCGATGGGGGATCAAAATTCAAGGGTTGGGAAAACTAACTTTTCAACCTCTATCCAACTAAATAGAAAAGTTAAATTTTAGTTCCACAACATTTCAAATTGATATGAAACTTAAAATCCAAATGACCCCTCTATTAGATTCATCCCATCATAAGGAAATGATAATTCCAACCATCCCTAAAGACCCAAATACGGAAAATCCTTATCCTGAGAGTAGTCCCACCAAAGGAAATAGAGTGTTAATTGATGAACCACATAGCTAAACCATTCCTCTTACAGCATTCCAAAGGTCCACCCATCAACTAAAAACAAAATAAACTTAACTTGATAGGTAAATCCAGGAAACATTCAAAAAATTATAGTTTAAAATTAAATATATTAATACTATGAATAAAATTACATGATATGTCAAGTTCTTTAAGGAGATATGTACACACTAAATAAGACTTGAGGCAATGAAAAATCTTAGGAAGGAATTCCTCAACATTTTTCTATCCACCAATTATTTCCAAATGAAATAATCCTTGAACATTATTGATTCCATATACCATAAGAGAGTATTTATTTTCTGATTCCATGCTTGATTTAGGTTCCTCTATAAATGTGATTCCTCACACTATTCTCTCCTAATTATGGGTTGGATATCTAAATAATATAGCAATAGTTGTTCAATAAGAAAACTTAAGTGCCTCACACCCTTATAATATGCTATAGGATGTTCTTATGAGGGTTAAAAACTTAATTTTTACTAATGATTTTTTTTTGTTTTAAAATGTAATATTATAGAATGAATGGAAATGCATCAATTATTTTGTAAAGTCATTTTATTGAAAAGAAAAAAAACATAATTAAGTAAAATAATGGTACATTATCTATGGAGTTTGGTGGTGAAATTTTCCACTTTAACATATTTGATGTTATGAAGGACCCCTCAAATAGTAATTCCTCTCCTTCAGTTAATTTTATTGATGTAATTTCTATACCCATAAAAAATATTATTCCCCCCCAATCCCCTTTATTATTTTTCTTCCTTGATAGAGATTCTAGGTGATGATTCATGTGTAGAAGGTTTTAATGTTCATGCATGTTTATTAACTAATGATTTCTTGTGCATTGAGTACATAATGACAATCGATGATTCAAAAAAACATATAAAAAATTACTCCCCATCGGAGGATGTTACCATTGAGAAGTTTAATTATATTATGGACCTCTCTATTTCTAATTACCTCCCATTAATCCAAAATCCTCAAGAATTAGAACTTAAACCATTGCCTAAAAATTTAAAATATTCATATATTGAGAATAGAATTTTTTTCCTATAATCATCGCTAATTCATTCCCTCCAGATCATAAAGTGTAATTACTTGACCTTTTGAGGGAGTGTAAACAAGCATCGAGATGGAAAATTTCTAAAATTCTTGGTATTAGACTATCAATTTTCATACATCATATATTATTAACTTATGTGGATAAACTGATGAGTCAGGTTCAATACTAACTAAACCCAATCCTCCTTGATTTCATTGAAAGGGTTTTAATAAAATTATTAGTTACTAGAATCATTTACTGAATCTATAATATCCAACAAATCAGTATAGTGTAGACAACTCCTTAGAAAACTAGTCTAATGGTAATAAAAAATAAAAATAATGAATTAGTACTGACACAATTAAAGAAGAGCTAGTGTATCTGCATAAACTATCACTAAATAAACTAGTATAATATGAAGGATCATTTCACATTATTGTTTATTGACTAGATTCTAAAAATTTTAGTTGAAAATTCCCACTATTGTTTCCTAGATGGGTATTCTAGATATTTTTCGACCCATATTTACCCTAAGGATCGAAAAAAGGAAAACTTCACTTCACCTTTGGCACATTTTCATATAGGAGGTTTCCATTTGGCATGTTCAATGCTCAAAGTAATTTCTAGTGATTCATGGTTATTATTTTTTTCGGATAATCTATATAATTACATAGATGTGTTCATGAATGATCTAATTGTCTATAGACCCTATTTTAATGAGTGTTTGAGTTATTTTTGTGTTTAATTCATTAATATATTGAAAATAATCTTGTATTAAATACTGATACATTTAATTTCATGGTGTGACAAGGGATAATACTCAGAAATATAATTTTTGGGGACTGTATAAAATTTAATAAATCAAAAGTAGATATTATTTCAACCATACCATTACCTAAAAATATTCATAATACGCAATATTTCATAGGCCATGTAAGGTTTTATCATCATTTAATTCATGAATTATTGAATACTCCACTCCACCTCTTCTGATTACTCCAAAAAGAAAAATAAATTATGTTTTATAAAAATTATGAGGATTCTTTTAATTAATTGAAAATTTTCTCACTTCACCCATTGTAATCCAACCACCTTAGTGTGTGTAGAGACTCGGTTATTTCCTTTTAAGACTTTTAAATATTTCTAAATATATTCATAGAGCTAAGCACTGAGATGGTGTGTGATTTTGAGGCCTGGTGTTCCTAGAAATAATTTTATAAAAATATTAAATATATTTATATTGTGTGGACATAGTTAATTAAAGAAAATGGTATCACACTTAAACGGTTGATCGGATTTGAAATCAGAGATCAGAGTTGGGTCTTTGACATGGTGATTACCCTAGGAGTGACATAAAATGGGTTGGTTCTAGACATTCGGACCTCTCGCTCATTGGTGGTGCTTTTAAGTGATTTGTTAAATTAATTAATTAATTAAATTATTTTTTGACCTAATAAGAGCCTATAAGTATTTGGTTATGGAGAATTCTCTAAGGTTGGATCATAATTCTCCCACCACTGGTGAATCTCTCATTCACATCCTTCATTGGAAAATTTATTTGACCAACGACCAAACCTTTGGATGAAGGCAGATCGAGCATAGTCGATCCTCCTTCCCCCATTGGTGGATGCATTATTTAACAACGAATGATCCAAACAAGATTTAGGACCCGTCTTTGGTGATTTTTAAGACTTGGATTAAATTATTGAGTAGTTCAATTATTATTCATCAGTCTATGACCCTCCCTGTACTTTTTGTTCATCCCCAAAGAATTGAAACTGGATTATTTTCCTTTAAATATTAGTTATTTCTAACCCAAATTGTGTGACCTTGATCTTTGGTCAATGAAACTTGGAAAATGATCATAAAAATTTATTCTTGATATATTTATTCCCATGTTCTATACATTCTTAGCCATTAGAACCCTACAGTTCAAAACCCAACAGTTGCTGGGTGACCATAGCTCGACTGAGTGATGGGATCTATGGTAGATTGAAGAAATGACAATAAAATCATGAGCAGAGTATAGATCTAGAATCATCACGATGAATGGATGGTAAACATGAAAATATGGAGCTAGATTATCAAGCATTTAATGGACAAGAATGATAGAAATGAATAACGATGCAATCATTTATTCTAGTGATTGATTTCTAGCAAACAAAGACCGAAGAGCATGAATTGTGGCCAGATCCATGAGATACGAGAGAAAATGATTCAGTATCTATGGTGGTTTGAACATATTTGACATGCAGATAAAATCTACAACACCCAAAAATTATAAAAAAATACCGACTATACGTTGTGTAGTTTGAAGAACACACAGTGTGTTGCCACCCTCAGCGGCAACACTAGGGTTTGGGAAAATAAAAGTATGAGATGACATGTAGTCCTCCATCATACGTCGTGTATCCCTACTCAGTTGGAAATCCCATATGATGGGTCACACGGGTGAGTAATCCGTGTAAGAGAATACATACACAGGTTGACCACACAGGTGGCATCATATGTAGACCAACATGCTATATACCAAATTACATATATACGGTGTCTGAGTACACAAATACAAGCAGCAGACATGGCCCGATCCTCAGATAGGTGGGACACGCCATGTATTCCACCTATATAGTGTGTAATCCTACATGAATGAGACCCATTTATTTACTAGAGAAACGACCATGTAGTAAAGAGGGACCACAAGCTGTGTGGGTCCCCTCGCACACTGTATTCTACTTGAGCACTTCTGAGAGATCTTTTAACCTTCATATCTTCTTCTCTTGAACTCAAATTTTGGCCCGTGATATGCCTGTACTGAGTGTTTTTCCACATAGAACATGATAGTTCTCTTAGAACTGGATTTCAATATATGATGTGAATATTTCGAGTTTTGAACGTGCAGAGGAAGAACCCAATGACGACAACTATCATACAGAATCACCAGAGTAGTACCAGGCTTACCCTTCAGCTGGTCTAGGCAGTGGCAGTCCCCAATGGAAGTTCTGAGTTTACCCTCTTGTAGGAATGGGTAGTGGAATTGGATGATTCTTTTTATGAGTTACCCTATAGTAGGACTGGGCAGTGGAGTTCCTCGACATTCCGGGCATACCCTCCACCTAGTCTAGGAAGTGGTGTTCCCCAATGACATCTTCTAGGACTAACCCTCCTGGTAGGTTGGGCATTGGCGTTTCCCTAACGACTTACTAGGAATACCCTCTAGTTGGACCGGGTAGTGGAATTTCATAGTGACCTTCCCGAGTGTTACCCTCCAGCTGGGCTAGGCAATGGTGTTCCTCAGTGACTACCAGAGTCGGACCCTCATATTGTAATAGGGCATGAGATCCTTTCCTAAATGGGTGACCCCTCAAATGTGCATCACAATGGCGAGTTAGTGCCTCCCAAAGTAGATAATATCAAGGTTTATTTATTGAGTCCCCTTGACTAGTGTGTCTTTGGCATATGCATGAGGTGTTGGGCATCATAGATGGACTTACTTTGGAACTGTTGGTTACTCATCTTCTTGGGATACATTGTGAGATGGAGATCCACTTACTATATCATTTTAGTTTCTTTGACTAAGTGTGTGTATATATATATATGTATCCCATTTTAGTATCCACACCTTGGGTTTTGGTTACTCTCTTTCCAAGAGAGGCTAAGACCCACAGGGTATGCCATGTGCTTTCCGTGTCTAGCTTCTCATGGTTAGACGAATCTACTTTCCTAATATAGGCAGTAAAGACTCGAAGATAAAATCATATTCTCACCATTTTGAGCTCATTGTGTTTGAATGAGTTTACTTTCACTCTTTTATTGGGTTGAGATATACTCTTTTACCATACCTTGTTCTATCTACTGATTTCCTCTTCAGTTGTATCTCCTACTGGTCCCCCTTCACCTTTTTGGAGAATTATACTAGGTATTTATATACTCACCACTACATGGGATTTTCCCAATATGTGTTGTGTATTTTTTAGACATTGGACAGGTCAATCATGAAGTTAGAAGAGCTTAGGGGTACATACTTCTTGGGCCGCATACAGTGGTCATAGCTTTGGTTACAGGAGATAAGCTCTCAGTTGTTTCCTCTTTTCCAGTTTTTTTCAGTTTGGGACATATTTTTGGGTGGGCATGAATTTTTATCTTTTAATTTCAGTTTAAAATAATGTACTTTTTAATGTTTTGTGGTCCATGCATCTTTGGTTTATTTATAGCAATGTTGCATCTTCTACTCATTTCCCTCTGTACTTTTGCATTGAGTTAGTTGTGTGCATGTGTATATGTTCTTAGGCAAAGGCCTCCCTGAGTTAGTTATGCCTTCAAAATTTGTTTCCAACATCTGGCATATGGAGCAGGATTGGGGTAGTTGTGGTTCGAGTTCTGACATTGGTCAGGTCATGAAAGATTGATATTAGAGCAAGTTTATTCCTTGGGATGTTATTCAGACGTTTTCCCTTAGGAGGATTGGTTAGATTTAGGGAAACAATGTCAAAGTGTCTCGAGTGTAGATCTTAGTCCAGTGAGTCTAGTGATCGTGTGGGCAGTTGATGTATCCATTCAAAAGGATCCTGATTACCCACTTTTCGACTCGGTACTTTGAGACATTTGTTGTAGGGAACAATAGTACATGCATAATATAGGATTGAGTCTTTGACTATCCTTCTTGGGTCATCTCCCCATTGTTATTGATATATATTCTTATCTGACCGTGGTACTCCTTGATGACTTTCAAGATGCTTCCACAATAATATCCAGCTAGTATAACAACTCTGGTTCGTGAAGATGACCCTATGAGTGACGAGGCCTTAGTTAAGGATCCATCATGTGATACCCTTCCTCTAGGTAGGAAGGTATAAATACCTCCACCTATTGAGAATAATATCATCCCAACATTGTAGGTTGAGAATGTGCATAGGTTGAGTGCACTCTGTGAGTTCCATCATTAAAGGCCACTAGGAATCCAAGGACTGTCTAGAGTTGGTGGTCCATATCTTCAGGATTATCTAGACACCGATGGATAATATAGTGGACTTGGTATCCAATATTTTCCACTGAGCAGATGGGCGTTGGTGGAGCTTGATTACCCAGATGCACAATGAGTCAGCACTCTCATGGGATGAATTCCAACTGCTGTTTCCTGAGGAGTACTACCCCTCCTGCTTACACTCTATTTGGATTCAGGAGATTCTGTAGCTTTAGTAGGAAGGTATAAAAGTATAAGAGTATACGACATGGTTCATAGACCTTATGTACTACTCTCTCGACATGATCATAGATGGATACTTTTGAACACAGAAGTTTGAGTAGAGACTCCATAGAGAGATCAGATCCAACATAATACCTTTTTACATCCCCACCTATGTCGCGGTGTTGGAGTGGGCACTTTTGAGAGAGATATTTATATAAAAGGGTTGCCAGATAGCTGTAGCTAATAGTGGGAATGATAGAGCTGAGTCATCTACAATAGTAGGTAGGCGCTAGAGATATTGGAATAGGAGACCCATATATGAGTAGGCTTTGGGACGTGGTCATACAGTGCACGTACAATATAGAGCTCTGGGAAAGTTCGGGTAGGTCCAGTGCTATTCTTATGATGTGAGAGGTCACATGGCATGAGACTTCCATACTAGACATGATGAGAATCCCTGAAATATAGTAGATGGACCACCATGGTAGAGATAACGTCATGATCAGGGATCTCCTAGGCGGGGATAGGGTGGTTCCCTGGGAGGTGGATCTAGCAGAGGAGAAGGATGAGTTGTAGGTGGGGGATGATGATATGAGTTCTTCTACCACCACCACTAGGTGTCCCACTCCAAGCTCAGGGAGTTGGCAGTCGGGGCCACATACATCTTCAATATTTGGATGTCTACAATCCTAGAGTGCATGATATGATTCATGGTATGACATGTGTTTATTATACACTTTACTCATTATTATTAGGCACATGTTCCATTCATTCTTTCATATTGATACTCTTGGTATGGGAGTTGGAGCTCCCAATGGAGGTGTTAGTGTAGCGGCTTTGTCTCGAGGTTTCTATAGGGAACACTTCTTCTGTGTCTTTCATCTACTGGTAGTGCAAGATATCGCTTGGAGAAGAGAGGTTCATGTGGGACCTATTGTTCATAATGATGGAACCTTAAGACATCATATTGGACATGGATTTATTTTACATGGTTTGAGACTAGATAAACTCTCACTGTAGACTAGTAGGATGCCTACACACTGATGGAATGAGGTTCTTCTTTTTTGATGAGAGGGACCTCATAGCAGGATAAACAGGTGTTGTGAGAAAGAGGTTATAGCCTATTACCCATTAGTTGGTGAGAGTAACCCTTAGTGAAATAGATTATTCATACATCTGGTTTCTTTCAGTTATGGAGGACTATATGGGAATCTTCCCCAAAGATGTTTTGGGACTACGTCTTAGGCGAGAGATGGATTTTTTCATAGACTTGCATCATGGGAATTCCCTGATATATTTTGCAGCATATCAGATGGCATATACTAAGCTCTGGGATCTATGATTGTAGTTGGAATACCTTCATGTGAAAGGTTTCATCAAACATACTTTGTCCACATGGTCAAATCCACTTTTGTTTGTGAAAAATGAAAACGAGAGCATACAACTTTTCATGGATTATTATCTCTTGAACCAGGCCACGATAAAGAACAAATACTCTTTTATGAAGATTTATGACCTCTTTGATCAGTTGCGAGGTGAGATATGGTTCTCCAAGATCGATCTTAGGCCCAAATACCTCCATTTTTGGGTTTGAAAGGCTGATATTACAAATTTGGCATTCTAATGTCGCTATAGACACTATGAGTTCCTAGTGATGCCCTTTGGTCTGATAAATGCCCCTGCTATTTTTATAGATTTGATGAACCTGGTCTTCTAGACATACTTGGACTAGTTTGTTGTTGTCTTCATTTAAAAAATAATCATCTAATTTTCAATAGAGGTGGGTCATGAAGATCACATGAGGAATGTCCTTGATTTACTTAGAGAGAACCAGATTTATAGAAAACTATCAAAATGCCAGTTCTGGATACATGAGGTTAACTTTCTGGGGAATTTCATTTATGAAAAAGGTTTAGTCATGGATCTAGCAAAGATCTAAGATGTGCTTTCTTGGGAGCCAACAAAGAATGTGTCATAGGTTCAAAGATTTCTTGGCTTGGTAGGGTACTATAAGAGGTTTGTGGAAGACTTCTCCAGAATCATAGCCCCTTCGACTACTCTGACATAGAATGGAAAACTGTTTACTTGGTCTAGCCAGTGCCAAAAGGCCTTCAAAGAGTTGAGGTAGAGGCTAATGAGTTCTCTAGTTTTGATACTACCAAAGGAATTTTTTGAGTTTGTAGTTTATTGCGATGCTTCCGGAGCTGGGTTTGGTTGCGTGTTGATACAATGACATGCAATTATCATATACGGGTTGAGGCAGTTGAGACCCCATGAGCATAACTTTTAGAATCATTACATAGAGCTAGAAGCAGTAGTATTTTCCTTGAGGATATGGAGGCACTATCTTCTAGGAGAGTGCTTTGTGGTTTACTCATAACATGAGAGTATCAGGTACGTCTTCACTTAGAGAGACCTGAAATTAAAGAAGTGATGATGGTTGGAGTTCATGTAGGACTAGAAATTTGAAATAGTCTATAATCCAAGAAAAATAAACATTGTAATAGATTCCCTTATAAAGAAGTCCTAGGCTCGCCTATTGTAAGAAGCGTCAAAGCAGTTAGCTTCCCTGTAGCTGAACCTGTTGGAGCAGGAGGGTACAATTTTTCTATAGTAGATGGTGTTGACTCCTTCTTTCCTCGAGCGTATGAAAGATTCCCATCTAGGAGACATGGAATACGAAGTTATACATAATAATATATCTATAGGAGACACACCAAATGGATATTATGATGGAGGGAATCATGAGATCTTATTCCATCGGAGAATAGTGGTTCCAGTTGCATTGCAAGAGGTGGTGATGCAGGAGTGTCAAACTTCTCCCTTATCTATACATCCCAGTGTGGGGAAGATATATTGAGATCTCTAGTAGAAGTTTTGGTGATCCTACATGAGATGAATTTTAGCTGAGTTCATCTCACAATGCCTCACCTGTCAGTAGGTGAAGGATGAGCACTAAGTTCCGACGAGTTTTTTGCAGCCTCTTAAGATCCGAGAGTGGAAATGGGATGACATATCCATAGACTTTGTCATAGGGTTTCTATGCACCATGAAGGGACATGACTCCATCTGGGTGATAGTTGACTGACTCATGAAGTCATTTTACTTCCTTACTATTAGGGAGTTGAGTTCGATAGAGAGTTTGGGGTAGTTTTATGTATGAGAGATTGTCCGCCTTCACGAGGTACCCTCAATGATTTTCTCTGATCGTGATGCGTGGTTTACATCAAGATTATAAAGAGTCATACCAGATGCATTAGATACCCAAATGTGGATGATTACAACCTTTCCCCCCCATACTGATGGGCAGATCGAGCGCACTATTAAGGTGCTAGAGGATATGATGAGGGTTTGCGTGTTGGATTATGGTTAGAGCTAAGAGGATCACATTCCTTTGGTATAATTTGTGTAAAATAATAGGTACCACTCTACCATCGACATGGACCATTTTGAGGACCTATATAAGAGACTATAACGACCCATACTTTACATACATTGTTAATACTTCAAAATTGAAGCACACTTATTACAACATATGATAAAACCACAAAGGACCGTATAGGTATAGTGTCTTTAGAAACTGGGAAACATAAACAACTGGTTCATAAATCTTCTACAGTGCCTCCCATTTATTTCATCATATCTAGCGTCCATTTTATCATATTCTACTTAATATCCATCTTCCTGACCTGGGGAAAAGAAAACATAAAAGGGTGAGCTCAAATGCTCAGCAAGGGCAATAAAGGAAATAAAAATCATATCATATCTTTTTTTGAAAATCATAACCTGCAAAAGAGATCATAAAATCTTAATAAATCATAGAAGTGAAAATGAGATCCCCATAATCATAACATAAAACTTGAAACTTTGTGGCATGCACACATAATCATGGAAAATCATTTCTTGTTAGTCATGACTTATTGCCAAGACTATCTTAGTGGACAAAGTCCCTTTCTGAACCGAGTTCACTCCTCGTTTCAGTCCTGTATCACTGAACCGAAATAACCTTCCGTTCCAGCCATGTCTATCTCATGAGATATAAAATCTTTACCCAATGCATTGGAGGGAGATATAGGTCCCACCCATCTTATAATGAATCCTTTCTTATGTGTGCCACATAATCATAAAACATACATCATCGCATAACACATGTAACAAAAATGGGATTCTTGAAACATCATGACATCATAAATCAATTCATATAAGATAAAGGAATTCATAAACATAATTCCATCACAACATAGTCAAAACAATGTAAAAATATGGATAGAAACAGAACCCTTTATTATCTTAGATGGAAATTAATTTTGATAAAACACTTGAATTGAATTCTTGAGGAAAATATCCTTTCTTCTTCAAAATCAATTTCTTTTCACAAAACATCATGCAATTTTAAAAGAAAGAGATTTTATTGAAAATAGTCATGAAATCTTTTATAGGAAGCTTCATGAAAATAAGGCTTTATAAAACAGTAGAAATCCGTTCGTGCCGTATAAGTTAAAAAAAACATTTTTCGTACTTTTGTCGGAAAAGTCAAAAAGTACCTCGTACGGAAAAACGAAAAAAGATTCCTTTCATATTCTTTACTAAAAACTCACCTAAGGGTAAAATTGGATTTAAACTATTGCAAGTGGATGGAAACAATATTACATATCGAGGGAACATGGATGTGGATGATAAAATACACCCCAGTAAATACTTACGAATAAACAATCTCGGATAAAAATGAGATTGTGATATTTCCCTTACCTTAGGTCCAATTTGCCTTGTATGTGTCCGAAGCTCCTGTATAATGGTTTAAATAATGTTATTGACTTATTCCAGAATCATACATATTGATATGATATCATATATGGTTCACTTATGACATTATATTGCCCGTTCTTTTGTAAATTCCATGTTAAAGAAGCGTTTTGGGTAAAATCGTTTCATTTATCGTAGGTGTTTTGACTTGTTGTTCTTGACATCAATATTACTTATATCATGATTTACTTATTTCCAGAATATAAAATATGATTTATATATCATATATATTCAGTATATATATATATATAATAGATAGATAAATAAAATGAAAAACACCGTTCATGGAGACGGTAGTCCGTACGTACGCATGAACGCTGTTTTACTTTCCTTATTGTCTTGAAATGGAAGTAAGTAGATGACATACATATATATATATACATAAATCCAGTAGCTTTATAATGTCATATATTTCATTATTATTTCTTATATATACTTTATAATCATTCTTAAATGGTTAACATGGAGAATGAATCTCATCGCGTCGTGGAGACGGTAGTCCGTACGTACGCACGAGCGATGATATCATTTCTATAAATATTGAATTGAATTGGAGTGGATTATACAATATATCAGAATCAATATTATTTTGTAATAACTATGTATAGTTATTCTTTACACCATTATACCCATCCATGTAAGGTGGTGGTGGAAAATAGATTACACCACGGCGTGGAGACGGTATTCCGTACGTACGCACGCGCGGTGATTTCTTTTTCCGTAGTATGGATAGATGGTGAAATAGGGTTGTTTCATACTTATAATAACATATCAGTATATGAGTGATACTGATGTTATTACTTCATAATGAAACAACCTAAGAAGAAGAAGTGGAAGAAGAAATAAAGATGAAAGAATTGGTAACGGTAATTACCTCTTCTTTGAAGTGCCTCTTTGAGACCTCCTCTTAGGGCACTAGAATTGGTCTTTGAGGAAGACCAGAACCACTAGGATGTTTCTAGGGAAATGGAGAAGAGATTTTGGCAGGGGTTGGCCGAGCTTGAGTGCTCAAATTGGTGTGAGGAGGAGGGGGAGGAGGTGTCCTTTTATAGGGGAGGAGAGGGGCACCTTAGGAATATCTCAAAATATTATTTTATATTAAAGTCAAAATCGGTTTATAATGGTTCCAAAGGGTCTTATTTTGAAGCTAAAGTGGGGATGGGTCTAAATCCTATCAACCAATAGAATTTAGACAAGTTTAGGATATTATTTAAACCTTATCAATTAGATTTAACTCTAAGTTAAATAATTTAACATTTACCGTGTCTTTTTGTTTTCTTTCACTATATGGTTAATACACTTACTATAACATGCCAAACGAACCCCAAATTGTTTATTATTAATATATATATCCTTATCTAAGTCATTTGGCCGAACCTTAGATTTTTAGGAATAAAATAACAATTAATAATATAATATTTGATTTAAAAACTATTTTGTGTCAATTTTGACACTATTTGATATATGATTTTTGTGAAAGTCATAACAGAATTAAATGTTCGAACCAAGTTGATTAAATCAACATTAATATATCATAGTAACCTAGAAAATTAGTGGAATTCATAAAAACTTTCAAATTACATTTATTTTGGTGTTTATAACATCAATTATGTCAATATTTCATTAATAAGATAATTACTGCATCATCGTTGTGTCATAAATAAATTAAATTATTTGATGTCTAAAAATTACAAATAAAATACCATCATGTAGGAAATCTTTTTAGCTTTCTAATGAATATTTACAATCGAATTTATCTTATGTATAACCCCATATTAAAAATGATTTACTTATTAAACTTTGATTTTAACTATTTTAACCTTTCTTTAAATAAATTAATAATAAATGTCCTAATCTAATCCAAGTGGGCCTAAATGGTCATATTTTATTCCTAAGTTTGTTTTTGGTCGAATTACACTTGTCCAATAGAATTGGGACATGTGTTAGGGTAATATTAATATCATATTTACCCTTAGTTACCCTATTTACTATTAACCGCGGTAAAAAAAAGTAAAAAGTTACTATTCACTAAAAATTATTTTCATCTCATTGAACCACATTTTAGTCCTTGATATTAACCGTGTCTGTCGGATTTTCAAAATTCTATTCACAGAAGCGGTAAAATTAAGTTTTATGCAAAATTCAGTTTTTTAACCTACCACTTAGTAGTTTCACTATTCATCAAAAATTGATGTTTTTCAGAACAATGGCAAAATTTCATCCTAAGCTATATTTCATATTCCGAATTCAAAAATGAAATCTATTTTACCAAATTCATAACATAGAAGTTGCATTAATTAATTTTATAATTAAATCCCGCTATTAAAATAAATAGCGTGTTTTTAGGAAACAATATATATCAAAAGATTGACACTTGATTATGTCTGGTTTAAATGTGAAATTACAACCAATGACCAACATTGTATTAAATTGTAAAAATATATTCTAAATATACTTTAAAACCACTCAAATTAATAATTTATCACTATTAATTATTTCGATTAAAAAAGTTGTTTTTAATTATAATTTAGTAATTTTCACTATTCATCAGAATATGAAAGTTATCCGAAAAGTACCAAAATTTCACCTTAGGCTAAATTCGATACTCCGAATCCAAGAATGAAGTTCATTTTGAAAAATAAGATTTACAGAATTTTAAAAAGTTGTTATTACTATTCATAACGGCTAGTTTTAATAATATTTTAATAGCATATCATTGTTTAGTGAAACTCGGTATTGCGTATTACACACGCTATCGAGGAAGGTCGCGATTGCGTGTAATGCAAGGCAAGTCAAGGATGCGTGTTGTGCAAGCTCCTTTCGGTGTAGCGTACAACACAAGACATTAGTGAAATAAAAAAATAATATTTTTCATAAAATCTCGGGCTGTTACATTCTACCCCCCTTAAAATGAATTTCGCCCTCGAAATTCGTCGGGGTTATAAATGGTTTACTATTCGAAAGTTTCTTTAATAGAAACCCACATCGTAAAAAGGAATGTCAAAACCAATCTTTAAAAACAAAAGTATGAAACGTAACGGTTACCCAAATAAACTAATCATTGGGTTTCCACATAGGTGAAAATATGGATATGGAAGAGAAATCTAACCATCATGTTCTGATGGAGAGTGGTAGAGAACATGGCTACGGAAAAGCCAGTAATCACAAATCCATATATTTGTGATGATATAAGGTACCATCTGATTCATCAGGTATAAGATCACTAGGACAACATTTTTGGTTTTCAAGATCATTTCCCCTAAAGTTGAAAATTTGAATTAGAATAAATACTTACTTTATTTTGGTACAATCTCACTTTTGTTCGTGCCTTGAGCAATTTCCACTTCATCTCTTAAATAAATGAAGTTGAATTTGTTATTCGTGAAGTGTTAGCAGATCATGTGATAGAATGACAGGTCATTCCATCTGTCTCAAACAAAAGGTTAGCAAAACTTATATACATAAGTCGATCTATAGTGAGATTAATCATATATGGTTCCTAAAATGGACTTATACTACATATATCATACTGCTTAATATAATAAAACTAGTTTCTACTAAACAGGGACTTCCTGTAGGTCAGTGGTAGGCGATAAAGGCCAGTCGCACTTCGGTTGTGGGTTCGATTCCTACAGCCTTGTCCGAAGCGATGGGCTGTCGCCCGTCCTGCAGGTTGTCCTTTTTCTAAAACTATATTACTATAACATCCCATCGATAATATCGAAAAAAAACAATAATCCATTCCAATCTTTAGGCTTATCCATAATACTGGAGTCCACTCTCATAGTGAAAACGATTACCAGAGATTTAATACCATCGTTGAACCCCATATATCATAAGATATGTTTTGTTGGTCACATTCCAAACATTCAAAGTCCTTAATCGCGTATTCTCTTGAATACCTTAGTGAAAACATGAGTGCAGTTAAAAGTTAACACTTTCCACATACCAAAATCCTCAAAATTCTATATACTCAAACCATGATATCACTTAGTCCTTATATCAATCATGAGCTCATGAATACTATTAAACATTTCATTTTCTCGTCTTCATTATGCGCATATCATCTTATTTCCAGAAAATATCTCAATCACTTTGAATACCACATCAATAAATATTGCAATACTCAATGATACAACATTATTTTGGAATCCCATTACATAAACACTTAATCATTCCACCACATCGTTGTCATATTCAAAATTGCCAATAGTGATCGCATGTGATTTCCCTTTGTCCTTTGCCTTCAGTGGTTGCTCATGTTGATCATCACTAACCCTTGGATTAGGGCAATTATTAGCATAATGCCCCATTTCCTTGCACTTGAAGCATTGAAGTGTTGGCGGATCATTCTGTGTATCTCTTCCTTTGTTTGCATCATTAGACATCTTCTTCCCATTATCACGGCATTCAAATGCCCGATGACCTTCTTTTCCACATTTAAAACATTTACTTGTCCCTTTAAGACAACTCCCTCCATGTTTCTTTCCACACTTTGAGCATAAGGGAAAGTTCATCTTCTTTTCTGTGTGCTCTTTAGATTTTTCTTTGAATTCCATCTTCCTCTTCTTATCAAACCCATATGACTGATGGGTTACTCCAATCTCCATCTCGACTTTGAGAGCACATCGAACGATTTCCTCGTAGCTATTGAAGTCCCTTATGGCTAACGCCCTTCGAAGACTTGGTTTTAAGCCACTAAAGAATCGATCGATCTTACTCTCAGGTTGGATAATAATACCAGAAGCGTACCTTGCAAGTCTTGTAAAATTTGCTTCATAGGTACTAACAGATTCATCATCCCTTTGCTTCAGTTCAAGGAACTCTTTCTCCATCTTTGTTCGGAGAATACGAGGGAAGTACTTATTGAAAAATAAGTTCTTGAACTCGTCCCATTCCATAGTCTCAATTTCATCCCTTTGCCTCGTATTCTTAACAAGATTCCACCATTGATCAGCATCTCCTTCTAAACGATACACTGCTAGGATGACTTTATCATGTTCAGAACGTTGAAGAACTGAAAATATCTTTTCAGTAGTACTAATCCATTGTTCAGCAACTAATGGATCAGTAGACCCGCTGAAAGAAGGTGGACGCTGCCTCATGAAGGATTCAACAGAATGTTGCTCCCTCCTTTGCTCATTTGGAAATCCTGCATGATTCATAGCTTGAGAAAGTTGTGTGAGCATGGCTACAAGATTTTGCATTCCAGCTCCCATATCATTTGGTTGCTCAGGGGGACAATCATTGCATTGCCCATCGCATTCCGCATTAACACGGTTCCTTCGGGTTCCAGCCATTGACTAAAACCAAGAAGAATAGTGTGAGCAACACTAATTATAATAGGAAACCACATAATTCAAGAATAAAATTTTCATGCTTAAGTTCTTATCCTAGGTTATTCAAGGCCATTTCTAAAACACTAAGATTGTGTTCTATGCTTAGACTTATCCTTAGGGTTTTTACTAAGGCTTTCACATCCTAGTTTCCAAAGGTTGACTATACCTTTCCTCTGATACCAACTGTAGAGACCCATACTTTACATACATTGTTAATACTTCAAAATTGAAGCACACTTATTACAACATATGATAAAACCACAAAGGACCGTATAGGTATAGTGTCTTTAGAAACTGGGAAACATAAACAACTGGTTCATAAATCTTCTACAGTGCCTCCCATTTATTTCATCATATCTAGCGTCCCTTTTATCATATTCTACTTAATATCCATCTTCCTGACCTGGGGAAAAGAAAACATAAAAGGGTGAGCTCAAATGCTCAGCAAGGGCAATAAAGGAAATAAAAATCATATCATATCTTTTTTTGAAAATCATAACCTGCAAAAGAGATCATAAAATCTTAATAAATCATAGAAGTGAAAATGAGATCCCCATAATCATAACATAAAACTTGAAACTTTGTGGCATGCACACATAATCATGGAAAATCATTTCTTGTTAGTCATGACTTATTGCCAAGACTATCTTAGTGGACAAAGTCCCTTTCTGAACCGAGTTCACTCCTCGTTTCAGTCCTGTATCACTGAACCGAAATAACCTTCCGTTCCAGCCATGTCTATCTCATGAGATATAAAATCTTTACCCAATGCATTGGAGGGAGATATAGGTCCCACCCATCTTATAATGAATCCTTTCTTATGTGTGCCACATAATCATAAAACATACATCATCGCATAACACATGTAACAAAAATGGGATTCTTGAAACATCATGACATCATAAATCAATTCATATAAGATAAAGGAATTCATAAACATAATTCCATCACAACATAGTCAAAACAATGTAAAAATATGGATAGAAACAGAACCCTTTATTATCTTAGATGGAAATTAATTTTGATAAAACACTTGAATTGAATTCTTGAGGAAAATATCCTTTCTTCTTCAAAATCAATTTCTTTTCACAAAACATCATGCAATTTTAAAAGAAAGATATTTTATTGAAAATAGTCATGAAATCTTTTATAGGAAGCTTCATGAAAATAAGGCTTTATAAAACAGTAGAAATCCGTTCGTGCCGTATAAGTTAAAAAAAACATTTTTCGTACTTTTGTCGGAAAAGTCAAAAAGTACCTCGTACGGAAAAACGACAAAAGATTCCTTTCATATTCTTTACTAAAAACTCACCTAAGGGTAAAATTGGATTTAAACTATTGCAAGTGGATGGAAACAATATTACATATCGAGGGAACATGGATGTGGATGATAAAATACACCCCAGTAAATACTTACGAATAAACAATCTTGGATAAAAATGAGATTGTGATATTTCCCTTACCTTAGGTCCAATTTGCCTTGTATGTGTCCGAAGCTCCTGTATAATGGTTTAAATAATGTTATTGACTTATTCCAGAATCATACATATTGATATGATATCATATATGGTTCACTTATGACATTATATTGCCCGTTCTTTTGTAAATTCCATGTTAAAGAAGCGTTTTGGGTAAAATCGTTTCATTTATCGTAGGTGTTTTGACTTGTTGTTCTTGACATCAATATTACTTATATCATGATTTACTTATTTCCAGAATATAAAATATGGTTTATATATCATATATATTCAGTATATATATATATATAATAGATAGATAAATAAAATGAAAAACACCGTTCATGGAGACGGTAGTCCGTACGTACGCATGAACGCTGTTTTACTTTCCTTATTGTCTTGAAATGGAAGTAAGTAGATGACATAAATATATATATATACATAAATCCAGTAGCTTTATAATGTCATATATTTCATTATTATTTCTTATATATACTTTATAATCATTCTTAAATGGTTAACATGGAGAATGAATCTCATCGCGTCGTGGAGACGGTAGTCCGTACGTACGCACGAGCGATGATATCATTTCTATAAATATTGAATTGAATTGGAGTGGATTATACAATATATCAGAATCAATATGAATTTGTAATAACTATGTATAGTTATTCTTTACACCATTATACCCATCCATGTAAGGTGGTGGTGGAAAATAGATTACACCACGGCGTGGAGACGGTATTCCGTACGTACGCACGCGCGGTGATTTCTTTTTCCGTAGTATGGATAGATGGTGAAATAGGGTTGTTTCATACTTATAATAACATATCAGTATATGAGTTATACTGATGTTATTACTTCATAATGAAACAACCTAAGAAGAAGAAGTGGAAGAAGAAATAAAGATGAAAGAATTGGTAATGGTAATTACCTCTTCTTTGAAGTGCCTCTTTGAGACCTCCTCTTAGGGCACTAGAATTGGTCTTTGAGGAAGACCAGAACCACTAGGATGTTTCTAGGGAAATGGAGAAGAGATTTTGGCAGGGGTTGGCCGAGCTTGAGTGCTCAAATTGGTGTGAGGAGGAGGGGGAGGAGGTGTCCTTTTATAGGGGAGGAGAGGGGCACCTTAGGAATATCTCAAAATATTATTTTATATTAAAGTCAAAATCGGTTTATAATGGTTCCAAAGGGTCTTATTTCGAAGCTAAAGTGGGGATGGGTCTAAATCCTATCAACCAATAGAATTTAGACAAGTTTAGGATATTATTTAAACCTTATCAATTAGATTTAACTCTAAGTTAAATAATTTAACATTTACCGTGTCTTTTTGTTTTCTTTCACTATATGGTTAATACACTTACTATAACATGCCAAACGAACCCCAAATTGTTTATTATTAATATATATATCCTTATCTAAGTCATTTGGCCGAACCTTAGATTTTTAGGAATAAAATAACAATTAATAATATAATATTTGATTTAAAAACTATTTTGTGTCAATTTTGACACTATTTGATATATGATTTTTGTGAAAGTCATAACAGAATTAAATGTTCGAACCAAGTTGATTAAATCAACATTAATATATCATAGTAACCTAGAAAATTAGTGGAATTCATAAAAACTTTCAAATTACATTTATTTTGGTGTTTATAACATCAATTATGTCAATATTTCATTAATAAGATAATTACTGCATCATCGTTGTGTCATAAATAAATTAAATTATTTGATGTCTAAAAATTACAAATAAAATACCATCATGTAGGAAATCTTTTTAGCTTTCTAATGAATATTTACAATCGAATTTATCTTATGTATAACCCCATATTAAAAATGATTTACTTATTAAACTTTGATTTTAACTATTTTAACATTTCTTTAAATAAATTAATAATAAATGTCCTAATCTAATCCAAGTGGGCCTAAATGGTCATATTTTATTCCTAAGTTTGTTTTTGGTCGAATTACACTTGTCCAATAGAATTGGGACATGTGTTAGGGTAATATTAATATCATATTTACCCTTAGTTACCCTATTTACTATTAACCGCGGTAAAAAAAAGTAAAAAGTTACTATTCACTAAAAATTATTTTCATCTCATTGAACCACATTTTAGTCCTTGATATTAACCGTGTCTGTCGGATTTTCAAAATTCTATTCACAGAAGCGGTAAAATTAAGTTTTATGCAAAATTCAGTTTTTTAACCTACCACTTAGTAGTTTCACTATTCATCAAAAATTGATGTTTTTCAGAACAATGGCAAAATTTCATCCTAAGCTATATTTCATATTCCGAATTCAAAAATGAAATCTATTTTACCAAATTCATAACATAGAAGTTGCATTAATTAATTTTATAATTAAATCCCACTATTAAAATAAATAGCGTGTTTTTAGGAAACAATATATATCAAAAGATTGACACTTGATTATGTCTGGTTTAAATGTGAAATTACAACCAATGACCAACATTGTATTAAATTGTAAAAATATATTCTAAATATACTTTAAAACCACTCAAATTAATAATTTATCACTATTAATTATTTCGATTAAAAAAGTTGTTTTTAATTATAATTTAGTAATTTTCACTATTCATCAGAATATGAAAGTTATCCGAAAAGTACCAAAATTTCACCTTAGGCTAAATTCGATACTCCGAATCCAAGAATGAAGTTCATTTTGAAAAATAAGATTTACAGAATTTTAAAAAGTTGTTATTACTATTCATAACGGCTAGTTTTAATAATATTTTAATAGCATATCATTGTTTAGTGAAACTCGGTATTGCGTATTACACACGCTATCGAGGAAGGTCGCGATTGCGTGTAATGCAAGGCAAGTCAAGGATGCGTGTTGTGCAAGCTCCTTTTGGTGTAGCGTACAACACAAGACATTAGTGAAATAAAAAAAATAATATTTTTCATAAAATCTCGGGCTGTTACAGAGACCCTTTAGGTCACCCTTATGCTAGATGGAGGTTGGGGAGTCATCTCTCATGGGACCATATCTGGTGCAAGAGATGACGGAGAAAGTGTAGGTCATCCATGAGCGGATGAAGATGGCCCAGAGAAGACAAAAATCATAAGAAGATCACCATTGTATGCCCTTGGAGTTTGAGTATGAAGACCAAATCTTCTTGAGTGTCTCCCCACAACATGAAATGTGGGTGTTTATTTAGGGAGGCAATCTATCCCCAAGGTTCATCAGGCTGTTTGATATCTTGTAGAGGGTTGGAAAGGTTTCCTACCGCCTCTCCCTACCCTTACAACTATAGTGAATGCATGACGTCTTCCACATAATGTAGATGAGGAGGTACGTTCCTGATCCTATACACATCATTGACTAGGGAAAGATGGACATCAAGGATGGAGATACCTTTTCAGAGTACCCATTAGTGATCGAGGACTGATAGAAACAAAACTTGCAAGGACGGACCATACCTTTGGTTCACATGTTGTGGCAACATGGAAACTTGCAGGAGAGTTCCTAAAAGTGGGAGATCCAGATGTGGGATTAGTATCCCGAGTTGTTTTCCTAGTTTTTTATTTTCAAGGATGAATATATTGAAGGAGGGAATATTGTAGAGACCTAGTTTTTTTTCTTGTAAGACTTTGAAATATTTCTAAATATATTTCTAGAGCTAAGAACTGAGATGGCACGTGATTCTGAGGCCCGGTGTTCCCAAAATTAATTTTATAAAAATTATTAAATATATTTTATATTATGGGTGCATGGTTAATTAAATAAAATGGGATAACTTTTAAATGGATGATTGGATTGGAAATCTGCGACCACGGTTGGGTCTAAAATGCAATGATCAACCTTGGCATGATATAAAATTGGTCGGTGTGGGATTTTCAGACCTCTCGCTCATTGGAAGCATGTTTAAGTGATTCTATAAATAAATAAATTAATTTATTAAATTTCATTTTGACTTAATAAGATCCTATAAGTATGTGGTTAGGGAGAATTTTCACTGGTTGGCTCATAATTCTTTCACTGCAGATGAAGATCTCGTTCACCTCCTCTGTTGGTAAATTTCTTCAACCAATGACAAACCTCTAGATCAAGGTAGATAGAGTGCAACAGATCCTCCTTCCACCATTGGCAGATGCGTTTTTCAATAATGAATGATACAAAAAAGATTTAGGGATCATCTTTGGTGATTTTTACACCTTGGATTAAATGATTAAGTAGTTTGATTATTATTCATCAATCTGTGCCCCTACCTGAACTTCTTATTCATCCCCAAAGAATTGAAACTAGATTATTTTCCTTTATCTAATCAGTTATTTTTAACCCAAATTGAATGATCTTTATCATTGGTCTATAATTCTTGGACAATGATCATAAACCTTTGTTCTTTATGCATTTATTCCACATTTTTATTCTTTCTTCACCATTGGAACCCCGTGGTTCCCGACTCGATAGTTTTCGGGTGACCCAAGCTCGATCGGGTGATCCAATCCATGGGAGATTGACGAAACGATGACATAATCAAAAGAAGAGCATAGATCTAGAAAATTCATGATGAATGGATGGTGATAATGACAATTGGGAGATGGATTATCATGTTTTGAATGGATAGGCATGAGAGGAACAAAGAGATACACCCTCATTCGTTCTGGCGATCGATTTTCGGTGAATGGTGGACAAAAAGCATGAATTATGGCTAGATCTATGAGATATGGGATGAAATGATCTGGGGTCTATGGAGGTTTGAATGGATTTGATGCACATAGATTGGATCTACAACATCCTAATATTCAGAAAAAATATCAACTACACACCATGTAGTATGAAGAACACCTGGTGTGTAACCACCCTCAACGGTAGTTCTTGGGTTTAGAAAACATTAAGGATGAACCCATGTGTAGTACTCCCTCAAACTCCATGTATGCATCCCCATTTGGAAAAAAATGTGATGGGTCACATGAGCGGGGAATCCGTGTAAGAGAACACATACATAGTTTGACCGCATGGGTGATATCATATGTGTACCAACATGCAATGTACCAAAGTATATGGACCCCAGGGCTGAGTACACAGACACAACCAGAAGACACGAACTGGTCCCCAGATAGGTGGGACATTGCATGTAGTCCACCTACATGGCATGTACCTTTACATGGAAAAGACATGTGTACCATCTAGAGACATGTCCATATAGTGTATAGGGACCACACGCCCTGTGGGTCCCATCACACGCTATGTTCTAATTGAGCTCTTCTGAGAAATCTTCAAACCTTCATATATTCTTCGTTTGAACTCAGATTTTGGCCTGTGAGATACCTATATTAAGTGTTTTTCCACGTAAAACATGATGGTTACATAATAAGAATCTTTTGTGATATGATGTGAATGTTTCAGGATTGGAACCTGTAGAGGCAACACCCAATGACGACATCGATCACATAGAATCACCAGAATAATACCGAAATTACCCTCTAGATAGGATAGGCAGTGTCATTCCCAAATGAAAGTCTCAAGCTTACCCTATAGTAGGTCTAGGAAGTGGTGTTCCTTGATGATCTTTTCAAGTTACCCCCTAATAGAAATGTGAACTGGAGTTCCTCAACATTCTTGGCTTACCCTCTAGCTGGGAAGGGTGGTGGCATTCCCTGATGAAATCTTCCAGGTATAACCCTCCAGCTGGGCTAGGTAGTGGTGTTTTCCTAACAACTCACTGGGCTTACCCTCTAATTGGACTGTGTAGTGACATTCCCCAGTGACCTTCCTGAGTGGTACCCTCCAGCTAGGTTGTGCAGTGGAATTCCTTGATGACTACCAAAGTAGGACCCTCCTGTCATACCAGGGGATGAGATCCTTTTTTAAATGGGTGTCCCCTCGAATATAAGACACAATGGTGAGGCATGTTTTAATGTACCTTTGAAATCATGAGAAAGTGGGATGCTTTCCCCACCGAGACACATTATTGTGACATGACTTAAAACCATGTGGGTGAGTCAGTGCTACCCAAAGAGGATATTATCATGGTGTGGTGATTGATTCCCTTTGACTTGTGTGTCCTAGGAAGATAATTGAGATGTTGGGAATCTTATATGGACTTTGGAACTTTTGGTTACTCATCTTCTTGGTCTAAGCAGTGAGATGTAGATCCCCTTACTCTATCATTTGGGGTTCTTTGACTGAGTGTGTGTGTGTGTGTGTGTATATATCATGTTTTAGTTTTCACTCCTTTGGTTTTGATTACTCTTCTTCCAGGAGAGGCAAAGACGTGAGGGCTATTTTACTTGATTTTTGTGTTTATCTTCTCATGGTTGGAAGAAAATACTCTCTTACTATAGGTTGTGAAGACTCTATGATAAGTTCATCTTCTCACAATTTTTAGTTCCTTATGTTTGGATGAGTTTACATTCACTCTTTTTTTTGGGTTGAGCTATACTCTTTTACCATACCCTGTTCTATCAACTTATTTACTCTTCAGTTGTATATCTTAATGCTCCCCCTTAAACTTTTCAGGGCATCATACTGGGTATTTATATACTCACCCATGCATGAAATTATCCCAATATGTGTCATGTCTTTTACAGACAGCAGACGGGTCAATCATGAATTCAGAGAAGCTTAGGGATACAGACTATTTGGACCATGTATGGTGGTCATAGATTGGGATACAGGATTTTGGCTCTCAGTTGTTTCCTCTTTTCTAGTTTTTTTAGGTTGGGACATATTTCTAGGTGGATGTGTATTTTTTCATTTTCTTTTTAGTTTAAACTACTGTACTTCATTTGTTTAGTGGCCCATACATCTTTGGTTTACTTATGGTAGTGTTTCATCTTTTACTTTTTTTCCCTCTTCACTTTTTCATTGAGTTGGCTATGTCCGTGTGTACAGGTTAATATGAAAAGGCCTCCCTTCGACGCTTGTCACCACCCCTTAGACTATGGAGGTGGGCTTGGGGTAGTTGCAGCTAGAGCCCCATCATGGGTCGGGTCATGAAAGTGGGGTATACCATTTTAGCTCAAGTGTGATGCTTTTCACTATGTAGTTGGGGGAAGTATTTTCAAAACACAACGATCGAGATCCACATGTCATTACATATGACACATGCACACTAGAACCTATCCAAGAAAATTACACCACTATTGAAAAATAATTTCTATCCATTGTGTTTTACTTGGATAAATTCAAGTCATATCTTTTAGGGTCCAAAGTGAATGTGTATTATAACCTTGTATCCCTCAAGCACCTCCTTAAGAAACTAAAATCTAATCCAGATATCATTAATTGGATACCACTCCTTCATAAATTAAACTTATAAATTTGGTATAAAAATTACTAGAGAATGTAGTGGTTAACCATATTACTATGGTCTATTCATCATCAGACATTGAATCATCCCCCTACATTACCATAAATGAAATGTTTCCTCAAGAAAAATTGTATTGAATATAAGATGTTATTCCCTAGAATATTGGAATTGTAAATTATTTGGAAGCATCATTAATTCCTACTAAATCAATAAAAACCAAGTCGATCATATTAGACACGAGTATTACTAGAATATTTACTATTAACCCTACTATTAATACACATGAAGTGATAAATTCTCAAGGCATTGTTTTCTTAATAGAGAATTTTAGTCCACCCTAGGGTTCTATCACACTCTTGCATGTATAGTCCACTTCACTACACATCATACATGTTTTTTGGATATTTTGGACAATATTATTTTGGGATGCCCATGATTTTTTATATATTTTCCTTATTGTTGGAGGATATAGAATGTCTTCAAAGGAAGTGAAATTCCACAATAGCCATATATTTTCATTGATATTTTTAATGTTTGGTGCATTGACTTTATGGTATCATTTCCTAATTCATTTGGAAACTTTTATGTTATCCTAGAAGTGAATTATGTGTCTAAATTTATAAAATCATAAGCCACAAATACTGATGTATCAAAGGTAGTTGTGGAATTTTTGATAACATAAATATTTTTAGGTTTAGATTGACAAAGTTCATTATTAGTGACTGGGGTTCTCATTTATGTAACTAAAAAATGAAAGAAATTTTACATCAGTATGGGTTTGACCATTGAACTTCTACAACTTATCACCCCCAAACTAATGAGAAATCAAATATTTATAATAGAGAGGTAAAATAAATTCTTGAATACATGGTCTAAAACATTAGAAAATATAGGAATCTTAAAATCAATGATGCATTTTGGGATTACCATACTACTTTAAAAAATATCATTGTCATTTCACCTTATCATTATGTATTCAAAAAAAGTTTCCAACTCTATATTAAGATAAACCATTAGACCCATTGGCCCATTTATTAATGCAGTTCTAATATTTATTTTGCAGGTTCATAAAGGAAATTGTAGATTCAGGGGTTATAGTAAAAATTAATAGATTTATATGATAACTCATAAATATTAAAGAAAGAATAAAGACTGCCCATTATTGCCTCATCCTTCATTACCAGTTCCATATTAGGAAGAAATCCCTCCTTTATAATGAAATTTTAAATTTTAACCCATGTAAGATTTTTTCCCACTGGGTTTTCCTATACACTATCACTAATGTATATCATTTTGGGATTTTTCAAGTTAAATAAAGAAAATTAACATACAATCACTCTCAATGGGATATAGATTAAGTACCTCTATAAAACCCTTATAGAGACCCATGTGGAGGGACTCTAATTTTATGAATTCATTTATCTATTACACCCATCAGGCTATATACTTCCTTCACACCTTCTCTTTAATTATTGTGAGGAAACTATGAACTCTAGGAGTGTGTAGGGGATACTTTACTAAGTTACTTAAGACATTGTTTTTTTCATATTTCTTATTTTTATTTATTTTTTATTATTATATGGTGTTTTTATGTTTTATCTCTTCTTATTCATCTTTTTTTTTCATTTTTTTCTAGAATACTTATTTTAAGTGCATTTATAATCATTAAATTAATTGAAAATTATTGTTAAATTTCCCTATTTTAACTTTTTTAAAATTTCAATAAAATTTATTTCACTAATGGAATATGAGTTTGAGAAATAATCTAATATTTATGGGTATTGTTTTTAAAATTGGATATTTTTCAATGATATAAATAGTTGTATCTTTACAAAACATTAGAAATATTGATATTATATATGTGAGTTTTTTATAAAAAATTGTGTTATTTAATATATCTATACATCATTGCACACAATCATGAAATGTGAATACTTATTATATAATCTAAGGTAAATATAAGTTAGGTTAATGTTATTCATATTTGAAATTGATTTTTCTAAAAATTCATTTCTTATCTAATTAATTTCATCACTATACCAGATTAACCAATGGTTGATAGTTAATTTTGTTGAAATAATAGAAACAATAAATAATAATAATAATAATAATAATAAAACACAACATATATAATAAAACAAAAATGTTTTGAATTTCATGAATGCTTATGTGAGTGAGTTTTGAAATTTTATTGTAAAGGGTATAGGTAATGTTCTGTAGAAAGCACCAGGTAAGCCAAAAAAAATTAAAATGACCTGTATTTTTTGAATAGATATTGAAAAAGATAAGTATGAAATGTTTTTCACACACATACATGGGGATTAAGGTCCATTGTTGACTCATAAATTTCTTTTCTAAAATTTGTATCATATATATTCTTAAATTTTATTCTAATGCAATTTATGAGACACATCTTTCTATGCTTACTGAGATTAACTACTTGGTGTGGGTATTTCTATGGTCACATTGATACCATGAATTTAATTTTCTCTGAATGTTAAACCTACATGAATAGGTAAATTTCTTCATGAATATTTTATAAAATTTTAATTTTTTCTGAAGTGTGAATGTTCAGGTGTGGGGGTGGGATCACATCATGATTCACTATTCTATTCCACCCTTACACCACTGTGATAAATTGTTTTTATATGGAAATTTCCTAAGTTAATAATAAATCAAAATTATCATTTGATTTAATTAATTAATTTTAAATAATATTAAGATGGTAAATATAACTATTTTTTTATGTTTACATCTTAAGTGGTGGTGATTTGGAATTCCCAAGATAAAGTAGAAGTAAAATGGGCCAAACTGCATGGAAACTCAAGAACACATGTGCACTTATTTTCATATTATGAAACATTTGTCCATATAATAGGGATGAATTTTTTTGGATGGATTCCTAACTATGAGGGATACAACTCTTTAGAATAAACCAAAGACCAGTTCATTTATATGGTGGAACAAATAAAGTGATTTTTTATAATATTGAAATTGATTGATGTTATGAGTAAAACTAGGTATTTTGATGATATCTCTAATTATTGAAATTGTTTACCTCTATATTTCATAGGGATAATTTCAAAAGTCCTAAAAAAGATATTATATTTTTTTAATGTATATATAAGGTTTTTTACTTTCCTAAAACCTATTTATAAATGGTAATATGAAATATGTGTGCAAAAACCACTACCTCCTCTTGCATATAAATTAGCACCATGGGAACCTCAATTTTAAGTTATGTAAGTCGGTAAAATTATATAATTTTAGATATTCATAGGGTTACTCTTTTCATATTAGACATTATAGATTTACCTATACTCATAGAGAGAGAGAAAGAGTGTAGGCATAGTTCTATACATGATTTCTCCTCTTGATGGTGGGATAAATGATGGGTGATCATTGTGAAGGAGATATTATATTAGAGAGGGAGTTATGACATGTAATTTACTATGGGTTTGGTGTATTTTATGGTTTCAATAGATATTTTAAATTTATAACGAATTTTTCATTATTTTAATATAATATTGTGCTGTATTTAAATGAAACACTTTTATTTAATTATAGATCAGTTTACAATTTCATGTCTGTGACTTGTGTTGTACCAATTAGAAAACACATGATTCATTTTCTTTATCTAACAGTTGAGATTACGTCTTTCTTTATCAGTAATTTTAATATATATATAGGCTATAAATTTACTACATGATTTAAATGTTAGGGTTTAGTTCTACATGCTTCATTATAGAGTCTTAGAGGGTAACCTAGATCTTAGTTATCCCTTAACCAAAGAATTATAATAAAAACTAATAATCAAATAAGAAAAAGTAACTTTTTAAGAGGTGTAACAACCTATCAATGATTTCCTTATCATATTTCTCTCAAACTCCTATTTAATTTTTAAATAAATTAACTTTATTTAAGTTACTTCATTTAAATTCTTAAAAGATAATCAACCCCATATTTTCATTTTTCATTTTTTAAATATTATTTAAAATACTCACTTTAAATTATCTAACACTTATTGAGAAATGGTCTAGGTTATTTCCTATACTATAAATAATCTCTAAAAACCTAATTAATTTGACACATAATGACAATGAATTAACATATTCCATATATTATGGAAATATCTACACCTATTGGGAATAAAAAAGAGTTTAGCTTCCAATGTCCTTCATGTATTTTCTCTATATCTGAGGTGGAGTTATGATATGAATTTCATATTTTCAATATGTTCCTCTATAATATTATTTTTGGGATGGATTGGATGATCGTATATAATGACTTTATAGATTATTATCATTATAGGGTGACCTTTATTACTCATGATGGGAACTCCCAGTTATTCCAAAGAGAATAAAACCCACCATTTAGTCGAGTGGGACCACCTCTTCCTTAGATCATAAATTTGATATTTAAAATTTCATCTCTTCTACTGGAGTTATATAGAGGTAGTTTTAGTATAAAAGTTTCTCCCATGATCAAAGAGTTTCATGAAATGTTCTCGAATGACTTCTCAAGGCTACCTCCTAAGTGGATGGTCAAGTTCTTTATTGATCTAGTGCCCAAGATGCAGCCAATTTCATTACCTTCATATCAAATGGAACTAGATGAGTTGATGTAATATAAAATTCTATTTGATAATTTGGAGTCCTTGGGCTTCATTCCTCCAAGTGTGCCTCCATAGGCTACAACTGTACTCCTTGCTAAGAAAGAAGATGGAACTATTCACTTATGCATCAAGTATAGGAAGATGAACTGAGTCAATATAAAGAATAAACACCCCTTTCTTCACATTGATGAACTTTTTGATAAAAATGGGAATGGTGGTTCTAGAATATTGATCTTCATTTGGGGTATCATCAACTCATAGTGAAGGTGTTTGATATTATCTAGACTAATTTTAGAAGCATGTAAGGTCATTTTGAGTACATAGTAATACCATTTGGCCTGAATAATTATTCTATAGAATTCATAGATCTTATGAACTAGATATTCAATCAATACATTAAATCCTTTTTCGTGGTATTCATATATGATGTATTGGTTTCTTCTAAAACCAGATAAGATTATAAAAATTACTTGAGGATTATTTTAGAATTCTCTATGATCATCACCTGAAACACCCCAAGCTTCCACAGTACGTTTCCCTTTGAATAATACAATAGCTTGCACTGTACGCAACTTTGAGTTCTAGCACACTATGAAAAATCAAACTAGCCATTTAAAAAGCAGTTATGAATAGTAATACCCACTTTTTGAAATTTTTTAAATTTTATTTTTTAATATGGATTTCATTTTTGGATTTTGAATATCAAAATTAGCTTAGGGTAACTTTTTGTTATTTTTCTGAAAACTTTCATTTCTTGATGAATAGTGAAAAACACTACGTTATTGTTTAAAACCGACTTTTATTTAAATAATAATTATTTTTATTTAAATTTATTTTAAAGTCAAAATAGATACATAATACCAATATTATTCCAATGTAATTCATTGGAGTCATTTTATAATAAGATTAGATATATAAAATTTTATTGAACTTTTTAACATCTTTTACCCACCTTCTAGGCATATTTGAAAATTTGCATAAAATATAATTTTACCGCTTCTGTGAATTAAATTTAAAAAATATGAGAGACACAGTTGAAATCAGTAAGTAAAATGTGGTTCAATAGGATGAAAATAATTTTTGGTGAATAGTAACTTTTGAATTTTATTTACCACGGTTAAAAGTAAATAGGGTAATTAAAGGTAAAAATGATATTATAATTACCCTAAAACATGTCCTAATTCTATTGGACAAGTGTATTTCAACCTAAACCAACTTAGGAATAAAATACGATCTTTTTTGATCCACTTGGATTAGATTAGGACATTTATTATTATTTTATTTGAAGAAGAGCTAAAAGTGTTAAATTCAAATTTTAATAACTAAAACATTTTTATTATAGGGTTATACATAAGATAATTTCGACTATAAATATTAAATATAAATATAAAAATATTTCCTACATAATGGTATTTAATTTATAATTTTTATACATTAAATAATTAAATTTATTTATGACATAATGATGATGCAGGAATTACCTTATTAATAAAAGATTAAAACAATTGATATTATAAATATCAAAATAAATGAAAATTGAGACTTTTGATGCCATACACGAATTTTCTAGGTGAATATGACATGTCAGGGTCGATTTAATGTATTTTTTCTATGTAATCAAGTTTTTTTGACTTTCACAAAATTCAAATACTAAATAGTGTCAAAATTGACATAAACCAGCTTTAAAAAAAATACTATATTATTATATGATATAATATTCCTAAAAATATAAGGTTTGATCATAGAACTTATATAATGATAGATATATCATTAATTAACCACTTGAGGTTCTCTTGGCATTTTATAGTATGTTTATTAACCGTATAATATAAAAATACAAGGAGACATGGTAAATGTCAAACTATTTAACTAAGAGTTAAATATAAAAGATATAGTTAATATGATGACCTAAACTTGTCGAAAACCTATTGGTTGAGAATATTTAAACCCATACCCACCTTATCCTTGAATAAATACATTTTTATCCATTAGAAACTGAAAATTATTTTATAATAAAATAATATTTCAATCTTTTCCTAAAGTAACACCCACCTCTCTTATAAAAGGGTACTTCCTCTTCTCTTAATTTCACACCTCCAAAGACTTTTGAATTGCCAAAAACCTACTCAAATATCCTTCCAAATACCCTAAATTAAACCTAGATTCCTTAATTTGATCATAAATACAACCTAAAGTGCACTTTTGATCAAATCAAAAGGAATCACTCGAAGAAGAGGTTATTATTTCATCACCTCTTTCAAGTTCTTTTCTTCTTAAACTTCCTCTTTCATTGTTGTTTACATACCAAAATAATAAACTAAGTACATTATACATATTATGATGTTATTATAAATATGGTACGACCATATTAATTATTCTATCCATCCTATGAATGACAATGTCACCACACGTGCGTACGTACGGCTTATCGTCTCCGCGTCGTGGTGTAGTTTTTTATTCAACACTACATTATTTGGATGAGTATAATAATTAGTATAATTGATTTAAATAATAAATATAAAATGTTAATTATTCTGTATATATAATATACCATCCAATTATATATGATTTCACCATCAATAGAATTATATTGTCGCTCGTGCGTACGTACGACTTACCGTCTCCACGACACGGTGAGATTTCATTCCCCATCGTAACCATTCCCGAATAATTTTAATTTTATGATTAAAAATAATGTTTAAGAACTTAATATAATTCTATATATGAATAAAATACATCCTATCTGTAACAAACATGGCTTACATAACAAAACATATAAAGGAAAATGAATCAGTTAACACCTAAAACAATGATACTACTGAAATATTAATAACAAAGTAATATTATAATATCATATATGATATCATATTTATGTATATGTATTCTTTTATAATTTAATAAAAATTATTTAACCATTATATAGGAGGTTAATGTACCCTCGACTAAGGAAGAATACAAGGTAAGGGTTAATTTTACAATCTCTTTATTATCTGAGGTTGTTTATATGTGAGTATCTACTAGGACCTCTTTGTCATCCACATCCATGTTTCTTAAAAATGTATTTCAAAACATTTATACTATTTACTAGATTATGGGTTAAATTCATTTATACCCTTGTTTGACTTTTTATAAAATGGTTTGAAAGGAATCTTTCTGTCACTTTCCAAACAAGGTACTTTATGACCTTTTTGACAAATTAAGGAAAGAATGTTTTTTAACTTATACGATGGGTGCGACTATTTTCCGCCATTATAACACCTTTGAAAATTCCCTTATAATATTATAAGAATATTTTAAAAATAAATGTTTTCTTTACTTTTGAATTATTTCAATGTAGAAATAAATATTTCACTCAAAGAGTTTTTCGATTGACTTCATCTATGTCAACATCCTTCATTGGATTTTACATTTGTCTGAAGTTGATTTATTATGATATAATCTTCCGTATTGTATTAAAGGTTTTGTGATATGTTTGACTGTAGATGTTCTATTTTTATACTATTCATAGTTTATGGTTAAAGTATTTACATTTTTATGCTAGTTTTAATACGAATGTTTATATTATGTTTCAACCATTTTATATGAGGAATGTATTGGACTTAGAAAGTGACAGGTGGAGCCCTCTATAGATACTTGATGCATTGGTAGGTATCATGAGAAAATCTAGTGTCTTGGAATAAGGCCTTGACAAAATATTATTTGTAGTCTTGGCACGAGGCCTTGACTATGTGGTTGTAATGTCCAACATTTTGCATTCCATCATTATGAAATTAGTTATTGATATTCCATGTGATTATTTGAATAGTAGAATATCCATGTCAATAAGTAAATTACATTATTTGATTTATATTTTCCACATTATTTTGAAGTTTAAGTTTAAAAGGCCTATGTTTTAATCTTATACATTGCCTTAAATGTTTATACTTATTTATGATAGTTTACACTATATTGTTATCCTTACTGAGAATCTGAGCTCACCCTTTCTATGTTTTATTTTTCCCAGGATGCAAAGTAGTATATTATGACTGACCTGTAGGGATATTCTAAAGGATATGAATGTGTTCAAAGGAGAAACAATGTTTTTGTTTTTTATTTCATAATGTAAGGAAAAACTTTTGCATGTATCTAGTACTTCCAAGGATACTAAATGGAACAGTATTTCTGGATTTGATCCCTTGTGATCAAGCCAATATTATGTAATAATGCACCGACATTGGGTAACTAGGGCCTGGGAATTATAGTTGGTATCATAGGAAGTTTAGTACAAACATTGGAAGCTAGATTTAGAAAAACCATGATTAGAAAAAATTACCCTAAGATATACTTTGAGGATTAGTATAGAAGAACTTCCTAGAATTATGGTAGTGTTGAGATTTGTGAATTTTACAAGAAATACATCCTTGTCTAGATACGAGTAGTTAGAGGAAGCTCTGAAACAGATGTACCTAGGAGTGAAAACTTCGACAAGGAGTTTCGGGCTTGACCTGGGGTATCCTGGTACACGACAACGGGCCTTGCTGCACTCTTGGTTACGACACTTTCGGGAGATATGCTTAGGATATTAACATTTTATTTACAAAACAATATGAATGATTTATGAGTAAATAATTCCTCAAAGATTTTTTTTATGATTATGGATTATATCCATAGACTGTTCAATTTATGTTAAGTGTTTTACAAGTTTGGAATTATGTATTGCAATTCATAAACTAATCTAGCGTATTCCATTGTTTAGAAATGTCTCATATTGTAAGGAATGGAAACCGTATCAATGCACGTAATCCATGGAGGTATTTCCCTCCTACTCATGATAATTACAGTGAATCTAGTGATGCAACTCGTGCTGAACAACTTATAACCAAACTAGGACAACTCAGTCAGGTTATGAATAATAACCTTACCCATACGGTACACCCTGATCCAAAATGCAGAGGATAAATGTTAGAACGCTTCATGAGTAAACAACCCCCAACATTCAATGGGACTACAAATCCATTTGTAGCTGAGCAATGGATAAGTTCCTTATAGAAAATATTTCACGATTTGGGGAGTAACGAAAAGGAAAAAATTTTCATGGCAGTTTATCACCTCATAGGAGATAGAGATCAATGGTGGTCATTGATTCAAAACACAAAGGAATATGGTGAAGTATTAAATATGGAATGGAGGGAGTTTAAAGAGATGTTATTATAAAAATATTTTCCTCATGAACATCAAGTGGATATGGAAAGGCAATTTCTGAGTTTGAGGCAAAAGGAGGATGAGCATGTCGTAAAGTATGAGGCTAACTTTTTAAGGTTAGCAAGGCATGCAATAGATTATATACGTAACCCAAGGAGTAATATTGATCGATCCTTTTATGGGTTAAAACCATTTCTCTTTTGAGAGTTAGTGTCACAATCCTTCTTTTCATACAAATATATAGTCTCATGTGCTATCAAGACAGAAAAGGAATTATCTAAGTCTTACAACTTTAAAGTGAAGCAACAGAAGAAGAGATCTATTTAACACTTTGGAAATAGAAATAAGAAGACGAAGGGAAAAGTTAAATTTCCATCATATATTAAATGTGGGAAGAAACACCCCAGTACTTTCCTTAAGGGAATGGGAGTCTGTTACAAGTGTGGTGAAAAAGGTCACCAAGCTCATGATTTAAAGGGAATGAAAGAGGTTTTAAATGTTGAATGATAAAATTTTAGAGAAATGGGGCATTATGAAAATTAATGTCCTAAGTTCTAAGGAAAATTACATTAGAAAAGGACAAGGGAGAAAGGCCAATCTTATGCGACCACAACTGTAGAGGTTGAAGTTCCGAATGACGTGGTGGTAGGTACATTAATCATTTCCTAAAATTTAGCCAATGATTTATTTGATTCTATATCATCACATTTTTTCATATCGTCCCAATTTTCCAAGAAAACTAGATATTTCCAATTTGATTTAACAAGGGAGTTATTAGCCAAACTCCTAAGGGAAGTATCATTGTAATAAAGTTTTGTGAATCAATTGCCATTATGGCATATAAACATGCTTTATCTACTGATATTATTGTCATAACCATGATTGAATTTTATATAATCCTCGGTATGGATTGTATTTTGGACCATGATGTGAAAATTTATTATAAGAAGAAAGAGGTTACAATTTTTGATGATGATAAGGAATACCTTGTATTTAGAGCATAAATATTGCCATCTGATTCTTATCTAGATCCACCCCCAATAGCTCTACTAAATTAAATTATTGGGGAGGAAGAGAGTGAAATAACTATGGGTGAGGAAAAGAATTTTCAAATAGAGGATGTACCTATTGTGCAAGAATATGTTGATGTGTTTCTAGAGGATTTACCTGGACATACTCAAGAATGAGAAATTGAGTTTTACATTGATTTATTTCCTGGTTCAAGGCCCATATCAAATACCACTTATAGAATGGCCATTGTAGAATTAGTGGAACTAAAGAAACAACTAGAGGAATTGAGTAATACAAGATTTATTTGCCCTAGTGTTTCTCCATGGGGATCCCCTATTATTTTTGTTAAGAAGAAATATGGATCTATGAGGTTGTGCATTGACTACAAGGAGATCAATGCTATAAAAATAAAGAACAGGTATCTCCTACCTAGAATTGATGATTTAATTGATCAACTTTATGGAGCTAAATATTTTTCAAAGATTGACCTTAGATCTGGATACCATCAGTTGTGCATGAAAAAGGAATATATTTCAAAGACAATATTTCGAAATAGGTATGGGAATTACGAGTTTACAGTAATTAATTTTGCAATGACTAATGCACCCTCTATTCTCATGGATCTAATGAATAGAGTTTTCAAGGAATATCTTGATGAATTTTTAGTAGTATTTATTCATGATATCTTGGTATAATCTAAAAGCTATGAAGATCATGAAAATCACTTGCACACTATTCTAAAGACTCTTAGAAGAAATCGATTATATAGGAAGTTTAGAAAAGGTGAATTATGGCTTCAAGAGATTTCTTTTCTTGACCATATTATCTCTAAGGATGAAATCTCTATTGATCCTTTAAAGACAATGGAGGTACAAGAATGGCCATCACCAACAAGTATAAATGAGGTATGTAGTTTTATTGGTTTAGTAGGTTATTATTGGCGTTTCATCCAGAATTTTGCCCGATTGGCTAACCTATTAACCAAGCTCACACGTAAAGGGGTTAAATTTGTTTGGAAAAAAGATTGTGAAGAATTATTTGAAGAACTAAAGAGAAGATTAGTCAATTCTCCTATATTGACTCTACCATTGGGGAATGATGGGTTTGTTATTTATAGTGATGCATCAAAGAAAGGACTTGGTTGTGTACTTATGAAGAATTATAGAGTTATTTCCTATACATCATGATAGCTAAAAATTCATTAACAAAACTATCCCACTCATGATATTGAGTTAGCATCTGTAATGTTTTCTCTGAAGATATGGAGACACTGTCTCAATGGTGAAAAATGTGAGATATATACTGATCACAAGAGTTTGAAGTATATTTTCACACAATTAGAACTCAATATGAGGAAAATGTGATGACTTGAACTACTCAAAGATTATGATTTCATTACACACTACCACCCGAGGAAGGAAAATAAGGTGGAAGATGCTTTGAGAATAAAGGATCATAGAGTTCTAAACATGATGAGAGTTGAATGGGATCCTATATTCATGGATCTAGTAAATATGGATATGGGAATAATCATGGAAGGTGAAATATCGATAATTTTTTTCAAATGGTTTCCAAACCATCTTTACTAGAAAAAAATAAAAAATTCTTAGACTGATGATGAGGAGTTTCAAAAGAAAATTAATGCTGTGAATGATGGGAGATTGATTGACTTCATATATGAAGATGAAATTTTAAAATTTGGGAAGAGAATTTGTGTTCTTGATATATCTAATATAAAAAGGGAATTGTTGGGTGATTCCCATAACTTAAATTTCTCTATACACCATGGTAGCACTAATATGTATAGAGATTTGAAGGAACATTTTTGGTGGGACAACATGAAGAGGGAGATTTATGATTATGTGTTAAGATGTATGGTTTGTCAATAGGTGAAAGCTAGAGCACAACATCCTGGAGGTGTCATTCAACCTCTTCCCACACCTAAGTGGAAATGGGATGATATTATGATGGACTTTATCATGGGACTACCAAATAATAATAGATGGAATGATGAAATATGGGTCATTTTTTATCATCTTACAAATCTAACACATTTTCTTACTATAAGAGAATATTTACCGCTTGAACGTTTAACAAGACTATATATTAATGAAGTTTTAAGACTTAATGATGTACCCCTACAATTTTTTTCTGATCATGATCCCCGTTTTACATCAAGATTCTAGAAAAGTCTTTAGAAATCCCAAGATACTGAACTTCATTTGAGCACATCCCACCACCCTCAAACTGACAGAAAATCAGAACAGACTATTCAAACATTTTAAGACATGTTGCGTTCTTTCTCACTTGACTTTAAAGGTATGTGGGATCAGTATTTACCTATGGTAGAATTTTTCTATAACAATAACTTCCATTCAAGTATTCAGATGACACCATATGAAGCGTTATATGGAAAGATATGTCAGACACCAACTTGTTGGGATAATGTTGGTGAAAGAAAACTTGTAGGCCCAGAACTTGTTGAGGAAACAATGGAAAAGTTGAAGATCATCCAAACCTACATCAAATCATCTCAAATTAGGAAAAAGATCTATGCCGATAACCGAAGGAAGGATTTGGAATTTCAAGTAGGAGATCATGTTTTCTTGAAGGTATTTCTAGGGAAGGGTGTTATACGATTCAGTAAGAAGGGTAAATTGAGTCCCAGGTACATCAGACCTTTCAAAATTCTTGAATGAATTAGAGTTGTAGCTTATCGTTTGGAAATGCTGCCAAGTCTCTCCAAATTTTATGATGTGTTCCACATATCATTGTTGAGAAAATACATGCCGGACCCAACGCATGTACTCACCTATGATGAATTAGAACTGGAACCCAATCTATCTTATTGTCAAGAGACTATCAAGATTCTTGATACTAGAGAACAAGTGTTGAGAAACCAGATGACTCGCTTGGTAAAAGTTCTTTGGAGAAACCATAAAATGGAAGAGGCAATGTGGGAACCTGAGGAACTTATGATGAATAACCACCCAAATATTTTAATGAAATAATATTTTTGAAATTTTGAGGAAGAAATAATTTGAAGGAAGGGAGAATGTAACACCCCAAGCTTCCACGGTACGTTTTCTTTTGAATAATACAATAGCTTGCGCTGTATGCAACTTTGAGTTCTAGTACACTATGAAAAATCAAACAAGCCGTTTAAAAAGCAGTTATGAATAGTAATACCCACTTTTTAAAAAATTATAATTTTTTTCAAAATGGACTTAAATTTTGGATTTGAAATATCAAAATTAGATCAGGGTGATTTTTTTTTGTATTTTTTTGAAAAATTTCAATTTTTTATGAATAGTGAAAAACACTACGTTATTATTTAAAATTGACTTTTATTTAAATAAAAATAATTATTATTTAAATTTATTTTAAAGTCAAAATAGATACATAATACCTATATTATTCTAATTTAATTCATTAAAGTCATTTTATAATAAGATTAGATATATAAAATTTTATTGAACTTTTTAACGTCTTTTACCCACCTTCTAGGCAGATTTGTAAATTTGCATAAAACATAATTTTACCACTTCCGTGAATTGAATTTTAAAAATTTGAGAGACACAGTAGACATCAGTAAGTAAAATGTGGTTCAATAGGATGAAAATAATTTTTTTTGAATAGTAACTTTTGAATTTTATTTACCATGGTTAAAAGTAAATAGGGTAATTAAAGGTAAAAATGATATTATAATTACCCTAACACAAGTCCTAATTCTATTGGATAAGTGTACTTATACCTACAAAACCTTAGGAATAAAATAGGATCCCTTTTTGATCCACTTGAATTAGATTAGGACATTTATTATTATTTTATTTAAAGAAGAGGTAAAAGTGTTAAATTAAAATTTTAATAAATAAAACATTTTTTATTATAGGGTTAGACATAAGATAATTTCGAATATAAAAATTAAATATAAATCGAAAAATATTTCCAACATCATGGTATTTTACTTATAATTTTTATACATTAAATAATTAAATTTATTTATGACACAATGACGATGTAGTAATTGCCTTATTAATAAAAGATTAAAATAATTGATATTATAAATATAAAAATAAATGTAAATCGAGACTTTTGATGCCATCTTCGAATTTTCTATATGAATATTACATTTTTGGGTTGATTTAATTGATTTTTTTTCAAATTAATCCAATTTTGTTTTGAATTTCACAAAAACCAAATGCTAAATAGTGTCAAAATTGACATAAATGAGTTTTTAAAACAAATACTATATTATTAAATGATATAATATTTCTAAAAATACGAGGTTCATCCAAAAAACTTATATAATTATATCTATATCATTAATGAACCACTTGAGGTTTTCTTGTAATTTTATAGTAAGTTTATTAACCATATAATATAAAAATACAAGGAGACACAGTAAATGTCAAACTATTTAACTAAGAGTTAAATCTAAACGAAAAGGTCAATATGGTGACCTAAACTTGTCTAAAACCTATTGTATGAGAATATTTCGACCCATCCCCACCTTATCCTTGAATAAATAAATTTTGAGTCATTAGAAACTGAAAATGATGTTATAATAAAATAATATTTCAAACTTTTCCTAAAGTGACCCTCACCTCTCTTATAAAAGGGTACTTCCCCTTCTATTAATTTCACACCTCCAAAGACTTTTGGCTCTATCAAACCCTGCTCAAATCTCCTTCCAACTACCCTTAATTCAACCTAGAGTCCTTAATCTGATCATAAAGCCAACCTAAAGAGCAACTTTGATCAAATCAAAAGGTAGCACCAAAAGAAGAGGTAATTATTTCATCACCTCTTTCATGTTCTTTTCTTCTTCCACTTCATATTTCTTTGTTGTTTCCATACCAAAATAATAACTCCAGTACCTTCTTCATACTGTGATGTTATTATAAATATGGTACAACCATATTAATTATTCTATCCATCCTATTAATGACAAAGTCACCTTATGTGTGTACGTACGACTTACCGTCTCCACGTCGTGGTGTAGTTTGTTATTCAACACTTCGTTATTTGGATGGGTATAATAATTAGTATAATTGATGTAAATAATAAAGGTAAAATGTTAATTATTCTGTATATATAATATACCATCCAATTACATACGATTTCACCATCAATAGAATGATATTGTTGCTCGTGCGTACGTACGACTTACTGTCTCCACGACGCGATGAGATTTCATTCCCCATCATAACCATTCAAGAATAATTTTCATTTAATGATTAATAATAATGTTTAAGAAAATAATATCACTATATATATTAATAAAATACATCCTATCCATAACAAACTTGTCTTACGTAACAAAACATACAAAGTAAAATGAATCAGTTAACACCCAAAACAATGATACTACTAAAATATTATTAACAAATAAATATTAGAAGATCATATATGATATAATATTTATGTATATGTATTCTTGTATAATTTAATAACAATTATTTAACCATTATACAGGAGGTTAACATACCCTTAACTAAGGATGAATACAAGGTAAGGGTTAATTTTACAATCTCTTTATTATCTGAGGTTGTTTATACGTGAGTATCTACTAGGACCTCTTTATCATCTACATCTATGTTTCTTAAAAATGTATTTCAAAACATGTTTACTATATACTATAATATGGTTTAAAGTCATTTATACCCTTGTTTGAATTTTTATAAAATGTTTTGAAAAGAATCTTTCTGTCGCTTTCCAAACAAGGTACTTTATGACCTTTTTGACAAATTATGGAAAGAATGTATTTTTAACTTATATGGTGGGTGCAGCTATTTTCCACCATTATAACACCTTCTTAATCTTCCCTTAAAATCTTATAAGAATATTTTCAAAATAAATGTTTTATTTACTCTTGAATGATATCAATGTAGAAAGAAATATTTCACTCAAATCGTTTTGGGATTGATTTAATCTATGCCAACATCCTTCGTTGGATTTTACGTTTTTTTGAAGTTGATTTATCATGATACAATCTTCCATATTGTATTAAAGGTTTTGTGATATGTATGACTATGGATGTGCTATTTTTATACTATTCAAAGTTTATGGTTAAAGTATTGACATTTTTTATGCTAGTTTTAATAAAAATGTTTATATTATGTTTCAACCATTTCATATGAGGAATGCATTGGACTTAGTAAGTGATGAGTGAAGCCTGATATAGATCCTCAATGCATCGGTAGGTCTCATGAGACAAACTAGTGTCTTGGAATAGGGCATTGAAAAAATATTATTTATAGTCTTGGAACGAGGCATGGACTATGTGGTTATGATGTCCGACATTATTAATTACATCATTATGAAATTGTCTATTGATATTACATGTGATCATTCGACTAGTAGAATATCCATGTGAATAAGTAAATGGAATTATTTGATTTATATTTTCCACATTATATTGAATTTTAAGTTTAAAATGCTTATGTTTTAGTCTTATAGATTTTTTTAAATGTTTATTCTTACTTATGATAGTTTCCGCTATATTTTTATCCTTACTAAGCATCTGAGCTCACCCCTTTAAATATTTTATTTTTCCCAAGATACGAAGAATTATATTATGAATGACCTATAGGGTTAGTATAAGGGATATAAATGTGTTCAAAGGAGACACAATGTTGTTTTTTTTCATTTTATAATGTAATTTAAAACTTATGTATGTATTTAGTACTTCCAAGGCTACTAAACTGATCAGTCTTTCAGGATTTGATCCCTTGATATCATGCCAATGTTATGTAATAATGCATTGACTCTGGGTAACTAGGGTCAGGGAGTTACATCACTTATATGAAAATTCATCAAATTGTAGCTTCTTCATCTCAAATTTAATGTTATTAGGACATGTGGTGTTAGAATGAGTAATTTAAGTTGATCCTAAAAAACTAAAAGTTGTAATATATTGGGAATAACCAAATAATTTATTCTAAATGCATAGTTTCTTTGAACTATTGGGTTACTATCGATTATTTTTTAAGAACTTTCTTAGTCTTTCTTCTCCTTTGATTTCCCTTACCCATAAATGGGTGAATCTTTTATAGAGCCCTGGATATCAATAATATTTTTTTGAGTAGATGTAATGATTGTAATTATCCCCTATTTTGGTTCTACTAGTGGTAGTAAATGGAAATATTGTGTATTGTGATGCATCAAATAGAATATTGGGTTGTGTGATTATGCATGATAATCATGTGGTGGAATACGATTCTATCTATCTTTTTCCACATGAAAGGAATTACCCAAATATTGATCTAGATCTAGAGATAATTTTTCATTCTATAAAATATTGGTGAAACTCTCTATTCAATGAAAAATTCATTTTGTATAGTGACCATAAAATATTTAGTTATATATTCTCTCATACATATTTAAACCTAAAGAAAAGGTGATGGGTGGAGTACCTTAATTTTTTTGATTTTTACCTTTCCTATACATTAGGAAAGGTAAATATAAACACTAATTATCTTAGTTGGAAGTTTTCATTTTAATACATAAATAAATCTAAAAAAATGTAGAACCTAATGAGCCACTTTCCTAAAATACACTTATAGGTGAATGAATATAATGAGAACATGTTTCTTACTAATATCCTATTGAAACCTTCACTTATTAACATTATTCAAAATTTTTAACTAGGGGATGAGGAATATCAATGTATCAATAGAATTATATATGGTGGGTAGAACACTATAGAGTGGTATTTTTCTCATGAGGGGATTTTCTATTTCAGGATATATTATTTGGTTCCTATATCTATGAGGAAAGTAGTGATGATAGATCTTTATCATTCTCAGTGGGTGGTTAATCTAGGTGCTACTAAGATGTAATATTAAATGAGGCATCATTATTGGTGTCTTAGTATTAGATGTGACATAGTTGATTTCATGTCAAGATGCTACATTTTTCAATAGATTAAAGTAGATCATCAAAATACCTCTAAATTGATTTAGTTTCTTTATGTTACCAACTAGAAAATGGATGAGATATGAATGGATATAAAAATCATATTACCTTATACCCATCATGGAAAATACACTCTCTGGGTAGTGATTGGTTAATAAAATAAGTCATCTCATTTTATCCTCATCAAGGATAACACTAAGGTAGTGGATCTTGAGAATTTATATCATGAAACTGTAGAGAATTCTAGGTACTATCATTTATGATAGAGATCCCCAGTTCACCTTAATTTATGAGGGACTTAAAGAGGACATGGGATCCTAAGTAAAGTTGATCACTGCATATCATTCACAGACGGATAGGCAGATGGAGTGGGCAATCCTTATTATGGAGTACTTACTTTATGAACATGTCTTAAACTTCAATGGATCATGAGATACCTATTTGGAATTGGTTGAGTTTTCTTATAACAAATAATAGATATCAATACCATATCTAGATGGATCCTTTTAAATCTTTATATGATCAGTCATGTTGGATTCTCCTATATTGGACCAAGGTGGGAAAGACTTATCTGGTGGGAGTGAGTATTGTTTCAGAGATAACTGAAAATATTTCAATTAGTTCATAAAAACCAGTGATGACTTAGATCCTCCATAAATCTTAGTTCAATCATTTGGAGTTCTCAATTGGTGACTATGTATTCTTAAAGGTATCACCCTGATTCGATCACTAGCAGTTTGGTGGGAAAGGAAAGCTGACACCAAGATATGTGGGCCCCTTATAGATTTCTAAAAGGATGTATAAGGTCACATACTAGTTAGATTTACCTCCTTATTTAACAGCGATTCATAACATTTTACACATCCCTCAGCTAAAGAAATATCATATCAATTACTCCCATGTGTTGAGTAGGGAAGAATTGGAATTGGAGATGGATGTTTCGGTGACTAAACAACTAATCTAGATTATTGACTCCTAGACTAAAGTGATGAATGAAAAATATATTCTGTTAGTTCAATTATTATAGAATAACAAGAGTGATTCTCATGAAACATGGGTGTATGAATCTTTTATAAGGGATTAATAGACACATATCTTCTCTAATCATTCTTCAAGTTTTCTTTTCGGAGGTGGAAATTGATATGGTGGGAAGAGTTTTCATACCTCAGTGTCACTTTCATGTATGAAACCTCTTTTTTGTTGATTTTCCATATTTAATTATTGATTTTTGGTTGAAATCATTTAATTTTTTTTAAAATGGTGAGTAATGCTATATATATGGTTAGTTCATGTTTTTTGAATAATTATTAATAACTATGTAGTCTAATTATATATGGGGTGAAACCTTGGTAGTGTGAGGCATGCAATTAAGGAAACTATGTGGCTTAATTATACATAGTCTAGTAGAAACCATGCAGTTTAACCTCACATAGGGTAAGTGTTTTACTGTTAGCGCACAGTTAGTAGAAACTATGTGACTTAATTATAAGTGGTTAAGGGAAATTGTGTGAGCTTGGGAATGAGTTTTAGTGTCATTCACACAGTTTTTTAATGGTTTACTAAACCATACAGACTGGCCAAAAAAGAAAAATTAGAATTTACTTCTTTAACCCTGCTCAATTTAACCTTATTTTCCCTTTCTCCCCCCTCACTCAAACTCTCCTAATCCTAGGTCATCAATTCCATTACTTAACCCTCTCTTAGATCTGGGTGTTTGTGAATTTTAATCACATTATTCATAAAATATTCAAGTAAGCGATTCTCCTCCACCTCCATGGTCTATTTCTCTATTTTTCTTTGAGTTTCATCTTTCCCCATATACATGATGGCATAACATTTATATTTACCCAATTTTAATGTGGGGGGGTTTTCCTTATTAAGATTTTGGATTATCTTTTTAGGATACATTTCTTTCCATTATTGTGTAAATGAGCTAGTTCAATCATATTTGACCACAAAAATGGTTGGTGACTTCTCATTCCATCCCAAAGTTATGAACCATGATTTTATTGATGTTTTATAAATTGTTTCAAGTATGCAAAAGCATGTTTTGATGTCTACAAGAACTTTTTGTGTTTATAATTTTGGTTTTTATTGGTTTATTGAAGTTTTAATGATATAATTGTATACAAAGCATATAAATACATTGGTTTTATAAACTAATATCAAATTGTTTGATGAAATGTTTTAGTGTGTTTTCCTTGGAGAAATTATAAATGTTTCATTTTGATAATGAAACTTGAATTATATAATATTTTGTAAATATTTTCAGGATAAAACCATTTTATTAAAGAAATTTTTGGCTTGTGTAAATGGGGTTGATCATTTGAATTATAATATCTTATAATGAAATTGGTTTCATAATTTATATATGTGAATTTTAGTGGATTTTGGGAATTATATAGAGCCTTATGGGAAGCCTTGGGTACTTAAGAGGGAACAAGGACTCATAGTAAACTAGGCTTATGGAATATAACCTTCCTAGTGGATATCTTAAGTCATATTTGATAGGGGAACAAACAATCTCATAGTAAGTCATGGCTAGTGGATACACCTATCTCTATTTCCAATCCACCTAATATGGGAACATGATATGGCATGATGAGACTCTACCTAGTGGATCTTTCATGATTCTAATTATATTTTTACGGCGTAACTAGGTTGCTCCACTCTAGTTACCTATAAATTTCCGCTCATGACATTCTATGGATGTCTTGGACATTCTCGTTTACTTTACACTTTTGCATTTAAGCCTCATTAATAAAATTTTAAATGGTAAATTGTCATTATTACTTATTTAATTTAAAATGAAAATATTACTTTTATATGTTGTTGTTTAAAATGGATGTTTATGGTTTATTTCTTAAGGGTTTTATACAGAGTTCTTGGTGGGATCATACTGGTATTTTTATGATCAAACCCTTTATACAACCTTCAGGTGTATGTAGACCTTATTTTAACTAATACAAGTAAAGGCAAGTCATCACTGGGAGATGGTAGGTATTCATGTTAGATGGTTTTGAGTTTAGAGGAGGTTACATAGTGGGAGTTATCCACCATGTCACAGAGAGCAGGTAACAACAGTTTTGGTTTGTTTTGGGTTTTGGTCTCGTAGTACACTCACCCTTTTTATATCGCTTTATCATCCTCCCATCTTGTTTTCCTTTTTAATTCATTTTGTATCATTATTTATATGTATGATTGACCTCGTGATTATGTATTTATGTAATTTATGATTATGTGGTTGTTATTTTTATCATTATTGATTAGGATTTTTCATTTATAACATGTCAAGTTTTATTTTATTTATATTTTACCAACTATATACTTAGTTTCTTGACTCACTAATTTATGGTAGGGTTTTTATAGGTCCCTAGAACGGACACTTGATGTATTGATTTTTTGGGTGAAACTATTCCTAAAGGTGTGTCCTTGATGCCAAAACACTAATTGTTAGCCCATGGGGATCAAGAATTCCCTTTAGGGCAGGTCACAGGATGAATTGGGTGATAGGTCTAGGATAACCTAGGTTGGTTCATGACATTTTATATGATCAATATAGAATTCATATTTTCCATTTCCATCAGTGGAATAATAATATATTATTAATAATAACACATTATTAATAATACATTCTATTAAAAATAACAAATTTTAATAAGACATCATTAATAATACATTATTAATAATAATAATGTATTATGATAATTAATAATAATAATTAATGTTATAACTAATAGAAATTAGTAATAATTGGTAATTAAATAATAAAAATTATTGATGTTATTTAAAATAGTGAATAATTAGTAATGTTTGTAAGAATCCTTTATAATTTTATTAATAATAATTATTTTTAATTAATAATAATAGATAATACTATCAATAATAATAAAAATTATTTAATAATGTTATTCATAATAATTAATAATGTTAATAATAATAATTATTAAGATTTTATGATGATTAATATTATTATTATAAATAATTAATAATGTTATTCATAAAAATTAATTATTAATTATTATTAATAACATTATTAATTATTGTTGATTATCATATTAGTCATAAATTATATTATTAATTATTATTAATAAAATTAGGAATTATTATTAGATATCTAATTATTCACTAATTACATTATTTATTTTTAATTAAATTATTATTATTATTATTATTATTATTATTAATTTTTGATAATTGAATTAATAATTGTTGTTGATATCATTATTATTAATTATTATTTAATTAATAATTACCATTAATTATTATAAATTAAGATATTACTTATCAATGATTATTAAGAATATAATAATTAATAATTATTTTACTGATTATTATTAATTACCATTATTATTAATAACCATTATAATTAATTATTTGTAATGCATTATTATTAATCTTGTATTGTCAATAATTTGTATTATTAATAATATATTATTATTCTATCATTGGAAAAGGGGGAGCTAAATCACACATTTAAAACCTAAAAGGATTTCAAGGGTCTCTCCTTTATAAAAATGAGGCTGTAGAGAGAATTTAAATAATGTTTTTAAATTATTTTAATTAAAGTGATATTGGATATAATAATAGTAAATAACTTCTTTGAATTTTGTTATATATATATATTTGTGTATATATATAAAAATTATTAATGACTTTATTAAACATTAATAATACTATTATTAATTATCTTATTAATAGTGAAACTATTATTAATTGTTTTATTCATTAGTAATTACATTGATTATTATTATTTACATTAGAGTATGGAGAACACTGAAGATCTTCTACCAAAAGGTAATCGTCGAGGTGATTTGATTGTGAACCCTGATTAAACCTTTACAGATGTGGTTTCTGGGAGATCTTTCAGGCCTGATGTAGTTGAAGACTCATCTCAGATTTCTATATCTTCTTTCAATCATAAGGGGAACCTATTGTTTTCTTCTCGATTAAAGATATAGATATGATTTCTACATACCTTTTCTATGTGCTAATCGGTAAGTTCACAAATCAGCATATGTTAGCAAAAATTCCCTCCTATGAATTATTTGGGTTATGTTTGTTGAAAAATCTAATTGGAGATGTTAAACTAGAAGATAATGTTGTTTGAAAAAATAATAATTTGATAGTTTTGTTCAAATTGGTGAAGAAGGCATTCACCATGGCTTAGAGCACATCATGGTGAATTTATCTAGTCCATGTTGAAGACGATTATGGATGGAGTTGGTGACCATGCCCGCTGCAGTGGGAATTTTGATATGTGAAGTCACCTATATAAAATGACCAAGACCCCTATGAGCATGTTAGTGGTTATGGTGAGTGAAAAATGGATAGTAAAAATACACCACACCATTTCACTAGGTGTGGTGGATCTGATTTCTACCTATTTGACACAGGGTATCCCACCACGAGCATGGAAGAGATCATGGAGGAACTCAAATGGAGGATGTCTTCCTATGTAACATGCGGAAGGGAAAATAGTCATTATAGTGGTTGTGGTTCATCAAATGAGTGACTATAAAAAAGGACTATAAAAATACTACAATGTGATTGGTGCTTGATGCATTGAAGGAAAAATGACCATGTTTTTTTGACCACACTATGTTATAAGCTATTTCAAATGTCAAGTTAGAAAACCTATAAAATACATGTTGCAAAATTCATGGATTTTATAGAAATTATAAGAATTAATTAATGGGTGTTTTTTTAATTTTTTAAGGCCTTAAATTTTATAATTTAATGGTATAAAGGGAATGAACATTAAGGAGAGGATTTAAAAAGGGGATCTAGTTTAGCGTTGTAGTGTACAAAATAAACCAAAGTTATAATGAAGAAAAATTATAGATCCTTGTGGAAAGTAAGAGGGTAATTTTAGATCACTTATAGAAAGAAGAATTTGAAGAATAGGTTGATGCAGGAGTTCCAATATATCACTATAATTTCAACTTATTTGTGTTCTGAAGAATAAACACCACCTATGGTGAATATTTCTATCATCATTATTTGAAGAAGAATATTCTATCATGAGTAGTAGTGAGTTACCTAGTGTAGGAGAGCAATGATCTTTATAAACATTCATGGTAGTGAACTAAGAGGGTTTGTGAGACCTCTCCAAACATGTATACATTGAATTAGTGATATTTTATTGAGTTTAGTGCATAATCACATTATTATTAATGCTCCCTATACTATCCCAGTGCAGGTGAACCAAGTAAATTAATTCATTTAATTTATAGATTTATTTTCTCTAGAGTAAAATAAAGGGATATATTTAAGTGTTCCTCAAGTTGAGAGAACAAGATCATAAATTGAGGATCCTACTACAATACCCTAATTCACATGCCTTAGGGTATATTCCTTGATAATGATCTAATAAGTGGTATAAAAGGGTTGGTTTTTGGGGTGATTTTATCTCTCTCTAAATCATGGAAACAATTTCCAACCACAAACACATTACTATATTTGAAGGAAATAATTTTCAATTATAAAAGATTCAAATGAAACCCTATTTATAATCATTGGTCATGGAAGTTTATGTGGCTTCCATGTATGGTATTTCTATGAGAATGGATAGTGAATATTTATTAAAAATGATCATACAGAACTTTTTTTGGATGAAAATTCAATTAGTTCTCTAGGAAGTGTATTTCCCAATCCCATTTACACAAAGTTAATGTCTTGAAAACCCCCTCATGTAATGTGGTAAAAACTTTCAAATATTTTTTTAAGGAGATTCAAATGTTCATGAGACCAAGTTACATTTTTCCTGAAATAAATATAAGGACTTCAGAATGATTCCAAGTTAGATGATAGATGCATTTTTTCAACTAAATACTCTTGTTGAAGACATGAAGGTCTTGGTGATGATCTCAAAGACGATAATATTGCAATGTGAATCATGATAAGACTTCCTCCTAAGTTAAATGAAAAGGTATTAATCCTATAAGATAAATATACAAATTAAATCTCTCCATATAGATTTTATATCACTGTCATTGTTTATGAGATGAGTAATAAAGTCAATAAGTCTAGTGTAAAATAAAATTATCATGAGTGATTTTTAATTATTTTAAGAAACTCTTGGTGAAGCATGATCTAGAATAAGAATAAATTAATAAGATGATATTCTTTATATCCTCTAACCTTAAAATAGGAAAAGTAAAGTTTAAAGATAAGCTTCTACTTGATTTTTTCAAATGTGGAAAATTGAGACATATTGTTGAAAAATATCCTAATAAAAATCAAAAGGATATGAGGAAGATGCGAAAGGTAATACATGTGTTTTTAAGAAAGAATTTACTCTCACAGAAATATTTAAACTCTTATGAATGTGAATTTTAAGAGATTCAATATTGCAAGGATCTCGATATAGATTCACTAGTATCCATCATAAAAAAACCATGATAATGATGATAAAAATAATGTGAATGACAAAGTTGATCTTCAGGTTACACATGTGGTAGCCCTTGAAGAAATATATGTTTGTAGGGCCAAGATAAATAAGGATAGTACAATTGTTTATGACTCAAAAATCTATATAAAATAATAAGAGGAAGTGATATCAGAATTAAAATTTAAAATTGAAAATATTTAATCTAGAAATTTAGGAAGTTCAAAGAAATAATTTGAGTTGAAACACAAAGCTGAGGAGCATGCTCAAATCATCTATGGTCTATCTAAATTAGTGAAATACAAAGCTAAGAGAATTAAAGAATTAGAAGAAGAAGAAGTCATAAAATAGAAACATATGTATGAGGATCAAAAGATACTTCACACACCTGGTATAGAACTAAGAAGCTCAATAATGTTTATCTTTTCAAGGATATAAAGTTTTCTAAAGAATTCATTATGCAACATATTTCCAATCCATAAGTTCAATTCTTAAAAGACAAAAGAAAATATTTTTTGGAGAACGATGACATGAAGAAGATATCCATGGTTGGTGCTAAACCAAAATAATCAATATCTAGAAGAAAATTGGACCTTCATAGCACAAAAAAGGATACTTTTATAGTAGTAAGTGATGAGAAGAAGATTAAAATAATCCAAAGTTTCTATTGTGGAAAGATGGAACACACCCAATATGAGTGTTCTATTGATAATAAATATCTCTAAGAACAAGATTCACTATAGCAGGAAAACATGATTTCAATTTTTAAATATGATTTTAAAGGCTATTTATTTTTTTGTAAAGGTTTTGAAAACAAATATATATATTGTATATCAATATTAAAACATATGTTTCCAAGAGAATCTTAGAAGAGTGGAGAAAAATAGTTGTAATATTCATATAATAAAATAAAAGGTCAAAACATATTCTTAGTTTTTCAAGATAAAGAAGAATCATTATAGACAGAAGAAAAGAAAGTATATTCATCATCAACAAAGGTGGGGTTGATATATTGGGTTAAGAAAAGAGAGATCTAGAAGGATAATGTAGATGAGATTGCTTTGATATCAATAGAAAAATTGGGTTTGTGTATTTCAGATAGTGTATTTACATATCACATGACTAGAAATGAAGACCTCATAATGGGAATAAAATATAATAAATAAGTTGTTGTTAATTTTGGAGATGATTTAGGCCTCAAGATCTTTGTATCCAAGAAATATAAAGTCACTAGTAATGATATTTGGTGAATATATGTAATCTTGGATGAAGTCATTAATCACAATATTCTTAGTTTTAGTCAATTATGTTAATTAACATATGTTTTAGAGTTCAAAAAGATGGTATGCTCAGTTATAGAATGAGATGGTTCAGTTATTTTTCAAGGATCAAAAAAATAGAATCTTTACCTTATTGGTGAATATAATTAATATATGATTTCCATGAAAGATAAGGAAAAATTATAGCACAAATGACTTTAACATTTGAGACAAAAATACTTGGAAAATATAGTGAAGTCTAATGTATCTCAATACATTACTATGATTACATATGATCACACTAACACATGTAATTCTTGTCAAAAGGGGAATATTATTCAAAATAATTACAATCTAATGAAGTTAAAGTCATCAAGAATTATTGAGCTCATTCATGTGGATGTATGTGGGCCAATTACACCAAAATATTAGGATGTAAAAGGTACTACCTTTTGTTTATTGATGATATTAGTATAATGGAATGGATTATAGTCATATCTCACAAATATGAAGTCTTTTAGTTCATTACATGATATTAGAGTCTAGATGAAAATATACTTGGTGTAAAATATTAGAAAATTTTCACTGATAATGGTATAGAATTTAAAAACACTGAAGTTTAAGAATATATTAAATAGAATAGGATTTAGCACCAAGTTTTAGTGGTTAGAACTCCTCAATAGAATATAGTTGTTGAAATAAGGAATCACATCATCAAAAACATGCCTTGTACTATGATTATTGACAAAGTCTTATGGGATAAATTTTGGAAATAGGTTTTGTAATTAGCGATATACATCTATGAAAAATCCTTATTATGACCCAATTTAGAAAACCCCATATTAAATATGATATAGAAATAATCCTACACTTAAATACTTCTATTTGTTTGGAAGTAAGTGCTTTATTCTCAAAAAATAAAAGAATATATTTATTGAAAGTCATGCTGATAAAGTAATTTTAATTGTGTATTCATCAAAGAGTATATAATATCAATTATTTAATATAATACTTGGAAAAGTGACCGAAAGTAATGATGTTATAGTAGTTGAAAATGTAAAGATGATAGTGACATTTGAACATAATTCAAATTCTAGTGAGCATGTTTGACATTGAAATTATACTGTATTTGAATTTGAAAGTGATGAAGAAGTTTATGGCTCGAGGGGGGGGGAGGGGATTTACAAGGACCATAGACAACTCTTAAAACACCTCTCATGATGATGAAAGAATAGCTAAAACAACAGGTTCAAGGAGATGATTGAGTGGAGATGAAATTAATTAAAAAAATATTGTTGGTGACCAATCATCCCCTGATCAAACAATAAGGATGAATTATTAGGATAATGTGTCTCTATTATCTTTGGAGAAACCAAATATATTTTAATGATGCTACTAAGGATGAAAGTTGGGTAAAATATATGTATGAGGATGTTGAACAAATAGAAAAGAATAAGACATGGGAAGTTGTTCGACGACCACATGAAAAAACATCATCGACACTAAATAGGTGTTATGAATTAAATTAAACAAATATGGAAAAGTTATAAGGAACATATAACTACTTTTGTGGAAGGGTATTTAAAAATTAAAGGGATTGATGTGGATGAACAATTCACCCTAGTGGAATGTAGAACCCTAGAACACCTTGAGACGGGAGGGGTGAATCAGAGTGTCAAATTTTTCTTTAAATGAGATGTATCTTGTCCCCTTGTTGGTAGGAACATGTTAGACCTATCTGATGGAACCATGGAATTTTAAAACACCTAGATATATAAATCGAAACATAGCACAAAAGTTTTAGTTAGTTACCAACTAAGGGCTAGTCCAAGGAGAATATACCGACAATACATCAGTAGTATCTAAATCCACTAAAATTTTCTAGATATAATGCATTAAAATTTATCAGATATGGTCACTCTATACCAGGAACACTACCTTTAAAAGAATTTTATGGATAGAACACTGCCTCCCTCAGATCACATCTGCTGACTCCACCCTTTCTCACTACCTTGGGTGAAGTCTTACTCAGTTTATCGACTTAAAATTACACCTAAATATATCTTACATGCAAGTATTTTTCCCTAATTATCTAGAGAATATTATTGCACCATAGTTATGAATTGATGCACTTTAATTCACTATTCACTCAAACCATATTTTAAAAAGGTACTATTCGTGTAACTCTTTCATATTCATATAACTTTTGAAATTGTCACACAAATCCTTACTTTTCACACAACTTTTGGTTTGTTTCACAACTCATGTTTTTCTATGTAACTATATCTTTTTCACAAATACAATGTTTCATGAATATCAGTTAGATAAACATAAGTACCTTATTTCACATAACTATGCTTTATGATAATATACTTCATGAAACTCTTTTCATGAATCAGATGATCCATATATTTGTTGAAAAATTTACTCTTTAGACTGGAGGTACCCACCTATTTATAGTCACCACTATACATTTATGAAACTTACTTGTGCGCCATCACCTTCCCATTCAACTTCTTGGTTTTCTGAACTTCAACATTTTGACATTTCCTTCTACACGCAACTCTATCTTCATTTCATGGGGCTGCACAACTTTTATTTTTGTGAAACTTCAATACTTGTGAGAACCCATTTCGTTAGCCATATTTAGATGAGGTGGGACTAAAAAATAATTTTCATGCAACTCTAGATAACTCATCTAACCTTTCGTACAACTATTGTATTTATATGACAATAAATCCTTTGACAAAAACAAATTTATCCATCCTCTAAATTTTGGACCACAAAAATTTGGAAAACATTTGGAAACTATGAAACCTTTAACACTAAATCCACCTGTACTATAAGATAACTTGTATTCCAAACTCCTTGATTTAACCTATATGGATTGAAAAAAAATACAAAATAAAATCCTTTTCACATGTGGAAAACATTGGTTCCAATGATCTCCCACTTTGTATTTTTTGTCAATCAATAGAAAAATTCAATAAAATAGCAATTTCGAGTAGAAACCAGGTAAACATAAAATAACTATTCTATCACTCTATGACCACATGAGTAAACATTAGTGTAAGAAAAAAAAGAGTAGAAAAAGAGAATTTTATGCCTCTAGAGTCCACTGACCAATCCATCAAACCCACAATTCATTGAATTTCACTTATCTCCCCCTTTGGAAATAAACCCAAAGAAATAGTATTGGGACCATTGTATGAATAAAACATACCCATTGATCGTATATACCCCATAGACCCACATCCAATCCACAAATAGATTAGAAAAACTAATAAAAAAGGATATAGGGGACCAACCATAACATCCTCATGCAATGGAAGGTAGCTTAACACCAAGGTTTAACTGATGTTTCTCAAAAACATTTACAGCTAAAGGCTTAGTTATAATTTCTACCACTTGATCATTAGTTCTAAAATGAACCATTTTAATCACACCTTTTTCAACATTTTATTTTATTAAGTGATATATAATCTCAATATGTTTTGTATGAGAGTGTTGAATCAGATTTTTTGTGATCTCAATCGTACTCTTGTTGTCACAGAATATCACCATCATCTGTTTCACTTAATCACCAATATTATTAAGTTATCACTTAATCCATAACAGCTGAGTGCATTCCTTTTTCACAGAGATATTCTCTACTTTATCTTTACTAAGAGATGTGCTTTCTTGTTTCTTGATTAATCAGACCACACATTTATTTTCAATAAATAATTACCCCCACTTGTGAACTTTTGATCCACCACATCTCTAGCCCAATAAACATAGAAAATTCTAATAATTCATTATCTCTTTGTGGTGAAAAGTATAAGAAATATTTGAGACTTCCTTGAATACATCTTATGATTTGTTTAACTGATAAAAAATGATCTTCCTTTATATTAGTTTGGAAGTGAGTTGATAAACATGTTGGAAAGATGATATCTAGACATATACAGTCAAATATAGTAATCATACAATTATCCTATTGTACAAGGTGGGATCTACTTATTTCTCACCCTCTTATATTATAAGTTTTGTCCCAACCTTAATTGGAGTCGACATTGGTTTGGAGTCATGCATGTTGAATTTTTCATAATCTCTCTTGTATACTTTGCCTAAGAAATAAATGTGTTTTCCTTATTTGAATCCCCTATATCCCCAAAAAGTATGTGAGTTCACCATTCATGGACATTTAAAATTATGATTTCATTTGATTAGAAAGTTCTTCCACTGATCTATTACTTCTTCCACCAAAAATAATATCATCCACATACATAAGAAACATTAATTGATTTCCTTGATAACTCTTCACATAGATATTATGATCAACACATCCTATTTTGAATTGTATCTTCTCCTAATAAGAATCTAGTCAAGAATACCATGATCGTGGTGCCTTATTTAGAACATAAATAGCCTTATTTAATATACAAAACTTTGTTTCATCATTTTCAATAAAAAATACCACTAATTGTTAAATGTATGCTTATTTTTCAAGAAACCATTTAAGAATGTTGTTTTGACATCCATATAATAAAATTTTCACCCTATTTGAATTTTCATGGCTAGGAAGAAACTAATCGAATCCATTTGAGCTACCGGAGAAAATTTTTCTTCAACATCAATTCCTCTAATTTGTGCATAGCCTTTACACAATAGGTGTGCCCTTTTTCTAGTCAAAATTCCTAGTGCATTGATTTTTTTTGAAGATACACTTTGTTCCAAACACAAGGTGACTTTATGGTCTCTTTTTTTCAATCCAATAAAGTTCTTCCTTGATGACCTTAACCCATGATTCATCCTTTACTACTTCTTCAAAAGAAGTTGGTTCCAAAATTTATTGGAGAGTAAGATGTTCTTCATTTATCATTATCCTTATCTATGTAGATGCGGTCTAATCCTCAATAATATTGGATTGATAAAATTTTATATCTTGTATTTTTCCTATGAGGTTATGGTAGAGTTTCTTCAGCAATGGTTTCCTCTTCTGATTCTACTTCTGAATCATCATCATTTTGAGAATCCTGATTGTTGAGAAATCCTTCCATAATTGTTTTATTTGAATCCATACCTCTTTCACTTTCTTCTCCATCTCTAATAATATCAACATATGAGCTCCTTGAGTTATTAATAGTTTTACCATCAATGATCTTGAAATAATTTCTCTCCACAATGTTTATAAGATGATTATTGTATCATTTTTAAGCTTTACTCTTCATTGAGTATCCTAGGAACATTCCCTCATCTATAGCATCACCATACTTTTCCTTGATTTCCTTATTTATTTTGGATAAAACTTAAACTTCCAAAAACACAAAAAAAACTTTAGTGAGGGATTCCTTCCATGCCATATATCATTTAGTGTCCTATACTATTATATAAAGAGCCCCATTCAATTATGAGTGTACAAAAAAACTTAAAACCCCTATTTCAAAAAATGATGACAAAAAATACTTTAAATCACCATAGTTTTGTCTATATTATTCACTTGACAATTTTTGCGTTCAACAAACCCATTTTTTATAGGTGTTATCACTGATGAAACCTTATTCTTAATACCATGTTTTTAAAGAAATTTTAAAATTCAATGGATGTATACTCTTTTCCATTGTTAGATTATAGAATATTGATTGTGCAGCCAGTTTCATTCTCACCACTTCTGATATATCTCTTCATGTAGTCAAGCACTTTTAATTTTCGCTGCATAAACATAAAACATGCCATTATAACATAATAGTCAATTAAAGGAATTAAGTAACACTATCCATATGTTCTAGTCACATTCATTGGACCAAACAGATTTGTTTGGACTAGATCAAGCATATTTGATTCCCTTTTGTTCCCTAGACAATAAAAATTCCAGACCATCTTCCCTGGCATGCAAGCATCACATGTCTTTTTACAATCACACTTGAGATTGTGAATATTAATAATAGACTTTATCTTGGATATGTTTTCCATTATCTGTTGATTAATGTGACCCAAACTTCAGTGCCAAAAGTTTTTTTTATATTAAATTGTTAGTAAAGAAGTGTTTTCTTTACTGTCAACATGGTATAAATTACCATTTGTCCAATAGCCTTTCATTGGAGAATTACTAGTATTTCCTTTTATGGTTCAACCCTTATGATTAAATATCACAACCAGTCCCGAGTCATAGAGTTGAATCATAGTTATGAGATTGTGACATAGACCATCCACATAGCGAACTTATGTTTACATAAGCTCATCATTTTCTAATTTCTTATTTCCGCTACCTTTGATCTTTAAAGCACCATCATCACCAAATCTTATTTCTCCATCAAATTTTTTTATAACATTTCTCAATAAATTTTCATTTCCTATCATATGGTATGATCATCCACTATGAAGAATCTAAATGCTAATATTATTATATTTTTGAGAGATATTTCTTCTAGGTGGTCTTTCTCAGTCCTATTCTATTCCTTCCATGAGATACCTAATTGAGTGGAGGAGAAATATGGCCTCTAAAGTATCTTTCCTTGCATGGTTGAATCATACTAATATTCTTATTCTAGAGGAGAAGACCTATTTTCAAGGGTGATTCTTCTTGGTTAATGAGTATTGAATTGTCTCAAAGTTCTGTAGTTATTGTTCCCACCTTTCCTCTACTTTCAATGAATATCAATATGGATAAAGTTAGAACAATGAAAAAAATATCCGTAGAAAATATTTCTTCTATAAGACGAAGAATATCATATCATTCTCATTTATTGACTTCTAGGTTCTTCCCCATCCATATATCTCCTTTCCACTTCACAGTATGATATAGTATGGACCAGAAAGCCAAAAAATTGACATTTCATAAGAGGAAATATCTTATCACTTCTACTACACATGTCCCCTTATTTTTTATAGGTATTTGACTGGTGAACCTCTCTAGATAATTGAGGATTATTTTAAACTCTCATATATATTTGGTTTGAAGCTGTCTCTATTAGGAAATCTGGGTCCTTTGTGATATTTCCAACTTTCTACTTACCTTTTCTTTGGATCATCCTATTTATAGACTTTAATGTTTCTATATCACATCCAATTCCACTTTCCCCCATAAATTTATATATTTTATCATTCAAGGACTTCTATACTCCTTTGAAACCAAGTTTAACAATTTCCAAAAGCTCTATAAATAAAAACCTTCCAAACTATAGTTTCTTATTTATTTCCCTTGATTTTTATTTAGTTTCTAGTCTAATCTATCCCTCAACTATCATATCTTCTTCCTATAGTTTGACTATAAGGTCATTGGTGAATTTCTTATGATCTTCAATCCCAAGTTTAAACTCCACAACCTATTATGATATTTTAAGAGTCCTAAAATGTTTTTCCACTCCATGAAATTGATCAATCTCTGATTCGAGATAATAAACATACTCTAATGAATCTTTCAAATAAGCTCTCATCTTTCTATTTTTATTTCTTTGATTTTTAATCTCATCAAGATCACCCCCAAGTTCCACCTTGAGATATACAAAACCATTTGACTGATTGTCTTTATCTTTTATAGGTTATACCTTTTCAAATCTAGACATCATGGATTATTTAATATACTATTTAAACTTTGGTTTAGCATCCTCCAAAAATTCATTATTATCTTTTCCCTCTTTATAGATGAATCTCTTTATTTGTAATTTCTTTCCTAATTTGAGGTCTCCCTTTTGAAAGAACATAATATGAATTCTGTTGAGTCAATAAGGTTTCCTTATGAATTTTCTATTACTTTATTTTTTGAAAATCACAAACACTATATATTAAGGAAAATTATATTTTCCCTAGGAGTTATCTTAATAATGAAAATTTTCCTTCTTGAAGGAAATTTTATCCTTAACTATGTTTTCATTGTTCTTTTTATAGGTTCTCTAAATCTAACTCATTTTATTTCTAAAGTCTAAAATTTTGTTTCACATCTAAAATCTCAGAATCCTATAAATACATAGATATATAGTATTCTGTTTTCAGGTCTTGAATACAGACTTTGAATTATTTGAAATTTAGACTCTGAATTCTTTGAAATTTAGACTCCAAATTATCTAAAATTTAGACTCCAAATTCTATGAAATTCAGACTTAAAATTATCTAAAATTCAGACTCTGAATTATCTGAAATTCAGACTCTGAATTCTCTAAAATTCAAACTCCGAATTCTCTAAAATTCAGACTCTGAATTCCTCAGAATTCAGACTCTGAATTACTCTAAATTCAGACTCCAAATTACTCAGAATTCAGACTCTAAATTCATCAGAACTCATACACCGAATTCCTTAGAATTTATACTATGAATTCTTCATAATTCAGATTCTAAATTCATTGAAATTCAGACTCCAAAATCTATAGAATTTAGGTTCAGAATTATTTGGAAAACAGAATCTGAATATCCATGATTTATAGTCTCAGAATGTTTATTTGGTTAGACTTTGAACTTTATTTTTCATTAACTCTTAAAATTAGTTTTGGTTAAGAAACCTTATTTTTATTACACTTGTTATAGTTATGAAATGACCTCGTATAATCTTTTTCTAACTAAGCATTGTTTGAGTGACATGTGTACAGGTCCCTCCAAAATTCAAGAAAAAATATGACCGTTGGAGGAGGGAGCCAACCATTGGAGAAGAGCCTATAAATAGGAGCTCATTTGAAAGAGCTCAATGATGGTTGATAACTCTAGATATTGCATGCTACTTAAGTGATTTATAGAGATATAAACTTTCATGATTTGTGCGTACTGAACATCTTGTTCATCTTGCTTTGTGTGACTCTGATTGTTGCTGAGTATAATCTAGGGATTCCAGGGATAGGAAGACAGAGGTGCTGACTACCTTAATGTTCGAGGACTTCCAGTTATAGGAAGACAGAGGTGTTGACTACCTTAAAGTTTGAGGGCTTGTTGGGATAACAAGATAGTTTCTGATATTCATATCGAGGGATTACCCTAGTGTGGGTAAGATAGAATTTCTTGAAAGTATAAATCAAGAGACCTTTATCCAAGGTTGTTGTATACCCTTCTATTTGGGTTAAAAGATTTCATACTTTTTACTTGTTTTGTTTCAAGTTTATTTTCCACTGTATTTTGATATAGGAAGAAAGTATAACCTTCTTATACTTTATTATACTTTTGTATACTCTGATAAGTTAGATTATATACACTTTCTGGTAGAATCTTTACCTTGTAAAACTTTTCTTAAGTTTCATTTTTTTGAAAAATATTTCCAGTACCTAGCAAGTTTGTAGAACTAATAGAGGTCTTGTGAATTTACCTTGTTTAACTCTGTTAAACATCGTTATCCTTAAGGTTAAAAACAAAAGTTTTTAAATATACAATTCACCCCCTCTTGTAAATTGAGCATCTACATCATTATTTCGATCCTATAATTGGTATCGAAGTAGGTATATGAAATAATTATATTCACATATAAGTTTTCTTGCTCAAATTTTCATTGTTCTAAATATTTTCCTTTCTTAGGAATTTTTATCTTTGTTTACAGACTTTTACTATTAACAATGTTTTGTGGAAATATATTTTCTTAAGATGGCAAGAATGAATGTTGGTTTGATTGACAATCTAAATCCAACTATACCACCTATATTTGATGGTAATGATTACGAATATTGTAGATATTGTATGAAGACTTTTTTTTATTAATACTAGAGTGGATAAATTTTTCATGCTTACTGGAGATTACAAGATTCTTGATAAGGAAGTAAGAACCTTCACCAATCAAGAAAAGTCAAAATATCAACTAAACTACAAGGTACATAATACTTTCTTGTGTTCCATGACCAGGAATATATATAGTCATATTTCTTCTTCTGAAGCTGCTAACTGTATCTCGAAGAAATTAGAGGTTACTAATTTTGGTACATCTAATGTTATAGAAACTAGAAGAGCTATTCTTAGAGTGGAATATCATGGATTTATATTTCCTTAAGTAGAACTAGTATGAAAGGCGAAACAAATGTTTATGACTATTGTTAACAGCTTATAATCTATGGGTGAGAAAGGTCTTGATGATGAATCACTTGTAGACAAGATTATAGATATAATACCTAATGAGTGGGAATCTAAGAGAACAACTATTGATGAGAATAATAAAGTATCTCAAATTACTCTTAATGAGATTTTTTGAACTCTTCGTCAACATGAGACAATAATAAAAAGAGATTCTAGTAATAATAATAATAAAAATGGTAATGTAAGTGTAGCCTTTACTACTACTAAATCCAAGACTCCTTAAAGGGTTATAAGATCCAAGTCTAAGAAAGTAACTATTTTGTCTGAATCTAGTGAATGTGAACATAGTGATAATGAGCTATCTAATCTTGCTCGAAGAATGAACAAGATAGTTGGGAAGAAATATTTTTAGTATAGATATAAGAAGAAAGAAAGAAAAGACAAGAAATATTCAAAAGTCACTTGTTATGAATGAAAAAGAGCAGGGCATATCAGGCCATATTTTCCTATGTTTAAGAAAAAGGATAGAAAGGAAAATCATTCTGAGAGGAATAGAAAGAAGTAATACAAGGCTAAAGTTAATAAAATTTTAAAATACAATGACAACTGGAGTGCCGATGTTGGGGACTGTTCTGATGAATCCTCAAAGTATGAATCTTCTAGTCAGAAGAATCTGGGTCTACTAGCCAAGATACCCATTGAAAACCATTATATAATGGCCAAGGTACACAATGATGAATCTATAACTAATGCATCTTTGAATGAAAATTATAATGATAATAAATATTATGAAACTTCAGATGAAGAATCTTCTTTTGATGAAGATAATACATCACCCTCTTATGAAGAAGTGTCTAGGTTTGATAAACTTCTTGAGAATGAAAATTCTAAACTCAAGAAAAAGATTGATAAGTAAAATTATAGAATTTTTATTTTAACTAAATAAGTATCAGATCTTTCTAAAGATATTGATAAGAAAATTTATTATTTTGAAAGTATTTCCAAAAATCTTGAGGAAGTTAATTCTGAGAAGGATAAACTTTCTACAGATCTTGAAAATGTAATTTCTATGAAAAATATTTTAGAAAGTAACTCTAGTTCTAAAACTAATTTTTTTGAGGATGAACTAAGGTCTGAAATATTTTCCTTAGGGAAGTGTTTGTCAAACTTTACCTCTTGTAAGGAAAATTTTGACAAGATGTATTCCCAAATTTGACCTCTAAGGAATAGTTCTGGATTTGGTTGTACTCATTCTAAACCATTTTTTAGTAATAAATATTTTTTCCTCAAAGTGCTCCATTATTCACTAAATGTCAGTGTGGTGGATATTGGGCTAACAAATTTTCTTTAAATAAAACCTAGTATTTAGGTTTTCATAAAGCTTATTTTTCTAGGAAAATATGGATTCCTAAAATCTTGCTTTCTGAAATTTCTGGAACCAAGAAAGTTTGGGTTCTGAAAGTATAACACTCTTATTTTCAGGAAAATAATGATAGTACCAATAGAAATACATGGTACATGGATAGTAGATGTTTCTAATAAATTTCTTCTAAAAAAACTTCTTTTAAAAGATTATCAAGATGAAAGGAGTAAAAGTAACTTTCAGAGATAATTCTCAGGGAGAAATTATCGGTATAGGTAACATTGTTCTTCTTGGAAAAACTTTAATTCCAAATGTTTTATTTGTTAAGGGTCTTAAGAACAACCTCATTAGAATAAGTCAATTATGTGATGAAGGTTACCTTGTGAATTTTAGGAATGATAAGTGCTTAATACACAATTCCATGGAAGAGTTTATTCTTTCTGTCCACAGGCTAGAGAATGTATACACACTAAACTTAGAAGACCTTAAGACCAAGATCTACCTTGTATTAGTGCAATGAAAGTTCAATCTTGTTTATGGAATAGAAGGTTAGGACACTATAACCTTAGGAACTTATGTAAACTCTCTAAGAAAAGACTTGTTATGTATCTATCAGAACTTAGATTTGATTCTTCAATAGTTTGTGATCCTTGTAATTATGGAAAGAAACATAAATCATTTTTTAAATAAATAGGTTAAGTCTCAACTACTAAATCATTACAGTTGGTGCATATGTATCTTTTTGGAACAACAAAAAATGGAAGCATTGGCGGAAAATATTATGTATTTGTCTTAGTTGATGATTACACTAGATTTACATGGGTCTATTTTCTAGAAAATAAATTTGAAGCTTTTTCTTATTTCAAAATTATTAGATCCCAAGTTAAAAATGAGAAAAAAATTCCATTAATAACTATACCCAATGATCATGGAGGAGAATTTCAAAATTCTAATTTTGAAACTTTTTGTTGTAAAAAAGCCATTACTCCTAACTTCTCAGCACTAAGAACTCCTCAATAGAATGGTGTTGTTGAAAGAAGAAATTGAATTCTTCGAGAGATAACTAGAACCATGTTGAGTGAATATTTGATAGCTAAATATTTTTGGGATGAATCTATAAGTACTTCTTGTTATACTATAAATCGATTTTTGATTAGAAATTTTCTTAATAAAAACCCTTATGAATTGTGGAATGGTAGAAATCCTAGAATTTCTTACTTCAAAGTATTTGGTTGAAAAGTATTTATTTTGAATTCTAAATATAACTTACATAAATTCGCACCAAAATCTAATGAAGGAATTTTTCTAGGCTACTCCATAACTTCTAAGGCTTATAGAGTTTTTAATAAAAATACTTGTACTGTTGAAGAAATAGTACATGTTAAATTTGATGAAACTGATCCTTTTGTTTTTAAATAACCTCAACCTACATCCTCAAATGTATTTTCAAAAACTTATTATCAACCCTTGATAGAAGATCCTTCTAATAAGAAAAATGTCAATAAAATGTTTCTAAAGCACTTACCTCAAAATATTTCCTATCATATATTGATGAATAGGTATTACAAATCCCAAATAAGTTGTTTCTTAAGAATCATCCCAGTGATATTATCATTAGTGATGTAAGTCAACCTGTAAGGAATAGATGTTACTTAATAAATAAAGTAAAACATCTAGCATTACTTTTTTCAATTAAAACCAAAAAGCACTGATGAAGCTTTAGGTGATAATGATTTAATTAAAGCCGTGCAGGATGAGATAAATGAATTCGAAAGGAATAAAGTCTGGACCTTGCTTGAAAGACCTATGGAAACTTCTATTATTTGAGTAAAATGGGTCTTCAGAAATAAGTGTGATGAAAATGGAATCATAGTAAGAAATAAAGATGGATTAGTTGCTAAAGTCTATAATCAACAAGAATAAATAGACTATGAAGAAACCTATGCTCCAGTAGCTATACTTGAGTCTATTAAAATTTTACCTGCCTTTGTAGCATTCTTCAACTTTAAACTTTTTCAAATGGATATTAAATGTGCTTTCCTTAATGGATATGTTCAAGAGGAAGTTTTTGTTGAATAACCTCCTGGTTTTGAAGACACAAAACATCCTGAACAAGTTTTCAAACTAACCAATGCTTTATATGGACTTAAAAAATCTCCAAGAGCCTGGTATGATAGACTTACATGATTTTTGTTACAAAATAATTATGTTAAGGGAAATGATGATCCAAACCTCTTTATAAAGAAATATAAGAATTTCTTTTGATTGTTCACATTTATGTTGATGACATTATATTTGGTTTAACTTAGCAATCTTTAACCGATTTGTTTGCAAATATAATGAAATATGAGTTTGAAATGAGTATGATGGGTGAATTAACAATTTTTCTTGGTTTTCAAATTTCTCAAAAACTAGAAGAAACTAATATATCTCAACATAAGTATATGAATGATATTCTTAAAAAGTATGGATATGAAAACAGTAAGTGTATAAGTACTTCCATTGGTACATCAAATTCACTTGATCTTAATGAAGTTGGGAAAACAGTAGATCAAACATCATTTAGAGGTATGATAGGAAGTTTACTATACTTGAAAAATAGTTTTCTAGAGTTAATGTTTTCAGTATGCTTATGTAAAAGATATCAATCCAATCCTAAGGAATCTCATTTAAAGGTAGTGAAAATATTTTTTTCACTATTTAAAGGGAACCATAGATTTAGGACTCCTTTATACTTATGGAAATGATTTTATCTTAAAAGGTTTTACTGATGTTAAATTTGGTGGATGTAGAATGGATAGGAAATGTATATCTAGAACTTGTCATTTCTTATAAGATTCATTAGTTTCTTGGTCATGAAAAAGAAACACTCAGTATCACTTTCCACTACTGGAGCTGAATATGTAGCAGTTGGAAATTACTATGCCTAAGTGTTGTAGATGCAACACACACTCACAAACTATGGTATGAGTTTTACCAAAACACAAATATTGTGTGATAACACTAGTTCCATTTCCCTAAGTAAAAACCCTGCACATTTCTCATGTAAATAACACATAGATATTAGGCATCACTTTCTTAGGGATCACAAAAAAAAGGAGATATCATTCTTCAATTTATCAGAACACAAGATCAACTTGCTGATATTTTCACAAAAATATTTACCCTTCGATAGAATTGAATATATTAAACAGAATTTAGGAATGATAATCGTAAGTTAATATTCTATATTAAATTCTTGTTGAAACCTATCTCTTTACAATAAGAAACTCCTTTTCATAGGGGGGTACATTTTCTTGTTAGTCAATATATTTTTCGTAATAAAATTTTCATAATAAAATTTTTGCAATCAAATTTTTGTAATCAAATTTTTTGTAATCAAATTTTTTGTAATCAAATTTTTGTAATCAAAATTTTCTTAATCATAATTCTCATAATAAAAATTTTATTAACCAATTTTTTTTTTTAATTTTTTTAAAAGTATAATGTTATTCAAGAAGAATTTTCCTCATTACGGATAATTTTCCTAGTAATCTGGAAGGTATGTTTCCTTTATTAAATTTTCTTAATCATCTTTTTAATTATTGGAATTTTCATATTATTGAAACATTTTCGGATTCATTTTTCCTTAAATCGAAACTTTTTATCTTAAAAATGTCAAAAGACCAAAACCTACCAAATTCTTTATTCGGCTATCATCTAAACCATCAAATCTGATAAAGAGTATTTTGACCATTTGATCAATCAAGGAAGATGAACCGTCTCCTAAAATGCCTATATAATGACCCCCCGACAGTTTTCCCACATCAGTCTTCAAAGATTTTGTGTGTTGAATCCCTACTGCTCTACTTAAGGTCATTCCGAATCTTCAGGTTTTCTTTAATTATGAATGTATGTGCAAGGTTCTCCTAAAAAATAAATGTCATCAATAAAGGAAATATTCGAATGGTAGATATACAGAGAGAGGTTAGTTGATCCGATTTTTTTCTAAGTATGATTCTACTATTTCAAAGAATATCAAGTTGAATGGCAGGGAGATCCTATATGTATCCAAACCGAAGGCAAAAGATCTGGTTTATCCAGAGTAGTTGATTGAATTATATGAATTAGTAAGTTTCTTCAATGATGGAGGAAAAGAAAAGTTTTCCTTCAAGAGATATGGAAATACCTACTCCATTTCCTACAGTAAGTCTACCAATATGATTGGAATTCCATATGAGGGTGAAGCAGAATTTTGCACCCGCAAGCTACAAGATATAGAAGGATCTTTTGATAAGGAGAAATCTATAGAATGTCTTGGTCTTTCAGTGGTTAAGACTCCGAAGATTTTTCATCTCTATAAAAATCTTCAGATTCCTAAATTATGGGTACAAGGTTTTATTATTTTAGAAAAGGGGATAAGGACACACTGAAGAAAAGTGACATATATAATTTGGATTTTTTGGTAAACCTCAGGAAGATCAATTTGGTAAAGTATATCTTGATTACAATTTAGAACATTAAAAATGTAACTCTAAAATCTAAAATCATTATGTATCTGGATACTCTTTCAAAAATCATAGTTCTTTGTCTAAAATCATTCAAAATCCCATGCAGTTCCAAGCCATGAAATTACAAGGTAATGTTTCTTAGCGATGATACTCTGAGAAGGATGAAGGATGGCTTCTATAATGATTCAAGAGAATTTTATGAGTTATCTGAATCAAAAATTGAAGTTCTATAAAATAAATCGGAAGTGGATGAAACTTCCAAGAAGAGTGGAAAGAAGAGGAAGACGAAAGAACCAGAAGAGAAAGAAAAAACTCCCGTGGCTAAGGAAACTCAATCAGCACCACCTAAGCCAAAGAAGCAAAAGAATTATCCAGATGAAGTGGTTACTAAGTGGAGACATGAAAATAAGAATAATAAAGAAGGAGAGCCTAGTTTTGGCTTGAATCCTACTGAGGAAAAAGCTCTGAAGTTGAAGGCTACTGAGAATATTGAGAAGTAAGAAAAAGAAAAGAAGCAGAGGAAGAAGATGTCAGAGGCTGAAATCGTTCAATCCCTTATCAAGGCTACTGAGAAAGCCTCTAAAAAATTTTAAGTACCAAAATTGTTTTTGCAAGAATCACTTACCATGACTTCAGGAAAGAATATGGTGATTCCGGAACCAGAACAACAAGAAGAAATAGTTCAGGAAGAAGAAGTCAAAGAAGAATATGAAGAAGAAAGTGATGATATAGATGACATGACAAAACAAGTGGATGAATATCATGAGAAGGAGAGTCCTTCTGAGAAACTGTCAATCCGAACTTCTAAAGCTGAATCATGAAAACATGCTACTTCAAGAGAAGAAGAAAATAGTTAGTAAGAAGTGAATAAACTATCTGAAGAAGAGAGTAGTAAATATGAATTTGTTCAGCCAGAAGATCTTGCGATAGGTTTTGAGAAATAAAATAATGAGGAAGACAAGATTGTTCAATTATTAGATAGTGAGCGTGAATTTTCCAAAGCAGAAGAGATTATTTTGAGAGCTGATAAGGGAAAATAGGTGTTAGTTGATACAACTAGGAATTCTATAGTAAAAAATAAGGATGTTGGTGGTTCATCTAAGAGGATAGCTGAAGAGATAGAAAAATAATCCTCACCAACCAAATAGTCTGATTCAGAATCTTCCTCTCTTGGACACGATTTTATAGTCCAATATTTGACAAAGTTGGTTGATACCATTACTTTGTTTCCGAGCATAAACTTGAGGTGAAAGATGATTCATCATTCATTTAATCAAAAATCAAATTCAGTTTCCATGCTTATAGATAAGTTTTTCAGACTCGAGGCCAATTTAAAATCCTTTTATATCAGGTATTATGCTCATAGGAGGTCATGCAAGGAAATCAACAAGTGTTCAAAGAAAAAAATCGAAGAGATGAGAATCCTTGATGATTTCCAAGAAAGTGTGAATGATTCCTTTGATACCTAAGATGGTAAGTTCAAGGACCTCACTAAATGTTTTGAATAAAAGCTAGGTCTCGAACAAACAACTCGGATGTCGGAAGTCAAGGATCTGAATAGGAAGCTTAATTTAGTGGCTATGAATTGGAAGATGGAGAGGGATCTCAGAATAGAGTTTGAAGAAAAACTTGCTAAGAAAGAAGATCTTTTGAAGGCTCAGGAAGATATTCTTAAGGATCAGGAAGAAAAGATCAAAGCCTTAGAGAAGAAAAATGAAGACCAGGATCAGCTGCTCAAGTGTGTGGAAGAAGATCACAAGGAGATTAAGAAGCTGAAAACCATCGTAAAGAAGTTAATACCGAAGGAGAAAGAAGGATATTTTTTCCCCAATCTGGACTTTTTTTGTATTACCATCTATGTACAAATCCTTTCAATCATAATGGAATTTTAGTTATTCTTCATCTATTTTGTTATTTAGTACTAATATTATAGGTACCAATTTTTTTCTATTACCTTTATTCCTTTCTGAAAATCACAAAGGGGGAGAAATAAATGAAAAAAGAATACTAAGTAATGAAAATATTTTCCTCAGTAAGGGGGAGTTCATCCAAGGGGATGTTCTTATCAAAGAAGATTTTTGTATGCATGAAAATATAAAACCTCATTCAGGAAATCAAGAATACAATCCTTAGGGATTTCCAAACCTAAGGGGGAGTTAGTTGTATTCATTATGATCCATATGTAAAGGGAGATAAGTTTTTATTTTAAAGTCCATAAAAAAATTCTAAGTCCTTATATTATTTTTTTAAGGATATTTGTGCTTTCCAAAAAGGGGGAGATTGTTGAGTCAATAAGCTTTCATTATGACTTTTCCATTCCTTTATGTTTTTAAAATTACAAACACTCTATCTTAAGGAAAATTATATTTTCCCTAAGAATTATCTTAATAAGGAAAATTTTCCTTCTTCAAGGAAATTTTATCATTAACTATGTTTTCATTGTTCATTTTATAGTTTCTCTAAATCGAACTCATTTTATTTCTAAAGTCTAAAATTCGGTTTCAAATATAAAATCTTGAAATACTATAAATACTTAGATATAGAGTATTTTGTTTTCATGTTTCTAATTCAGACTCCAAATTCTCTGAAATTTAGACTCTGAATTCTCTAAAATTCAGACTCTGAATTCTCTGAAATTCATAATCCAAATTCTCTGAAATTCAAACTTTGAATTCTCTAAAATTAAGACTCTAAATTCTCTGAAATTAGAATTTTGAGTCTAACTTCTGAGGAATTATAAGTAAGGATTCCTCATAATCCAGATTCAGAATTCCTCATAATTTAGACTCCAAATTTCTCAGAATTCTAACTCCGAATTCCTCAGAACTCAAACACCGAACTCCTCATAATTTAGACTCTGAATTCTTCAGAATTCAGATTCCAAATTCATTGAAATTCAGACTTTTAAATCTATAGAATTTACATTCTAAATTATTTGGAAAACAGAATCCGAATATCCATGATTTATAGTCTTAGAATATTTATTTGGTTAGACTATGAACTTTATTTTTCCATAGACTATAAAAATTAGTTTTTGTTAAGAAAACTTATTTTTCTTACACACATTATAGTTATCAAACGATGTCGTAAAATCTGTTTCTAACTAACCATTGTTTGAGTGACATGTGTATAGGTCCCTCCGAAATTCAAGGAAAAATATGTCTGTTGGAGGAGGGATCTGACCATTGTAGAAGTTCCAATAAATAAGATCTCATTTGAAAGATCTCAATGATGGTTGATAGCTCTACAGATTACATGTTGTCAAAGTGATTTATAGGGAGAGAAACTTTCATGCTTTTTTCATACAGAACATCTTGTTTATCTTGCTTCATGCGACTCTGATTGTTGCTGTGTACAGTCTAGGGATTCTGGGGATAGGAAGAAAGAGGTGTCGACTACCTTAAAGTTCGAGGACTTTTGGGGATAGGAATACAAAGGTTCCAACTACCTTAAAGTTTGAGGGCTTGCGAGGATAACAAGACAATTTCCGATATTCCTATCGAGGGCTTACCCTGGTGTGGGTAAGACAGATTTGTTGAAAGTATAAATTAGGGGACCTTTATCCGAGGTTTTTGGATACCCTTCTTATTGGGTTAAAAGATTTTATACTTGTTAATTTTTTTGTTTCAAGTTTATTTACAATATATTTTGATAAAGAAAGAAATTATAAGCTTCTTATACTTTTGTATACTCTGATAAGTTAGATTCTATTCACTTTAAGTTTGAATGTTTACCTTGTAAAACTTTTCTTAAGTTTCATTTCTGGAACCATATTTCCAGAACCTAGCAAGTTTGTAGAACTAAAAGAGGTCTTGTGAATTTACCTTGTTTAGCTCTTTTAAACATAGTTATACTTAAGGTTAAGAATGAAAGGTTTTAAACTTACAATTCACCCCCTCTTTTAAATTGAGCATCTACATCATTATTTCAATCCAAAAAATTATCTACCTGACTTATGGTTTACTTTCTACATCATCTAATCTCCTTGATAATATAGTGGCAATGTTCTTACTTTACCACACTGAAAACACACCATTGGGAGATTGCTTTCAAATATCCCTTTTCATCACTTGAATTTTTTATCAAAAAGAAAGATAATTTCATCTCCCACATCATCTCCATCATCACTAACTTTTGAAATGTTGAGTTTTTCCATGGATTCAAATTCCATTTCCTTACTTACTCAAATTATTTCATCTTCTGGTTTGACTCCCATTTCATAAGCTATCAAACTCATTAAAATACCATCAATAGAAATATTAGAATGATCTATTTCCTCAAGGGTTGACACTTTTAGATTGTATAGAGGTGGGAGCCTTCTTAGAATTTTCTTCACAATATCAATATAATTAAATTATTCCCCTAGTTCTCATATAGATCCAAAACTTCAGTAATTTGATTAAATAAACTTTCTAACTTTTTATCTGAATATATCTTTAGATCATCAAACATTTTTTGAAAACCTTTAAGTTTAGACTCCTTCACTTTTTTATCCCATTCATATATATTTTCCAATATGGCTATATTAGCCTAATTAGGTTAAATAATCTGAGAGGAGGGGGGGGGGTGAATCAGTGTATGAAAAATTAAAATAACCTCCCCTATGGATCTTGTTTCGTTTTTAAACAAAACAGTCTTCTCCCTCTTTCCCATTGAAATGTATAAAAAAATTTAAATCATGCATGAGACACAATAATTTTAATTAGTTCACACTCACTGGGCTATGTCCTAGGAGCATACAAAGACATTATGATGATGTACCATATCCACTAAGGCTCTCTGCCAAAATACAAGGTTCATGCTAGATCACTTATATGCCTAGGATCACTGCCATTACTAGATATAGGGTATGCTCACTACATTCCCAAGGGTCACTCCCTATGTATCCTTCCCAGGATCACTACTGGCAGAAATGATCACTATCTTACTCTTACTTTGATCACTTCTCTTGGAAGGGATCCAATCATAGTTTATGGACTACTTGTAGGTACCTTTATTTTCATGAAAAAACACATCCTCAACTTTATATAGATGCTCTATTGAAGTCATTTTTCACCTGTAGATGAAATCCACTTTTCTGTGTACTGTTATTTAGCAGAAATTAATTTTGAAAATTTTTTAAGCGACTTCTCAAACAACCTACTTCCTCTGAAAACTGTGTTGCACTGCATAACACATATGCTTCGTGGACCACCTCTCATCCACGGATTACCTTCACTTCCACAGACTATATCTTCTTCAAAGACTGATGTATCCTCTTCAGACCAACCCTTCATCTATAAACCATCCCTGCTTTGTGGATGAGTTATTCTTCCATGAACACTTCTTCTTTTATAGGATAGAGTGCCCCACAAAACCCCTTCCGCTAACTGTCTTCAATTACCACTTATCCTTTTATATAATCCTCCTCACAAACCTATTCTCCTTCATAGACTCTTATGCGAACTCTTTCAGACTTAGACAAATTTCTTCTTGGAGAAAATAAGTTTTATAATGAAAATATCTTTTCTTAAATATGGGATTAATAGTCCTTATATTGGAAAATATATCCAAAAAATCTATCAATCCATTTTACACAAATCTTTTATGTGGTCTAACCTTCACCGTGTACTGTGCTCCTTACAAGAACCGATTCTCCCTTTGTGGTTCACGTAGTGCTTTGATTCTCTACAGCGGCTGGTCTATTCCATGAATGAAACCCTTCATGGCTTATTAAATCGCCGCCTCATTTCTATGAACGATGTATATACTGCAAATGAAACACTGCCTCTCAACAAAAAAAAATAACCTTTGCAGGAAATGTTTTCCTCCCATAAACCATAAGCCTTCCTGAAAATTACGATCATCATGCGAACCATTTCCCCTACGCAGTCTACGTATCATACTTCACGGTCCACCTAGTGCTGCTTTGTCGAAATATTAATTTTCCACCATTAATTCATAGTTCTATGTACTCCCTTAGAAATATATAGAATTTTCTTTTTAGTCCACATACTGTGTACTCCTATGCAGAAAAAATTCCTTTTCCAAAAACAAACTCCCAATTTTGAGGCCCAAAAATTTAAAAACACTGGGAAACTGCACCACCTTAAAAAACTACTTCAGAAAACAGCAACCATACTCATATGTAGTCATATGAAATTATAAAAAAACACAATCACATCGAAAACTCTACAACGGTGTCTTGAGGGATTTTCCCAATAATATCCCCCATTGGGTTTGTTGACAAATTATCTCAATTTGATACCTCATTAAATATTCTTCCATATTCAACTAGAATTCACTACTTGTGATTAAGATGGAGATCAAATATTTACTCAACACATACTCTAAGACCACACTAGTAATGCTCAACATGATAAATAAGAGTACAATTAAAAGTTCATCAATGAATCACTTTATTCCATTCCAACACCACTCATCTACTTTCATCATGAACCTCAACTGTCATGATATATAATATTTGATCGATCACTTCAATCACCATTAGATTTAATACTCCACCTATCTTACTAATCCCCTTTAATCTTTTGCTACTCCCCTTTTCAGCTTCTCCCCTATCATGATTAAGATGTTTTCTCCCATCTTACAGCTACAATTTTCCCCCTTTGTCAATGAACCTGAAGACCATTCCTTTTAAGTATGAAAATGGGTAAAGAACATATATTATCACATTAGGTAAAACACACCATACCTCAGGGAGAGGGGGTCCTACATCCACACTTTTTCAAGTGCAGGGAGTCAAATGAAATCCTATATACAATCTATGCCTTTAAAATGCTTCTTTGGGTAAGGCCTTTGTCAGAATGTCTGCAACCTATAGTTCTGTAGTCACATACTACAACTTCACAAGCCCTTGTTCCACCTTATCCTTGATGAAATGATACTTGATTTCAATGTGATTTTTCCTTGAGTGATAGATGATATTTTTTCTAATATTTATAATACTTGATTTATCGCAATGGATTCTGATTATAGAATTCACTTAAAATCCCACATCATCAAGATGCTGCTCCATCAACAGTAAATTCATACACACTTGAGTAGCTGTAATATATTAATCTTCTGCAGTACTCAACAGAATGCAATATTGTTTCTTACTTATCCAATAAATACACAATCCTCCAATATATGATGAATGAACTAATGTCATTTTTGTATCATCCGCTGAACCAGAATAATCTACATCTATACATCCCAATAAATCTTGTTGATATTTATCATTATAAATCAAACCGAAATCTATTGTGCTCTTGATATACTGTAGTATTATTTTCACTATAAGAAAGTGACTTTCCTTGGGGTTTATTTGATACTGTGCTACTTGAAATGTTTAAAAAACAATATTTGGTCATGTCACTACTAAGTATAAAAGGCATCCAATGATCTTCCTATATTTGTTGACATTAACCGCTTTTCCTTCATCATCTTGTGACAGTTTCATCCACGTAGCTACTAGAGTCTTCATATCCTTATAGTTATCCCTTAAAAACCTTATCAAAACTTATTTAGAATATTTAGACTGATAAATGAATGTTACATTCTTTCCTTGTGTCACCTTTAAACCAAGGAAACACATTAGTTCACCAATCATTTACATTTCAAACTCAATTTTCATAAATTCAGAAAACTCTCTGCACTGCACTTCTTCTAATCCACCAAATATTATGTCATCGATATATACCATAACCATCATCCTTTGATTACTTTCCTGGTTGAAATATATATTGTAATCAACTCCTGTATATTGACAATCGAGCTTCTTCAACAACTGATCTAGCCTTGAATTTCATGCTCTTCGTGCTTGCTTCAAATCATATAAATCCTTATTCATCCAACACACTCTGTTCTCATTTTGATGAATGAGAAAGCCATATGGCTAATCAATTTAATTTTTTTCTTCCAGAACCCCATCATAAATGTTGACTTGATATCCATATAGAAAACTTTGAACTCTCTTTTCACTATTATGGCCAAGAATAATATGATTTTCACTATCCTTGAAATAGGTGAAAATGGTTCATCAACATCAATTCCCTCTATCTGGGATTACCCTTTGTACACTAGTTGTTCTTTGTTTTGAATCACTACACCATCTTCATTCATCTTATTGTGAAATACCCATTTATCCATAATGATATTCTTATCTATTTGCCTCAAAATAATCTCCCAAGTCCAATTCTTCTCAATTTGGTCAAGCTATCAATTCATATCCTAAACCCAATTCTTATCTCCAGATACATCATTAAAAAATTAAGGCTCTACCTATGATAAGTATGATGCTTGTTGCAGAGTATTCATCCTTATTATCTTCACTGGAGCTGTCTGATCACCAATTATGTTCTGTCTATAAATTTTGGATCTTCTCTTATATCTTTATGAAGATACTAAATTGTGCTCAACCTTTTCATAATCTGAATCTTCTTATAAATAAGCCTATGGAACTAGAGAATCCTTTGATCTGCTTATCTCTTCATCACTGTCCTCCTAAGACAGATCATGTATTGGTGGAATATTCTTCTCATTCTCCACTATAGTTACATCATGGATTTCAAATACCTTTCCTAGATTCTTATTGAAAAATTTATATGCTTTTATTTTCTTTGAGTAGCCAATAAATACCCCTTGATCTCCATAGGATTCAAAATTCCTGTGTGTCTCCTTATTGAGAACAAAACCCTTAATTATGAATAATCTGAAGTACTTAAATGATGGATTCTTTCTATACCACATCTCATATAGAGTCTTCTCTTCTTTTGGACACAACAAAGCTCTATTTGATGTGTAGACTGATGTCATCACTACTTCTTTCCAAAACTTCTCTAGTAAATCTTTCTCAATGAGCATTATTCTAGCCATGTCGTTGATAATTTTGTTTCTTCTCTCAACAAATATATTTCTCTATAGAGTTATAACTACTGAAACATCATGCCTTATCCCATGTTTCTTGAGATAATCCTATACTTTTATATTTATGAACACAATTCCATTATCTATTCTAATATTCTAGATTTTATGACCTAGTATCTTTTCAACTTCTTATAGATGTCTTATAATGCAACTAAACACCTCATATTTATGGGTGACGATTGATACCCACATCATTATGCTAAAATCATCAATGAAGAGAATATAATATCTCCTCCCATCAATAGATCTTGGTGAAATAGGTTGACACTAATCAATATGCACCAGATCAAACACTATTATTAACCTTTTATCTTTTTTATTATATATATTTTAATGATCTTCCCTTGTTGAAAAGCATCACACATATGAGTAAGATCATGTGATAACCTAGGGAGGTCACAAGAATCATCATATTTCACCATATATTCCAAGGATTTTTGGCTCAAGTGGCTAAGATGTTTATGCCATAACTTGTTTTCCTCTTCCTTGGAAGGAAAACAAATATATTCTTCTCCACTCAAAAGATAGATATTTTCTTTCATATGTTTTCCCTGTAAAACAACTACACCATATTTTTCCTTGATGACACATAATTTCTTTGAAAAGTTTATGGAATGTACTGATTCACACAGTTGAATGAAACTAAGCAAGTTTTGACTGAAAAATTCAACAACTAAGACATCAACATGGCTCATGTCTTTTTCCCTAAACATGGATTTTCCTAAGCCAGAAATTTTTAGGCCTTTATCATTACCAAATCTTATGATACCTTCTTTATCATACCTAATTCTGGTCATCAAATCTTTTTTTCCTATCATATGTGAGGTGCATCCACTGTCAATGATCCATATTAAAGTGTGATCTGATGCTTTAAAAGAAATCTCTAAAACCTTTTCATGTACACATATTTTCATTTTGATCCATGTTTTTTAATTCATACTTTATACATATTGATAATATTTATCTTCCTCAAAGTATGATGGACCAACTTCATCCTATAGAGATGTAAATATATTTTTCATTTTCATATCATTCGATTATACCTTTAGTTGTTTCTTATGACAAAATTCATTCTACTTTAACACATTTCTTTGCATTGTCGATGATAAGTGTCTTTCCATGTTCCTGAATCCTCCACACCTAAATCGGTGACCATCAAATGATGTCCTGGAATTTTAATCCCTATATTGATGCCTATGTTGGTTTTGTTCTATATCACACCTCTTCGATATGGAACAAAAATTTTGTGAGTGTCTCATATTTACACAACAATAACATCTAATATGGGGTGCATTTTTGTGTGGAAATAACACACTACTATTTCTCCCTTGGGATCTATGAGTCTTATGATTCTGATTTGTACCCAAATCTATCTTCAACCTCAGAGTAAGAGCTTGTGGACTAACTTCAACCATTAATGATTTATTTTTATGATAAAGATCTATGCCAATTGTATCATTCTGATCAATCATTTTGCTTTCCTAACACTTATTTTTCCACTTCATTGGAACTCTGAATTCTATATTTCCTTTTCCTATTTCCTCTGTGTCCTACTTTTCTAGAATCAAGAGTTTCCTTTGATCTTTCTCTTTTCTTTGCATACTAAAAACTTCCTATTCATTCTCTTCAATACATTTAATTTTATATTTTCTAGTATTAGTCAAACTATGGATTTCTCTTTTATTTTCATTAATTTTGAGTTTGTACTCAACCACTTTTTTTTGAGCTTTTTGGAATTTAAGACTTCAGTTTTCAATTTATTCATTTAGTTCAAATTTCCCTTCTTCCTGCTAAATTTAAAGTTTTCAATCACAAACCACTTTGTTGGATTTATTTATTTTAGATCTCCAAACACCTATCTCTTCAAGAGAATCTTCTAGTTCAACCTAAAGTCCAACTCTTCCTTCTATATCTCTCTCATCACTTACACTTTCTTCCCTTGTTTGGGAATTTTCCACAAATGCCACCATAATATCTACTTTATGATTCTTTCAGTCCTCTAACTATTCTACCTCATATTTTCTAAAATCTAATCTTCTTTTGAAAGAAGATTCATTTTTTGAAGAAATTTCTCTTATAACTTCTAATACCTTTCACATTGGATGAATACTTATTTTGCGGAATTTCATCATTGTATTCATCTTCATCTTCAAACTTATTAGAACACTTTACTAAAAAATGTCCAATCTTTACGCATCAAAATCATGCAAGTGGAACTTTACCTTTTAACTTTCTTCTTCCTCTTTTCATATTTGAGGAGGGAAATGACATGACATCATCCAAATTGTATTCCTCCTTACTATTTTCCACAGAGATCTTATTCATGGCCTTGAATTCTACTTTTTTGGACTTCCCCTTTCCACAACATCATTATCATCATTTCTCATTTCATATGAAATAAGAATATTTTCCAAGTTATCCAATGTTATATCCTTCAGTTCTTTATATTCTAATAAAAAATCGCCAGATTAAACTGAGCTGGAAGTTTTCTCAAGATGCACTTGAAAATATTTATATCTTTAATAATTTCGCTGATGTCATGCATGTATTTCACAACAACATTCACCTGATCAAATAATGTATCAATAGATTCATTAGGGTGAATTATGAGATCCTCATATTTGTTCCATAGAACCTTCAGCTTTGCTTCTCTAACTTTTGAGTCACCCTCATAAATGTTCAACAACTTTTCCCACATAGCATGTGATGTTTTACATGACATCACCTTCATATATATTACATTGTATAGATCTCCCAATAAAGAATTAATACCTTTGGAATCAACATATAATTCCATTCAGTAATCTTTTGATAAAGCACCACTATCGATATTAGCCGAAATTCCATGGATTGTTGTTGTAAAGACATCCATTACTAATGATCAGAATTAGTACTGCATCTGATTCTTCCAATGTTGAAATTTATTTCCATCAAAGATTGGAATCCCTTTTTGATTGACAACCTCCATTTATTCTTTTGAGAGAGAACCACTAACTTTTAATCTTTAGGCTCTCATACCAATTGTTATCCCAATTAGGTTAAATACCCTAATAGTGTGTGGGGGGGTGAATTTGGGTATAGAAGATTAAAATAAACACCCCTACAGAGCTTGTTTCGTTGTAAAAAAACACACTTCTCTCTCTTTCCCATTGTAGTGAATGAACATAATTTAAATCATGCACGAGACACAATAATGTTTCTTGGTTCACCCTCACTGGGATATGTAAAAGGAGCATACAACAGTGTTGTGATGATGTACCAAATCCACTAAGGATCACTACCAAAATACAATGTTCGGGATAGATCATTTATATTCCTAGGTTCCCTACCTTTATAATATTTAGGGTCTACTCACTGCATTCCCCAAGGTCACTCCCTATGTCTCTTTCTCTGGCTCACTACTGGTGGAAAAGATCACTGTATTCCTCTTCCTTTGCTCACTGCACTTGGAAGGGACCCACTCACAGTTTTTGGAGTTGTAGATCCCTTAATTTTCATAAAATCACTCATCCTTAACTTTATATAGATGCCCTTTTGAAGTCCCTTTTTCACCCATATATGAAATCAACTTTTCCACATACAGTTAGTAAGTAAAAATTTCATTCGTGAACTATTTAAGTCACTTCATGAACAACCTACTTCCTCCTAGAATTGTGCTACACTGTGTAGCATGTATTCTTCATAAACCACCTCTTCTACATGGAATTCCTCTAAATTCGTGTACTGTATCTCCTTCGTAGACCGCTCCTTCCTCAACGGACCAATCCTTCTTCCGCAAACCGTCCCTACTTTGTGGACGAGTTCTTCTTCATGAACACTTCTTACTTTGTGGGATATAGTGCCCTAAAAATCCCCTTCTGTAAAATTTCTTCTGATACCACTTCACCTATCATAGAATCCTCCTCGTGAACCTCTTCTAATTCTTGGACTATCCTACAAACCCTTTCAGACTTAGCTGAAATTTTTCCCAGATCAAAGATTTTTTGAAATGAAAATTACTCTTCTTAATGATGGGATTAATGGTAATTTGATAAAACACATTTTTTCAATATTTTATTGATAATAAATGTAAAATTTTTCCCACATTGTGTTAAATATGTTTATTTATAAAATATTTGGGATTAGATCATTCATTTGAAAATTTGATGAAACTTCCATTTTTACCCTTTAAAAATTCACTATAGTATTTTGAACATAAATAATTATATTTTAATTATTTGAACTTAATATTTTTTAACTGTGTTTATTACTTAATTGGATACAACTTTTATTCAGGAAATCTGAGCTAAATCATGCATTTGGTTGGAGAAAATGGGCTATGAAATAAAATTCGGGCTGGAATCATAAGGTTGGACATCATATTAGTATTTGAGCCATAACTTTTTTAATTCGTGCTTGGAATGGGCCAAAATTTGGAGGGGAGCTCAAAGTCCCAATTTAAAAAAAAAATAATTCTCCTGAAAGGACATCTGATTCACACATTTTGGTGGTCAAATATGTGGTGTAATTTGGATTAAAATATTTGGCCGAATTTCCGCACTCACACTTGAAAACACTTATAAACTAGAATCTCCTCCACTCTATAAATATATATTATTCTCATTTATATGGGTTTGGATGTGCATTGGTAGATTTAAGGCAGAGGAGAATTGGTTTCACTCAATTTATTTAGTCATTTCCCGAGGGATATCTTTTGAAGCTAGGATCCCTTCAACGAAGCCATCATCTTCTTCTTCACTTTGTAATATTGTTGTGCTTTCAAAAAACTCTTAGTTTATCTTCCATTTTTTTTATTATTTTAAATTTTATTCTTCTTTTAATTTTACTATTTTAGTTTTAAATCAATAGTATAAACATGATTGGGTTATACCCTTTCAACGACATTTTGAAAATGAAAAATGTTTTTACGATGACTACACTGCCCATGGAAGAGTAATTCTTCTTAGTGATCGATCTAACTCTAACAATATTCACTTAATTATTTTGAATAAATGACATAATATAATTCAAATATTATTAATTACTAATTGTTTTTTAATTAATTAAAACTATGCAAGAAATTAAATAATTCTTGCAAAATCACACGAGTTCGAGAATTGTGCGAATTGTTAGAGCGCGACCTTAATCGGTGATACAAAACCACATGAGATTAATCTTTAGAGTTAAAATATAATATATAAAATCAATTAATCATAATCTATACAATGTATATGTTCCCTAATTTACCACTTACCATAATCTTGTATTGGAATGATAATCAATGCATGGTGCTGCAATTGCATGTTCTGAAACTATCCTAGGGTTCAATTAATTTCATCATAGTGGTTAAGTTAACTCCCATAGAGTTAGAGGGTTATAAAATTAGGGGATCATAATTAAGTTTATTTTAATATAATTGATAATGATTAATAATTAAGTGAATAGGTAGAGTCATATCAGTTACACTTTTTAAAATAGTTTTCTAAAAAATATTCTCATTGTGTTTTATTAATCAAATTTCATTTCAAAAAAAAAACAATAAAATGTAATATTATTACAACATAATTATTCTTATTATTCTATAAAGATAACCCCCATCCTTATAAGTTTTTTCCTTACCTTTTATTTTATTTCCAAATACCTTTAATAATTTTTTAAATTACTTCCTACTCTAAGAGACGACCTTGGTCGGCCACTCTACTACACCTAAATAACCTGAAATCAAACATCATTTGAGAGCACCAATGACATCATACATTCAAACTGAAAGAATTTAAAGGTAGTAAAGTACTTATTTCAAAAAATTATAGGTATTAGTTTTACTTTTAATTTTATTATTTTCTTCTCCTCTTTCTTTCTTCTTTCCCCATTCTCAAGTTTTCATTTTTTCTCTCTCTCTATCTTATTTTCTTTTTATCAGACCATCTACCCAAACTTATTATATTTTTAATATGGTTCAATTTTAATTATTTAAATTTTATTTTATTTAGTACATGAACTAATACTGAAGATCTATTATATCTTGATCCTACTATTGATCATATCCTTAAAAATTGAATTAGATAGTCTCAGTCTACGGGAAGTTTCAACATTAAACCAGTTGGAGAATTCCTCAATTATGGTAACACTGAAATTGGAAATAATTCAAAATATAACATAAAATAGGAACCAATAATTAAAAATAATAATAATGAACTTAATATAAACATGTGATAATTGGATGAACCAGATATTAACTATCAACTAAATTGTATTGCATACCCAAATCTCAAATTAGACTATGAATTGGAATCTGGGTTAATTCACCTTCTTCCAAAATTTCATATATTATTTGGTGAGGATACAAATTTTTTTTAAAGAATTTAACAAGGTTTTGTCAACCCTTAAACCAAAATATGTATCTTAAGATAAAATAAAACTAAGAGAATTCCCATTTTCACTTGGTGGAGCTGCAAAGGATTGGATGTATTATTTACAACCTAAAGATGTAACACGTTGAAATTATTTAGAACATCTTTTATTGCAAAGATTTTTTCCAGCATCAAGGACCACTTCCATTCATAAGGAGATCTCAAGGATCTAGAAATCACAAGGGGAGTCAATGTATGAGTTCTAGGATCAATTCAAGAAGTTGTGTGGAAGTTGTTGACATACAAAAGTTAGTGAGAAACTCATCATCCAATACTTATATAAAGTCCTCACACCTATGGAGAGAATCATGGTTGATGCTGTAGCTGGAGTGGAATTTGTTGACAAAACACCAATAGCTTCACATGCATTGATTGACAAGATAACAAAAAACTCCCAACAATTTGGTGATCGAGGTACACCACATGTTAGAGGAGTACACCAGGTAAGTATATATTCTCTTGAAATCCATTTAATTGATACCAAGTTGGAAGAGCTGACTACTATGGTGAGCCATATTTCTTTGGTTTAAAAGACATCCCAACCCACTCTTATGATACCTTGTGGAATTTTCATTGAAACAGACCACCCGACTGATTGTTTCCCCCAACTATAAGAGACATAAGATTGTTTAGTGGTATTACTTGGGAGGCCATATCATCAACAACAACATAAACATCCTCAAAAAAGTATGATTCTTTTAAAACAACATACAACCAATTGTGGAAGGATCAATTAGACATGAGGTATGACTCTGGACAACAATAAAGTCCCCCTTTTCAACGGAATTTATAGCAGCCTCCACCTTACCAACAGGGTTTCCAACAACCCCAAAGAATATTTGAAGATCAAGAATCAACAATTCAACAATAAGGGACCTCTAAACCAAATTTATATTCAAATACTAATGATATTTTGAGTCAAATTGTTCTTAATCAACATAATGAGAAGAAGAGTCAAGGTTTGGAGCTAAGGGAGTTAAAGACTCAAATAAGCCATATTGCCACTGCCCTCCATAAACTGGTAAGTAAGAACTCCAAAAATATTTCTTCCCAACTTACTCCAAATCCTAGGGGGAATTTTAGTGCCATCACATGTAGAAGAAATAAGTAAACAACTGATACTTATGCACCTACAATTCCACTGGGATTTACCTAAGCTCCATAGAAGCCCCATTCCATACAAACTGAATAGAAACCAATGGGGAAAGACAAAATTAAGAAAAATATTGATGATGTTCCTCCCAAAACCCTTAGTTTTCAAAATAGAGTTGTTCACACCAAAAATATGGTTGAAGTGGAAATGAAAAAAGAGGATTTTGACACATTTTATCATATTAAGATCAACATCCCACTACTTGAAGCCCTTAAGAAAATACTAAGGTATGATAAATTCTTAAAATAAATTTGTACTAATCAAAGTGGGCTCAAGGGAAATGAGAGGACTAATCTAGGAAGGAACATCTTAGCACTCATTACACCAACTTTAGAAATGACAACAAAGTGAAAGGATATCGGGACATTCACCATACCATGAACCATAGGGGAGTTACACTCTTATGATGCTTTATGCAATTTAGGTGTTTCCATAAATGTGATGCCTCACTTTGTATTATCTGATTTATAGGTTGGTGAATTGAAGCAGACAAGAGTAGTGGTGCAGTTGGTGAATAGATCTACATCATATCTAGCCAGAGTCCTTGATGATGTATTTTTTTGGGTAAGAGACATGATCTTTCCAGTAGATTTCTAGGTTCTTAACATGGAGGATGATCAGGTAAGTTCTCATGATCGCATTATCTTAGGTAGTCCCTTCCTCAAAAAATGAAAAATAGATCATAAATTTCCATGAGGGTATACTTTCTATAATTTTTTGAGATAAAGTTGTGATATTTAATATTATAGACTCCATAAAGGGACCCTTAGAGGACCATTATTCTTATGTTATATCCCATTTTGAACCACCAAATAAAAACCCCATGGAATTTTATTGTCCTATGCTTAGGGAGATTATGATTATTGCTTCTATTTTGATGTATAAGATAACCTACACACCTATTTATAATCCTCAAAAATATTTTAGATTTTATTTTGAAATGGATTCATATTCTGATTTTGATCATGCTCATTCTGATTATGACATGGATAGTGAATATGCTAATTGATTTGATGCTTTATTCTTTGATTTTTATGTTATATATTCTAATACTAATGTTCATTGTTCACATATTTCAGTTCCTTAAATTTATCCACCCATACATCACCCCCTACATTGGAACTCAATCCATTGCCACCAAATATCAAATAATCAAACTTGATGAGTAGTGATATATTACCTATTATAATTGCTAACAATATTCCTTTTGAACATGAAAAAAACTATTAAATATTTTGAGGGAGAAAATCAAGAAAATTGAGTGGAGATTGGATGAAATATCTGGTATTAGCCCCTATATTTGCATATATAGGATTATTTTGGCGGATGGGGCTAAAACAGTTAGGCATCCAAAAAGGTGACTCAATACAACTCTTTTGGAAGTTGTTAAAAAATAGGTTTGAAAATTTATCAAGGTAGGTATAATTTATCCCATTTTAGATTCTTAATGGGTGAGTCCTATTTAGGTTGTGCCTAAGAATAGTGGCGTTACTTTTGTTAAAAATGATAAAGAGGAATTAGTTCCAATGAGGGTGCAAAATAGTTGGTGTGTGTATTGATTATAGGAAACTAAATTATTTCAATCGTAATGACCTTTTCCCCCTCCCATTTATTGATCAAATGTTTGGGAGACTAGCTGGGAAAACACAAAATTGTTTCTTGGATGGATTTTATAGATATTTTTAGGTTCCTATAGGTCTAAAGAATCAGGAGAAGACAACATTCACTTGTCCATTCAACACATTTTCCTACTGGAGGATTCCATTTGGAATTTTCAATGCCTTAGGTACCTTCTAGAGATGCATGGTGAGTATTTTTTCAGATTTTCTTGAGACCTTTATGGAGGTATTTATGGACAATTTTATAGTTTATGGGTCTTCATTTGAGGATTTTATCTCTAGTTTGGGAAATGTGTTGAATCAATGTATTGAGAAGAATCTGGTCTTGAACTTTGAAAAGTTTCATTTCATGGTAGATCATGGGATTGTATTAGGGAATGTAGTGTCAGAACATGGGATAGAGGTTGATAGTTCTAAGGTAGATATTATTTCATCCTTACCCTATCCTTTATGTGTGCGTGATGTTGGATCTTTCCTAGGAAATGTAGGTTTTTATTAGTGCTTCATCAAATATTTTAGTAAGATTTCTTTTCCTATGTCACAATTACTTCAAAAGGATTATGATTTTTTGTTTGATGATTCATTAAATTATTTCTTTGATGTGCTAAAATAGTGTTTGACCACTCCACTGATCATATATCCCCCACGGTGGGACATCCCATTTGAGCTGATGTGTGATGCTCAAACTTTGCAGTTGGAGCTGTCTTATCAAAGAGGGTGGAGGTACATTCACAAGTAATTTCATATACTTTTAGGATATTGGACTCAACCCAATAAAAATACACAACCACGAAAAATGAGTTTCTTGATGTCATATTTTCTTCAGATAAATTTCGTTCACATTTACTGGGCTCTAAAGTAGTTGTGTTTTCTGACCATGTAGCTCTGATGTAGCTGTTGGAGAATCTATATTCAAAGCCTAAAATTATCTAATGGATGGTCCTTATTTAGGAATTTGATATTGAGATAAAGGACAAGAAGGGGTTAGAAAACTTTGTGGAAGACCACATGAGTAGGCTTACTCACACATTAGAGGCTAACACCTTGGATGAGGTACCACTATGGGACACTTTCCCCGATGGCCATCTTTTTTCCATATTAGGTATGCATCCTTGGTATGTTGATTTAATTAACTACCTAGTTTCCTCTTAAATTCATAAAAATTTAAAGAAGCATCAATTCCAAAAGTTAAATATTGAGTCAATATTTTTTGTTTGGGATGATCCATACCTCTATCACATGTGTAGTGATCAAGTTATTAGGAGGTTTGTTCCTGATCATGAGTTTGAGTCTTTTCTTCATTTCTTCCATACACTTTCATGTGGAGGACACTTTGGACCCCAAAACAATAGCTATAAAAGTCTTAAAATTTGGATTATATTGGCATAGATTATTCCATGATGCTCATGTGTTTTGTAAGTCATGCTTACACTGCCGACACATTGGAAACATTTATAGGAGACATGAGATGCCCCAACAACTCATATTATTTTGTGAGATTTTTTATGTATGGGCCATCGATTTTATGGGTCCTTTTCCTAGTTCATTTGGGTTTTTTGTATATTTTAGTTGTTTTTGATTATGTGAGTAAATGGGTGGAAGATAAGGCCACCAGGACAAATGATTATCTTGTTGTAGTGGGCTTTGTCAAGACATAGATTTTTTCTAGGTTTGGAGTACCAAAATACATCATCACTGACCAAGGGACACACTTCTGTAATTGGAATTTGGCTTCCCTACTTCAAAAGTATGGGGTGACACACAAAACATCAACACCATACCACCAAATCAAATGTCTAGGATGATATTTAAAATCATGAGTTGAAATACATTTATGAGAAAACCATGTAACTGAATAAGAAGGATTGGAGAAAGCACTTGGATGATGCACTGTGGGCTTATAGGACAATATAAAATACTCTCATTGATATGTGTCCATTTCGTATTGTTTATGGGGAATCTTGTCATCTCTCTGTGGAAGTTGAACATCAGGAATATTGAGAAATCAAGAAATGAAACATGGATCTGGCCCAAGCTGGAATCCAAAGAAGCTATAAATTCAAGAGCTTGAGGAGATTTGATTGTCATCATTTGACTACTAAAGGTTCTATAAGGAAATATCAAAATCATATCATGATAGAATGATCCAAAAAAGGGAGTTTCATGTAGGGAAGAAAGTTCTATTATACAGTTCATGACTAAAGCTAATGCATGGTAAGTTACATTCCGTATGGTTTGATCCTTATGTTGTGTCTAATGTTTTTCCTTATTGTGCAGTGGATATCACAAAATAGGACACATGAAGGGGTTATACAGTCAATGGGAAACATTTTAATAAATAAATTGAGGGAATTCCTACCAATGTAGTTTATTTTATCACACTACATGATCCCATAATTACTTGGAAATATCAGGTTTTTTCCTAACCCTTTCACTTTTATATTACTTTTCCTATTTAAAACTACATATTTCATGTGCATATATCATCTCATAGGTTCACATTGAGGCCAATGAAATATTTTATGTTTGGGGGAGGGGACAAAATTTTGGGGTAGATATTTAAGATTTCCATTTGTGTGTTTTGTGTGTATTTTCTATTAATTTTTTGGTTAAAATTAAAAAAAAACAAAAAAACAAAAAAAATCAATAAAAAAACAAATATATCATGTAACATTCTCATGTGGAACATATGAAAAATTATTTTTTTCAAAATTCATTGGTAGAATGATAATAATGAGTAAGATTTCATCATCAAGTGTTGATTTTTATAAAAATTGATGTCAATAATGATATGATTGGTTGTGTCATTATAAAACCATTTAGATTTTTACATCATTGTTTGTGATATTTGTTAATGGTAAATTGTGTCATTACTTTCTCTACACAAATTTTCACTCAACGATGACTTGTGAAATTTTTCCTACTCAATTGAAGGTATAGTCAAGTTAGGTAAAACAAATTCATTAGTTGATTCATTCATTCGTTTATCTTCTGATCGATTTCATTACTATACTGAATTTACCTATGCATGTGTACCTATTATTCAACTCTTTTACTTCCTAAAAAAATCAAAAATATGGGTTGTGTATTTGGAAGGTCAAAAACCACTCTTTCTTGACCTTTGATCTTGTTATAACTATTACCATTACTGTCATGAGGAGATCAAACACGAGTTGAGAGATGAGTGTGATTTTTTTCCCAAGTGCAACATAAAAAAATAAAAATAATAAATGATGGGAGTGATGAAATGTATAACATATAGGGATATATAGGTCGGGAGTTTAATGTTTGAATTTTGGGTATGCTTAAGTGAGTGGGTCTTAAAATTTGATTACAAAGGAATGTAGAACAAATTCGGTGAATTAAAATAGGTAAGAAGAATTGTTTTACTTGATCTATATATAATTAATAAAGGGTGGAGATATGAACTTGGAAGGGTTGTCACACACACACATGTGGAGAATTAGTGGCATGGTAGACCCATGACTTGTTTCGCTATGATTAGCATTATGAATATCACTAGATTTTGGTTTGAAAAAATTTATGATACATTTAATTTATAATTTATTGATATTGAATCTTGATTGGATTCTTACATTGATTATATTTCCACTGTGGATTGAGAAATATGAACATGCATATCTTGTCACAATTTTTTCGAATACATGATATGAGGTTTTTCCCAGGAGTGAAAAAAGGTAAGTGTGGTGGAGTTGATGAAACACAATTTTGTTGAATATTTTATTTATAATAAATGAAAAAATTTCCTCATATTGTGTTAAATATTTTTATTTATAAAATATTTGGGATTAGATCATTCACTTGAAATTTTGATGAAAATTCCAGTTTTACCCAATAAAATTTCACTATAGTATTTCAAATGTAAATAATTTTATTTTATTTATTTGAACATAATATTTTATAACTGTGTTCCTGAAATAATTTGATAAAAATTTTATTTATTAAATCTAAGCTGAATCATGTATTTTGTTGGAGAAAATGGGCCATGAAGTCAAAGTTGGGATGGACTCGTCAGATTGGACATCACTTTAGTATTTGGACCATAAAATTTTCATCGGTTCTTAGAATGAGCCGAAATTTGGAGAGAATATCTATGACCCAATTCTAAAAAAATAATCCTTCTTGAAGGACATATGGTTCATGATTTTTGGTGTTCAAATAAGAGGTGTAAATTTGATTAAAATATTTAGCCAAATTTTCCTATTCTCACTTGAAACCACTTGTAAGCTTGCCTCCCCGCCACTCTATAAATATGTATTTTTCTCACTTGGAGAGATTGGGACGTGTATTGGTATATTTAAGGCAGAGGAGAATTGGTTTCAATCCATTTTTATATACATTTAAAGAGGTATATCTTTTGAAGCTAGGATCCCTTCATCTAATACTTCTTATTCTTCTTCACTTTGAAATATTGTTGTGCTTTAAATAAACTCTTAGTTTATCTTCCATTTATTCTGTTATTTTCAATTTTTTATTTTCTTAATATTCATATTTTTTCTGGAAATTAGGAGTAGAATCGTGATGGGGTTATACCCTTTCAACTACCTTTTCCAAATGTAAAATGTCTCTACAATGACTACACCGCCCATGGAAGAGTAATTATTCTTAACGATCAATCTAACTCTAACCATATTCATTTAATTATATTGATTAAATGAGATAATTTAATTAATATATAATGATTTATGATTTTTTTCATTAAAATAAACTAAATAATCAAATATAACGTTTCACACAAAATCATGTGAGGTTTGGAATTGTGTGAATTGTGAGAGCGCGACCATAATCAGTGATACAAAACCACACAAGATTAATTTATAGAGTAAAAAAATAATATATAAACTCAATTAATCCTCATTTACATAGTGTATATGTTTCTTAATTTATCACCGACCATAAGCTAGTATTGTAATGACAATCAATGCAGGGTGCTACGATTACATGTTCTGAAACTAGCCTAGGGTTCAATTCATTTCATCATTGTGGTTAAGATAAATCCCATAGAGTTCAAGGGTAAGAAAATTAGGGGATCATAATTAAGTTTATTTTAATTTAAATGATAATTATTTATAATTAAGTGAATAGGTAGAGTCATATCGATTACATTTTTTAAAATAGTTTTGTAAAAAATATCCTCATTGTGTTTTATTAATCAAATTTAATTTCAAAACCAAAAACAAAAAAAAATGAAATATTATTACAACATAATTATTATTCTTATTTTATAAATACAAACCCCTCATCCCTATAAGTTTGTTTCTTAAATTTTATTTTATTTTCAAAATACATTTAATAAGTATTTAAATTACTTCTTCCTTTGAGAGATGACCTTGGTCATCCAAACTGCTACACCTAAATAACCTAAAACCGAACATCATTTGAGAGTCCCACAATAGCGCCCTATCATCCTTATATAGGAAAATAGCTCGTCAAAATCCATTAATCCATTTTACTCAAATCTTAGATGTGGTACAACCTTCACAGCATACTTTTCTCCTTCTGCAAACTGTTTCTCCCTCCACGGTTCACGTAGCACTTTGATGATCTACAATGGCTGATCTCTTCCATGAATGAAACTATTTGAAACTTCTCAAATCACCACATAATTTCCAATAATTATGAAAATATTGCAAATGAAACACCACCTATCAACCGAAAATGATGATATATATGCGAACTATTCACCTACCTCAAATCGCAAGCCTTCCTATGAGCTATGATCATCTTGGAAACTATTTCCCCTACGTGGTATGTGTACCATGATTCATGGTCCACATAGCGTTGCTATGTAGAAATATTAATTTGAAAAAATTCCTTCATAATTTCATGTACTCCCTTAGAGGTCCATGAACTATGATTTTTGGTCAGCGTACTGTGTACTCCTAAGCAGAAAACTTCATTTTCCAAAAACAAACTCCCAATTTTGAGGCGAAAAAATTTGGAAAATGCTAGGAAACTACCCCACGTTAAAATCCTACTTAAAAAAACACCAACCATACTCATTTTCAATCATCCATCATTATCAAAAAACATAATCACACCCAAAAACATTAAGTGGGTTTCTTAAGGATTTTTTCCCAACAAACTCAATTTCCCTGGGTTACCACTTCATTTGTTTAAACATTATACCCTATTTCTGATCTCCAGTCTGGTAATCCCTTAAAGTTAGAATTTTAATGAAAACTCTTTAATGACCCTCGATCATGAGAGCTTGTACTGACATTAAGATTTCCCAAGATCTCCCATCACAAATCTGGATTCATAATGATAGTTCTGGACTCTTTTGGGAAGTAACATATAAGAACCTACCCAAGTACTGTAGTGCATGCCATAATCTTGGTCATTAATTGAAATACTGTGTAATTAGGGTTTACATCCTCCTACACATTAATTTAATTACGTTAAAAAAAAGGAAAACAAATGACTAACCTTGGAGAATGTAAAAATATTCAAACAGTTGTTGTTGGTCCTTTTGGATTTCAGGATCCTATTAGAGGATAAAAGGATCCTGAGGAGAAATCTACTAAGGAGAATACTCAAGATGTTCACAATGGTCAAGATGGGAAATCTGGGACACATTCATTAAATACTAATAACTATTCATATTTTTTTTCTACTCACACAACACTTGATGATTCTATTTATTCCCTCATGCCTTTGAGATATTAAAACGACCCCAATAAATCTCATTATATCTATCAAGAAAAGATTAAAAGTATCCATTATGATTATACTAAATCTTTACATGATTCCTATGATCATGCATGTTATATTGAGGATGTCTACTTTAAAATAATACTAATAAAGGTAAGAAATAATTTATTGATTCAGATGGTTTCATTACTCTAAACCACAAGAAGATTCAGATATGTAAAGATTAATCTAATCTTGAAAGAATTATCATTACTAGATCTCTTAAGGCTTCTATGATGGTAAACACAAATATCCCCCCTAAGTCCGAAGTTGACAAAATTCCTTCCACATCTTATGATAAAAATAGTTTGAGTGACATTGAATATAAAAAATACTTTGTAAAAGATATGAGGGATGTATATCAATTTGAGGAGGATGTGTCAAAAGAATTGAAATCTTGGATGGATGAGAAAAATGAATTTGTTTTACAAAGGTACCGAAAATGGGAAATAAACATAGACCTTTACCTCCAAATTAGAAAGCGAGTGTTCATCATGTTGGTTTAAGAATTTAATAAAAACCCTGAATTTAATTCTTGACAAATTCCATGGATATAAGTTCTTTTATTTCCCTCTTATCTAAATATTGCATGCTTGGAATTAAACCATTATAAAGTCATCTTAGTATATTTTTCTAGGATGATTCCTATTATGCTATTTGATTGAAATCATGATGTTTGATTTTGTATACCTCAATGCCCCTATGAAGCTATAACTTAAAACGGATTAGGAGAAACAATCTTTCTCAGGAATTCAAATTGGTCTGATATTGTTTTGTGGAACCCACATCAGCATGTCAAGGAATCCTATAGGGATCTTTTTTTCACTAAAAATGCCAAGGTAATAATAAATGACTTTTCTAAAAATAATTCAATTGGGGGAGTGACAAAGAACTTGGTGAGTCTGATGCCATGGTGTTAAGAGATTATTTTATAGTCTTCTTGAAATAATTCATGAAGGAACCTTCAGTTTTTTTGGAAATAGACCATCCCAAGCATGTCCATTGATAATGAAAAAATTTATTATACTTCTCCAAGGTGTCTGAAGGTGAGGAGTTCTCTTGTCTTGTAGAAGATTCTCTATTGCATCATGATAGTTTTTTTGGGTCTGTTTGTTTTATGTCACTTTTAGTTAATTTTATTTTGGTTCAATCTCATTTCACCTCATGTAATTATTTTACTTCGTTTTGTTTTAATAAATTCTTGATAAGTTTGGTATGGGCTTCCATTTCACACTTCATTTTGTAAAACAAAACTACCTTGGGTGAAGTTTTATTTAGTTTATATACTTAAAGGTCACCTCAATAGATTAGACACATAAGTATTTTTCCCTAATTAGCACAAGACTCTACTCTGAATTGATTGACATGAATTCACTTTTCACTTAAACTAGATGTTCAAAAACTACTATTCACATAACTCTTTCACATTAAAGAAACTTTTGAACTTGTCATGAAACTGCTTACTTTTCATTCAACTTTTGGTTTGTTGTGAAACTCATGTTTTGTCATGTAACTCAAAATTTAATTCAAATAGACTATTTCATGAATATAACTTGAATAAACAGAAGTAACTTAGTTTTTACAACTCTTATTCACACCACTCTTCTTTGCAGAAATCTTTTTTCAAAGCATAGGATCTAGATATTTGTTGAAAAAGTTACTCTTTAGACTAGAGGTACCCATCATTTTATAGGAATTGTTGAACCTTTATGAAACTTCCTTTCACACAATCTCCCTTATTTAAAAAGTCTTGGTTTTCTAAACTTCAACATTTTGATGTCACCTTTTGCATGCAACTCTATCTATATTTTATAGGGTCATGAAACTCTTATTTTCACACATATTCAAGACTTGAGAGAAACACTTTCCTTAGTAATATTTAGATAAGGAGGTCCTAAATTTTTTTTTATGAAAATATATTGTAACACCCCGAGCTTCCATGATACGCTTCTCATTCAATAATGTAATAGCTTGCATTGTACGCAACATCGAGTTCTAACACATTGCAACTAATCAAAGTAGCCGTTATGAATAGTAATAACCACTTTTTAAATTTATAGAAATTTTACATTTCAAAATGGACTTCATTTTTGTATTCGTAATATCAAAATTATCCAAAGTTGAATTTTTTGTAATTTTCTGAGAACTTCCAATTTTTATGAATAGTGAAAAATACTCAAAACAACTTTTTTAATCAAAATAATTTATAGTGATAAGTTATAATATTGAGTGGTTTTAAAGTATAATTAGAATATATTTTTACCATTTTATCCAATGGTGGTCATTAGAATTAATTTAACATTGAAATTGGACATAAACAATTGCCAATCTTTTGATATAAATTGTTTCTTAAAAACACGCTATTTGTTGTAACAGCGGGAATTAATTATAAAATTAATTAATGAAAATTATATGTTTGGAATTTTTTAAAATAGACATCATTTTTGAATTCGGAATATCAATTATAGCTTAGGGTGAAATTTTGGCCTTATTCTGAAAAACTTCAATTTTTGATGAATAGTGAAACCACTAAGTGGTAGTTAAATAACTGATTTTTCGTTTAAATGAAATATTACCACTTCTGTGATTTGATTTTCAAAAATCCGACATACATGGTTGTCATTAAGAAGTAAAATGTGGTTCAATGAGATTAAAATAATTTTTTGGTGAATAGTAACTTTTAAGTTCTTAATCGCGATTAGAGGTAATTAGTGTAGTTTAAGGTAAAAACAATGTTTTAATAATATGATATGAGCTTGACACTTGTCCTACTCCTATTGGATGAGTCATGGCCGACCAAGACAACCCATGGGTCAACTTGGGGACCCCATGGAGCCACTTTGGTTGGAAAATGACATTAATATATATTTATTTAATGGTAAAATTAAATTGACACAAACATGAGTTGTTTTACTAAAACAGTTTTTAAGTGGGGTTACACAAGTCCAAATTTTGATTATAAATATTCATTAGAAATATAAAACGATTTCCTACATCATAGTATTTTTTTTATAATTTTTAGACATTAAATAAATTAAATTATTTATGACATCATTATGATGCAGCGATGACCTCATTATTTAACGATTTTAATAAAATGAAAAGATAATGAAAAATCCAAGGCTTAAACTTGTCCAAAGACTATTGGATGGGTATATGTAGAACACTTATCACCTTAGCCACGAATTATATAAGTGTGGGACCTTTAGAAACCGAAAAGCATTCTATAATTGAATAACATTTCATTACTTTCCAAAAGTGCCCCTCCTCTCCACTTATAAAAGGCCCCCACCTCTCCCACCTCATTTACACTTTCAAGCCATTTGGCTCGGCCAAACTCTGCCCAAATACTCTCCCAACTTCCCCCTCTTACTCCTAGAAGCCTCACTTTGGGCAGAACTCTTCCCAAGGAAGCCTTTGGCTCAAATCAAAAAGAGTTACCCGATTTTGAGGTAATGTCTTCTCTAATGTTGTTTTGTTTTGTTTTTCTTCTCCAACCCCCTAAACTCTTTTTATTCATTTCTTTTGTAACAAAAAAAGTATCCTCAATATACTAGGATGTTGTTATAAGAAGTATTCTAGCTACACTTACACACACCTACATCTAATGGTTAAAGAACATACGGTTTCTGTGGATGGCGAATTTCTGCCTCACGAAACGATGATTGTTCAACACTCATATAACACCTTCAAAGGTGGCCATTAAGATGTCACTATATTTATATATGATATATATATTATGTTTATGTTTTACTTATGCTTATGTATTTCTCATTTATGGCATACTTTATGATTTCCATTATGGGTAAAACGCGATAATTTCATTTTAGGAAATGCGGACTACCGCCCCCTCAAAGTGATTTGAATCGTTAATGCCATATGTGGGATGTATAAAGGATGGAGTAAAGGGTATTATGCACTATATTATACTGGAATTATATTATACATTTATATCATTATGATTTTGTTCCATTAAATATGAAATTGAAATGAAAGTAGCGTTCATGCGTACGTACGGCTTACCGTCTCCATGAACGGTGCATTTCATTTCTTACCTCTAAATGTTACGTAATATTATAAATGAATGCATATACTGGATATATAAGATATATATGACATCTAAATCATGAATATAATTTTGGAGATAATGGATATTCTACCACATAAACAACTTGTAATTATAAGAAGTTTATTGTTGACTCAAGTACCAAAGATCGACAAAACAATCGTTATTAACTTAAATAATTACATAATGTTCATATCATTGTAATAAGTGATATAATAAGGATAATGAAATTGAAAATGGTTCTTAATAAGGTATATATTAGCTCTAGTTTATTATTCAGGAGGTTAAAGAACGGTTGAGTCAAGTCAGACACGAGGTAAGGGAATTTCTTAACCCAACTTCCATTCTTTGGGTTAATCTCCTACTTTCAAATTATGTCATGATATTATTATGTCATATATTGTATTTGTACATTATTTATGTGTACTTATAGTGAATACACATTATAGATGTACTTTATTTAAAAAAATGATCTTTTTAAGGACTTCGTCTCCATCCCCTTTCATTGAGGCATATTTGGTTTTATACACAACTTTCTTTTATATGGTGTATAAACCCCTTTGACTTTTACGTTTATTCAAAAGGAATCTTTTTAAACGAAGCGTTTTGCTAAACGACAAAAGGGAATGTTTTTATTTCCGTACTTATGCGGCGACAACGACTTCTCCGCCGCCATGACCATTATTTGAGTTTCGGCTTCCTCTACAAGCCATCATTTCTTTTAATGAAAAATAAATACAAAGTTTTAACTTTCTTTTATTTTGGTATTGAAAATGGTTTTGAAAGCGTTTTTATTATATCAATGTGTTGTATTGATATCATGTGATTGAAATGTGGAAATGTTATGTTTCCTTTATGCATGTTTCATGTGATACGATTATGTTATGGTTTATGATATGTTTAATCCTATTCATATGAGGAATGTATTGGACTTAATAAGTGCGGGTGGAGCCCGCTATAGCTCCTCGATGCATCGGTAGGTCTCATGAGACAACTAGACGTGGAATTGGCCGAGGCCCTTTCCCAATTTGATTTATGGTTTTGGCCGAGGCCTTAATCATTTTAGACGTCTTGGCCGAGGCCTTGACAAAATGTTTCAGAATGTCTGGCATTATACATTCCCTCATTATGAAAGTGGTTATTGATATTTCATGTGATTATTCGTCTAGTAGAATATCCATGTGAGCAAGTAATGGCATTATCTCATTTTACATTTGCCATATTATGTTGAAGTTCATGTTTAAAAGGCTTTTGTTTTAGTTATACATTGCCTTAAATTTTTATGTTTATTTATGAAAGCTTCCGCATTATTGTTATCCTTACTGAGCATCTGAGCTCACCCCTTTCAATGTTTTAATATTTTCCAGGATGTGAAGAAGTGTATTATGACTGACTTGCAAGAATAGTCAGTGAGGATATGAGTGTGGACTATGAAGACCATGTTACTGTAGTTTTGTTTACTTTTTGATGTAATGAAAGACTTATGAATGTATCTAGTGTTTCCAAGGCTACTAAACTAATCGGTCTTTCGAGACTTGATCTTTTGTGATCATGCCGATGTTACGAAGTAATGCACCTACTCTGGGTAGCTGGGGTCGGGGCGTTACAGTTGGTATCAGAGACAGTTTAGTACTAACCTTGGAAGCTAGATTTAGATAAACCCTGATTAGAGCACATAGCCCGAAGATAGACTTTGAGGATTAGTATAGAAGAACTTCCTAGAATTTTGTTATTGTAGAGATTTTGTGAGTTTTCCGAGAAATACATCCCTGTCTGGATATGAGCAAGTAGAGGCGGATCTGGCACAGATGTACCTAGGGGTAAAACCCGAAAACACCGCTTTGAGCTAGACTCAAACGGGAACTGGTGCACGACAACGGGCCTTGCTGCACTCTTGGTTACGACACTCCCAGGGGATTTGCTTAGGATAATTCTCATTTTCTTTACAAACCATTATGTAGGGTTTATGAGTATATACTTCTTCAAAGAAAACATTCTTATGATTATGGATTATATCCATAAACCGTTCAATTTACATTAATTATTTTAATTGTTTGGAATTATTCATTATAATTCATAAACTAACCTAGTTTATGTCATTGTATAGAAATGGCGCCCAGTAGAAGGAATGTGAACTCCAGCAATACGTATGATCCAAAGAGTAAGAAGGATCGTATCTTTCACGGTATTAAGCCAACATTTCGAAGGGAAATAGTCTCCCATGTGTTCTCAACATATGAAGAAATAGTATCATGTGTTAATAAGATAAGTAAAGAATTCTCTGAGTCCTATGACTTTGAAGCGAAGCAAGAGACGAAAGGGATGGAAGAGAGAATGATGGATAAAGGGATGAGGGGAAAGAAGAATTTTCCAATATGTGGTAATTGTGGGAAGAAACATCATGGAACTTGCCTAAAAGGAATGGGAGTTTGTTATAAGTGTAGAGAAAAAGGACACAAAGTGCGTGACTGCAAGGGTAAGAAAATGGTTTCAAATGTACAATGCTTCTTCTGCAAGGATTGGGGACACTACGCAAACCAATGTCCAAATCATCAGAGTATGCCCCAAATGATGTTATTGGATAATAATCAAGTTATGATACTACCACAGATGAGGAGTAATTATTAGAGTTCTTATGTTGTTATTAAAGAATTTTTTAATTTGAGTGTTGTATTAATGATGTACTGGTTATAATAATTATGGAGTATATAAGGATTGTACTGCAGTACTATTTCATCAAGGACTTGAGATTGTGTGGAACCAAGAAAAGTGACTCCACAGTAGGTTAAATTTTTGGAAAATATATGGTTGAGAGAAAGATAAACCATAATATGGTTCTGATACCGAGATAGTGATTTTGGAATAAGACGTGATAGATTTGGATAAATTATATTGGATATTCTTAACTTCCTTGAAACTGATTGATGATTTGTATACATTTTTGGATAGAAGGAGTATATCTAGTATTCTATAAGGAATAAGGGATCATGGTAATTCAGTATGTTTAAAAAGAATACATGATGAAGGTGTTCACATGTTGTTACATGGAAAAAAAGGATCTTCATTATGTTTACCTTCCTTATAAAATTTGGACTGTGAGTTGGACATAAGTATTTTGGATAACTATAAAGGTTTGAATGGATTAAGTTGATCTTTGGATATTATTGTTTAAGGTTAAAAAATTTATGAAGATTAGTTTTGGAATATTATAATACTATAGTTTTAGGAAAAGGACAACCTGCAGGGTGGGGCATAACCTGACGCGTCGGACAAAGCTGCAGGAATCGAACCCACAACCATAGTGCGACAGGCCTTTATTTCCTACCACTAGCCTACAGGAAGTCCCTAGTTATTACAAAATAATTTTACTAATCTAAATGGTATGTGTTAACATTTGGAACCTTATACAATTAGGATAAGTATAATATTTTTGGGTTCTATTATCTTTTTGAGTGAAAGGTGAGTTGAAGGTTGAAACTCTAATTGTCAAGCATAAATATATATATACCTATCTGTTATTCAATGAATAAATTAATTCTTAAACTTTAGTAAAGGGATATTAAAACAAAAAAATGTGTTACCCTAATACCTTATGTCTTGTTGAACTGATGATATTTTAAATCAACATAGATTGAAGGCTTTGAGGCCCTCAATTTGACAGTTGATTGTGATTGATGACCTCAATCACTCCCTACAAATATTTACGTTTTTCCTCCAATTATATGTCTTTACTTGCCACCAATGTTCTCCTAATCGAGATCATAATTGGGTGGTGACTTTTTCATTTCCCTTTCCCTCTTATTAAGGCTAAATTTTATTAATCATATTTCCGATGTGGGTTTTTCCTCAAAGGTAATTTCTCTTTTCAACCTTTTATTTACAAAGAAAAATTTCAAATTTCGAGGACGCAATTTTTTGAAGGAGGGGAGAATGTAACACCTCGAGCTTCCATGATACGCTTCTCATTCAATAATGTAATAGCTTGCATTGTACGCAACATCGAGTTCTAACACACTGAAACTAATCAAAGTAGCCATTATGAATAGTAATAACCACTTTTTAAATTTATAGAAATTTTATATTTCAAAATGGACTTCATTTTTGTATTCGTAATATCAAAATTATCCAAAGTTGAATTTTTTGTAATTTTCTGAGAACTTCCAATTTTTATGAATAGTGAAAAATACTCAAAACAACTTTTTTAATCAAAATAATTTATAGTGATAAGTTATACTATTGAGTGGTTTTAAAGTATAATTAGAATATATTTTTACCATTTTATCCAATGGTGGTCATTAGAATTAATTTAACATTGAAATTGGACATAAACAATTGCCAATCTTTTGATATAAATTGTTTCTTAAAAACACGCTATTTGTTGTAACAGCAGGAATTAATTATAAAATTAATTAATGCAACTTATATGTTTGGAATTTTGTAAAATAGACATCATTTTTGAATTCGGAATATCAATTATATCTTAGGGTGAAATTTTGGCCTTATTCTGAAAAACTTCAATTTTTGATGAATAGTGAAACCACTAAGTGGTAGTTAAATAACTGATTTTTCGTTTAAATGAAATATTACCACTTCTGTGATTTGATTTTCAAAAATCCGACATACATGGTTGTCATTAAGAAGTAAAATGTGGTTCAATGAGATTAAAATAATTTTTTGGTGAATAGTAACTTTTAAGTTCTTAATCGCGATTAGAGGTAATTAGTGTAGTTTAAGGTAAAAACAATGTTTTAATAATATGATATGAGCTTGACACTTGTCCTACTCCTATTGGATGAGTCATGGCCGACCAAGACAACCCATGGGTCAACTTGGGGACCCCATGGAGCCACTTTGGTTGGAAAATGACATTAATATATATTTATTTAATGTTAAAATTAAATTGACACAAACATGAGTTGTTTTACTAAAACAGTTTTTAAGTGGGGTTACACAAGTCCAAATTTTGATTATAAATATTCATTAGAAATATAAAACGATTTCCTACATCATAGTATTTTTTTTATAATTTTTAGACATTAAATAAATTAAATTATTTATGACATCATTATGATGCAGCGATGACCTCATTATTTAACGATTTTAATAAAATGAAAAGATAATGCAAAATCCAAGGCTTACACTTGTCCAAAGACTATCGGATGGGTATATTTAGAACCCTTATCACCTTAGCCACGAATTAGATAAGTGTGGGACCTTTAGAAACCTAAAAGCATTGTATAATTGAATAACATTTCATTACTTTCCAAAAGTGCCCCTCCTCTCCACTTATAAAAGGCCCCCACCTCTCCCACCTCATTTACACTTTCAAGCCATTTGGCTCGGCCAACCTCTACCCAAATACTCTCCCAACTTCCCCCTCTTACTCCTAGAAGCCTAACTTTGGGCAAAACTCTTACCAAGGAAGCCTTTGGCTCAAATCAAAAAGAGTTACCCGATTTTGAGGTAATGTCTTCTCTAATGTTGTTTTGTTTTGTTTTTCTTCTCCAACCCCCTAAACTATTTTTATTCATTTCTTTTGTAACAACACCAGTATCCTCAATATACTAGGATGTTGTTATAAGAAGGATTCTAGCTACACTTACACACACCTACATCTAATGGTTAAAGAACATACGGTTTCTGTGGATGGCGAATTTCTGCCTCACGAAACGATGATTGTTCAACACTCATATAACACCTTCAAAGGTGGCCATTAAGATGTCACTATATTTATATATGATATATATATTATGTTTATGTTTTACTTATGCTTCTGTATTTCTCATTTATGGCATACTTTATGATTTCCATTATGGGTAAAACGCGATAATTTCATTTTAGGAAGTGCGGACTACCGCCCCCTCAAAGTGATTTGAATCGTTAATGCCATATGTGGGATGTATAAAGGATGGAGTAAATAGTATTATGCACTATATTATACTGTAATTATATTATAAATTTATATCATTATGATTTTGTTCCATTAAATATGAAATTGAAATGAAAGTAGCATTCATGCGTACGTACGGCTTACCGTCTCCATGAACGGTGCATTTCATTTCTTACCTCTAAATGTTACGTAATATTATAAATGAATGCATATACTGGATATATAAGATATATATGACATCTAAATCATGAATATAATTCTGGAGATAATGGATATTCTACCACATAAACAACTTGTAATTATAAGAAGTTTATTGTTGACTCAAGTACCAAAGATCGACAAAACAATCGTTATTAACTTAAATAATTACATAATGTTCATATCATTGTAATAAGTGATATAATAAGGATAATGAAATTGAAAATGGTACTTAATAAGGTATATATTAACTCTAGTTTATTATTCAGGAGGTTAAAGAACGGTTGAGTCAAGTCAGACACGAGGTAAGGGAATTTCTTAACCCAACTTCCATTCTTTGGGTTAATCTCCTACTTTCAAATTATGTCATGATATTATTATGTCATATATTGTATTTGTACATTATTTATGTGTACTTATAGTGAATACACATTATAGATGTACTTTATTTAAAAAAAATGATCTTTTTAAGGACTTCGTCTCAATCCCCTTTCATTGAGGCATATTTGGTTTTATACACAACTTTCTTTTATATGGTGTATAAACCCCTTTGACTTTTACGTTTATTCAAAAGGAATCTTTTTAAACGAAGCGTTTTGCTAAACGACAAAAGGGAATGTTTTTATTTCCGTACTTATGCGGCGACAACGACTTCTCCGCCGCCGTGACCATTATTTGAGTTTCGGCTTCCTCTACAAGCCATCATTTCTTTTAATGAAAAATAAATACAAAGTTTTAACTTTCTTTTATTTTGGTATTGAAAATGGTTTTGAAAGAATTTTTATTATATCAATGTGTTGTATTGATATCATGTGATTGAAATGTGGAAATGTTATGTTTCCTTTATGCATGTTTCATGTGATACGATTATGTTATGGTTTATGATATGTTTAATCCTATTCATATGAGGAATGTATTGGACTTAATAAGTGACGGGTGGAGCCCGCTATAGCTCCTCGATGCATCGGTAGGTCTCATGAGACAACTAGGCGTGGATGGTGGTGAAGAAAGGATTCAAGGTGAACCAAATTGATTTCAAATAAAAACTTATTAATGGGTTCCTTTAATATGAGTTTTACATTAAAAAACCATATGTATTTATCATTTATAATAATGAAAATATATCATACCAATTGAAAAATACCATGTATGGGATAAACCAAGCATCAAGAGAATATTACTCATGGTTGAGCCAGTATCTAAAAAATCTCATTTTTTAAAGGGGAGGGGTTAATCACAACCTATATATCAAGAAATAAAGTGAGAATCATATACTGATTCTTATATATGTCAATGATATTATCCTTGGAGGATTATATGACACCCAAAGTAATAAGTTTTTAGATCTTATGAGGTGCGAATTTGAGATGTATCTTATTGATGAATTTTCATTTTTCTTTGGATTATAGTTGATTTAAAGAAAGGATAGGATATTAATCTCCTAAAAAAATATTCCAAGGAGGTTCTGAACAAATTTCAGATGGATAATTCAATACTGATGGAAAATCTAGCCAAAACCTAAAAACAATTAACAAAATATGAAGAAAGCAACATGGTCGATGTCACACTTTATAGAAAAATGATTACCAGTTTACTCTACTTGACTACCACTTGACCAGATATTGTGTTTTCTACATTTCAAGATGCAAAATATCATAATTTTAAAAAATAAAGTCATATGAGAGATATGAAAAGGATACTTCTCTATATCAATCATATGGCAGAATATGGGTTATTTTACTATAGCAATTCATAACAACAATTTTTGGGATATTCCAATATAGATTGTGTAGGTTTTGTTGATGATCATAAATCATCATTTATTGGTGCATTTTATCTTGGGAATTCTTGAATTTAATGGTTTATCAAGAACAAGGATTGAATTTATTTAAGCACTATAGAGGCTGAGTATATTTCTAAAACTCAAGCATGCACTCAATTTATTTGGATAAAAAAACTTCTTGAAGATGTTGGAATTGAATTTGGTTCTCCTATTTCAATTATGTGTTACAACTCGAGTGCTATTAACCTTATAAAAAATCTCATACATCATTAGATAACAAATCACATAGATATTAAATGTCAGTTTATAATAGAGAAGGTTAAGAAACGTTTGGTTGAATTGGAGAATGTGTCAACTCAAGATAAAATTGTGAATATAATAAAAAAGTAATTACCCAAGGTGGAATTTGAGAAGCATCATTTGTCTCTTGGAGTCCCACTGAATCCAATGACATATATGGAACATGAATAAACCCCACTCCTTCTAGGGATTTTCTCTCAAGAGAAAGGTGTGGAACTCTTTTACATTTCATTATTATATTTATAACCCTCACTTATAACCTTTAAGAGAAGTGATATCTTTGGGTTGATTGAAAAGGGGGGTAGATATCTCAAAGAAGAAGCTATGATTGTATTTTTGAATGGTGTAGAGTGTTTCGTGTTGAATCATGGGGGGGGGGATTTTTGAATGGAGTATTTATTATCATGGTTCTATGTGTTGATGATCATGGTTTCAAGGTATGTTATCATGAAAATATTTTCATTCTAATACTATTTATCACTTTAATCATGGATCAGGTTGGATTATATTTGGTTATTAATGAATCATTAATGCATGAATTTGAAAGTTTAATGTTGAAATTTTTTCTCTTTCTTGGAGTATTTGGGTGTCAGTGTGTTTGAGAATTTTCAGCAAACCCAAATGAGGATATTGTTATAAAAAATCACCTATTTTTAATTTTTTGGGTTGTGTTTATTTACAAGTATGAGGGAATATGTTTTCATAAAAGTTGAAGTTGTTTATAAAAGGATGATTTGAGAGTTTTGTTTAAATTAGGGGAGAATGTATTCACCATAGATTAGACCATGTCATGGTGAATTCATACATGATGTGTTTAAGATGATTATGGATAGTTTAGGTGACCATGCCCATATCAGTGGGTGTTTTTATCAGGGAATTAAACTATGAATAATGGAAAATACCTCTATGGGTATGTTGAATGTCCTGGTGGGTGAAAATTTACCATTTGAAATGCACTAGATCATTTCATTGGGAATGGTGGTTCGAGTGTCTACCTATGAAACATGGTGTCCCACCATGCATGTGAAAGATACTATGGTGGAACTTGAATAGAGGATGTATTCCTATGAAACACATAAAAGGGAAAATGGTAATTGTAGTGATGATGGTATATCATGAGATTTCTTGTAAAAAACAGACTGCATAAATTAGACTAAATGCATGGTACTTGATGTGTTGGAGGTAAAATGACCAAGGTTTTGTCACCACACCATGTTGCAATATGTTTTAAGGGTATGAGTCAGAAAATCTTGAAAACATGTGGTGCAACATTCATAGATTTTTTAGAAGCTATAAAAATTGATTTATGGGACATTATTGGTCATTTTGAAGGTCATAACATCATGAATTCAATGGAATGGATGGAATTCACATTGAATATATGATTTTGAAAGGGGATATAGTTTGGGGATGCAGTGTTCATAGAAAAGAAGAAGTAGAGTGAAGAGAAATTATAGGTCTCTCTACAAAGTAAGAGGGTAATTATATATCTCTTTTGTAAAGGAGAAATAGAAGAATAGGGTAGTTTGAGAGTTCCAATAACTCATTGGAATTTTGAATTATTTATGTTTTTAAGAAGAAACACCACCTATGGTGAATATTTATATCATCATCATTTTAAGAAGATTACATCATGAGTAGCAGCGAGTTACTTTATGTAGGAGAGTAATGGGATTTATAAACATTGTGGAAGTGAACCAAGAGGGTCAGTGAGACCGATATAAACCTAGAAACATTGAATTAGTGATATTTTATTGTGTTTGGTTCATAGGAACTATGACAACCCTGATCTTTTATTACACAATTAAACATAATTTATTACATAACTTCACTTTATGCAACATAGAAGATCGAGAGGTATAGTGTATTTGGGGATTAGGATCATTACATAATAACTTAAAACATGAAATACAACATATTTATTGAAATTTTTTTTTATATGACCACTACATTCCCTCATACTTAGCATTGCATGGGATAACCTGAGGACATGTATAGGAAAAGGGTGAGATATAAAGCCCAATAAGGGAATAATCATGGAATAACACGAGTAATACAATACATTTTATAAAATAGTCATATCAATAGAGAACAAGAGAAGAATACACATAAAGGCATGATAAATCATTATAATCCTAACATGGAAATGTGGTAACAACACTTTACATGGAATTAGTATGAGCCAAGGATCATTGCACATGGAGCATGAGTAAATCCTCATTGCACATTAAGCACAAGTAAAACCTCGTTGCACTTGAATTAGAATGAGTAAACAACCATTGCACATGAAGTATCATGATAATATACTTTATCCAATTCATTGGAGCGCTATAAGGGCACACCCTTCTTAAACATTTCATTTCATGCATAAGTGTGCCACATGGATCATATAACATGGATTCATAAAACATAATAATTTATTCCATGATATAGGAATATGGAATTAATACATGGAACTTTATAATCAATAAGTAAATGTGCATAAAGTTGAATACCCTTGATAGAGAAATGGGCATGGTATTCACTACACAATGACATTGGCTTAGAAAATTGGTGCAATTTCGGCAGCGTAACGGCGTGACGTAAGAATTCAAAAAAATGGTTGATGAGAGAGAAAGGGGTGTATCATCATATTTACATGAAATGGACAGTAATGGGGTCATATAGATACATTTCCCAAAAATTGAAATGGAATTTAGAGTCATGATACAAAAGAATTGCTTGAATGTAAAAGAAGAGAGAGAAATTTCTTTCGGAATTTTGGCATAGTGACGGGTGTACATGAAAGGAATTTAATGAGAGAGAATGGGGAATATCATCATATTTATATGAAATAGACAGTAAGGGGGTCATATTGATACATGTACCAACAATTTAAATGGAATTTAGAGTTATGATACAAAAGAATTTCTTGAATGTAAAAGAAGAGAGAGAAATTTCTTCCGGAATTTCGGCATTGTAAAGGTGTACATGGGAGGAATTTAATGAGAGAGAAAGGGGTCTACCATAATTCAAACATAAATAGGGCAGTATGGGAGAGGCATGAAACCATAAACCAACATTTATAATTGAAATTAAAAGGGCATAAAAACATTAATAAAATTGGACAAAAATGAGAAAGGAAGAAAAAACCCTTACTTGGAAGTGTGCTTCCAAAGGCTTGAGAGAGGATTGAGAGAGGATTCTTGGGAGATTGGGGCACATTGGGAGGATTATAGAGAGAGTAGGGAAGATGTAGTATGAACTCTAATGGATTTTAGTGAGGAGGAGGTGGGAGCTTGGGTGAGTTTATATAGGAAAGGTGAAGGAATTCTTTATTATTTTGGTTTGAGACACCTCACATTAAACTAATCCAAACCACAAACCAGCCCAAAGTTTTTGCACATGGTTTTTGGAAAAGGGAATTGGAAAAAAATATTTTATAATACCAAAGTCCTAACTTCTTAAAATAACGGGGTTGCTTATGTGGAGGTGAGTCACACTCCCAAGGAAAACAATTTAAAAAGACAAGATGTTTAATAAGTCTTGAAGGGTCCATTAATGCTTTGTAAAATAAGTCAAAAAAACCCAAAAACACATTATTTTAATGGTAAAACATATATTGGCCGAACATAAAGCTTATAGTATTTTATTACATCACTATTGTGTCATTATGATGTCATAAAACACATTATATATTTAAACGGTATTTAATTTTTAACCAAAAATTTGATTATCTCGGAAAATTATGAAAAACTCACCGTTGGATAATTTCGATGTCCTGATTCCAGAAATAATATTTATTTTATTTAAATAATTTTCTAAATATTTTAATTTTCACTTTTGAAATAAAAATCGATATTTATTGAAAATTCACGGGTTTTGACAAAAATGGCTTTCAAAACATAATAAAAATTAAAATTGCATTAATAAAATTATAAGATAATTTATATTTAATAAAAATTAATTTAATAACAATAATAATATTTTATTAAAATATTATTTAATTCAAAAATCCATTAATTCATAAAAATATATTTCTCAGTTGAACATTAACTAAAAATACTATTTGTGCTTTTAAAAAGAAAAACTATTTACAAGGTACCAATAATAAAATGAAAGTATATTCATTATTATATAAAAAAATAATGTACATAACCATAGTACTAGGGTCTTGTTATATAAACCCTTATAACACCCACATAAGAAAGAAGAGTAAGGTGTGCGATGGTGAGAGACTCTTGGGATGGCTCAGATAACATTGCTTGGGTGATATTCTCTATCAACTTCCATTTCTCTCATAGGCGGTCCCGATCGAGCTTAACATATTTAAGCTCAGCTTGGGATTGGTCAAGAGAGAATCCCAATGATGCCACCTCTTTTCCGAGCTCTGACAAATGGGCTTCATACGGGTCAAGTCTACTAGATGAGGCCATCTCTTCCTTTGTCTAAGTAAATTGTATTTGTTAAAGCCCATATTTATACTAATCATGTGATCACTGTTCAACAGCTACAATAGAAATAGTCACAATTATTAATGGTATTTTAAAATCCAAAAACATAAAACAAAATAAGTACATATGTTTTATAACCATTTCACATATTAAGACATTTAATTAGATCAAGAGGGATTTTCATTAACAAAATTTTGGGTCGTTACAATCTTCCCCCCTTAAAAAATTTTGACCTAGAAATTTTCTTTTCCCATACTAAAACAGACGTGGGTAACTCTATTTCATCATTTCCTCTGATTCCCACGTTTCTTCTTCAAACTTGTGGTTTCTCCACAACACCATGATGAGGAGCATTATCTTATTTAATAGAACTTTTTCTCTACGATCTAAGATCTTCGTTGGTTGCTCCTCATAAGAATGGTCATCCTCTAACTGTACCACCACTGAAGAGAGTACATGTGAAGGGTTCGGTATGTACTTCTTTAAGAGGGATACATGAAAGACATCATGTACTTTTTCCATGGTAGGAGGAAGTTCTAGTTGATAAGCTACAGCCCCGACACGATCAATAATCTCAAAGGGGCCGATGTACCTTGGACTTAACTTCCCTTTCTTTCCAAACATCATGAACTTCTTCCACGGAGATATACGTAGAAATACCATGTCTCCAACTTTAAACTCAAGGTATCATTGACAGTTATCTGCATAACTCTTCTGTCAGCTCTAGGCTGCCTTGATATTCCGCTGAACTATCTTCACATTCTCCACCATTTATTCGACCATTTCTAGTCCAAGAATCTTACACTAACCGACCTCATCCCAAAACGCCAATGTTCTGAACCTTTTCCCATAAAGGGCTTCATATGGGGCCATTTGGATGCTCGAGTGGAAACTGTTATTATAAGAGAACTCAACCAGAGGAAGATGTTGATCCAATCATCCTTTAAAGTCTATTTAGCACGCTCTCAACATGTCTTCAAGTGTTTGGATAGTCGGCTCAGATTGACCATCGGTTTGAGGATGATAGGCCATACCAAAGTTGAGTTCAGTATTCAGAGCATGTTGAAGATTCTTCCAAAAATTAGAGGTGAATCTTGGATATAAATCAGACATGATAGATAGTGGTACTCCATGCAGCCTTACCACTTCCCTGATATATATCTGTGCCAGTTGATCTAATGAGAAATCCTCCTGAATTGAAATGAAGTGTGAATCCTTTATAAGACGATCCACAACAACCCAGATTACATTGTTTCCTTTGGATTTATTCTGAATTACAGTGACAAAGTCCATGGTGATGTTCACCCATTTCCATTCTAGTATGGGAAATGGTTGCATCATCCTCTTAGACTTCTGTCTCTCTACCTTCACTTGCTAACACACTAGGCACTTTGATGTATATTCAGTGATCTTCTTATTCATATTATCCCACCAATAATGCACTCGGAGATCTTGATACATCTTTGTGTTTCCTAGGTGAATAGAGAAATTTGAACTATTTGCATCATCCGAAAGTTATTTCTTTAGATCCGGACTTGATGGGACACATAGTCTTTTCCCAAATCTCATAATTCCTTCTTCATTAACATTAAACTCTAAGGATTTCCCTTTTCCGATAGCTTCCACCTTTTACTGAATTCCCACATCATCTTTTTGATCATCTTTTAACCTTTCCCAAAGTTACAGTTGAGAAATAATTTGTGAAAGGATTGATGATGTTCACTTATTTATGATTCCCATGTCCATTTTCATCAAATCTAAGAAGATTGGATCCTTTTCAATTCTCATCAATGATATAATCACTGAGTCCTTTCTACTTAGGGAATCCGCCACCTTGTTCGCTTTCCCAGGGTGGTAATGGATTAAGCAGTCATAGTCTTTGATCAGCTCTAACCATCTTTGTTGGCACATGTTCAACTCTTTCTATGTGAATATATACTTGAGGATTTTGTGGTCCGTATATATTTCACACTTCTCCCCAAAGAGATAATGCCGCCAAATTTTCAAAGAGAAGATCACTACAACCAACTCAAGGTCATGTGTTGGATAGTTCTATTTATGAAATTTCAATTTCCTTGAAGCATAGGCAATGAATTTGTCATTTTGCATCAACACACATCTCATGCCCTTCTTCGAAGCATCAATGAATACCACAAAAAGTTATCCACTTGTAGGTAAAGTGAGCACAGGTGCAGTGATAAGCCTCCTTTTTAACTCCTTGAAGCTTTCTTCACATTCATAACTCCAAGAAAACTTTACTCCCTTCTGAGTTAGCTTGGTAAGAGATTTGGAAAATCATGAGAAAATTTTCACAAATCATCGATAATATCCAGCTAACCCCAAGAAGCTACAGATATCCGTTACCGATGTTGGCCTCGACCACCCCTCAATTGCATATGTTTTGGAGGGATCCACCAATATCCCATTACTTGTGATGATATGGCCTAAGAATGAGACCTCCTTCAACCAAAACTCACACATTTTGTACTTTTCATAGAGATTCTCCTTCTTCAAGGTCTCTAGTATAGTTCTCAGATGTTCCTCATGATCCTACTTGGTTTTGGAGTATATCAGAATATCATCTATAAAGACTACCAAAAATTTTTCAAGGTAATCTATAAAGACTCTATTCATCAATTACATGAAGAGATCTTGAGTATTAGTGAGTTCTAAAGGCATTAATATTAATTCATAGTGCCCGTATCTTATACTAAAATCTGTCTTGGTGATATCTTCTTTTTTCACCCCTACTTGATAATATCCCAACCGCAAATCCACCTTAGAGAAGTATTGTTCTCTACATAGCTGATCGAACAAGTCATCACTTCGCGGGAGAGGATAATTGTTATTTATCTTGATTTTGTTGAGCTCACGATAATCAATGCAAAGGCGCATTGACCCATCCTTCTTATTGACGAAGAGGACAGGTGCACCCCATGGTGAAGCACTTGGACATATAAACCCTTTATCCAGATTCTCCTATAATTGTTTCTTTATCTCCTCAAGCTCTAAAACAACCATTCTATATGGAGTCTTGGATATTGGAAATTCCCCAAGTATATGTTTAATTGATAATTAAACATATCTTCTTGGAGAAAGACCATGAAATTCCTCGGGAAATACTTCAGTGATTTCCCTCACAATAGGCATGTCTTCTACAATGGTTTCCTCCTTAAACTTAATCATCTAATCCAGATATGCATGCTCATTGGGCAGTAATATCCACGCTTGAGATGATAAAGCTAAATAAGATTCATCTTCCTCCTTGAACTTGTATTGAATTAAGGGTCAATTCTCCATATAGAGAGTGATTTCCCTCTCAAGGAAATTTATGTTGGCTCTATATAAGGAAAACCAATCCATGCCAAGAATTGCATCAAATTTTACCAGAGGGAGTATGATGAGGTTCACCGGGAAGTTTAATCCATAGATTATGATATGGGAGGAGTTATATTCATGGGATACAATGATTGCCCCATTTTCTGTACTCACCGACATCTTCACTTCCATGATTTGTGGTGGTGCTGGGATTGTTCTACTAAACTTTCGATATATAAAAGAATGCGTAGAACCTTAATCAAAAAGTACATTCGCCATTATTGAATGAATGACTAAAGTACCTGTCACCACTTCATTTTCAGGGTTCACTTCGGCAGTAGTGATGGAAAAATATCACCCTTGCCGCCTTGGAGGTTGATGGTTGCCTCTAAAAACTCTTGGCTTAGAGAACTGATTTGCAAGATTCACTGGTTCTTTGCAGTTGTATCAATGAACCATGCATTGAGTTTTGAATGAAGCATTCCTCTCCTCTATCATAACTGCATGTCTTTCTTTCCGATAGTTAATAGCCAGGTGCCCTTCTCTTCCACACCTAAAGCATTTCCTCATCCCCTTAAGGAAATTTCTAGGGTGCTTCTTTCCACACATTTGGCAAGTGGGGTGATGGATATTCTTAGCACCGTTGGATTTATCCATCAGACCACCAGTATTGAAGTCCACCCTACGATTCTTATCCCCATGATACCCCTTAGATTATCCAATACCCATTTCGACCTTGAGGGCACATTAGAAAATTTCCTCATAGCTGTCGAAGTCACGGATCAACAACGCTTTCCGGAGGCTAGGTTTCAGCCCACTAAAGAAGCGGTCAACCTTGCATTCGGGGGTAACGACAAAGCCAGAAGCGTATCGTGAAAGCCTTGTGAAGTTTGCCTCATACACTCCAACAGATTCTTCGTCTTTTTTCTTGAGGTAAAGGAAGTCCCTTTCCATCTTAATCTGGAGGGTGTGCAAAAAAATATTTATCGAAAAACATTTTCCGGAAATCCTTCCATTCCAACGCCTTGATATCCTCCTCAGGCTTCATATTTTTATCAACGTCCAACATTGATCAGCTTCACCTTCCATATGATAAGCATCTAGGAGAACCTTCTCTTGATCAGAACATTGAAGGATGGAGAATATCTTTTCAATGGAGTTGATCTATTGTTTAGCGATTGAGGGATCAGATGATCCATTAAAATTAGGAGGCCTTTGTCTCATGAAGCTCTCGATAACGACTTGTTCTTTCTTAGGGGGGGGGGGGGTTGAACGTTCCTCTTGTCCCATGTTTCTATTTAATGATTGAGTTAGCTGAGAGAGAACCATGACAAATTTTGCGATTCCCACTCCCATTGGATTGAGAATCTCATTAGTATAATCATCACATTGATCTTCACATCGGTTGTTAGCTCGAGTCCTCCTATTACCGGCCATTGGTTGGAATAAAAGAAAAGTTAGGGGTAACACATAAAGGTTAATCCAAGGAAAAAAATGATGACTTATAAATAACTTTTATTTCCTTAACATATGAATCTATTGGATTCAATCTATGTTATCCATGATATACTTTCTATCATATATTCTTAGGGAATTTTTTTAGACCCTTAATAATGGTTCATACTAATCTTTTGAATTACCAAAGCATATCCACTGGGAGTGTTGTAACCAAGAGTACAGAAAGGCCCGTTTTCATTCACCAGTTCCCATTCAAGTCTAGCTCAAAGCAGTGTTTTTGGGTTTTACCCCTAGGATACATCTGTGCCAAAACCGCCTCTACCTGCTCGTATCCAGACAGGGATCTATTTTCTTAATAAACCACTTACTCAATACTCACCAAAACATAGGGATGTTTTTATTATTCATAGTATTATCTCTAAGGCTTCACAAGGATTTTCTAATCCTAATCCCAAAATAACTAAACCTATCCTCTGATACCAAATATGATAACCCTAATATTTTATTACATAGTTAAACATAATTTATTACATAAACTTCACTTGATAAAACAAAGAATATCGAGAGGTCTAGTGTCTTTGGGGCTTAGGATTATTACATAACAACTTAAAACATGAAATTCAATATCTTTATTGAAAAATTCCTTTACTTGACCACAACATTCCCTCGTACTTAGCATTGAATGGGATAACCTGAGGACATGAATAAGAAAATGGTGTGCTATAAAGCCTAGTAAGGGAATAATCATGGAATAACATGAGGAATACAATACATGTTAGACAATAGGAATATCAATAGATAACAAGAGAATAATGAACATAAATTCATGTTAAAGAATGATAATCATAACATGGAAATGTGGCAACAACACTTAACATGGAATTAGCATGAGCCAAGGCTCATTGCACAGAAAGCATGCGTAAATCCTCATTCCACATAAAGCATGAGTAAAACCTCATTACACTTGAATTAGAATGATTAAAAACCCATTGCACATGACATATCATGATACTATACTTTACCCATTGCATTGGAGCTCTATAAGGGTGCACCCTTCTTAAACATTTCATTTCATGCATAAGTGTGCCACATGGATCATATTACATGGATTCAAAAAACATAGTCATTTATTCCATGATAAAAGAATATGGAATTCATACATTGAAATTTATAATCAATAAGTAAATTTTCATAAATTTGAATACCCTTGATATATAAATGGGCATGGTATTCACTACACAATGACATTGGCTTAGAAAATCAATGCAATTTCGGCAGCGTAACAGCATGACGTAAGAATTCATAAAAATGGTTGATGAGAGAGAAAGGGGCGTCTCATCATATTTACATGAAATGGATGGTAAGGGGGTTATATAGAGACATTTACCAATAATTGAAATGGAATTTAGAGTAATGATACAAAAGAATTACTTGAATGTAAAAGAAGAGAGAAATTTCTTTCAGAATTTTGGCATAGTAACGGGTCTACATGGGAGGCATTTAATGAGAGAGAAAGGGGAGTCTAATTATATGTACATGAAATGGATATTAATGGGGTCATATAGATACATGTTGTAATAATTGAAATGGAATTTAGAGTCATGATACAAAATAATTTCTTGAATGTAAAAGAAGAGAGAGAAATTTCTTACAAAATTTTAGCATTGTAACAGGTGTACATGAGAGGCATTTAATGTGAGAGAAAGGGGTATAACATCATTCAAAAATAAATAGAGAAGTATGGGGGAGGTTTGAAACCATACCCCAACATTTATAATTGAAATTAAAAGGTCATAATAACATTAATAAAATTGGACAAAAATGAGAAAGGAAGAAAAAACCCTTACTTGGAAGTGTGTTTCCAAAGGCTTGAGAGAGGCTTGAGAGAGGCTTCTTGGGAGCTTGGGGCACCTTGGGAAGATTATAGAGAGAGTAGGGAAGATGTTGGATGAACTTCAAAGGCTTTGAGTGAGGAAGAAGTAGGAGTTTGGGTGATTTTATATAGAAAAGGTGAGGGAATTATTTATTATTTAGGTTTGGGACATCTCATATTAAACTAATCCAAACCACAAACCAGCCCATGGTTTTTGCCCATGGTTTTTGGAAAATGGAATTGGAAAACAGTATTTTATAATGCCAAAGTCCGAAATTCTTAAAATATTGGGGTTGCTTATGTGGAGGTGAGTCACGCTCCCAAGGAAAACAATTTAAAAAGACAAGATGTTTAATAAGTCTTGAAGGGTCCATTAATGCTTTGTAAAATAAGTCAAAAAAACCCAAAACCACATTATTTTAATGGTGAAAAAAATATTGGCCGAAAATTAATCTTATAGTATTTTATTACATCACTATTGGGTCATTATGATGTCATAAAACACATTATATATTTAAATGGTATTTAATTTTTACCCAAAATTTTGATTGTCTCAAAAAATTATGAAAAATTCACCATTGGATAATTTTGACATCCTGATTCCAGAAATAATATTTACTTTATCTAAATAATTTTATAAATATTTTAATTTTCACTTTTAAAATAAAAACCGACATTTATCGAAAATTCATGGGTTTTGACAAAAAATGGCTTTCAAACCTTAATAAAAATTACAATTGCATTCATAAAATTATATGATCATTTATATTTAATAAAAATTAATTTAATAAAAATTATAATATTTTATTAAAATATTTTTTAATTCAAAAATTCAAAAATTCATTAAAATATATTTCTTAGTTGAACATTAACTAAAAATTCTATTTATGCTTTTAAAAAGAAAAACTATTTACAAGGTAACAATAAAAAAATGAAAGTATATTAATTATTATATACAAAAATAATGTACATAACCATAGTACTAGGGTCTTTTTACATAACTCCTTATAATACCCACATAAGACCGAAGAGTAATGTGTGGGATGGTGACCGACTATTGGGGTGACTCAGATAACATTGCTCGGGTGGTAATCTCTATCAACTTCCATTTCTCTCGTAGGTGGTCCCGATTAAGCTTAAAATATTCAAGCTAGGCTTGGGATTGGTCAAGAGATAATCCCAATGACGCCACCTCCTTTCAGAGCTCCAAAAATGGGCTTCATATGGGGAAAGTCTACTAGATGAGGCCATCTCTTCATTTGTCTGAGTTAATTGGACTTGTTAAATCCCATATTTATACTAATAATGTGATCAATGTTCAACAGCTACAATAGAAATGGTCACAATTCTTAATGGTATTTTAAATTCCAAAAACATAAAACAAAATAAGTGCATATGTTGTATAACCATTTCACATATTAAGACATTTAATTAGATCAAGAGGGATTTTCATTAACAAAAGTTTGGGTCGTTACAGGCACATTATCATTCATTATTTTGGGACTAGCCTAGTGGAGGTAAACCAAGTAAAATCAATTGTGTAATTTATTAATTTATTCACTCTAGTGTGAAATAAAGGGAGATATTGAAGTGTTCATCATGTTGAGAGAATAAGATCAAGAATCAAGGATCGTACTAAAATACCCTGATTCACCCCCTCTCAGGATATATTCCCTGATAAAGTGCTAACAATTTCCTTTGATTAAGTTTATCAAGAGGCATCTTAAAATTATTGGATTCAATTCATTTTATTTAGGACTTCATGAATATTGAATCACTCTAGTTCATTTTTTATTGAAAGTGTATTATTATAGATGTTGGTATCATGAAAATTGGTTCTTTTCTGGATTTCATATGAAGATGATGAAATGGACTACTGACTTTGTAAAGGATTTAAAACCTCATATGGTCCCTATTTGGTTAGGATTCAAAGGTTTACCTGCACACCTATTTAATTAGGATACCATATCTACTAATTACAATCATATTAGGATTCATACCAAACTTAATTAACCTACCACTAAGCTCTCAAGACCCTCTATGTTGAGAGTTTTCAAAGATTTGGACATATACAAGTCTATTCCTTTGGTCATCAAGATTAAAAATGTGGAGAATGGATTTTAGAAAATGGTGACCTATAAAAACATTCCTAATTATGACCTATACTATTTTAAATTTGGTCATACCTCTTTTTATGTGGTAAGATGACCTTAACGGAGCCTATTTTTCAACATCCTTTCTGAAACAAAACCATATGGATTGAGAAGGTGAATGTTATTTCTTTTGATGGACCCTCTAGAGACCTGGATGATTATTTGGATGGGAATAAGGCATATCATAGAGAAGTTACTGATCAAAATTTCATTAGGGACCCAGATGGTCCTTCTAAACAAACTCATCCTTTAAGTTCTAAGGCTAATGATTTATTTAGATTTCTAGATGATGATAATAATGATCAAACTATCACTAAGAAGATGAATGAGAAATATCTTAATAGGCTTGAGCAGTCTGTCTTGGATGCCACAAAAATATCATGATTTATTCCTTATACTTAGAAGGAGGCTCAAAATATTCACTCTGATTTTTTTGAATTTACATAATATGAACATGAAAAAGTATGAAAAATTGAATATTATTTATTACACTTGAGTAATTAAAAAGAAATGAAGTATTAGGTTGACTCAGAAGGATTTATTACTCCACATCTTAGAAAGAATTGAAAACATAAAGATTAATTTAAATTAGAGATAACTATTGTAACTACACCCTTGGTTGTTTGTATGTATATGAAAATAATCATCCCTCCATAGACTAAAGTTATTGAGGATCCTATTTTATCCTTTGATGTAGAGGATCCAGAATATTTCATTAATCTTGAGAAGTGAACTCATGTTATTCAAGAAGGTTTTATAGAAGAAGTATACACTTGGGATGCGGAAAAATAAATGTATAATTTTCATAGATATCAAAATGGGGAGATAATTGTGGATAATCACCTAAATATTAGAGAGTTTATGGTTGATAGGAATTAATTTGAACATGATTAGAATCCTAATTTTGATTATGTACACCTTCCTTGGTAATATTTATTTTTGGTATTTGTATGTTTTTCTGATAAGGGAGATGTTTGTCCTACCCTAGTTTCTATAGTGATATATAGTCTTACTTTGATGTTTGGAGATGACTCTAAGGATAAAATTTTCAACTATATTAACTTATGATTTTTCATTTGAACAGGGTATTCTGTATAGTTTTTTTAATGAATTTTGGTGATAATTTTTATTATGAGATTTTCATTATGATTGGTTCTTGATAAATTCTAATGAGTTGTGGTGATTTAAACTCGACTTTATTTGTTGTGGATTCTACCTTTTTTAAATAGGGCATATAATTTTCCTTTGATGCGTAGAACCTGGTCAATTGAAGAGAATGATCCACCCTTGCATTTTCAATTTGGTTTTTGTTTTTTTGGGGATGTTGATATACATGTTCTCTAAGAATGGGAGGTATGATACCCCCTTGGGTCTTATCAAATCTAGATGTTGAAGTTAGGTCTTGTCATGGATGAGAGACACTTGAATCTTTCATAATTTGTTTCTGATGCATACTGGAATTCAGTGATCTATTATCTTAAATTCATATACATTGACCTTGTGGCATGGTTTGGAGTCTCTGTCTCATCTAAATGTTATAATATAATTAAATGGTGATTCTAATGAAACTATCACTGTATAAAATGAACATAAAATGTTGGATGGGTGTGAAATGTAATAGGATCATCACTGACACATTATGAAACATTTCAGCATGAGGATATCAGTTGATAGATCTATAAATGTAGAATTGGAGGATGAACGCTTCTAGATATGATACCACAATATACCTTTTCTACAATGTTCATTATAATTCTTGAGTTATGATGATGTAGTTTTCTTGATTTTGAGATTGAAAGATGATAGTGTGAATTTTTTCTCCAAGTAATAGATTTTGAAGTTAAGGTTGATTATGATAGTTAAGAAGTATAATGATGAATGTTGTATGGCAACTAAATTTTAAGGAAGGATGATGATGAGGTGAATTATGTGTTGAGTCAATAAGGTTTTCCTTATGACTTTTCCATTCCTTCTTGTTTTGAAAATCACAAACACCTTATCTTTAAGGAAAATCGCTTTTGTAAGGAAAAATGCTTTCTTAAGGAAAATTGCTTTTATAAGGAAAATTGCTTTTATAAGGAAAATCGCTTTTATAAGAAAAATTATCCTTATCATATTTTCATTCATATTTTTCTTAAGTATGAGATTCGGATTCATTTTCTCGGAGTCATTAAAACTTAGATATAAAGCATTCTGTTTAGTATTCGGATTCTGGATAAAGAACTATAAGAAAGTTTCATTCCGAATTCCGGATATGAACTCTGACTAAGTTCTATTCCAGATTCAGGATACGAATTCCAATGAAGAATTCTCATTACGAATTCTAATGAAGAAATCCCATTCCGAATTCTCATTACGAATTATAAAGAAGAATTCTCATTACGAATTCTAATGAAGAAATCCCATTCCGAATTCTCATTACGAATACTGAAGAAGAATTCTCATTACGAATTCTAATGAAGAAATATCATTCCGAATTCCCATTACGAATTCTGATGACGAATTCTCATTACGAATTCTGATGACGAATTCTCATTACGAATTCTGATGACGAATTCTCATTACGATTTCTGATGACGAATTCCTATTCCGAATTCCTATTCCGAATTCTCATTCCGAATTCACCTATTTAACAGAATTTGATTATCATTGTTTTATACACTCTGAATTTATTCACTCCGAACTTTCACTCCGAAATTTCTATTCCGAACTTTTATGTTAGAGTTTAAAACGATGTCGTGCATTCTGTTACACTTACTTTGTTATAAAACGATGTCGTCCATTTTGTTATAAACTAACCGTTGTCTAAGTGACACGTGTACAGGTCCCTCCGAACTTTAAGGAAAATATGACCGTTGGAGAGGGAGCCGACCTTACCTATAAATAGGAGCTCATTTGAAAGAGCTCGGTGCTGATGGCTGATGCATATGCTGATTGTTGAAAAAGTGCTTACATGCTGTTGAAGTGATTTCTAGAGAGAGAGTCTCTTATAAACTCTCAAAGCTTCGTGCGACTCCGAATGTTGGTGATTACATTCGATGGCTTCCGGGGATAGGAAGACAGAGGTGCCGACTACCTTAAAGATCGAGGGCTTTCTTGCTGAGAAAGACAGAGGTGCCGACTACCTTAAAGATCGAGGGCTTTCTTGCTGAGAAAGACAGAGGTTGCCAACTACCTTGAAGTTGAGGGCTTGCGGGGATAGCAAGACAGAGACTCCGATCTTCGTATCGAGGGCTTACCCTGGTGTGGGTAAGACAGACTTGCTTGAAAGTATAAATCAAGGGACCTTTATCCAAGGTTGTTGGATACCCTTCTCTTTGGGTTAAAAGACTGTTATCTTGTTACTAGTAGTTTTACTACTTGTTTCTATTCTGCTGTATTTTGTATCTTAAGGAAAGTATAACTTTCTTATACTTCCTTACTTACTCTGATTCATTTAGATTCTATACGCTTTAAGGTAGAATCTCATATTGTAACTTTTGTTAAGTTTCAATTTCCGGAATCATATTTCCGGAACCTACTTTTGGATTCTCTTTCCAAGTTTAGTCCGGTGTTAGAGGTGTTGTGAATTTACTTAGTTTAACTTTGTTAAACTTAGTCTTTTCCTTTTCTTAAGGAAACTTCAGTTATTCATAACTAACTTTAAAGATTCCAAAGGAATTTTTAAAGTATACAATTCACCCCCCCCCCTCTTGTATATTGAGCATCTCATATTACATTTCGATCCTACAATTGGTATCAAAGGTTGGAAACCTCTTACTCTATACCATTCTTACATTTGGTATCAGAGCCAAGGTTACTGAAATACTTGTACTCACATACTAGTTTTTCATGCTCACTTTTCCTTTCCGAACTTTGTCATTCCGATTTGTTCATTCCGAACTTTTCTCATTCCGAACTTTTTGATTACGAATCTTTTGCTACTAACAAGTTTGTATCCAAGTTATTTTGAGTATGGCAGGAATTAATGTTGGTTCGATTGACAATCTAAATCCTACAAGACCACCGATCTTTGATGGTAATGATTATGAATACTGGAGAGATCGTATGAAGACTTTTGTTATCAATACTGGTGTAGATAACTTTTTCATGCTTACTGGTGACTATAAAATTCCTGACAAGGAAGTCAGAACCTTTACTAACCAGGAAAAGCAAGAATATCAACTCAACTATAAGGTACGCAACACTTTACTATGTTCAATGACCAGAAATATATATAGCCAAATTTCTTCTTGTGAAGCAGCTAATTGTATATGGAAGAAGTTAGAGGTTACACACTTCGGGACTTCTAAAGTGATTGAGACTAGAAGAGCTATGGTTAGAGCTGAATATCATGGCTTCAATTTTCCTTATGGAGAACCCATCTGTAAAGTTCAACAAAGATTTATGACTATTGTCAACAGTCTGCAGTCTATGGGAGAAAAAGGTTTAGATGATGAAGCTCTTGTGGACAAGATAATTGATATAATGCCCAATGAGTGGGAATCTAAGAGAACAACTATAGATGAGAACAGGAAAGTTACTCAAATTACCCTTGATGAATTATTTGGAACTCTTCTACAACATGAGACCAGAATGAAGAGAGATGCTGACAACATCAAGAAGAAGAATGGAAATGGTACTGTTGCTTTTACTACAACTTCAAATCAGATGAAAGCTAAGACTCCTGAGAGAGTAACCAGATCCAAATCTAAGAAAGTCATTTTCCAATCCGAATCTAGTGAGAGTGAAGTTTCAGAAAATGAATTAGCCAATCTTGCTCGAAGGATGAACAAGATAGCTGGACAGAGAAACTTTCAATCCAAGTATAAGAAGAAGGATAGGAAAGATAAGAAAGATGGAGAAGTTACTTGTTATGAATGTAAAAGAGCTGGACATATTAGACCAGATTGCCCTATGCTCAGAAAGAAAGAAAGGAAGGAAAGACATTCAGACAGGAACAGGAAGAAGTATTACAAAGCCAAAGCTAAGAAAGTTCTGAAAGCTAATGACACCTGGAGTGCCAGTGGTGGTGACTCTTCAGATGAATCTTCTGAATATGAATCTTCAGGACAGAAGAATCTCGGTCTTATAGCCAGATTACCCATTGATAATCATTGTCTTATGGCTAAGGTACGAAATGCTGAATCATTGACCAATGTTTCTTTAAATCCTAATGATAGTAGATATTATAACTCTTCTGATGAAGAATCATCTTTTGATGAGGAAAATACTTTACCTACTTATGAAGAAGTCTCTAGATTTGCTGAACTTCTTGAGATTGAGAATTCCAAACTCAACAAGAAACTTGATAAAGCAAACTCTAGGAATTCTATTCTTACTAAAGAGATATCAGATCTTTCTAAAGATCTTGATAAGAAAAATGCTGATTTTGAAAGTATTTCAAAAAATCTTGAGGAAGTAAGTTCTGAGAAGAACAAACTTTCTAAAGAATTAGAAAAAGTAATTTCTAATAAAAATGTGTTCGAGCTTAACTCTAGTTCCAAAACTAATGATTTTGAGGATAAAAACTTGGTTGTAAAACTCAAGTCCGAAATTTTTTCCTTAAAGAAGTGTTTATCAAACTTTACCCATGGTAAAGAAAATTTTGATAAGATGTATTCTCAAATACGACCTTTAAGAAATAAATCCGGATTTGGTTATACCCATGCAAAACCTGTTTTCAGTAACAATTATTTTGTTCCTCAAAGTGCCCCATTTTGCACTAAGTGTCAATGTGGTGGTCACTGGGCAAGAAGTTGTTCCTTAAACAAAACCCAATCTCTAGGTTTTCATAAAGCTTATTTTTCTAAGAAAATGTGGGTTCCAAAAATTTTATTGTCTGGAAATCTCGGATCCAAACAAGTTTGGATTCCGAAAATCTAACTTTGTTCTTAATTTCAGGAAAATAAAGAATGTTCCAGCAACAATATTTGGTACATGGATAGTGGTTGTTCCCGGCACATGACTGGTAAGAAAAGCTTTTTTGAAAAGATTATCAAAACGAAAGGAGGAAAGGTAACTTTCGGAGACAATGCTAAGGGAGAGATTGTTGGTATTGGTAATATTGTTCTTTTAGGTAAAACTTTGATTTCAAATGTTCTTTTTGTTAAAGGTCTTAAGCACAACCTCATTAGCATAAGTCAGTTATGTGATGAAGGTTACCTTGTAAATTTTAGGAATGATAAATGCTTAGTTCACAATTCCAAGGAAGAATTTATTCTCTCAGCCAATAGGCAAGAGAATGTCTACACTTTAAACTTAGAAGACCTAAGAAGCCAAGATTTACCTTGCCTAAGTGCAATGGAAGATCATTCTTGGTTATGGCATAGAAGATTAGGACACTGTAATCTTAGAAACCTATGTAAACTCTCTAAGAAGAAACTTGTTAAGGATCTACCGGAGCTTAGATTTGATTCTTCTAAAGTTTGTGATCCTTGTCAATATGGCAAGCAACATAAATCTAGTTTTAAGTCAATCGGTGAAGTCTCAACAACCGATGCATTACAATTAGTGCACATGGATCTGTTTGGTCCAACACAAACTGGAAGCATTGGAGGCAAATACTATGTGTTTGTTCTAGTTGATGATTACACTAGATTTACTTGGGTCTATTTTCTAGCAAGGAAATCTGAAGCTTTTTCTTATTTCAAAAGTTTTAGAGCTCAAGTTAAAAATGAGAAAAACCTTCCATTGAAAACTATTCATAGTGATCATGGAGGAGAATTTCAAAATTCAGATTTTGAAACTTTTTGTAGTAAGAAAGGTATTACTCACAACTTTTCAGCACCTAGAACTCCTCAACAGAATGGTGTAGTTGAAAGAAGAAATAGAATTCTTCAAGAAATAACTAGAACCATGTTGAGTGAATATTCTATTGCTAGACATTTCTGGGCTGAAGCTGTAAGTACTGCTTGTTATACTATAAATCGAGTTTTGATTAGACCTTTTCTTAATAAAACTCCTTATGAGTTATGGAATGGTAGAAAACCTAGACTTTCCTACTTCAAGGTTTTTGGTTGCAAAGTATTCATTTTGAATACTAAAGATAACTTACATAAATTCGCACCAAAATCAGATGAAGGGATTTTCTTAGGTTATTCCACAACCTCTAAGGCTTATAGAGTTTTTAATAAAAATACTTGTACTATTGAGGAAACAGTACATGTAAAATTTGATGAGTCAGATCCTTTTGTTTTTAAAACCTCCCAACCTACATCTTCGGATGTGTTTTCAAAAACTGATTGTCAACCTTTGATAGAAGAACCTTCTGATAAGGAAATTGTTCTAGAAGATACTTCTGAAACATTTACCCCAGAAGACTTTCTACCTTATGTTGATGAACAGGTTTCACAAAACCCAAATCAGGCGTTTCTTAAGAATCATCCCAGTGATAGTATCATTGGTGATGTAAATCAACCTGTAAGGACTAGAAGTTCCTTAAGAAATGAAGTAGAACATCTAGCATTTCTTTCCCAATTAGAGCCTAAAAGCACTGATGAAGCTTTAGGTGATGATGATTGGATCAAAGCAATGCAAGATGAACTAAATGAATTCGAAAGGAATAAAGTCTGGATCTTGGTTGAAAGACCTAAGGAAACTTCTGTTATTGGAGTAAAATGGGTCTTCAGAAATAAATGTGATGAAAATGGAGTCATTGTTAGAAATAAAGCTAGACTTGTTGCTAAAGGCTATAATCAGCAAGAAGGAATAGACTATGAAGAAACCTATGCTCCAGTAGCTAGACTTGAATCTATCCGAATTCTACTTGCCTTTGCAGCATTCTTTAATTTCAAACTTTTCCAAATGGATGTGAAATGTGCTTTTCTTAACGGTTATGTTCAAGAGGAAGTTTTTGTTGAACAACCTCCTGGCTTTGAAGATACAAAACATCCAGATCATGTTTTTAGACTTACCAAAGCTTTGTATGGCCTTAAACAAGCCCCACGAGCATGGTATGATAGACTTACTGGATTTTTGCTTCAAAATAACTATGTTAAGGGAAATGCAGATCCAACCCTTTTTATAAAGAAAGATAAGAAAAATGTTTTGATTGTTCAAATTTATGTTGATGAAATTATATTTGGTTCAACTCAGCAATCTTTGACTGACTCTTTTGCTAGTCTAATGAAATCTGAGTTTGAAATGAGTATGATGGGTGAGTTAACATTTTTCCTTGGTTTTCAAATTTCTCAAAAACCAGAAGGAACATACATATCTCAACATAAGTATATTAAAGATCTTCTTAAAAAGTATGGTTATGACAACACTAAAAGTATAAGTACTCCCATTGGAACCTCAAATTCTTTAGATCTTGATGAAGCTGGGAAACCAGTAGATCAAACATCTTTTAGAGGTATGATTGGAAGTCTACTTTACTTAACAGCTAGTCGACCAGACTTAATGTTTTCAGTATGCTTATGTGCAAGATATCAATCCAATCCTAAGGAATCTCACTTAAAGGCAGTAAAAAGAATTTTTCGCTACCTTAAGGGAACCATGGATCTAGGATTATTTTATACTTCTGGAAATGATTTTGTTCTAAAAAGCTTTTCTGATGCTGACTTTGGTGGATGTAGAATGGATAGAAAGAGTACATCCGGAACTTGTCATTTCTTAGGAGATTCATTAGTTTCTTGGTCATGCAAGAAGCAACATTCTGTTGCACTCTCCACTGCTGAAGCTGAATATGTAGCAGCTGGAAGTTGTTGTGCACAAGTGTTGTGGATGCAACACACACTCACAGACTATGGCTTGAGTTTTACTAAAACTCAAATTTTGTGTGATAACACAAGTGCCATTGCCCTAAGTAAAAATCCTGCACATCACTCCCGTGCAAAACACATAGATATTAGGCATCATTTTCTTAGGGATCACACACTTAAAGGAGATATTATTCTTCAGTTTATCGGAACGCAAGATCAACTTGCTGATATATTCACAAAATCTTTGCCTTCTGATAGATTTGAATATATTAAACAGAAGTTAGGAATGATAACCGTAAGGTAATCTTCTATAATTAACTTTCTGGTGAAAAAGTCTCCTTACAGTAATAAACTCCTTTTTATAGGGGGAGTACATTTGATTATTTGTTTAACAAAGTTTTTCAAAATTTGTTTTCAAATTTTTCGGAACGAAAATTTCCGGAATGAAAACTTCCGGAATGAAATTTTTCCAGAATGGATATTTTCGTACAGAATACTTCTGGAATGAAAGTATTCGTATTGAAAATTTCCGGAATGGACAACTTTCGTACTGGGATTTTCATAACCAGATTTTCGTACCAAGTTTTCTTTTTCGTATTGACTTTTTCGTAATTTTTTTTTTCGTATTTAGTTTTTCGTATTGAGTTTTTCGTAGTCGTCTTTATATTACCCATTACGAATAACTTTCCTAAGCTAATCCGAAAGGTATGTCTTCCTTACTGAAGTTTTCGTAATCATATTTTACTTGCTGGCATTTTCTTATAGTTTGTTTTCAGTTTTTGGATTTCTTAACTCTTTACTTTAATAAAAACCTCAAAAAGATCGGATTAAAGCTCTCAACCGTCAGATTTGATCTCAGATCATTCTAAACCGTTAGATCAACCGAGGAAGGTGAAACGTCATCCCATTGCCTATATAAAGGGAACCCTATTTTTGAGTCCCACATCGATTTCAAGCTTTTGCGTGCTGAAGCTCTGACTCTCTGTTTTAAGGCCATTCCGAACTTTAGTCTTCTCAGTTCCGAACTTCTCAGAGACCTCAGATCCGAATGTCTGCAGAATTATCTTCTCAAGAAATGTCTTCAACTAAGCCCATTTCTCAGTGGTTAGTCTACAGAGAAAGATTAGTCCATCAGACTTTCTTCAGCAACTATGATTCTATCATTTCGAAGAACATCAAGTTGAATGGCTGGGAGGATGTTGCGGTATCAAAAACCGGCAACCAAGATGAAGTCTACTCAGACTTGCTTGTCGAGTTTTATGAATCGGTTGTTTTCTTCGAGGAAGATAATAGAGAAAAATTTTCTTTCAAATCATATGGCAAGACATATAAGCTTTCTTACACCAAGGCTGCAAGCTTGGTAGGGCTAAGTTATGAAGGGGAAGCTGAATTTATCTCTCACGTATTGCCAGACTCTTTGGGTAGTTTCAACAAGGAGAAAGCCTTAGAAATTCTCGGATTTGATGATGACAAGGCTCCGAAAATTGCAAGCCTATCTACAAACTTCCGGATGCTGGAGTTATGGGTACAGGGGCTTATTGTACCGAGAAAAGGTGATAAGGATAGTTTGAAGAAGAGTGAGATTTACATCTTAGATTTCTTGATAAATCTAAGAAAGTTCAATTTGATGAAGCATATCCTTCTTAACATTGAGAATTTGAAGAAGGGGAATCTGAGAGCTCAGATTGTGATGTACCCAGCTATATTATCGAAGCTCATAGTTCGGTGCCTAGAATCTTTCAAGGTAGCCTGCAGTTCTAAGCCGAAAGTTTGCAAGATCATGTTGCTCAGTGATGCCACTCTTAAAAGGATGAATATAGCTTTTGACAAGAAGTCTGGGAAGTTCATTGATCTTCCTCCTCAGGAAGAAGTGGCTCCGAAAGTGGCTGATCCGGAATCATCCAAGCCGGTAAGGAAGAGGAAGCTGAAAGAAGTGGTTGTTGAAGCTGAGGAACCCAAGTCTAAGGAAGTCCACTCCGCACCTCCTAAGCCTAAGAAGAAGAAGACCTATACTGATGAGGTTGCAGCGAAGTGGAGAGCTGACAAGGAGAAGAGAAAAGAAGGGGATCCGCAGTTCGGATTGGATCCTGCAGAAGCTAAAGCTCTGAAAGAGAAGGCTGCTGATGAGCTCGAGAAACAAGCAAAGGAGAATAAGCTGAAGAAGAAAATGTCAGAAGCCGAGGCTGTGCAAGCATTGTTAAAGTTCAATGAAATGGTTTCAGCAACCATTCCCGTTCCGAGATCTTTCTCTCTGGAATCTCTACCTGAGACTCCAGGAAGAAATCTTGCTGCTCCGGAAGAGGCTGTTACTACGAATGCTGAGGTGGGAGAACAAGTGGAACAAGATGAAGAAGTTGCTGAAGGAAGTGGTGAGACAGGAGATGTGCTCAAACAAATAGATGAATATAAAGGAACTCCTTCGGAACACCTGTCGCTCCGAACGTCTGAAGCTGAATCTTCAAAGTTAGTTACCCCGGTATTGGAAGAAGAGAAAGGAGAGGAAGAAGTTTCTTATCATGGAGAAGAAGAACATCTTTTACTTGATGTTGCTCAGAAGGAAAGTGTAGAAGTTGCTGCTGGGGAAGATGAACTTGTTCAAGTTTCTGATAGCGAGAAGAAATCTCCGGAACAGGTTTCTATTCCGGAAAAAGATAAGGGAAAGAAAGTTCTTGCTGATACCCCGAGTTCAGAAAAGAAGATGAGGAAGGAAGCTGGTAGCTCTTCGAAGAGGAAGTTGGAGCTTATTGAGGAAGAAAATTCTCCCAGCAAGATTTCAGATTCGGAGTCATCCTCGTTGGGGCATGATTTTGTTGTCCAATCTTTGAAGAAGTTGGTGGGAACCATTCCGACCTTCTCCAATATAGACTCCAGATGCCAGATGCTCCAACATGCGCTGAATCAGAAAACCGACTCCGTATCGATGGTTATGGATAAGTGTGTTGATATTGAAGCTCAATTCAAAACTTTCTTTATTGGTTACGAAGCACATAAAAGATCTTGCAAGAGGATGACAACCTGGTCTAAGAAAACCATGGAAGAGATGAGGTTGCTTGATGAGTTTCAGGATAATGTTAAGGATGCATTTGAAACCGAGGATAAGAAGTTTCATGAGCTGACTGCATCATTTGAAGAGAAATTGACAGAGGAAAAGAACCTTCGGATTCAGGAAGTAAGAGATCTGAATGGAAAGCTCAACTCCGTTAATCAAAGCTGGAAATATGAAAGGGATTATCGGATCGGGTTTGAAGAAAGGATGAAGGCTCAGGAAGAGAAGATGAAATCACAGGAAGAAAAGTTGAAGGCTCAGGAAGAAATAATTGAAGCTCAGTCAGCAAGAATTGCCGTCCTAGAGAAGCAAGCAGAGGAAGATCACAAAGACTTGAAGAAAATCAAGACGATTCTTAAGGGGCTCATGCCAAAGGAGAAAGATCCGAAATGACCAATCCGATCTTTTTGTTGTATTTTTTTTCCTTTGTTGTCGACATTCCAAATTTAATGAGAATTGTGCTTGTTGTTACTATTGTTGTCATTACTAATCTTTCAGGTACTTTGTTATTTTTTTTCCATTCCCTCCAAATTCTTTTTGAAAATCACAAAGGGGGAGAAGGAAAAGATCCTTAAGAAAAAGAGGAAATCTAATAAGTGCTTATCAAAGGGGGAGAAAGGAAAATACCCAAGTAAAAAGAACTCTAATAAGAGTTTGTTTAAGGGGGAGTTTTTCTTAAAGAAACATTACTCCGGAAATATGAATACGATCCTTAGAGTTTCAAAGCCTAAGGGGGAGTTAGTCGTATTCATCTATATTCTTAAACCAAGGGAGATAAGCTTTAATGTGTTTCTTTCTTCTTAGAATAGCTTTTTCGTAAGGATGTTTGTGCTTTCCAAAAAGGGGGAGATTGTTGAGTCAATAAGGTTTTCCTTATGACTTTTCCATTCCTTCTTGTTTTGAAAATCACAAACACCTTATCTTTAAGGAAAATCGCTTTTGTAAGGAAAAATGCTTTCTTAAGGAAAATTGCTTTTATAAGGAAAATTGCTTTTATAAGGAAAATCACTTTTATAAGAAAAATTATCCTTATCATATTTTCATTCATATTTTTCTTAAGTATGAGATTCAGATTCATTTTCTCAGAGTCATTAAAACTTAGATATAAAGCATTCTGTTTAGTATTTGGATTCTGGATAAAGAACTATAAGAAAGTTTCATTCCGAATTCCGGATATGAACTCTGACTAAGTTCTATTCCAGATTCAGGATACGAATTCCAATGAAGAATTCTCATTACGAATTCTAATGAAGAAATCCCATTCCGAATTCTCATTACGAATTCTAAAGAAGAATTCTCATTACGAATTCTAATGAAGAAATCCCATTCCGAATTCTCATTACGAATACTGAAGAAGAATTCTCATTACGAATTCTAATGAAGAAATCTCATTCCGAATTCCCATTACGAATTCTGATGACGAATTCTCATTACGAATTCTGATGACGAATTCTCATTACGAATTCTGATGACGAATTCTCATTACGATTTCTGATGACGAATTCCTATTCCGAATTCCTATTCCGAATTCTCATTCCGAATTCACCTATTTAACAGAATTTGATTATCATTGTTTTATACACTCTGAATTTATTCACTCCGAACTTTCACTCCGAAATTTCTATTCCGAACTTTTATGTTAGAGTTTAAAACGATGTCGTGCATTCTGTTACACTTACTTTGTTATAAAACGATGTCGTCCATTTTGTTATAAACTAACCGTTGTCTAAGTGACACGTGTACAGGTCCCTCCTAACTTTAAGGAAAATATGACCGTTGGAGAGGGAGCCGACCTTACCTATAAATAGGAGCTCATTTGAAAGAGCTCGGTGCTGATGGCTGATGCATATGCTGATTGTTGAAAAAGTGCTTACATGCTGTTGAAGTGATTTCTAGAGAGAGAGTCTCTTATAAACTCTCAAAGCTTCGTGCGACTCCGAATGTTGGTGATTACATTCGAGGGCTTCCGGGGATAGGAAGACAGAGGTGCCGACTACCTTAAAGATCGAGGGCTTTCTTGCTGAGAAAGACAGAGGTGCCGACTACCTTAAAGATCGAGGGCTTTCTTGCTGAGAAAGACAGAGGTTGCCAACTACCTTGAAGTTGAGGGCTTGCGGGGATAGCAAGACAGAGACTCCGATCTTCGTATCGAGGGCTTACCCTGGTGTGGGTAAGACAGACTTGCTTGAAAGTATAAATCAAGGGACCTTTATCCAAGGTTGTTGGATACCCTTCTCTTTGGGTTAAAAGACTGTTATCTTGTTACTAGTAGTTTTACTACTTGTTTCTATTCCGCTGTATTTTGTATCTTAAGGAAAGTATAACTTTCTTATACTTCCTTACTTACTCTGATTCATTTAGATTCTATACGCTTTAAGGTGGAATCTCATATTGTAACTTTTGTTAAGTTTCAATTTCCGGAATCATATTTCAGGAACCTACTTTTGGATTCTCTTTCCAAGTTTAGTCCGGTGTTAGAGGTGTTGTGAATTTACTTAGTTTAACTTTGTTAAACTTAGTCTTTTCCTTTTCTTAAGGAAACTTCAGTTATTCATAACTAACTTTAAAGATTCCAAAGGAATTTTTAAAGTATACAATTCACCCCCCCTCTTGTATATTGAGCATCTCATATTACATTTCGATCCTACATTATGGTTGAAAGCTACTTTGATTTTATGCTTGTGTGATCCTTTCACTTTTTATTTTTGGGTTTTGTTGATTTTTGTCAATGATATCATGTAATATTTAATTCCTATGGTGGTGAATTTTTTTTTCACCTTGTGTTTTCCCAGTAAACTCTTTTACAATAATAATTTTTTGGGGAGCATGAGTTGGTATTCCAATTAGTGTGTTAAGTCATCTTTGATTAATTACATTATTATAATTAATTTCATTTTTATTCAATATTAATAATAAATAAATTAATAATTATTGTCAATTACTCCATTTTTAATTATTATTATTTAATTTATAATTATTAATAATCATTATTAATTATAATATTAACTATTAATGATTATTAGTAATATAATTATTAATAATTAAATTATTAATTATTATTAATTACATTAATAATAATAATAATTAATTATATTATTAATAATTATTATTAATTACATTATTATTATTGGAATTTCAAGTGGCTTGAATTTTACATCTTTTAACTTTTCCCAGTCCTAGATAGACTGGGAGGCCTTTCTATCACGGATGCTCTGAATAAATAAGAGATGGTGGTTGCCTATATTCCTACATAGGTTTCTCAATGATTTCAAGATTTCCAATTATTTGAACATGAAATCAAAGTTTGGAAGCCTTATTGCTTGGGGTTCCTCATTTGGAAATTACTATTACAGGTATTAACGAGGCTTTCATGACTCACCTCCTTGGTGACTAAAATACCTCAATAATGTATTAATATTACTACTATAAAAAATATGAAAATACAAAATTCATGTCAACAACAGAATCCATTGTTGTTCTGCATGGATTTGAATCCCAAACACTAATTATTCCTTAGACTATCCTCATGGACTAAATTATTTGATTGAACTATCTAAAGGGTATGAAAATTAGAATAACCCACATTTATAGGGAAGGTAACCAGGTTGCTAACACTCTTTTAAAGAAAGTTGTTGAGTAAGTCGTCTCATTTTGGTCGTTTTCTCTTCTTGACAAATCCATGTACCTCCATAAATCTAATATTATTTGTGATAATTATACTTATATTCATTAGGCCCTATTGTGGAAACTTTCTATTTTAATTCATTTTGATTTGATGGGTATGGGTCTTTTGACCCTATGACCATACTATTTCTGATTATTAATTTATATTAATTAAATTATTATTATTTATTATTTATTATTAGTATTTTATCGTTGTTTTTAATCATTTATTATTAATAAATTTTTATTATTAATTTTTTATTATTATTTCAACATTGGAAAATATAAAGTTTAATCCCACTATAAAAATATAAAAATATTTCAAGGGAACCTCCCTTATAAAATTATTGTTGTAGTGAAATTTTTGGTAATATTTTCAAAATACACTCATAAAGTAATAATAAATATAATATAAACTAAAATATATATATATATATATATATATATATATATATATATATATATATATATAATAAGCATGATTTTATTTTAAAAAATTCTCATGAGAATATATATATATACACACATATATAATAAAAACTAAAAAATAGTTAATTTTTCATTATTTTTTTAAGGGAATGAATTAATGTCATTGATTCATTTCCTTGAAGAAAAATATTTTAAGGATATTATTGTATTTCCCAACCCATATTTAAAAATACTTTTAATCTAAACCCGGATTTTTTTTCATAAAAACTATTACCAAATCTTGGTTGATAAATTTTTTTTGTAACACACATACACACATACTGAAAACATGAATTTTTTAAAACAATTTTTAAGAAAAATAATAACAGTTTAATTATATAGTGTTTATTAGATATATTCACTAATAAATCATTTTTTTGAAAATATATTATTGAGGAATTACAATTTACAGTTTCAAAAGATTTTTTTTGGGAATCATAATATGTATTACGAAATATTTTCCCAGATAATAAAATGAGAAAATTGATTTACCAGTAAGTTATTGTTTTTAGTATTTTAAATAGAAAACTAGATATATAAGATACCTTTATCCATAGTACAAGAGGATAAATTGTAAAATGAACACAACCCAACCAAACATTCTTATCATGAGAGAACTCAAAATTTGCTAAAGAATGAGAGAACTAATTAGTGTTATTCTGATAAAATAAAACTCATCCTAATAAAAAAAGTAAAACGATCCTATATTTTCTTTTAAAATATACCAAAATGGGTATATATAGGCTTAAAACTTGATCATAACAAACAATTATTAACAATCCAATTCTAATAATTTTTCCACATTCATAAACTTATGGAAAATTTAAAGCTAAAAAAATAGATGACATCTCTACAATTAGTGATTCCATTTAATAGTATCTATTTTATGCAAAGCCACATCTACCTTCATAAATGATTTAATACACACAATTTCAATTCCCACTACTAAATATTCCACTTTATTCAGTACTAACCTTTATCTGGGCTAAAAAAACACTAATAATGGAGTTCCTTTTGTTAGCACTGATAAAGAGTCACCCTTTATCAGTGTTTTTTTGTGATGATAAAGGTCCCATTATCAACACTTTACTTAGTGTTGATAAAACCTCCCATTTATATTATTTATATAAAAATTAGTATATAAGTAAATATAATATATAAATATGATTTATGTAACTATATTATAATAAAAAATTTATTATCAATTTTATTTTCGTAATTTTATATATAAAAAATTAGCAAATTTATATTAAACAATAAAAATGTTATTTTAAGAATGAATTGGTGTGTGAATTGGAAACCCAAATCACACTTCCCAAAAAGTTATTAAAATAAAAGGATACCAAATTTATACATGATATGAAATGATATTTCACTAATATATGCATTACTGAATATGACATAAATGTAATGAAAAAATACCTAATAAATAACTCAATAACATCATGTGAAGTTGCTTCAAGAAGAAATTCACCATTCTTGATAAAACACATTGAAAACACTAAATTTAGGATCTCCTGATAAATCATCAGAGGGATTAAGGCCACAACCATCATAATACCCAGTTACCATTATCATATTCTGTATTGAAGATCTAAAGTATCAGATTTATTAGTGTTGTACAAAGATTCTCTATCATCACAGATAAAGAATCGAAATTCATGTGTTCTAGTATCTTAGTAGCACTAGTTTATTAGGCTAGGAATCTTTTGAGGCCATTCCATCCAATAATCAATTCAAATCTGAAAATTATCTTCATTATTTATGCAATGATCAGCCTAGCACTGCAATTTCGGTTTAGAGAAAAACACTCAAAACTAAGAAAAAATAACACCTAAAGTTCCATCCAAAAATTAAATCCTAGTTAGAGTCTTTTAGAACGCATCATTCCATCAACCCAAGTGACATAACATTCAATGAAGGTTGACACTCCAAATGAACACAACATGAATCTATGACCTCTATAAGAAACATAGTCAGAATAAATTAGGTACATAAACCATATTATATGTAGAATCCAAGATAAAAAAATTGTGACTTCACCCAATTCCAAAAAACATTGAACTAAGAATCTATTTTTTATTTCATGGTTGAAAAATCCCAGTGAATAAGCATCTCATCAGAATTGCAATCATCCACTCCATAAATCCTTATATTATGATTGATGATGTGTGTCTTATCTTAACTTATCAATGTCTAAGTAATAGAGAATAGAATAATTTAAATATAATAAATACATCCTTACTTTCATTATCATACTATGAACATCAACACAGTAGTAAAAAATTCAACAGAACTTCATCATTGAAAATTTTAAAAAGTTAATTAACAAAGATCATCACCACCAAATAGGGAAAACCTAATCATTCAAACAACCTAGAAAATATAAAAAAAATTATAAGGAATCTAACATAAAATATGGGGAAGAAAGAAGTGAATAATTTACAAGTAATATTACTAAATTTAAAACTAGGATTTTTATAAATTACTTATCCATCCCATTGAAGGTGCACTATTTTGATGGTGAGGTTCTTCGAAGGTGCACTATTTTGATAGATGGGGTGATCTGTTTTGGTCTTCTATGGTGGTGGTGCTACTATCTTCCTTGACAATGTTAATTTATTTGAGAGTTACGATGATATGTGGTGTCCAGCTTGTGTGTTTTTTTGATGATGATGATGGTGATTTTAGGATGATGATGTTGGATTCCCGTAGTCTCCTCGTCGGTGATCTGGTGTGAAGATGTGCCAAGGACATCGCCCGAGGTGGTTATTACTATTTGTAGTTTGAATTTTGAATTTTGAAATGTGTAATTTGATTTTTGAATGCTTTTTTTGGGGGTTGGATGCATGGAAATGTATTCTTTTGTAGGTTCCTACTTGACCAAAAAGTGTATTTCTAAAATAATAAAAAAAATGTATTGAGGAAGGTAAACCTCTAAAGTGAGTTCACCAACCTTGTATTTATCGAACACGATTGCATATTGTTCATCAATCCAAGAGTTATGTTCTTCCCACAAGTTATCTGTAACCTCATATGCATCCTTCTCCATAGGTTCAACAACCTCATCATCATTACCACTGAATTAGGGAGATGATTTTGACCCAATATCATATTCAATAGAGGATGAAATAAGATGATCAAAAACCACAAACTATGAGTAAATATCTAATTTTTCATTCATAGAGGCCCCTAAGAATCGAGTAACTATTTTCAACTCAATATTGGAATACTATATTTGTTTAAAATTCTTCCAAATATATAGAATTATGAATCCATATGAGTCAACTATTAGTCTTTACATTTCCTAACACTTGAATTTTTTTAATAATTATCAATTAGACAAGATTTCTCAAAATCACCACGGATAGATTCTATAGAATTAGAGTGGAAATATCGTTCCACCTCTTGAATTGGTTAAATAACTCCTATAATGTCAAGGTCATAATGATTGGTATTTTAAGATCCTCCTGAACCTCATTGATAGACCAAGAATCAAGAATAGAGTCCAAAAATCTAGAGAAAGTATTAGAAGAGAGAAAATAACTAGAAGGTCTAGCTATATCATTATTAACATCCTTATCAATAAGATTCAAAAGGGGTTTATAGGAAGATGTATAATTACCTTTAAACTCTCCCTTTTCAACCAAGATTGATTTGATTCATATAAGGGGGTGTGAAAAGAAAGGATTGTTTCCACATCCCTTCGAGGAGTATCCAATTTTAAGGCATTCACTATAATAAACTAGTAGTTTTCTTGAAGAAAAAATCCTATAAAAATCCATAGTCACCATTTTGAATCCATATGAGACGTGAAAAAGGTTGAGATATATCAATATTTTCACAAAATCTAGTGATATAAGTTGATGAGATTTTTCTAGTGGTGGAGTCTAATTTCCAGCTTTTCCCAATTAAGTTAGAAATTTAAAAGAGGGCATATTATTTAAATAAATGAAGTGGAAAAACAAGGAATCCTAATCAGATAGGAATGGTGGGGGGGATAAAAGTTGGTGCTAAAATTTGGGGACCACTTCAAAAATTTCATGGAAAAACCACCGAAGGACTACAAGCCTCTCATCCATAGATCATAGTATTCGTTTTTATATGAGAAGAAGAAGACCTAATTCAAAGAGTTCAATAGACCAACATGAAATATAACAAAACCAATAGCTTCTAGAGATGTTTATTAGAAAATTAGTGAGGGCCTATTCTTTATAAACATTCCAACAAGCACAATACATTGATCAGAAGAAAGAGCTTCTACCACTTTCTTCTAAAAAGATATTGTTGAAAAACCCTTATGTCAATATTTCTTCAGATCAATGTGTGCTGAAGTCTTTGAAATAGCATGGCCTTCATGAATCTTATGAGATCCCCTAGTGACAATGTCTGTAAAGGATTGAAAATTTGTGTTAGGTCATCTTCCTCATTCACCTAAGGGCACTCTCTAGAGAGTTCATCAGGGCCCCTGATAAACATGTTTAATAATATATTTATATACATTAAAAAATGTATAGATAAATATAATATATTAGAGTTTTATTTAGAAAATTATATAAATATTTAAATAAATATAGATTTATTTAATTATATTTATATAATATGTATATATATATGTAACTTATATATACATATTTATATATTCTAAAATATTTTTTATATAAGAGAAAATATATTAATTTTTTTTATTATTTTATACTTATTTATAATTATATATATAATTATAATTACACACATATATATGTCTACATGTATATATATATATATATTAAAATATAGTGATATTAACTATGTAAATAAATATATAAATACATTAAATATAGTTCATATTTGAATTTATATATTTATATTTATATTAAATAATTTTAAATATACACATATATTTGTGTATACGTGTATGAATGTGTATGTATGTGCATGTATGTAAATGTTTGTGTAGGTATATGTATGTATGTGTATGTATGTGTGTGTATGTGTATATATGCGTATGTATGCGTATGTATGGATTATATGTGTATGTAGTGTATGCTTTTGTATATTAATGTATGTGTATGTTTATTTATATGTGTATGTATATATGTATGTATGTGTATGATTATGTATACTTTTATGTATGATTGTATGTGTATGGATGTTCATGTATGTGTATGTATGTGTATTCATGTGTATGTATGTGCATGTATGTTTATATACATATATGTATGTCTGTGTATGTGTGTGTGTTGATGTATGTGTATGTAAGTATGTACTTGTATGCATGTGTATAAGGACCCGACCATAAAACATTACATAATATTGAATTAAATGAATAATTCACATTTAGGATCTTTTCAGGTTTAGAGTTTTATAGAATTAGGCCATAACTACTAAATTTCATTTCAAAAAAAAAAAACAAAGTAGACACTTCTACTCAGTTTCTATTTTTTTTCACAAAACAATAACTCTTGAAAAAAAGAGTCATGTCTAGTTCCATGTTTAAGATAGCATGACTTTTCCTTGATCCCATCCTCGAACCTATTCAACATTATGTCCTGTGTAAAACATTTCAAAAACTTGGTATGAGCATAAAAAGATCAGTAAGGGATACACAAAGAAGGAAAAATGTTAGTTTTTCAAAAACAACAAGTAAACCATGAATACTTTAACATAAATAATACTTTTCACCGTTATGAAGTAGTAAATACTCTTCTCTACATAAAATATCACTACTTACCCTTTTTTAACCAAAATATTACCATAAAACCCATATAAATAACACATAATATATAAAGGTAACTTGGGACATAAACATACTTAAATAGAATAACCATACGGTGGACTTCCACACATATCACTAAATGTAATAGCCATACAGCTGACTTCCATACCCAATGCATTGGAGGTTATAAGGTAACCACCTGTCCTGGTATTCATGGAACCACCCATTATTTGGTTTATCACGTAACCACCCATCAAATGTCCAAGTACCATTATAAAAGCATAACACATAAAATATTGCAAATATAAACATTTCACTAATAACATTTAATTTGCAATAACCAGAAATAATTTCAAGATATTGAAATAATCAATCCATTTCAAAAACTATTTTCACTACCAAAACACCCAAAAACAGAATAAGGGATTTACATTTCATTTTAGAAAACATTAAGGCTTATAGAGGAAGCCAAATAACGATTACGGCGACGGAGAGGTCATTGTCGCCGCAAATGTTAAAAACATTCTGTTTGTCATTTAGTAAAATGATTTGTAAAAAAATATTCCCTTTGAATGAAAGTAAAATTCAAAGGGATTTACTATACACCGTGTAAATGAAGAAGGTATATATATTATTGAAATATGCATCAATGAAAGGAGATTGAGACGAAGTCCCTTACCTCGTGTCCGACTTGACTTGATCATTCTTTAATCTCCTGAATAATAAATTAAAGTTAATTTCAAATTGATTAACAACCTTTTTCATGTTTATTATTCCTTTTATATCACTTATTACCATATTATAAACATTATGTAATCATTTAAGTTAATTACGTTAATTTTGTCGATATTTGGTACTAGAGTCAAAAATGAACCCCTTATATTTACAAGTTGTCCATGTGGTCAATAGTCTATTATATCCAGAATGAAATTTATTATTTAGATATCATATATATCATATATATCCAGTATATATATATGTAACATCCCAAGTAAGTAATTAATAATAGATATTTTTATCTATGTCTATTAATGATTAAGATAGTGTTTTAGAGGCTTAAAATGAAAATAAATCCAATCTTAAGCATGGAATACACTAATATTCTTAAAAGATTTTTTTACTGCCTTATGATGGAAAACCCTTTTTAAATATATATTTTGACAATTTTATAAACTATGTTTGTCGAAATAAACTTATTCTTTATGATTGGGACATCAAAATTTACTTTGTGTGAATTTGTGATCTTTTTCTGACAATGTTCATTTTTTAATGAATAGTGAAAAATACTGCATTTTACATCAAAACTGCTTTTTAATCTAATTTATTTATATGATTAGATTATCTTTTGAATTGGTCTTAATGTGTAATATGAATATATTTTTACCATTTAATCCAATGGTGGTCATTGGAATCAATTTCACTTTGAAATTGGACTCAAACTAGTGTCAATCTTTTGATACTTATTGTTTCATAAAAACACGCTATTTGCTCTGACAGCGGGAATTAATTATTAAATTAATTAATGCGACTTATATGTTCTGAATTTTGAAAAATAGACTTCATTTTTGAATTTGTAATATCAAATATAGCTTAGGGTGAATTTTTGGTAATTTTCTGAAAAACTTCAATTTTTGATGAATAGTGAAACCACTAAGTGGTACTTATAAAGACTGATTTTCCGTTTAAATGAAATTTTGCCATCATTGTGTTTTGAATTTCAAAAATCCGACATACATGGTTTTCATTAAGAAGTAAAATGTGGTTCAATGAGATTATAATAATTTTTTGGTGAATAGTAACTTATTAAGTTCTTAATCGCGATTAGTGGTAATTAGTGTAGTTTAAGGTAAAAATAATGCTTTAATAAAATAAGATGAGCTTGACACATGTCCTACCCTCATTGGTTGTGTCATGGCCGACCAATACAAGCCATGGGTCAACTTGGGGACCCCATGGATCCACTTTGGTTGGGAAATGACGTAAACAACTTTTTATTTAATGTAAAAGTAAAAATGACACAAACATAATATGTTTTACGAAAACAATTTTTACATGGGGTTATAAAGATCAGATTTTTGATTATAAATAGTCATTGGAAATCTAAAAAGATTTCCTACATCATAGTATTTTGTTTATAATTTTTAGACATTAAATAAATTAAATTATTTATGACATCATGATGATGCAGTGATGACCTCATTATTTAACGATTTAAATAAAATGGAAAGATAATGTAAAATCTATGAACTACACATGTCCAAAACCAATTGGATGAGTGAATTTCAAACCCTTATCACCTTATCCACGACTTATATCAATGTGGGACCTTTTAAAACCGAAAACATTTTCAAATAAAGTAATATTTCTTTACTTTCCAAAAGTGCCCCTCCTCTCCTCTTATAAAAGGCCCCCACCTCTACCTCATTACACACACTCCTCAAGCCTTTGGCTCGGCCAACCCCTGCCCATTTACTCTCTCCACATCCCTCTCCTCATCCTAGAGGATTCCCTTTGGGCATAATCCTTTCAAAGGAATCCTTTAGGCTCAAATCAAAAGGAGTTACACTTTTAAAGGTAATTCATTCTCTCATGTTCATTTGTTTTATTTTGTTTCTCCAACCCCCTAAACTCTATTTATTTACATCTTTTGTAACAACACCAGTATCTTAAATATACTAGGATGTTGTTATAAGATTTATTTGAGCTACACTCTCACACAACTACATCAAATGGTTAAAGAACATACGGTTTCCGTGGATGGCGAAATTCTGCCTCCCGAAAAAATGATTGTTCAATACTCATTTAACACCTTCAAAGGTGGCCATTATGATGTCACTATTTTTATATATGATATATAATATGTTTATGTTTTACTTAAGCTTCTGTTTTTTTCATTTTGGGCATACCTTTATGGTTTCCATTATGGGTAAACACGATATCTTCATTTTAGGAAGTGCGGACTACCGCCCCCTGAAAGTGATTTGATTCGTTAATACCATATGTGGGATGTGTAAAGGATAAAGTTAATGATATTATATATGTTATTATACTGGAATTATAATATACTCTTATATAATTATGATTCCATTCCAGAAATACGAAATAGAAATGGAAGTAGCGTTCATGCGTACGTACGACCTACCGTCTCCATGAACGGTGCATTTCATTTCTTACCTCTAAATGTGATGTAATATTATAAATACATGTATATGATGAATATATATGTTATCCAAATCATTAATATCATTCTGGATATAACGAACCTTTGACCAAATTAACAACATGTAAGTGTAATAAGTCTATTTTTGACTTAAGAACCAAATACCGAAAAAATGAACATTATTAACTTAAATGATTACATGATGTTCATAACATGGTATAAAAGGATTAATGAACTTGAAAAAGATTCATAAGCAAGTAGAGATTAACTCAAGTTTATTATTCAGGAGATTAAAGAATGGTCGGGTCAAGTCGGATACGAGGTAAGGGACTTCGTCTCAATCTCCTTTCATTGAGGCATATTTCGTTTTATACACAACTTTCTTTTATACGGTGTATAAACCCCTTTGACTTTTACTTTTATACAAAAGGAATCTTTTTCTACGAAGCATTTTACAAAACGACAAAAAGGAATGTTTCTTTTAACGTACGCGGTGACAACGACCTTTTCCGCCGCCGCGAGTATTATTTGGTCTTTGGCTTTCTCAACAGGCCATATTGTTTTTAGAATAAAATAAATACCATATACTCTTTTATGTATTTTGGTATTGAAAATGGTTTTGAAAAAGGATTCTATTATGTCAATATATTTATGATATATTGTGATTGAAATGTGGAAATGTTATCATTCCTTTATATTGGTTTTATGTTTTATGATTTTATATTGGTACTTGGACATTTTAACGGGTGGTTACGTTATAAACCATATGACGGGTGGTGCCGTGAATAGAAAAATGGGTGGTTACGTTATAACCTCCAATGCATTGGGTATGGAAGTCGGCCATATGGCTATTCCATTAAGTATGTATGGAAATTGGCCGTATGGCTATTCCATTAAGTGATATGTGTGGAAGTCGACCGTATGGTTATTCCACTTAAGTATGTTTATGTCCCAAGTTACCTTTATATATGTTATGTGTTCTTTTTATGGGTTTTATGGTAATCCTTTGGTTATAAAAAGGTAAGTAATGATACTTTATTCAGTGAAGAGTTTTTACTACTTCATGAAGGTGAAGGTATTACTTTGATAGAGTATATATGGTTTACTTGATGTTTAAAAAACTAACAGTTTTCATTCTTTCTGTATCCCTTACTGAGCTTTTTATGCTCACCCCAAGTTTTTTTTTGAAATGTTTTCATAGGACTTAATGTGGAATAAGGTCAAGGATGGGATCAAGGGAATGTCATCCTATATAAAACATGGAACTAGACACGTTTCTTTTTAAGAGTTTTTTTATTATGGAAACATAGTAGAAGTGACTACTTTGTAATCTTTTGAGATTTAATAGTTATGTTCTAATTCTCTAAAACTCTAAACCTGAAAAGATCCTCAACATGAATTATTCATTTAATTCAATATCAAGTAAGGTTTAAGGTCGGGGCCTTATAATATATATATATTTATAATAGTACATATCATTTGGAGGTAAGAAATGAAATGCACCGTTCATGGAGACGGTAAGCCGTACGTACACATGAACGCTTCTTTCATTTCAATTTCTTATTTTAATGGAATTAAAACATAATGATACATAGGTATATTATAATTACAGTATTATATCATATATAATGTGATTAACTCCATCCTTTATATGTCCCACATATGGCACTAACGAGTCATATCACTTTTAGTGGGCGGTAGTCCGCACTTCCTCAAATGAAATTATCGCGTTTATCCATAATGGAAGCCATAAAGGTAAACTATAGAAGAAAAATACAGAAGAATAAAGAAAACATAAACATAATTTATATCATATATAAATATAGTTCCATCATAATGGCCACCATGAGAGGCAGTTAGAGATATTTGAACAATCATCGTTTTGTGAGGCGTTTGTTTGTCATCCACAGAAACATAATGTTTTTCCTTCATTAGATGGAGGTGTGTGTAAGTGTAGTTATAATAATTCTAATAAAAATATCCTAGTATATTTAGGATAATGGTGTTATTACAAAATAAAGTAATAAAAAGAGTTTAGGGGTTGGATAAGTAAAATAAAACAAAATAAAACAAAAGAATTTAAGAGAAACCTTTAACTTAAAATTGGGTAAGTTCCTTTGGTTTGAACCAAAAGGAATTATTGAAGTGCATTATGACTAAGGTAAGGATTCTAGTAGGAGGAGAGGGATGTAGGGAGATTAATTGGGCAGAGGTTGGATGAGAGAAAAGTCTTTAGAGGTGTGTGGAATTGGTTAGAAGTGGTCTCCTTTTATAAGGGAGAGGAGGGGATCTTTAGAAAAGTGTGAAAATATTATTTTATTATATAATGATATTCAGTTTCTAAAGGTCAAAAAATCATTAAAGTAGAAGATAAGATGAATCATATTCTAAATAAAATCATCCAATCAGAATTGGACATGTTTTGGATAATATTTTAATCATTATAATCTTATTTATTTTAATCATTTATTAATGAGGTAAACAAGACATCATTATTGTGTCACAAATAATTTAATTTATTTGATGTTTTAAAACTATAAAAAAATACCATGATGTAGGAATAATTTTAGATCTCCAATTATTATTTATAGTTGAAAAGATAATTTATATAACCCCTTCTAAAAATTAATTTACTAAAAGATATTTGCTTTTGTCATTTTTTCCTTTACTTTAAGTTAATTAATCTAAATTGTCATTATCACTCCCAAGTGGCTCAATGGGGTCCAAAAATAGACCCAAAGATGCCCATGGTAGTAAATTACTCAAAAAATAAGGTTTGGACAAGTGTTAAGGTAATTTTGAATTATTACAATATTATTTTTACCTTGAATTACCCTATTTACCTTTAACCGCTGTAAATAAAAGTCAAAATTTACAATTCATCTAAAATTATTTTCATTTTATTGAACCACATTTTACTTTATAATAACAATCATGTATGTAAAATTTTCTAAATTCAATTCACAGAAGCAGTAAAATTTTATTTAAATGAAAATTCAGTTTTTTTAACTACTACTAAGTGGTTTCACTATTCATAAAAAATTGAAGTTTTTCAGAAAAATACCAAAAATTAAGCCTAAGATATATTTGATATTTTGAATTCAAAAATGATGTCTATTTTGATAAATTCAAAACATATAAGTGGCATTAATTTGTTTAAAATTAATTCCCGTTGTGAAAACAAATAGCGTGTTTTTAAGAAACAATAACTATCAAAAGATTGACACTTCTTTATCTCCACTTTCAAAGTGAAATTAGTTCCAACGACCACCAGTGGATTAAATGTTAAAAATATATTCTAATTACACTTTAAAACCAATTAAAAAGATAATCTAACCATATAAATAAATTATATTAAAATGCAGTTTTGAATTAAAATACAATATTTAGCACTATTCATTAAAAAAAGAACTTTATCAGAAAAATTCCAAGAATTTACACAAAGTAAATTTTGATGTCCCCATTCTAAAGAAGGATTCTGTTTGTTCAAATAGAATATATTAAAGTAACCAAAACTAGATTTAAATAGGGTTCTCCATTAAAAGGTGGTAAATCAACCATTTAATGTAAATTATGCTTAAAATTAGATTCATTCACATTTTAAGCCACTAACTTTTATTGGATAAATTTAAATACATTTAACAAATATGTATAATCATATTGTAGTTAGTTTTGTTCATTCCTACCAATACAACGACTATGAGTTAACTTTTAAAATAATAATATTATATTATTAGTGTGCAATGTAAGATTTCAAAGAAACCTGTTGTTGTGTATCAGGTACGCTATCGAACATAACAACCCTTTTAAGGTAAAATTAATATTTAATTCACAAATATTAATAAATATGAAATATTTATTATTCTTTATTTACCTGGGATGTTACATCCTTCCCCCTTTTGGGAATTACATCCTCGCAATTTTATCCACTTATTAAATAAGTGGGGGTATTTATCCCTCACAACATTTTTAGATTCCCACGTTGCCTCTTCAACCATATGGTTTTTCCACAAAACCTTTACCTGGTGAATTACTTTATTCTGCAACACTTTCTCTCTACAGTCAATAATCTGAACTGGTTGTTCTTCATAAGAGAGATTCCCTTCCAATTGAACTACCACTGGGCTCAAAACATGAGATGGATCTGGTATATACTCTCTCAAAATCGAAACATGAAAAACATTGTGTACCTGGGATAAACTTGGAAGTAAAGCCACTCTGTACGTAACTGATCAAACTTTCTCCAGAATTTCATAAGGTCCAATGAACCTCAGACTCAACTTTCACTTCTTACCAAAATGCATCACACTTTTCCATGGAGAAACTTTGAGAAAGACATGATCACCTACCTCAAAAGAAAGATCCATCCTCCGATTATCTGCACAACGTTTTTGTCTGCTCTGAGCTGTTCTCATGTACTTTTGAATCAATTGAACTTTCTCTACCATCTATTCTACCAATTCTGGTCCCATCAGCTTCCTTTCACCTACTTCATCCCAAAAAACTAGAGTTCAACAACACTTTCCATATAATTCCTCAAATGGATCCATCTGTATACTGGTATGAAAACTATTATTATATGAAAATTCAACCAAAGAAATATGTTTGTCCCAAATTCACTGGTGATCTAGTGAACAAGCACGTAACATATCCTCCAAGGTCTAAATTGTTCATTCTGACTGTCCATCTGATTGAGGATGAAAAGCTATACTAAAATCTAATTCAGTACCCAATGACTTCTGAAGGCCTTTCCAAAAGTAAGAAGTAAACCTGGGATCACGATCAGATACAATGAAGAGGGGAACTCCATGAAAAATGACTATCTATTTAATATGCAATAGAGCAAGTTGATCTAGAGACAAAGTATCTCGAATAGGAAGGAAATGAGTAGATTATTCAATCGATCAACTATAAACAAGATTGCATTATTAACTCGAGATGTTTTTGGTAATCCCACAATGAAGTACATGGATATATTTTCCCATTTACACTCTGGCATCGGTAAAGGCTGAAGCATCCCTTTCGGTAACTTCCACTCTACTTTAACCTATTGACAAGTTAAACAATTCATAGTAAAATCAGAAATATCTCTTTTCAATTCATCCCACCAATAATACTCACAAAGATATTTGTACATCTTAGTACTACCTGGATGAAATGAAAACGGAGAACTATAAGCTTCACATAATAACTCATTCTTCAACTGTGAATCACAAGGCACACATAATCTCTTTCCAAAACTCTAAACACAATCATTATCAACGTTAAAATCAAGCAACTTACCTTTCTAAACCAACTCTACTTTTTTCTGCAACTCACTTTCTTCCTTCTACACTTGCTTAATTCTGTCTGATAGAGATGATTTCACGGACACCTAAAACAAAACAGAATAATTTATTTCACCAACAACTTCTATTACAAATTTCATCAAATCAAAAACCAAAGGCTCTTGTTCCAAACAGAACATGGTTAATGAAGCATTAATTTTTCGAATTAAAGCATCATCCACTTTATTTTCTTTTCCCAGATGGTAATGGACCGTGCAATCATAATCCTTGATTAATTCCAACCATATCCTCTGTCTCATGTTTAATTATTTTTGAGTGAATATATAATTTAAAAATTTGTGGTCAGTATATATTTCACATTTTACTCCTTATAAATGATGCCTCTAAATTTTTAAAGCAAAACCAACAGTAGCTATTTCCAAATCAAGTGTAGGATAATTTAACTCGTGTGGTTTGAAATGACGTAAAGCATAAACAATTACCTGATCAATCTGCATTAGGATACAACCAATTCCTTTCAACGAAGCATCACTGTAGATAAAAAACTCAACATTTCTAAATGGTAGTGCCAAAACTGGAGCATTCACCAATCTTTTTTTCAATTCCTGAAAACAATCATCACATTCTTTTGTCCAAATGAACTTAATACCTTTTCGAGTTAACTTAGACATTGGACTAGATAACCATGAAAAATTATCAACGAACCTTCAGTAATAACCTACCAAACTAAGAAAACTACGAATCCTGGTTATATTTGTGGGTCTTGGACATTATTCAAGAACTTTTGTTTTAGCAGGATCAACAGTTATGCCATTTTTTGAAACAATGTGACCAAGGAAAGAAATTTATTGTAACCAAAACTCACACTTTCTGAATTTCCCAAATAGTTTCTTTTCTTTTATGGTTTGAAAGACTACCCTTAAATGAATTTCATGTTCCTCCTTACTTTTGGAATAAACTAAAATATCATCAATGAACATAACCACAAACTTATCCAAGAATTCACGGAAAATTCTATTCCACAGATCCTTGAATATAGCAGGTGCATTGGTTAACCCAAAAGGCATAACTAAAAATTAATAATGGCCATATCTAGTATGAAACGCGGTCTTCAGAATGTATTCTTCCTTTACTTTCAACTGATGGTACCCCAACCTCAAATCAATCTTCGAAAAATACTGAGCTCCCTAGAGCTAATCAAACAAATCATAGATATGAGGCAAAGGATACTTGTTCTTAACAGTGATGTTATTCAATGCTCTATAATCAATAAAAAGTCTCATTGAACCATCTTTCTTTTTAAAAAACAATAAAGGAGAACCCCATGGTGATGTTCTAGGTCGAATGAAACCTTTATCTAATAACTCCTGCAATTGATTCTTTAACTCTAAAAGTTCAATTTGAGCCATTCGATAAGAGGGTTTAGAAATTGGCTTAACATCAGGAACTAAGTCAACAGTAAATTCAACTTCCCGATCAGGTATAATACTAGGAAACTCATCAGGAAAAACATCAAGGTACTCATTTACGACTGACACATAATTAATCTAAATAGTTCCTTTATTTTCAACAATATGTGCAAGGAAACATTCATTTCCATATTTTAGTAGTTTCTCAACTTCTAGATATGTTATCAAAAGCAAGGGTTCATTCTTGTACACAAACTATATATATTTCTGAAATGAAACCTCTTTAGCTCTGCATTCAATCTTATCATGATTAATAGATATCCAATCCATGCCCAAAATAACATCAAACTCGACTAGAGGAAAAACAATAAGGTTTGCAGGTAGATTATTTCCGCACATAAGGATAAGAATGTTCTTATGTTTTATTTTTGTCTCAACATTTCTTCCAAGTGTTTTTACCGTAAGTTCTATATTCATATCTTGAGATGGAATTCCCAATATAATAGAAAACTTCATAGAAATGAAAGAGTGTGTAGACCCTGAATCAAACAAACATTGGCATAATCTGAACAAACAAATAGTGTACCTGATACTACTTCATTCGATGGACCAACATCTGCTGAAGTAGTTATAATGGATTTTATCACCCCTTTCTGCTTGTAGTCTGACTATTTTCCCTTAGTTGAGTTCTTCACTGGATACTCATTTTCATAATGACCAATTTCTTTACACTTAAAACATCTTACCGATGGATTTTCATTTCCTTCTTGATCATATTCCTTACAGTTACGAGCAATATGACCAGACTTACCACACCAGAAGCACTTTCCAGACTTTGATAAACATTCTCCAAGACTCTTTTTACCACACTTATCACAAGTTGGATATTTTATTTTCTTACCTCTAGGCTTATTTGATGAATTATTTCCCTTTTCCTACCAACTGGACCTCTTATTCTGTTGTTTTTCAACAAACTGATCATCAGCAAAATCCATTTCCACCTTCTCCACACATCGAACAAGTTTTCATAACTTTTGAACTCACGACAGGCTAATTCTCTTAGATATCTTGGCTTCAGTCTTGAGTAAAATCGATTTATCTTACTATCAATATCTTGGATGAAATTTGGTGCATACCTTACCAGTCGAGTGAACTTTTCTTCATAAGAAGCCACTGAGTCATCCTCTTGCCTTGATTCTAGGAATTGTTTTTCTATCCAAAGAAGAACCATCTTTGGAAAATATTTCTCGAGAAACATACATTTGAATTCATCCCAATCATGAGCATAAATCTCCTCACTATCCCTAATATTTTTCAACATCGACAACCACTGATCAACTTCACCTTTAAAACGGTAAACAACAAGACTAACCTTTTGATGTTCTGAACACCCCATAACATTGAAAATATTCTCCAGTGCATTAATCCACCCTTTAGCTAGAAAAAGTTCATATGATACTTTGAATGATGGGGGATGTTGCCTCATGAAATTATCCACTATTGAAATGTTCCTCTGCGGTTGATCTGGCTGATCTCGTGCATGAATACCACCACAATTTATATCCTGAGTCAATTGTGCCATCACTGCAACAAATTGTTCAGTTTCGATTTCAACTATCTCAGGTTGCTGATTTGGAAAGTTGTTTTCTTCCTGATGTCATCCCAAACTGCCCTATTTCCTCTATGGAAAACCATTCTGAACACATAAATATCTTAAGCGAAGCAACATGGTAATCTGTAAATGCTATATCATTTCAATATTACCAAAAATTAATTTATGGACATTTATTTAACAATACCCAAACTCCTAAAGTTATCTAAACCTTCCTTTAATACCAACTATAAAGACCCGACCATAAAACATTACATAATATTGAATTAAATGAATAATTCACATTGGGGATCTTTTCAAGTTTAGAGTTTTAGAGAATTAGGCCATAACTATTACATTTCATTTCAAAAAAAAAACAAAGTAGACACTTCTACTCAGTTTCTATTTTTTTCAAAAAACAAGAACTCTTGAAAAAAAGAGTCATGTCTAGTTCCATGTTTAAGACATCATAACTTTTCCTTGATCCCATCCTTGACCCTATTCCACATTATGTACTATGAAAAACGTTTCAAAAACTTGGGATGACCATAAAAAGCTCAATAAGGGATACACAAAGAAGGAAAACTGTTAGTTTTTCAAAACAACAAGTAAACCATGAATACTTTAACATAAATAATACTTTTCACCTTTATGAAGTAGTAAATACTCTTCACTAAATAAAAGATCACAAATTACCCTTTTGTAACCAAACGATTACCATAAAACCCATATAAAGAACACAAAACATATAAAGGTAACTTGGGACATAAACATACTTAAATGGAATAACCATATGGTGGACTTCCACACATATCACTAAATGGAATTTCCATACGGACGACTTCCATACCCAATTCATTGGAGGTTATAACGTAACCACCCATCCTAGTATTCACGGCACCACCCGTTATTTGGTTAATAACATAACAACCTGTCAAATTTCCATGTACCATTATAAAAGCATAACACATAAAATACTGAAAATATAAACATTTCACTAATAACATTTAATTTGAAATAAATAGAAATAATTTCAAGATATTGAAATAATTAATCCATTTCAAAAACTATTTTCACTACCAAAACACCCAAAGTCAGAATAAGAGATGTACTTTTCATTTTAGAAAACATTAAGGCTTATAGAGGAAGCCAAATAACGATTACTGCGGGGGAGAGGTCGTTATCGTCGCAAACGTTAAAAACATTACGTTTGTCGTTTAGTAAAACGATTTGTAGAAAAAGATTTCCTTTGAATGAAATTGAAAGTCAAAGGTTTTTACTATACACCATGTAAAAGAAGAAGGTATATATATTATCAAAAAATGCCTCAATGAAAGGATATTGAGACGAAGTCTCTTACCTCGTGTCCGACTTGACTCGATCATTCTTTAATATCCTGAATAATAAACTAAAGTTAATTTCTACTTGATTAAGAAACTTTTTCAAGTTTATTATTCCTTTTATATCACTTATTACCATGTTATATACATTATGTAATTATTTAAGTTAATTATGTTTGTTTTTTCGATATTTAGTACTTGGGTCAAAAATGAACCGCTTATATTTACAAGTTGTCCATGTGGTCAATAGTCCATTATATCCAGAATGAAATTCATTTTTTAGATATCATATATATCATATATATCCAGTATATATATATATTTATAACAGTACATATCATTTGGAGGTAAGAAATGAAATGCACTGTTCATGGAGACGGTAAGTCGTAGGTACTCATGAACGCTACTTTCATTTCTATTTATTATTTTAATGGAATTAAAACATAATGATACATAGGTATATTATAATTATAGTATAATATCATATATAATATCATATATAATATCATATATAATATCATTAACTCCATCCTTTATATGTCTCACATATGGCATTAACGAGTCATATCACTTTGCGGGGGCGGTAGTCCGCACTCCCTCAAATGAAATTATCGCATTTATCAATAATGGAAACCATAAAGGTAAACTATAAAAGAAAAATACAGAATCACAAAGAAAACATAAACATAATATATATCATATATAAATACAGTACCATCATAATGGCCACCATGAGAGGTGGTTGGAGATATTTGAACAATCATCGTTTTGTGAGGCGTTAGTTTTCCATCCACAGGCACATTATGTTCTTCTCCCATTAGATGGAGGTGTGTGTAAGTGTAGTTATAATCCTTCTCATAACAAAATCCTAGTATATTAAGTATACTGGTTTTGTTACAAAATAAAGTAACATAAAGAGTTTAGGGGTTGGATAATTAAAATAAAACAAAATAAAACAAACGAATTTAAGAGAAACTGTTACCTTTAACTTGGGTAACTTCCTTTGGTTTGAACCAAAATTAATTATTGAAGTGCCCTATGCCTAAGGTAAGGCTTCTAGGAGGAGGATAGAGACATAGGGAGATTAATTGGGCAGATTTTGGATGAGCCAAAAGGCTTGAGAGGTGTGTGGAATTGGTTAGAAGTGGTCTTCTTTTATAAGGGAGAGGAGGGGCTCTTTAGAAAAGTGTGAAAATATTATTTTATTATATAATGATATTCGGTTTCTAAAGGTCCAAAAATCATTAAAGTCGAAGATAAGATGACTCATATTCTAAATAAAATCATCCAATCATAATTGGACATGTTTTGGATAATATTTTAATCATTATAATATTATTTATTTAAATCATTTATTAATGTGGTAAACACTGCATCATTATTGTGTCATAAATAATTTAATTTATTTGATTTCTAACAATTATAAAAAAATACCATGATGTCAAAAATATTTTTATCTTTCCAATTATTATTTATAGTTGAAAAGATAATTTATATAACCCCTTGTAAAAATTAATTTACTAAACGATATTTCCTTTTGTCATTTTTGCCTTTACTTTAAGTTAATTAATCTAAATTGTCATTATCACTCCCAAGTGGCTCAATGGGGTCCAAAAATCTACCCAAAGATTCCCATGATTGTAAATCACTCAACCAATAAGATTTGGGAAAGTGTTAAGGTAATTTTAAATTATTACAATATTATTTTTACCTTGAATTGCCATATTTACCTTTAACCAATGTAAATAAAAGTCAAAAGTTACTATTCACCTAAAATTATTTTCATCTTATTGAACCAAATTTTACTTAATAATAACAATCATGTATGTCGGATTTTGGAAATTCAATTCACAGAAGCGGTAAAATTTCATTTGAATGAAAATTCAGTTTTTTTAACTACTACTAAGTGGTTTCACTATTCATCAAAAAATGAAGTTTTTCAGAAAAATACAAAAAATTCATCCTAAGCTATATTTGATATTTTGAATTCAAAAGTGATGTTCATTTTTCAAAATTCAAAACATAGAAGTGACATTAATTAATTTAAAATTAATTCCCGTTGTTAAAACAAATAGCGTGTTTTTAAGAAACAATAACTATCAAAAGATTGACACTTCTTTATGTCCACTTTCAAAGTGAAATTAATTATAACAACCACCATTAAATTAAATGTTAAAAATATATTCTAATTACACTTTAAAACCAATTAAAAAGATAATATAACCATATAAATAAATTAGATTAAAACACAGTTTTGAATTAAAATACAATATTAAGCATTATTCATTATAAAAATGAACTTTATCAGAAAAATTACAAAAATTTACACAAAGTAAATTTTGATGTCCCCATTCTAAAGTATAATTATATTTAGTAAAATATAATGTATTAACGTAACAAAAACTATATTTAAAGAGGGTTCGCCATTAAAAGACGGTAAATCGACCATTTAATGTAAATTATGCTTAAAATTAGATTCATTCACATTTTAAGCCTATAACTTTTATTGGATAAATGTAAATACATTTAACATAAAATTATAATCATATTGTAGTTAGTTTTTTTCATTCCCGCCAATACAATGGCTAAGAGTTAACTTTTCAAAATAATAATATTATATTATTAGTGTGCAACGTAAGATTTCAAAGAAACTTATTGTTGTGTATCGGGTATGCTATCGAACATAACAACCCTTTTAAAGTAAAATTTATATTTAATTCACCAATATTAATAAATATGAAATATTTGTTATTCTTTATTTACCTGAGATGTTACAATGTGTATATTTAAGTACTGTGTGTGCATTTATGTAGTATGTGTGTGTAATTATATGTATGTACATGTACATACAAATACATACAATTAAACATACATATGTATACATACACATACTATATAATTATATGTATGCATTTGTATGTGTATATACGTGTATATAATTATATACTTGTATGTGTATCCATGTGTATGTACGTGTACGTGTTTGTGTATGTGTATGTGTATGTGTATGTGTAGGTGTGTGTACGCGTATCTATGTAAATGTATGTGTATGTCTATGCGTATGTATGTGTGTATGTGTTTGTATACAGTGTCTTTTTCTATGTATATGTATATGAATATATCATTATATAATAGGAAAAGTCATGTTTTTTCAATTTGGCATATCTCATTGTAGTATGTGTGTGTGTGTGTGCATATACATATACACAATCACAAGATACTTAATTTAGTTTTAAAATGTGATTAATGAAATTTTTTTTATATATATATATAAATTTAATTTTTTTATACTTTATGATTTTTTAATATTTATTTATACATTTTTAATTATTAATATTTCATATTTTTAATATGTTTTTAATTTATATGATTAATATTTATTCATTTTTATTTTAATATTTTGTATTTAAATCATTACACAGTTATTATTTATTCATTTTTAATTGGAAACTTATTTTGAATCTTTTATTTTTAAAATTAATTTTTAAAATTTATGCATTTTAATTATAATATTTATTCATTTTTAAAAAAATTCTAACTGTGGACAATGCCATGATTGAGTGGTACTCAATCATCTTAGAACATCTGATAGGTCTAGGGATCAAATCCCAGCACCCTTTTTCAGTGTGGTTCTTTTGGGTGGCATTCTTTAGGTGTAGTTTCTGTGGTGGGACAAATTACGGGCAGAAGGATGCGGGTTTTCCACATCAGTTCTTGTTTGGTGTACATGTACTTGAAAAAAACATACTTTCATTTATTTGATGTCGGTAGGTTGGATATGTGAGGTGACTTTTGATTTCACAATATTACAGTAGGTAGAGGATTGCATAGGCTGACCTCGGGACCAATGATGACTTTGGGGTCGCACGACCATGACAGAAGGGACCTCATGGGTGGTGAATATGAAGGCAGTGTTGGTCCAGAGTTATGATAGAAAAAAATCCAATATGGGGATGAATTGGACTTTTAAAAATTAATTTTAATTAAAGTTTATATTATATTTAATCAAAATTAATTTAGTAGAAAATAAAATAAAATGAACACAATATATTTTTATAGTTGTTCAGATCTAAATGATCCTATTACACCTTTCAACCCTCTCACAAACTAAGAGTGATGGAACCTAGTATTACCTATATAATAAATATTACCAAGACTTTTTACAGTATGGAGTCACAACTTGATTGAAAATCCTTTTCCCCTAGAGACTAAAATCCAATACTTATTGCCTTTTCAACCCATAGAGGCACAACCTGGATAGTTTTCTTTTTTCCCCTAGAGGCACAACCAAAATGCATGACTTTTGTTTTGGACTCACAACCCACAATCTTACGTTTTAATGAGTAGTATAATCCGTTACAATTATAAACACATAAGAAGAATTGGGAGAAGTATAACCATAGAACAAGATGTAAAATTAAAATATCTATGTAACACCCTGCCCCTACCTCATTGGCTTGAGGAGGCGGCGAGGGCTACTTAGCCTTAAGTGATGTTCCCAAGATGCCAAAGGCTGGCAATAAATGACGAGGGCTTCAAGATCAAGTTGGGGAATGATTTTACCTTAAAACAAAACAAACAAAACCATCCACTAACAGCCACTGTATGATGCATGTGAATTCAATTATGCAACCATGCATTCCCAAAAAAGGAAACCAAGTTGTTCCACAACACAACTCAAAACCAATACAACTAGACATGTCCGCACAACATCAGATTACATTGCGGAAGCTAAACAACCAAACAACACAAGCCATGACACCACCACAGCTCCACGCCAAACTACAAGCTCCAAGCTCCACCAAGGGATCACAATGCTCCACTAAAGGAGGGCGATGCCTTACATTTACCCATGTCATGGTACACAACATCTGCAAAGACACCACAGTTCCAAAGCAAGGGGTGAGTAATAAAACTTAGTAGGATTTCCCCAAATGACTTCCCTACACACGCCACTAGGATAAAGCCATTAGCACATTTATATAAAACAGTTTATATAAATTCAATCACAAGTGAAACCATTTTCATAAGCCAAACATGCCCTTACCAAGCCATCACATCCAACCCAAGCAACCAAGGGAAATCCAACCAAACATTCCACAAGCCATATCATCATTTACACACTAGTAACACAATTCCATCTTGCAAACAATGCACAAAAACACAACTAAAACAACCAAACAACCAAATGGTGGAGCTTCTGTCCAACCCGTTCACCCATTCACAGTTAGTGCCACTTCCCGTCCACTTACCATTGATGGTGTCCCTTCCGCCCACTATCCATCCACTTTTTATAGTGGTACTTCCGACCACTTCCACAAAACATTCCAAACAAGCCAAGCCAAGCATATAACCCACCAGGGTCACAACCACATGCAATCAACCAATTCCATTGCATATCAATCCATTTCAATAAATTATCTATTTATTAAAAACCATTTCCCTTGCCAAAAAACATTTCAATAAAAAACCCTTTTTATTGAAAACCATTTCCATCAATCATTTTCACAAATCAACCATAGCATCCCGTTTTAAAATCTCCATTTTAAAATCCACAAAAATAGCATTTCACCACGAAACCCTCTTTTTCCCAAAAATCCCCAAAACATCACCCAAGGGATTTATAATCAATTTTTCACATCAAAAAACAATTAATTTCAAGAACAAAAAATTAATTATAACCAAAACCATTAGCTCTAACCAAGTGGAGTCTAGAGAGAAGCCACCTACCTTTAAGGTTCCCAAGAAACCGACCCACGAACAACCGCGCCTCAAATCCAGCGAACACACCACCGAAACCTCTCTAGATCCCCTTCCCTAACATTCATAAGCCTTAAAAACATCATCCAAGGCAACCAAAACCCTAGATCTACACACAAAAAGTGTAGATCTAGAAAACCAAGAAAGAGGGAAGAGCAGATATAGAGTAAAACACAAGAGAAACAAGAGGAGAGACTTACCTAGGAGCAATCACCTTCAAAACACCAAGAACCCTCTTCAAAATGCTTCCAAATCGAGTGGGAGAGCACCCTTAACCCCTGATAACCCAAAATACCAAGTGAGGATCGAGTGGGAGGAAGATTGGAGTGAAATAGGTTAAGACCGGGGAAGCCCAGAACTTATAACCCTATTTTTAAGTGGTCGTACGGTTAGTCTGCACGGTTTGGAAAACCGTGCACTAACCGTGAACACACTACTACCTCGGGAGAAAGGGTCCACACAATTGCCTCACAAAGTTTGGAAAATCGTGCGCAGGCCGTGCAAAGCCTACTCTCTCCCATTGCACGATTTCCTGGAGAATCCGCACGGTTTCCACTAACCGTGCTCAAACCGTGCACCCCTTTAACAGCCTCCAAACACATCCAAAACCATTCCAAACTCTCCCAACCTCTTCCGAACTCATCCCATGCACTTTAAACACATAAAGAGGCATAAAAAGGGTACATACCTTAAACCAAGGGTACTACATTCTCCCCACCATTGGACTTTTCATCCTCAGAAAGTAGTGAACCCGCCCTTTGCGGAAGGAGCTCGAGCCACTGCTCGACCATCTCTTTCTCCCGCTCCAAAGTCTCCTCTTGAATCTGACCATATTTCCACAAAACCCAAACTAAACTGATGCTTTTACAATGCAAGACTTTATCTTTCCCATCCACAACCCGCACTGGCATGTGCACCAACGAAGCATCTAGTTCTAGCTCAACATAATCCCATCGAATAACATGGTCACGATCCGACTGATACTTTTTCAACTGTGACACATGAAACACATTGTGCACTACACTAAACCATGGTGGGAAATCCAAACAATAATCCACCTCACCAACTCGCTCAAGAATCTCAAAAGGTATAATATACATCGGAGATAACTTTACCTGCTTCCCAAACCGACGATGTCCCAACCTAGGAGAGATCCTCAAGAACACATGATCACTCACCTCGAACGACAACGACCATCGACGATGATCTGCATATGATTTCTGATGAATCTGACCCGTCTCCATTATATTCCTGATAAACTTTATATTCTCCATCGTCTCCTGGACAAGGCTCAGTCCAACCATCGAGTACTCACCCGTTTCCACCCAACATAGTGGAGAACGACATGGCTACCCATACAATGCTTCAAACGGAGCCATCTGTATGGATTCCTGATAACTGTTATTGTACGAGAACTCAACCAACTAAAAGTGATCTTCCCACGAGCCACTAAAATCCATGACACAAGCCCGCAACATATCCTCTAGAGTTTTTATCGTCCTCTCAGATTGACCATCCGTATGAGGGTGATACGCCGTACTCATTGTCAACTCAGTACCAAGGGATTGCTGTAAGGATTTCCATAAATGAGATGTAAACCTCAGATCTCTATCTGATACAATTGAAACTAGAACACCATGCCTCTTTACAACCTCCCAGATATAGATTTTGGAAAGATCCTCCATCGTATGAGATTCAAGAATTGGGTTGAAATGGGCTGACTTCATTAGCCGATCCACTATCACCCATATGGAATCATGCTTTCTGACTTTCTTGGGAGACCTGTGACAAAATCCATTGCTTTCTGCTCCCACTTCCAAATAGGGATTGGTAAAGACTGCAACATTCCTACTGGACTCTGATGTTCTGCCTTGACCTGCTAAAAAGTCAAGCATCTCGAAACAGACTCATCCACTCTTCTTTTCATACCAGCCCACCAGAACTGTGCTTTCAACGCTTTATAAATTTTCTAAATTCCAGGATGAACGGCCCACCTGGAATGATGATACTCCCTGAGAAGATCCTCTTGATAAGAAACCGGTACAACCATCCAATTCCGTAAACAAAAAACTGAATCTACATTTAGTTGACAACCCTCAATGGTCTCCCCACCATTGAGTCTCGACCCCATGGTCACACACTCTGAATAGGATATCTGTGCCTCTTTAACCAGGCCAACCAAGTGAGGAATCAACAACACCAGAAAGAAGACCTCTCTATCACCCTGTTCCTCACATTCCAACCGCATATCAGCTATAACCTACATCAACTGCCACTGGTCTGATTCTTGTTTCACCACCAGAGCATATGATTTTATGCTTATTGCATCCACCACCAAATTTCCCTTACCTAGTGTGTACATTAAGTCAAAATCAAACATATGGAGATATTCCATCCATATACTTTGTCTCAAGTTCAAATCCCTTTGTGAGAAAATGTGATTCAAGCTCTTATGATCCGTATATACCATGGATTTCTCACTGAAGAGATAATGAAACCATACTTTCAAAGCATGGACCACCGCTGCCAACTCCAAATCATGAGTTTGGTAGTTCTTATCATGCACCCTCAACTTCCGTGAGCCATATGCAACCACATGATTCCCTTACATATGAACGCACCCCAACCCTGATCCCGATGCATCGCAATACACCACGTACCCTTTTCCTCAATCTGGAAAAACCAAGATTGGTGCTGATCTACGGCGTTCCTTTAGATATTTGAAACACTGCTGACACTACTCATTCCACTGGAATGGAACATTCTTCCTTGTCAAAGCTGTCATCGGCGAATCCAAACATGAACAATCATGAACAAAACGCCGATAATACCCACCTAGACTATGAAAACTCTGTATTTCAAACACATTCTTTGGTGGTTTCGACGAGATAACGACCTCTATATTTTATGGATCTACTGAAAAACCACTTTCAAAAATCACATGGACAAGAAAACAAACTTCCTATATCCAAAAGTCACACTTTGACAATTTGGTATACAACCGATGATCCCTCAAGATCCCTAACACTATCGCCAAGTGCTGCTCATGCTCCACCCTTGTCTTCGAATACACTAGAATATCATCTACAAACACCACCACAAATGAATCCAGATATCTCTAAAATATCCGATTCATCAATTCGACGAACATTGCTGGCGCATTCGTTAGACCAAAGGGAATGACACCATATTCATAATGGTCATATTTACATCTGAAAGCTGTTTTAGAAATATCCTCTTTCCTCAACCGCAATTGATGATATCCCAACCTCAGGACAATCTTGGAGAACCACTGGGCTCCCCTCAGCTGGTCGAAAAAATCATCAATTCATGGAAGTGGATATTTTTTCTTTATCATAACTTGGTTAAGTCTATGATAATAAACACAGAGTCTCAAAGTTCCATCCTCATTTTTCACAAACAATACTGGTGCCACCCACAAAGACATACGAGGCTAGATAAACCCTTTGTTTTCCAACTCTTCCAACTGGACTTTCAATTCCTGCAATTCCGTAGGTGCCATCTGGTAAGATGGAAGTGAGATAGGACTAGTCCCCAGAAGAAGATCAATCATAAACTCCACTTCTCTTATGGGAGGTAACCTAGAGAATTCTTCAGGAAAAACATCCATGAACTGATCCACCACTGCCGGAAGAACAGTTTGCTCAACACCCTCTACCGATTTCAACGACCACACCACCAATCGATATGATAACGTACCCACTGCTGGTGCCAACAAACCCGTTCGACCTTTCCTTTCATGCCTCTCTCCTCTAAAGAGATGTCTAGAACTGTCATATGTCGTAAAAGACACTGTTATCACATCATAGTCGATGTGGGCCTTAAAAGACACCAGCCAATTCATTCCCATGATTACATTATACCCATCCATATCAAGCACTGAGAAATTTCACAGTATCACAACCTCGCCAACAATGATACAACATGCTCTATACAAGAAGTCTCGACACTCTCTTCTACCCAGAGGAGTTTGAAGTTTTAAAACCGAAGGAATTATTTCTACCCTTAAACCCAGCGAATCAACCACACATGTAGCAATAAAAGAGTGTGAAGTACCCATATCAAACAACACTTGCATCAAGGTAGAATTTAAAAGAATAGTCCCTTGAACCGTGGATGGTCCCGACTGATCATCCACCATAAACTACTCAGCTCCGAACACATGTTTGCTTGCCACACTCTGCTCTTTATTTCCTTGCTAAGGCGTCGTGGTATTTCGAGAATCACCATGACCCACTTTACTCTGCTAACGAGGGGTGTGCTGCTGTCCCCGTCCCATCAAAGCATATGACGTTTGCGATCCTTGAGGAGTGTCACACGCACCCAAACATGGTGAATTCCGACAATAATGCTGCAGATTCCCCATCTTTTTACAATTATGACATGTTCAAGGTTGTTCCATACAATCCTGGTTGATGTGGCTCATCGAACCACACTGAAAACATCCCGTCTTGCGCTGGGGCTTCAGAGGAAGATTTACCGATCCTGTCATCAGATTATATTCCATATTCCCGCCCTGGTAATAAGTGTCCTTCTGCCGCTTGTACCCAACGTTAGAGGTCCCTCTATTCCCCATGGGTACCACCATGATTCCCCCGCTCGGAGCTCCCAACAGATCCCGCTCAGCCACCAAGGCTCTATTCACCGTATCTGTGTAATCATCTATACACAGTACTGCTATCTTTGAATAGATTTCTTGCCTTAACCCCGCTTCAAATATCCTTGCCTTCAACGATGTGCTACCCGCCACCTCGGGTGAAAACCTCACTAAGTTCATAAACTTAGCAGCATACTCCGTCACAGACATGAGCTCTTGATTCAAACTGAAGAAATCTTTCATACGCTGAATTCTAAACGTATGTGGGCAGAATTGTTTATTAAAAAATTCCTCAAATCCTTCCCACGTCATACCTCGGTTCGTCCCCGCTTGGACTACCAACTCCCACCACTGAAGGGCAAGATCTTACAACATATACGTGGCCAAATTCACCTTTAACTCTACCGACATTCCCAAGAACTCAAATATCTTTTTCATTCTATTCAACCATGCTTCTTCCCTCTCTGGCTCTGAATCACCCCTGAAGATGGGTGGATTCTGCTTTTGAAATTGAACTGAATGATCCCCATGTCGTGGTTCATCCACTTTGTTCCCACTTTCCACAGCTTGTAAAGCTTGTACTATACTTTTCACCTGCTGCTGGTTCACCCGAGGTTCAGGTGCAACCACATTCTCATCGGCCACCACCGGTTGGTCTCTACGACGCCTACCTGGTGCCATTTCTATAAACAGAAAACAAACAACAATGAGTCTCACTTCCATAGACATCAAGAATTCCCACTTCAAATCACATTACACAACACCTTCACAACAAGGCTTTCCAGAAGTTCACATTTCCCATGTTTCACCATTTTGAAAATCATACCATTTTCAAAATATCAAATTTATTCAAATTACAGTTTCACACAAAAACCATTTCTTAATTCAACCCATAGATCATTATACCACAATGAAATATGCATCATAGTGGGAAGTTATTTCTACCATGCATGTCATGATCATCTCATTGGCTACACCCATGACAATGAGATATCCAATGCCTATAAGTGTCTCCAAAACACTTATGTACCCAACTCCCTGTTAACTTGAATTTCAACATAAAAGGGTTAGCTACGTCCTTTTATGCTTTACATTCCAAGTTCTAACATTTCTACGCCATTCTACCACCCCGAATCAAGTAATGTACCACAACGAATGTCAACACCAAATCTGAGAATCAAATCCAAAGGACCAAACAAACTGATACCACTTGTAACACCCCTCCCCTACCTCATTGTCTTGAGGAGGCGGCGAGGGCTACTTGGCCTTAAGCGACGTTCCCAAGAAGCCAATGGCTGGAAATAAATGATGAGGGCTTCAAGATCAAGTAGGGGAATGATTTTCCCTTAAAACAAAACCAACAAAACCATCCACTAATAGCCACTATATGATGCATGTGAATTCAATTACCCAACCATGCATTCCCAAAAAAGGAATCAAAGTTGTTCCATAACACAACTCAAAACCAATACAACTAGACATGTCCACACAACATCAAAGTACAATGCAGAAACTAAAAAACCAAACACCACAAGACATGACACCACCACATCCCCACACCAAACTCCAAGATCCATGCTTCACCAAGGGAACACAATGCTCCACAAAAGGAGGGTGACACCTTACCATTGCCCACGTCACGGTACACAACATCTGCAAAGACACCACAGTGCCAAAGCAGGGGGTGAGTACTAAAACTCAGTAGGATTTCCCCAAATGACCTCCCTACACATGCTACTAGGATAAAACCATTATCAAATTTATATAAAATAGTTTATATAAATTAAATCACAAGTGCAACAATTTTCATAAGCCAAACATGCCCTTACCAAGCCAACAAATCCAACCCAAGCAACCAAGGGAAAGCCAACCAAACATGCCACAAGCCATCTAATCATTTACACACTAGCACCACAATTCCATCTTGTAAAGAAAATTACAACAACACAACCAAAACAACCAAACAACCAAACAGTGGAGATTCCGTCCAACCCGTTCACCCATTCACACGTAGTGGCACTTCCCATCCACTTACCATTTATGGTGGACCTTCCATCCACTATCCATCCCCTTTTTATAGTGGTACTTACCTCCACTTACAAACAACATTTCAAACAAGCCAAGCCAAGCATATAACCCACCAAGGTCACAACCACATGCAATCATCCAATTCCATTACATATCAATCCATTTCAATAAATTATCCATTTATTGAAAACCATTTTCTATTCCAAACAACATTTCAATAAAACAACCCTTTTTTTTGAAAACCAATTCCATTAATAATTTTCACAAATCAACCATATAATCCCATTTTAAAATCTCCATTTTAAAATCCACAACAATAGCATTTCACCACGAAACCCTCTTTTTCCCAACAATCCCTAAAACATCACCCAAGGGATTTCTAATCAATTTTGCACATAAAAACAAAATTAATTTCTAGAACAACAAATTAATTGTTACCAAAACCATTATATTTAACCAAGTGGAGTCGAGAGAGAAGACACCTACCATTAGGGTTCCCGAGAAATCGATCCACGAACAACCGCGCCTCAAATTTGTTGAACGCACCACCGAAACCTCTCTAGATCCCCTTACCTAACATTCATAAGCCTTAAAAACATCATCCAAGGAAACCAAAACCCTAGATCTACACACAAAAAGTGTATATATGAAAAACCAAGAAAGAGGGAAGAGCGGATCTAGAGGAAAACACAAGAGAAACAAGAGGAGAGACTTACCCAGGAGCAATCACCTTCAAAACACCAAGAACTCTCTTCAAAACGCTTCTAAATCGAGTGGGAGAGCACCCTTAACCTCTGAGAACCCAAAATCCCATGTGAGGATCAAGTGGGAGGAAGATTGGAGTGTAATAGGTTAAGCCCAAGGGAGCCCAGAACTTAAAACCCTATTTTTAAGTGGTCGCACAGTTAGTCTGCACGGTTTGGAAAACTGTGCCCTAACCGTGCGCACACTACTACCTCAGGAGCAGGGGTTTGCATGGTTGCATCACATGGTTTGGAAAACCATGCACATGACGTGCAAAGCCTACTGTCTCCCCTTGCACAATTTTCTAGAGAATCCGCACGGTTTTTACTAACCGTGCTCAAACCATGCACCCCTTTAACAACCTCCAAACACATCCAAAACCATTCCAAACTCTCCCAACCTCTTCCCAACTCATCCCATGTACTTTAAACACATAAAGAGGCATAAACAAAGGCTATGTACCTCAAACCAGGGGTACTACAATCTGAGTGTCGAGGCTGTAATGAAATCTCCTATATTAAAGGATCAAAGGATTTTTAGTTCATCTGGGAGCAGTAGTTGATCACCAGAAAAATGCAGCACTTGTATAGATAACGTAATCCTTAACCTCCATCCTTCTATATATACTAGTTATGTAAACTCTAAAATATATATACTTTATTCATAAACAACATATTTAAAAATTAAAAATCATTACATCATTTATTTTCTAAAATAAAAAATCACACATACATCTTCAATGGAATACTTTAGAGTTTTCTATGCCTATTTCCCGGGTGATATTCCACATGTATATATTTCATAAATGAAAAAAATAATTATTAAAGCTCACATTGATATTCTAAAAGAAAATACCCAGTGTAACCCATTATAAAAATTAATCTAGAATTTAATAATAAGTATCAATATATTTGGAAAACTCCCTGATAATATTCGTTACTAACTCTTTATATACCATTCGGTTAGAATTTAAATATATCAAGTTCAAAATTTTAGCATGAACATCCATGCAAACTTGGTCCCATGATAACCCCATTTAATTCTTTACAAAACAAGTTAAATCATGTTCACATGGTTTCTATATAATTAATAAGTAATTATATATATATATATATAAATAATTAAAATAAACTTTCAATAAATTTAAACGTCAACTATTACGTAAAATAGAGAAAACATAAAGGTTTTAGAATAATTTTTCTAATTTCACATAATCATGCAGAAAAATAATTTTTTGAATAACATAGGTAAATTAATAAAAACATATAAGGTAAGTGAGTTGACATAACCAAATCGTTGTAAGTGAATTCATGTAAGGGAATCGACTCAGCTGATTTACGTAAGAAAATTCATGTAACCATTTTTCACTATGTAGACAATTTATTCATGTATGAAATATTTTTCATGGATGAAAATATTCATATATCTTTTTTTCACATAAAAAAATTACTCACATAGGTGAATCCCCACGTAAGTGAATTGATCACTCATCAAAAAAATCGACTTAGCTAAATTCTAAAAACTTTTGAGAGATTGACTAAAAAAATTTTGTACTAAAAACCATCAAAAAGACCAAATAATATTTATATCCAGTTTAATTATATGTATAAAATTACATTATATTTCAATATAATCAATAATCACCTTAATTTTTCTTATATATCTTATGTTATCATGAAACTACAATAGAAAATTAGTTCTGGAAAACTTCAGATTTCAGATGAAAAAAACATTCACTGAATTCTAACCTAATTTAAGACCTGATAATAATCAGTTAATATTTTTGTGTCTTCTATTTAGATTTATATAACCTTTTTTTATCTTTCTAAATCATCAATAATCAATACATTTTGAGTTCTATATTAAATTTTATGGTTAAAATATAGAAAGTTTATGATTTGAGAAAATAGTCTATGTGGTGAACAATGTTTTAGAATCAGAAACATGAATCCCTTAGATGGGAGATTTAGCTACATGAATCCTGTACATGGTAATAGAAAAAACCACCTAAAAACGACATTTAAAAGGTCCTATATGACTTATTTTTCCTTCAAACACTATATAAAACGTGTATAACATGTTATGACCAATCAAAACATGAAATTTAAAGATATTTTTTTGAAAAGAAATATTATAATCTAATCAAAATTTAATCAAAATTTATTCAAAACATAAAAAAATTTATCAAGACCCTCAAAGGAAATTAAAAAATATTTCTTTTTATTTATCAAAAACATAAATTGGTTCAAGGCGCCACTCAATATTCTCCCCCCTTTTGATAATTATAAAATCAATTATTATTTCAAAACTTATCTCACTTTTTGAAGTTATAAAAAAGATACAGATTAAATATATAAATTATTCTTTCTTAGAAATGATAAAGTTTTCCCCCTATTTAGAAACTTTTATTTTGTAAGAATAAATATAAACATTATTAAATTTTTTCTAAACATGTATCTTTCAAAACATGTGGCAAGGAGTCACTTTAAGGCGAGCATATGTTTGAAAAGTTTTTGATAAAAAATAATGAGAAACCCTTTATTAATAATAATTTTATCAAAAATAAAAGATCAAACCTCAATATAACATCATCTAGTATGTATGTGAACTCTAAAAATGGTAATATAAAAAACAAATATGTACATAAATTAAGAAATAGAAATATTAAAAACTGATTCCAGATTTTATAGATCTAAAAATTTTAGTATATAAACATGAAAAAACTCCCCTTAAATTTATGCTATATAAATGCAGTTTTAAATATCCATCATAAAAATTTAAAAATTGATTATCTAAAACTTATTAAAGTTCAGTGCATTAGTAAAGATATCATAAAGATTTTTTCCATAGAAATCAATTATAAACTTATATTTCCCTTTTACACTTGATATCTAAGTAAATTAAATTTAACATCAATGTGAATAATCTTTGAGTATTGTAAGGGATTTTTAGAAATTAAAATAATAGAATTATTTAAAAAAAAATACAAATCTTATCAAAATAAAAACCAAAATTTCAAAGAGTTTTCTTAATCTATAAAAATTGAGCACAACATGATATGATAACTATATATTCAGATTCGATAGTTGAAAGAGAAATAGAATTTTGTTCTTTGAAACACATGAAACTAAAGATTTACTAAGTAAATAGAACATATTTGAAGTTATCTTCCTATCTACCTTACATCCACCAAAATCTGAATATGAATATATTTGAAAATAAAAATTATTTCTTTTAGGGTAAAATAAACCAAGATTCCTAGAAACTTTATCATATTTTATAATTTTTATAGCATATTTAATGGGACTTAAGGTCAATTTGATATCCAGCACACATAAAAACTAAAAACACTAAATCATTCCTAGATGTATTTAAATGTAATAGACTTTCAATCATTCCCCATAGGTTTTAACATCAATAGATTTTCTATATTTGTCTAAATATAATTTGAAAGAAGTACCCATGGGAGTATTTTCACTTTTAGAAGATTTTAAACAAAATCTCTTAACTAATTCATTAGCACACTTAGACTGATTTAGAAAAATATGATCATCTATTTGAAAAAATTCAAAACCAAGGAATAATTTAAATTCCCCCATCATACTCATATAAAATTCAGAAGTCATTAATTATGAAAATTTACTAAAAATATTTTCATTTTAATATCCAAATATAATATCATCAAAATAAATTTTTACTATTAAAATATCATTAAAACTTTTATTAATAAAAAAAGTTGGATCAAACATTCATATATAAATATTATTTATCAAAATAAAACTAGTTGTCCTTTCATAATAATATCTAGAAGCTTTATTTATACTATATAAAGCCTTAGGTAACTTAAAAACATGATTAGGATATTTCTCATTTCCAAAATCAGGGGGTTGTATAACATACATTTCTTTAAAAATATATCCATTTTGAAAAGTTGTTTTGACATCTATTTGAAATATTTAAAAACCATGAAGAACAACATAAGATCATAATATCCTAATTTATTCTAACCTATCAACAATGTAAATATTGTAAAAAATAAATGCCTTCCTCTTTTTAATATTCTTGATCAACTAACCTGGATTTATTCTTAACTATATTTATAGATTCATCAAGATTATTTCTGAAAATCCATTTTGTTTCTATAACATGAGAATTAGATTGTGGTACAACAATATATATATATATATATCCTAGTAAACTAATTTAATTCATATTTCATAGACAATATCTAATTACAATCATCTAAATCTTTATCAATATTATTCAGAAAATAATTAAAAATAAAATCATGATAAGCTCAAACTTTCATAAAAACATTTTCTATTTTTAACTTTTGATTAAGCATTACCATTAACATTATCTATGGGATGATCTTTATGAGTCTTCTATGATTTTTTATGAATATGTTCGAATTGAGAAAAAATATTCTCCCACTCAATATGTGAATATTTTTTCTTGAGGAACTTCCTCTTCAAAATTAAAGTCTCCAAATTATTCCTCAAGTTGTTTAATATTGTCATCTCTTTTATTCAAAGACTTTTAATTAAAAATTACAGGAATTGATTCTTTAGTAATCATAGTTATTTTATTGTATACTCTATATACCTTAATATTTTTTAATATATTAAGTAAATTACTTTATCATATTTTTAATCAAATTCATCCAAAGAATCCTGAGTATGAAGAATAACAACATTACACTCCAACACTCTAAAATAACAAATTTTAGGTTTTCTACCTTTCTATAGTTAATATAGAGTCTTTTTCAACAAGGGTGTTAAAATTATTCTATTAGAAACATAACATGAAGTATTCACAACTTCTGTCCAAAAATATTTAGGTATATTATACTCATTTATCAAGGTTCTATCCATTTAGTGATGTTTTATAATTTTCCTCTATACTAAACCATCTTTTTGTGCTCTTGTAATGGTTGTTTTTTTAAAATACCCATTTTACTCAAAAAAATAGATAAATTCAAGATTCTCGAATTCATCATCATGATTACTTCTAATTTACTTAGTTAAATTAACTTTATCAATTTTAAAAATTTTACAACAAGTAATAAACATAGATAGAGTTTCAGATTTAAGAGCGATAAATTAAACATATGTTTAACTTTTAAAATCATCTATAATAACAAAACAATATCTTTTACCTCATAAAATAATAAGTTTAACAGGGAAGAATAAATCTAAAGGAATGAGAGAAAGGGGCCTTGTAGTTTTTACTTCTTTAACTAACTTGAAATGTCTTTTGTGTTTTTTACCTTTCAAGCAAGAGTAACATATAAAGGTGTTTTCATCCATCAATTCTAGCAGATGCAGAATATTTTGGATCTTCAATAACTTATGCATCAACTTGAAATTAGCATGTCCCAACCTCATACTAAACAAAACTTTGTTAGATTATAAAAAATTTAAAATTTTTGAATTTTTATCATTTAATTCAGAAAAATTTATTAAATAAATGGTATATTTTCTATTTTCATAAACCAATACAGATTTTTCCTTAAAAAAAACTCATTTATCATTATTAAATTTAAAAGACATTCCATTATCACGTTGCTGAGAAATTATTATTAAATCATGTTTCAAACCCTAAACAAATAAAAAATTATAAACAATAACATAAATAGAAATTATAACTTTACCAAAACCTTTTACCTTTCCTTTTGAATTATTACCAAAGGTCACATTACCTCTATAACATTTATTGAATGATAGAAAATTTGAAATGTTACAATTCATGTGTCTTTAGCATCTACTATCCATGTACCCGATATCATTTTTGATGCTCCCAAGACATATTTCATATAAAAATGGATTTAAGAAAGAAATATTACCTATGCAAATTTTGGTTTGATGGGATTAACATATGAGTTTTTAGAAACCCAAACAAATTTCAAGCACTTTTTTATAAAAAATATATATGATAAATATTTAGAAATAAAATCCTTAGTATGTCCAACATATTGTGGAAATATCAAGGAACACTCATTAGTATAATGAAATTTTATATGACATCTAAAAAAAGTGGTAGTAAATGCACCCCCATTAGAGATTTTAACAAATAAGGTCTTATAAATTTTAGGTAAATTATTTTAATATCCATGACCAGATTTCCTATTGTTCATTTTATTAAATCTCATCGTTTTATCAAAGTTATTCCTACCTTGAAAAAAAATGGATAAAGTTTTCTTTAAAATCTCAACTTCATTTTTGAGAAGTTTATTCTTATTAAGAATGGTATAAAAATTTCTTATTTAAAATTCATGATATTTTTATATGAAATCAACTTCTCTTTTTAATTTTTCATTTTCAACAAGTGTATTTTTCAGATTATCTTGAGAATTTCCTGATTTGTATAAGAATTGGTTTCCATCCTGGACGTATTTCAGATTTTCATTTTCCTTAAGAACACCATTATGTTGTCTCTTAAGGTTCTTGTATAAACAAATTAATTTTTCAAGTTTATGTTCAAGTCTATCAACTTCTTTTTGAAATTACTAAAATGTTGGTTTTTTATATTTAGATTTAGAATATGAATAATAATTTGTGTCACTTACCTAATTTTAAGACACTATTAAATATAAGTCTGATGCATATTTATCAGAACTAGATACTTTAGTAGTTCTAGAGTCTTCTGTATAACTCAATTCAATAATCATTACCTTATTTTCTTTTTTATATTTCCTCTAATTTTTCTTCTTCTTCAGTCTTAGGCAATCAGGCTTGATGTGCCCCTTTTTCTTAAACTCATAACAAATTATATATTTATTGTCATTATAATTATAATTACCATTCTTCTTCTCTTTGTGATAATCTTTAAGATATTATTTCTAATATATCCTTGGGTAGCCTTTCTTTATTTTATATCCACCTTTTGAAACATAGGCTGCATCATTCTTATCACTACTCTATAACTCGTAATTAGAAGAGTAAGTAGTAAAATTTTATTTAAATGAAATTCCTTTTTGAATTATCTTATTCAACAATATTTTTTAGTTCTAATTAATATTGTAACAATGAACCAGTAATATCATCAATAGTATATTCCTTAATATTCTTACTTTCATCTATAGCTTCCTTTTTAGCATGTAACTCCTAGGAAGAGCTCTAAGAAGTCCTTCAACTAGAACAAGATTATCCAGAGTCTCTCTTAAAGAACATACACCATTTACAATGCTAGTAAATGTATAAAATATTTTATTAATTGTTTAATCTTCTCCCATTTTAAATTCTTGATATTCATATATTAACATACCCAACATAGTTCTAATAAGCTTATTGGAACAAAGATGTGTAACTTGAAAAATTTTCTAGATGTCATGAGTAGATTTACATGCTAAAACATGATTATAAGCACTCCTATTTATTAAAAAATATAAGAAATTTAACTCATTATAATTTAGAACATACTTAACCACATAATTTCCAACCAAATATCCAGGTTCACCTTTAGTTAGCTTGTATAGATTTTATATAATCATCCAATGATAAATTATTAGTTTCTCTAAGAAAGCTTCCTAGAATTCTAATATCTATAATAATTATCATTAAAATGAAGTGGTTTTTGAGGTATTCACCCATTATTTGAGCTAGTATCTTCCATATTAAATAGATATTTTCTCCTTGATGGTTAATTTAGGAAATTATTAGTACAAATAAAAAATATATATATTGATAATGGGTTCTACCTCTGGTACCAATTTTTGGTCCAGAGTTAAGATGAAAAAATATCCAAGAGGGGGGGGTGAATTTTCCTTTTAAAAATTAATTTTAACGAAACGTTATATTAGAGTTAATAAAAATTAATTCAAAAAAAAAATAAAATAAAATGAATATAATATATTTTTATAGTGGTTCAGATCAAAATGATCCTACTACACTCTTTACCTCCCTCACAAACCAAGAGATATGGAACCCACTAAAACCAATATAATGGAATCTTACAATAACTTTTTCCCACATGGAGTCACAACCTGATTACAAAGCCTTTATCCCCATAAGGCTCAAACCCAATACTTTCTAACTTTCTAATACCTAGAGGCACAACCCAAATGATCTTCCTTTTTTTCCCTGGAGTCACAACCCAAATGACTGAATTTGGTTTGGGAGTCACTACCCACAATCCTTCATTTTAATGGGTAGTATATCTTTTTACAGTTATGCACACTGAAGAAAAATTGGAAGAAGTTGGACCATAGAACCAGATTCACAGTTCCAATATCTGAGTGTTGAGGCAACATTGAAATCTCTAGCAAAAAATGATCAATTGATTTTTAGTTTGTATGGGATCAATATTTGATCACCATAAAAATAAAACCCTTGTATAGTTTAAGTAATCCTCAACCTCCTTCCTTCTCTATATACTGGTTCTATCAAATCTAAAATATATAGAGTTTATTTATGTATAGTACCATTAAAAACTAAAGACTACTTAATCATTTATGTTCTCAAACACAATAATCATGCATGAATCTTTGACAAACTACTTCAAAGTTGTCCACACCTATTTCCCAAATGATATTCAACATGAATAACTTTTCTAAATGAAAAAAATTATGAAAGATCACCTAGATATTATGAAATATAAAACAAATACATAGGAGGACCCATTATAATAATTTATATATAATTTAATAATAATATTTAATATCCTAGAAATAATCCCTAATAATACTCGAGACTAACTCTTCATATACCATTCAATTTGAATTTAAATATATCAAGTTTAAAATTTTAGCGTTAATATCCATGAATGCTTGGTCCCATGAGAATCCAAATTAATTCTTCTTAAAACAAGTTAAAACATATTATTATGGATTCTATATAATTAATAAGTAATTATAGAAAAAACATTTAAAATACTTAAAATAAACTTGTAGGAAATTTAAATGCCGATTATTGCATGAAACAGATCAAACATACAGGTTTTAGAATGACCTATGAAATTTCATAGAATCACATAGGTAATTCTATATAGAAAATTAGAATAGGGAAATTCACGTAACCATTTTAGGTTAGTGAATTGACATAGCCAAATTGACATAGTTGAATTCACATAAGGTAATCAATGTAGCCAATTTATGTAAGAAAATTCACATAACATTTTTTTCACTACATAGATAATTAAAAAATGTAATGATTATAGTGTGCTAGTTTTGGTAATTTGTTTCCTAGGAAGAATGTTTGATCATCGATGGTTGGGTGGAGACCACATGATATGGGTGATGCAATCATGGGGAAAACTAGAGGGTCCTAAAAGCTAGTTAAAATTGTGAACAATGTGCTAGTTCTAGGGGCCTCAAGGACATACTAGGCGGGACTTAGGTTCAATTAAAAAAATGTAATGATTCATCCTAGGAATAGGTCAACCCAAATGATGAGGGCATGGATTTTTCCTGGTTGTCCCATGGGTGTGTGTGTGTTGATTCCTTTGTTATACCTCCTTTGAAATACTAATAACTTTCTTGTAACCGATATAATTAACATTATTTACACATTTTTAATATTTCTCTATAATCTATTCAATTTAATTTATTAAATTTTATTCATATTTAAACATTTATTCATTTAATATTAATTATTCGTTTTTAATATTTCTCAATTTTTAATAATTTTTTAAATTTATTCATTTTTTTAATTTATTCATTTAATATTTTGGTATGTATTCATTTTTTATAGTTATTTATAAATTTTAAAATATGAATATTAAATAATTTTAATATGTATCTAATTAATATAATTAATATTTATACATTTCAATTTTAATATATTTGTGTTTAAATATTTATAAAATTACTATTTATTCATTATTAAATAGTAATTTATTATAAATATCTTTTTTTAAATGTAATTTTTTATTTTAATATTTATTCAATTTTAATATTTTATTTATTTATATAATTAAAAATATTAATTTATTTCCTTTAATATTTTTTCAATTTATTCATTTTTAACTATTAAATTTTATTCGTTTTTAATATTAATTCATTTATTATTTTATATTCATTTTTAATACTTATTTGCTTCATTTTATTTATTCATTTTTAATATAGATTCATTTAATATTTTTGTAATTTATTCAATTTTTAATATTTATTTATACAGTATTATTTATCAATATTTTATATTTTTAATACTCTAATAATTTACCAAATTAATATTTATTCATTTTTTTATTTAAATATTTATACTATTATTATTTATTCATATGTAATTGGTAATTTATTATAAATATTTTTTATTTAGATGAAATTTTTATCATTTATTCATTTCTATTTTAATATCTATTTTTTTATATTAGTTTTTTAATATACTTAATTTATATTATTTATTCATTTTTAATATATATTAAAATTTACATAATTAATATCATTTATTCATTTTCAATATTTTTTTTACTTTAGAAAATTAATATCATTTATTTATTTTGATTTTTTTATAATTTGTTTAAATAATTACATTTATTCTTTTAATATTACATATTCATTTTCAATATTTTTGAAATTTATTAATTTTTAATAATTTATTAATTATTAATATTTATTTTTTTATTATAATTTTTTTAAATTTTTTTATTCTTGTTTATATAATTAGTAATTTATTTTATTTTTAAATTTTAATGTTTAATATAAATAAATTAGCATTTATCAATACTGAATTTAGACTCTATTAGTGCTAAACCTAGTGTTGATAAATCCACACATTATGAATGCTAAATTTAGCATATATAAAGCTAAAAATTAGTGCTGGTAAAAAATAAATTTACATTTTAATGTTGATAAAGGTATCTTTTATTAGTTCTTTTTACTATTACAAATAAACATCCTTTGATTCATAGAAAATAACCTTAATAGTTATATCTGATTCTCATGTTGTTCAAACACACCACGAAATTCAAACTCTGATGTAATCTCATGGGACATTTTGGATGAATCCAAACACTCAAAACTAAAGGTATGATATTAAAATATTGTTTTTGTGTATTTATCAAATGATTGAGTGCATATGCATCATGTTTATTATTGTTCTTCTCAAAAAATGGTATACACAACTTCCTTTCTAATCTTATGGTCTTGCACAAACATTTTCCACTACTTGAGAGATTCTTTTTTTCATGATGTTGTGGTAGTGATTATTATTTTTTCTTCTTCCCATGTCTTCTATATAATCCTTGTTTTGTCACATTGGTCAAGTTACCACCCCTTCATTGGTTTTAAAATATATGTTCATTTAATGAAAAAGCATGATTTGGGTTTAATCTCACGCATATCTGGTTTTTATTTGAAGGAACGAGGTAATCTAGGATGTGATTTAAAAAAAAATTAGAGTTAAAATGTTAAAAATTAGGTTTAGAACCCTTGGGTCTTATTTTGAGAGGTTTTTTGTTGGAATGGAAATATATAAAATTATTATTGTTGTATGTAAGGTTGCAAGTTGGAAGTTTGAGTTGATTTTTTAAAATTAGAATGTAGGTAATGAAATTTTACATTATTTTATTCTTCTTGTGTCTGTATTTAAAATTAAATATTATTTAGGATATTTTGAAATTGTTGATAAATACTTATTTTAAGAACATAAATTGTTTTGTTACTCATTATCTCTTCTTTTTTAATATGTTTTTATAAATTTAAAAGTCATCATTAAAATGGGTTGTCACAACTTATGCCTTTGAACTCTATAAAAACATTAAAAAAAATAATTTCTTTTGATATATGTTTTGATAGTGAAATATTTTTACATATACCCCTATACTTATCCAGTTGTGTAAATCCATAGGTTTATTGGGCATATTAATAGTGGCTGAGAGTGAATTATATCTCTTGTAGAATCCATTAAAAAAATAAAATAAATCATGTTATATGTATTCTTGGAATAAAAAAATAAGTGTTATTAAAATTTTTATTCATATGATTATTTTTCACTAAATGTTCTAACAAGTTTCATATGTAAAAAACTTATATAAAATATGATGATTTTGTGTGTATACAAAAATAATCAAAATTTGGAATCTTAACTCATAACTTACGTATATTTATTTATTTATTTTCAAATATGAATATTATTGAATCAGATAGGGCGTATCTGAATCGAAAATGGATGGACACCAATCATATGACAAATGAGTATGAGGATGAGGTTCAATATTTCATTAAGTTTATAAAAAATCATGCATATGACCCTTCTCAAATCCTCTGTACATGTTAACATTATAGGTTTTCAAGACTAGTTAGCCTGAAAGAGTTGGCAGAACACTTGATCTGCCACCGAATAGATCAAATTTATAAATGTTTGACTAAACATGGGGAAAAACTGAATGTAGCTAGTGACTAGGATAACACTATGGTTTATGGATCATATGATAAGATTACAAGTGTGAAAAATGATGAAGATCATATTGAGTATATGATTACAATTGTAAATGATGATGAAGGTCATATCAAGGAAATGATAATGATAGTTGAATATGAACTTTTTGATAGTCCAAAGATATTCGAGAAGTTAAATATTTGTGTAATAATACCACTATATGTTATACTAAATGTACCATACTGTTATCCATATTGAAGATATATAATTTAAAATATTTCAATGGATGAAGGGACAGAAAATTTACCAAACTACTTACTCTATTGAATGATAGTCTATAAAAAGATAACAAGCTTCCATGATGAACATATGTCAGTAAAAAAATAATGCATTCAATGTGTATGATCTCTACAAGAATACATGCATGTCCAAATAACTATATATTTTTTAACAAAGACCATGAATCACATAAAGAATTCCCAAGTTATGCTATGTATCAATACTGGAAGGATTGATCAATTCATTTGAAATTTTTATAGCACCTTCCAATCATTATAATTTTTACACACCTATATGGAATTGAGAAGACTATAAGATAAATAGTAGGGCATGGAGATACACAAAATCAAGATGGGAAACTATGTCATCCAATAAGCTCTCCTTAGTGAAAAAATTGATCATGAGTGTCTTAAATTTGTAAACATGATGAGAATCCACCATCTTGTGATATCTATATATATATTGTAAAGTGGCCTAATCTAAACATGAAATAAATAATACTGACTGAAAATTAACTTTTTATTATAAAAACCCTTTTATGGAAAAAGTGAGAAACCATATAGGTTCACCCAGAAAAAACACCATAAGATTCCACAAAATCATTGAAAAAGAACTTAAGCCTATTGGAAATATTCTCCCTAAATAATTTCAAGGAGATAGTGTATTAAGACCATGATGATGTTGAAGGTTGTGGTTTTATTATGTTGTCTTTTGTTTTCTAAGAAGGTTTTAAAGAAAGGAAATCACCTCTCTTTTTTTGTCACATATTTTAATGAGGTTGGGTTTCCAAGAAGAGAAGATCCTATTTTATGAGAGAATCAGAGCCCTTTTTCTATGATTTTTGAGTCTAATTTTTGAAGAATTTGGTGTTTTTTTAAAAAATACAGATTCAATTTTTTAAAGAATTTAGAGTCTATTTTTTGAAGAATTCAGAGTCTTCTTTTTGAAGAATTCAGAGTTTTCTTCTCAAAGAATTCATATTATATTATTTGAAGAATTAAGAGTCTGATTTTTGAAGAATTCGGAGTTTTATTTTCAAAGAATTCAAAGTCTATTTTTTGAAGAATTCAGAGTATGATTTTTGAAGAAATCATAGCCTATTTTTCAGAGAAAATGAAACCTATTTTTCCAGAGAAAATAGAGTCTGTTTCTCAGACGAATCAGAGCCTGTTTTTCATAGGAATCAGAGTCTCTTTTTAGAGAAATGTAGAATTAAAGAATTGGTTACTATGATGGATAATCGAAGTCACTATGACTATAATGTTTTTCAATATGATGATGCTTCACTAATTTGTACTTCTCATAAATCATGAGTTAAGGAAATAACTCATGGTGAAATCTTGATGGAAGTGAGGTTGAATAAAAGAATCGTTATCATGTTGAGAGGTGGTACTGATAAGGCGAAGTGTGACACTGATGTAGTTGATAGAGGGATTATGGTTCCAAGAAAATCAATGTCAATGACAAAGCACGATATCAAGCATAGTGGTGCCAAGAAGAGTGGTACTTTTTAAGTTAGAAGAGAATGGAGTAGAGGAAGTGCTGAGATATATAGGGTAGAATCAAGCAGAGCGGTGCCAAAAATAGTGATTCTGATTATTTCTAAAAATATGATGCCCATGAAAATAGGAACCAAGGAGTTTTTTTTATCAAGTGGTAAAGTAAAGAAGAAAAGAGTTGGAGATTTCTTAAAAACTTTTTGAGGGTGATATGAACTCTTACCTTTTTACTTTTTGATTCAAATCGGTTCTGAAGAGTCGGATTCAGGAATCAGTATGGGAGAATCAGAAGCTAATGATCAGATTCTTGTTATTCTTAATGAATGTAATCAACCTCAGCAATTGGAGTCTGAAGAATAAGATATTAAGGATGAAGAATCTTCGAGAAGAATCGAGAAGCATTGACATAGTCAAAGTTGCTTCGAGATTTTAGAGGGTAATAAATTTTTTGAGTGGGAGGGAAAACATGTTTGTAATTCCCGCCTAACCTTTTTGGGTCACCTATAAAAGGTGAGAAAATGTACAATGTACTTTTTGTGGTCTGACACCGATTATTGTTCATCATGGTAGAGAGATATTCTCCAACTTTTTAGAGAGAGAAAGTGATTCTGACTATCTTAAATTGAATAAATTATGTCGGGAATAATTTTGTGTTCAACTATTTGTTGTACATGGATAAACTAAATAGAATCTATTTATTGTACCACTTTGAGCTAATCAGAATGAGAATTCTGTACTGGGTTTTCACCGTACAGGGTTTCTCAGACTAGGGAAGATTCATAATGGAGTTTTCTTACTTGTTTTTACCATACTGATAACTTCCGAACTAAAGAAGAACTGATCTGAGTTTTAGCATACTCAGAGTTTTTTGTGGAGTCGATTCGGTTGTATCAGGAGAATCTAATTCAAGAGTAATGGATTGGGAAATCATACTCGATGTTTATTAACTTAGGTCTAGGAAGTTATTACCTTTCTTCTGGGTAAGAAATTGAGGATTTTTGTTACACTTGTATAAACTTGTTGATGGTAAAAGAATCATAGGTAACAGGAGTTGTTACCAAAGAAGTTGAATTACCCTATTGTGATAAGAGGGTGCACATTCACTAGTGGTATTATTTCATAGTACTACAAGATTGTAAGGGTACATCATTCTCATTGTAATCCAAGGATTTCTTTCCAGTGGATTTTATGGTATTGGATTACTTCCAACCATACTAGGGACATAAATGTTCTTATTGAATAGTGAACCTTGTAAATACCTATGTTCCCATGGATGCATGTTTTATTTTTGTTTTTATTAGGAAATTGAATCTTTAACAAGAGGTGAAGTTTATTTTAAGGGAAATTAAAATAAAAAAGTATCACAGATTCACCCCTCCCACTCATAGTAATACATAACTTTGAGTGGGAACTTTCAATTGGTATCAGATCCAGGTTCCATTCATTTTTATTACTGATGGTGAACTTGAACTGTGTGAATAGTAAAGGTATTCCTATATTTTATGGAATGAATTATCATATCTATAAAGATATAATGTTTCCATATATTATTTCTATCAGTTATGATGTTCTTAAATCTACAATAATTCGGTTTCCACCCATTGAGGATAAAGCTCCACTTACACCTGTTGAAAAAAAGTTTCATGAGAATAATATAAGGGCTAAGAATGAAATATTATCATCACTTTATAAAGGTGAATTATTGAGAGTGAAAGGGGTTTCCATAGCCAAAGGTATATGGGAAAAACTGAAGAATATATAAGAATGCAATAAAAAAGTTAATAAGGAAAAGCATCAAATCTGGAGGTTAAAGTATGAAGACTTGAAGATGGGTGAACATGAATATGTTGGGTATTTCTTTACTAGGGTAAATGATATTGTAAGTACTCTCAGATGTCTTGGTGAAAAGTTAGATGAATCTATAGTTGCTGAAAAGATCTTTAGAATCCGACCTCACAAATTCGAAGAAAAAGTTTCTTCATTAGAAGATAGATATCCTAAGACATTATCTCTTGATGACTTGCAAAGCACTCTTATTAATTCTAAAATGAGAAGAGAGAAAGCTATGAAAATAACTGAAAAAGATGACAGAGAAACGTCTTTAAAGGATGTGAAGAATGAGAACTTGAAGAAGATTCATATCAAATAAGAAAATTGTGATTCTGATTCTGAAAATGAGGTATGTAAAAATCTTAATGATATTTTATCCTTGTTTTCTAAGAATGTGAAAAGAGGTGTAAGAAAATACATATAGAAACTTCCCATAATGTGTTTTGAATGTGGAGGCATTGGTCACTTTGTGTCTAATTGTCATCGAAGAAAAAATGATGAAGATAATGATGAAGTAGAAAGAAAGACAAGAAGATTGTAGAAGAAACAACATGGTAAGGGAAAGTTAGGGAATGAAAATAAATTCTTCAAATCCAAAAGAATAAGTTTCCTATCGAAAGATGAAGAAGAAGAAGAAAGAGATGCTGATTCCAAAAAATATAGTTGATTATGGTATTGAAAATACTTTCATTTCAACAGTGAATGATGAAGAATATAGAAGAATAATCTCTGAAGAGGAATAAGAAGAAACTCAACTTGAAATGCATTTGAAAGAAGATTTGAAGGAATGTATAAGAATGATCAGAAGTCTTGAAATGAAAAACAAGAAATTGGAAGAAAAATGTTCTTTAGTGTGAAATTGGGAAGGTTTTGATGATGATAGAGAAAAGATTGTAAAAGAGATTAATGATCTGAAGAAGAATCTTAAAGATGAGAAGAATCTCAATGATCATCTAGAAGTTAAGCTAAAGGAAAAAGAAAAAGATTCGGGGTTTGTTCAACAAAAAATCTCAGAAGTTAGAGTGAGAACACAAGCTTTCAATACTCTATCACCAAATATAGTGAATGTTCTTGACAAGAGAATCCATAGAAGGTTTAACAAAAGTTACCTTCAATGGGCGACAAGAAGAATGTTGAGAAATTTGTTTATGTGTCCAAGACCAACAATGATGGATATTCTTAAGTCTTAAGGAAACTTAAATTTGAGAATGTTCTGAAACAATCTAAATCTAGGAAGGCTTCAAATACTTCTGATTCCAACCATACTGTATATTGCTGGTATTATAGAGGATTCAGACATACAACAAGTATGTGTTGTTTTAACCAACGATATTACCATTATCCCAAAGGTTATGGAAGGTAGAGATTGAGGGGGAGTCAATCTCTTAAAATAAAGGAGAATGAGAAGGTTGCTGAAAAGAAGCTTGATAAGAACGAAACAAAGATTGAAAATAGGTTCTACCCCCTGGAACCTATTTGTGAGAGATGTGAAAAACCCATACATCTTGAAAAAGGAAGTCTTTTTTTGTTACCAGATCAATAAAAGATTCTTAATTCTCAGAATTCAAAGGTGAAGAAAGAAATGAAAGAGGAAAAACCTCTTTTTGTTGAAACAACATTTAAAGCCATAAAAGGAGAATGACCTTGGATACTTGATAGTGGGTGTTCCTGACACATGATAAGAAACTTGAAGTTGTTCAAAGATGTGAAAGATATTAATTAAGGAACTGTGACATTTGGAAATGATGAATCTTTGAAGATCAAAGGTGTTGGGTTAGCCATCATTGGGAAAGAAAAGATAAAATCTAAGAAAACATTGTATTTTGATGGACTGAAGCACTATCTGCTAAGTGTTTCAAAATTTTGTGATGAGGGTAAAAAAATTATCTTCAAGAAAGATGGGTTTTTTTGTGAAAAGTGAAGAAGATGGGAATATTTTTACTGAAGGCCAATGTACAAAAGGGAATTTGTTTCAGGTTGGTGATACAAAAAACCCTTATTACATGAGCATTGTGGAAGAGAATTAATTGTGGCGTAAAAGGCTTGGACACATGTGTTAGACAAACATGACCATGATATCTAAAATAGATAGTGTTCGAGAAATCACTTATTTTCCAAGAAAAAGATATTGGTGTTGCACTATCTATCAGAAAGGTAAGATTACGAATGATGTGCAAAAAAAAAATTGATATTTTCTCAAAAAAACCCCTAGAGATGATACATTCTGATATATCTGGGCTAATGAGAAAACAATTAATAAATTTAGATAAGTACTTCATTGCTTTCACTGATTATTTTACTCGCATTATGTGTGTTATGTTCATGAAACAAAAATCAGATTCTTCAAAAATGTTTAAAAGTTTTAGAGGAAAAGATGAGAAAGAATATGAGTATCTTGTGAAGAAGTTGAGAGCTAATAATGGAGGTGAATATAGAAGTAAGAGTTTTAATAATATATTGAGAAGCATGTAATTCAGCATGAGTATAGTTCCCCATATACACCCCATCAAAATGGATTTTCTGAAACAAATAACAGAAGGCTGGTGGAAATGGGAAGAACCATGTTACTTGAACATGGCCTTTATCATTTCTTTTGGAGGCAAGCCATGAGTACTATTGTTTATATTCTGATGCGGTGTTTCTATTGGAATCAATCTGATATTACTCCATAAGAATTTTTTATAGGAAAACTACAAGTCTAAAGCATGTTAGATTTTTCAGAAGTCTATGCATTATAAAATAAGAAGGTGGAAACTACAGTAAGTTTGAGAAAAAAAGGTGAAAATAGAATCTTTATTGGATATTCTCTAGAAGGAAGAGGTTACATATGCTTCAATAAATAAACAAAGATAATTTTTTATTTTATTGACGTTGATGTTAAGTAGCACCTTTCTAACCCTTAGATATAAAGTAGCCAAGATGAGAATAGTTTTTTATTCCAACTATAGCCAATTACTGACCCCCAAGCCCATTTCCTTTGGGGAATTGATGAAACAAAATAGCACTCTACCCTTAAATCGTATTCCCCATTAGGTTTAGTAAAGAGAATTTCATTTCCAATATCAAGGAAAAGGAAAATGGAGGGTTTTAGATTACCAGTTCTCTTTTTAGGAAGTAATGACCGACTTTGGAGCTCAGCTGGGATCGGGAATGAACCCACTAGAAAAGAAATTTGAGGAAGTTACAGAAAATAATTCTGATAAGAAGGAAAATAAATATAAACCATCTCAAGAAGAAGAATCAAACTCATATATTTTTAGTGATGAGGAAGATAATCATAAATATTATCCTAAGATGAGGAAATAGGTTGAAGATAAGAATGTTATTGGTGATCAACATAAGAAGGTTCAAACTATAAGAATAAAAAAAGCTATTACACACACTTCATTATATTAAAAATGGAACCAAATGATGTGAAAGAATATTTTTACCATCCAAAATGGGTTCAAGCCATGAATGAAGAGTTGCATCAGAATTAAAAGAACAATACATTGGAACTCATACATAAACTTTAAAAGAAAAAACATTATTGGGACAAAATGGGTTTTTTAGAACAAGCTAAATGATGAAAGTGAAGTTATCAGAAACAAAGAAATATTGGTGTGAAAAGGATATTCTTAGATTGAAGGAATTGATTTTGATGAAACCTTTTGTCTGGTGGCCAGATTGGAAACTATAAGAATATTTATTTCTATTACTTCACAATGAGGCTACCAGATCTTTCAAATGGATATTAAATATGGATTCTTGAATGGATATCTTGAAGAAGATGTTTATATTGAACAACCATGTGGCTTTATTGTTGAGAATGATGAAATTTATGTTTACATATTGAAGAAATCGTTATATGGGAATAAACAATATTTAAGGGCATGATATTATAAATTGGATACTTACTTAAGGAAGATAAAATTGAATAAAGGAAGAGTGGATAACAATCTGTATATTAAAGAAATTCAAGGGTATTCCATCACTGTGTTCGTTTATTTTGATGATATTATCTTTGCTGGGAATGATGAAAGTAGTTTTGATAGATTTTCTATTGAGATGAAGAAGGTTTTTGAAATGTCCATGTTGGGGGAAGTGAAATAATTTCTTGGGTTACAAATCTTACAAAAGAAAGAATACATTTTTCTTTCCCAAGAAAAGTATACTAAGGAACTTCTCAAGAAGTTCGGAATAAAAAACTCAAAACTAGTTTCCACACACATTTTAGCAGGAACAAAGTTATGTAAAGAGGGGGAAAGAAACAAAGTTGATAAAAAATATTACCGTAAGTTCATTAGAAGTTTGTTCTATTTGACTGCCTCAATACCCGAAATTGTTTATGCTCTAACATTGTATGAAAGATTTTAGAGTGATTATAAGGAATCACATCTTATTTATTGGAAAATAATCCTTAAATACATCAAAGGCATAACAGAATTAGGAATTAGGTATAGAAGCTCAGATAACATTGACTTGTTTGGGTATTCAGATGTATATTGGGAAGGAAATATTGATGATAGAAGATCCAAACCTGGTGGAGTGTTCTTTATTGGAAATAATTCTGTTAGTTGGCATTTAAAAAAACAAAATTTAGTAACTCTAAGTACATCTGAATCTGAGTATGTTGCTTCCACTCAAGTTGCAACTCAACTTATATGGATGAAAACTCAAATAGAATACTTACCTATTGAAGTGAAGTTACTCTTTCTCTTGGGGTGTGATAATCAAAATACAATCAATCTCACTAGGAATCTTGTTCAACATTCTCGTTCAAATCATATTGATATTAAATATCATTTCATCAAAGAGCATGTGGAGAAGAATGAATTGATTCTTGAATATGTTACAACATCAGATAAAACTGCTAACATTTTCACAAAACCCTTTTCGAAGGAATCATTGTCAAAATTGAGGGGGAACATGGTGGTCCAACATCTTTCACTTCAAGGATATGGTATCATGTACTGTCCCCTATCTCTTCTTACCATTGGATTATTTTTTCAAGGGGGATAATTTTATTATTTCATAAATATATTTTTTAAAGAGATAGTTTTGGGTAATCTGTGACTTCAGCATTGATCAGTGTGTGAACTATTATAACTATTTGTTGGAGTGGTTGTAAGAAATAAATTGTTTGTCTTCCAGAAATTTTGAAGAAGAGATGTGTTAAAGAAAAAGGAAGTTATAATCACTACTTCGGACAATATGTTTTTTCTATCAATGATTCTTGTTTCCTACAATGAGTTAGATCATGTAGTCTTATAATTATTGATAAGTAATACATTTCTTGAGGATACAAAGTTTTATGATTTATGAAAACTTGGTTGAAAACAAAATCCAACAAAGGAGATTGTTAGGACCAAGCTGATGTTGATGGTGGTGATTTTCATATATTGTCTTTTGTTGTCTAAGAAGGTTTTGAAGAAAGGAAATCACATCTCTTGGTTTTTGAATGAATTTTAATGAGTTTGGGTTTCTAAGAAGAGTAGATCCTATTTTACGAGAGAATCAGAACCTATTTTTCTATGAATTCAGAGTCTATTTTTTGAAGAATTCAGAGTCTTATTTTTGAAGAATTTGGAGTTTTCTTCTCAAAGAATTCAGAGTCTGTTTTTTTTAAGAATTTTGAGTTTTCTTTTTGAAGATTTAGTGTTTGGTTTTCAAAGAATTCAGAGTTTTTTTTTCAGAATATATAGTCTACTTTTTTAAGAAATCATAGACTGTTTTTCAGAGAAAATGGAACCTATTTTTAGTGAAAATGGAGTCTTTTTTTCAGACGAATCAGAGCTTGTTTTTTTAAAGGAATCAGAGTCTTTTTTTTTGAGAAATTCATAATTGAAGAATTGGTTGCTTTGATAGAGAATTAGAGTCACTATGACTACATTTTTTTTAAATATGACGATGATTTACTTATTTTTAGCTCTCATAAATCTTGAGTTAAGGAAAGAACTTGTGATGAAATATTGATGGAAAAGAGGCAAAATGGAAGAATCATTATCATGTTGGGAGGTGTTACCAATAAAGTGAAGTATGACATCAATGTTGTTAATTAAGAAGTCTAGCACCAAGAAAAGTAGTGTCGATGACAAAGCACGATATCAATCATAGTGGTTCCATGGAGAGTAGTGCTGATGAAGTTGGAAAAGAATGAAGTAGAGAAGGGCTGAGCTAAGAAGGTAGAAATCAAGTAGAGCAGTGACAAAAAGAGTGATTTCGATAATGGTTGAAAATTTGATGCAGTTGAAAAGAGGAATCGAGGATTTTTTTGTCTTAAGTGGGACAAGAAATAAGAAAGGTGATGAATATTTCTGAATAACTTGTCAAGGGGGATCTGAACTATTACTTGAATTTTTTTGATTCAAATCAAATCTAAAGATTTGAATTCAAGAATTTATATGGGGGAATAAAAAGATAATGATAAAATCCTTATTATTCTTAATGACCGTAATCAACCTCAGCAATTGGAGTCTGAAGAAAAAGAGATAAAGGATAAAGAATCTTTGAAAAGAATTGAGAAGCATTGACATAGTCATAGTTGCATTGATATTTTATAGGGAAATAATTTGTTTTATTGGGCGAGAAAACATGTTTCAAATTCCCACCTAACCTTTTTGAGTCACATATAAAAGGAAATAGAATGTACAATGTACTTGTTGTGGTCTGACACAGAGTACTGTTCATCACGGAAGAGAGAGATGCTTTGACTTTTCAGAGAGAGAAAGCAATTTTGGTTGTCTTTCTTTGAATACATTACGAATGGAAGAATGTTTTCTTTAGCTATTTGTAGTAAAAGGCAAGGCTAAATGGAATATTTTTATCGTACCATGATGATCTATTCAAAACGAGACTTCCATACTTGTTTTTCCCCATACTGTGTTTCTCAGATTGAGGAAGAATTGGAATGGAGTTTTCTTACTGGTTTTACCATTCTGAGAATTCCGGACTAAAGAAAAACTAATATGACTTTTAGCATACTCAGGGTTTTTTGTGAAGCCGATTCGGTTGTATCAATTGAATTAGATTCAAGAGGAATGGACTAGGAAATTAGAATCGAAGATTCTTAACTTAAGTTTAGTCAGTTCTTACCTTTCTTCTGGGTAAGAAATTGAGGATTTGTATTGCACTTGAATAAACTTGTTGATGGTAAAAGAAGAACAGGTAACTTGAGCTATTACAAAAGATGTTGAATTACCGTATTGTGCTAATAGGGTGCATATTCACTAGTGGGATTGTTTTGTAGTGATACACGAGTGTAAGGGTACATCCTACTCATTGTAATCCAAGGATTGCTTTCTAGTGGATTATATGATGTTAGATTACTTCCAACCATACCAAGGACGTAGATATTCATATTGAATAGTGAACCTTGTAACTACCCATGTTCCCATGGATGTGTGTTTTATTTTTTTCAGTAGGAAATTGAATCTTTAATAGGAGGCAAAGGTTGTTTCAAAGGGAACATAAAAGATAAAAGTATCATTGATTCACCCCACCCCTCTTAGTGTTACATAACTTTGATTGGGAACTTTTAGAGTGGTTACCAATGTTTCTGGATCATCTTTTATAAGGTCTTGAAATTGATAAACCATCTTGTCCCAAGTTTGGATGTACTTGTCTCTGTTTATATTCCCTTAATTGAATCCTCTTATCAGTATAACATCTTTCTTGTTAATCCATGCACATTTCTCATAGTTAGTATCCATATGTATAAATATTTACATCATCCTATCAACCTCCTCTAGTTTAACATTAATCAAACAAGACTCCTCCACCATTTCTTCCTTCAGATGGATAAGTCTCTCTAGTTTTTTACATTAATTTCATCCTCTGCACTTGTCTCCCACTACTGACCAGTCAAGAGACCCTATAGGGGGATGACCTTGTTAGACATGGCCTCACCGTAATCAAGATCCACTGATTTAAAACTTCCTTAAAAATGAACAGTTCTATATAAATCACAATCAATATCCTTTATTCTTTTTTAATTAACATAACTTCCATTAGATTTGGTAGATACAAGTAGTCCTTGCACCCTTTACTTTTCTTCCCTTTATTCAAAATGTAACTCCCCAAATCACAACTTTTCTTTTTCCCCTTATTCTTTCTCAAGCAGTACATGCCTTTGATATGTATTAATCCTACAAAATATTTTGAGAAATAATAAGGAAATTCCTCATCAAGATATTCCCCTGATATTCCATGCTCTTAAACAGAATTATCTACCTGTATTTAAACTACATGGTCCTAATGTGACCACTTAGTTTATTATTCTTAAAATTGGTTACTAATTTTGATATTCATTTGGTTCTGCCTATATCAAGGCCTATTGGGTTCAATATCTTAACCCACTAGATCAACTAATTTTACCTATTTTAAAAAATCCTGATCAATGTCACTTAAATTTTTCCCCTCAACTTTCTCCAGAATCGCCACCTCTTGGTTAGGTTCAATTCTAGGTTTCACAACCTGAAATATAAATAAATGATCTAGGATGAAGCTCTCAAGGACTCAGAAACATGAACCCCCTAACCCATGGATAATATGGGTCCTATACAGTCAAATTGTTATCCACTAAGGCATGCTTCAATCGATCGAAAATTTCTAAAATCTTTATATCATTAAAATTACTTTCTTATTTCTGTATTAGATTATAAAAAAACCCCATTACACCCTGACTTATCAATTTCAAGGAAAAAAATCTTCTTTACCTATAAGCGGTTTGACCACCCCATGTATGACTCCACAGAAGCAATAAGAAACTAGTTGACCCAGACATCTACACGAGGATCAATGATCAAACCAGGATTTAAAGACCAGATCTTGTTTTCACTTAAATCTTTCTCCAGCAAAAATCTAAACCCACTCCACCGGTGGATTTGAAACATAAACTTCCACACATATTCATCATCATAACTTATGGAACTTTAATATATGAAAGGTTTGAGATTAAATACTCAATAAGTGAAAAACATATCATAAAGTAATGGATCATAAACATAAAGGAGGGCATGAGTAAGATGATAAATATATCATTAAAAGATCATAAGAATATATATTATAATCATAAAACATGTTGGGGAAATATAAAATCATAAAATGATCATTAATAAATCATAAAAGATAAAACATATAATATGTGAACATGATATAAAATTGTGAAATACTTAAAATATGTATAATTATTAAAACATTACATTTTATGGAAATGAATATCAGCTTGACATTTTTTTATAACTTGATAGAAAATATGGAAATGTGTCATAGCTATAAGCATAAGAAAACCTTTGTGATAAAACTTTTTATGCCTATGAATATGTTTAAAACTACACATAATACCACTTAATCAATCATAAATTTTTTTGATGAACCCATGGAAAAAGAACATGTTTCTTAAACATTCTAAAAAACATCACATAACATAAAATTAAAATATCAGAGGATATAAAAAATCTCATTTTATAAAAGGAATCATATCATAATAAAATAGTTAGGATGATCTAAACATCACTTCATAAGAGATAAACCTTTAAGGGAAAATAAAAGCTAATATATAGAAAATTTCACAAAACCTTTAAATCATTGTTATAAAAGATGAAATTAAGATTATATTCAAAAAAACTGTGAGGAGAGAAATAGAAGACATTTTAAAACCCTTATTAAAAATAGTTACAAATAAAATATCCTTGAAAATACATAAATGTTATCAATAAATATGAAATGGAAGATAAAAAATTATATTTTAAAAGGACGCAAAACCCTTTTCATTAATATTCTCAAAAACATTTGTTTGAAAAACCACATCATTAAAAAATTATTAAATTTTCTTTTTGAAAAATGGTAATGATAATTTATATATTTATAGAAAATAATACACATTATAATTCCCTATAAGATAAAAGAATATTGGAGGGATGAAAATAGGGTCATGGATGAAAAGATTCATTGGTAGGAATGGGAGTTATTCTTACCAATGATATAATTTTATTTTGGTAAACATTTTATCAAATATTACGTTGTTGATAATGAGAAGTAATTTACCCTAATAAAAAAAGGAAATAAAAAAATTAGTGGAAAAATAGGATCAAAGAAATCCTGAAAATTTTTATTCAAGTAATAAATGTTATAACCTAATGAATCAAAAATCTAGTTGATAAAATCCTTACCATGAATTCTCATATAGTTGATCACACTCAAACATATTGTATAAAAAAATAACAACCCTACTCTCCTATTTCAAAAACTTATTTATATCCATAACATTTTATAAACTTCATTTATATGCATATCTTTAAATGATATTATTGTTGAGTATTCTCAACATGAAGATGGAAAATCAAGGAATGATTTTGGCAGCATGATGACTATAGAAAATGGAATATGGAATAGATTAATGAGGTAAAATATAGTCTCTCATCAATAGGGCATCATTAGGATAATAAATTATTTGTTAGAAACATAAGAAATAATAATAAATTGAAATTTAAAGGGTTTATTACAAAAGAAGAACTTAAATAAAAAATAGATGAGGAGAACCCTTAACTTTCTATGTTTCTTATTAAAACATTGGATGAATCCTTTGAACCTTAAGAATGCCTTGAGAGACATTAAGAGAGGGATAAGAAGGTAAATTCAAGATAAAAGACTTTTTGGTGGATAAGAATCAAATAATGGTATGAAGTGAGCTCCTTTTATAGTTGAGAAATGTGATATTTTTCATGGAAAACTAGAGTTAGGTAAGAGGTAAGGATGAAATCACATGGGTGTTTGGTGGGTTTGGTGAGTTAGATAGATTAAGTGAAGAAATGGAAGGTGAGATATATGGGTATTAATTTAATTGCTAACAATTTTTTCAATAATGTGTTATTTCCATTTAATTATTAAAAATTAAAGTTACCTCACTTACCAATTTTACCATTATTAATCTTAATTAAAAATTAATCATGGAAATTATTTTATAACTAAAAATATAATATGACCATTATAACTAGATTTTTACATGTCAAATATTAATTTAGGCTCAATTTAACCTAATTCAAATTCAAAATATGAGAAAAATAACTTTTAAATTCAAACACATAATGTGTTGAAAAATTATTTTTGTTGAAAAAATATAATTTTAATCATTAAGTGTTCTTAATCTTATTTTACATTGATTACCAATTAAATAATTGTTAATTAATTTTTATATATTTTTAAACAAAATATTAGAATATTTGAATAAAATGTATTTATTTAATTTTAAAAATATACAATATTTAGAAATGTATCATTCTTAAGAAAAATAATTGTTTTACTGGGGTAACTAATATATACCCAAGGTAACTTAATTTATATACCTAAAGAGAGATTAATCAAATTTATAATTGAAAATATTTAAATTATTTTATATTGATTCAATTTCTAAAAGTGATAAAAATAAATTTTAATATAAGCACACATATTTTTTTTAAACATTTATTTTCTAAGAATAAAATGACCTTTTTTTATTACACCATTTTATATAGTTTTTATAAAGCAGTTACTTTTTACGATACCTACTAATTTAGTGACTAGAAATATTTTTTTTATTAATGATAATAAAAACAAAAATACAACAACCAAGGCTTCAGCATCTTTGATCCTTAAAACTTCAATCCAATATTTCCATAAGTTATTATTTATATGAAAAATATTGTTCCAATTGTACCAATTTTGAGACGAGTACAAATGATGGATCTGGTATTCACTTAATCAAAATAGATATGTGGAATGCATCATGGACATGAGAGAGATGTGTAGGTAGTGCTAAGAGATACATTACAACCTTTACATGACCAAGGATATTGAAGGGACTAATTTATCTAGGGATCAACTTCAATTTCTTCCAAAAACTCATAACTCACTTACAAGAAGATATTTAAAGTAACACCTTATCACCAACTTCAAACTCTAGATCTTTTCAAAGATTATCTACATAAATATTTTTTCAACTTTGTTCCACCTTCATATGTTGCTAATTTTTATAAAGATTCACCTGTATTTCTTAGACAAGGTAAGGATCTATTAGCTTCCTCTCTACAATCTCATCCCAGTATGTTTGATTCCCATATATATTTCTATATAGATCCTCATATGTTATCATCAAAATACAATAAAAATAGAAACTGTTTTTATATAAAAATTCTACCAGGGGTTTTGATCTTAATATTCATGGAAATATGGAAAACATGATCGCAGTATATCCTATAGAGTTTAAATTGTCCTCTTAGACTGAATATCTATCTGAGTATTATATGCGGTGATAAAACTCAACTATATCCCTAATTATTTTTGAATACTTCTACAGACCTTAAGGTAAACCTTGTATCCCAACCAGATATAATAGACAATGGTATTCCATTCAAATAACTGTATATTGTTTAACAAGGACCATGAAACTTAAGGTAAACCTTTGGGAGTTTTTTAATTGATTCATGGTCCTTGTTAAACAATATACATATATTTGTACATGTCTGTATTCTTTTAGAGATCATATATAACAACCCTACTCTTTATTACACACATAAACATGATTTATTACATAAATTGGCACTAAATACAACCCAGAAGATCGAGAGGTCTAGTGTATTTGGGTGTTAGGAACATTACATGACAACTTAAGACTTAAAATACAACATATTTATTGAAAACTACTTTTACATGGCCACAACATTCCTTCATACTTAGAATTGCATGGGATAACATGAGGACATACATAAGAAAATGGTGAGACATAAAGCCCAGTAAGCGAGTAAACATGGTGTAACATGAAGAATACAATACATGTTAGGCAATATCCATATCAATGGAGCATAATATAAACATGAACATAAAGGCGCAATATAACATGATCATCATAACCTAGAAATGTGGAAACAACTTAAAACATTGCATCATTAACATAAAGGAATCAGGTAAACCCTTGTCCCAAAATGGTGGAAAAATGTCCTAAAATAAATCTGGTAAACTCTTGTCCATACATGACATATCATGATAGTAAACATTACCCAATGCATTGGAGCGCTATCCAGACACACCATTCATAATCATTTCAATCTCATACTTAAGTGTGCCACATAGATCATATAACATGGATTCATTCAACATCATCATTTATTCTATGATAAAAGGATGTGGAATACATACATTAAATTATATAGTCAATAATTATATGTTCATAACGGTGAATACCCTTGATAGAGAAATGGGCATGGTATTCACTACACAATGATTTTGTCCTGGAAAATCGCGATGCAATTTCACAGCCAAACGACGTGACATAAAAATTCATAAAAATGGTTTATGATATAAAAAGGGTTATATAATCATATATTAATTAAATTCAAAGTAATTGGGTCATATAATACATGTCCCAATATAATTAATTTGGAAATAGAAGGTGTAACATAATAAAGAAACCTGAAGAAAGAGGAGAAATGAAATAACTCTTACAAAATTTCGGCATGGTAACTATTGTACATGGGAAGGATTAATGAGAGAGAAAGAGGTATCCAATCATAAAAAATACTAAATAAAGTATCTGGGAGGTAAAAAAAACATACCCCATCATTTTTAATTAAAAATAAAAGGGTGTAACAATATAAGGAAACTTGGATAAAAAATGAGAAAGGAAGGAAAGTGAGGATCCCTTACTTGAGTGTGTGACTTCAAAATCTTTAAGAGAGGCTTCTTGAGAGCTTGGGTCACCTTGGGAGGATTATAGAGAGGTTTGGATAGACTATGGATGTACTCCAAGTATTTTTAGTGAAGATAAGTGGGATCTTGGGTGGGTTTATATAGGAAATGAGAGGGGAATTCTTTAATATTTCACAAACATCAGTTTTGGAATCTATATAATTAAATATTCAAAACAACAAACCCTCACATGGTTTTTTCCAAATATAATTGTAAAATATTATTTTATATGTAAAATGGCTAAACATATTAAAATATTATCCTTTCCTATGTGGAGGTGAGTCGCATTATTAAAGAAATGAATTTAAAATCATAAAATATATTATACATTTTGGAGGATTCACTATGGCTTTATAAAATAAGTAAAAAAATATAAGATCAAATTATTTTAATGGGAAAACATATATTGGGCTGATAATACCCATTATAGTATTTATTACATCGTTTTGGGGTCATTATGGTGTCATAAAACACATATTTTATTTATACTGTATTTAATTTTTAACCAAACATTTTATTCTCTCAGAAAATTATGAAAAATTCACCATTGGATAATTTTGATGTCCTAATTCCAAAAATAATATTCATTTTATCTAAATAATTTTCTAAATATGTGAATTTTCACTTTTACAAGGAAAACCGACATTTATTGAAAATTCACAGGTTTTAACAAAAATAGTTTTCAAACCTTAATAAAAATTACATTTGACTTCATAAAAATCATGTACTCATTTATTATTCATAAAAGTAATTTGATGATAATATTTTATTAAAATAAAAAATTCAATAATTCATTAAAATAAATTATTTAAAAACACACTTTCTGTTTTATGGTATAAAAAATATAACTCTTATCAAACTGATTACCTAATCATTTATAGATAAGGAACTGATATAATCAAAATTTATAAGAATAGTTTTTATAATAATATTAATAAAAAACTTAGTTTAATATAATAATGTATATATTTCTTAAAAGCACCATTTTTACCTGAAGAATCCATTTATCAAATTCATCATTTTTTTAAGAAATACTATTCTCATAAAGGTATTAATGGAATATGAATTTTATTTACAAAAAGAGATTACACAATAAGTAACCAATACCATATTAAATGACCCCTTATAAAAACTCCATAATACCGAAGGGTAAGGTGTGCGATAATGAAAGACTCTTGGGGTGGCTCGGATAACATTTCCTAGGTGGTAATATCTATTAACTTGAACTTCTACCACATGCGATTCCGTTCAAGCTTAACATGTTGAAGCTCAGCTTGGGATTGGTCAAGAGTGAATCCCAGTGACGCTTCCTCCTTTATGAGCTTTGACAAAAGAGCTTTTTATGCTCTGTGTCTACTAGATGTGGCCATCCTTTCCTTAGTTTATGTCGAAAGTATTTTTTTAAAAACCTTATATTTATATCAATCATGTGATAACTGTTAAATGATTATATTATCAATGGTAATGATACTTAACAGTCATTTAAACCCAATAATAAATAAAAGAGTTCATGGGTTTCCTATATCCATAATACATTAAAATAAAGGTAATTTTATTCATAAATGATCAGGTCATTACAATATTCCCCCATTAAGAAATTTCACCCTCGAAATTTCCATTTCTCACACTAAAACAAATGAGGGCAACTCTACCTCATCACTTCCTCCAGTACCCACGTTGCTTCTTCCAAATTTTGGTTTCACCACAATCCCTTGATGAGGGGAATTGTATTATTTTGTAGAAATTTTTATCTACAATATAAGATCTTCACCAGATTCTATTCAAAGGAGAGGCCATTTTCCATTGGTACCACCTCTAGATTGAGTACATGCCATTGGTCAAGTATGTACTTCTTCAAGAGTGATACATGGAATACATCATGTACTTGAGACATGTTCGATGGAAGTGGTAGTCGATAGACCACTAATCCAATACGATTAAGGATCTCAAAATTTTCGATGTACCTTGGACTAAGCTTTACCTTATTCTCAAATATCATAACTCTCTTCCATGGTGATATGTAGAGGAATACCATGTCTCCAACATAAAACTCTTGGTCTCATCAATGATTGTCAACATAACTCTTTTTTCGACTTTGACCAGCTTTAATGTGCTACTATATGGTCTTAACCTTATCCACCATTTCTTCGACCATTTATAGGCCTAGAAGTTTTCGGTATCCAACTTCACCCCAATATTCCAGTGTTATGCACCTCTTCCCATAAGGGGAAACACAAGGATCCATTTGGATGCTTGAGTGGAAATAGTTGTTGTAAGATAACTCAACTAGAAGAAGATGTTGTTCCCACAATCCTTTGAAGTCCATTGAGTATGTTATCAACATGTGCTCAAGTTTTTTTTATAGTTTTCTAAAATTTTCCATTAGTTTGAGGATGATAAGATGTACTGAAGTTCAGCTCAGTATTCAGAGCATGTTAGAGACTCTTCCAGAAATTAGAGGTGAATCTTGGATCTCAATCGAATATAATAGATAGTGGTACACCATACAACCTTACCACTTCTCTGATGTATATTTGTGATAGCTGATCCAATGAGAAATCCTCCTGAATTTTAATGAAGTGTGCAATATTTTTAAAACAATCCACAACAACCGAGATAGCATTGTTTCCTTTGGATGTCTTCAGAAGTTTGGTGAAAAAGTCCATGGTGATATTTTCCCATTTCCATGTTGGTATGGGTAATGGTTTTATCATCCCCTTATACTTATACCTCTTATCATTCACTTTCTGACATACCAGGTACTTTGATGTGTATTCAATGATCTACTTCTTCATGTTATACCACCAATAATGCTCTCAATGATCCTGACACATCTCTGTGTTTCTTGGGTGAATGGAGAAATTCAAAATATGTGCATCATCCAAAAGTTCTTTCTTTAACTCCGGATTTTATGGAACACATATTCTTGAACCAAATATCACAATTCCTTCTTCATTAACATTTAACTCCAAGGATTTACCTTTTCTGATAGTTTCCAATTTCTTCTGAATTCCCCCATCATCCTTTTGATCATCCTTTAAACTATCCAAAATAGACAGTTGAGAAATCATTTGTGAAAGGATTGACGATGTTCCCTTGTTTATGATTCCCATGTACATCTTCATCAAATCTAAGAAGATTGGATCCTTTTCAATTCTCATCAATTAAAGAGTTCCTTAATCTTTTTTACTTACAAAATCTTCCACCTTATTTGCTTTCCCAGGGTGGTAATGGATTGAGAAATCATAATCCTTGATGAGATCTACCATCTTCATTGGATCATGTTTGGGTATTTCTGTGTGAATATATATTTGATACTTTTGGGATATTTATATATTTCACACCTTTCCCCAAAGAGATAATGCCGCCTTATTTTCAATGAAAATATCATAGCTGCTAACTCTAGATCATGCGTTAGATAGTTTTTCTCATTAATGTTCAACTACCTCAAGGCATAGGTAATGACTTTGTCAGTTTTCATCAACACATAGCCCATTCCCTTCTTCTAAGCATTTCTAAAGATTACGAAAAGCTCCCTATTTGTGGGTAGTGTGAGCACATGGTTAGCGATGAGCCTCTTATTCAACTCCATGAATCTTTCTTCACATTCATCATTACAAGAAAACTTTACTCCCTTCTGAGTTAGCTTGGTTAGAGGGTTTGAAAATCATGAGAAATTTACCACAAATCGGCGATAATATCCATCTAAACCCAACAAGCTATAGATATCTATCACATATGTTGGCCTCATCCATCCATCAATTTCATTTGTCTTTAGGGGATCCACAAATATCCCATTTCTTTTGATGATATGCCCTAAGAATGAGACTTCCTTCAACCATAACTCACACTTGTTTTACTTTTCATTAAGAATATTTTTTCGTAAGGTATATAGTACACTTCTTAGATTCTCCTCATGCTTCTCCTTGGTTTTAAATTATATTATAATATCATTTATATTGACTACGACAAATTGTTCGAGGTAATATCCAAAGACTATATTCATCAAGTCTATGAAGATTACTAGAGAATTAGTGAGTCTGAAATTCATTACTATGAATTCATAGAGCCTGTACCTTATACAAAAAGAAATCTTGGGGATATCCTCCTTCTTCACCCTTACTTGGTAATATCTTGACCGTAGATCCATCTTGGAGAAGTATTGTGCTCCACGTAGCCGATCAACCAAATCATCAATTTGTGGAAAAGGATACTTTTTATTTATTGTGATTTTGTTGAGCTCACTATAATCAATGAAAAGACGCATTGACCCATCCTTCGTCTTGACTAAGAGGACTAGTATACCCCATGGTGAAGCACTTGGGTGTATAAAACCTTTATCTAGATTCTCCTGTAGTTGTTTATTTATCTCCTCAAGTGTCACAACAGCCATTGTATACAGAGTCTTGGATATTGGCAATGTCCCAGGTATAAGATCAATTGAAAATTCAACATCTCTTATAGGAGGAAGACCAGGAAACTACCCAGGAAATACATAAAAAAATTCCCTCACAATAGGCATATCTTTGAGGATGGTTCCTTTCTTAGGATCAATCATATGAGAAAGATACACGTGCTTATAGGGAATTAATATCCACCCTTGTGATGATGGCGATGATGTAGATTCATCCTCCTCCTTGAACCTGTATAGAATTGGGGTTCGATTTTCCATATTGAGAGTGATTTCCCTTTCATGGAAATTTATGTTGTCTCTATATAGGGAAATACAATCCATGCCAATAATTTCATCAAATTCCACAAGAGGGATTGTGAATAGATTTCCTGGGAAGTTCTATCCCCAAATTGTGATAGGGGAGGAGTTATATTCATGAGATGCAATAATTGCCCCATTTTCCGTTCTCACTGACATCTATACTTCAATGATTTTTGGTGGGGTTTATATTATTCTACTAAAATTTTGAGATATGCAAGAATGCATAAAACCAAAATAAAAAATTAAATTCTCTATTCTTGAATGAATAACTAGCATACCTGTCACCACTTCGTTTTCGGGATTCTCTTTGGTGATAGTGATTGAAAAAAGCTCACCCTTGCTACCTTGGAGGTTGTTGGTTGCCTCCAAAAACCCTTGTCTTAGGGTACCGGTTTTCAAAGTGCCATGGTTCTTTATTGTTATAGAAATGAACAATGCGTTGTGTTCCGAATGGAGTGTTCCTCTCTTATGACACAATGGCGATTTTTTCTTGTTATCAATCATTGGATAGGTTCCCTTCTCTTCCACACCTAAAGCATTTCTTGGTCCCCTTCATGAAATTTCCAAGGTGCTTATTTCCACACCTTTGACAAGTGGGGTGTTATAATTTCTTAGCATCATTGGATTTATCCATAGTAATTCTATAAAAAAAATTCTACTTTCCACTTCTTATCCCCATGACACCCCTTAGATTCACCGATCTCCATCTCAACTTTGAGAAAACTTCGGAAAATCTCCTAACAACTATCAAAGTCGCGAATCACTAGGGATTTCCGTAGGATAGGTTTTAGACCACCAAAGAAGTGGAAAACCTATAATTTAGGGGTAATGAAAAAACCAGAGGTATATCGTGAAATTATAGTGATTTTTTCCTCGTACACCCGAATATATTTGTCATCCTTTTACTTGAGGTAAAAGAATTCCCTTTCCATCTTAAGTCAAAGGGTTTGGGGAAAATATTTATCGAAAAACATTTTCCAGAAATCCTTCCATTACAATGCCTTGATATCTTCCTCAGGCTTTGTATTTTTGATCAATGTACACCATTTATCAGCTTCACCCTCCACACAATAAGTAGCAAGAAGAACCTTCTCTTGTTTAGAACATTGAAGGAAGGAGAAGATCTTCTCAATGGATTTGATCCATTGTTCGACGATTGAGGGATCAGATGATCCATTTAAAGTAGGAGGCCATTGTATCATGAAGCTCTTGATTGTGACTTTTTCATTATTAGGGGGGTTGGATGCTACTCTTGACCCATGTTTCTATTCAAAACTTGAGTTAAATAAGAGAGTATCATGACAAAGTTTGGGATTCATGCTCCCATCGGATTGGGCATCTCATTAGAATAGTCATCACATTGATCTTCACATAATTTGTTAGTTTGAGTCCTCATATTAACATAAATTGGATAATATAAAAGGAAAATTAGTGGTAATTATTTTAAACTATTAAACATATAAAGGGGAATCCAATGAAAAAAAGGACAACTAATAAATTATGTTTATTTCCTTAACTTGTGAATTTTTAAGTTTCAATATATGTTATCCATGTTCTACTTCCTGGCATATATTCTTAGGGGCATTTTTTTGTTCCCTTAATAATGGTGCATACTAAGATTATGAATTTATTGAAACATATCCCCAGGGAGTGTGGAACCAAGAGTGAAACAAGGCCCTTTTTTGTACACCAGTTCATCTTCGAGCCTAGCTCAAAGCGGTGTTTTAAGGTTTTACCTCTAGATACTTCTATGCCAGATCCAACTGTATGTGTTCGTATCTTGACATGAATGTATTTTCTTGATAAACCACTTACTATATACTCACAAATATTTAGGGATGTTTTTCTTTTACTTAGTCTTATCCATAAGGCGCTCAATAGGGTTTTCTAATCCTAATCCCAAAATAACTAAACCTCCCTCAAATACCAACTATAACGACCTTGCTCTTTATTAAAAACTTAAATATGATTTATTACATAAACTTGCACTTAATAAAAACCATAATATTGAGAGTTCTAGTGTATTTTGGGATTAGGAACATTACATGATAACTTAAGACAAAATATACCACATCTTTTTTGAAAACTTCTTTTACATGAACACAACATTCCTTCGTACTTAGCATTGCATGAGATAACATGAGGACATACATAAGAAAAGGGTGACCTATAAATCTGAGTAAGGGAATAAAAAATTCATAACATGAAGAATAAAATACATGTTAGTTAGTAGACATATCAATGGATCATAATAGAAACATGAATATAAAGGCACGACATATCATGATCATCATAACATGGAAATGTGGAAACAACTTAATAAATTGCATCATTAACATAAAAAATCTAGAAAAACCCTATCCCAACATGGTGGACAAATTTAATAAAATTAATCAGGTAAAACTCTCTCCCAACATGACATATCATGATACTAAACATTACACAATGCATTAGAGCGCTATCAGGGCACACCCTTCAAAATTATTTCAATCTCATGCTTAAGTGTGCCACATAGACCATATAACATAGATTCATTCACATCATCATTTATTAAATGAAAAAAGAATTTGGAATAAATACATGAAAGTATATAATAAATAAGTACATGTTCATAAATTTGAATACCCTTAATAGAGAAATGGGTATGCTATTCACTACACGGTGATTTTAGCATGGAAAATCGTGGTGCAATTTCTGCAGCCTAACAACATGACATATAAATTCATAAAAATGTTTGATGATAGAGAAAGGGGTCTATAATAATATATACATGAAATTTATAGTAATGGGGTCATATAGATACATGTTCCAACACAAGGAATTTTGAAATAGAAGGTGTAATATAATAAAGAAACTTGAAGAAATTGGAGAAATGGAATAACTCTTATGAAATTTCGGCATGGTAATGGGTGTACATGGGAGAGATTAATGATAGATAAAGAGGTATAAAATAATAAATACAAAATAAGGAAAGTATTTGGTAGCTTATAAAACATACCCCATCATTTTTAATTGAAAATAAAATGGTGTAACAATATAAGGAAACCTGGATAAAAATGAGAAAGGAAGGAAAGTGAGGATCCCTTACTTTATTATGTGACTTGAAAAGCTTGAAGGGGGGATTCTTGAGAGCTTGGAGAACCTTGGGAGGATTCTAGAGTTGGGAGTAAAGAGTTAGGACGTTCTCTAAGTATTTTCAGTGAAGAGAAGTGGGATCTGGGGTGGGTTGATATAAGAAATGAGGGGAATTCTTTAATATTTCACATACTTAGGTTTTTTAATATATATAATTAAATATTAAAAATCACAAACCTTCCCAAGGGTTTTTCAAAATAGGAGTTTAAAAAATTATTTTATAAGGCCAATTTATGAACATTTTAAAATATTATCCTTTCTTATGTGGAGGTAAGTCACATTATTACAGAAATGAATTTAAAATCATAAAATATCTTATACATTTTGGAGGATTCACTTTGGATTTATAAAATAAGTAAAAAAAATCTAAAATCACATTATTTTAATGGGAAAACATATATTGAGCCGAGAATACCCATTATAGTATTTATTACATCATTTTGGGGTCATTATGTTGTCATAAAACACATATTTTATTTATACTGTATTTAATTTTTACCCAAAAATTATAATGGCTTAGAAAATTATTAGAAATTCAGAATTGGATAATTTCGATGTCCTGATTCCAAAAATAACAATCATTTTATCAAAATAATTTTCTATATATGTGAATTTAGACTTTTACACTGAAAACTGCCATTTTTTTGAAAATTCATGGGTTTTGACCAACAAAATTGTCAAACATTAATAAAAATTACATTTGACTTCATGAATATTATATAGTAATTTATTATTAATAAAATTAATTTGATAATAATACTTAATTAAAATAAAAAATTCATTAATTCCTTAAAATAATTTTTTTTAAAATATACTTTCTATTTTATCGTATAAAAATATAACTCTTATCCAACTGATTACCCATTAATTTACAGATAAGGAACTGGTATAATCATAAATTATAAGAATAATTTTAATAATATTATTAATAAAAAACTTATTTTAATATAATAATCTATATATTTCTAAAATTACCATTTTACCTGATGAATAAATTTATTAAACTCATCTTTTTTTTATGAAATACTATTCTCATAAAGGAATTGATGGAATATGAATTTTATTTATAAAAATAGATTACACAATAAGTAACTAATACCTTATTAGATAACCCCTTATAACACCCACATAATACCTAAGGGTAAGGTGTGCGATGGTGATAGACTCTTAGGGAAACTGAGATAACATCTCCTGGGTTGTAATCTATATTAACTCCAACTTCTACCATAGACGATTCCATTCAAGATTAACGTGTTGAGGCTCAGATTGGGCTTGGTCAAGAGAAAATTCAAGTGATTCTACCTCCTTTTTTAGCTCCAATAACTGAGCTTCGTATAGTCCAAGTCTGCTGGATGAGCCCATCCTCTCATTTGTTTGTGTTGAAATAATTTTTTTTAAAATCTTATATTTATATCAGTCATGTGATAACTATTCAACAACTATATTATCAATAGTAATGATATATAATGGTCATTTAAACCCAATAATAAAAAAAGTTCATGTGTTTTCTATATCAATAATACATTAAAATAAAGGTAATTTTATTCATAAATTATTGGGTCATTACATCATACCCATTGGGCATAGATTTTTTTGCTAGCATATGTTCAACATGGAAGCTTAGTATCTCCTGATAGCATATCATTCAAGAGAGTAAGCAGTTTAGTAAAGTTGGTGTCAATCCATACATTTATATATTTTAAATTATATATATTTATTATGGATTATATTCTTGTATATTTAGTATAACAAAAATACAATAATATTATTTAAATACTCTTTAACTTATCAAATATCTTTAGGCTATTAGAAAGTTCATCTTCAACTATCATTATTATCATTTCTTCAATATGAACTTCATAATCATTTACAATTTTAATTAGATACTTGATAAGATCTTTATCATTGTTCACACTTGTAATCATATCAGATGATTGATATATTGTGTTGTTATCCTAGTCAATAGATACATTCAATTTTTCTTCATGTTTAGTAAATAATTTGTAACATTGTTCAATTATGTGGTAGATCAAGTATTCTTCCAACACATATGGGATAACTAGTATTTAATAACAATAATTTTAACATGGTAAAAGGATTTGAGAAGGGTCATATGCATGATATTTTTCAAACTTGATGAACTCTTTAACTTGATTATCATACTCTTTTTTAATTTGATTGGTGTCCATCCATTTTCTATTCATAGAAGTGGGTTATGAGGTTTTGGAATAAAGGTAAGTTGATCCCTAGATACATTGGTCCCTTGGAGACCCTGGACGGTGTCACTGTTGTATCATGTATCTTAGAACTCCCTCCACCCCTCCTTTAATTCCATGATGTGTTCCACATATCACTTTTCAGTAAGTACATACAAGATCCATCATATTTACTGGGATCAAAAGTGGTACAATTGAAACATGACGTTTCATATGAAGAACAACCTGTAGAAATATTGGATCAAAGAGATATGGTTCTGAGCTGATGTAGCCTTGGTTTTTTGTATTTTTATTTTTATTTTCTTCAGTAAAAAATTATTTTTAATTCATTAAATTGGCAGGTATCATCAAAAGTGACCAGTTTATAAAAACTATATAAAATAGTGTAATAAAACAAAGGTAATTTTGTTCTTAATAAATAAATAATTTAAAAAAAATATGTGCGCTTATTTTAAAATTATTTTTTATCACTTTTAAAAAATTAAATTAGGATAAATTTATTTAGATATTTTTAATTATAAATTTGATTAATCTCTTTTTAGGCATATATATTAAGTTACCTTGGGTAAATATTAGTTACCCTAGTAAAACAATTATTTTTATAAAGAATGATACTTTTGTAAATATTATGAATTTTTTAAATTAAATAAATATATTTTATATAAATATTACAATATGATGTTTAAATATACATAAAAATTAATTAAAACTTATTTAATTGGTGATCAATGTAATATAAGATTAAGAACACATAATGAGTAAAATGAAATTTTGTCAACAAAAATTGTTTTCAACACCTTATTTGTTTTAATTTTAAAGTTATTTTCTCATATTTAGAAATTGAATTAGGCTAAATGGATCCAAAATTAAGATTCAACATTTTCAAATATTTTTAGAAGGGTCATCTTATATTTTTAGTAATATGATAATTACCATGACTAATTTTTAATCAAGATCAATAATGGTAAAATAGGTAAATAAAGTATCTTGAGTTTTTAATAATTAAATGGTAACCGACACATTCTAGAAAAAAAAGTTAGGTATTAAATTCATAACCACATATCTTAACTTCCATTTCTTCACCAAATTCATCTAACTCACCAAGCCCACCTAACACCCATGTGATTCCATTATTACCTCTTATCTAACTCTAGTTTTCCATGAAAATCCCTTCTTTCTCAACTATACAGGGATCTCACTCCCACCCATTATTTGATTCCTCTCTACCCCAAAGGCCTTTATCATGAATTTTCCTCCCTATCCCTATCTTAATCTCTCTCAAATAGTTCTTAAGGTTCAAATGAGTAATCCCAAGCTTTAATAAGAAACATATTAAGGTAAGGGTTCTCCTTATCCTCTTTTTTATTCAAGTACTTATTTTGTGATAAGACCTTTGAGTTGCAATTTATTATGATTTCAAATGTACATAATCAGTAATTTACTATCCTAATTATTCTCTATTGATGGGATACTATCTTTATCTCTCATTAATCTATTCCATAATCCCTTCTCTATAGTCATCATGCTTCCAGAATCATTCCTTGATTTTCAATCTTAATGTTGAAAATACTCAACAATAATATCATTTAAAGGTATCCATATAAAAAATGTTTATAGATGGTTATGGATATATTTTTTAAATAGGTTAATAATACATTGATGTTGGTTATACAGTATGATTGAGTGCGATAAACTAAGCAAGAATTCAAGGTAAGGATTTCATCAACTAAATTTCTGATTCATTGGGTCATAACCTTTATTACTTGAATATAAATTTTCAAGATTTCCTTGATCCTAATATTTCTAGAAACACATCCATTTCTAGATAATACAAGTGTATGTGGATCTGACATAGATTCACCTAGGGGTAACAACCCCAAAACACCAAATTGAGCTACACTTGATCGTGAACTACTGCACAACAATGGGACTTTCTTCACACCTTGTTTGACACTCCCAAGAGATGTGATTTGGGAATTCACAAACTCTTTATGAACCATAATAAAGGATTTAAATAAAATATGACTATGAATGACCTAGTATAAACCTATGTTTTCATATATTAAATAAGAATGTATCATGATTTAGACATCCTATAAGTGTTTTTTATGATTATGTAGTTCTCCAATTTGATTATTGTTTCTTACAATAAGATTTTCCGTATTAGTAAATGGATGGAACCCAAAGGAACCACCTTAATACTGAGTGTGATGGACAATGCAATTATTTTACTCCCGAGATTCCAAACGTTATGGGAGATGGAATGAGAAATATCATTTCTATGATCACACAACTTTATCAAGCTATGAATCATGCTAGAATTCCAAAAAAAAATACAACAGAGGGAATACTATTTTATTGAGTACTTCATGAGACAATGCCATCGTCTTTTAGTGGATCAACTGATCTAATAGTTTTATAACAATGTATCAGTACTACTAGAAATAATTTTTTTCTCTAGTGTTTGTAACATGAAAAGAATAATTTTGGTTGTCTACTATTTGGAAGGTGAAGTGGATCAATGGTGGACTCTTATTAAGAATACGAGGCAATATGATGAAATTGAATCTATGGATTTGGATGAGTACAATAACTTATTTCTAAATTAATAATTTCCTAGTATTATTCATATGAATATAGAGAAGTAATTCCTTAAGTTAAAGAAAAATAATAATGAATCCCTTGATACCTATCATGAAAATTTTACAAGATATTCAAGGTATGATTATGGTAATATAATCCAACCTGAAAGTAAGGTTGATTGATTTTTTAGTGTATTAAAACCATGTCTCCAAACACTACTGGGAATCCCATCTATACCAATGCCCTTATACCAATAATTTAATAAAACCATTGGGAGGGGGATGTCTATATAAGGTTTTCCCAATGGTTTTAAAAGACCATTGGGATAGAGTGCATTTCATAAATGTTATTCCAATGGTTTTAAAAAACTCTTGGGATAAATCATCCCCAAATACCTAGTGTCGGGGCTCCTTATTCCCAAATCACTCAACTCACATTTTTCCCTATCTAAGAGATCTCCCCTTCTTCATAGCTTAAGAATTCTCCCACCCAACCAACGATCCATCTTTATTGATGTCATGTTTTTCCTTCCACATAAAATTGGTAAGTTTTAAGGTAGTTATATCTTTTTTCTTGATTTATTTTGCTTTTTTTCATTCATCTTCCACTTCAATCTCCTCGATTTATATCTCTTATTCAGGTGTCTTTTTTAGAAACTGTGTATTATGATCCCCTCATGTGATTTATTATTTGAAATCACCATTCATAAAAGGTTATATGCTTAAACATACTAATTGTGTATGAATCTGTAAATTTTGGGAAAATAGTGATGTAAGAGATAATGATTTTTTTGAAAACTTCCTTTAAATTGAAATTGTAGTAATTCTTGTTGTACAAATTTATTTCTATGAATTCTAGTGTGTGTACTATTTTTAAATTTTGTTTTTTTGATATTTTTGGGAAATTATTGTAACGCCCCGACCCCAGTTACATAGAGTCGGTGCATTATTACATAACATTGGCATGATCACAAGAAAGATCAAATCTCGAAAGACCAATTAGTTTAGTAGCCTTGGAATCACTAGATATATTAATAAAGTTTTACATTACATCATAAAAATGAAAACTACAACAACATAGTCTCCATATTCTACACTCTTATCGCCTCATACTACCCCTGCAAGTCATTCATAATTTACTTCTTCACATCCTGGTAAAAATAAAACATAGAAAAGGGGTGAGCTCAAATGCCCAGTAAGGATAACAATATAGCGAAAACTTTCATAAATAAGAATAAACATTTATGGCTATGTATAACTAAAACAAAATCCTTTTAAACTTGAACTTCAACATAGTATGGAAAAAATAAAATGAAATAATGTCATTTACTAATTCACATGGATATTATAATAATCGAATAATCACATGCAATATCAATAACCACTTTCATAATGATGGAATGCATAATGCCAGACTATCATAACCACATAGCCAAGGCCTCGTGCCAAGAATACAAATAAGATTTTGTCAAGGCCTTGTGCCAAGACACTAGTTTGTCTCATGAGACCTACCGATGCATCGAGGAGCTATAGCGGGCTCCATCCGTCACATATTAAGTCCAATGCATTCCTCATATGAATAGGTTTAAACATAACATAAACATTCGTATTAAAACTAGCATGCAAAATGTCAATACTTTCTTCATAAACCATGAATGGTATAAAAATAACACATCCACAGTCAAACATACCACAAAACATTCAATACAATATAGATGTTTTGTATCATAATAAATCAACTTCAAATAAGCGTAAAATCCATGAAAGGATATTGACATAGATGAAATCAAAACTCTTTTTAGAGAAATATATCTTTATATTTTGAAATCATTTAAGAGTCATATATTTATAAAATAAAACATTTTCTTTGAAAATATTCTTATAATATTGTAAGGAAAGCTTCAAAGATTTTATAACGGTGGAAAATATCTTCACCCGCCATATAAGTTTAAAAAACATTCTTACCTTAATTCTGTCGAAAAGGTTAAAAAGCACCTTGTTTGGGAAACGACAGAAATATTCCTTTATAAACTTCTTATAAAAAGTCATACAAGGGTATAAATAACTTTAAAACATATTCTTGTAAATAGTAAAAATGTTTTGAAATTTATTTTTAAGAAAAAACATGGATGTGGATGATAAAGAAATCCCAGTAGATTATTACATATAAACAACCTTGGATAATGAAGAGATTGCGAAATAAACCCTTACCTTGTACTTTTCCTTGGTTTAGGGTAGTTTAACCTCTTTTATAATGGTGAAATAATTGTTATTAAATTATAAAAGAATCATATACAGTAATATGATATCATATATGATCTTTTAACATTGATTTGTTAATAATATCTTAGTATTATCGTTGTTTTGGGTGTTAACTTACTCATTTTCTTTTATATGTTTTGTTACATAAGCCATGTTTGTCATGGATGGGTTGTATATTAATCATATCCAGAATGATATCAAGTCCCTAGATACTATTATTAATCATCAAATGAGAATTAGACTTGAATGGATACGATGGAGAATGAATCTCATCGCGTTCGTGGAGACAATAGTCCATACGTACGCACAAGCGACAATATCATTATTCTGATATTAAAATAATATATAATTGGATGGTATATCATATATACAGAATCATTATCATGTTATATTTATTATTTACATGAATTAAAAATCATTATTATACCCATCCAAATAATAATATATTGAATAACAATTACACCACGACGTGGAGATGGTAAGCCGTACGTACGCACGTATGGTGACATGTCATTCAAAGGATGGATAGAATACTGAATATGGTTGTACCATATTTATAATAATATTACAGTATATAGGAGATACTGGATTCATTATTTTATAATGGTAATAACAAAGATAGAAGAAGTGGAAGAAGAAAGGAACTTGAAAAGGGTGGTGAAACCATTACCTCTTCTTCAGGTTCTTCCTATTGATTTGATCAAAAGGGATCCTTAAGTTGGCTTTCTGACTAAAGTAAGGCCTCTAGGATGAATTTAGTGAAGTTGAGAGAGTATTTGGTCAGATTTTGGCCAAACCGAATGGCTTTGAAGGTGTGAATTAATGAGAAGGGGGAGTGCCCTTTTATAAGAGGGGTGAGGGGCACCATTGGAAAAGCTAGAAATATTATTTTATAATAAATTCATATTTGGTTTCTAATGGCTCCAAAGTGGATTATTTAAAGGTTAAGGTGGGTATGGGTTGAAAACCACTCAACCAACATAATTTAGACAGGTTTGGGGCATTATATTAACCTTATATTTTAGATTTAACTCTTAGTTAATTAGTTTGACACTTACCATGTCACTTTGTATTTTTATATAATATAGTTAATAAACTTACTATATACCTCCAAGATACACCCAAGTGGTCCATTAATGATACACCTATCATGGTATAAGTCTCTTGGCCGATCCTTATATTTTTAGTAATGGAATATCAATTAATAATATAATATTTGTTTTAGAAACTCTTTTATGTCAATTTTGACACTATTTGGAAAATTGATTTTTGTGAAATTCATAACAGAATTATTACTTCCAAAAAAGTAAATTAAATCATTAATAACATGTAATATTAACCTATAAAATTAGTGTAATTCATAAAAAGTCTCAAATTATCTTTATTTTGGTATTTATAATATCAATTAATTTAATTTTTCACTATTATGGTAATTACTGCATCATCATTGTGTCATAAATAAATTAAGATATTTAATGTCTAAAAATTATAAATAAAATACCATTATGTAGGAAATCGTTTTATCTTTCTAATGAATATTTAAAATAGATTTTACCTTATGTATAACCTTATATTAAAAATGTTTTAGTAAATAAGCTTTGATTTTAACTCTTTTAACTCTTCTTTGAATTAAATAATAATAAATTTCTTAATCTAATCCAAGTGGACCTAAATGATAATATTTTATTCCTAAGGTTATTTTTGGTCGAATTAAGCTTATCCAATAGAATTAGGACATGTGTTAAGGTAATATTAATATCATTTTTGCCCTTAATTACCCTATTTACTTTTAACCATGGAAAATAAAAGTAAAAAGTTACTATTCACCAAAAATTATTTTCATCTCAATGAACCACATTTTAGTCCTTGATATTAATCGTGTCTCTCGGATTTTTGAAATTCCACTCACAGAAGCGGTAAAATTAAGTTTTATGAAAAATTCAGTTTTTTAACTACCACTTAGTGGTTTCACTATTCATCAAAAAATGAAGTTTTTCAGAAAAATACCAAAAATTCACCCTAGGCTAATTTCGATATTCGGAATCCAAAAATGAAGTCCATTTTGAAAAATAAAATTTATAAATTTCAAAACTTGGGTGTTACTATTCATAACGGCTAGTTTGATTGGTTGTGGTGTGTTAGAACTCGATGTTGCGTACAACACACACTATTGCATTATTCAAAGAGAACTGTACCATAGAAGCTTATGGTGTTACATTCTCCCCTCCTTCAAATAATTTCGTAGTAGAAATTTCTAGAATACTACCGCATGAAAAGACTCGGGTTGTTCTTCATCATAAGTTCCTCGGGTTCACACGTTTCCTCTTCCATCTTATGGTTTCTCCACAAGACTTTTACCAGACGAGTCATCCGGTTTCTCAGTACTTGTTCTCTCGTATCAAGAATCTTGACGGGCTCTTCGAAATAAGACAGATCAGGCTCCAGTTCTAATTCCTCATAGGTGAGTACATGCGTTGGGTCAACCATGTATTTCCTCAACAGAGATACGTGGAATACATCGTGAACTTTGGAGAGACTTGGCGGCATTGCCAATCGGTAAGCTACAACCCATTTTCATTCTAGAATTTCAAAAGTTCCGATGTACCTGGGACTCAATTTACCTTTCTTACCAAAACGTATGACTCCCTTCCATGGAGATACCTTCAGGAAAACATGATCACCGAATTGAAATTCCAAATCCTTCCTTCGATTATCAATATAACTCTTCTGCCTACTTTGAGCTATTTTGATATGGTTTTGGATTACCTTCACCTTTTCCATCGTTTCCTCCACCAGTTCTAGGCCTACAAGTTTTCTTTCACCAATGTCATCCCAACAGGTTGGTGTGAGACATCTCTTTCTATATAACCCTTCATATGGTGCCATATGAATACTTGAATGGAAGCTATTGTTATAGGAAAATTCTATGAGAGGTAAATATTGATCCCAAATACCTTGAAAGTCAAGTGATCAGGATCTCAACATGTCTTCTAAGGTTTGAATAGTTCGTTCTGATTGTCCATCTGTTTGAGGGTGGTAGGCAGTACTGAAATGAAGTTCAGTATCGAAGGCTTTCTGAAGACTTTTCCAGAATCTTGAAGTAAAATGGGGATCACGTTCAGAAAAAATCGATAGGGGTACTCCATGAAGTTTCACAACTTCATTAATATATAGTCTTGCTAGTCGTTCAAGTTGTAAATATTCCCTTATAGCAAGAAAATGTTATGACTTGGTAATATGATCAACAATGACCCATATTGCATCGTTCCTTCTGGGAGTCTTTGGTAGCCCCATGACAAATTCTGTCGTAATATTATCCCTTTTCCACTCCGGTATGAGAAGAGGTTGCATGAATCCTCCAGGCTGTTTCCTTCCAGCTTTCACTTGTTGACAAACCATACATCTTGACACAAAATCAGCAATCTCCCTCTTCTTGGTGTCCCACCAAATATGTTCCTTCAAATATCTATACATTTTGGTGCTCCCAGGGTGCATAGAGAAATTGGAACTATGAGCATCATCCAGCAATTCCCTTTTTAGATCAGGTATTTCGAGAACACAAAGCCTCTTCCCGAATTACAAAATTCCTTCTTCATACACAAAGTCTCTCAATCTCCCATCATTCTCATCTTTAATATTCTTTTGAAATTCTCTTTCTTTTCTTTGAAGTCATAAGACTTAGAGAATTCTTTCTCTGTCTTGATAGCACATGAGACAATGTCTTCGTACGACGAGAAGGATTGTGAGACTAATGCTCGACGGAGAAATGGTTCTAACCCATCAAATAAACGATCAATCTTACTTCTTGGGTTACGTATATAATCTCCAGCATACCTTGATAACCTTGTAAAGTTATCCTAATACTTCGCGACATTCTCATCTCCTTTTGTCTCAGACTCAGAAATTGTCTTTCTATATTTGCTCGATGGTCATGAGGAAAGTATTTTTCTAAGAACAGATCTTTGAACTCCCTCCATTCCATATTTGATACTTCATCATCTTCCTTTGTGTTTTGAATCAATGACCACCATTGATAAGAATATCCAGTGAGGTGGTAAACTGCCATGATAACTTTTTCCCTTTCATTATTCCCCAAAGCCTGAAATATTTTCTCTAGGGAATTTATCCATTGATCAGCTACTAATGGATTTGTACTCCCATTGAATGTTGGTGGTTGCTTCCTCATGAAGCGATCTAACATTGATCCTCCATGCTGCGGATCAGGGTGTTGTATACGGGTAAGGTTATTATTCATAACCTGAGTGAGTTGTCCCAGTATGTTGATTAGATGATCGGCAGCAGTTGCATCACCAGCTCCACTATAATTATCTTGAGTAGGAGGTCAATCCATACATGGAGTGCGTGCATTGATACAGTTTCCATTTCTTCCACTAGGCAGCATTTCAAAAAAATGGCATAAACTAGATCAGTTTATGAATCAAAATACATAATTCCATACTTATAAAACACTTAACATAAATTGAACTATTTATGGATATAATCCATAATCATAAAAATGTTTTCTTTGAGAAAGTATATACTCATAAACTCTTCATAATGATTTTTAAATAACATGAGAGTTATCCTAAGCATATCCCCCAGGAGTGTCGTAACCAAAAGTGCAGCAAGGCTTGTTGTAGTGCACCAGTTCCCATTCGAGTCTAGCTCAAAGCGGTGTTTTCGGGTTTTACCCCTAGGTACATCTGTGCCAGAGCCGCCTCTACCTGCTCGTATCTAGACAGGGATGTATTACTCGGAAAACTCACAAAATATCTATAATACCAAAATTCTAGGAAGTTCTTCTATACTAATCTTCTAAGTCCATCTTAAATCTATGTGATCTAATCAGAGTTTATCTAAATCTAGCTTCCAAGGTTTGTACTAAAATTCCTCTGATACCAACTGTAACGCCCCGACCCCAGTTACCTAGAGTCGGTGCATTATTACATAACATTGGTATGATCACAAGAAAGATAAAATCTCTAAAGAACAATTAGTTTAGTAGCCTTGGAAACACTAGATATATTCATAAAGGTTTACATTACATCATAAAAATGAAAACTACAACAACATAGTCTCCATAGTCTACACTCTTATCCCCTCATACTATCCCTGCAGGTCATTCATAATTTACTTCTTCACATCCTGGGAAAAATAAAACATAGAAAAGGGGTGAGCTCAAATGCCCAGTAAGGATAACAATATAGCGGAAACTTTCATAAATAAGAATAAACATTTAAGGCAATGTATAACTAAAACAAAAGCCATTTAAACTTTAACTTCAACATAGTATGGAAAAAATAAAATGAAATAATTCCATTTACTAATTCACATGGATATTCTACTAATCGAATAATCACATGCAATATCAATAACCACTTTCATAATGATGGAATGCATAATGCCAGACTATCATAACCACATAGCCAAGGCCTCGTGACAAGAATACAAAAAAGATTTTTTCAAGGCCTTGTGCCAAGACACTAGTTTGTCTCATGATACCTACCGATGCATCGAGGAGCTATAGCAAGCTCCACCCATCACATATTAAGTCCAATGCATTCCTCATATGAACAGGTTTAAACATAACATAAACATTCGTCTGAAAACTAGCATACAAAATGTCAATACTTTCTCCATAAACCATGAATGGTATAAAAATAACACATCCACAGTTAAACATATCACAAAACCTTCAATACAATATAGAAGTTTTGTATCATAATAAATCAACTTCAAATAAGTGTAAAATCCTTCAAAGGATGTTGACATAGATGAAATCAAAACTCTTTTTAGAGAAATATCTCTTTCTATTTTGAAATAATTTAAGAGTCATATATTTATAAAATAAAACATTTTCTTTGAAAATTTTCTTATAAGCTTTTAAGGGAAGCTTCGAAGATTTTATAATGGCGGAAAATAGCTGCACCCGCCGTATAAGTTAAAAAAAACATTCTTACCTTAATTCTGTTGAAAAGGTTAAAAAGCACCTTGTTTGGAAAATGATGGAAATATTCCTTTATAAACCTCTTATAAAAAGTAAAACAAGGGTATAAATAACTTTAACCCATATTCTTGTAAATAGTAAAAATGTTTTGAAATACATTTTTAAGAAACATGGATGTGGATGATAAAGAGATCCCAGTAGATTATTACGTATAAACAACCTCGGATAATGAAGAGATTGCGAAATAAACCCTTACCTTGTACTTTTCCTTCATTGAGGGTAGGTTAACCTATTGTATAATGGTGAAATAATTGTTATTAAATTATACAAGAATCATATACATTAATACGATATCATATATGATCTTTTAACATTGATTTGTTAATAATATCTTAGTATTATCGTTGTTTCGGGTGTTAACTTACTCGTTTTATTTTATATGTTTTGTTACGCAAGTCATGTTTGTCATGGATGGGTTGTATATTAATCATATATAGATTGATATAAAGTCTTTTATACTATTATTAGTCATCAAATTAGAATTATACTTGAATGGATATGATGGAGAATGAATCTCATCGCGTTCGTGGAGACGGTAGTCCGTACGTACGCACAAGCGACAATATCATTATTATGATATTAAAATAATATATAATTGGATGGTATATAATATATACAGAATAATTATCATGTTATATTTATTATTTACGTGAATTAAAAATCATTATTATACCCATCCAAATAATAATATATTGAATAACAATTACACCACGACGTGGAGACGGTAAGCCGTACGTACGCACGTATGGTGACATGTCATTAAAAGGATGGATAGAATACTGAATATGGTTGTACCATATTTATAATAATATTACAGTATATAGGATATACTGTATTCATTATTTTATAATGGTAATAACAAATATAGAAGAAGTAGAAGAATAAAGGAACTTGAAAAAGGGCGGTGAAATCATTACCTCTTCTTCGGGTTCTTCCTTTTGATTTGATCAAAAGGGCTCCTTAGGTTGTCTTTTTGACTATAGTAAGGCCTCTAGGATAAAGTGAGAGAAGTTTAGAGATTATTTGGGCAGATTTTGGCCGATCCAAATGGCTTTGAAGGTGTGAATTAATGAGAATGGGGAGTTCCCTTTTATAAGAGGGGTGATGGCACCTTTGGAAAAGCTAGAAATATTATTTTATAATAAATTCATATTCGGTTTCTAATGGATCCAAAGTGGATTATTTAAAGTTTAAGGTGAATATGGGTCAAAAACCACTCAACCAATAGAATTTAGATAGTTTTGGGTCATTATATTAACCTTATCTTTTAGTTTTAACTCTTAGTTAATTAGTTTGACACTTACCATGTCACTTTGTATTTTTATATTATATAGTTAATAAACATACTATATACCTCCAAGAGACCCCCAAGTGGTCCATTAATGATACACCTATCATGTTATAAGTCTTTTGGCCGAACCTTAGATTTTTAGGAATTGAATATCAATTAATAATATAATATTTTTTTTAAAAACTCTTTTATATAAATTTTGACACTATTTGTAAAATTGATTTTTGTGAAAATAATAACAGAATGATTACTTCGAAAAAAAAGTTAATTTAATCATTACTAACATGTCATATTAACCTAGAAAATTATTTTAATTCATAAAAAGTCTCAAATTATATTTATTTGGGTATTTATAATATCAATTATTTTAATTTTTCACTATTATGGTAATTACTGCATCATCATTGTGTCATAAATAAATTAAATTATTTAATGTCTAAAAGGTATAAATAAAATACCATTATGTAGGAAATCTTTTTAGATTTATAATGAATATTTAAAATTGAATTTACCTTATGTATAACCTTATATTAAAAATGTTTCAGTAAATAAACTTTGATTTTAACTCTTTTAACTCTTCTTTGAATTAAATAATAATAAATGTCATAATCTAATCCAAGTGGACCTAAATGATAATATTTTATTCCTAAGGTTGTTTTTGGTCAAAATAAGCTTATCCAATAGAATTAGGACAAGTGTTAGGGTAATATTAATATCATTTTTACCCTTAATTACCCAATTTACTTTTAAACGTGGTAAATAAAAGGAAAAAGTTACTATTCACCAAAAATTATTTTCATCTCAATGAACCACATTTTAGTCCTTGATATTAACCATTTGTCTCGGATTTTCGAAATTCCACTCACAGAAGCGGTAAAATTAAGTTTTATGAAAAATTCAGTTTTTTAACTACCACTTAGTGGTTTCACTATTCATCAAAAAATGAAGTTTTTCAGAAAAATACCAAAAATTCAACCTAGGATAATTTCGATATTCCGAATCCAAAAATAAAGTCCATTTTGAAAAATAAAATTTATAAATTTCAAAAAGTGGGCATTACTATTCATAATGATTAGTTTGATTGGTTGTGATGTGTTAGAACTCGATGTTGCGTACAACACACGCTATTTCATTATTCAGAGAGAAGCGTACCGTAGAAGCTTGAGGTGTTAAAATTATGGTGATGGTGATGACCATTTACAAAGAAGATTATGTTGAAGAATTGAGGTTGTGATTGGATTGGAATAGGATGTGTTGATGGATGGTTAGTGGTGAATAACAGATGGTTTCTGTTGTGTGATGGTTATGTTGTGGTGATGACTTAATGGTGGGACGTGCCATGTTTATTACAATATTGATGTGTTTTTTGTGGTGGAATTTTTTTAGATTCCTAATGGCTATGAAATATGATTATTAATAATAAAATGGGAATGACATCAGCTGAAATTAAATATGCTTGGGATGGAATACAATATGTGGTAATTGTTTAAAAAATTGAATATTGATGAATAGGAATAAATGTGGGTGATGAAAATAGGGGTTTTTCAATAAATATGGAATTAAATGGATATTAAATGGATCTTGGTTGATAAATTGAAAAATATAGAAATTGGTTGAATCTTTAAATGAAAGAGAGGAATTATGGGCTGTGTGTGGCTGTTTTGTGTAGTGAGTAGCATTTTGTGGTGGCAACAGTTGGTGAAAGGTATTTTTGAGTGATTCAGTAATGGGTTGAAAATGTATTTAGATATATATACATGCTATTTTATTATTTTAATAAAAATTTAATTGTTTTGGATCTATAATACTTGATAAATCATGATAATATTATTTTTTATACTTGTTATTACAGTTTGGTTTTTATTGTGAAATTATTGAGAGAAAATATAGTGCTAATTGGGTATGTTTTAGAACTAGGATATAAGGACATCATCCACCAAAATGGTCTTTATAAAATTATTTTCTATCACATCCACTATGTTTTATATAATATCCAAACTTATTCCTTGTTATGATGACCCACTAAAAAAACTCAATTGAAATGAATTGATCAGACCCTAAGCAAACTAAATTGTACCAAACCAACCTAAATATTCTTGAAAATTATTGAATTGAACCTATCAACCCTTTACACACTAAAACCCAAATGAACTAGAAAATACAATCTATATAATAACCAAACCAACTTGACCAAACCAACTGAACTAAATTGGAATGAATTTATTTCACCCAAGTAGACTTGATTAGACCCTAAAAACACTAAACTGTATCAAATTGAACTAAAATAAAAATATGTGAATTAAATTGAACATAACTAAAATAAATTCTATTATAAGGATAAAAAATTAACTGAGTTGAAAAATATTTAATAAAACTCATAGTTATTAATAATGTCTGTCATGGCATGCTATTGCACCATGACTTGCCACAGAGACCGTTGCACCTTAGGATGCCTACAGAATAGCCCAGTTGGGATGTAGCACTGTGGTGTGTGCTATGTTGCTTTATGGTGTAGTGTGGCATTTCATGAACCGTGGAACCATATTAGTTTTTTTGAACATTTTTAACTAGCCAACCCAAACCCTATTAAAATTCTTTATTAAAACATTGTTTCTAGTAAGTGATTCCCCTCTTCCTCCCTCAACTATGTATGATACATCGATCAAGTGTTGTGACTAAAAACAACCAACAACCTTAACACTTCATCAAAATTCTTCTCGCAATCGAATTACAATGATTTGTTATTTGAATGGCTTAAGGTTATTTATTAACAATAGATTATTGTTCAAAATAACTTTTCCTAATTTTTTTGAAAAAAATTAGTTATTTATATTTTTATTATTACTAATAGTTTTGTTATCTAAATTATTATTTATTATTATTTTAATAAGATAATATGACTTTTATACTCCATGATTTAACATTTCCATGCATTATGCACCGCATAATGCACTTTTGAGCCAAGGACCCTTGTCATCGTTGAGTGTCATGCACCATAAATTACTATGATAAAACCCTAATTGGCATGCACCGACCCAATCCAAATAAAATTACCATACCCAATCAATATCATGGTATTATATTTATAATTGAATTCAATATCATGGTTTTATATTTATATTATTTTATTATGTATATATATATTGTCTTTTATAATATGATTCTCATATAGAGTTGTGTGTTAATTATGGTTTCATATAAAGTGAATAATTCTTGTTTAATTAATTATATTTTTGATTAAACTTAAATATTATTTAATTGTTTTATGAAATGACTTATATAAATTTTCTTACATAATGTATAAAAGTTGGATGTATGAAACCAATCAGAACATAAGTCATTTTCAAAACAAGTTTGAGAGATTTTTAGATTTTTCATTTGACAATGTTTTGGATAGTGGTCACATACACTTCCCATGTTATAATTGTGTTGAAATACATTGGTTGAGATATGAAGAATCTAGCTAACATATAACCAAATATGGTTTTTGAACAAACTACTATTTATGGTATCACAATGGGGAGAAAATGGAATCTCAAAATATTGATGATCCAAATGAGAGGAATAGATTAGATAATTTGTTATATAACTGGTTTCTATTTATTCTTCATCATGAGAAAGAAAGGATGTCAACCAAATAAGAATTATATATGAGAACACATGATGTGTGTAATGAAAAAGGTGATATTGATAGGGTGAAAAATTGAATTATGGTTCCATGACTCTAGTATATTGGCAATGTGGTAAAATTAAAAATCTGGAAATTTTAATCTGATTATTTTATGGGAAAACCATGTATAGGATTTCTAATACATTCATCGATTATAATCTTACCATGATGAAGGAATTACTTCCAGATGATGTAGATATTCCCTCAAACCACTATAAGGAATGTATATTATTTGAGGAACTTGGATTTTTAAATACAAAATCAATGTTTTCTTGAAAGATTACATCTTATTCTAGGAGGAAAAAACTGAATGAAATGATTGTATAAAATGTGGTACATTATGATGGAGGCCAAAAGTTGATGGAACACCATCCCGTGTTCTATATAAAGTAATGTGGAACTTTTCATTGATCTATAGACTCCATAATCTTTTCATGTCTGATAAAATTTCAACAAAAATGTGATGACATTATAGCAAGAGAAAGAATAATAATGATGGGTTGGTTCAACCTGAAGATGGATTTTCGTGGTATATATTTGATGCTCAATATCCGTATTTCTTAGTTAACGTGCATAATGTGAGACTGGTACTTTCATGTTATAGTTTTAATCTGTTTGGGTATATTCTTACTTCTCACAACACAAGGATGGTTTTCATACAAATTTATAACCTTCCCCCATGGTTGAGTATTAAAAACCTTTCAATTTCATGAGTATACTCATATCTGTCCCTTTTGATCTCAGAAATGATATAGAAATATACATGAAACCTTTAATAAAGAAGTTAAAACTTATTGAGGATGTGGGTGTGTTCACATATGATTCATGTTTAAAAGACATATTTTAGATGCATTCAACACTTATTTGGATGATCAATAATTTTAATGCTTATAATATGATGGTTGGATAGAGTATGATGGAAAAAATATCATATCCTATTTTTATGAAGAAGACATGATCTAGAATACTGAAATATCACCATAGGTTAAGTTTTATGGGGCATCGACAATTCTTTCCAATAGACCATCCATATAGAAATAATCATCAAAGATTTGACAATACCATAGAGACCAACGATCCACCTCTATATTTTTCTATAACTGATGTACTTAATGAATTGAAATATTTCATTTTTCTCATTTGAGAAGGGTCAAATGAAATTTAGAAAGAAGAAGAATGTTCTATTGAAACTTATTACAATTATAATAAGAGGGGTACTATCATTGAGTTTCCTTATTATTCAACCAATTTTACATCATTTCATAGATGTAATGAATATTGAAAAGAATATATGTTAAATGTTTCTTTAAATTCTTCTAAATGTCAAAGGAAATGTAACACATGATTTATGATCTTAGAGTGACTTGGTGGATTAGGGAATCAGACCAGAATTGAAACCTCTATATATTAGTGAAAATAAATGGAAAGTTCCATTTGATTCTTATGTGATGAAACTTGTAGAAAAAAAAAATTAGAAGTAATAGATACAATTAAAGTTCATGATGGGTATTTAAGAAATATATCAAAATGGGCCAACAGAAGAGAGTTGAAGGTGAAATATTTTAAGACTCATGATTATCACATCCTTATGCATTAGTTGATTCCAAAAACAATTTTTCATCTTTTTTCCAATAATATAAGGGTGTCAGTTATTCAGTTGTTCGATTTATTTATTTATCTTTGTTCAAAGAATTTTTACCAGTCTTTCTTTCTAAAAATTTCAGTAGAGGCACCATTAATTTTGTGTGAGTTAGATAAAATATTTTATCCATAATTTTTCACATGCATGTTGCATCTAACTGTCCATCTTCCAACCGAAATACATCTTGGAGGACCTATTTCTTTTCATAGGATTTTCCAACTTAAATAAATATGTACACATTGAATTCTTATGTCTAGAATAAGAATCATACTGAATGTCCTATTGGGAATGGTTACTTGGCTCATGAATGTATGGATTTATTCTCAATGTATTTGTCTGATATTACTATGAGAATTAACAGAACAATTAGAAATGAAGAAGAATATTATGAGAAAATTGAACTCAGTTTTCCATCACTTCCTCAAATAAGAGGAATTTCTAGATCATATACATTGACAACATTAATCCTTGAAGAGTAGGAGATGACACATTTCATAGTTTTGGTCAACTGTGATTTGTTTTATGACTACATCAAGTAAGTAAATTGAACATATATATCTTCTATCATCTCATGTAATTTTATATATCTATTAAAATATCTATATTTTTATCTATAGGGAACATAAACAAATGATAAATAGAAAGCATCATTATTTATCTTTGAGAAGGAGAGAGACTTAATATAAAAAATATTTTTATGCTTTGTTGAAATTTAAGGTAGAAATATTAATGTAATAAATTAATAAATTCAATATTTAATTAAGTTTAATATTCATTTATATTTCAGGTAATGAGTTTTCATACTGAATCTATCTCTAATGTAACGGCCCAACTCCAGTTACCCAGAGTCGGTGCATTATTACATAACATTGGGATTATCACAAGAAAGATCAAATCTCGAAAGACCGATTAGTTTAGTAGCCTTGGAAACACTAGATATATTCATAAAGTTTTACATTACATCATAAAAATGAAAACTACAACAACATAGTCTCCATAGTCCACACTCTTATCCCCTCATACTATCCATGCAGGTCATTCATAATTTATTTCTTCACATCCTGGGAAAAATAAAACATAGAAAAGGGGTGATCTCAAATGCCCAGTAAGGATAACAATATAGTGGAAACTTTCATAAATAAGAAAAAACATTTAAGGCAATGTATAACTAAAACAAAAGCCTTTTAAACTTGAACTTCAATATAGTATGGAAAAAATAAAACGAAATAATGCCATTTACTTATTTACAAGGATATTCTACTAATCGAATATTCACATGCAATATCAATAACCACTTTCATAATGATGGAATGCATAATGCCAGACTATCATAACAACATAGCCAAGGCCTCGTGCTAAGACTACAAATAAGATTTTTCCAAGGCCTTGTGCCAAGACACTAGTTTGTCTCATGAGACCTACTGATGCATCGAGGAGCTATAGCGGGCTCCACCCGTCACATATTAAGTCTAATGCATTCCCATATGAAAAGGTTTAAACATAACATAAACATTCATATTAAAACTAGCATATGAAATGTAAATACTTCATTCATAAACCATGAATGGTATAAAAATAACACATCCATAGTCAAACATATCACAAAACCTTCAATACAATATAGAGATTTTGTATCATAAAAAATCAACTTCAAATAAGCGTAAAATCTATCAAAGGATGTTGACATAGAAGAAATCAAAACTCTTTTTAGAGAAATATCTCTTTCTATTTTGAAATCATTTAAAAGTCAAATAATTATAAAATAAAACATTTACTTTGAAAATTTTCTTATAAGCTTATAAGGGAAGCTTCGAAGATTTTATAACGTCGGAAAATAGCCGCACCCTCCGTATATGTTAAAAAAACATTCTTACCTTAATTTTGTCGAAAAAGTTAAAAAGCACCTTGTTTGGAAAATGATAGAAAGATTCCTTTATAAAATTCTTATAAAAAAGTCGAACAAGGGTATAAATGACTTTAAACCATATTCTGTAAAATAGTAAGAATGTTTTGAAATACATTTTTAAGAAACATGGATGTGTATGATAAAGGAATCGCAGTAGATTATTACATATAAACAACCTCGGATAATGAAGAGATTGCGAAATAAACCCTTACCTTGTACTTTTCCTTGGTTTGGGGTAGGTTAAACTCCTGTATAATGGTGAAATAATTGTTATTAAATTATAAAAGAATCATATACATTATTATGATATCATATATGATCTTTTAACATTTCTTTGTTAACAATATCTTAATATTATTGTCGTTTCGGGTGTTAACATACTCATTTTATTTTATATGTTTTGTTATGTAAGACATGTTTGTTTTGGATAGGTTGTATATTATTCATATCCAGAATTATATTAAGTCCTCAAACATTATTATTAATCTTCAAATGAGAATTAGACTTGAATGGATACGATGGAGAATGAATCTCATCGCGTTCGTGGAGACAGTAGTCCGTACGTATGTACGAGCGACAATATCATTATTTTGATATTAAAATAAAATATAATTGGATGGTATATCATATATACAGAATAATTATCATTTTATATTTATTATTTACATGAATTACAAATCATTATTATACCCATCCAAATAATAATATATTGAATAACAATTACACCACGACGTGGAGACGGTAAGTCGTACGTACGCACCTATGGTGACATGTTATTCAAAGGATGGATAGAATACTGAATATGGTTGTACCATATTTATAATAACATCACAGTATATATAAGATACTAGATTTATTATTTTAGAATGGGAAAGAAAGAAGAAGTTGAAGAAGAAAGGAACATGAAAGAGGGTGGTGAAAACATTACGTCTTCTTCAGGTTCTTCCTCTTGATTTGATCAAAAGGGATCCTTAGGTTGGATTTCTGACTAAAAGAAGGCCTCTAGGATGAAGTGAGGGAAGTTGAGAGAGTATTTGGGCAGAGTTTTGCCGAGCCAAATGGCTTTGAAGGTGTGAATTAATAAGAAGGGGGAGTTCCCTTTTATAAGAGGGGGGAGGGGCACCTTTGAAAAGCTAGCAATATTATTTGATAATAAATTCATATTCAGTTTTTAATGGCTCCAAAGTGGATTATTTAAAGGTTAAGGTGGGTATGGGTCGAAAACCACTCATCCAATAGAATTTAGACAGGTTTGGGTCATTATATTGACCTTATCTTTTTAGTTTTAACTCTTAGTTAATTAGTTTGACACTTACCATGTCACTTTATATTTTTATATTATATAGTTAATAAACTTACTATATACCTCCAAGAGACCCCCAAGTGGTCCATTAATTTTACACATATAATTATATAATTCTCTTGGCCGAACCTTATATTTTTAGGAATTGAATATAAATTAATAATATAATATTTGTTTTAAAAACTCTTTTATGTCAATTTTGACGCTATTTGGAAAATTGATTTTTTTTAAAATCATAACAGAATTATTACTTCGAAAAACGTTAATTAAATAATTCCTAACATTTCATATTAACCTATAAAATTAGTGTAATTCATAAAAAGTCTAAAATTATATTTATTTGGGTATTTATAATATCAATTATTTTAATTTTTCACTGTTATGGTAATTACTGCATTATCATTGTGTCATAAATAAATTAAATTATTTATTGAATAAAAATTATAAATAAAATATCATTATGTAGGAAATATTTTTATCTTTCTAATGAATATTTATAATCGAATTTATATTATTTTTAACCCTATATGAAAAATGTTTTAGTAAATAAACTTTGATTTTAACTCTTTTAACTCTTCTTTGAATTAAATAATAATAAATGTCCTAATCTGATCCAAGTTGACCTAAATGATAATATTTTATTCCTAAGGTTGTTTTGGGTCGAGATACACTTGTCCAATAGAATTAGGACATGTGTTTGGGTAATATTAATATCATTTTTACCCTTAATTACCTTATTTACTTTTAACCGTGGTAAATAAAAGTAAAAAGTTACTATTCACCAAAAATTATTTTCATCTCATTAAAACACATTTTACTCCTTGATATTAACCATGTCTCTCGGATTTTTGAAATTCCACTCACAGAAGCGGTAAAATTATGTTTTATGAAAAATTTAGTTTTTTAACTACAACTTCGTGGTTTCACTATTCATCAAAAAATGAAGTTTTTCAGAAAAATACCAAAAATTCACCCTAGGCTAATTTTGATATTCCGAATCCAAAACTGAAGTCCATTTTGAAAAATAAAATTTATAAATTTCAAAAAGTGGGTATTACTATTCATAACGATTAGTTTGATTGGTTGTGGTGTGTTAGAACTCGATGTTGCGTACAACCCACGGTATTGCATTATTCAAAGAGAAGTGTATCGTAGAAGCTTGGGGTGTTACATGCTCCCCTCCTTCAAATAAGTTCATCCTCAAAATTTCTAGAATACTACCGCATGAAAAGACTTGGTTGGTTCTTCATCATAAGTTCCTCGGGTTCCCACGTTGCCTCTTCCATCTTATGGTTTCTCCACAAGACTTTTACCAGACGAGTCGTCCGGTTTCTCAGTACTTGTTCTCTCGTATCAAGAATCTTGACGGGATCTTCGCAATAAGATAGACCGGGTTCCAGTTCTAATTCCCCATAGGTGAGTACATGCATTGGGTCAGGCATGTATTTCCTCAACAGAGATATGTGGAACACATCGTGAACTTTGGAGAGATTTGGCAGCATTGCCAAATGGTAAGCTACAACCCCAATTCATTCTAGAATTTCGAAAGGTCCGATGTACCTGGGACTCAATTTACCTTTCTTACCAAAATGTATGACTCCCTTCCATGGAGATACCTTCAGGAAAACATGATCACTGACTTGAAATTCCAAATCCTTCCTTCGATTATCGGCATAGCTATTCTGCCTACTTTGAGCTGCTTTGATATGGTTTTGGATTAACTTCACCTTTTCCATTGTTTCCTCCACCAGTTCTAGGTCTACAAATTTTTGTTCACCAACGTCATCCCAACAGGTTGGTGTGCGACATCTATTTCCGTATAACGCTTCATATGGTGCCATCTGAATACTCTAATGGAAGCTATTTTTATAGGAAAATTCTACCATAGTTAAATATTCATCCCACATACCCTGAAAGTCAAGTAAGTAGTATCTCAACATGTCTTCTAAGGTTTGAATAGTTCTTTCTGATTGTCCATTTGTTTGAGGGTGGTAGGCAGTGCTCAAATGAAGTTCAGTATCCAAGGCTTTCTAAAGACTTTTCTAGAATCTTGAAGTAAAATGGGGATCACGATCAGAAACAATTGATAGGGGTACTCCATGAAGTCTCACAACTTCATTAATATATATTCTTGCTAGTCGTTCAAGTGGTAAATCTTCTCTTATAGCAAGAAAATGTGCTGAATTGGTAAGATGATCAACAATGACTCATATTGCAACGTTCCTTCTAGGAGTCTTTGGTAGCCCCATTACAAAGTCCATCGTAATATTGTCCCATTTCCACTCTGGTATGGGAAGAGGTTGCATGACTCCTCCAAGCTGTTGCCTTCCAGCTTTCACTTGTTGACAAACCACACATCTTGAAACAAAATCGGCAATCTCCCTCTTCATGTTGTCCCACCAAAAATGTTCCTTCAAATCTTTGTACATTTTGGTGCTCCTAGGGTGTATAGAGAAATTGGAACTATGAGCATCATCCAGCAATTCTCTTTTAAGATCAGGTATATCGGGAACACAAAGCCTCTTCCCGAATTTCAAAATTCCTTCTTCATACACAAAGTCTCTCAATCTCCCATCATTCACAGCTTTAATCTTCTTTTGAAATTCTTCATCATCGGCCTGAGAACTCTTAATCCTTTCTAGTAAAGATGGTTTGGAAACCATTTGAAAAAGCATTGATGTTTCACCTTCCCTGGTTATTCCCATGTCCATCTTCACTAGATCCATGAAAATTGGATCCCTTTTAATTCTCATATTGTTCAAAACTCCATGATCTTTTCTGCTCAAATCATCTTCCACCTTGTTTGCTTTCCCCGGGTGGTAGTGTATCATACAATCATTATCCTTGAGTAATTCAAGCCATCTCCTTTGCCTCATGTTGAGTTCTTTTTGTGAGAAAATATAATTCAAACTCTTTTGATCAGTATAAATCTCACATTTTTCACCATAGAGGTAGTGCCTCCATATCTTCAAAGCAAAGATCACAACTGCTAACTCGAGATCATGAGTAGGATAGTTTTGTTCATTAATTTTCAACTGTCGTGATGCATAGGCAATAACCCTATCATTCTACATAAGGACACAACCAAGTCCTTTCTTCGATGCATCACTATAAATAACGAACCCATCATTCCCCGATGGTGGAGTAAATATAGGATCAGTGACTAATATTCTATTTAGTTATTCTCCACATTCTCCACACTCTTTTGTCCAAACAAATTTAACCCCTTTACGTGTGAGCTTTGTTAATGGTTTAGCCAACCGGGAAAAATTCTAGACAAAACGTCGATAATAACCTGCTAAACCAATAAAACTACATACCTCAGTTATACTCGTTGGTACATGACATTCTTGGATTGCCTTTGTCTTTGAAGGATCAACGGAAATTCCATCCTTAGAGACAATATGGCCAAGAAAAGAAATCTCCTGAAGCCAGAATTCACACTTGCTAAACTTCCCATATAATTCATGTCTTCTCAGATTCTTCAGGATAATGCACAAGTGATTTTCATGATCTTCGTAGCTTTTGGAGTATACCAAGATATCATCAATAAATACCACCACAAATTCATCAAGATATTCCTTGAAAACTCTATTCATGAGATCCATGAATACAGAGAGTTCATTAGTCAATCCAAAAGGTATTACTGTAAACTCATAATGGTCGTACCTGGTTCGAAATGCTGTCTTCAGAATTTCTTCCTTCTTCACACACAACTGATGGTATCCAGATCGAAGGTCAATCTTTGAAAATTATTGAGATCCATGCAGTTGGTCAAATAAATCATCAATGAGAGGTAGGGGAAACTTGTTCTTTATTGTTATAGCATTGATCTCCCTGTAGTAGTTACATAACCTCATAGATCCATTTTTCTTTTTAACAAAAAGAACAGGGGCTCCCCATGGAGAAACACTAGGGAGAATAAATCCTTTATTAATAAATTCCTATAGTTTTTTTATTTAGTTAAACTAATTCTATAGTGGCCATTCTATAAGGGGTCTTCGATATAGGCCTTGATCCAGGAATTAAATCAATGGAAAACTCAACTTCTCATTCTGGAGGATGTCCAGGTAAATCTTCCAGAAACACATCTACATATTTTTTCACAATAGGTACATCATCTATTTGAACATTCCTTTCCTCACCCACAATCATTTCATTCTCTTCCTCCCTAATAATTGAATTTATTTGAGCTATTGGGGGTGGATCTAGATAAGAATTAGGTGGTGATGATTCTACTCTAAAGATAAGGTGTTCCTTATCATCATCATCAAAAATCATAACCTCCTTCTTATTACAATAAATCTTCGCATCATGATCTGAAATACAGTCCATACTGAGGATTATATCAAACTCAATCATAGGTATGACGATGAGATCAGCAGATAAAGAACATTTATGTGCTCTAATGGGGACTGATTCACAAAACCCTTGTTAAATCAAATCCCTTGTTAAATCAAATTGGAAATATCTAATTTTCTTAGAAAACTGGGAAGATATGAAAGAATACGATGATCTAGAATCAAATAATGCATTTTCTAAACTTGAGGAAACCATTAAATTACCTGCCACCACATCTTTCAGAGCTTCTACCTCAGCAGTAGTGATAGAATAATCTCGACCTTGATCCCTTGGACTTTTCTGAGGTAATTTCCCCTGACTCTTAGGACATTCATTTGCATAATGTCCCATCTCCCTGCAATTTTAGCACTGAACATCGGTATGTTTCTTCTTCCCTTTGAAATCACGAGCTTAGTGGCCTTTTTCACCACACTTGTAACAGACACTCATTCCCTTCAAGAAAGTACCAGGGTGTTTCTTCCTACATTTACCATAGGATTAATATTCAACCTTTCCCTTCTTCCACTTATTTCCATTCCCAGATTGATCAGTAGATCTCTTCTTCTCTTGATTTGCTTTAAAGTCATAAGACTTAAAGAATTCATTTTCTATCTTGATAGCACATGAGACAATGTCTTCGTACGATGAGAAGGATTGTGAGACTAATGCTCGATGGAGAAATGGTTTTAACCCATCAAAGAAATGATCAATCTTACTTCTTGGGTTACATATATAATCTCAAGCATACTTGTAAAGTTAGCATCATACTTTGTGACATTCTCATCCTCCTCTTTTCTCAGACTCAGAAATTTCCTATCCACATCTGCTCGATGGTCACGAGGAAAGTATTTTTCTAAAAACAGATCTTTGAACTCCCTCCATTCCATATTTTATACTTCATCATCTTGTTTCGTGTTTTGAATCAATGACCACCATTGATCAGCATCTCCAGTGAGGCGGTAAACTACCATGATAACTTTTTCCCTTCCACTACTTCCAAATCCTGAAATATTTTCTCTCAGGAACTTATCCATTGTTCAGCTACTAATGGATTTGTACTCCCATTTAATGTTGGTGGTTGATACCTCATGAAGAGATCTAACATTGATCCTCCACGCTGTGGATCAGGGTGCTCCATATGGGTAAGGTTATTTTTCATAACCTGAGTGAGTTGTCCCAGTATGGTGATTAGTTGATCAGCACCAGTTGCATCAACAGCTCCACTATAATTATCTTGATCAAGAGGGAAATCCCTACATGGAGTGCATACATTGATACAGTTTCCATTTCTTCCACTTGGCTCCATTTCTAAACAATGGCATACACTAGATCAGTTTATGAATCAAAATACATAATTCCATACTTATAAAACACTTAACATAAATTGAACTATTTATGGATATAATCCATAATCATAAAAATGTTTTCTTTGAGGAAGTATATACTCATAAACTCTTCATAATGATTTGTAAAGAAAATGAGAGTTATCCTAAGCATATCCCTCAGGAGTGTCGTAACCAAGAGTGCAGCAAGGCCCATTGTCATGTACCAGTTCCTATTCGAGTCTAGCTCAAAGCAGTGTTTTCAGGTTTTACCCCTAAGTACATCTGTGCCAGAGCCGCCTCTACCTGATCGTATCCAGACAGAGATTTATTGCTCGGAAAACTCACAAAATCTCTACAATACCAAAATTCTAGGAAGTTATTTTATACTAATCCTCAATGTCCATCTTAAATCTATGTGCTATAATCAGAGTTTATCTAAATCTAGATTCCAAGGTCTGTACTAAACTTCCTCTGATACCAACTGTAATGCCCCGACCCTAGTTACCCAGAGTCGGTGCATTATTACATAACATTGGCATGATCACAAGAAATATCAAATCTCAAAAGACCGATTAGTTTAGTAGCCTTGGAAACACTAGATATATTCATAAAGTTTTACATTACATCATAAAAATGAAAACTACAACAACATAGTCTCCATATTCCACACTCTTATCCCCTCATACTATCCCTACAGGTCATTCATAATTTACTTCTTCACATCCTGGGAAAAATAAAACATTGAAAAGGGGTGAGCTCAAATGCCCAGTAAGGATAACAATATAGAGAAAACTTTCATAAATAAGAATAAACATTTAAGGAAATGTATAACTAAAACAAAAGCCTTTTAAACTTGAACTTCAACATAGTATGGAAAAAATAAAATGAAATAATTCCATTTACTTATTCACATTGATATTATACTAATCGAATATTCACATTCAATATCTATAACCACTTTCATAATGATGGAATGGATAATGCCAGACTATCATAACCACACAGCCAAGGCCTCATTTCAAGACTACAAATAAGATTTTGCCAAGGCCTTGTGCCAAGACACTAGTTTGTCTCATGAGACCTACCGATGCATCAAGGAGCTATAGCGGGATCCACCCATCACATATTAAGTCCAATGCATTCCCATATGAAAAGGTTTAAACATAAATAAACATTTGCATTAAAACAAGCATACGAAATGTAAACACTTCATCCATAAACCATGAATGGTATAAAAATAACACATCCATAGTCAAACATATCACAAAACCTTCAATACAATATAGAAGTTTTGTATCATAATAAATCAACTTCAAATAAGCGTAAAATCTATCAAAGGATGTTGACATAGATGAAATAAAAACTCTTTTTAGAGAAATATCTCTTTCTATTTTGAAATCATTTAAAAGTCACATAATTATATAATAAAACATTTACTTTGAAAATTTTCATATAATCTTGTAAGTGAAGCTTCAAAAATTTTATAACGGTGGAAAATAGCCGCACCCATCGTATAAGTTAAAAAAACATTCTTACCTTAATTTTGTCGAAAAGGTTAAAAAGCACCTTGTTTGGAAAATGACAGAAAGATTCCTTTGTAAAATTCTTCTAAAAAAATTCAAAAAAGGGTATAAATGACTTTAACCCATATTCTATAAAATAGTAAGAATTTTTTGAAATACATTTTTAAGAAACATGGATGTGGATGATAAAGAAATCCCAGTAGATTATTACGTATAAACAACCTCAGATAATGAAGAGATTGCGAAATAAACCCTTACCTTGTACTTTTCCTTGGCTGGGGGTAGGTTAACCTCCTTTATAATGGTGAAATAATTGTTATTAAATTATACAAGAATCATATACATTATTATGATATCATATATGATCTTTTAACATTGCTTTGTTAATAATATCTTAATATTATTGTCGTTTCGGGTGTTAACACACTCATTTTATTTTATATGTTTTGTTATGTAAGACATGTTTGTTATGGATAGTTTTTATATTATTCATATACAGAATGATATTAAGTCCTTAAACATTATTGTTAATCTTCAAATGAGAATTATACTTGAATGGATATGATGGAGAATGAATCTCATTGCGTTCGTGGAGACGGTAGTTCGTACATACGCACGAGCGACAATACCATTCTTTTGATATTAAAATAATATATAATTGGATGTTATATCATATATAAAAGAACATTATCATGTTATATTTATTATTTACATGAATTAAAAATCATTATTATACCCATCCAAATAATAATATATTGAATAACAATTACACCACGACGTGGAGACGGTAAGCCGTACGTACGCATGTATGGTGACATGTTATTCAAAGGATGGATATAATACTGAATATGGTTGTACCATATTTATAATTACATCACAGTATATATAATATACTTGATTTATTATTTTAGAATGGGAAAGAAAGAAGAAGTTGAAGAAGAAAGGAACTTGAAAGAGGGTGGTGAAAACATTACCTCTTCTTCGGGTACTTCCTTTTGATTTGATCAAAAGGGCTCCTTAGGTTGGATTTATGACAAATTAAGGCCTCTAGGATGAAGTGATGGAAGTTTATAGAGTATTTGGGCAGAGTTTGGCCGAGCCAAATGGCTTTGAGGGTGTGAATTAATGAGAAGGGGGAGTGCCCTTTTATAAGAGGGGTGCCGGGCACCTTTGGAAAAGCTTGAAATATTATTTTATAATAAATTCATATTCGGTTTCTAATAGCTCGAACATGGATTATTTAAATTTTAAGGTTGGTATGGGTTGAAAACCACTCAACAAATAGAATTTAGACAGGTTTGGGTCATTATATTAACCTTATCATTTAGTTTTAACTCTTAGTTAATTAGTTTGACACTTACCATGTCACTTTGTATTTTTATATTATATAGTTAATAAACTTACTATATACCTCCAATATATCCCCAAGTGGTTCATTAATGATACACATATCATGATATAAGTCTCCTGGACAAACCTTAGATTTTTAGGAATTGAATATCAATTAATAATATAATATTTGTTTTAAAAACTCTTTTATGTCAATTTTGACACTATTTGGAAAATTGATTTTTGTGAAAATCATAACAGAATGATTACTTAGAACAAAGTTAATTAAATCATTCCTAACATGTAATATTAATCTAGAAAATTAGTTTAATTCATAAAAAGTCTCAAATTATTTTTATTTGGGTATTTATAATATCAATTATTTTAAATTTTCACTATTATGTTAATTACTGCATCATCATTGTGTCATATATAAATTAAATTATTTATTGTATAAAAATTATAAATAAAATATAATTATGTAGGAACTCGTTTTATCTTTCTAATTAATGTTTATAATCGAATTTATCTTATGTGTAGCCCTATATTAAAAATGTTTTATTAAATAAACTTTGATTTTGACTCTTTTAACTCTTCTTTGAATTAAATAATAATAAATGTCCTAATCTAATCCAAGTGGACCTAAATGATAATATTTTATTCCTAAGGTTGTTTTTGGTCGAGATACACTTGTCCAATAGAATTAGGACATGTGTTTGGGTAATATTAATATAATTTTTACCCTTAATTACCCTATTTACTTTTAACCGTGGTAAATAAAAGTAAAAAGTTACTATTCACCAAAAATTATTTTCATCTCATTGAACCACATTTTACTCTTTGATATTAACCGTGTCTCTCATATTTTCGAAATTCCACTCACAGAAGCGGTAAAATTAATTTTTATGAAAAATTAAGTTTTTTAACTACCACTTAGTGGTTTCACTATTCATCAAAAAATGAAGTTTTTCAGAAAAATAACAAAAATTTACCCTAGTATAATTTCGATATTCCGAATCCAAAAATGAAGTCCATTTTGAAAAATGAAATTTATACATTTTAAAGAGTGGGTATTACTATTCATAATGGCTAGTTTGATTGGTTGTGGTGTGTTAGAACTCGATGTTGCGTACAACACACACTATTGCATTATTCAAAGAGAAGCGTATCATAGAAGCTTGGGGTGTTACATCTAAGGAAATAAGAGCTTTGGATTTTGGTCCTAATACCATGGTTCATGACTATAAATCAATTATGATCAACAGGTACTAATTTATTATCACTGAACGATAAAAGAACTTGATAACACAACATGATGGAGTTATGAGAATTTCCACAACAAACTGTTATGCCAGTGCATTAGATAGTAGACCTTGATATGAAAATGTGTCTTATTATGGAGTCATTGAATAAATAATAATATTGGATTATTAATCTCATGGTCAAGTCATTATGATTAAATATTAGTGGTCTGTTTCGATGACAAGTCAGGGCACATTTATTGATGACTATGGATTTTGAGTTATTGACATGACTCATGCTCTTGCTACCAATGAACCATATTTAATGGAATCAATGGAGAAGAATGTTTTTTATATCAAATATCATCTTCAACCTGAATTTGTGGTCATTATTAAAGTAATTCCAAGAGATATTTTTTATGGTGGTGATGATGGAATTAAAACCATTCCTTCCACCATTGGCCTTGATCCATTTATTACTTATGATGATTCAAATAGCTCAATTTTAAGAGTTGATTATGAACCTGAAGTTATGCTGGGAAATATATTGAATCATCAATTAGTGTTCGCAGTTCTTTTGGTTTAGCTCGACTTGGGTTATTAAGGTTGGTAGTATTCAAATTGATTTACTATTTATTACAAATATTTTGTATCCAACTTGACATTTATGTGCATTTTTAATATTTATTGGTTGTAGTTTTCATTGAGTTTCATTTTATAATATTAAATTTGATTATATTAAAACCTATGAAACTAAACACAAAAAAAATAATTAAATTATAATAAAAAACTAGAGGAATTGAATTGGACGTATTAAACTAATTGATATGGAAACAAAAACAACTGAAAATAATGACCTCACTGAAAAAATGGGAAAATTACCTAACCAAAAATATGAACCAAATGACCTAAGACAAATAAAAATGAACAAATGACCTAATCAATTTACAAAATTAAAACAAATGACTAAAGAGAAATAAAAATGGATAAATGACCAAATCAATAGAAAAATATGAACCAACTGACATAAGAGAAATAAAAGTGGACAAATGACCTCACCAAAATTGAATTTGATCAAAATGAAATAGAAGAAAACTATATTATACCTATGATAAAAATGAGAATTTTAATGTATTTTTTATTTTATGACATGTCTTCTATTTTTATATTCTTCCCATTAAATTTAAGTTTTTTTGTTACACAATTACATATCCCGTATTTGGTTTGAAAAGTGGCATTATTTAATTAATTCATGTCTTATATTTTTTGTTGTTTGGGTTACACATTAGTTATCAATTTATAATTAGTTCTATATTTTTCTTCAAATGCAATAAATGAAACCTATTTAGGATATGCAATGAAAAAGGATGAAAGACAACAATCGCTGAATGAATGACATGGGTATTCCTCTATTAGTGCCTATTGTGAGTATTTGATTTCAAATATATATACATATATATATATATATCAATAACATATAATGTAATGTGATTAATTTTGTTTTAAACGTTTATTCAAGATCCACCACTTAGGATCTAGTTATTCGATGAGAAGCCTATCGGTCCTATTACTCAGGCCAGCTGTATGGGGGGGGCACTAGAGATAGGCGCTCCAGCTGGCATACCCGATTAGACTCTGTCCCTCCCACTGAAATATGATCTACCACTATTTATAATCCCACATTATTTTTAGGCACACATAGGATGTTTAGGATACCTATGTTTTCACCAGTATTTATATCTAATCCTCCTAACCCATCTTTCCCATATCTGATGATGATTCCTACTCCTCATCCAAATCATGCATTTGGCTAGCCATCCATGCCATATTCTTTTCCTTCTACTTACTTTTCTCTGAGATTCTATATTCCTTTTTCTTCAACTCCTGCTCTAACACATTTTGAGCCTGTAGAGTATACATTGGGAGTCACTCCATATGTACAAGCTAATATTCCTTCAGTGCCTACTGACCTAACAGTTCCCATTGATCAAACTACTACAAGTATATTTATAGAACCCTAATATTTTCTTTACCACAATTTATTTTCATTATAAGATGTATTGATATAATATATTTTTTCTTCTGTAAATGCTAGAGATACTGATAGGTGTTATGGGCGTACATGAATGCGTGCAATGTGGAACCACCACATGCAGTTAATGGTGGACTACAATGAAAACAACCAAATGATCGACAAAACAGGGCAGGAATGTAGGAGTTTTTTGGCGACACTAGCCAAATAATTTGAAATTATTTCCGTAGTCCACTCTCTTGGAGACACCTACCAATTAAAGTAAAGGATAATGCTTGGGTACAAATATGGGTAAAAAATCTTTTGGATTTAATGTTATATTATTATTTTATTTATATGAATTAATATTTTTGTGTCAGCTTCATTTTAGTTTTCCCAATGGTGAGGGTGGGAGGCCAACACAACTAATGGAATTAGGTGAGATGATATATTGGCTGGAGTGCTAGAGTTGGTATAGATTTAGAGGCCATACATTTCATGGAAAATGGTACGATAGAAAATTATCAGCAAATTATTACTCATTGGATGAGTACAATGGTCAAGGTATTAATCAAATTTGAGGGTTTTAAATGAAAATATTTATGTTTTTCATGAATAATTTCTTTTTTATTATTTATTTTTTTGGAATTGTTAGGAAAAAATAAAAAAACCTTGATGCTTGGAAATAAGTCTACACTTTGGAGAGGGCTATGATGTCGAACCATGAGATGAAGAAGGTATAATAGTTGTTTATCATTTTTCTTCAAGACATTAAATTTATATTATTTCCTCTATATTTCATTCAATTTATAAAGTTTCTGTAGATCAGTAGAGATTTAATATCAACCCAAACCACATTAAACCGAAATAAACTAAACTAAATAGAATTTAACCAAACATAACTAAATCAAATAGATTTGAACCAAATTTATTTGACATTACTTCACATAAATACAAAAGAATGAAACCAAAAGGAATCAAACGAAACCAACTAGACTTGAATAATATTGAATTACATAAAACCAAATCAAATAGAATAAAACTAAACTAAACTATCCATAGAATACCTCTACATAAATGAACCAAAAAACATAAATTCACTAATTCAAGTAGAGTTAAACCAAATGAAATTGAATATAAAAGAATATATTTGTATTAAATGACTAAAAAAAACCTAAACCCAATAGAACCAAATATTTTCAAAATGATCCACACTGAACATAATTATATATAATTGAATAAAACTATTCAAAAATAAATAAATAAATTTGGATTGTATATAATACAATTGAAAAAACTAAAATCTAACCAAATAAATATGAAATGAATTGAATCAAATCAAACTAACATGGAATAAATAGATCAAATGTTATATAAAATAAATTGAATAATCTTAAAATAAACTAAATTAAACAATAGTAAATAAACCAATCATAACAAAACTAAATTGGATTGGGCCAACATGAATCCATCCACCATATGTTTTTCTTTTCAGCTTCATTTAAAATTAAAATGCATTTTATTATGGTTATGAAGTTCATTATTAGTAACTTATTTTTAGTTATGGTTTCCTATATTCAATTTCATTTTAGAGGGAGGTATTTAATATTGAAGGATATATTCCTCAAGAAAAATAGTTTTTCTCAAGTAGAAAGAAAAAAAAGATGGAAGTGCAGTTAAGGAACCAACATAGTAGTATATTGTATGTTTTACATTATTAATTAAAAACATTTAATATCTATTTTGTAACTTAATTGTCTTTTTATATTTGTAATAGGCTAGTTTAGAGGCCCTTGATGCCAAGGAACCTGAAAATTTTGGGCCAAATGACCTCTTACATCAAGTTTTTGGAGATAACCACTATGGTAGAGTATGTTGTCGACTTGAGAAGAGTATATTCCCAAGAATGTATTACCCCACTTCAGGTACCAGTTTTAGTACTACTGAGTTGGAAATGGATAATGCATAAGCAACATAGGCTGGGGATAAGGCAGAAAAGGCTGAAAAATGGGTCACACGGGTGGAAGAATGGGATGAAAGGTAAAAAACTGAATTTATGAAACTGATGAAATTTTTATGTACATAACTTCTAGAAGAGACCTCCATGGCTTGTGATTAATATATGTTGTTCATTAATTCATTATATAGTGAAACGGGTGGTAGTCCTAGTGGTTTTCGAGACAATGTCATTCCTGGAGATAGCGATGGAGAGGATGATGGTGAGGAAGAGGCCAAAGCTATGGATGAGGCCGAGACCGAGGCTAAGGATGAGGATGAGGACAAGGATGAGGATGAGGATGAGGTAAGGGATGAGGCTGCGGTAGAGAAAGCAGGCAAGGATGAGGTCAAGGACGAGGAACGGTACAAAGATGGGAATGTGGATGAGGATAAGGATGAAGCTGATGACCGTGGTGATGACAGAGATGGTGACGAGGGATGGATTGAATTGTTACATTTTTGAATGATATTTATGAAATTTTTTGTTTGATGATTTGGTGTGGCTGAATATATGTGATATTTTTTATGTTTTTTATCATTGGTTAAATGCATCAATTTATTTGTTATGTTATCATTAATTGAAGGTTCACTAGTAGAATTTTTAGATTTTGAGTTGGGGTAAATAAAGTGACCGCCATTTGGCGGTCGCTGTTGATATCATTAGAAACTGTGAAATGGTGGTCACTGTATTTTTACACCCGGAATCTAATTTTTCCTCCCCCCTGCGATTACCCTCCTCGACCCCGTGACCTAATCCCCTCCCCGACCCTGTGACCTCCCTGTTCACCCTCTCGAAGACCCCGATACCCCCAGTGACCCCCCTTGTTTACCGTCCCTGACCCCACGACCAAATCCACTCCCTGACCCCGTGACCTCTCTATTCACCCTCCCGGCTTCCCTGATACCCACGGCGACCTCGACCCCCTTGCCTCCGCACTGTGCCCCCCACAACCCAGAGACACCCTCTCAACCCCCACCCCTTGCCTCTGTGCTGCGCCCCCCGTGACCCTGGCAACCCCAGTGACCCCCACCCCTTTACATCCGCACTGCGCCCCCCATGACCCCAACGACCCCCACCCCTTGCCTCCATGCCCCCCCCTGCGACTTTGAGACACCCCATCGACCCCCACCCCCCACCTCCATGCTGGACAGTCCCGCAGTTGTTCCCTCCCGGCCCCACTGCACCCCTACGGTGAGTTGTATTTTATCCCAATTTTTCAATTATATGGTTAATAACATCCCAAAATTTATCATTTTCTAACTTTATTAATCTTTTCATGTCATATTTAATTCATCTGATAAGATATTTTTTCTGATCAATATATTGACATGAATTGAAAATATGACATAATAAATTATTATCAAAACAATATTTGTAGACTTTCAGATCCTTTTCATTTTGATCTAATCCTTTTTTTGATCACATCCACTCATTGCTAAAATATTTAGTCCTATTAAATATGTGATAGATCATCCTAATCTATCAAATATGGAAACCTATTTTTTATTTTTATCTTATTTTATGACTCCTTAGTTTTTTTCACCACAAATTTTCAACCTCCATTATAACATTCCTTCACATACATAATCATTTATATTTTACGTAGTGTATAATTTTTTTACTAGAAATAATATACATAAAACAAATTAAGAGTATTGATCTCTACATGACTACATCCACTTCTATTTTTCCTTAAAGAACCTATTTAAAATATAACACGTTTTTTGTATAACCTCTATTTCACCATAAATAATTAATTTTTTTATATTATAATGTTTATTTTTTATTTATTTAGTTGCCTTTTTGAACCACTCCAATTCTTCATCCAGTAGTTCTGCCCCTTTTGAGTCTGGCCATCGAACCCCAGTCGTTAAGCTGCTACGCCATCATGGATTCACAATCGAGTCGCACCCCATTACCCGTGGGCGAGTTCTTTGAAGGTAAGTTATTTTTTTGACTTCTGCAATCTATTATGCAGGTTATTCATGAAAATTGTATTGCCCAGAGAGACCTCTCAGAGGGAATATTTTTTTATTCATGACCGAACCTACAAGATAGGTTTTTTTTCCTTAAAAATAGCTTTGAAATCATTGGTTTTTAAGTTTTAATGATATGAGTTTTTTTAGAATTTAAAAAAGATATTTCAATTATTTTCTTTCTATCAAATACAGATATGTATAAGAGATGGATTGATTTTAAAAGTAGGTTTTCTGCTGAATATTATGAGGGGATTAAGCGATTTATGGATTTTACCAATGGATTTCTAAGTTATTTGATAAGTTTTCCATGCAGAAAATGTGTAAATAGATATCTCTTCAAACGAGATAGTGTTATAGAACATCTGTTTTTGAATGGGTTTTTAAAAAACTATAAAACATGGACACATCATGGAGAAGATTCCGTTTCATATCATCAATCAGAAAATATATATATGGATGTTGATTTGAGAACAGTTTATCCAATTAACATAATGCTCAATGATATGATGCATCATTTTCAACCTGAAGACAGTAATGTCGTAAATGACGATGTTGGATTGAGTAATCCTCATTCTTCTGCAGATGGAGAAGCATTGAAATTATTTGATATTCTTGATGATGTGCATACTAAATTATATCATGGATGCACTAAATTTAGTAAATTTTCATTCATCATGGAATTGTTACACCTGAAGGGCTTGATCCAGTGGTCAGACACCTCATTTGACATGTTGTTGGAATTGTTGAAGAAGGTACTCACTATTGGAGCAAAGATTCCAGAGTCATTTTATCAAGCTCGCAAGTTAACCGATGATCTTGGTTTTACATATGATACCATTTATTTGTGCCCCAATAATTGTATGTTGTTTAGAAAAGAGAATGCACAATTAATTAATTGTACTATTTGTTATACATCCAGGTGGAAGGCCACTGAGATTAATCAAGGTAATCAGATTATTCCTGGCAGAGTATTGAATCAAGGGAAACAAGTTGCCGATAAGTAGATGCATTATTTTCCACTGAAACCAAGACTAAATAGATTCTTCATGTCAACTAAAATTTCTAAATTTATGACTTGTCATTCAGATAGAAACAAAGAGGTTGACAAATTAACTCACCAGACATATTTTTTGGAATGGAAAGAGTTTGATCAAATACACCCAAACTTTTCATGGGATGATTGTAATGTTCGCGTGGGTTTAGAAACAGATGGTTTTAACCCATTTATGTCCATGGTTGGTGCAACACATAGTATGTGGCCAGTGGTGTTGGTTCCATACAACCTTCCCCCATGGGTATGTATGAAACAACCATTTTTGTTACTGTCGATTCTAATTGATGGACCGAGAGGACCTGGAAATAAAATCAATGTTTATATGAAACCTTTGATTGATGAGCTGCAAGAATTTTGGGTCAATGCTGTAATGACTTTGGCTCAGCTGCTAATGAAATGTTTATACTCTAGGATACTTAGTTATGGACAATTAATGATTTCCCAGCGTATGCTAACTTATCAGGTTGGAGTAAAAAAGGAGAATTTGCCTACCCTTGTTGTAATAAGAGTAAGACATCTATATGGTTTAGGCACTGTATAAATTGGCCATATCTTGGTCACATACAGTTTCTTCCTTCATTGCATAGGTTTCGAAAAGACTGTGAGTCGTTTGATGGGAATAGAGAGTATGAACCATCACAACAAATAATGTCTGGGGTCCAAATTTGTGCACAATTAGATCAAGAAAATATTCGTACAATGTATGATTTTCACGATTTATTGTCTCTTGAATTGACTTCTATTCCTACCACAAATAGATAGCATAGTCATAATTGGACAAAACTGAGTATTTTTTTTGAATTTCCTTATTGGAAATATAATATTTTAAGACATAATTTGGATGTGATGCACATTGAAAAAATGTATGTGATAATATACTATGCACCATTTTAGGCATCAATGGGAAATCAAAGGATATTGCTAATGCTCAACGTGATTTTCAAGAAATGGGATAGAGAAAACCTTTACATTTACAACTGGGTGAAGGTAATTGGGCATACATTCCTGCTTCATAGTACAAAATGAGTAAAAAAGAGAAACAAACATTTCTATCAATTTTAAAGACTGTTAAGGTGCCAGATGTTTATTACTCTAATATTTCCAATAATGTCAATATGAAGAGCATGACATTACAGGGGTTGAAAAGTCATGATAATCATATTCTGCTTCAACAGTTAATTCATATAGAAATTTTTGATTGCTTACCTACCTAGGTTGCTGAGCCATTGATTGAAGTTTCTAATTTTTTCAGACAGATCTGTTCAAGAAATCACCGCATGAGTGATTTGAAAAAGTAGCAGGATAAGATTATACTTACACTATGTCACCTAGAGAAACTATTCCCATGGTCTTTTTTTGATGTCCTGGTTCACTTGAATGTGCATTTAACTAGTGATGTCATTGCTAGCGGTCCCGTACAATTTAGGTGGATGTATCCAAAAGAGAGATACTTAAATAAATTGAAACAATATGTGTATAACAAAGCATGTCCAGAAACTTCAATTGCCAAGGGATATTTAATGGATGAGTGTACTAATTTCTATACTTCATATATTGATGAGGTTGAAACAATGATAGATAAACCCTCCCAGAATGAAGAGGGTCTAATTAGAGAAGGAATAACGTTTGATATGCACAAAAATGAGTGGGTTAAAGCTCATTGATATGTGTTGTTCAACACTCCATCAGTTATGCCATTGATACAGTAAGTTTCATAGTTTATGTGTCTTCTATTTCAATATTTATTTTATTACTTAACTTTTATTTTGTTGTGATTTAGGACACATATCGTTGAGTTGAAACTTTAAAGGGCCCGTGAAACTGACTATCAAATCCAAAAACATTATTTCAACACATTTTATGGGTGGTTCAAGACTCATGTACGTATAAATAATTGCTTTAATATTTTTATAGTGCAATTAGTTCTATTTTCACAATCCTTTATCCATTGAACTATGTGAAATTTGAAGATTCAAAAGATACGTGATTTAAGTACCCATACTGTGAGCGAAGAACTCAACCAACAAGCTGATGGCCCATTTATTATAGCTCATCGCTATAAGTCTTTGGTTGCTAATGGATTCTGATTTTGTATTAGTGATGCAGACATGAATCGAGGCACACAAAATAGTAGTGTTGGTTTTTCTTTTGTTGGTGAGGGTTATTATTATGGATTGATGATAGATATTATTGAGGTTATTTATGGTCATGTCTTAAAACACATATTGTTAAGGTGTGATTGGGTTGATCGGGTTTGTGGAATGAAAGTTGATAACTTCTAATTTACATCAAAAAACTTTAACAATATCCTGTATAAAGATGACTGAGTAAGAAATGATCCCTTCATATTGACATCATAGGTAGAGAATGTTTAATTTGTTGGTATTGATTCTGATTGGAAAGTTTTGGTGAAAATATATAGAAGAGGGGTACTTCTTATTGATCAAGAGGAACCTAATGTTGTCGCATTTCCTGATCAAACACTTGACCAAATAACAGTATCTATATGAGATGAAGATATAGAATGGGCTAGAGAGACAATTGATGAATATACCATAAACTTGAATGATTAGTGAAAATTGTAATTATTTACCCATATTTTTTGTAAAAATATTTATGAGTTATATTTGTATAAAAATTTCTTGATTTAACTATAATTTTTTTAATGTAGGTATGTCACAGGGTGATCAGAATGGTTCACCTGATCTTGTCAGTATATATCTTTTCTTTTTTCTAAATTAATTGATTGTAATTTTATGTCTTTATTTCCTTAATTATTTATAATTTTTAATAAAAAATTCAGTTATATTGTAATTGAATTATGAATTTATGTTTATTAGGATCTAGTGTGTCTTCCACCAGATGCAGAGGTCCTGGTAGAGGGGTTCGATCTTGGAACTCTGGGGCCCGATTGGATGTGTTATTTGATGACACATTCCACCCAGTCAGAGAAGGTGCTATTGTATTTATTCATCAGTTTTGGCATATGATATGAGGCCCACATAGATTCCCCCTGATGACTCATGATTGGACTTATTTCCCCCAGGATATGGTTGATAGATTAGGGATGGAGGTTTAGGTAATTTAAAGGTTTAATTTTTCATGATATTGTTTTTATTATTGTTGCATCTACTGACTATTTTTTATAGGATAATTTGACATCCTTTCCAGATGAGTTTCGGGCTATATGTATGGCCAAATGGTGACAATTATGGAAGGATTACAAGGGAAGGGTGAAAAGAGATCGCTGTATACTATTTGCGGGTGTGCCAGACATTCTACAGCGAGTCCCTCCGGGCATTCTTCCCATGTAGTGGCAGGATTTGGTTACGTTTTGGTCGAATAAGGAAATGATGGTAAGATTTATTACTTTTAATCTATAAATGACTAATATTTCATATGTATATTAACTAAATACATTATATGTAGACTGAGTCTGCTCGTCATTCACGTAATCGGGTGATGCAGGGCATGCCTTCCAGACTTGGAACACGACATGTGTCACAGCTCAAACATGATGTAAGTTTAGAATTTACTATTCATTCATATATTAAAAATATTGTAGTATAACATGGTGAATTCATTTATTATAGTTACAACAATAAGGTGAGCTGATCGATCGGATGTCCATATGGATGAGGACTCGTAGGGTGGAAGATCCCGATGTTTCCAGTGTTATAGTAAGAAAAATATTTATTAATAAATGTATTTTTATTTTATAAAAATTATTCATATTTCATTGATTCATTATATGTTATAGGCTCAGTTTGACGCTCAGTAAGCAGAGTTTCTAGAGGAGCAACGTCGTAGTACTATGTGTAGAGATGAGATATTTCAGCGTGTCGTGGGGTGTGATGGTCATGGTTATTCCTTGAATTATAGTGGTGGTGTCCCATGATGTGCAGTTGTTAGAGTAGAGGTGATGGGTGCATGCAGAGATGAAGGGATGCACACACAGACTGAGATAGATGCTGCCATGCAGGATATGGAACAGAAGATGGATGTGCAGTTTCAGCAGTTACGTGCAGAGTATAAGGAGAGATTATCACAGATGTCAGGATGTATCGATGAAGTGATGAAACAATGTCCTCTTGATGGTACACAAGTGGCATCACATGTACACAATAAAACAAACCATACTCATATTGACTTCTATTGATATATGTTTAAGATACATAATATTCATATATATTGTAGGCTCCGGATATAGCTGGTGGACATCGTAGTGATATTGGTGATCCAAATGACGATGAAAATGCATGAGGTAATTTACATTACCATTTTAATATCATAAATGAATTAGGAATTAATAATTACTCTCGAACATTTAGGTTTATTTACACCTATGTGTTTTATTGTTTTAATTCTTGTGATTTAATTCATTCTTTTAATGTTTACATAATGGTTAGTTATGATATATTACACAACACTTCAATTTATTAACATGATAACAACCAACAAGTGAATTGTGAAATGGTCGGGCATACCCCACATCATTCGAAGGTGTCGTGTGATCGCGGTGACAAAAAACGCACTTCTGGTGCCATAAACAACAAAAAGAGTCGTCTAACGGTCAAATGAAAACCAAACGACATTGGAATGACTTGAAATCACATGAAAACATTTTAATTATTATCCATGACATGTACACAGAGACAACACATCAATCAGATGTGCGGTTTTCACGGTATGGCTGAATATGTGTGTTTTTGGAGATTGGCGCGCTTGAAAAAGTGTGTGGGTGGTCAAAACCGTCCGAACGGCCTCAGAATGTCACGAAATTAGACGAAAACAACCGGTGAGTGAATTGTGAAATGGTCGGGCAGACCACAAGTCATTCAGAGGTGTCGTGTGATCATGGTGACCGAAAACGCACTTTTGGTGCCATAAATGACCAAAACAGGCGTCTAACGGTCAAAACTGGCCGAACGATCAGTTTGTGTGGTATGGCTGAATATGTGTGTTTTATAAGTTTTCGTGATGTTTACGCAGAGATGAAACGTCAATCAGACGTGCAGTTTGTGTGGTATGGCTGAATATGTGTGTTTTATAAGTGTTTGGTAAGCTTAAGAAAGGTGCGTGGGGTGGTCAAAACTGGCCGAACGATCTTTTAATGTGATGAAATCAGAAGACAACAACCGAAGAGTGAGTTGTGAAATGGTCGGACAGACCACACATCAATCGGAGGTGTTGTGTGACTGTGGTGACCGAAAACGCACTTCTGGTGCCACAAATGACCAAAACTGGCTTCTAACAGTCAAATGCATACCGAACAACATCATAATGATTTGAAATCATAGGAAAACATTTTAATTATTATACATGACATGTATGCAGAGACGACACTTCAATCGGACATGTGGTTTGTGCGCTACGACTGAATATGTGTGTTTTAAGTGTTTGGCATGCCTGAGAAAGGTGTGTGGGGTGGTCAAAACCGGCCGAACGACCTTGGAATGCTATAAAATCATGAAAGAACAACTAGAGAGTGAATTATGAAATGTTCGTGTGGACCACACTTCATTCGGAGGTGTCGTGTGATCGTAGTGACCAAAAAAGCAGTTCATGTTCCATAAACGACCAAAACAGTCGTCTAACGGTCAAATGCGTACCGAATGACATCAAAATAAATTGAAATCACAAGAAAAAAATTTAATTATTTTTTCAGACATGTACGCAGATACAGAATGCCAATCCGATGTGCGGTTTGTGCGGCACAACTGAATATGTGTGTTTTATAAGTGTTTGGCGCGCTTGAGAAAGGTGCGTGGAGTGGTCAAAACCGGCCGAACGATCTCAGAATATGATGAAATCAGGCGACAAAAACTGGAGATTGAATTGTGAAATGGTCGGGAAAAACACATGTCAATCAGAGGTGTCATGTGACCGCGGTGACCGAAAACGCCGTTCTAGTGCCATAAACGACCAAAAGAGGCATCTAACAGTCAAATGTATACTGAACGACATCAGAATAACTTGAAATAATAGGAAAACATTTTAATTATTTTTCGTGACATGCACACAGAGACAAAATGTCAAACGGACAGGCGGTTTGTGCGGTACAGATGAATATGTGTGTTTTCGGTGTGTGGCGCACTTTAAAAAGGCACATGGGGTGGTCCAAACAGGCTGAACGACCTCGGAATGCCATGAAATCAGACGACAACAACCATAGAGTGAATTGTGAAATGGTCAGGTAGACCACAAGTCATTCAGAGGTGTCGTGTGACCGTGGTGACCGAAAATGCACTTCTAGTGCCATAAACAACCAAAATAGGCGTCTAATGGTCAAATGCATACTGAAAAACATCGAAATGACTTGAAATCATTGGACAACATTTTAATTATTTTTCGCGATGTGTATGCGGAGACATCACATCAATCAGACGTACGGTTTGTGCGGTACGACTAAATATGTGTGTTTTATAAGTATTTAGCGCGCTTAAGAAAGGTGCATGGGGTGGTCAAAACCGGTCAAACGATCTCAGAATGCAATGAAATCAGACAAAAACAACCGGAGAGTGAATTGTGAAATGGTCGTGCAGACCACACGTTAATCTGAGGTGTCGTGTGACTGCAGTGACAAAAAACGCACTTCTCGTTACATAAACGACTAAAACAGGTGTTTAATGATCAAATGCATACTGAACGACATCAGAATGACTTGAAATCATAAGAATTTTTTTAATTATTATCTATGATGTGTACGCTGAGATGAAACATCAATTGGATGTGTGGTTTGTGTGGTATGGCTGAAAATTTGTGTTTTATGTGTTTAGCGCGGTTGAGAAATGTGTGTGGGGTGGTCAAAACCACCCTAATGACATCAGAATGCCATGAAATCAGGCTACAACAACCAGAGAGTGAATTGGGAAATGGTCGGGAAAACCATATGTAATTCGAAGGTGTCGTATGATCGCGGTGACCGAAAATGGAGTTCTGGTGCCATAAACGACCAAAACATGCCTCTATCAGTCAAATGCACACCAAAAGACTTATGAATTAATTGAAATCCCAGGACAACATTCTAATTATTATCCGTGACATGTACTTAGAGACGTCACATCAATCAGACATGTGGTTTGTGCGATACGGCTGAATATGTGTGTTTTATAAGTGTTTGACGCGCTTTAGAAAGGTGCGTAGGGTGGTCAAAACCAGCCAAACGACCTAGTAATGCCATGAAATTAGGAGACAAAAACTGGAGAGTGAATTATGAAATAGTCATGCAGGCCACATGTCAATCGGAGGTGTTGTGTGACCACGGTGACCGAAAATGCACTTCTGGTGCCATAAACGACCAAGACAGGTGTCTAACAGTCAAATGCATACCAAACGACATCAGAATGACTTGAAATCACAGGAAAACATTATAATTATTATTTTTGATGTGTACGTGGAGACAGAACATCAATCGGACATGCGGTTTGTGCTGTATGGATGAATATGTGTGTTTTAAGTGTTTGGTTCGCTTGAGAAAGGTGCGTGGGGTGCTCAAAACAGGCCGAACGACCTCAGAATTCCATGAAATCAAACAAAAACAAACAGATAGTAAATTGTAAAATTTTCGGGTAGACCACACATCATTTGGTGGTGTCGTGTGACCGTGGTGATCAAAAACACAGTTCCGGTGCCATAAACAACCAAAAGAGGCGTCTAATGGTCATATGCAAACCGAACGACATTGGAATGACTTGAAATCACGGGATAACATTCGAATTATTATTAGTGACGTGTACGTAGAAATGAAACGTCAATTGGATGTGCAGTTTGTGAAGTACGCCTGAATATGTGTGTTTTATAAGTGTTTGGCATGCTTAAAAAAGGTGCGTGGGGTGGCCAAAATTGGCCGAACGATCTCAGAATGTGATGAAATCAGACGACAATAACTGGAGAGTGAATTGTGAAAGGTTCGAGTAGACAACACATCAATCGGAGGTGTCGTGTGACCGCGGTGACCAAAAATGCACTTCTGGTGCCACAAACGACCAAAATAGGCGTCTAAAGGTCAAATGCATACCGAACGACAACGTATTGACTTGAAATCATAGGAAAACATTGTAATTATTATCTGTTATGTGTACACAAAGACGACACATCAATAAGACATGTGGTTTGTGCGGTATGGCTGAAAATGTGTTTTTATGTGTTTAGCGTGCTTGAGAAATGTGTGTGGGGTGGTCAAAACCAGCTGAACGACCTCATAATGCCATGAAATATAGAAGAAACAATTGGAGAGTGAATTCTAAAATGTTTGGGCAGACCACACACCAATCAGAGGTGTCATGTGACCGTAGTGACTGGAAACGCAGTTCCGGTGACATAAACGACCAAAATAGACTTTTAACGGTAAAATGCATACTAAACAACATCAGAATGACATAAAATCACAGGGAAACATTCTAATTATTATCCGTAATGTGTACACGTAGACAACACGTCATTCGGACGTGCGGTTTGTGCGGTACGACTAAATATGTGCATTTTATAAGTGTTTGGTGTGCTTGAGAAAGGTGCGTGGGGTGATCAAAACTGGTTGAACGATCTTGAAATGTGATGAAATCTGGAGATAACAACCAGAGAGTGAATTGTGAAATGGTCGGGTAGACCACACGTGAATCAGCGGTGTTGTGTGACCGCGATGACCGAAAACGTAGTTCTGGTGCCACAAAAAACCAAAACATGCATCTAAGGGTCAAATGCACACTGAATGACATCTTAATGACTTGAAATCATAGGAAATTTTTTTAATTATTACCCATGATGTGTATGCATAGATGACACATCAATCAGACGTGTGGTTTGTGTGGTATAGCTTAATATGTGTGTTTTTAGAGTTTGGCGCGCTTGAAAAAGGTACGTGGGGTGGTCAAAATCGGCCGAATGACCTCGGAATGTCAGGAAATCAGACGACTACAACTGGCGAGTGAATTGTGAAATGCTCGGTTAGAACACAAGTCATTCAGAGGTGTCGTGTGACTACGGTGACCAAAAACGTTGTTCCAGTGACCTAAACGACCAAAGCAGGCATCTAATGGTCAAATAAATACCGAACGACATCGGAATGACTTGAAATCACAGGAAAACATTCTAATTATTATCTGTGACATGTATATGGAGATGACACATCAATATGACATGTGGTTTGGGTGGTACGACTGAATATGTGTGTTTTTGAAGTTTGGCACGCTTGAAAAAGGTGTGTGGGGTGGTCAAAACCGACCGAACGACCTAGGAATGGCATGATATCAGAAGACAACAACCAAGGAGTGAATTTTGAAATGGTTGGGTAGACAACATGTCAATTGGAGGTTTCATGTGACCGCGATGACTGAAAACATAGTTCTGGTGCCATAAATGACCATAACAGGCGTGTAATGGTCAAATGCATACCAAACGACATCAGGATGACTTGAAATCATATGATAACATTATAATTATTTTTTTGTGATGTGTACACAGATAAAAAATGTCAATCGTACATGCGGTTTGTGTGGTATAGCTGAATATGTGTTTTTAGGTGTCTGGAGCGCTTGAGAAAGGTGCGTGGGGGTGGTCAAAACTGGTTGAATGACCTCGGAATGCCATGAAATCAGGTGAAAACAACCGGAGAGTAAATTGTGAAATTTTCCAGTAGACCACACATCATTCTGAGGTGTTGTGTGACCATAGTGACTGAAAATGAACTTCTAGTGCCATAAATGACAAAAACAGGCTTGTAACGGTCAAATGCATAGCGAACGACATCAGAATGACTTGAAATCACATGACAAAAATTCTAATTATTATCCGTGATATGTGTTAGCATAGGATACATCGATCAGAAATGTGGTATGATTAGAATCATAGAATTAACTATTTTACATTTTTAAAAAGGTATTCAAAATTATTTATATATTTTAAAATTCAAATACTTTCGATCTATTATAGTAAGTTTGAACTGAAATATATGTTATTGCATTTCAATTCTTTATTTGTATGCTTTTTTTAGTATTAATTTTTTTATTAAATTTGGTCATGCAGTTATATTTGATGATGGATGTGGAAGTTTGGAAGACGATGATCTGAAGATATTTATGTGCGTATGAGTTTAGATATTTTGGAAAAGTTTTTTTTTGTGATTTTGAAATATATGGTTTCTTATTATATTGATGGCACTTTAAAAAAATAAAAAAGTTACAACGACCGCCAAATGGTGGTTGCTTTAGGTGATATCAGCTGCACCTATAGCGACCGCCAAATGGTGGTCGCTATAACCAAATCAGAAATGGGCTATAGCGTCCTTGATTTAGAAGACGCTTTAGTTGCCACTGATATCACCACTGATATCACCTATAGCGACCACCAAATGGAAGTCGCTATATTCCATGAAGGCTCGTCTACAACGAAGGTCATCCAGTGGATGCTATTGGCAACAATGATAGACCTAAAGCATCCACCACTTGGAGGACGCTAGGAGGACACTAAAGACCTTTAGTGACGGCTTTTGGTGGTCACTAAAGGAATTTATTCTACTAGTGGTTCTGTTTATTGAGGATTTTCTTCTATTTTCATTAGATGGTGTTCTGTTTTTATTTTCTGGTGAATTATGTTTTGATGTTTTGATTGCAGGTGCATTGCATTACAGTTAGTACTGTAGTTCTGTTTTGTAGGTGTTGATCTGTTTTCATGTTTTTTAGGTGTAAGTCTATTTTGAAGGTATAGGTGCATTACAGGAGGTTCATTGCAGGTGATGGGTTATTGTGGAGTTGGTGAGGGTCTATACCAATAATTTTACAACCGTTGGTATACATCTATCCCAATGGTTTTTAACTTTTGGGAACATTTAATTTTAACCAACCTATACCAATAGTTCTCTAGAAATTGATGGTATGGAGCTATCCCAATAGCTCACATACCAACACTCTATGAAACTGTTGGGATAGCCTATCCTAACGGTTTCAGGAGATATCCCAATGGTTAGGAACTATTGGGATATGTCATGTTTTCAATAGTGAAAAGGTGTTAACTATAAGATACTTTAGTAGTTATGAATAGATTGTTTTATGTGCTATCAAGGAGTAAATGTAGGATGGAGTTACATAACAATACCATGGTTTTGAAAAGAAAAGGAAGAAAGAGTTTTAAAGAAATTATAAAAACCATAGAGAGAAGAAGTTAGGATTTCCTTTATGCACAAAGTGTGGGAAGAAGCATGGAGGAAATTGTCTTAGGCAGACTAGTAAATGTTTTAAGGGTGTAAGGAAATGTCATTGGGGAATTAATTGCTGAAGCAATTGGAAGAAGTTTGATGATGATGTGAATAGAGGTAAATCTACACAAAGTGCACCTCACACACTTCATCGCTTCATGTGTAAGGAGAATGGGTATAATTATAACAAGTTCCATAACCCAAGGGTTAATAATGATAATCAACATCAACAACCTCTTAAGTTGAGAGACAAATAGAAATCTCATGAGATCACTATTTCTGGTGAGGGATGTGATAACGATGTGGTGAAAGGTATAGTTACCATCCACTCTAGAATGCTAATGTATTATTTAACTCTATATTTACCCATTCATTAATATCTAATGAATTTTATAAGGTTATCAACATGTCACACAAAGTATTACATATAAAATTAGAAGTGAAAACCCATAATGGTGCAATGATCGCATATAAAGTCTATAATTCCTATCCGGTTGACGTTGGTGGGAATGTTCTTAATGAAAATATATTTTTTCATCCTATAGATGAATTTGATGATATCTTGGGCATGTATTGGCTTTCTCTACATAAATACCACATAAAATTTTGAGTAAGGGAAGTAACATTTGATATTACAAACTAACCTAAGATCATGTATCAATGTGACAATAAGTATGAACTTCAAATAGAGATCACATTCATTGTAGGGTTATTAATTCCTATTCATAAGGGGTGTTTATCTTAGATGGTTGGGGAGAAAATCAGCATCAATTATAAGGCTTTTGTGGGGTAATTTTTTTTTATTTATGGAATAATTTCCTAGTCTTCCACCAAAACATGAAGTTTATTTCTACATATAAATCATAACTGGTTCCATAAAAATTTTAAAAACTCCCTATAGAATGACTCTAATTAAGTTACAGGAATTGATGAAGAAACTCCAAGAAAAACTTGACAAGGGATTCATTCAACCAAGTGTGTCACTTGGGTTGCACAAGAACTTTTTTGTTAAATAAAATGAATCAATATGACTTTGCATTGATTATCAGGAGTTGAAAAAGTTCATGATCAAGGACAAGTATCATTTTCCCCGTATTGATGAATTATTTGATCAATTACATAGAAGTCAATACTTTTACATGTTTGACCTTCTTTCTAGATATCATCAAATGAGGTTCAAAATGATGATATAACCAAGATAACATTCCGTAAATGGTATGGAAACTATGAATATATAGTGATTCCTTTCCATCATACTAATTCCATAGCCATCTTCATGGATTTAATGAATGGAGTCTTTAGAGATTACCTTGAATATACTCTAAAAGAAAGTGAGCACATGAAAATCATGTAAAAATTGAAGTCCCTAATGAAGGAGAAACTATATACAAAATTTAAAAATTGTGAATTTTAGATGTAGAAGGTTTCATTTTTGGGTTATATAATCTCATGAGAGAGTATATTTGTAGATATATAAAAAATAGTATCTATTTAATGTTGGATAGACCAACCATGGTGAATGAGATCCATAGTTTTATTTTTTTAGTTGGATATTATAAATTTCTTTGGATAATTTATAACAAATATCTAGTCCTATAACAAAGTAAACTTATAAGGGAGAAAAGTTTCTCTAAACAGTGAATTTTATGAACATTTCAAGGGACTAAAGGGACGATTTGTCATAACACCTATGCTTACATTACCCTATAGTGGAGAAGGTTTTGTAATCTATTGTGATGAATCAAAGAATGGATTGAGATGTGTTCTTATATACAATGACATGGTTATATATTATGTCTCAAGACAATTGAATATTGATGAGAAAATTTATGCAAATCATGATTTGGAGTTATCTTTGGTAATTTTTTCATTAAAAATTTGGAGGCATTATCTTTATGGAGAAAAGTGTGATAAATATACTAATAAAAAAAGTTTAAAGTATATATTCACATAGAAGCAGTTGAACATGTGCCAGAGAAATGGTTAGATCTAATTAAATATCATGATCTTTCCATACATTACCACCCTGGGAAAGTAAACAACCTAACAGATGATTTTAGTCTAAAAGGACATGCTTTCTTATCCATGATGAGGATAACAAAAGATCTACTATTTATTGATTTTCAAATGATGGATATGGAAATATTGAAGGAAGGGGAAAAATATTATCTTTCTCAATTGAATATTCAACCATCTATCCATGTGAATATTAAAGGAATATGTGGAGATGAAAAAGAAGGTTCTAAATGTTCATGATTTTAACATTGGGCATGATGGGGTGATAAGGTTCTGGAATCGTGCATGTGTTCTATCTATACCATATTTGAAAATTGATTTCTTAGAGTAATCTCATAGTTAATTATTCTATATTCATCATGGAAGTATAGAGATTTATAATGATTTGAAAATGTACATCTAGTAGTATGGAATGAATAAAGATATCATAGAGTTTGTATCTCGATGCATGGTATGTCAACAAGTTTAGGATGGAAGACAAAAGTATAAGAGTATGTGGCATCCATTACCCGTAACAGAATGGAAATGGAAAAACAACACTTATGATTTTTATTAGACTCCCCATAACATCTAAAGGGTATAATACTATATGGGTTATAGTTGATCGACTTACTAAGTCAGCACACTTCATTTCTATCAAATAATACTTATCTTTGGATCATATTGTTATGATAAACATTAAGAATGTGGTAAGGTTGCATTGAGTACCACATTCCATTCTATCGGATTAGGATCAAAGGTTTACCTAAAATATAAAGTAAAGTTTTTCAGAAATCTCTTGATATGGAGTTGAATTTCAGCACTACATATCATCATCAAATAGAAGGTCAGTCTGAAATAACAATTCAAACCCTAGAGGATATTTTGAGATCTTATTATTTGGATTTAAAAGGATTTTGGGATTAGCACATTCCAATAGTTGAGTTATCTTACAACAAAATCTTTCACTCAATCATTTAGATAGCTACTTTTGTAGCCCTATATGGAAAAAAATGTTGATATCCATCATGCTGGATTGAAGTTAGAGAAAGAAATATATTGGGGCCTAAGATAGATAAAGAAATGGTAGATAAGGTTAGATCCATTAGAAACACATCAAGGCTACTCAGAGTTTAAATAATGTATATAATGACAATCCCTCACATGATCTATAATTTTAAGTTTGTGATAAGGTTTTTCAAAGAATTACTACATGAAATAAGGTTTTAAGATTTGATAAGAATGGGAAACTAAGACCTATTTATATCGGTCCATTTGAAATTATTGATTGTATTAGGATGGTATCCTATAACTTGGAACTTACACCAAACCTCTATTAAGTCCATGATATATTCCATGTATCTCTTATAAGGAAGTATATACATGAAACTTCACATGAATTAAACTCATAGTCCATACTGTCGAAACAAGATCATTCTTATGAAGAACAACCAGTGGAGATTCTATATTGTATATAGAAAGTTATATAAAATAATAACACTCATCTGATCAATTTTTTTTGAAACTACCAATTTTAAGAAGCTACATGGGAACTTGAGGATATGATGTTGCAAAAACATACTCAGTTTTTTGTATCATAATGATGAATTTTGAGTGAAAAAAACAATTTAAAGGGGTTATATGTAACACTTCCAGTTTTTATGAATTTATTTTTTAAAATAAATTAAATTTAATTGATATCTTATGTTATATGAAACAGTAGGATAAGTTTTCACTATACACAATACCAGGTCGCCTTGCGTCATAATGATACCGAGTTTTCCAAAAACCATGATATATTTATTTGAACACGAATGTTATAACCTAGGAATTAAACTTAGTTAGATTAATATTAATAATTGGGTTTTAAAAATTATTTATAATGTTTTTAAATAAATAAATCTTATTTAAAAAAATACTTAATTTTCAGTAAATTATTTATATGTTTTGAAAAAACTATTTTCTCAAAAAAGGTCTTTATTTATTTTTGTAAACATTAATAAAATTAATTATTCATTATTATATAAATTAAATTTATAAAATAAATTTAATTTTTGAAATCATCATATCAAAATTATCTTAGGGTGATTTTTTGGGTTTTTCCTGAAAAGTTTCATTTTTGATGAATAGTGAAAATAATGAATTTTAATTTAAAACAACATTTTTGATTAATTTGTTTATAAAGTTACGTTATATTTTAAATCAGTTTAAATTTTTTTGAAGGTGATGCCTTATTCCAAAATGATTGAAGAACAATTATTATTAAAAGAAAGTTTAAAGGAGTCTAAAAGATGGGATCAAATTACAATTCTTTTCATGAAAGGAAATAAGAGCAGCATGGAGGTCTTCAAAACAGGTAATGTCTTGATTTACTCCCACGTTGTCTAGGACATCTTCAAACATGTTTTCTTCTCTATAAATATGTGTGATGATATAGTTATGATCGATAAGCGAACAAGTGAATTCCATCCAATGGGTAGTAATTGTCCAAGGAAGATGTGTTATGCCATTCCAAATTGCTTGTATGATTGTCATCAAGTCACTTTCAATATAGAGGTTATTCCATCCAAAGAACTTGGAAAAGTCAATAGAATGTATCAAACTTAGCATCTTAGTTTCAAGGGATGTGGCAATGCCACATTTACCCATGCAACATCCAAGTATCTAACTAAGGTGATTCTTGAAGACAACACCACATCCTGTAGGTCCCAAATTTCTCTTGGAGGCGCTATAAATATTGATTTTGATCCATCCAAGGAGAGGCACTCTCTAGAAATCCTCCAGAGTGTGATATAGGTGACAAAGATTACTGTTAATCTTCAGATGTTTTAGGATTCCAAAGTCATGTCTGGTGTTGTGTCAATGTCCCATTTGTATCAAAGCAGCTTCATGTATTGAAATAAAAATCTACATCCGACCTGTATTTTGATTGAGTGAGTAATTGTTATGAATAATATCATTTTGATCAGACCAGATCACATGGTGTAGATCAAAAATTGCAGTAAAGAAATGGTTTTTGATTTCTTGAGAGCCTTCCATTTCTACACATTTCCTTAGTTAACTTTTGTTTGAGTTAAGAATCAACCATCAGCAATAAAAAAAGTTAAGAATATACTTCCAAAGAGCAGAATAAATAGCACAAGAAAGGAAGAGGTGATTAGAATCTTCTATATGTTGATTACAGATTTTACACTTAGAGTAGAGCTGGATTCCAAAAGATTGGAGGCAAAATTTAGTGGGAACTCTGTTGTGAGCAATATGCCAGATGAGATTGAATCTTTAAGGTTTTATCCATGGTTTGTTGAATTTTTTTATCATTATTGAAATAACGATTGTAGAAATTTTTAGATTTAATTATACCATTGTGAGTAGGTTCCCAAATTAATAAATCATTAGTGTTAGAGAAAGAGTATTTTTCAATGACGTTCAGAATAGTATTAGGAAGGTGATCATGTTGAAAGTATAGAATTTTTCTAATAGATTTGTTGGTATTTTCAAGAGTTTGATCGGGAGATATCATAGAAATTAAAGGAACAACATCCCAGTTATCCAATTAGAATTTCATGAAGGAGTCTCTGGAGACCATCCATATAAAATTATTCATAATATTTTAGAAAGAGTTTTTGATGGATGGACATACTGAAGTTTTAATGAAATTAAAATTTCCCATCTTAGGTTTTTCAAGAAATCTATTCTTGAGAAAGGTAATAGATTCAAAGTTATTGTGAAAAATATTCCAAATGAGTCCTTCTTGAAGGGATTCATTAATGTATTTTATATTTTTATACCAATACCACAATTCTCAATGGGCTTGCAACAAGTTGACCAGGGAACAACCACAAGTTTTTTCCAGAATACTACCAGTAAAAATGTTATTATTTATAGAGATGTTCATTTTTTTAATAAGACCAATAATCCATTTTTATAACATCATGGAGTAAACCATCTTGGATACAATAGTGGATTTAACAAGGCAATTTCTACCTACCATAGAGAAATATTTACCTTTCCAAGAAGATAGCTGGTTTAGAACTTGGTCAAAAATAGTCGCAAAGTGGCAAGAATTGGGCCTACCCCCAAAGATGGGAACACTAGATAATTGAAAGGGAGTGTAACTTATTTCAGAACTAAGTCACTGAGAATGTTACATTTTTTATTGGGAGGAAATTTCTTTCCAAATAAGATGCAAGATTTGTTCTAACTAATGGTTTGACCAGAAACCTCTTCATAGTGAGAGAGTGCAGTTTTGTGTTTATGAATGTTTCTTTTATCACCTTGAATGAAATGGATGATGTCATCAACATAGAAAATATGAGTAGGATCATTCACATTCTTAGAGACATGGATGGGCTTCAGCTTATTCTAGACCACCAGATGGTTGATCAGACAATTGAGGTAGTCTTCCACTATCGAGAAGAGAACAAAAGACAGGGGTGACCATGTATGACACCTTTAGTGCATTTAAAATATCCCTTGGGAGACCCATTGTTCAAAATGGAGATAGACTCCGAGTTGAAGAGAGTTCAGATTGTAGTGATAAAATAGGCACTAAAACAAAAACCTTGAATCTGTTTGTCTTTAGATATAAGAGATCATTCCATAGAGTTATCCATTTTTGGTATATATTCTTATCATAAACAAAGGAGCAGAAAATATGTGTTCCATCTATATTATAGTTTCAATTAAAAATCTGCTCAGAGATGTTTAAAACACTAATATTTTGTAAATAATAGTGTGAAAAAATCAATAAAGATTCAGAATTGAGGTTATAATTGATTGAACTAGTAAATATATAATTATGCTTACATAAATGAGAGTACATAGAGGAAAAAATAATTTTTTTCCCAGCAACAACAAATAACATAGGATGATGAGTGTTAACCATTCTTTTTAAAACAATGAACATGTCAGAGTTATCAATACCCTAACAATTATAAAAAATGATATTAATTTAATCCTAAATTTGGAGGTAGAACTCCCCTTTTTCTTTTTTCTAAAACCTTTATTTCTAGAATACCTTATAACCTCTTGATTACTATTAGTGGTATGTTTTTTTCATTGATAGAAATGATAGGGTTCTTGTTTGTAGGTTAATTTATTGTAATATTCATATTTGAGTCTGTAGAACTCTTAGAACACAACAAAAAAGATTTTGTATTTTAGTTAGAAATCAAATTTCTAGGCTTCAAAGAGTAGTAATCACTATCTATAGATAGAGAATTAGGTGTACCTAGAACCTTTGAAGTAGCTGCGTTCTTCTATTTGATAGTGTCTAAATTAGATGGATGAAAGTTCATCTGTTCCAAAGAGTCATTATTTTCCAGCATATGCATAGGTTCTTATACTGAGGGTGTCTTACCATGTTTAACAGATTCTAGTTTCATGAAAACATTACTAATAATCTTAGAAATTATGCTTTGTGTCTTAGCATGAACTGACTTAGGGATAATAGTTGGTTTCCTAGATTCGACAGGACTTCTAAAAGGTTTAATGTGAGAAGAGGGAGAAGAAACTACTTCATTATCTTTAGTTTTGGTTTCATTCTTTATCTCTAGAGTAGTTTCATTATTAGATACGATAGGGGTTCTGTTCTTAACCTTAAAATTTCTCTTAGAAATTTTTATTATTGAAGAATTAAAGTTTGGGTCTGTAGAGTTCATATTACACATCATCAAATAATTTGTACCATCAATACTGTCAATAGATTGGGAACCATTAAAAGAGAAATTTGTAGAAGTGGAAATGGTTGTACCTGGGTCCTTTTTCTTCTCCACCTCAGATTCATCCATGGGTTGTATCTTATTAGGAGATCCATTGAGTTCCTACATTTTCATAGGATCCTGCACTGAGGGTGTAATTCCCTTCAATAGTTTGAAAGATTTTAATTCTTTAGAAACAGTTTCAGTCACCTTAGTAATATTGGACTGCAGGTTATCTTGAAAATCCTTCAGGTTAGTCATATGTTTCCCAGATTTTATAGTATGGCTAGAGGAATCCAGAGTTTTAGAGTAATTAACAGATGTATTTTGAGCATGGGGAAGATAATCAAAGTCATTTGTTTTGTTTTTGGTTTCATTATTTATCCCTAAAGTATCACTGGCATTTAATAGGGAGGGGTCCTAGATCTGTCTTGTACCCAAAGCTGGGGTGTGTTCATCCACAGTTTGGAAAAATGGTTTAAATATTTTTAATCATAATAATTTATATTATCTAATAAGTTCAATAATTTTTTGACCAAAATGAATAGTAAATGCTGTAAAAATTAATTACCACGATTAAGGTAAAAATGGATTTATCAAGGGTTAAAATAAAACGATAAGGGTAAAAATGACCTATACATTTGTATAGAAACTATTTTATGGATATATTAGGACCATTAAACCTCTAAGGTTTGATAATATCTCATTTTGTACCCTTGTGACATGTGAAAAACATGGGAGAAATTATTTCTTTTCAAGAGTACAAAGTGTATCCTCTCCCCAACTTAAAAAAGGCCACCCCTCTCCTCTCTTATTCAAACCATAGAACCTATTTAGTTCTGATGATATAAACCCAAGTAATTTTCTTACTTCCCTTATCTCATCCTAAAAGTCTTATATTGGATATGAATCCATCTTTGGAAGGTTTTTAGTGAAAACATATGAAGGATACCTAAAGAAGAGGCAATGTTCATCAGCGAGCATTTTTGTTTTATTTATTCCTACACCCAATTATTTTATATACCATTATTATATAGTAAATTGAGTATAAAACAAATAATTATATGTTTCATGTTAAATTATTTACCTACAACCATCTCCAATTCCATCAAATGTGTTACAAAATCATCGTTCATGTGTACAATGGACTACCACCTCAGGAACCGATGTCATTTGTTTTTTCGTTACCACCAATCAAGGATGATCATAATGATGGATTTATTGTTTTTTATATATATATTATTTTTATGATTTTTTTTGAAGTATTATATCACACATACCTTCATATTTTCTATTTTTTGGGAATATGATAGCGTTGTTCGGGTGTACGATGGATTACCACCTCACAAAGCAATGTGATTTGTTCACTATTTACATGGATGATATTAAGGGTAGGTTTAATGAAAATATGTGATATATATGACATAAAAAATATTCTATAATGATAATATATAAATATCATTAACATTTATTTAATTCAGTCCGATAAGAAAATGGAAACATCATTCATGTTTATGTACATCCTACCGTCTCCATGAATGGTGTATTTCATTTTCCATCACTAAATTTTATTAGATTACTATAAATACATATATAAGGAATATATATGGTATTTATATCATTTTTCTCATTTTATATATTATTGAAAAATGATCAAATTAATATTATAAAATATATTAAATCCAAACTTATACAAGAAACAAAGTGGTTATTACCCGAAACATAACTTTAACATGGGGTTGTTAATAAATGGGTTGTAAAATGTCATAATAATATAATATGTGTTATTATATATATTAATACGATTATATAATATATTTATAATAAAATTATATTTATTATATAAGAGGTTTTAATGAGTATGGTTGAATTCAAGACTTAAGGTAAAGGATTCCGATTTCACCTTTATTTTTCTATGAGATACATTCCATATTCACCATGTATTAATTTCATGTGATATATATACTTTCTAGGAATGTATTTTATGATTATAATCCTTAAAATTATTGGGTTTTACATATCTATTTTAGGATCTTTCTTTCCTGGGGATTATAATTCAAATTTTAACAAACCAGTAAGGGATTTTTGTCTCAATTTGCCTTCTTTGAGATGCACATTATGTTATGCACCTATATTCATTAAATAGTTGTATAAAAATATATTTTGACATGTAATATCATGAATTTATTTATCCTCATGATATTTTAAGTTCCATTTTATGTTATTCCTTCATGGATATTACAATTAAAATTTACCGAAGTGGTAATGATTTTATGTTACAATTTCATCATTTATCAAGATTGGTTATGACTATGTTTCTGATGATCAAATATTATGATACATCTCTAAAAAAATCAATAATTTTCATATAATTTGGTTATTCGTGATATTGTTAAGTAATAGCTTGATTTATACACTCGTTTTTACATAAAATAATTGAGAAAATGTTTTTAAAAAATTATTACGTTATTTCTCTCTTCGATCAGAAAACTATTTTCTTTCAAAAACATATTTTTTAGAAAAATTAAAAAATGTTTTATTATTCTCCTGTGATATTTAAATACATTTTTACCCATGTTTTACTTTTTATAAATAAATTAAAGTAATATGCATATCATTTTCTAAACAATGTCTATTTGGATTTTTCTAAAGATTTGAAAAATATATTTGTTTTATTAGAATGCACGACATGAAAAAAATTTACAATTTTCATGACCACTCAATGATCTCAATATTCCATTAAAACTTTTCAAAATTCTTATAAAATAAATTTCTTAATATTTGGTATTTTTTTATTTTAAATAAATTATTTCAAAATGAAAGGTATTTTCAAAAATATTTATGTTTAAAAAAAGTGGTTTTCAAAGTGAAAATGATATATTCTTTTATAAAAGATTTAAATATTACATTATAAGTTTTAAAATTTATTTTCAAATGATTTTTTTTCAAAATGATTTATGTTGTAAAAACCATTTTTCAAAGTGGAAGGGATATCTTCCCCAAGAAATGTTTTAAATGATCATTTCAAAATCATTTTACATTTAATAAAACATTTTTTTGGTGTTTCCTATGCCTTATTGGGGATATTATCCAAATATACAATTCATATTGCTTCTCTGAATGGTTTATGTTTATGAAAACCATTTCTCTTCTATTGGTTATATCATGTAGAAATGCTTATGAAACCCACTTATTTTCATGGATTATTCTATAATTAAATTATTATCAATCATGAATCATTTACATAGTTTATGATATGATAAAATGTTAATGATACCCATTTATTTCATGGGTTATGATATGATGGATGTTTATGATCTTGTGGAACACTTAAATATGGTTTTCAATATGTGATGAATGAGAACTATATATTTATAAAATGCATTGAGTAAATATTTATATCTCATGATATTGACAGGGATGGAATGGGAATTGAACCCGGTTCAGTAAGACAAGGCAGAAATGGGAAGTGAACCTGGTTTAGTAAGATAGGGCTGGAACGGGGGGTTAACTTGGTTTAGTAAAAGGATTTATCCACTATGATTTCCTTGATAGTGATACTTGGCTAATATGGAAATTATTTTATATGCTTATTTTTATGCCACAAATTTTATTTCTTAATCCAATGTTATTCTCTCATATATTATGTTCATTTATTATCTTATGATTCATATTTTATGATCTTCTAATCATTATTCCATGATTCAAGATTATGATATTTTACTTGCAGAGTATTGTTTTAAAAATGTTATTCTCATGTTCCCATATCCTTATTTTCATGTTACGCTTATGTATCTCAATTGTATACCATTACTGAGCATCTATGCTTATCTTTTATTATGTTTCCCTTTCCTAGGTCATGATGAAATGTATTATGTATTATATGTCTAATATGGTTCTAATTATGAATAATGTAGTGGGAGATGACATTGCTCACTTTTGGACTAGTTATTATGTTTCCAAGTTTCCAAATGCACTAAACTATTACATTCCATAGGAATGTGTTATTGAAATGTAATGAATATTCATAAAAATTATGTGATATCTATTATGATAAGCCTAGTTCTCTATAAAAATACTACTAGGGGTTAGGTTGTGAGCTGTAAGGTCTGGGTGAGTGTTGTGATATCATTAGTTGGTATGGAATATGGATATCGAGACTGTGTTGTTATAGGTTCTTTTGGATGGATCCATGAAGGTGAGATCAATAAGTATCTCTAAGTATATCTTGGTTTATCCCTACATGAGGGGATAAGTGAGTTGAGGTTAGAGTTGTTGAGTTTTTGATTTTGAGGTTGAGGATCAAAGATATTAATGCCTTTGAGCTGGGTTATCGATGCTGGATGACTATTACTATAGGGATTTATTGAGATGAGTATGCGGGACTCCTTGGGATTCCCTTGTGGGTTTGTTTTTGATTAAGTGATATGCTGTTTTCATATTCAACTATTGAGACAGTTTGTGGGGCATTGTGTTTCTTTGGATTCCCTTAGGGGAAATTTAATACCCATGGATGGGTTTTTTACTGGGAAGGATGATTGGGGATCTCTTATGTTGTCTTAGACCTGTGGTTTATTTGTGATGAGGATCCCTTATGAAGGGCATTCTTCTTTTTAGGTGGTTATGAGGATTACTGATTTTCCATGGTCTTCATGCTTATGTGTTTCGATGCCTTTGAAATCTTTTTTGATCGAGGATTAGTTGGAGGCTGTTGAGGGATGTTTGTATTGTCTCCACACTAGATATGTCCTGTGATTTGGATGATCTAGAGGAAACCCTCACAGGGTTTTATTCTCTTGGTGTGGCCTTTGGTCTGATTGTGGATCTTTTGACAGGCATGGCCCAAGAGATTTGTTTTTGTAAGGGAGTCCCTAGTTAGAAGTCACAATATTTTGTGACAATAGGGTCTGTGAGAGCCTCAAGATCTTTTTTTCAATGGGGTGATTTGTTGAGATCTTTTGGTGGATTTTTATTGGATTATAATATCTAAGGGAATTGGAGATGCCCAATGCTTTATTTTTCAATAGTTGATCAGAACAAATATATTAGCTATTTTGGTGGTGGGTTTAAGAGTTGGATGGAACCATGTTTTGTTGGAATTTTTCTATGATGTTTGAGGAAGTTGTTTCTCAGAAATTTGGTTTGAATAGGAGGACCTTGGGATATTGTGGATCATGAATTTTCCTTGAGTATTGATTTGGTTCTCTCCTCTTATGGTTGTTTGTGGTTAGGTGGGATTATGGAGCTAATGGGTGATCTGGATGAGTGAATCCTCCCTATAATCGAGTGTGCAACCTGGATAGAGTTACCTTAGTCTCATGATGTGTTGTGTCATGCATAAAATGGGTTTTATCCACCATGGAATCTTTTTGAGATCCAGACCCCATGGATGTTGTTTTATCCCAGGTTTATATATGAATACCACCTATTTTGGGTCTATAACTGGTGCCTGATTCATTCTTCAGAACCTTCAAGAGTAACAAGTTATCTAGTTTCATCGACATAGATGTTCTTGTAATCAATTCAGATCATTCTATTGGAGTCTTAGAGCCTATTAGATTTGATTTATTTTGTATCTACTTATGGTTACGCCTTGGGGTCTTTCATTTATGGCTATTTCATTTAGACATCTTGGACATTCTATATATATTTGGAGGATTTGTCTGATGTCATGTGGTAGGGTGAGTCATGTTTTATAAATCCACTAGAATGGGCCATAGATGGTGGTATATTTACCTTGGGTGTCAGGCTAGAACCCATGATTAGAAATTTTCTTTTTTTTTGTTTTCACCCTTCTTTTTTGTAGTTGTTTCTTTGTGATAATTATTATTAGTCTCCATCTATGAAAGACATATCACACATGAATTCACTTTTTATGATAGTATTTTATGGGTTTAACATTGGGGGTAGACTAATGAAATATATTTTCCACCCCTACACTTGAACCTTAATGTGCATGTATACCTAATTTCTTCTTTTAGGTTAGAGCATAAGTTGTACTATAACATCCCTGAACCCACACTCTCAGATCCAATGTTAATACACGATATTTATATTTTTTTATTTTATAATGATTAAGGAGGACCAATTTTTTTCATCCAAAACATATACCATAAAAATAAAATATTGGATCACTTACTTACCCAAGGACCTTTTTGCTTTAGTGTTTTATAGAATTTGGAAAAACTCTTACATAAACAAAACCCATAAATTAAAGGGGCTATTTTTACAACCATACCTAGAATTTCTTATTACATATTAAGTCTTTAACATAACCTAAAACATTCATCACATTAAACTATTTTCTAGACACAAATAATTTAATCATCACTCTTCATATCCTAGGTAATGAAAACATCAGAAGGTTGAGCTCAAATTATTAGTAAGGGTAAACATAAGAATTGACAATTGAATTTCATCAGTGATAATAATAAGAGAAAAATGGTATGATTACACAATAAAAGTTCATGAGAATGACATAATAATATTCATACCCATTGATACATGGATCATCAATAATCAAACATGTCATAAAGCTTTATCAAAGGTAATATTTATAAGAATAAATAATCATGATCCATGTGATTTCAATATTGATCAATGGAATTATTAAAACACATATAAATCATAAAAAACCTATTGGTATCTTGGAACATCATCTTCATAACCTATTTTAAACTCATATAAAAAATAATTGGAGCCCAGTTAAATCCTTAAGAGAAACACTCTGGTAAATATCTCCTCTTTACCTCTAAAGAAAAGGAATATTATCCAATGAATTAGAGAACTATCTAGGTGCACCCATCATATATGATATATCAAGAGCACTAGTATAGTCACACCCATCATATAATCTATATCAAGATCATCCATTAGCTATAATGGGGATAAACCCTTAGTATGAGTTATATCGGGCTCACATATTCATTATTAATAATGTCCAAGTATTATTAATGAATAAAATATTTAGATTCTTCCACCTTTCGATCATAATAATAGTAAATGTTCTTTTATAGCATGATTAACCGTTGGAAAAGAAACAGGTTCCATGACAATCTCATAATCAATCCAAGGAAAGAATAATAATGGTATCAATAAAACTTATACCTAGTGGAGTGTAAGTTACATCAGGGGTTGTCAACATTAAAGAATAGAAATATAATTAAAATATAATTAAAAACATTATTGATAAAAATATCCTTTTAACTTTTATTAACATCAAAGAATGTTGTCTTATATAGAAAATGACATTGAGAGATCACTTGGAAAATTTCTTGAGGAAAATATCCTTTCCATTATAAAAAAAAATTATTTAAAATATAAAATATTATCCAACATAAACAAACAAATTTTTTTAGAAAATATCATTTAAAACCTAAAAATTAATCTTTAAAACATTTAATGGTCATGAAGGTAAAAAATTATTCTCATATTGATTATGTTAAAACAAAGATTCCTTTCATATTTTGATAAATGTCAAAAAATGTCTCATTCAGAAAATTAAAATAATATTAATTTTAAGAAAAATTTATAAATATAATTATGGGTAAAAATTTATTTAAAAAATTATAGTAAGATATTTTTTTAACCTTTTTATAAAACATGGATTTGTAAGAAAATGATTTTTGACCGAAGAGATAAATTAAGTTATATTTCACTAAAAACATTTAATCAATTATTTTAAGTTAAAAAGAGAGAAAAATGATATTATTACATGAAAATATCATGAATATACTCATGATAATAATATATATTTGATTCAATAAAATAATATCAAACTATTTCCTCCCAAATAACATTCAACATAAATAATAACAATAATAAAATAAATTGTATCATAAAGCCTTTTCCACTATGGTAACTCCTCAATTATAAACTTCATGAAATAATATCATCATATTAAATTTAAATATAATGAAAATATGGATATTAATGTTATAAAATATCAAAGGGGGTAGTAGATGCACCTCACAAAGGATGGTAGGTTTATAACATAACATATGTCCCAAAGAAGACAAATTGAGATGAGAAACCCTTACAATGATCATAACGTTGAAGAGAGAATAAATAAATGAATCAGTTATGTATTTCAAAATTAAATACATATAAAACATGTGGAAAATAAAACATAATATAATAAAAATTTATTAAAAAATGTAATCTTATAATATCAAATAAAATGAAGAAGTGATATAACCCGATGAAATGAAATTGAGTTATGAAATTATTTAGCACTTGGTAACTTCCAAGTCAAATACCATTGTATGAAATAATTCAAATTGAAACATAAAATACCATGATATATGAATTATTAACGATATTAAATATAAAATTGGAAATATATAAAACAAATAAAATAAATCAGGTTTTAAAATTAATTTATTCCTCAATGAAGGAAAACTGTGATGAAGTTCTTTACCTCAAGTCAAGAATTTCCATGTATATCCTTTAACTCATTTATAATAATTATATATATATTATTTATTTTCATAAGAAAATTTTTTGGGTTTAATAATTTATACTTAAATTATTTACTATATTTATTTTTAATGATATATTTTAATTCTTAATCAATTAAGTCCACATCGGGTGTTTTTATGGTGTTTGATTCGTTATTTTGAAATTAATTCGATGTGTTGACCGTGGTTAAAGTTTCCTTTGTTACATAATCTCAATAATAATAATCATGAAATATTTATCACATTTATAAATAAATTATACTTTTAAAACCAATCATGAATTATGGTTATAAAAAATAATGTATGTTACAATCATGGAGATGGTAGGTTGTACGTACACATGAGTAACATTTCCATTTTTTCAATTATTGTTATGGAAAGAAGATAAGTATTATTTTATAATTGAATAATTATAATAATATAATAAATAACATATAATATATTTAAATATACTTATATATATATCATCCAGGTGATTTTTTGATGAAAAAAATAATCATATTACTTCATGCAGGTGGTAGTCCACATGTAAGTAAAAACGATGTTATCATTGTCCAGTGGGTGGAAAAGAAAGAAATAAAATGATATATTATCTTTTATAGAAATAAATATGTAATAAATATAATAATTATTTCATATATATCACATATATCCATTAAATATTTCCTTATTTTCTTCCATGTAAAGCGTTAGTGAAAAACAAATCACATCACTTCATAAGGAGGTGGTCCGTTGTACACACGAGCGATGTTATCATACCCCCCGTGGAATAGAAATTTAGAATTTATATGTGATAAAATAATAATAGTGGTATAATTATGTTTCAAATATCTTATATATACTTTAAATCCAATGTTATAACAAGCCATGATAGGCAGTGATGAAAATTGAATTATATTGATTTGTGAGGTGGTATTATGTCGTACACATGAATGAGGGTTTCATTTATCATTTGATAGAAGGAGAGATGACTGTAGGTTAATAAATTAACATAATAAAATCTTATTATATGGTATGTAATGGTTTTATTATATTATAATAATTTAATAATAATTTAATTATATTGAAGAAGAAATTAAATAAAAACCCTAAACTAAGCATGAGACCTCTTCTTTAGGAAACTTCATTGTATTAGCATGAAAATAATTTATAAAATGAATTTACCATAAAAAAAGGAAACTAGGTAATGGGGAGGTGATTAAGGAATGAATTTTGGTTTTTATTTTCTAATATAAATTGTTTTTAAGGATTGAATAGAAGAGGAAATGGGGTGGCCTTTTATAAGTGAGGTGACTAACACACTTGTAATTTTTGAAAATAAAAAGTGATACCCACATTTTTCACATTCAAAAAGGATTAAAAATAGAAAATTTTCAATAATAATACGATATAATGTCAAATTATTTCTATAAAATATAATTTAGACAAGTTTTTAGGTCAATTTATCACTTATATATTTAGTTTAACCCTCGATAAATCTATATTTACCTTAACCATGGTAAAATATTTTTACTATTTTCACTATTCATTATGAAAAAAAATTAATTTGAACTTATTATAAAATATAACTTTTTATTATTACAAATATTCATTACATTTTACCAAATTCAATTCTCTTAATTGGAAGAATTTAATTTAAAATTAAACCCACATATGTGATAAAAAACAGTTTTTGAAGAAATATATTTTTCAAGCATAAGATGATATAATATTAACTCTATGATGAGTACTAATAATTATATGAATTTAAATTAATATTTATATATTTATAATCTATAAATATAATTTAAATAATTCCTAAAATTGGGTTATTTTAATTAATTAAAATGGAGAAACATTATTAAATTTAAAACAGTTCTAAAAAAAATTTGTTTTTGAACAAAAAAATAAACTTATACTAAAATCTAGTATAAAGTTAATTGAAATGTAATGAATTAGATAAAATATAAATATAGAATAATAATTTTACTTTAAATTATCTTAAAATCACAATGATACTTTTAAATTTCTTAATTTATTGAAAAGAAATGCCTGACTTACAAAATTGATATTTTTCACCATTTACAAAAAAATAAATATTTTCTGAAAAATCCAAAAAATTTCACCCTATGTTAATTTTTATATTATGATTTAAAAAATTGAATTATATTTCATAAAATAAATCTTCTAAAATTTCTATGTATTAATTATAATATTTTCTCAGAAAAAACAATACAAATAATTTTTTGTAGAAAACATGTTTTTAAAGTATAAAATTACATAAAAATTGATTGATTATTTACTCAAAATTTATCAATAAATCATATAATGAGTAGGTAATTTATATATTTAATAAATTATTTAATAATATCCAAATCCGTTAATTTAAATACTATTTTATAGTGGTATTTTTAAAAATATTATTATTTTGTGGTTCATTCAAGCTCGATGTAGCATGTATTATATGCTATCAGGCATATATTCCTTTTCTAAAATATCATAGTGTTATATACCCATTTAATAAATTTTTTCCTCTCAATATTAATTTTATCTCGATAATAAAATGTTTTAAATTTTGAAATACTTTTACTGAAGTCCTGCATCATAAAAAAGTTTAATAAAACTTCCTCTTGATAAGAGAGAAGATAAAGTACAAAGGTCATTTAGAATAACACATATTAGGTTTCCAAATTGGATAAAATTGGTGGGAAGTAGAGATTTTAAAATGAAAGAATAATTTAATTCCAAAATAATGATGGTGAGTGACATATATCATTGATTACAAGAAATTTAATGATCATGATAAAGTCAACATCCACAAAACCATAAACCAAATTATTTTTAAAATGTCCATTGTTTCATCAAAAATGAATTTAATAGGATAACATTTTCATTTTCAAGATCCTTTTTATATGATTGAGTAATTCCTTACCATCTAGACTAATAAAATAAGGAAATATACTTACATGAGAATATTAATTTTAGACTTTAATCAATTTCCACCATAATATCATCTTTTGAACCAAACGATGAGTATTCAAAATAAATATTTCATGCCTAAATCACTAAAATCAGTTACTAACATATCAAATAAATAAACAAAAGGATAAAAATATTTTACTCCTATCTTTATTAATTAACGAAAAACAAAATGGATAGCACAATGTAAGGTAATTATAAAAAAGAATAAACCGTTATATCATTAATCATAAAAAAATCAACAGTAATACCCAAAGTTCATACTAAGTCACTCCATAAATAAATCTCCTTACAATTATTCAAAATATTCAGGAATATGATTGAAACCCAAAAATTATAAGGTCTTTATCAAATATTCATTTGAGGTTGATTTAACATTTACTCCAAATAACACCAATCAATTTTAAATCCTCATGCCAAAAATGTATGTGCCTTAGTCATATAATGTTCCCCAAAATGTAATAACCCATAATTACTTAAACATCAAAGTTATGATAAACTCTAAAGTTCACCAACACCATTAAACTTATATCCTAAAAAGTGATGGTATTATTCCTCAAACAATACATCAATTTGAACCTAAGGGTTACATATACCTTAACCCAATAGAATGTCTCCCAAAATATTATTAATCAATTTAATATCTCGTTGCTTAAAACCTCAAATCATGTGTCTATGGATTTGATCTTATGATCAAACTTAATCTAATAAACTCATGATGGTTTCTATATCTCTAAAGAAAACCAATTATGAATACATCGTAATATAAAAATTTATCTAAAACCATATCTGATTCCAACTATAATAGCCCCGAACCCATACTCCTAGATCTGTTTCTAAAAGCATTATTTTTGCATTTATGGATATGATTCTGATGAAGGTGACCCAATTTTCACCATCCAAAACTTACAACATCAAAATGAAATATTGGATCACTTACATGCCCAAGGACCTTTTAGGTTTATAGTTGTAGAGACTAAGGACAAACACTTATATAAAATATACCCATGAATTAAAGGGAGTATTTTTTTCCACTATACCAAGATTTTCATATTTCATATTAAGTCTTAAACATCTCCGACAAATATTATCATGTTATAATCCCTTATATACAAAAATCATTTAATCATCAGTCTTTAATACATTTGGAAATAGAAACAAAAATATGGAATGATCAAATCCTCAGTAAGGGTAAGCATAATCATTAACAATTGAATATCATTAGTGATCATAAGAAGAGAATAAGGGTATTATGACATAATAAAAGTGAATAAGCCTAACATTATAATTTTCATACCCATCAATACCTAGATCATCAAACATGTAACATGGCCCAAAGATTTATCAAATTAAAGAGTCATAAGAATCAATAATCATGAGGCATGTGATTTAAATCTCGATCAAAGGAATCATTAAAACCCATATAAAGTATAAAGAAAACATATTGGTGTATTGGAACATCATCATCAAAACCTATTTTAAACCTATGTTAGAAATAACTAAAGCCTAGTTAAATCCATAAGAGAAACCCTTCGATAACTCACTCTTTCTTGACTTTAAATACGAGGAACATTACCCAATGAATTAGAGAACAATATGGGGGAACCCATAATAAAAGTTGTATTATAATAACCAAACAAAATGTAGGAATACTGATCATATAAGGTATACCAGGCTTACCCATGAGATATAATGGGCCTCAACCCTTCGTATAAGATTTATCAGGATCACCCATTCATCATAAATAATTTTCAAGTATCATTCATGAATAAAACATGCACAATCCTTTAATTTTTAGTCATAACAATAATAAATGTTCTTTCATATCTTAATTAACCCATGGAAAAGAGACGGGTTCCATGACAATATCATAATTCATAGAAAGAAAAAAAAGTATGGTATCAATACAACTTATCCCCGGTGGATTAAAAGTAAAATAAAGGGTTTTTGAATTTTATGAATGAAAATAAAATTAAAATATTATTGACTAAAATAATCTTTTCAATTTGAGTAACATCAATGGATGTCATCTTATATGGAAATTCATTTTGAAAGATCACATGGAACATTTCTTGAGAGGAATATCATTTCCATTTCGAAAACATTTAATTAAAATCTAAATTTTTTTAAAACATTAAAGAAAATATTTTATTTGGAAATAAAATTTGATAATTTAAAAGGAATATTTAATACATTTATTGTCCATGAAGATAGAAAATACTATTCATTTTGAGTATGTTAAAACAAAAATTCATTTTACATTTTCGATAAAAGCCAAAAAGTGCGTCATTTGAAAAATTATAGGAAGATTTCATTTATTGTTTTTGTAAAAATACAATTATGGGTAAAATGAATTTAAACTATCATAATAAAATATTTTTGAAAATAATATTAGAAAAATGGACTTGGACGAAAAATTATTTTTGACCAAAGAGAGAAATGAAGTCTGATTTTTGTAAAGACATTTTCTCAATAATTTTCAGTACCAAAGAGAGAAAAATGATAATATTACATAAAAATATGAAGAATATTTATATGAGAAGAAAATATATGTGGTTCAAGAAAATGATATCTTACTATTTCCTACCAAATAACCTTAAACATAAATAATCCTAAAAAGAAAGGAGATTGCATCATAAACCTTTTTCTACTTTCGCAACTCCTCAATCATAAGCCTCATGAAAGAATAAAATTAGATGAACTATAAATATCATTAACATAAGTATATTCATGATATAACTATAAAATAATGTATTATAGACACCTCATAAATTAATATAGGGGTATAACATAACATATGTCCCAAAGAAGACAATTTGAGATGAGAAACCCTTACAATGATCCTAACATTTAAGTGAATATTAATCAATGAATAGATTATGTGAATCAAATTTAAATTCATATAAAATGAGTTTAAATAAAATAAAATATAATCAAAATTAATTACAAATATAATCTTATAATATCAAATAAAATGAATAAGTAATATATAACCCAATGAAAACAAATCGAGTTATAAAATTCATTACCACTTGGTAACTTTCAATTAAAATCACCTTGGATGAAATAATTAAATTTAAAAATAAAAGTACAGTTATCTTTTAATAATTAAGGATATTACATATAAAAATGGAATTATATGCACCATATAAAATAAATGAGGTGCATAACATTAAAATATGCCTCAATAAGAGAAATTTGAGATGAAGTCACTTACCTTGAGTCCAAACTTTCCATGTAAATCATTTAACTCATGTATAATAATATTAAATAAATTATTTTATTATTAAAAAGATTTTACAGTTTTAATACCATATTATTAAATATTTTATATTATTTCTTTTTAATGACATATTTAAATTTATAATCGGTTAAGTCCACATTGGCTGTTTTGGGGACGTTCAGTTCATTATTTCAAGACAGCTTCGGTGTGTTGACCATGGTCAAAGTGTTTATTGTTACATCATATTCAGAATAATAATCATGAAATATTTATCATATTCATACAACAATTATAATTTTAAAACCAATCATGAAATAAGTTTATGAAAAATGATCTATATTACAATTATAAAGACGGTAGACTGTATGTACACATGAGCAAAATTTCACTTTTCAATGATCATTATGGATAGAATTTAAGTATTATTTTATCTTTATATAATTATAATAATATCATAAAATAAATATTATTTTTTAAAATATAATTATATAGAACAACTATGATATTTAGTGATGAAAAAAAAGAATCGCATCACTTCGTGAAGGTAGTATCAACATGTACAGACGAACAACATTATATTTTTTCAGTGAGTGGAAAGGTAAGATATAAAATGATATATTATATTTTAATAATGATAAATTTATCATTAATATGATAATTATTTCATATATATCACATATTTTCACTAAATATATCCTTATTACCTTCCATGCATAGCGTTAGTGAAAAACGAATCACATCTCTACCAGAGGTGGTAGTATGTGGTACACATGAGCTACATTATCATATCTCCCAAGGAATGGAAATTATTAATGTATAATAAATATAATAATAAAATAATTATAATTATATTATTAATATATTTTATGTACTTTAAATCCATTATTATAACAATTCATGAGAGGTGATGATGAAAAACGTATTGCATCAGTTTGTGAGGTGATAGTCTGTTGTACACACGAACGATAGTTTAATTTTCCATTTTATGAAATAGGATATGTATTTAGATTATACCATTAGCATAATAAAATCTATGTATAAATGATATTTATGTATTATTATATTACAATAATTTAATAATAATTAATGGATGTTTAAGAATAAATAAAATAAAAATGCTCGGTTAAGCAAGATACCTTTTCTTAAGAAAACATCCTTAGAATAAAATGTAAATCCTTCTTAGGATAGGTGTATGTAAAGATTATGAGATCTAGGAAATGGGTATGGAATTATTGATGTTAATTAGGTAGTTATTTACTGATAAAAATGGATTTGAAGGTGTAAATAGGAGAGGAGAGGGGTGGCATTTTATAATTATGGTGAGTGGTAAGATTGAATTTTTTGAAAAGAAAAGTGATACAAATGTTTTTTACAAGAAAAATGATCTAAAATATACCATTATAAACAATTAGGTGATATAATGTCGAAATATGGCCATAAAATATAATTTATATATGATTTTATTTCATTTTAATACTTTTATTTTTAGTTTAACTGCCTGGTAAATCTTTCTCTACCTTAACCGCGGTAAAATATTTTTACTATTTTTACCATTCATTATGAACAAACATTAATTTGGACTTATTATAAAAATATATTATGTATACTCAAAATAGGGAATCCATTTTAATAAATTAAATTCAAAATAATTGGAAAATTTTAATTTAATATTAAACCAACATGCTCAATGAAAAAATCGGGGTTTCAAGAAATGTATTTTTCAAGAATAAGATGATTTAATAATAAATCTATGACTATTAATAATAATTATATGAATTTAAATTAATATTTATAGACATATAATATATAAAATTCATTTAAATTGTTTTTAATAAGGAGTTATTTTAATTTATTAAAATGGAGAAACAAAATTCACTTTAAAAGAGTTATTAGAAAATTTTGTTTTTAAACCAAACAAATAAAAGTTTATTAAAGTATATTATAAATTTAATTAAAATGTAATTTATTGGATTAAAAATAAGTAAATAATACATATTTTTATTTAAATTAGATTCAAATCATAATGGGACTTTTAAATTTCTTAATTTATTGAAAATAAATGACACCTACAAAATCTGTACTTTTCACTATTCATTGAAAAATGAATATTTTATGAAAATTCTAAAAATTTCACCCTAAGTTAATTTTTTTATGGTGATTTAAAAAATGAATTAATTTTATAAAATAATTTTTCTAAATGTTCTATAAATTAATTATAATATTTTCATATAAAATAAATAAAAACATTTTTGAAGAAAACGTATTTGTGAAGAATAAAATTACTTTACTAAAAAATGATTTATTATTTAATAAGAATTTATAAATAGATTATTATATTGATTAGAAAAATTATATATTTCATAAACTTGTAAATAATATTCATACCCTCTAATTTAACAACTATGTTATAACGGTCTTTTTGAAAATAATATTATTTTATGTTGTATTTAATATTGTTGTTGTGTGTCCTATATGCTATCGAGCATATATTCCTTTTTTAAATCATTACGTGTTGCATGAAATATGGATGGTTTTTAGGATTGATGCTTATTAATATAGTGTATTTGATCATGTGGAGTCTTAGGATCAGTTTGGTGTAGGTTGATCATCACGGAGATCAAGTATGTGGTTCGAATCGAATTTGGTAGTAGATTCTGGTGTGTTATTTTTTAGTTTATTTATTTTGTAAATGTGTTCATCCTAGTGGGTTATTGTCTATTGTATGTTTTTTGGCATCCTCAAACCCACATTCCGAGATCTGGTGCGAAAAATATAATCCTTACATTTCTAGATTTGATGCTGATGAAGGTGACCCAATTTTCATCATCCAAAACTTTCAACATCAAAAGGAAATTTTGGGCCAATTAAGTATCCCATGAACTTTTAGGTTTAGAGTTTTAAATAATTAGGAACAAATATTACATATAAATACCCATGAATTCAAGGGATTATTTTTTCCAATATATCCATCTTTTCATATTCTATATTAAGTCTTCAATATCTCACACAAAATTCACCACATTAGAAACAATTCTAGACAAAATTCATTTAATCATCATTATTCATAATATGGGGAATATGAAAAATAATAAGAGTGAGCTCAAATGCTCATTAAGGGTAAACGTAATAATTAACAATTTAATTTCATTATTGAGTATAAGAATTACATAAGGGTAATATGACGTAATCAAAGTTCATGAGAATAACATAAAAATATTCATAACCATAAATACTTGGATCATCGATCATGAAACATGGAATAAAGATTTATCAAATTAAAGACTTATAAAAATCAATAATCATATTCAATTTGGTTTAAAAATTGATCAAGTGAATCATTAAAACCCATAAAAAGCATAAATAAAATGTATTGGTATCCTGGAACATCATCTTTATAACCTATTTTAAACTTGTGTTAGAAATAACTATATCCTAGCTAAATCCATAGGATAAACCCTTATGTAACTCTCTCCTTCTTACATCTAAATACAATGAATATTACATTATATTTTATAGAGTTATATTGGATCCCTCCTATAATATAAGATATATAAATATCAACCATTTTTCATGAGATATAATGGGGTTTAACCCTTCATATAAGCTATATTGGGCTCACCCATGAGCTATAATGGGTATCAATCCATTTTAATTTGTATCAGGCTAACCTGTGATCTATAATAGATCCCAACCCTTCATAAACAATTTCCAAGAGCCATAAAATTAATAAAGTAGAAAAAACATTTATCTCATCACAAAAATCATAAAAACATCCATTATTTCTTTCATAAATTTATTGAATTCTGGAAAATTAATGGGTTCCATGACATTCTCTTTGAAAAAAATAATAATTCGTCCATATAAATAATGGGGGTGGTATCATTACAAAATAACCCAATTGGATCATAAGTAACATCAATTTTTTTGGCATTAATGAATGGAAATTCCTTTAAAATTTTATTAAAAACATTCCCAAGGAAATTATACTTTTTCACTTTGATTAACATCAAAGGATTTCAACATATATTTAAAATGATTTTGAATGATCAATAGTAACATTTATTAATGAAATTATCTTTTACATTTTGAAAACACTTATTTAAAATTTAAAAATTTATCAAACATTAAATAAATATATTTTTTTGAAAATAACCTTTGTAACCTAAAAATGAATCTTTAAAACATTGAGTGGTTATAATGTAGGAAAATACCATTCATCTCGTACATGTTAAAATAAAGATTCCTTTTGTATTTTTGTAAGAGAAGTAAAAAAGTACCTTGTTTGGAAAACGGAAAGAAGACTCCTTTAATTTTTTTTAAATACCAAATTATGGGTAAAAACGAATTTAAACTATAATAATAGAATATTAAAAACATTCTTGCAACCATTTTTAGAAAAAAATTATTTGGAAGAAAAAGGATTTTAGACCAAATAGAGAAATAAAGTTGGATTTTAAAAAAAACATTTTCTAAATAATTTTAAATATCAAAGAGAGGAAAATGGTACTATTTCTTGAAAATTTAGTGAATAAATCGAGGATAATAAAAGAAATTTGATTCAATAAAATATGATCATATTATTTTCTACAAAAGAAAATTTAACATAAACAATCCTAAAAAGAAAAGAGATCATATCATAAAGGAATTTACACTTTGGTAACGCATCAATCATAATACTCATGAAATAATAACATAATATAAACTTTAAATTTCATGAACATGATTAGATTCATGATATAAAATATTAAAGGGGCATTAAATACACCTTATAAAAGAAGATAGGTGTATAACATAGATTATGTTCCAAAGAAGACAATTTAAGACGGGAAACCCTTAAAATGATAATAACATTGAAGTGATAATTAATCTATGAATAAATTATGTTTATCGAATAAAAATATACATAAAACAAGTGAAAATACAACATAATACAATCAAAATTCATTACACACATGTAACATTCCATTATATTCATTCATATACATATTGACCCGTTTTTTGACCGTTTATTGATTGGGTCTTGATTTCGAGTAGTTTTGGGATTTCTTAGAAGTTTTGGAGGCTCATGGGGCAGTTCACAGTTGGTGCATAGTTAGATAAAACCATGCAGTTTGGCCTAGTAAACTATGCATCCAGTGTTGAGCCACTATAAGGGGGTACATGGTTTTTCCAGATCATGCGACCACCAGGTGAAAATCATGTATCCATAGATAGAGGGGGTTTATATGGTTTGTGCTTGGTTAAAATAAATGTATATCCAAACCATGAATCCTAATCATAATCTCTATATAGGGTGCATGGTTATGTCACAAGGTTACTCCTAACCACTAATCCCCTCCAGTAAACCATTTGTGCTTGTTATTAATGGTTTTAATTCTCAATTTAAGAATCCTTGGGACCTGAATTTAACATATAATGACCCCTAACTTCATACTGGCTCAACCTAATACTTACCTAGTGTTCTAGAGTTTTATCTATTGGGATTCTAGGAATATAGCTAGCGTTCTTGGAGGATCATCTCATGTTATGTTGTGTTCTTTGTCAGGTTTACCTTATTCTTTGTAAAACCTCACTAGATATCTTATCCTATTGTCTTATCGAAACCTAAAAGGGTTGTTTATGTGGTATATAAGGGGTTTTATAAATGATTTATTCTTTATGTATATATGATCATGGGTACTTGATATACTCTTCCCTGTTCACCATAGTCGAGGGAGAATAGCTATACCTCCATTATCGAGGTAGGTGTTTCTATACAAAGGGATAATTCTATGAACTTTTTATTTTTCTTGTAAAATTCCTTTAGTTTATTAATTTAATTGATGTCATTTGTGGATTCAAATGATTTATTTTAATGATACATGTTTTTATAGGGTTTTTTCTTTAAAAATAGTTTTTTACACCAAGTGTTTAATTAAAATTCTTGAATGGTGGTTTTGATTTGGAAATGGGTTTTTAAACACCAAGGGGATTGTATTGGATTTGAATTTTTTTTATAAACTACAGGAAGGATTTTCAAGTGGATTTTTAAAAACATAGAACATTGGGAACCTTGGTTATGTTGGGAAATGTACATTGATATCCCTAGTGTGTGTGGCACCACTAGGGGTTATTTTTATGATATCTATAGACTATGGAAAGACTTGAAATTGGTTGGTACCAACATATTCCTGGTTTAGGGGTTTTTCTGGTAAATATTTCCATATGATAGGGCCCAATATGATGTTATTTGTCAATTAGGGTTTTTTATCACATGATGGGTTTTATCATGTATTGTTTGTCACATGTTTTTCACATGAGTTTGTATCACATGGCTTCAGATGATGGATTATGTCATGGATATGTGTTTACTTTATTACTTTATGGGGTATGGATAAGCATTAAAACTTTATCACTTATACTTTTTATATCCCTGGATTTATGAATGTGAAAGGATTTTATGAAAAACCAAAGTAATATGATTTAAAAATGGGTTTGAAGTTATGAAAATTATTTATAAAACTATTTTTTCCTTAAAAGGTATAATTATTTTATTCTTGATATTAGACCCTGTATAGACTCTGTGGTGATATCCTACTGGGCTTTGTGATCAATGCCTATTTTTTCCTTTGGGAGGTTGTAGATATTGTTTTTGAAGACCTACAAAAAAGAAAAAGACTATCTTATATTATGTAGTCTTCTCTTTTTTTTTCATTTCCTACATAGAGAGATGGTTTGGAGGTGAAGGTTGGTCACATTGAGATTCTATGATATTTCATTATCATTCTTTTCATGTTTATCCTATTTATCTTGGGTTGTATGGATCTTGTTGTATCTCTTTATTTAACATTTTCTCTAGTTGTAAGTATTTTTTGGTTATATTAATGATTTTTTTCTTATCATTTTTATAACTCACCATGTGACGGTCGACCCAGAAGTATGGTTTAGTTGAACCAGGATGGTTCATTAAAAAATGGTATCAAAAGGATACTCAGACTTAAGTGTGTTAACACTTCCAAAACTTGGTTTTGTGTCTTGGGTAGATAAGAGTTAGTACCGTATAAATTCAGGTAGTAAGTGGGGGGGATGGTTCCTTTATAACTCACTTTTGTGTCTAAACTCTAGTTAACATGGGGGATTTTGAAATTTTTACTAGGTTTGAGATTTTTTTTAGAATCATTTGAATGAATTGAATGGGATGTTTATTTAAATTAACCTTTTAATTATTAGATTTTTTTTATTTCAAAAATATAATTCAAGATTGATTTAAATTATTTATGTTTTTTAACATTGACTCAAATTCTTGAAGTTAGTCCAAATATTTTTTAATATACTCTAAAGTTGATTGGTCATTATCTTGTGATTAACATACTATACCTAGATGAGCTCTTCCAAATCAGAGGTAGGAAGCTTTATTATAAGATCTTAATTTGAATCCATAAGTGGAAACTTCTTTAGTAGAAGTTGTAATCTTCACTATTCAAACTCTGGGTCAAGTGGGTGTCGAGAGCCCAGAACATGTGGTGGATCATGGTTCTAAATTCACTAAGAAGTAGCTGGACATCTTCTATGGAGAAAAGGGACCATAGGAATTAGAGGAGTGTCTTTATTGTATTAAGAGGATCTTAAAATTCTTGAAGACTCATGAGGAAGATATATCTGCAATGACATGTTTGGGTGGAGCTTCGGTTAGTGTTGTTATTAGTTTGGGCATATTTGTTGGATAGAAAGGAAATCACAAGGGAGGTCAATTTTCTTCCGAACTAGTTTTAGGGGATTCATCAAGACAATAGTAGTTTGTATGCTACTAGTGTGGAAGGCGTGGTTATACCAATCCCAATTTCATAAAGGATCCTAATACTTGTCATAGTTATACACCTTGTAACATAAATCAATTTTTTGAAAGGATATATGAGGGTAGTAAGGTAGGATACACTTTCACCAAGGGTTCATATATTTATACTAATGCTTTTGAGGGTCGTGTTTCTAATCCTTAGGACAAGGGGATGTTCATTTGGCACTAGATGACTTTAAGTGGAAGAGTTTGCACTAAAGGAATCTGAATAGGGCCAACTACTATTAGAGGTATGGTGTTTATTAGATCTTTTATGGTCCTATATTTATTTGATACAGGTGTTTCCCATTATTTTATATTGTAAAATTTAGTTGGCATGTTGGGATTACAGTCAAACAATATTCAGTACATTTTTTGTATCTTTCCACACCTTTTGTAAAGATATCCAAACAAGTTTCAAGGGTCCTCCATGTCAGGTCAGGATAAAAATCTATGAGGTGATGTGGGAACTTCTAGTTCTTGATATTGAGATCTTTAACCGGATACTTGGTATGGATTGGATGATTAGAGTTAAGGCCCAGATATATTTTTATCATTTTTGGGATTACTTCTTAAATTTTTTATTTCAAAAATATAATTCAAGATTGATTTAAATTATTTATGTTTTATAATATTGACTCAAATTCTTGAAGTTGGTCCTTATATTTTTGAATATACTCTAAAGTTGATTGGTCATTATCTTGTGATTAACAGAATATACCTAGATGAGCTCTTCCAAATCAGAGGGAGGAAGCTTCAAGACAAGATCTGAAGTTGAATCCATAAGTGCAACCTTCTTTAGCAGAAGTTGTAATATTCACTATTTAAACTCTGGGTCAAGTGGGTGTCGAGAGCCCAGAACATGTGGTGGATCATGGTTCTAAATTCACTAAGAAGTATCTGGACATCTTCTATGGAGAAAAGGGACCATAGGAATTAGAGGAGTGTCTTTATTGTATTAAGAGGATCTTAAAATTCTTGAAGACTCATGAGGAAGATATATCTGCAATGAAATGTTTGGGATTGAGGCTTGATTTTTTTTCAATGTTGATTCTCAAGTGCCTTACAAACTTCATGGAGGTTATTGACAAAACATCATTGGTTGAGGAAGATATATCTCCAATGACATGTTTGGGTGGAGCTTCAGTTGGTGTTGTTATTAGTTTGGGCATATTTTCTGGATAGAAAGGAAAGCACAAGGGAGGTTAATTTTCTTTCGAACTAGTTTCAGGGGATTCATCAAGACAATAGTAGTTTGTATGCTACTAGTGTGGAAGGTGTGGTTATACCAATCCCAATTTCATAGAGGCTCCTAATACTTGTCATAGTTGTACACCTTATAACATAAATCAGTTTTGTGAAAGAATATATGAGGGTAGTAAGGTAGGATACACTTTTACGAAGGGTTCATATATTTATACTAATGCTTTTGAGGGTGGTGTTTCTAATCTTTAGGACATGGGGATGTTCATGTCGCACTACATGACTTTAAGTGGAAGAGTTTTCACTAAAGGAATCTGAATTAGGGCCAACTACTATTATAGGTACGGTGTTTATTTGATCTTCTATGGTGCTATATTTATTTTATACAGGTGTTTACCATTATTTTATATTGTAAAGTTTAGTTGGCATGTTGGGATTACAGTCATACCATATTCAGTACATTTTTGTATCTTTCCACACCTTTTGGAAAGATATCCAAACTTGTTTCAAGTGTCCTCCATGTCAGGTGAGGATAAAAATATATGAGGTGATGTGGGACCTTCTAGTTATTGATATTGAGATCATTTACCTGATACTTGGTATGGATTGGATGATTAGAGAGTTAAGGCCCAGATATTTTTTCATCATTTTTGGGATTACTTATTAAATTTTTTTATTTCAAAAATATAATTCAAGATTGATATAAATTATTTATGTTTTATAACATTAACTCAAATTCTTGAAGTTGGTCCTAATATTTTTTAATATACTCTAAAGTTGATTTTTTATTATCTTGTGATTAACAGACTATACCTAGATGAGCTCTTCCAAATCAGATGGAGGAAGCTTCAAGACAAGATCTGAATTTGAATCCACAAGTGGAACCTTCTTTAGTAGAAGTTGTAATATTCACTATTTAAACTCTGGGTCAAGTGGGTGTCAAGAGCCCACAACATGTGGTGGATCATGGTTCTAAATTCACTAAGAAGTATCTGGACATATTCTATGGAGAAAAGGGACCATAGGAATTAGAAGAGTGTCTTTATTGTATTAAGAGGATCTTAAAATTCTTGAAGACTCATGAGGAAGACATATCTGCAATGACATGTTTTGGATTGAGGCTTGATTTTTATTCAATGTTGATTCTCAAGTGCCTTACAAACTTCATGTAGGTTGTTGAAAAAACATCATTGGTTGAGGAAGATATATCTACAATGACATGTTTGGGTGGAGCTTCGGTTGGTGTTGTTATTAGTTTGGCATATTTTCTAGATAGAAATGAAATCACAAGGGAGGTCAATTTTCTTCCGAACTAGTTTCAGGGGATTCATCAAGACAATAGTAGTTTGTATGCTACTAGTGTGGAAGGCATGGTTATACCAATCCCAATTTCATAGAGGCTCCTAATACTTGTCATAGTTGTACACCTTGTAACATAAATAAATTTTGTGAAAGGATATATGAGGGTAGTAAGGTAGGATACACTTTCACCAAGGGTTCATATATTTATACTAATGCTTTTGAGGGTGGTGTTTCTAATCCTTAGGACAAGGGGATGTTCATGTGGCACTAGATGACTTTAAGTGGGAGAGTTTTCACTAAAGGAATCTGAATTATGGCCAACTAATATTAGAGGTATGGTGTTTATTAGATCTTCTATGGTGCTATATTTATTTGATATAGGTGTTTCCCATTATTTTATATTGTAAAATTTAGTTGGCATGTTGGGATTATAGTCATAACATATTCAGTACATTTTTGTATCTTTACACACCTTTTGGAAAGATATCCAAACAAGTTTCAAGTGTCGTCCATGTCAAGTGAGGATAAAAATCTATGAGGTGATGTGGGACTTTCTAGTTCTTGATATTGAGATCTTTTACCGGATACTTGGTATGGATTGGATGATCAGAGTTAAGGCCCAGATATATTTTTATCATTTTTGGGATTAGTTTCTATCTTCTGATGGGTTCACTTATGTTTATCTTAGTGAGTGGGACTCCAGATCAGCAAGGGAGGGGCCTTTTGTTCCATAAATTAGGGTAATATTAAATCAATTTTAAAAGATTTTTCTTAATGTTTTTGACCGTTGTTTGGGTATTCCACTTTCCTTGGTGTTGTGTTCAAACCCTAATGACTTTCAGGATGACTTTTCTAGGTTACCACCATAGGGAGAGGTTGAGTTTACTATTGAACTTCTCTCTAGTATAATGCCCATTTATATTCCATCTTATCGAATGACACCTGATTTATTAGAGGAATTTAATGTACAACATTAGTACCTAGAGGTTAAGGGATTTATTCATCATAGTGTGTCACTATGGGCTTCACCTATCCTATTTTCTAAGAAGGAATAAATGAGTCTCAAACTTTTCATAGATTTTAAAAAGTTGAATTAGGTGACTTTTAAGAACAAATATACTTTTCCTGGGATTGATGATATCTTTGTCTAACTTATAGGGACACATTGGTTTTTAAAGATTTACTTTTGGTTGGGGTACCACCAATTGAGAGTCTAAGAATAGGATATACCTAATACAACATTTTGGATCTAGTATGAGAATTTCAAGTCTTTGGTTATGCCATTTAGTCTCAAAAATTATCCTATGATATTTATAGATTTGATGAAATAATTAATACATCAATTCTTGTAATATTTTGTTTTTGTGTTCTTGGATGATATTTCAATTTACTCTAAGTCAATGTAGGAGCGTATGGATCCATTTTGATATCATTATTAGAACTTTGAAGGGAATTTTATCTATATGGTAAGATATCTACTTGTATGTTTTAGATTCAATAATTAATGTTTATGGGGAATGTTATATCTGATAGGGGAGTCTTAGTGTATCCTGAAAAGATACATGCATTTATATACTAGGAGAAACCCATAAATGTGTTTGAGATCTGGAGCTTCTTGGGTTTGACTGGTAACTATAGGTAGTTTGTTTAGGATTTATACAATATCACATATTCAATGATATATTTAACACAAAAGAGCGTAAATTTTGAATGAAATGAAAAATGTATCAAATATTTTGAGGAGATAAAGATGAGGTTGACTTAGGCACCCATTTTTATTCTTTTGGAATACAGCTCAGGTTATGATTTTTTCTTCAATTCTTCTCCTACGGGTTTGAGATGTGTCTTGATTAGGGGAGATAGGTGTTGGCCTATGGCACATGCTAGTTACACCCTAATGAGAAGAACTACCCTACCCATGATCTTGACTTAGCTATGATTATGCATGAACTCAAAGCATGGCATCACTATCTCGATAGGGATTAGTTTACAATGTATTCTGATCATATGATCCCAAAATATATTTTTACTCATAGGGATATAAACTTGAAACAAAGATGATGTGTAAATTGTCTTTAGACTTTTGATCTTGATACTCCATACAATCCAAGGAAAAGGTAATTTGGTTGTTGATGCATTAATCTGAGAATTATTGAAACAAGTTGTGGATGAATTAGTTGAGGAGTGGTTTACTAACTTTGTCATGGGAGTGCAATAGGTTAGTGGAAAGGTGTTCTTGGATTTGAGGAATGATGAATCATATTTTAATGAGAAATTATGACCTAAACTGTTGAAAAACACTGAGTACCAACACTTTAGTAAAATAATTTATGGTGGGAATACCTTGAGTGAGTTGTCTTGGTCTCCCAGTGGAGCTTTATACTTCCATAATAGGTTGTTTGTTCTGTTTTCAATGAAGTAGGAGTCGATGGATAGTGATCACTAGTCTTGTTGGTATATACAACCTAGTGTTACAAAGATTTATCAAGACATGATAAATCGGTATTGGTGGTTGAGGATTAAGTGGTCAGTTGTATACTCTGTATCATGGTCTCACACTCATTATAAAATTAAAATAGATCACTGGAGACCAGCTAGTTTGTTGTAACATCTACCCATTCTTGTATGGAAGTGGGTTGATATTTCCTTGGAATTAATATTTAGTTATATAAGGACTCCCAGTGGGAAGGATTCAATTTGGATGATCAATTATTGACTTATAAAATTAGATCATTTCTTATCAATAAATTAAATTATGAAAGTTGAATATCTTGGAAACTTTTATATCCAAGAGATTGTGAGACATCATGAGGTTCCCTTGGTGATTGTTTCTGATAGGGACCATATGTTTACATATAGTTTTTGGAAAGGTTTTCAGGATGATATGGGTTCCTAGTCCAAATTTATCACAAATTTTCATCTATATATGGATGAAGAGACAAAGAGAGATATCAAGGTTCTTGAGGGTATACTTCGGGCTTGCGTACTTGATTTTGGTGGATCTTGGGGAAATAATTTTCCTCTAGTAAAATTTTCCTATAATAATATTCATCATGAATTAATAAATTTTTTCTATTTGAATCATTACATGGGATGCCATGTAGATCTCCCTTGTGTTGGGATGTGTTGGTAGATTGGTCCTTGTTTGGGATGATTCTCATTTAGGAGATGCAAAAAAAGATACAGTTTACCTGGAAGATCTTTTTTATAGCACAAAGTCTTAAAATATCATATGAAGACCATCATCATTGGCCATTATAGTGTGATTTTAGTGATCATGTTTTTCTCATATTTTCACCTCATTTGGTATATCATTGATTGGGTAAGTAGGGTATGTTTTCAATGAAGTTGTTTTCCCCTCTGAGATAATAGAGAGACTAAAAAATGTGGAATATCAGTTAAACTTATCACATCATCTGAATTAAATCTACGAAATGTTTCATGTTTCCTATATGATGAGGTATCACCCAGATCCTTCCCAAGTGATTGAATTAGAGGATATTGATCTTGATCCTGAAACCACCATTGTTGAAAAACCAGTTCAGATTATGGATCTCCTAGATAAGCTACTGCATGGTAAAACTATTCATATAGTCTGGAAACTGTGGAAATGAAGATGGGATATGCATGATGTGTGGGAGTAGAAATTTTTGATGTGGCAGTATTGTCCTTCTCTTTTTGGGAGTCTAGAATCTTGATCACTTTCTGGGGACAAGAAGACTTTATGGTGGGGATGTTATACCATCATGTTCCTTTAGTGTAGGTACTTATTTCCCCTTTTTCACAATGATTCTATTGGGTATTGGTTTTAGGTCATTTTGGGAAATTTTTGAATGTTTTATAGGTCCATGGGGTTATACACGGTTGGCATAAATTTAGGGAAAACCATGGGATTTGGCCCAGCAAATCGTGCGGCCTGGGCTGAGCCACTAGAAGAGGGGACATGATTTTTCTAAACTGTATGGCCACCCAGTGAAATTCATACACCCTTGGAAAGTTAGAGTTCTCAAAAAATTAAATGTTTCAAAAACATTAATCTTGACTGTGAACCCCAAATTGAATCTCTTTATAGGGTTCATGGTGAAGGCACATAGTTACTCCTAATTGTGTGGCCTATCCAGAAAATTGTGGGGGGGGGTAATGCTTCAAAATTTTAATTAAAAATCCCTAAGACCTAGGTTTAACCACTAATAACCCCCTAAACTCATATTGGCTAGAATTAACCCCTACCTTTTATTTTAGAGGCTTATATCTTAGTATTATAGGAAAGTTTCCATCATTCTCGATAAATTATCTCAATGCATGTTGCATTCTTGTTTCATTTTACCTTTTTCATTCTGGATCCTCACTATATCTCTTCTCTAATTGACTTTTTGGAACACAAAGGGTATTTATATGAAAGATATAAGGGTTTTTATAGAGGATTGCTATATTTATTTTGGATCTAGGATCATGAGAACCTGATGTACTCTTCCTTGGTCACCATAGTCGAAGGCGAATAGTTCTACCTCTATTCTTGAGGTAGTTCTTTCATTAGAAAAGATTAATTAAATGAATTAATTTTTATTCTTGTAAAATTATTTTGGTTTAATCATTAAATTTTAGTGATTTTTGGTTTGAAAAGTTTTTTTTGTCAAGATACACATTTTTAAATGGGGTTTTCTTTAAAAACATGTTTTTGCACACCAAGTGTTTGATTAAATTCTTTAATGGAAGTTTTGATTTTGAAATGGGTTTTCAAACACTGAATTGGATTTTATTTTCATTGAAAATTGATAATAAATTATGATCATTATTTTGAAATTGATTTTGACAAACATTTCATATTTGGAACCTTGGGTGCATCAGGAAATGGACCTAGGTATCCCTAGTGTCTGTGGCACCACTAGGGGTTATTTTTGTGATATCGACAAACTTTGGTAGGACCCAATATCATTTGGTACCAACATGTGACTATTTTAGGAATTTTTATGTATTTATGCATTCCCATAGTCTAGTTACCAATATAGTGTGCCTTTTTATTAATGGTTTGTTTATCACATGATACATTTTTTCATGGATTGTTGCTCACATGTTTCTCGCATGGGGTTGTGCTGCATGGATTAACATGACGGATTATGTCATGGATATTGGTTTATATTAACACCTTATAGTTTCTAGATATGTATTATTTATTTATCACTTATACATTTCATATTCCTAGATTTAAGAATATGGAAGGATTTTATGAAAACCCAATGGAAAATTATTTTCAAATGGGTTTGGAGTTATTAAAATTATTTGTAAAACTATTTTAATTTTTAAAGATAGAACTAATATATTATTATTCTTGGAACTTTTATATACTCTATGGTGGTATCCCACTAGTCTTTCTTCTCAATCCATACATTTTACTTTGAATAGTTGTGGATATTGTTTACATGACCCAGGTAAAGGGAAGGGCATATTATAACATGTCCTTTTATCCTTTTTTTATTTCCTTTATAATGGGATGGTTTGGAGGTGAAAGTTAGTCATATGGAGACTTTTTAGTCTTATATTGTTATACATTTTAGGTTTATCCTATTTGGATTGGGTTTTATGGTTAATTTTGTGTCTCTTTATTCTTTATTCTACTAAGGTTGTATATCTTTTTTTGTTATATTTATGAATTGTTTTTGTTATGTTTGTTATACCTCGCCATATGATGGTCAAATCAGGTTGATGGATTAGTTGACTCAGTTTGGTTCGTTATAGCACATAATCTTATAATATCAAAGAAAATTAAGAAGTAATATAACCCAATAAAGAGAAATTTAGTCATAAAATTCTTTACCACATTGTAATGTTAAAGTCAAACCCCCTTGGATGAAATAATTCAGATTAAAATATAAAATAACATGATATATAAATTATTCATGATTTTACATGTATAAATGGAAATATATGTGCCATCTAAAATAAATTAGGTTCATAAAAATATAATATGACTCAATGAAAGTAAATTGACATGGATTCCCTTATCTCAAGTCCAGAATTTCCATGTATGTCCTTTAACTCTTGTATAATATGATTACATAAATTAGTAGATTTATTAAAAAAATTATGGTTTAACATATTATAGATAAATTATTTATTTTTTCCTTTTTAATGATATATTTATATTCTTTATTAGTTAAGTCCACATTGGGTATTTTGAGGATGTTTTGTTCATTGTTTCAAAACGGCTTTTGTGTGTTGACCATGGTTAAAGTGTAAATTGTTCTATAATATCTATAATAGTAATCATGAAAAAATTATTCTTTTTATAAATCAATTATACTTTTAAAATAATCCTTGAATAATGGTTATTAAAAATTAACTATGTTACATTCATAGAGATGGTAGGTCGTATGTACACATGTGTAAGGTTTCAATTTTTAAAAGAACATTATAGAAAGAATGTAAGTATTTTTTATCTTTTTATATTTATAAAAATATAAAAAATATAAATTTATTTATTTTAATACTCGTATATATATATATCATCCATTTTATGTGGTTCTGAAAAAATAATCACATCTTTTCACGGAGGTGGTAGTCCACATGTATGCACAAACGATATTATCATTTCTCAGTGAATGGAAAGGTAAAAACAAAATGATATATTATGTTTTAAGGATTAAAAATATGTCATTATTATCGTAATTATTTTATATATATCTCATGTACTCATTAACTTTATCATTATTAACTTTCATGAAAATATTTAGTGAAAAATGAATCGTATTGCTTCGCAAGGTGGTAGTTCACCATACATACTAGCGAAGTTATTTTATCCCATATGGAATGGAAATTAAGAATGTATATGTTATACAATAACTATAGAAGTATAATAATGTTAAAAATAACATATATATACTTTTAATCCATCATTATAACAATCCTTGAGAGGCAGTGATAGAAAACAATTTACATCGGTTTGTGAGGCGGTAGTCTTCCATACACACAAATGATAGTTTGATTTCCCATTTGATGGTTTGGTTTCCCATTTGATGGAAGAGGAGATGGATTTAGGTTATGAAATTAACATAATAACATCTAATTATATGAAATATACTGGTAAAATTATATCAATATAATTTAAGAATATTTTATGGAGTTGGAATAAGAAATAAAATAAAAACTCTTTGTTAACCTCAATACATCTTCTTCGGATAACCTTCTTAGGTTAATACTAAAATCCTTCATAGTAAGGATTTATGATCAAACCATGGGATGAAGATAATGGGGATTGTATTAAGTAAGTTATTTTGGTAGTTATAGGCTGATAAAAATGTATTTTAATGGGTTAATATGAGAGGATAGTGGTGGCATCCTATAATTGGGGGGAGGACACACTTGGATTTTTTAAAAGAAAAAGTGATACCCATGTTTTTGTAATTAAATAAGGATCCAAACTGATCCATTATTAAGAACTATATGATACAAGGTCTATATATGTACATAAATTAGATTTTATATAATTTTTAGGTCATTTAAACCCTTATATTTTTAGTTTAACTGCCTCATAAACCCACTCTCAGTTTAACCATAGTAAAATATTTTTATCGCTTTCACTACTCATTAAGAAAAAAAATTGAAATTATTATATAATATAAATTATTATTATTAAAAATATGGAATCCATTTTAAAAAATTTAATTCATTGAATTGGTAGAATTTAATTTAATATAATGCCCACAAACATGATGAAAAAGCTGTTTTTCAGGAAATATATATTTTCAAGCATACGATGATTTTATATTAACTCTATGACTAGTAATAATCATTGTGTGAATTTAAATTCATATTTATTGATATATAATATAAAAATTTAATTAAATAATTTATCATTGTCTATTTTTTAGTCAATTAAAATGGAGATAAATTATGCACTTACATGTTTTAGAAAAAATGTGTTTTTAAACCCAAAAATAAACTTACACTAAAACCTAGAATAAAGATGATTCAAAAGGAATTAATTATATTATATATAAATAAGTTTTAATTATGTCACTTTAAATAAAATTCAAATAACAATGGTACTTTCAAATTACATAATTTATTGAAAATATATGATAGTTTTACCAAAAACGATATTTTTCACTATTCACTGAAAGTCAATATTTTCTGAAAAATCCCAAGAATTTACCCTATTTTAATTTTTATATGATGATTTTAAAAAATAATTTAATTTTTATGAAATTATTTTTCTTAAATTTCATGAAATTATTTAAAACATCTACTCACAAAAAGCAATAAAAATCATTTTTGAAGAAAACATATTTTTTTATGAATAAAATTAAATTATTAAAAGTGTAGTGGTTATTTACTAAGAATTTATCAATATATATGTATATATATTGAGTATTAAATTTATATATATTTTATAAAGTATTTAATACTATTCACACCCACTAATTTTACATCTAGTATATAGTGGTCATATATTTTATAGGTTGTTTAAGCTCGGCGTTGCATGTCATATATTCTATCGAACATAATGTTCTTATTTAAAAATATCTAGGTGTTACATGTATTTCCTAATTTGAGTCTATGTGAATATATACCAAATCTATTTTATTATATCATGCTTTTTTATTCATTTAATTTATTATTCATACTCTGATATTTACACTTGTGTATAGGATTGATTATTTTTTGAAGTTATTTCACTTTGATCAGAGGGTACAGTATCCCCAGTGTATCTTTTAGACCCTTGCTACTAGTCAGAAGCCTATGAATTTCAGGGAGGTGTGATTTAGTCCTTGGTTCAATCTTGATCGGGTGACGTGTCAGGTTGACCGAGCCAGTTCGTTACAGTTAATCTGGTAACTAATTACATGTATTCCTCAATTACATCACACGTTGTGTATAATTGGTCCTACCCAATTATAGTGGGTTCCATTTAGTCAACCGATTGCACCGAGTTCTGACATTTTTGGAATTCCCTCGATTGAAGTTAATGATTTTTTATTTTTTTATAGAAATTAGCACAAGATCATTGACCTTCAGTAAATATTCCAAGTTACTCTTACAAAATTTTGAATGATCCTATGTTCCATATTTTGATGAAAAACAATGTCAAGAGTGATTAAATTATATAATTATCAAAGGACCCATCACAAGCTATACCTTTCATCTGAAAATCTACCAGTGAGACTTACTATTGACTATGCATGCCTATCTAAAGATAACATCTTCTAACTCAATGGCCAACTTCTAGAGTTTTTTGTTGTCGTTTCACTGACCATAAATTTGAGGTATCTAACAGATCATCACTTTTCAGTATAACTTATCAGAAATTGAAATATGATTTCACCATTACTAAAATTTCATGAAATTTTTTGTTTATTTCATTTTAAAATATAGATCTTAGACTATTGATTTATGTGGGAACTTTTTAAATATGGTTATCATTTTAGTGGGAGAACGTTTCAATAAAATTCATTATTAAATAAATATAACACATAATACTCATGTGATAGAAGATTTTATTGTAGATAAATGGAATTATTATTATGTAATCTTACTTTTTGTTCAATCTATGAAAAAAATAAGATAAAAGTAAGAAACTTCTTAGATTGGTTTAATTTTTTTTGAATAATTATCAAGTAAGAAGAAAAATTATATGTGTTTGAAAAAAAAAATTCCCAATGACACACCTTTTGTAGAAATTATTCAAGTGGAGAAGAATGTTTATTATAAACATAAGAGGGATTCAATTGATGAATCTATGTTTTTATTTTTCTCTGTGTATCCTAAACTACAGAGGAAATAAGAAACCATGGATTCTTATAGGATGGTTGAAAACCTAAAAATACTATATCAGGAGAAAGAAATACATGAAATATATGAATTTTATAAAGAAATATTTTGGTGTAATATGATAGAAAGTACATCAATATTAGATCACATACTCAATATGATTAGGTATATTTGTAACTTATATAGACTAATGAAAACACTTTATCATGACTTAGCTTCAATTTTAATTCTTAAAAAATTATTATAATTGTTCGAATAGTTCATTGAGATAAAAAAATATGAATGAAACCAAGAAAATTTAACTTTATCTACTCAATATATTAAGGATAGCTGATCCAGATGTGGGAGATCTTGGCTCGAGTGTTGTACCAACATATCAATGGGTAAAAGTTAAATCTATAAGAAGAAACAATCTATTGAAAATTACAATCTCGGGTCTTCCGATAGTTTTCCATGGTCTTCGAAATGAAAGGGTGGAGTCATGAAGAAAGGATAAGGTTTCCAATATGGAAATCCTAGTCACTGGATAAGGAGTTACACCTAATTCTTAAAGGGTCTAAAGAAACCCAACGGAGAGTCCATGTTTAATATGATGTTATAGAAATCAATTCAAAAATTTTGAAAATGGAATATGATAAAAATTGTATGTGTTAAAAGTGTTGTAAATACAAAAAAGTTCAGAATTAATAAAGAGTTTATGGAAGAAGCTTCAAGTATTATTTCAAGTAATTAAGCTAGGATTTACCTATTTTAGGGCTTATACACAGGTATTAATTCAAAATCATGGATTTGAAAAAAAATGTGTATTTTGGATCAATTTTTTCCCTTATATAATAAGAGAAACAAATAAATAATGGTTTTTTGATGAATAAATGATATATTCCTTTTTTATACACATGGTTTATGACTCATAAAATTCTATAAAATCTTTTAAAGTAAGTTAAGGATAAAATGTATTTTATCTCGGATAAATATTTTATCCAAGATATTTATTAAAATATGTGAAAATTGATTCCACCACTTTTAGTGGAATATTTTAAAGAATGAAGTCTTCTTTTCATAATAGTTTTCCAAACACATATAAAACCATATAAGATATATATTTCAATAGTTTATTTATTAAATATATTTCTAAAATAAATTATTTTTAATTCCTAAAACAAAGGAGTTTTTGTATCTTATCCTGATATTCTAAAGAGAATATAGTTTTTAAGAGCCCAGTGGAAGAATATTTGGACTTAGAAAAGTTGAAAATTTAACAAATAAAATATTAATTAGTCAAAATTCAAAGTGTGTATTACTTATTATCCTAAAATATTATAGTTTATGTTATTAAACATAAATTTAAAGAGTTATATTAAGTTATTATAATAAAGTTAAATAATTTTATATTCTAAAAGAGTTTGGGAAGTGTTAACGAAGAAAGTTTTTTTTGTAAAAGGTTATATAAAAGATCTCAAATAAATTTTTTTGATGAAAAAGGTTACAATAATGATGATTATTATGAACTTATAAAGATTTATAAGTATAAAATAGAATTTATTATCATCATAAAATTTATTTTTGTTAAGTTAAAAGTTTTTAATACTTGTTCAAGGAGTAGAAAATAAGGAGTATGATTCCTATGTTTGGACATTATTCCAACAAACTTTTATTCATAGATTTTACTCACTGAAATAGTTTATTTTGAGGGTTTTATCATATGGTCACATAGATATGTGGAAGGAATTATATAGATATGTAATCAGTTTAACAAAACCCAAAATTATAGCTAACATAATGAATATTTTATAATCTATCATATGGTATATGATTAGATGGGTTCTTATGTGTGATTTTTTAGTTTTCTTAAAATAGTTTAAGAATATAAAATGCATCATGTTATAAAAAAGTTAGTATATAATTTATCATTTTATATGTTGGCTATACAAATTTTGTGAAGTGAAAATATAATTAATTTTTTAAAGTATGACTTTCAGTTATCCCTAACCAATGTCTTTCATGGAGTATTATAGAATATGATGAAATTTTGAGGTTAGTGTGAGTAGGATTTTGTAAATGGATGAAAAATATTATCATGATCCACAAAAGGAATTTTGTGTGTTGAATTACCCCTTAAGTATACCACATGAAGTGTTACACAATATGTCTCTAGTATACTAGGGGTACATGTTTCATATTTGGATTTACTTCTACATAAGGTTGGAAAGATACCTAGTATGAAACATTCATACTTTGATACATTTCAAATGTAAGTCTTGAGGCTTTTCTAATTTAGGGGGGTATAATGTTGATCCTGTTATTGGTTGAGTCTAAACCAAGATGGGATTTTTCCTTGCATATGAAGAGTATGAATTTTGAGACCTTGATTGAGATAGAATGGAAGAGTGTACATACATATCTAGACAATACATGTGACTTTATTATATATATTCTAAGGGGAATTTGATGTGATCATCAAAAAAGGTAAATTACATGTGATTTATTCATCAATCCTGTTAGTTTATACTCTAAGAATAAAACATATATGATTAGGCTATATGGGATAGACATGCTATATTTCCCATGATTACATGAAGTCTTGTAAAAAGTTATCATAGGAATATTAATTCTTTTATATGATATTTGTAGTGGATATAGGTATAAATATAAATGCTTTTTATAGATATCATTTTATATCCCTTTGTAAATTGAGTAGCACTGATTCTATTCTAGAGTTTTCTCTTTAATTATATTTATTAATTTGAGAATTCATATTTATTTTCAATTATGAAAAGGATCATGGGGTCAGAATTTGAGGATTAGTGAATGGGTATTTAGTTTTATAAAACTCAAATAGACACTCTAAATGTTATTAAATTTTATGCATAAGGATTTTTGGATGGATATTTACAGCAAATTACATATAATGTAATACATGTTAAAGTTGATTATATCTTCCCAAAATTGTTTTGGAATATATCCAAAAGTTTTTTTCTGGATATGGGTTCATAAGTTGTTGTGTATGATAAAATATAATGTAAAAAGTCACAAAGACTACGGTGATTTAGTGAAAGGGGGATGCTGATGGATATATGTCCAAAATCCTATTCAAATTTCATGTGTTTTAAGTTGTAATAATAACATAAAATATCTATATGTCATATGGTATGACATATGGGAAGCGAAGGCATATCAGATGACCTTGGATGTGGATATCTTATGGTGGGGTAAGGTGATACCACACAAATTCTTTCCAATCACCTTATACAATTTGACAAAATCATCATGAGTTAATCATATATTTTGATTAATAAGGATTTATGGGTGATGAGGTGGATAACCATTATGTGTTAATGTTAAAATGATTTTTATGTAAGATTCCATTAATCTAAATTATTCACTCAATTAATATTTTTGGATATCATATTAGTCCATGGGTTATAAAAGGGCTTGTAACTGAATGAATTTACTCATACATTTCAGAGTGTAAGAGTAAATTCATTGGACCCAAGGAGCATCCATAAATATTAAATAAAGGTTGCCTAACCATTAAGTTGGTATGGGAAATTATTGAGCAAGAACATTGTTGATTATAACTATCCCTTGAATATCTCTACCTCTATAATCCTTTTACAACCAAGGTACTAGAATATCATGGTTGTGAGGATAGTTCTACCTAAGTGATTGGGCGATTCATATTAGCTCATAGATACACCTCTGATGGAAAATTCCATCAAATATTCCTAAAAGTATTCATCAATCACTGATCAAAGATAGTAACAAAGTCTCAATTTTTCAAGGTTCATTTTTTTTATTATATATATATATATTATTTTGGTGTTAATACATATAGTTCGAGGAATTTGAGGTTTCTAATGAATTTTACTGGTTAAAACAAGTATTGTTTGATCCTTAGAAACCCTTAATCATGGCCATTAAATGAATATTAAAAAATTATTGATTGTGATAAATGGAAATTCATAATAATAACTAAATTAATATTTCTTAATAAGTAAAATACTTTGGGAACCATTATTATCATAACATAAGTTGTGAAACCTAATGGTTGTAAATGTGTATTTTTCATGATATAAAAATGATAAAAACGATATTTTTAGATATAAATATCATATCATCACAATTTTTTTCAAAAATACCTGGAAATGATTATTAGAATACATATCACACTATTATGGATGAAATTATATTTTAATATTTAATCAGTCTTTTAGTGGCTTAAAACACTAAAATACATCTTATGGGTGTTGTTATAACTTATATATGTGGGCCTCTAGATTTTAGTATATATATGAAAATTAATAAAGGATTTATAATTCAGGAATAATTGAAATCAAATTCCAAGGACCTATATTTAATTAAATTAATAATTCCCTCTATGGATTAAATTTATATGAACATATCATTTAAAATAAATTAATAAATTATTTATTGGATAAAGAGTATATAAATGAACCTATATACCCATGTGTTTACATTATGAAAAGTATATCTAAATATGAAATATTTTTTATATTTATTGAGGATCAAAATATCATCAGGACTCTTGAAGTGATTAATAAAGAAAAAACTTGCGTAGAGGAAAAAATTTAAACGAATAACATTGGAGAAACAAAATATTGGATTTGATTGAAAATTGAGAACATCTCATGTTGAATATTTTTTTCATCAGTTAATTTATATGGAGAAAGTACTAAAACACATTAACATAAATAAGGAAAATTATTTATGTACACTAATGGTATTTAGAATACTAAATATAAAAAATACTAATTTATAACTTATAAAGAAAAAAAGAGTTGGTTGGTAAAAAAGTATGATACCATTGTGAAATAAGTGCCCTTATCTTTCTTATTATACTTGAATGAATACAGCACAATCTATTAATTTATTGAAATTTTTTTTTTTATATCCTATACATAGAAATTGGAATGGAATTCAGCATGGTTTTTATTATATTTATAGAACAATTTATTAGGGCTTAATTTATTTTAACAAATCGAAGAAAAATATGATATATTTTGATGATTCTAGGTATTTATCAGATCCACATAAGTTGAGATCACATACTGGATAAGTTTTAATGGTATTAGGTAACAAAATATATTGGATATTATAAAATTATACACTTATTTTAGCATCTTATAATCATTATAATAGTAAAACAATTTTTTAAATGATGACATTATAATATATGTTATTTATAAATGATGTTATAAATTGATTTTTACACAAATTATAACATAAATTATTTAAAAAAACCATTTACCGAAGTTTTTTATATTAGTTATAAAATAACTATTTTAAAAGAATTATTTTTATCATATCTTATTATAATAACACATGTCGAAAATCTATAAAACAAGTTAAAATGTTAATCTTAGAATTTTGTGGTATTTAATCCACTCAACCTCAATTTTATTTATCTCCCAGATCAAACCCTAAACCCTTTATTATAAATCCTCTCAATATCAATTCACCATCATCAGTCATGAACCTCTTCCCCCACCATCTCTTCACCATTTTTTACTATCCTCCACTATATTATTCTATGTTCCACTACTTCGTAGGTTATTTATTTTTTAATGTTTAGGTTTTTTACATTGGTTATTTTTCTTTAGTTTATACAGTTTAATTTTTATGGTTAATTGTCTTTATGATAGGGTTTTGCTATTATTTTTTGTTTTTAGGGTTTTTAATGGTAATTTTAGGGTTTTGAATTCTGTGTCATGCATATGATTATGTGTTTTTGTAACTGTGTTTTTGTTTTTATGTTTTTTATGAATTATATTTTTATATTTTTGTTTTTGTTATTTTTTATGTGAAATATTTTCTCATTATTTTGTTTTCAAACTCTTTTTCTGAATTACTTTTTGTTATATTATCATTCATTTTTTTGGAAATTTTTTTTCATCATTTATGTATATATCATAGTCTAACCAATAATGATTAAATGTTATTTTATTTTTTAAAAATATTATATATTTATAATTTATATTAGTTTTTGTAATTTTTTTATCATTAGGTTTATTATTTTTATTTAAAATAGTTATTATATACAATTATTTAAAAATGTAAATTTGAATTCAAATTTCAAAATAACATAAATTATATTCAATAATTAAATTTTTTATAGGTTATAATGAATTGTATTTGGATTATTATAAAGTGAACAAGTGATGTATGTAAGGAAGGTGTTGGTGATTTTTTTTTAAATTTCCAAATAAAATGTTCCAAACAATGATCTGTTTTTCTATCTATATGTGAAATGTTTAAATATGATAAATTAGTAAAGTAGAGAAATCAAATATCATTTAATTTTCAAGTATTTTAATCTGAGTTATACTCCTTGGATTTGGCATAGTGAAATTAGGCAGGACTCTAGATCTAATGATGATGTATATTTTTATGTTGATAACTCTAATCAAGCTAAAGAAATGATTCATGATATTAAAGAGAAAGACTCTTAATAGGGAAATTTGGAATCTTCCTATAAATCCACATTTGAAAAGTTTATGTTGAAATTAAAATGAAGTGAAAAGGTTAAGATGGAATACATATTAGTTAATATATAATAGGAAATTACATCATCCAACTAATTGTTCACAAAATAAGAAAATTTATCAACAATTTCCTATATTAAAAAGAAGATTTAGAAATATTAGACATAGATTATTTACAGATGGAATGAATCCAAAAATAATCCTATTGTTCCCTAGTGGTCATTCTTAACACCTTAAAAGGGGATTGGGTGTGTTCGGGTGTCTTGATGTTTATTATTTTCTTTAGAACAAATTATATATTATATTCATGTCAGTAAAGACACCCTTAATTTATTTCATTTTCATAATCAGATGTAAAAGTAATGATCATGAACATATGATTTTTTACTTGGTCCACCATATAAGGCTACATCCAAGGAAAACATATCAATGATGTGTTGATTTACAAATTAACCACTACTTCACTACTATGTTATTACAATATTTATAAAGCGATCACTACTCATCCAAGGTACAAAACCACTTCCTCTCCTCCACTCATTACTTTCAAGAGGGATACAAGTATATAGTTAGCACAAATTGTCTATCTAAAAAGATAACCATCAAAATTACCAATACCAAATTGTATGGGTGTTTTCCATGTTCCTCCAATATTCACTTTCATAAATATCAATGATATGAATATAATATTAATCATCCACTCCATATGTTTAATACAACTCTGACTGGTTACACTTTATAGTACTTGATGTTCAACAAAGTTCACTTCTCATACTCTCTTCTCATATCTTCAAGAAAATATCTTCTTATTATCACTGTGTCATATTTTTTGGGTGATAATTCTTAATTCTCACATTATATTCTCTATATATAGAGAATATTTAAATTTTAAATTTTAAATTCAAACTAAAAAAACATCCAATAACTTTCTCTTTAAATCCAACCATTGGATCTTTTCTATATTAATATCTACTGTAAACATTTGAAGAGGTAGTTTTTAGTTCAAAAATAACCACCAATCTATCATGATACCACCACATATTCATTATATTTGATTGATATAGAAAATATAAATCATAGTGAGACCACTACATTTGTTGTGTGACTGGATAGTTTCTCATGTAACTTACTTCAACCACTTGATAGGTCACAATGTGGCAGAATACTTCCTAGTGAAAACCTGAATTGATTTTCATCCATCTAGATACTTTCAAAATCAAAACCATGTAGGATTTTCATGGATATATGTAACGAATAGATATATTCTTCTTCATTTTATGGCATTGATATCATGGCACGATACTTCATCAGAAAGAATCACTAAGATATTCTCGAGTCTTCCTTATGGAATGTAATATATAACTCCAGAGCCACTGAAATTATCTCAAACATCCTTTATGGAATTATTTCTATGTCATGGAATGTAACATGAAACTATAAAATTTAAAAAAGGAAAATAACCTTATGAAATTGGAAAAAATAGCCTTATGAACTTGAAAAATAAGCTTATAAAAAGTCTAGGGTTGTTTTATTTCTCTAACTTCAGATCCGATAGAGTTTGGACACATGAGTTCATAGTGTGAGTCCCTATTATGAAGTTCTAAAGGATCCTTAAGAAACACAGAACCATGTAATGATGAAGGTATAATTTTTTGAACTATCTTTTACCTATAGTTTCCAAAATAATCTCCATGTTATTTGAGATCATTCACAAAACTTCCAAAAAACTTCTTGTCACCAACAAATAGAATATTACAATATATGGTTAAAAAATATCTCCCTTTTGATTTTGTTTAAAATATTTTAATATTGATATGTTAATTTAACCACCATTCTCACTTGACATATTTTATGTCAATCTCCCCATTCATTATAATATTTTTAATGTTTCCCCCCATATTTCTTGATTTTTCTCCTCAATTGACAAAAAAAATTCAAATGATTTTTGAACTTTCAATTCAAAATTTTATGTACCACTATTCAAAATTTTAGACAATAACATTAAATTATCTCTCTAATCATTTATTATTCAATCATCATTTGTATGAAACAAGAGAAATAATTGAATGTTATAATGTTTTCTAAAAATAAATAAGCTGATAAAATCTATGAATTTCTTCTAAATTCTTATAGATGGAATCTCCTCCAATAATTTTTCAACCAAATAAAATAAATATAATATAAATAAAAATGGTATAAAAATATAATAATATATATAATGGGTATAGGGTTAATTATACACCTCTTTAGTCTAAATAAATTATTTGAACTCCATGGTTCAACCAATGCTTCTAAAAAACTTGTTTATGTAATGGTTTGGTGAATACATATACCATGTGATGTTGTGTTCTAATGAATTATAGCTTCATAATGAGGTTATCCACCTTATCCTTTTACAAAATGATACCATATTTTAATATGATTCATGCGATAGTAATGAACTGGGTTCTTCATTAATTCAATTTCACTTATGTTATTGAATTCAATCAAAATTGGTTATTACACCACTTCACTAATATCTTACGATTGAAAATTAATCCATATGAATTTTTTACATTATTTAGTGACTAAAATATAATCATCTTCAATTATTTTAAAAGAAACATAATCATTCTTCTTACTTATCCAACTAATAGTGTTTACTCTAATATAAAATGATTCACAAATTATAGATTTTGGATCAACAATGTAATATTCAAAATCAATATCCAAATAGTCCAAAACATCCAAATATTTTACTAAAAATAATACTAAGTTCATGAAATATATCTAATTATTCTATTCACTACTAAAAAAATTTATTTCATATGAAAGCTTTTGAAATATTTTTCCAATAATGTAGCATATAAAATATATCACATGTCTTCCTAGTTTTGTTTAAACTATTATCAGAGTTGAAACTAGATTGAAATATTTTATTATAAATTTCTTCTACAATTAACTTACATATTTTAATTTTTTAAAAAATATCCTATCTTCATCTTGATGAACTTATATCACAAGAAAATATGTCAACCTTATTTTATGAATGCCTAAAACTCAGAATTCATTGATTTGGAATACTTTTTTAATAAAATTTTCTTTTTTCCATAAAAGATGATTTTATCCATATACAATATCACCATAAACTAAAAATATTTACATATTTTTATATATATTTTGAAATCAACCCATCCTCTCTTAAACTTAGTTATCTTAGAAATTAATCCAGTTGTGCATACTGAGAACATGGTGCTTTATTTAGGCTATACAAAGCCTTTTTTAATTCTCAAAATTTAAAATCTTCATCTCAAAAAGAAAATACAACTATTTGTTCTATGTATACCTATTCATTATATTCTCTATTGAAAAATATTATTTTCACATCTATCTAGAATAATCAAATCTTTCTTTGAATAATAATTACTATGAAAATTCTAATAGAATCTATTATTTCCACTATAATGAATGTTTATTAAACATCAACTCCTTTAACTTGAGAATACCCCTAACATACCAATATTTATTTATTCAATACCAATTTTCCATTTTCATCCATATTTTTATAGAAGATACACTTTGTACCAATTCCATTATGATGTTTTGATCTATCGACAAGCTCTCAAGTTTTATTTTTATCAATCAGATCCAATTCTTCATTCGTGGATGTTATCCATGATTCCTCCTTAGCTCCGTCAAAAGAGTTTGGTTCAAACATAGATAACATATTAGTTTCATACATTATCCCCATCATTTGAGTCTATGTTGGAGTAGATTTATCTATAATAAAATTTCTCAGATGAACATAAACTATTTTCCTTTTTTATTGATTCATAAGTTCAATATATTCTTCACTTTATTATTCTATATATTCAAATTCAAAATCACCATCAACCTGAACATTTTTATATTCCCTCGAGTCATGATTTAATTTAACATATTTTTTTGTTACTTCTTCAAAACTAAACTTTCCAAAATTTTATTTGTATTTATTCTCAATAACCTTCACACCATTTTTGTTGAGTATTTTATTGTAACATTTATAAGCCTTAATATTGGATGAGTAGCCTTGTAATATGCATGTGCCCACTGTAACATCACATTTTTCCTAATTTATTTCTTTATTTTGAATAAATATTTCCTTATAAATACTTTAAGATGATTCTTTGATGGATTCCTTCCATGACACATTCCACAATTCCTATTATCTACTTTAGGATTGAGTAGTTCCAATTCTGAGTATACACATCTATTTTCGCCACCTCTATTCAACAGTGATGTGAAATACCGATTTTTATCAACATTATTCTTTCTATGTTATTCTCTATAAAATTTATTATTTCCACATCCCTATTCAGTTGGGTAGTTCTCACTAAATATAATTTATGTTTAATACCATTTTTTCAAGATAACTTTCAAACTCTTAGGATGTGTACTATAATCCATTATCTAATCTTAAAACATTTATATTATTCAATAGATTTGTATAACTTTTATAATGAGATAAACAACCACTCTATAAAATCCATGTGCTACTATTCTTTGATGATTTAAAGGAAATTTTATCCAAATTTTCCTTCTCAATATTATTTATTTCCTTCTTAGAAATTTCAAAATGAGTTGAGATAAGTGTTGATCTATTCTTATTATCATTAAGAGGATAAAACATATTATTCAAAGAAATTAAATTGGATTATCTTGCATCCTTTTTCCTTTCACTTCTATAAGAATATCTACCTCTTCACTTCTTGAAATCTAATAATTTATTCACAAAATATAATACATTAAAACAATTACCAAAAAATTATTTTATTTTTTTATAAGAAGAGTACTCTCTAACTCTATTTTCCAAAACCCCAGAGCTTCTCCTCTTATATAAATTTAAACATCACTATAATAAGGCCCAGTGTGGCCATAAAAACCCAAAAACTAACACCTAATCAATGTAAATATCCTACTATTTTAACTTTTCCTTATATATATATATCCAACATTTATATAAATCTGTGGTTTTTAATGAGTTTTAAATAGTAGTAACATGTCTACTTTAACCTTATTTTCTTTTCTCTTCACTTTGGATAGACCTATTTTTAACATACCTACCTTATATTCAACGTTATATTTATCCATATTATTGGGTATTTTGGATCTAATAATTTCCTCTAAATTTCGGGTGCCTCAGTCATCCCTTTCATTCAATACTTCATCTAAGAGTTTATAAAACATAATTTTCTTCTTGGAACCATATATTTTAATCCCTTATTCATGATTCTTTCTCAAGTACATGAATTCCTCTTCAATTGTTTCAATTTTGACTTCCCAGAACCAGATTACACCTAATAGGTTCCCCGAGCCTGGTGGTCAATGTGGTCTCAAGTGCATCTCCTCAAACACCATAGGTTTTCGGCTAGTAGCGAGGGACTAGGGTGTGTCCAATGGGGAGACTATTCCCTTATTACCAAAGTGTAGTGTATTTTATAAATATAAATATAGGTAAATAGAAGAATCAATATAGGTAAACAGAAGGCTCAACTTTAAATAGAGACAACAATAATAATAACTGAAATAATTGGAATAAACATACAACAACTGATGATGATATGTTGTGTATCTATTAAGCTGAGAAACATATATAAAAGACAACATGCATAACATGTTCCACAAAAGTGTAAAGGAAATCAAAATACTATCCCAAGAATCTTGAGTTCTGGCTTATTCATATGCTATCAAGATCTATCCTAAACAACAAGAAATCAAGTGTTTGAAGTCATCTGATTCCATTTATCAACACCTTCATTCATGTAATCTTCCCTAGATACAAAAAAACCCCTAGATAGTGTGTGAGATAAATCTTCGTGGGCCATCACTAATGGTGTCTATAAAATCCATCTTGTGTAATGGAAATGTAACAGTGTGAAAGCATGCATATATAAAGTAAAGCAGTACAATGTAACTAAATACCCAAGTACCTGCTTTATTCCTCAGCTGGTATCTAAAATGTAACCAATTCATTATTTGAGTGTTACCAGTTTATAAATGATTCACACGTTAGAAATAGAGAAGGTTCCAAGATGTAACAAGGAAACCTATAACAATATTTCATAATGAAGTTCCAAGATAGTAACCAATGAAACCTAGACCTCAAGGGTCGCCAACTCAGAAGTAACCATTGCCTGGGTAAGGGTAAGTGTGTAATCCAAAGATAATATTCCAGTACATTTAATAATAAGTTGCCTACCAAATCCAAGGTGATCTCCCAAGGTAAAATGGGGATAATCAGTGACTGGGACATAGGGGATTTAACCATGGAACCTACTTGTCAGTGATAGATCCAAGGAGTATATCCAATGTATCCTTTAATACTATTTGAGGGATCCTACCATGTCATATCAGGCATCCCAGAATAGGCCAATATCGGGTTCTAGGTGGGTGCCAAACTAAGAAAGTAGAATCTTTGAATCGTAATGCAGTTCCTTAGTGCTCAAGGAATTCCCCACTAAGAATCCAAGACAAGCTCGAGTCAGGACACTCCTACTTGAAAATAAAGTCATATAATATTTCATTTGGTTCAATACTTTCCTTTCATTAGTGTGATAAGGCCAAGTATCATCCAACCCTTTATTCAATTCATAATTTATTAATAATCCCATTTGGTTCAAGCATTTCCTTTTATTAGTTTGATAATTCCAAGTAGCATAAAATCCTTTAATCAAATCAAAATTTATCAACAAGTCCATTTGGTTGAAGCCTTTCCTCTCATTAGTGTGATAAGTCCAATTAGAATGCAACCATTCATTTAATCCATTTAGGTCATTTTCAATAATCATGGTTCACTCCTATACCTTTCATTAATATGGTAAGGGGTGCTACAAACATGAAAAATATTATTGAATTATATTTAAAAAGGCCATGTCATATACTTAGTATACTTTCCAATTTTCATTTTTCATTTATTTATCAATTTGAAGAACTTACCTTAGGCAGGTCAAGTGGTGAACATACATAGTACTTTCCATTAAGATATTCACAATTTAAATCAAGCCATTTAATATAGAAAATCTTACCCTTAGAAATTTCATGCCAAGGAACACCTGAATGGAGGCTCAAACACATCAAAACACTAAAATGACAATTACGACATAACATCCTACACGAGATGGATAAAGTTTTTGGTGTAACCACTAACTACTAATAACATATTTGGAAAGAGAATAACCATACAGTTCAGATGATTATAATCATGAGATATAAATTCCATAAATAGAACTGGATGAAATCGGTGGGCCCCACATGATAATTCCAAAATCAACGAACTTGAGGGGTGAGATATAGACCACCCACCTTAGGATTGTAAAACTATCCTCCTCTAATATCATACTTTGATTTTTCTTAGAATGAAATAGATCAGAGAAAAAGGGAAAAAATACTCACACCACTATAACTTGGTCGAGAGAAAGAGAGAATAAGAAAGGCTCAAATATACTTGAGTACTTACTATTTTGCATCCAACATTATGAACGGAAGCCTGATAAGATCTCAGATGAAGGAGATATCTTGATCCCAATCTTAGACCTTCAAAATTACCCAAAATGAGAGTAAAAGAGGCTAATCCCACTGGAAATTGGAATTAGGGAAGAAGGTTAGGTCAAATAGATAATTAAGTGTAAAATGGTAAAATTACCCAAAATTTATCTTGTGCTTGGTTTGTCCACATGGTTTGGAAAACCATGTGAAAACCCTGCATGAGTACCTAGGAAAAAGGGGTATTCACAAGGTTAGGCTGCACTATTAGAGAAACCGTGCACCAATCGTGCGAGATCGATCAGCCTGAAAATGCATACCATCTTCACAGTTAAACCTAATTGTGTACCCTACCAGCGCGGTTTACTCTAACAGTGTGACAGAGCCAATTTTCCCAAAAATATGGGTTTTGGGATTTGAACAGGCCCCAAAAACCCTTGACACCTTTGTTAACTCATTAGGAATCCATATTAGGTCTAAAAAACAATTAGACCAAAATTTATAGGATCCATACCTATGTGTAAAACTGGTTTCATACTATTTCCCCCCCTTAAAAAACTCATCCTTGAGATCACCTTCCAAGGTAGGTGAAACATTTTTTGATAACGACTCTGTCCACTTGGAACGTATGTCAGCCTGCTGCTCCCAATAATTTTCTTGCATAGAGTCGTGTTGCCATAACACCCGTACTAGAGGGAGAAACTGACCTTAGAGAGACTTCATGCTCCAATCGACGATTTTTACTAGATACTTCTCAAATATAGCATAGAAATCTGACTCAACTTACTTAGGTTCAAAAGTAGGAGACAAGTATACATGATATTTTAGAAGGTGTGAAACATGGAATACGTCATGTATGGAATGGTACCTCTGAGGTAATAGAAATAGATATCCTATCAGCCCGAATCTCTCTAGAATCTAAAATGGCCTTGTGTAACAATGTGAAAAATTCCCTTTCTTATGTAATTGTATGTTCCCTAGCCTTAGCAATACCCACAAGAAAACAAGATCCCTGACCTCAAAATCTAGAGGTCATCGATGAAGATCAAAATGATTTGTATCTAAATTGTGCAGTAGTCATACACAATCTGATTAGCTTAATCTACTCCAAAATCTCTTGAAAAAGATGAGGAATTAGTAGGGATACCTCAACCGTCTCTATCCATCACAGGGGTGAATGACATGGTCTAACATATAAGATTTCAAAAGGATCCATAAATTTTTTTACTTGGACGCTATTATTATAAGCTAACTCAATTGGAGGGACATGCTTCTCCCAAGAACCATTGAAATCAAGGAAACATGATCAAGGAATATCCTCTAGAACTTGTATTTTCCATTCCAATTGTACATTAAACTAATGGTGAAAATATATGCTTAGAATCACATGTGTTCCCATAGTCTTCTACAATCACTTCCAGAACCATGACATGAAATGAGTGTCCCTATCTGAAATAATAGTATATGGGACATCGCATTGTTTAATGATCTCATAGACATATAGTATTTTCAGATCTTCAACTGATAATGTCTCATAAATAGGAATGAAGTGCTACACTTTTATCATCCTCTAAATGACATACCATACAGGGTCTCAACCACTAGGAAACCTAGGTAAACTGATTACGAAGTACATGGTAGCATTTTCTCATTTCCATTCTGGCACTGGAAGCAGCTATAACAAGCCTTCAGTTCTCTGGTTCTCCGCCTTCACCTACTGGCAGGTGGGACACCTAGTGAAAAAGCCTTATATCTAACGTTTCATCCCAAGAAACTAATACTGGCATTTCATATCTTGATATATCTTGGATATACCTAGATCAAATGCCCACTAAGTTGTGTGGGACTCTTTCATTAAATACTCTCGGATATCTGTAGGAACCCATACACATCCATGTATGAGAAGGATGTCGTCTCTATCCACAGACTAGTCTAGAGGTGGGTTATCTCCTGATATACTCTCATAGAGAAGCAAGACCTCAAGATCTGAAAATTGTCTACAATTCACCTTCTCAAGGAGAAAAAATGTAACTATCAAGGCTGAGAGGTAAATATCCTTGTGACTATTGTGAAACTCTAGATGAAGCTTAGAAAAGAGGGCCATTAACTTCAATTAATCATTGTCTTCCCATATAGCATGTGCCTTTTTTTCTAACTCAGTGCATATGTAACTACATTTCCCTTCCTAGGAATAGAAGAAAGCTCAAAATAAAAGGATTGTAGATATGCAACCCATCTCCACTATCTAAGGTTCAATTCATGCTATATAAAGATATATTTTAGGATATTGTGGTCCTTGTACAACACAAATCTCCCACCTAATAGATAGTGTCTCCAAAAACATATGGCATGGACAACTGCTGCTATCTCAAGGTCATGAATCAGGTAGTTTCTATCATGAGTCCTAAACTTCCGAGATCCATATGAAACAAATCTATCTTCTTGCATCAACACAGATCCTAGGAAAATTCCTATTTCATCTCATAAGATGGTATAAACTAGATCTGGCTCTAGAAGAATCAAAATAGGTGTTGAGACAAGCCTTCCTTTCTGATCCAAAAAGGTTTTCTCTCACGCTTCTCACCACACGAAACTTATTCCCATAATTGCAAGGCTAATGAGAGGTAAATCAAGGAATGAGAAGTCTATATGAAATTCCTGTAATATCCATCCAACCCCAAGAAACTCCATATATCAAACATGTTCTTAAGATTCTCCCATAACATTATAGCACTAAATTTTTTAGGGTCAAAAGATATACCTAATTATGAGATAATGTGTCCCAATAATTGAACATTATTGATTCAGAAGTGGCACTTAGCATGCTTAGTATAAAGATGATGTTATTTTAGTGTACTAAGAACGATATCAAGATTATTGGAAAGGTCGTTATGAGTGTGAGAATACACCAAGATTTCTTACACAAATACCACGACAAAAGAATCAAGATAGGGATGGAAACCCCTATTCATTAGAGCCATACAAATGGTGGGCACATTCGTAAGTCTAAATGGAATAACAGGGTACTCATATAGACTATAACTACTATGAAAAGTTGTATGAGGTATGCTTGATGTCTTGACTTATACATAATGGTATCCTAATCATAGGGTAACCTTAGAAGAGATGCAATCTCCGCAAAGCTGGTCAAAGAGATCATCTATTCTAGGAAGTGGATACTAGTTCCTGACTATAATCTAGTTCAATCATCTATAATACATGCATAGATATAAGGTTTCATCCACCTTCTTGGATAAAATCATGAGTGAACTCTAAGAGGATGTACTGAGCCTTATAAAGTCTTTATCCCCTAAATCCTCTAGCTACCAATTGAGCTCCTAATTCCCTATAGATTCCATCTTATATGGAGGAATGGAAACTAGAGTTGCTCATGAAACAATATTGTTAATAAAATATACCTCTATCTTAGGATGGAAGCCAGAAAAAATCATCCGGAAATACATCCATAAACAATCCACTACTAGATGGAAATCAACTTTTCAAAAAACCTGATCCACTATGATGATAGTTGAAATTTGGGTAGTCACTCCACCTATAACATGATGCTCTGGTACCGCTCTACTATCTTGGACATCCCACCCACACTTATGTAGATAAATAATACCCTCTAGTGATGTAAATATTACTGTGCGATGATATTAGTCATCAAAATCATGATCTTGAACCAACCAATCCATACCGAGAATGAAATCGAATCCTATCATCTCGAGAATGAAGATGTTTCATAAGAAAGGGTAACTTCCTAATTTAAGGGGATAGCCCCAACATTGGCGTATTCCCTCTGACCACACTCCTAACAGTGTATCTATGGTAATTACACCACATTAATGTTGTATCTCAAGTCTGATACTTTTAATGATAGATACATAGATAAAAGAGTTCGAAGCATTTGTATCAATTAAAGAAGATACTATAGTAGATTCCACTAGAATAGTACCCCATAATGTAGATGATCTCATAGCCTAATCCTTAGGTATCAGTTGTAGTGAATCACATTGGCTTGATCCATGACCTTATGCAATAGATGGACTACCATAATCATAACTACTCTGCTGGGATTGTTGGTGATCAGGGGTATAGCTACCGTGGCCACAACCACCTCCTCGGCCTGTCCTACCAGTGCTATTTCAAATCCCCACCTAACAGGATGAAAATGAACTCGATCCTAAATTTAAGGCAAAAATATATCCTTTTCCACTCAAATTTGGGGGAAAGGTCCTTGAGAACCTCTGAAGATTCACCATTTGACCACAACCCCGACACTCCATTAGGTCTCTATCGCAATAAGGTATTAGGTGACCCCGTCATCCACACTGATGACACTCCATGGAGTTATCAAAATAGGTACTCTAGTTGTATCTTCCCTTACTAGAAACCTCAAGGGAACATTTTCCGCCACTGGGAGAACTACTGACCTACCGCAACACTGATCCTTTATTCCTGTTACTATTTTCATCCCTCAGGTTGTGTTCAGTTATAAGATCATGATTGACTATTTCAAAAAAATTGGGCAGTATAAAGACCTTCACATGCATATGGATGGCGTACACATGCCCATCCTGGATGTGTATAGCACGCGAAAGCTCATCACCGACTAGAAGTGGTTAAATGAATTGTAACATAGTGAAATGAACTAAATATTCCATATCTAACATATAACCCTACTCAAGATGCATGAACTCTCGGGGTCTATCAGTTCTCCATGTCTGATGAAAGAACTGATCATAGAAGGAAGTCTAGAAATCTACCCATAACAAGCCCTAATGGTGACCATCCTGGGTAATCACATCTCACTAATGATTTTCTAAATCAAACGACATGTAAGTATCAATTTTGACCATCCTCTCTGGAGGTGTCTTCAGATCCTCAAAGATAGATTGGGTGGCCTCTATCCAAGACTCAATATCCTATAGACTGCCATCCCCTAAGAATGTAGGAGGATTATTCTACTAGAACTCGTGAGTTAGATTAGCCATCATATGTGCATTTCATGGAGCACCTTTCATAGACAACATTAGACTTAGGAAAATGCCATGAACTTGGGAATTAGTTCCCATATCAGGTACAACAGGTAGTTCCTTGAGTGGAACTTCTAGAGGTAGGCATGCAGGCTCATGGAACACCACATCTAGAGCATGATTGTCACCACCCTCATGGAGTATGATACGAGAATTTCTTGGTGACATTGGACTAAAATTTCTAAACACACACCTTAGAATAACATTTAAGAAGAAAGATAGCTTCATTACAGGAAGAAAAACATAAGAAAACTCACTACCCAAGGCATAATACCGCCAACTACCCACTTAGATAACCAGGTATCAGTAAGTTCTCAAGTATAATATTTATTTCATTTTACATTAAATTATGAGGTTCACTCCTTCAACTTTCATAAACATGACAAGGAAGGATATGGTTGTGCAATAATTTCATTTTATATGTCATGTTTCACGTTATTATGTATAACCATTCCTATTGAATCAGTGATCATAACCCTTATCACTGAAAATTAAACTCATTTATTTATAGCATAATTGATCAACTTGGTAAATTATTCATCCCAAACCACAAGGGCATGTACACCACCTGAATTTATAAAGGAAACCACTCAATAACAACTAGGAATAATACAAGCATAAGCTAACTATCACATCATAACTCAACAACCATAGGTATATCAAACAATGAAAACCAGTGAAATGAACATATATGTCATGGAAATATACATGGAATGTGAATTATAGGTGCCTATAATGATGAATGTAACAATGATCCTTTCCCTCATATATTGGGCCAAGGAAAAAATATAATTTAAATCAGAATAATAATCAACAACACCACGTAGTATGTGAATCAACCAAAGTTGTAATAATGTAAAATATAATAGTAAAAACAGAACAATAATTATATTTTTTGGGGTAACTTGGATTTCACCCCGAACCTAGGTTTGTGATGCCCAATCACAAATTATGGCCAAGTCCCAAGTGTTTCTAATCTCCAATATATTTTCTCTAAATAATAAAGTAATAAAATAAATCCTTTGATACCTCTTTGTGAAATCCCAGACCCGTATTCCACTTAATAGGTTCCCTGATCCTAATGGTCCACATGGCCCCAAGCACATCTCTCCAAATTCTAGAGGCTGACGACTAGCAGTGAGGGCCTAGGGTGTGTTCATGGTGAGACTATGCTCTCATTGCCTAAGTACAGTACAAGAAATAAATATAAAAATAGGTAAATAGAAGAATCAATATAGGTAAATGGAAGGCACAATAGAAAATAGAGACAATAGTAATAATAAAATAAATAAATGGAATAAATATACAACAAATGATGATGATAAGTTATGTATCTTTTAAGCGGGAAAATATGGATACAAGACAACATGCATAACATGTTCCACAAAAGTATAAAGGATATCAAAATACTATCCAAAGCATCCAGAGCTCTAGCTCATTCATTTTCTATCAATATCCATCCTAAACAGTTGGAAATCAAGTGTTCTAAGTCGTATGCTTCCCTTTTTCAACACCTGTATTCATGTAATATTCCCTAGGTACCAAACGGAACCCAGAGAGGGTGTGAGATAAATATCAGTAGGCCACCACCAGTGGTGTCTATAAAATCTATCTCGTGTTAAAGGAAATATAATAGTGTGCAAGAATTCATATATAAAGTAAAGAACTACAATGTAACTGAATACCCAAGCACCTTCTTCATCCCTCAGATAGTATCTGAAAATTAAACCAATTCATTATTTGATTATTAATTTATAAATGATTCACATGTTATAAATAGAGAAGGTTTCAAGATGTAAACATGAAACCTATAATGATATTTCATAATGAAGTTCCATGGTAGTAACCATGGAAACATATAACTCAAGGGTCACCAACTTAGAAGTAATTGTAGCCTGGATAAGGGTAAGAGTGTAATCAATGGAGTATATCCTAATTTATTACATATTAAAATTCCTACCAAATCGAAGGTGATCTACCATGGTAAAATGGGGCAATGCAGTAACTGGGCACTATGAGCTTTAACCATGGAACATACTTTTCAATGTTGGATCAAAGGAATGTATCCAATGCATCCTTTAATACTATGTGATGGATCCTACAGTGTCATACTGGGCATCAAAGAAAAGAAAATATTTTGGGTTGTAGGTGGGTTTCAAAATAACCAAGTTGTATCTTTGAATCAGAATGGGGTTCCCAAGTTCTCAAGGCATTCCACGATATATATCCCTTGCGAGATCAAGTCAAACCACTCCTACATGATAATAAAATCATATAATATTTCATTTGGTTCAATCCTTACCTTTTATTAGTGTGATAAGGTGATGTATCATGAATCCCTTTAATCAATTCATAATTTATCAATAATTTTAGCTGGTTCAAGCCTTTCCTTTCATTATTTTGATGGGTTCAAGTAGTATTAAATCCTTTAATCAATTCATAATTTATGAACAAGTCCATTTGGTCAAGCTTTTATTCTCATTAGTGTAATAAGGACAAGTAGAATGAAACCATTCATTTAATCCATTTAAGGCATTTTCAAAAATCAAGTTTCACTCTACTACCTTCCATTAACATGGTAAGGGGTCCTACGAACATGCAACTTATATTAAATTATATTTAAAAAGGCCAAGTCATATACTTAGTATACTCACCAATTCCCATTTATCATTGATTTATCAATTTGAATCACTTACCTTAGGTGGGACATGATGTAATCATACATGGTACCTGCCATTATGAAATTAACAATTTAAATCAATTCATTGAATAAAGAAAATCTTACCCATAAGAAGGTCAAGCCAAGGTACACCCGAACAGAGTCTCAAATGCATGAAAACACTAAAATGAAAATTATGACCTAACATTCTACTAGGGATGAATGGAATTGTGAGTGTAACCACTAACAACTAATCAAATATTTGGAAATATCATAACCAAATGGTTCTAATGATTATAAGCATGACATATAAATCCCATAAACGACACCGGATGAAATTTGTGGGCCCCACAAAACAATTCCAACAGCAACTAACTTGAGAGATGAGTCATATAACACCCACATTAGACTTGTACGACTCTCCTCCTCTGATATAGGCCTCTTATTTGGCTTAGAATAGAGTAGATCCACGAAAATGGGAAAAAAACTCACACCTCAATAACTAGGTCGAGAGCAAGAGAGAAGAAGAAAGGCTCAAACGGACTCGAGTACTTATTGTTGCACATCTAACATGACGAACATAAGATGGATTGGATCCCGGATGAAGGATATCTCTTGATCCCTATCTTAGGACTTCAAAAGTCTCCAAAATGAGAGGAAAGGAGGCCAATCCCACTGGAAATCGGATTAGGGAAGAAGGTTAGGTCAAATAGACCATTAAGGTTAAAATGGTAAAATAGCCCAAAATTTATCTTTCTCATGGTTTATCCACATGGTTTGACAAACCATGTGCAAACCATGCAAATGTACTTGAGAAAAAGGGGAAATCTCATGGTTAGGTTGCACAGTTAGAGAAACTATGCACCAAACTTGTGAGATGGCTTTTCCCAAAAATGCATACCATCTGCACACTTAAATCCAACTGTGCACCCTACCCACATGGTTTACTATAACCATGAGATGGGCCATTTTCCCCAAAAACTTGGGTTTTAGGCTCTAAAAAAGCCTCAACCACCCCTTATACATTTTTAACTCATTTTAATCTATATTAGGTCCAAAATAATGAATTATATATAAATATAATGTATCCATGCCTGATTGAAAACTAGGTTCTTGCATCAATTTTATTAAATTTCAACGTAAAAGAAATATTAAGATTATTAATGATCTTGTTATATTCTTAAATCTTAAATAAGTAATTCAAATATCCTTTAAATTTCACATGATAGTTCTATAATTCTTCCACTAATTTTTCAATATGATTAATTTCTGATTCAATTTCATCAACATAACTTGAATACTCTTTCAATAAACCTCTAATTGTTTTATTCTTGTTCATCTATAAATCAAGATACTCAATATCCCAATCCAATCAAACTTTTAGTTCTATGACTACCACTGTTTGATCATTATATTATTCAATTATAATCTTAAAATTTTCCATTGATTCCATCATAGTGTCTTCTATCTCTGAGATAAAATCATTCTTTTTTCCTACTAGTGGATATTCCTTGGTAACCACTTCTTATTTTCTAACCAATACTTTTCTATGAAACTTCACGCCACTTGAATTTCTAGAATTAAAATTTCTTATAAGGTCAAAATGTTTCTTCTATTTTGGTGAGAATTAAAACTCAATGACATATTTATCAAATATATGTGTAAATTTTGTAGTGATTTGACCAAAATTTACACAACAAAAGAAATAAAAAGGTAACTTGAATTCAAATATAAATTTACCTCTTTTGAACCTTCTTACTAAAAGTGATAATAAATCATCACTTATAGATTACTAAATATCAACATCCAAAAACTTTTTCTTCTAAACTATTTTGAATGTTATATATTTATATGAATGTTCTTGAGATTTATTTGGCCTCACCACCAATTAATATTATACTAGATTATTATCTAATTCATCAAGTAATAAATCTCCACGATTTATTTCATTATGTGATTACAATTTTGAGTTGTATATTTGTGGTAATATTATAATGATTTTATTCATAATATTAGAATCCTTGACCTCATGTATGAGTCCTATAATGAGCCTAACTTTTTTCACATTATCATTTCATCATTTTTGTGGAATACTTAATATATTACACAAATAGACACCCGAAGGTTGTATTAGTTTAGTACCTTTTGAAACCTGGAAATAAAAATACTCGTACCTAAGTGAGCAACATTATCTCGCACTAGATTCTTCATTACTAGAACCCTTCTTAGACAAATCATGCATAATGTATATATTCATAACCTGGGGAAAGTAAACTTAAAAAGGGTTGATCTAAGATTCTCATTAAGGGTAAAAAAAAGACATATGTAAATATATCATGAGTATAAGGGCATGAGAACATGATCATGAAAATAGAAGAACATACCACACATATCAAAGATCATAAACATGAGTCATGTGATAAATATTAGTAGTTCATAAGATAGTAATTGTAAAGGAATCAATAGCATAATCCATGAAATTATAATATAAGAATATGACATGGAATTTGTAGTAGACATGTAAACATGTAATATCATTTCCTATAAATCAAGGTGCATTTCTGATAAAGAATAGGGAACTTATGGGGACTAAACCTACTAGGTTGGACACACCACCGTTCCCAGACTTAGTCCTTTCCTTATAAGGGATTGGGTTTCCCTATCTTCCCATAGTGGATCAAGTTTTCCCATCTTCCATAGTGGATCAAGCTCGTTAACTTTATTCCCATCATTATATCATGAGATATAAATCCTCATCCAATGCACTGAAGGTGGATATAGGTCCCACCTTTCATATAATTAAAACCATACATATGTGTGCCACGATAACATAAATCATTCATCATATCAAAACCCATGGAACGTAATGGGGTTCATAAACATCATTCAATCATAATATAAACCATAGAAAAGAAATGAGTTTCATAAAGATTATTCCATGATTAACATAAACCATTATTATAAGGAATAAGAATGGTATAATTGATGAATATACCCAGAAAAACATATGTAACATCAAATATTGTTATCTTATATCAAAAATAATTTTAAGAGATCACTTGAAAACAATTCTTGAGGAAAATATCCTTTCTTTATTGAAAACATTCTCTTTTCTTAAAATTCCATGCAATTTTGAAAGAAAAAAATTTCTTTGAAAATAACCTTGAAATATTATAAGAGAATATTTAAATCATTAATTCATAATGATGGAATAAAATTCCACTCATGATGTATAAGTTAAAAAATATTCCTTTCATACTTTTTCAAGAAAAGTCACATAGTTCCTTATTTGGATAATGACAAAAAGATTCCTTTAAACCCCTATAGTAAAAAGTAAAAATGGGTAAAAATTACTTTAAAAATCCATAGGAGAATAGTAAAAATATTTTTAGACAACATGTACATGGAATATAAATATTCCTTAATGAATATTTAAAAAAAGATAATCCCAAATATTGAAGAGATTGTGAAATAAATACTCGTCACTTTATAATCAGTAGAATCATATTCCCCATGAAATAAAGGAAATCATATGGATATTAAAATACCATAATCATATTGATAATACTCATAAAATATATTTGTGGGTAGTAAATACACCATGTAGAAGAAACAAGTTGTGTATAAGGCATGTTTCCCATAGAAATAAAAGTGAGACATAAATCCCTTACCTTATATCTTGACTCTCTTTGTACTTATTCAATCCTCGTATATAATAAATATTAGTATATTATAAATATAGTAAAAAACCATATTAAATTACATAATACCATATATGATTTACTTATAACTTCTATTACCTATTTATAAACCATTCCATGTTAATGTTACGTTTCATGTAATATTCTCTTGTTTTTTACTTGTTATTATTGATAATATTACATAGATCATGATTTTATTATTTATATAATGAAAATCATGATATAAATATATATATAGTCAGAATATACATATTTATAATAATTCATAAATAATATAAATATGAAATGGAATACATTGTTCGTGGAGATGGTAAATCGTATGTACACTTAAATGCCATTTCTATTTAATTATCTTTTTAAAAGAAATAAGGTAAATAATATATATATATATATATAATAATTAAAAAAGTATAAATACATCATATATATCATATAAAAACACAATTTACATCATAATTCTCAACTGTGATAGGTGGTAAAGGAAAAAATGAACAACATCGTTTTGTGGGCGGTAGTTTTCCATACGTGAGAATGAAGTGTTTGTTACCCATTCGATAGAAGTGTGTTGGAGTGTATGTAGAACCATTATAATAAAAAATATAAGTATATTTTTGATACTTATTTTATTATAAAATCATGGAATAAGAATATTTTAGGAAATTGAGAATGAATATAAAACAAAAGAGATTGTGAAAGGATGTAACTTCTTCTTTGGGTAACACCTCTTTTTTTCACCAAAGGGATTCCTCGGATGGATTTCTTCCCAAAGGGAGGATTTTATGATTAGTGTAGGTATGTTGGTAGAATATTTGGATATATTTTTTCTGAACTAAATAGTTTCAGAAATGTGAATGAAAGAGAAGAAGAGGTGTCTTTTTATAATAGAGGTGAATGGAATTTTTGGAATTTACACAAAATATTATTTTATAATAAATTAAATCTCAATCCAAATTCCTCATAAAGTCCATTTATTAGAATATAATATGGTACAAGGTTTTAATATAATCTAAAAATATATTTCATACAAGTTTTTTTATTACTTTAAACCATATCATTTTGTTTAACCCATAGTTATCCTATTTTAATTTTAACTATGGTAAAAACTTTTTCTATATTAAAAAGTGTTATTTCCTACTTATGTGAGGTTAATTAAATAATTAATGAATTATTTATAATATTTTAGACCATATTAAATAATCTTTGTATTTTTAATGATGCTTTCCTATTTCTAAATAATTTATTAAAATATTATTTTCATAAAATATCATAAGTGTCAATTTTGAAACTATTTATTAATTTGACATTAAGAAATTCAATACAGAAAGATAACTTTGAAAAAATTCATTTAATAGAACCATAAAATGTTATATTCACCTATAAAATTCGTTTATCACCTCAATTAAGTCAAATTATATTTACTTTAATATTTCTAATATCATTTAATTGATTGTTTGATTAATTGAGTAATTATTGCATCATCATTTTGCAATTATTTATGATAATTACTTATTTAAAAAAATAAAAAAAATAAATTTCTACGATGTAGATAATTTTTTATTGCATAATAATATATATAGTTGATAATATATTTTATTTATCACCATATTCAAAATATTATACTTATTAAAAGTAAGAGTGTGACATTTTGTCTCTCTCTTTGATTTTAATAATATATAAATAATTTTCAGGGACAAGTGTCCATTAAATAATTAAATTTCTAATCCTTAGGTGGTATGGGTAGAATTTACTTCATCCAATTATATTTTATCAAGTTTTAGGGTAGTTTTCTAATATTTATACTATTATTTTTACACTTAATTACCCAATTTTACCATTAAATGGGGTAATAAAAATTTAAAAAGTTATAATTTGTATTTTATAAAAAATAAAGATATATAATTACTAATTTTTTACCTTATAATTAAAAATATGGAATCCATTTTTCAAAATTAGAAACACAAAATTGGATAAATTAATTTAAAATTAAGCTCATTTAAAGAATGAGAAAATGTGTTTTTAAAATGAAAATATCCAAAAGATTGAATTGTTTTTGTATCCAAATTCAATGTGAAATTGATTCCAATGGACTAAAATGCATTAAATGATAAAAAGTTGATCTAATTATACTTTAAAACCAATAAAATATATAATTTAAAAATATAAATTATTTGGATGACATAATTCTTTTCAATTGAAATTCAATAGTTTCACTATTCATCAAAACATGAAACCTATCAGAAAAATACCGAAACATAAACCAAAGTAAATTTTGATATGATAATTTCAAATAAGAAATTTATTTTTTCAAACATAATTTATAAAAGTGTCAAAAAGTATATTTTAAACAAGTGTGTCATTAAAAGGCGACGAAATAGTTTTTTTAGAAAAATACTTCTTTTATGCATAAAATTGTAATTGTTCTTATATCATGTCTAAAAACACATAAGATGAATGTAAAAAATTATATTTAATATTATATATATATAATATTAATATAATTAAATAATATTTATTTTCTTTTATTTATTGGTATAATACACACTGGTGCACATTTAAAAAAATCATAAAAACATTTTCTTTTATTTTAAAAAATGTTTTACATTCATTAATAATTAATTGGTCAAATAAATATGTGTAACCCATAATTTCATAATTTAGTTAATCATGTTCATACCTGTCATTATAATGGCTAGTTTATAATTGTCTTGTTTAAATAAGTATAATAATAAAATGATGTTTTGTAGAAACTCATTCTTGAGTGTAAAGTAAGCTAAGTCGATGTTGCATGTAGAAAAAGAATAACTTGGGGTAACATATAACACAATACATCAAAGAAATTTAATTTATTTAAAAAAAATGGTTAATTAAAACTTGGGGTGTTACAAGTCCCCATATTTCAACTACAACTTTAGTAATTTTATTGAAGAATCTATCCACATTTCTATTTTAATTCATCTTTAAGTCATTAATTTTTTTATGGAACCTATAGTTTTGATTATTTTACATTTATATAACCTCGATAGACGTTATAAATTTTAACCCAAACTTCTTATTATATGGTAAAATCCATCACCTTTATATATATCTGGTTATATAATTCACTTGATAATGCATTCTGATCATTGGCATCCTCATTCAACATCCTTTTATATGAATTCATCATAGATCTTCTAGTAGAATCACTAACTTTAATTCCATGTCTTTTTTTCATATAAATATAACCTAAGATATCATATATATTATCTATTTTTTTTAAATATGATACCTTTACCCATTAAATAAAATAAATCCCTTAATATTAAAAATAATTCTCCATGATAGCGGTTTTCTCTCTAAAAATTCAAGAAATGACCAATGATTCTTATACCACTTGTTACACCCTAGTTTCCCACAAAAAACCCTAAGAGGGGGTGAATTATAGTGTCTTGAAATTTCTTCATATATTTAGAACAAAATGGATATGGTCTTAGAATTGGAAAATACACTTTGAATCTTTTTTTTAATCACAATTAGATTTAAAATAGTAAATATCATGAACACCATATTTTTACTTGGTTCTCCTATAAAAGGAGAAATCTAAGGAGCACATACCAATGATGTTTTAGTATTCCATTTAAACACTACTTCACTTGTATGTGATTACATGTTTTTGGAAGAGATCATTACTCATATAAGGTCCATAAACTCTTACTCTCTTCCACTGGCTACTTGTAAGAGGGATATAAGTATATTGTATAATCCTAGGATAATATAAAAATTCAAAGATTAAAATCATAAAAAAACAACTTTCTCTCCATATTGTTAAAGTATTCATTTTTATTAATATCAATTTTATTCATAGTAGATTAATCTTACAAGATTTATGTTTAATATAACTATGACTGATCATGCATCACTTTGAAATATCTTATTTTCAATAAAGTTTACCTATCCCACTTTGTTTACAAATCTTTAAGAAAATCTCTTAGTCTTCTCTTTGAGATATTATGTGTGTGGTAATTCTTCCTTTGTACATCATATTCTCTATATCTATAGAATATTTGAATTTGAATTTTTAAATTTAAACTAGAATCAAATCCTAGCAACCTAATCTTTAAATCTAACCATTTAATCTTTTACAAGTATATATCCACCATAGAAATTTGAAAAAGTAGTTATTAGTTAAAAAAAATACCACCAATCCATCTTGAGACTACCATATATTCATTTCTATTTGAATCCTATAAAAAACATAAATCATAGTGTGACCACTTCCTTTATGGAATTATATGATGGTTTCTTCCAAAACATACTTAAACCTCTAGATAGGCAATAGAAATGCATAATTATTCATAGTAAGAACCTGAATATAGGGTCAACCTTCCTGATACTTCCAAAATCATAGACTTGTGGTATTTTCATGGTCAGCAGTCCCAACATAGTTTCATCCTCTTCACGGTGTGGTATTGACATTCTGGCGTGATGCTCCATAAACAAGATCATTGTAATCTACTCAAGTCTACCCTAGGGTGTGTCTTTCCTCCTTACATCATGAAGTAACTCTAGATCCACTAAAATTATCTCAAACATCTATTACAACAAAGTCTATATCGCTACATATAACTTGAAACTCCAAATTTTTACAAATGAAAAGAACCTTATGGACTTTAAAAAATAACTTTATAAACATGAGAAATAACCTTATGAGAAGTAAAAATGATGTGGTAGTATTTTCACACTCTTTGCCATATCCTTTTTATATTTTTATTTATTTTTTATACCAAAATGATTGTTTTTAGAAAATATTTGATAATTGTTGTGTTTTTGTACATGTTGTGTAGAATAATCAGTTTTTAGTTTAAAACATGTGTTTTAATGTGAATTAGTGTCTTTTTAAATAATTCTAAAATTAAATTAGTCCTGCGAATTATACTTTTATTTATTTATTCTTTTATTTTTACAAATATTTCATTCCAGTTAGTTTATTAATTCATTAATTTAATTAATTAATTTTTTATTCTTTAAATTGAAAATAAATAACTCATTTTGGTTTTTAGTCTTTTAATAATTAAATTCATTTAAGTTTATTCATTTAATATTTATTATTCTTTAATTTACTTTATTAATTCTTTAATTAATTGGTTAATTAGCTCAAGCAAGTAACACCAATTTTTTTAATTTGTTCTGAATTCATTTATTTGTAATTAAATTCATTCTTTTAAATAAAGCTTAATTAATTTTATTATTTAACTTTTTTTTATTTAGTTATTTATATATTATTTAATTGCATTATATTTAATTTAATTTATTAATTGATTAATCTATTTTCATTTTATTTATTTTTTGTTTACAAGTGTAGCGGTCCCCGGTCCATTCACTCACCGTTTCCACCATCTGGAAGGGTGACTATCTCACTATTTCACAGATCCTTCTCCACCGTTCTCCCTGCATATCATGCATTGCTCCATCATTCCACTGCCCCCACCTCCACTCACTACCGCATCAACTCCAAAATCAGAACAAATCTCGAGCTGCATATAAAAATAATCGCAACAAAATCAACGCGCACCAAGAACTAATCAAGATGAACATATTCAAATCAGCAGCAAGAAATTAGCATCACAAATTACCAGTGCTGCACAACCTCACCTTGGTGCTCACTTGGAACACTAACCTACGTCGTTGCCCACTGTTGGAACACCCACACACATTGAACCCCGATTCGCACCAGGAGACCCCCTGTCCGCAAGAACCCCAAGCCGCATCTCCCCAGTGCGCCACCCTCCTTATCCCCCACCTCGGCCCTCGCCACCACAAGGTCTAGGCCACAGCAACCCCAGTGACTCGCCACCTCCCCATTTCCGTTCCCTGCTCGCTGACGCTCAACCAAACCGAACCACACCCTGGCCTCGCCTCTATCCCTCTCCCTCTTCCCCTGTCCAGTGTTGGTACCTGAGCTCGCCAGATGATGATCGCCCTCAATTCTCTGGGCGGGACATTGAGCACATTCCAGCATCGCATCTACCATTGAGCAGCAGGAGCTTAGAACTTCAGGAGATTAAGTAAGGAGACGAACAATTTTCTTTTCCTTGTGCTCTGTTTTTCTGCAACTCAATTTAACATGAACTTCATTATTTCTTACTCTATTGTTACATTAAAACCAACCACTATGTCCATCTAAATTTATTTGGTGGGAATAAGCTGGTTGACTTGATTTGTTTAGTCTTATTTAGGCGCCACACCATTTTTTTGGATTTTCTCTCTCATTGTTTACAGACGAGTTTATTCTCAAAAAAACAAGATCAAGTGAAAATCGATCTTGTTTGCACCATAATGAAAACTGTTTCAATTTGAGGAACTCAGTGACAAGTGAGTTATGCTCGAATGAGAGAGACCCACCGAACTCAACTGAAAAGTTGAGCCCAGTGACATCTGACTTATTTTTTCCATTGGATGGAATGACTTTTATAGTTGAAGGACTGTAAGAGCGATTTCATCACAAATTGACCAGACGACAAATCTGGCCAGTTACTTTTAGTCAGATCCATATTGTTAAAACTTTAGTGTTTGAACAAGGATAAGAAATATCGAATTGTCCAGTGGACTTTCCCTCCTATTCATCTATTGGTTGTTTACTTCACAATTTCTCCTACTGCTATGTCTACTCCCTTTGCACTCACCATCTTACCCTCATTTCCTCACACTCCAATTCTCACTCTCTCAACTTCACCACCACCAACTGTGTTAGCTTGTTCTTGTGTGTGTTTTTGTTTAGTTTATTTTTTTAGATCGCTAAACAGAATATAAGGCCTCCCTGTGGTTCGACCCTGTCTTGCCACTGTCCTAAGTAGTATGTAGGTTATAAATTTTAATTTGTCGCCCGTGCCCAACGACGTGTGAGCAGAGAAATTTTGGCGTCGTTGCTGGGGAAGGCTAGGTGCATTTAAAAAAAACTAAACAAAAATTCACATATAAAAAAATCAAAAAAATCACAAAAAAATCACTAAAAGAATCTGCAAAAAAGGAAATTTTTTTTTGAAATTCAAAAAAAAAAATTGTGAACCTACTGCATGAAAACCAGGTATAAGTCTGAACACTTGGTACCTGGTAATGCTTAAATTGATAATCACCTCAAGGAAGTGAAAAAGATCAAAGAAAAGGTCAAAATGGAAGATAACAGAAATTAAAACATGAACAACCCACATCCTGAGAAATTGATCCAACCTGGAATGATGAACCCACCTGGGAATGACATAACTGAGAGGCACAATTTGAGAGAGTTCTTGTTACCTTCAGTGTATAGCAACCCTTCATGCATTAGACTCTCTCCTAGTTCCAGGAATTACGAGATCAAGAAATCTATGCTTAGTCAGCTACATGCCTTCAATGGAATGCCTAGTGAAGACTCACTTGACTTCATTAGAGCCTTCTATTGTAGTGTCCAGCAGCCACCACTTAGGGGACTCACTGAGGAAGAGCTTAAACTGAGAGTGTACCCCTTCTGCCTCAAGGGTAATGCTAGGTCTTGATTCCAACAGTTAGAAGAAGAAATCTTTGTCACCTGGGATTAGGTTTACAATGCTTTTATAGTGAAATTCTATCCTAGGAGGTTGACATCTGAAATTAGGCACAAAATAACTAGATTCCTTCAGGATGAAGGAGAACTATTTCATGAAGCCTGGGATAGGTTTAGAGGTTTACTTGGGAAGTGTCCAAACCATCAATGTACACCCCAATTCCCCATGGACACCTTCTATAATAGTCTCACCCTTTACCACCAAACCTTGGTGGATCAGTCATCTGGGGTAGACTTTAGTGACAGGACTGCTGAGGAGCTCAAACAGATCTTTAACACCTTAACTCAAAATTCCCAGTACAAATGCTCTAGGAGGAGAACCATTGTGAGAAATGAAACTTCCCCTACTCCTCAAGATGAAGCCCAAGATGTTGGGTTCTTTAATGAGAACCCACATTAAATCCTTAAGGATCAGTTCCACCACTGTGGCATGTATGGCCATTCTCAAACTCGTTGTCCAAACTTTGATATGCCTATCTAGCCTCATGAGAGTGTTAGCTTTACTGGCTATGAACCTCAGATGCATCCTTGAGAAGATCCTTTTTCCAACACCTACAATCAGGGGTATAAGAACCATCTGAACCTGTCCTGGAGGGAGCAGGGAGTCTTCCGACCTACTGCCCCTCCTGGATTCCAGCAGCCTCTTAGGTAGCAATTCCAACTCCAACCCCAACCTAAGTTTGAGTCATCCAACTCAAAAGATGAGGTGAGGGACATGTTCCATTAGTTGATAGGGAGGTTTGATGAACAAAAGATCCAAAATGATTTTGATAAAGTTAAAATGGATGCTAGAATGAAGAACTTGGAAATTCAAATGGGGCAGTTGGCTAGGGATGCTAGTAATAGAGAAAAGGGTAGGCTGCCCGACACCACTGAAGCCAATCCTAGGGATAATTCTATGGCTGTGACCACTATAAGTGGTCTCCAAACTCACCAAGAGCCTAGGAAAGAACCCAAAAATTATGAAAATGAGAAACTGGATGAAGTTGGAAACTCAAATCTGAAAGAACCTAAATCTGTAAAACTAGACAGCACCACTGGAATCTCTCCAGTTCCTGTTGTTCCAACTAAAAAACCCAAATAAAATGGCTTAAAAAACAAAGACAATAAAGGGAAGAAAATTGTTGAAGAAGAAACTGTAGATATGACCCCAATTGTGAGGAATTTTTCCCCTTCAATCCCCTTCACACAAAGAATTAAGAAACCAATTCATGATTCTGAACTGTTGAAATTTTTGAAAGTGGTTAAAAACTGAACATTGATATCCCATTCTAGGAAGAATTTATTCAAAGCCCATAATATCTGATATCACTCAAGAAACTCTGTTCAAATAAAAAGACATTGGAAGAATTTTCCACCTATAGATAAACAGAGGAGTGTAGTGCAGTCTTGCAGAATAGGATACCTCCTAAGCTTCAGGACCCAAGAAGCTTTGTAATCCCTTGCACTTTTTGGGATAGAGTTGGTATGTTCAACTATTTGTGTGATATGGGTGCTAGTATTAATTTCATTCCATTTTCACTTTTTCAGCACCTAAGATTAGGAGTTCCCCAACCCACCATTGTTGTGTTACAGCTTGCTGATATATCCATTACTCATCTAGTGGGTATGGTAGATGATCCGTTAGTGGGAGTAGGAAAACTCTTTTTTCCTGTTGAATTTATTATCCTAGATATGGAGTTGGATTAGGAGGTTACTATCATTCTTGGTAGGCCCTTCTTGGCCATAGGGGGAGCTGTGATAGATGTGTCTAAGGGGGAACTGATTTAAAATTTGGGTGAATAGAAAGAAGAATTCAATGTGTTTAAGAAAATCCAAGAACTCACCCACCCCATTCTACCAAAATATGAGATGTTAGTTGCAATGAATAGTGTTTATAAGGAGGAAGAAGAGTTTCTTAGAATGATAGCTGAAATAAATAGTGAACATGAAATACATGGTGCCACTTGCATGGGGATTAGCTCAAGTAAGGAGAGAGGATTTGTTGATGAGTACAAGGGATCATTTTTAGAGAACCATGATGAGTTTGTTTTGGAGCACATTCTTACCTAGATAGAGGAGTTTGAGTTTGAGGAGATATCTTTTAGATTCTCTATCACTGAGGAAAAGGCCTTCTCTACTACCTTCTTCAAGAGGCAGCATGAAGACCTTGGGCCACCTAGGCCCAAGTGTTTTCCCTCCAGCCAGTCACCACCCACCCTTGAACTCAAGTCCCTCACTTCCCATCTCAAACATTCCTATTTAGGAGACAGTTCCACACTTCCTGTGATCATTTCATCCAATTTAGAGGTGAGTCAAGAGAAAAATATGCTTAGTGTTTTGAAGAAATACAAGTCAGTCATAGGCTAGTCGATTGCTGATATAAAAGGGATAATTCCGAGACTTCTGCATGCATAAAATTCCCATGGAACTCGAGTGTAAGCCCAGACTAGAAGCCCAAAGAAGACTCAAACCCAACATGAAGGAAGTTGTGAGGGAAGAAGTGATTAGGTTGCTTGATGCTGGAATAATTTTTCCTATTTCTGATAGCCCCTGGTATAAGGCCTCAGCCTTAAACCTTACTTAATATTGAATTAAATGAATGATTCATATTGAGGATCTTTTCAGGTTTAGAGTTTTAGAGAATTATGACATAACTATTACATCTCAAAAGATTACAATGTAGACACTTCTACTAAGTTTCCATAGAATAAAAACTCTTAAAAAGAAACATGTCTATTTCCATAGCATGACTTTCCCTTGATCCCATCCTTGACCCTATTCCACATTAAGTCCTATGAAAAACATTTCAAAAAACTTGGGGTGAGCATAAAAAGCTCAGTAAGGGATACACAAAGAATGAAAACTGTTAGTTTATCAAAACAACAAGTAACCATGTATACTTTATCAAAGTAATACTTTTCACCTTTATGAAGTAGTAAAAACTCTTCACTGAATAAAAGATCATTACTTACCCTTTTGTAACCAAAATATTACCATAAAACCCATATAAAGATCACATAACATATAAAGGTAACTTGGGATATAAACATACTTAAATGAAATAACCATACGGTCGACTTCCACACATATCACTTAATGGAATAGTCATACGACCGACTTCCAAACCCAATGCATTGGAGGTTATAACGTAACCACCCATCCTGGTATTCATGGCACCACCCTTCATATGGTTTATCATGTAACCACCCGTCAAATGTCCAAGTACCATTATAAAATCATAAGACATACAACAAATATAATGGAAAGAAAACATTTCCACACTTTGATCACAATATAACACTTAAATATATTGACATAACAAATCCATTATAAAAACCATTTTCAATACCAAAATACATAAAAGAGTATATGGTATTTATTTCATTTTAAAAAAACATCACAGCTTGTTGAGGAAGCCAAAGACCAAATAATACTCGCGGCGGAGGAAAAGGTCGTTGTCACCATGTACATTAAAAGAAACATTCCTTTTTGTCATTTAATAAAATGCTTCGTATAAAAAGATTCCTTTTGAATAAAATTAAAAGTCAAAAAGGTTTATACACCGTATAAAATAAAGTTGTGTATAGAACAAAATATGCCTCAATGAAAGGAGATTGAGACGAAGTCCCTTACCTCAGGTCCGACTTGACTCGATCGTTCTTTAACGTCCTGAATAATAAACTTGAGTTAATTTATAATTGATTAAGAAACTTTTTCAAGTTCATTATTACTTTTATATCACTTATTACCATGTTATAAACATTATGTAATCATTTAAGTTAATAATGTTTGTTTTGTCGATATTTGGTTCTTAAGTCAAAAGTGGACTTCTTACAATTACATGTTGTTCGTGTGGTCAGAGGTTCATTATATCCAGAATGATATTCATGATTTGGATATCATATATATCATATATATCCAGCATATACATGTATTTATAATATTACATAATCAATTATAGGTAAGAAATAAAATGCACCGTTCATGGAGATGGTAAGCCGTACGTACGCATGAGCGCTACTTTCATTTCTATGTCATATTAATGGAATTAAAAATAAATGAGAGATATGTATATTTAAATTCCAAAATTGTATTAATCATTTATATTTAACATACATCATATATATCAATTATATATATGTACTTATAATAGTACATTACATTTGGGGATAAGAAATGAAATGCACCGTTCATGGAGACGATAAGCCGTACGTACGCATGAACGCTACTTTAATTTCTATCTCATACTTTAATGGAAAGAAATAATAATGATATAAAGGTATATTATAATTCCAGTATAAAATCATATATAATAACTTTAAATCCATCCATTATACATCCCACATATGGCATTAATGAATCAAATCACTTTGAGGGGGCGGTAGTTTGCACTTCCTAAAATGAAGATATCACGTATACCCATAATGGAATCCATAAAGGTATGCCATAAATGAAAAATACAGAAGCTTAAGGAGAACATAAACATATTATATATCATATATAAATATAGTGACATCTTAATGGCCACATTTGAAGGTGTTATAAGAATATTGAACAACCATCGTTTTGTGAGGCAAAAATTCGCCATCCACAGAAACAGTATGTTCTTTAACTATTAGATGTAGGTGTGTGTAAGTGTAGATCGAATGCTTCTTATAAAAAAATCTTAGTATATTGAAGATACTGAAGTTTTTACAAAATAAATGAATAAAAAGAGTTTAGGGGGTTGGAGCAGCAAAATAAAACAAAAGAACACAAGTGAAGACATTACCTTAAAATCGGGTAACTCTCTTAGATTTGAGCTCAAAGGATTCCTTGGGAAGACTTCTGCCAAACGTGAGGCTTCTAAGAGTTAGAGAGGGATGTGTAGAGTCAAAATGGGCAGGGTTTGGCCGAGCCAAAGGCTTTGGAAGTGTGGGTAAGGTGGTAGAGGTGGGGGCCTTTTATAAGAGGAGAGGAGGGGCACTCTTGGAAAGTTATAAAAGGTTACTTTATCATAAAATGCTTTTAAGATTTAAAAGATCCCAAAATTATATATTTCTAGGATAAGGTGATAGGAGTTAGAAATATACTCATCCAATAGGTTTTTGATATGTGTAGGTCTTAGATTTTACATTATACTTTCATTTTATTTAAATCGTTAAATAATGAGGTAATCGCTGCATCATCATGATGTCATAAATAATTTAATTTATTTAATGTCTAACAATTATAAAAAAATATCATGATGTAGGAAATCTTTTTAGATTTCTAATGAATATTTATAGTCAAAAATATGACTTGTATAACCCCACTTAAAAATTGTTTTAGTAAAAAAACTCCTGTTTGTGACATTTTTACTTTAACATTAAATAAAAAGAAATTAATGTCATTTTCCTTCCAAAGTGGCTCCATGGGGTCCCCAAGTTGACCCATGGATTTTCTTGCTCATCCATAACACATAAAATAAGGGTAGGACATGTGTAATGTTTATTTCATATTATTAAAACATTATTCTTACCTTAAATTATACTAATTACCTCTAATCGCGATTAAAACTTAAAAGTTACTATTCACCAAAAAATTATTTTAATCCCATTAAACAACATTTTACTTCTTAATGACAACAATGTATGTCGGATTTTGGAAATTCAAACAGAGTGGTGGTAAAATTTCATTTAAACGAAAAATCAGTTTTTTATGTACCACTTAGTGGTTTCACTATTCATAAAAATTGAAGTTTTTCAGAGAAATACCAAAACTTCACCCTAAGATTTATTTGATATTACAAATTCAAAAATGATGTCTATTTTAAAAAATTAAAAACATATAAGTTGCATTAATTAATTTAATAATTAATTCCCGCTGTCAGAGAAAATAGCGTGTTTTTATGAAACAATAAGTATCAAAAGATTGACACTAGCTTAAGTCCAATTTCAAAGTAAAATTAATTCCAACGACCACTATTGGATTAAATGGTGAAAATATATTCTCATTCAACTCTAGAACCAAATAAAAAGATAATCTAATCATATAAATAAATTAGATTAAAAATAGGTTTTGAATTAAAATACAACATTTTTCACTATTCATTAAAAAATGAACTTTATCAGGAAAATACCAAAAATTTACACAAAGTAAATTTTGATGTCCCGATTCTAAAGAAGAGTTTTATTTGGTCCAATAGAATGTATAAAAGTGACCAAAACTATATTCAATGACGGTTCGCCATCAAAAGGCGATAAGTGAACCTTTAGTGAAAATTAGGGTATATATGCCTAAAATTGAACTCTTTCCATATTTTAAGCCTTTATATTTTATTGGATAAATGTAAAAACATTTAAAAAACATATATAATCATATTTTAGTTATTTATATCCATTCCCGCTAATACAACAACTATGTGTTAACTACCATTTAAAATAATATTATTATATTACTAGTGTGCAACGTAAGATTTCAAATAAACTAATTGTTGCGTATCAGGTACACTATCGAACATAGCAACCCCTTTAAAGTAAAATTAATATTTAATTTATAAATATTAATAAAAATGAAAATGCATTATTCTTTATTTACCTGGGGTGTTACATCCTTCCCCCCTTTTGGGAATTGCATCCTCGTAATTTTATTCACCTATCAAAACAAAGGGGGTATTTATCCCTCATACCATTTTCAGATTCCCACGTTGCCTCTTCAACCATATGGTTTTTCCACAAAACCTTTACCTGATGAATTACCTTATTTCGCAACACTTGATCTCTTCGGTCAAGAATCTGGACTGGTTGTTCTTCATAAGAGAGATTCTCTTCCAACTGAACTACCTCCGGGCTCAAAACATGAGATGGATCTGACATATACTTTCTCAACATCGAAACATGAAAAACATTGTGTACCTGAGATAAACTCGGAGGTAATGTCACTCTGTATGCAAATGATCCAACTCTCTCCAGAATTTCATATGGTCCAATGAACCTTGGACTCAGCTTTCCTTTCTTACCAAATCGCATCACACTTTTCCATGGAGAAACCTTGAGAAAAACATGTTCACCTACCTCAAAAGATAGATCCTTCCTCCGGTTATCCGCATAACTTTTCTGTCTGCTCTGAGCTGTTCTCATGTGTTTCTGAATCAACTAAACTTTTTCTACCATCTCTTCTACCAATTCTGGTCCCATCAGCTTCCTTTCACCAACTTCATCCCAAAAAATAGGAGTTCGACACTAATTCCCATATAATGCCTCAAACGGTACCATCTGTATACTAGAATGAAAACTGTTATTATATGAAAACTCAACCAAAAAAAGTTTTTGGTCCCAACTTCCTTGATAATCCATAGAACAAGCTTGTAGCATATCCTCTAAGGTCTGAATTGTTCGTTCTGACTGCCAATCTAATCGCGGATGAAAAGATGTACTAAAATTTAATTCAGTACCCAACAACTTTTGAAGGCCTTTCCAAAAGTTAGAAGTAAATCTGGGATCACAATCGGACACAATGGAGAGGGGAACTCCATGTAACCTGACTATCTCTTAAATATACAATCAAGAAAGTTGATCTAGAGAGAAGGTATCTCAAATAGAAAGGAAATGAGCAGATTTAGTCAAGCGATCAACAATAACCAAGATTGCATTATTACCTCAAGATGTCTTCAGTAATCCCACAACGAAGTCCATGTATATGTTTTCCCATTTCCACTCTGGCACTGGTAAAGGCTGAAGCATCCCTTTCGGAAACTGCCACTCTGTTTTAACCTGCTGACAAGTCAAACACTTCACAGTAAAATCAGCAATATCTCTTTTCATTCCATCCCACCCGTAATACTCCTGCAGATCTCTGTACATCTTAGTACTGCCAGGATGAACTAAAACGAGGAACTATGAGCCTCACATAACAACTCATTCTTCAACTACGAATCACCAGGCACACATAATCTCTTCCCAAACCTCAAAACACAATCATTATCAATGTTGAATTCAGGAAACTTACCCTTATGAACCAGCTCTACCTTTTTCTACAACTCACTGTCTTCCCTCTACGCTTGCTTAATTCTGTCTTATCGGGATGATCTCACTGATACCTGAAACAAAACAGAATAACTTCCTGCACCAACAACTTTTATTCCAAAGTTCATCAAATCAAAAACCAAAGGATCTCATTCCAAACATAGCATGGTTAATGAAGCATTACTTTTTTGAATCAAAGAATCATCCACTTTATTTTCTTTTCCTAGATGGTAATGAATTGTACAATCATAATCCTTGATTAATTCTAGCCATCTCCTCTGTCTCATGTTCAGTTCTTTCTGAGTGAATATATATACTTTAATCTTTTGTGATCAGTATATATTTCACACTTTACTCCATATAAATGATGCCTCCAAATTTTTAAAGCAAAAACAATAGCAGCTAATTCCAAATCATGTGTTGGGTAATTTACCTCATGAATTTTCAACTGGCGTGAAGCATAAGCGATTACCTGATCATTCTGCATAAGGACAGAACCAAGTCCTTTCAATGAAGCATCACTGTAGATAACAAACTCACCATTCCTATAAGGAAGAGCCAAAACTAGAGCATTCACCAATCTTATTTTCAACTCCTGAAAACAATCATCACATTCTTTTTTCCAGATAAACTTAACACCCTTCCAAGTTAGCTTAGTCATTGGACTAGATAATCGTGAAAAATTTTCAACAAACCTTTGGTAGTAACCTGCCAAACAAAGAAAACTACGGATCTCAGTTACATTTGTGGGTCTTGTCCATTCTTCAACAACTTTTGTTTTATCAGGATCAAAAGTTATGACATTTTTTGAAATAATGTGACCAAGGAAAGAAATTTGTTGTAACCAAAACTCAAACTTTCTGAATTTTCCATATAATTTCTTTTCTTTTAAGGTTTTCAAGATAACCCTTAAATGACTTTCATACTCCTCTTTACTTTTAGAAAACACCAAAATATCATCAATGAAAACAACCACAAACTTATCCAAGAACTCATGGAAAATTCTATTCATAAGGTCCATAAATACAGCAGGTGCATTGGTTAACCCAAAAATCATAACTAAAAATTCATAATGGCCATATCTATTATAGAACGCAGTCTTCGGAACGTCTGATTCTTTTACTTTCAACTGATGGTACCCCAACCGCAAGTCAATCTTCAAAAAATACTGAGCTCCCTGGAGCTGATCAAACAAATCATCAATATGAGGCAAATGATACTTGTTCTTAATAGTAATATTATTCACGGCTCTATAATCAATGCAAAGTCTCATTGAGCCATCTTTCTTTTTAACAAACAAGACTGGATAACCCCATTGTGATGTGCTAGGTCGAATGAAACCTTTATCTAATAACTCATGTAATTTCTTCTTTAACTCTAAAATTTCAACTTGAGCCATTCGATAAGGGGGTTTTGAAATTGGATTAGAATCAGAAACTAAGTCAACAGTAAATTCAACTTCCCGATCATGAATAATACCAGGCAACTCATCAGGAAAAACATCAAGATACTCATTTACCACTGGCACATCATTAATCTGAATAGTTCCTTTATTTTCAACAATATGTGCAAGGTAACGCTCATTTCCATCTTTTCTAGTTTTTCAACTTCCTGATATGTTATCAAAATCAAGGGTTCATTCTTATACACAAACTGAAAATATTTCTGAAAAGAAACCATTTTAGCTCTGTAGTCAATCTTTCATGATAAAAAGAAAGGCAATCCATTCCCAAAATAACATCAAACTCTACTAGAGGAAAAACAATAAGTTTTTCTGGTAGATTCTTTCCGCACACAAGGATAGGAAGGTTCTTATAATTCCTTTTTGTCTCAACATTCCCTCTGGGTGTTTTTACCATAAGGTCAAGATTCATATCTTGAGATGCAATTTCCAATTTACTAGAAAAATTCTAAAAAATGAAAGAATGTGTAGACCCTGAATCAGACAACACATTGGCATAATCTGAACAAACAAACAGTGTACATGATACTACTTCATTCGATGGCCCAATATCTGCTGAAGTAGTTGCAAAGGATTTCACCACCCCTTTCTACTTGTAGTATGGCTGCTTTCCCCCAGTTGAGTTCTTCGTTAGACACTCATTTTCATAATGACCCATTTCATTACACTTAAAACATATTACCACTGGATTTTCATTTCCTGATTGATCATCTTCCTTACTGTTACGAGAAATATGACCAGACTTACCACACCAGAAGCACTTTCCAGACTTGGATAAACATTATCCAGGATGCATTTTACCACACTTCTCATAGGAGGGATATTTGGTTTTCTTACCTCCTTTCTTCTTTGATGAATTCTTCCCCTTTGCCTGCCAACTGGACCTCTTATTCTGTTGTTTATTAAAGAACACCTGATCATCAGAAAACTCCATTTCCACCTTCTCCGCACATCGAACAAGTTTTTCATAACTTTTGAACTCACGAGAAGCTAAAGCCCTTAGATACTTTGGCTTTAACCCTAAGTAAAAATGGTTTATTTTACTATCAAGATCTCATATGAAGTTTGGAGCATACCTTACCAATCGAGTGATCTTTGCTTCATAATCAGCCACTGAGTCATCCTCTTGCCTCAATTATAGGAACTGCTTTCCATACTAAGACGAACCACCTTAGGAAAATATTTCTTAAGAAACATACCTTTGAATTCGTCCCAGTGAAGATCATCAATCTCATCACTATCCCTGATATTTTTCACCATCGACCACCACTGATCAGCTTCACCTTCAAAACGGTAAACATCAAGACTAACCTTTTGATGTTCTGAACACCCCATGACATCAAAAATATTCTCCAATGCTTTAATCCACCCTTCAGATTGCACGGGGACAGATGATCCCTTGAATGATGGGGGATGTTGCCTCATGAAATGTTCCACCACTGACATGTTCCTTTGTGGTTGATCTGGCTGATCTCGTGCATGGATACCACCACCATTTATAGCCTGAGTCAACTATTCCATCACTGCAGCAAACTGTTCAGTTACAATTCCGACCATCTCAGGATGCTGGTTCAGAAGGTTATTTCCTTCTGTATGCCTTCCTAGCACTGCTTCCATGTTTCCTCTGTGGAAAACCATTCTGAACAAACATGTCTTAGATGAAGCAACATGGTAATCTTCAAATGCTATATCATTTAAATTTGACCATAAAAAAAATATATTTTTGGATAATCATTTAATATTATTCTAACTCATAAAGTTATCTAAACCGACCTCTGATACCAACTATAAGGCCCTGACCTTAAACCTTACTTAATATTGAATTAAATTAATAATTCACATTGAGGATCTTTTCAGGTTTAGAGTTTTAGAGAATTAGGACATAACTATTACATCTCAAAAGATTACAAAGTAGACACTTCTACTAAGTTTCCATAGAATAAAAACTCTTAAAAAGAAACATGTATAGTTCCATGTTTTATATAGCATGACTTTCCCTTGATCCCATCCTTGACCCTATTCCACATTAAGTCCTGTGAAAAACATTTCAAAAAACATGGGGTGAGCATAAAAAGCTCAGTAAGGGAAACACAAAGAATGAAAACTGTTAGTTTATCAAAACAACAAGTAAACCATGTATACTTTATCAAAGTAATATTTTTCACCTTTATGAAGTAGTAAAAACTATTCACTGAATAAAATATCATTACCTATTCTTTTGTAACCAAAAGATTACCATAAATCCCATATAAAGATCACATAACATATAAAGGTAACTTGGGACATAAACATACTTAAATGGAATAACCATATGGTCGACTACCACACATATCACTTAATAGAATAGCCATACGGCCAACTTCCATACCCAATGAATTGGAGGTTATAACGTAACCACCCATCCCGGTATTCACGACACCACCCGTCATATGTTTTATCACATAACCACCCATCAAATGTCCAAGTACCATTATAAAATCATAAGACATACAACAAATATAATGGAAAGAAAACATTTCCACACTTTGATCACAATATAACACTTAAATATATTGACATAAAAAATCCATTATAAAAACCTTTTTCAATAACAAAATACATAAAATAGTATATGGTATTTATTTCATTTTAAAAAAACATCACAGCTTGTTGAGGAAGCCAAAGACCAAATAATACTCACGATGGCGGAAAAGGTCGTTGTCACCGCGTACGTTAAAAGAAACATTACTTTTTGTCGTTTAGTAAAACGATTCGTATAAAATGATTCCTTTTGAATAAAATTAAAAGTCAAAGGGGTTTATACACCATATAAAATAAAGTTGTGTATAGAACAAAATATTCCTCAATGAAAGGTGATTGAGACAAAGTCCCTTACCTCGGGTCTGACTTGACTCAATCGTTCTTTAACGTCCTGAATAATAAACCTAAGTTAATTTCTACTTTCTTAAGAACCTTTTTCAAGTTCATTATTACTTTTATATCACTTATTACCATGTTATAAACATTATGTAATCATTTAAGTTAATAATGTTTGTTTTGTCGATATTTGGTTCTTAAGTCGAATGTGGACTTCTTACAATTACATGTTGTTCGTGTGGTCAGAGGGACATTATATCCAGAATGATATTCAAGATTTGGATATAATATATATCATATATATCCAGCATATACATGTATTTATAATATTTCATAATCATTTAGAGGTAAGAAATGAAATGCACCGTTCATGGAGAAGGTAAGCCGTACGTATGTATGAACGCTACTTTCATTTCTATGTCATATTAATGGAATTAAAACTAAATGAGACATATGTATATTTAAATTCCAGAATAATATTAATCATTTAGATGTAACATATGTCATATATATCCATTATATATATGTACTTATAATAGTACATTACATTTGGGGATAAGAAATGAAATGCACCGTTCATGGAGACGGTAAGCCGTACGTACGCATGAATGCTACTTTCATTTCTATCTCATACTTTAATGGAAAGAAATAATAATGATATAAAGGTATATTATAATTCCAGTATAAAATAATATATAATAACTTTAAATCTATCTTTTATACATCCCACATATGGCATTAATGAATCAAATCATTTTGAGGGGGTGGTAGTCCGCACCTCCTAAAATGAAGATATCACGTATACCCATAATGAAAGCCATAAAGGTATGCCATAAATGAAAAATACAGAAGCTTAAGGAAAACATAAACATATTATATATCATATATAAATATAGTGACATCTTAATGGCCACCTTTGAATGTGTTAGAAGAATATTGAACAATCATCGTTTCGTGAGGCAGAAATTCGCCATCCACAGAAACAGTATGGTATTTAACCATTAGATGTAGGTGTGTGTAAGTGTAGATCGAATAATTCTTATAAAAACATCCTAGTATATTGAAGATACTGGAGTTGTTACAAAATAAATGAATAAAAATATTTTAGGGGGTTGGAGAAGAAAAATAAAACAAAAGAACACAAGTGAAGACATTACCTTAAAATCAGGTAACTCTCTTAGATTTGAGCTCAAAGGATTCCTTGAGAAGACTTCTTCCCAAAGTTAGGCTTCTAAGAGTTAGAGAGGGATGTTGAGAGACCAAATGGGTCGGGTTTGGCCGATCCAAAGGCTTTGTAAGTGTGGGTAAGGTGGTAGAGGTGGGGGCCTTTTATAAGAGGAGAGGAGGGGCACTCTTGGAAAGTTATAAAAGGTTACTTTATCATAAAATGATTTTTGGATTTAAAAGGTCCCAAAATTATATATTTCGAGGATAAGGTTATAGGAGTTCATAATATACTCATCCAATAGGCTTTTGACATGTGTAGGTCTTAGATTTTACATTATCATTTCATTTTATTTAAATCGTTAAATAATGAGGTAATCGCTGCATCATCATGATGTCATAAATAATTTAATTTATTTAATGTCTAAAAATTATAAAAAAATATCATGATATAGGAAATCTTTTTATATTTCTAATGAATATTTATAGTCAAAAATATGACTTGTATAACCCAACTTAAAAATTGTTTTATTAAAACAAAAAATGTTTGTGACATTTTCACTTTAACATTAAATAAAAAGATATTAATGTCATTTTCCTTCCAAAGTGGCTCCATGGGGTCCCCAAGTTGACTCATGGATTTTATTGGTCTTCCATGACACATACAATAAGGGTAGGACATGTGTCAAGTTCATTTCATATTATTAAAACATTATTCTTACTTTAAATTACACTAATTACCTCTAATCGCGATTAAAACTTAAAAGTTACTATTCACCAAAAAATTATTTTAATCCCATTGAACCACATTTTACTTCTTAATGAAAACCATGTATGTATGATTTTGGAAATTCAAAATACAGAGGTGGTAAAATTTCATTTAAATGAAAAATCAGTTTTTTAAGTACCACTTAGTGGTTTCACTATTCATCAAAAATTGAAGTTTTTCAGAAAAATACAAAAACTTCACCCTAATATTTATTTGATATTAAGAATTCAAAAATAATTCCTATTTTACAAAATTCAAAACATATAAGTTGCATTAATTAATTTAATAATTAATTCCCACTGTCAGAGCAAATAGCGTGTTTTTATGAAATGATAAGTATCAAAAGATTGACACTAGTTTAAGTCCAATTTCAAAGTGAAATTAATTACAACGACCACTATTGGATTAAATAGTAAACATATATTATAATTCAACTCTAAAACCAAATGAAAAGATAATCTAATAATATAAATAAATTAGATTAAAAAGAGGTTTTGAATTAAATACAACATTTTTCACTATTCATTAAAAAATTAACTTTATCGGAAAAATATCAAAATTTACACAAAGTAAATTTTGATGTCCCGATTCAAAATAAGAGTTTTATTTGGTCCAATAGAATGTATAAAAGTTACCAAAACTATATTTAATGACGGTTCGCCATCAAAAGGCGATAAGTGAACCTTTAGTGAAAATTAGGGTATATATGCCTAAAGTTGAATTCTTTCTGTATTTTAAGCCTTTATCTTTTATTGGATAAATGTAAAAACATTTAAAAAACATATATAATCATATTTTAGTTATTTCTATCCATTCTTTCCAATACAACGGCTATGTGTTAACTACCTTTTAAAATAATATTATTATATTACTAGTGTGCAACATAAGATTTCAAAGAAACTCATTGTTGTGTATCAGGTATGCTATCAAACATAGAAACCCCTTTAAAGTAAAATTAATATTTAATTTATAAATATTAATAAAAATGAAAATGATTTATTATTTATTTACCTGGGGTGTTACATCTGGGTGAGTCCTGTCCAGGTGGCACCCAAAAAGAGTGGAGTGACAGTGGTCACTAATGAAAAGAATGAGAGAATCCAGATAACTAAAATGAATAAATCGAGAGTCTATATATACTAAAAAAAATTGAATGCTACCAAAAGAAAGGATCACTTCCCCATTCCATTTTTGGATCAAATGTTAGAGAGATTGGTAGGAAATGATTTTTTCTACTTTTTTGATGGTTATTCTGGTTACAACTAGATTTCCATTACACCTAAGGACCAAGAGAAAACCACCTTCAGCTATCCATTTGGGACAATTGCCTACTGGCAGATGCCCTTTGGCTTTTGTGGTGCTCCTACCACTTTTCAGAGGTGCATGATGGAAATTTTTTTAGACATGATTGAAAAGATAATTGAAGTGTTCATGGATGATTTTTCTGTAGTGGGAGATAACTTTGAGAACCGTATGAAAAACCTGGAACTATTGTTAGAAAGGTGCCAAGAGACGAACTTAGTCTTAAACTAGGAAAATTACCAATTCATGGCCACAGAAGGAATAGTTTTGGGACACAAAGTTTCTAAGAATGGGATAGAGGTCGATAATGCTAAAATTGAGGTCATACAAAAGTTTCCCCCACCTGAAAATGTCAATGAAATTAGAAGTTTTTTGTGTCATGATGGGTTCTAAAGGAGGTTCATTAATGACTTTTATACGATTAATAGACCCATGTGCTCCCTGCTAGTTAAGGACACACCCTTTTTCTTTGATGAGACATGTATAGAGGCCTTTAATCTGCTCAAGGAGATGTTGACTACTTCACATGTAATCACTGCTCCTGACTGTAAAATTCTTTTTGAGGTTATGTGTGATGCTAGTGACTTTGTAGTAGAATTTGTGTTAGGGTAGAGTAAGGATAGGAAATTACATGTTATTTACGATTCAAGCAAGCTGCTGGATGATGCCCAGAAAAATTACTCTACCACTGAAAAGGAGTTATCTACTATGATGTTTTCTTTAGAAAAGTTCAGGAAATATTTGATAGGATCAAGGATCATAGTTTTCACAGATCATTCAGACCATAAGTATTTACTGGTTAAAAAGGACTCAAATCCCAGAATCATGAGGTGGACTTTGCAGCTACATGAGTTTGATTTAGTGATTAAGGACAAGAAAGGTGCTGAGAATGTAGTTGAGGATCACTTTTACCAATTACCCAATTAACCAAGTAAGGAACCAAAAGTGATCAATACTTTTTTCCCTTATGAAAAATTGTTTTCTACCTCTGTGCAGCAGTCTGCTTGGTTCACAGACTATGCCAAATTTCTGGTAGCTGGAGTCATGCCCAAGGATATCTCACACAACCAGAGAAAGAGTTTTATATCTGAATGAAAATATTATTTTTGGGATGAACATCTTCTCTTTAAGAGGTGTGCTGATGGCATTCTAAGAATATGTGTGGTTGAGGATGAGATTTTTCCCTTTATTGACAGCTTCCATTCATCACCTTGGGGTGTCCATCATGGAGGAGAACAGACTGCTCAAAAGATCCTACAAGCTAGTTTCTACTGGCCAACATTGTTTAAAGATTCTAAGAGTCTTGTTATTGGATGTGATCAATGTCAAATGTTGGGAAATGTTGGAAGAAGACAGGAACTACCCCAAAAAGGTATTCTGGAGGTCGAAATCTTTGATGTGTGGGGCTTGAACTTCATGGGACCATTCTCATCCTCTTATCAGAATGAGTACATTTTGGTTTTTGTGGACTACGTTTCCAAGTGGGTTGAGGCAGTAGCTCTACCTGACAATTCAGCTTCTAGTGTTGTGAAATCCATCAAGAAAAACATCTTTTCCAGATTTGGTGTGCATCGATCATTCATCACTGATAATGGAGATCACTTCAAGAATTATAAGTTCAAAGGTTTGATGGAGAAGTATGGGTGCTCATATAGGATAGGAACTACCTACCACCCACAGTCTTGTGGGCAAGCAGAAGTTTCAAACAGAGAGCTCAAACATATTTTAGAGAAAAAATTGTCTAGCTCTAGAAAGGATTGGTCAGGGAAGTTGGAAGAGGCCCTTTGGGCCTATAGAACTGCTTATAAGACTCTTATAGGGATGTCACCATATAGGCTACTCTTTGATAAAACATGTCATCTACCTGTGGAGTTACAACAAAGATCTTATTGGGCAGTGAAGCCTCTTAACTTTGATTTTAAGTCTGCTGGAGAGAGGAGACTGCTGGAGCTAAGTGAGCTAGAGAAGATTCGAAGAGAGTCCTATGAGAATGCTGAAATTTACAAAGAAAGAACCAAGGTTTTTCATGACTCAATCATTCAAAACAGTAATTTCAAGGTTGGTGAGAGGGTCCTGCTTTTCAATTCTAGATTGAAGCTGTTTCCAGGAAAGTTGAAGTACAAATGGTCAGAACCCTTTACCATTGTTCGAGTCTTGGTTAATGGAGTTGTTGAGCTGGTTGGAGAAGAGAATCGACCTTTCTTAATCAATGGTCAAAGAATAAAGCACTTCTTTGAAGGGAATCCAAATGACTTGGTTGTCATATCTCTGTTGGAAGAATGAGCTGATTCAAGTCTAACTTAGGACTATAAACTCAGTGTTGTATGGGAACTAACCCATGGTTGTTTAGTTTTTTCTCTTTTATTTTATGTTCTTAAATAAATAAATCCCAGCTGCTTGTTCTCCAGTTCAAGTGCTTAACTGATTGATGGTGCTTCATGATCTATTGTTGTTTTAGAGAGAGTTGTTGCTGCTAGAAACCTGGCCAAGAAACCCCAAGGGAGAAATCCATTGCAGCATATGGATAACAATTCTCTCTACTCACTATCTTGGGTTACTTGTCTTGAACATTAAACTCTGAAATCTTCTTTTAATTATTTGAACTTGCAGATTAATGAAGAGGATCTGTAGATAAAAACCACTGCTAAAGGTCCAATAATTCAGGGAAGTGTTGTATGACATCCCGCCTTTTTATAACATAACTTTTCATTACATTTTATAAAAACAAGGATCTTTACGGTTTAGTGTCTTGGAAACCAGGAACTTAAAACATGAAAACATATAACATCCTTCTTAAACACTTGAAAGGATTCTCCATATGTTCATCTTAGGTTCATTATTGCATCTCATAATCTAGGGAAATATATCAAAAGAAAGGGTGAGCAGAAGGCCCAGTAAGGGAAACAAGGGGAAACATTTAACATGCGAACTTGAGATACATCAACAATGTCATGAAAAAGAAATTTAAGGAATGAGAAAGAAATAATGAGGCATATCATAATAAAAATAATGTATTTCATAACTTGAAGATGTGGCTACAACATTTAATATTGACAATCATTTCTGTTTCACCAAGGTCCATCCCCAAGGTGTCATTAAAAATTACCAAGGTTATTTACCAAGGCGTCGTTAAAAATAGTCATCTCTAGAGATTAAGTCTTTACCCAATGCATTGGAGCGCTATCAGGGCACACCGTTGAAATGTATTTATTATCATGTGAGCCAAATATATCGTCATCAAAAATTTCATAAACAACTCATATAGCATAAAAGGAATGGGTTTCATTTCATAATCATAACGTTTTAGAAACTGCTTTAAAGACATGATCTTTGTGTCACATTAAAACCCACAGAAAAGGAAGGTGGGTCTCATGTATGTAAATCACAGAATTTAAAATAGAACCACTTGGTATATATCTGAATAAACCTATAGAAGAGAGAGCTTTGATTATTCACTTAATAAAATAAAATAACTTTAGAAAAACAGAGAGACATTTGGGATGGAAATTCTGCAGCATAACGACTATGTTACGAGGTTTTAGAAAACATTGAAAAGAGAGGGGACATGGGTCACCCACTCATAAATGATCCATAAAATAGTAGGGGAACAGAATATGAGTGATTTAAGAACATGGTAATGAAATTTTAAGGACACACCATTTGAAATGAAAAACATGGAAGGAAGACAAAAATTAGATTTCTCTTATGAAAATTCGGCAGCCTAACGACGTCACTTAAACTTCAACAAAAATGAATTGACGAGATAAAATAGGGTCTCTCATCATATGAAAATAAGATTTCAGTATGATAGATATAGAGATAATACCCCAACATAATAAAAAATAACTTGAAATACTTGACATGAAAGTAGAACTTTGAAAAATGAGGAGGGTGAAAGAATCACTTAAAAATTCGGCAGCCTAACAGCGCCACTTAAACATTCTTAAAACGAATTGATGAGAGCAAGAGGGGGTCTCTCATCATATGACATGAAAAGGGAAGTAATATGAATATAAAATAACATTCTCCAACATAAGAACATGGAGCATAAAATGAATGACATAAAAGAGATTACTTAAAAAGAAAGAGAGAGGCCAGATCCCTTACCTTAAAACGTAACTCTTAAAACTCAATGGTTGGGAACTTGAGGGCTTGGGGGCACCTTGGGAGGTAATGAGACCCAATATTTGTTGGGGGAGAGTTGGGAGTCGAATGGATGAGAGGATGACTTGGTATTTATAGGGAAAGTGAGGGGACAAGGCATTAATGGCAAAGGGACACCTCATTAGTGGTTTTGAAAAAACCATGGGCTTGCCCATGGTATTGGACACTTGGGGCACTTCATACCTTATCTTACTATTCATAAGTCGACCATATTGATTACATACTTAATACTTCATTTAATGATGTCATCAAACACCCGTAACTTAAAAACTGTAATTTCACTATTCATCGAAAATTCAACTTTCTCAGAAAAATCCCAAAATTTCACCTTAACCAAATATCGATGCTCTGATTTAATAAATGAACTCCATTTTATAAAAATAATTTTATAAATATTTTTAATTTAATTTTTAAATAAACACACTATTCACTGAAAATTCATTTTTTTCAGAAAAATCCCAAAAAATTACCTTAACATAATATCGATGCTCTGAGTTCAAAAATGAAATCCATTTTATAAAAATAATTTTCTAAATATTTTTAATTAAATTTATAATTAAAAAACACTATTCACCCAAAAAAACTAATACTTGACTAATAATTTATAAAACCATTTTTTAACCATTTTATTGAATCACATTACTTAATAAAGGTGCCTAGATTATATTAATGCTTTATTTAAGTGAGATTACTAATCCATTTGGTCAGATTACTATTCCTAAGCATAAAATCACTATTCATAATTTACTATTCATCAAAAATTAAGTTGATCTTATTAGACTCTAAATTTCGTACTGAACATAATTGTAGAAGACCATTTTTTGAAAATCATTACACATTTTTAATTATTTAAGGTTTACATAAACATTTTTTAAAATATCCTTTCTCTAAAATTCACCAAAAATATGCATACTATATTTATCCGGGCACTTGAAAATTCATAAACTTTATCATAAGAAGACATCAAAATTTTTATTTAAAACAAAGGATTACACAAGGTAGTTACGGTCTCCTTACATATCCTCTTATCACACCAGCATAGGACCTAAGTGTAAGGTGTGCTAAGGTGAGAGAATCCGAGAGAGGATCGGCCAACATCGCACGAGTAGTAATTTCTATCAGTTTAAACTTCTCACGAAGGCGATTCCGTTCTAGCTTCACACGATGAAGTTCGGCTTGGGTTTGGTCCAGAGCAAAGCCTAGTGATGCTACCTCCTTCCCAAGTTCTGTTAGATGGTCTTCGATCGGTAAAAGCTTACTGGGTGAGGCCATTAAATCTTCATTCTATATTAATGAAAAATAATATTTTGGTGATTATTGATGCAACGACCTCAGCTTTCCCACATGGAAGACTGAGATTGTTTTATATTTTTAGAGAATTGAACATTTAAAAGGGTAAATGGTATATTTACCATATAAAATTATCTCATAAAAATTATCTAATGGTTATTTGCTTCTAAGTGGTGGTATTTTTCATGGGATGAGCTAGTGTAGAAAATAAAGAATGACGGGGCCTCGATAAAAATGTATGAATTATAAAAATATATATTTTTTGATCATGGATGAATAATTTTGATAAATTAAATATATATCCTCAACAACATATCATTTTAAATAAGTAAGATGCGTTTACATTTAGGATGTGGGTTTTACCCTGTGATCTCTATTATTAGAGACTGCATTGAAGTTTCAGGTTGAGCTATTTTATGGATGTTTTATTTATTTTATTTTATTTTATAATCATTTTATTTTCACTCTCCCTTTATCTCTCCCCCTTGTTCATGACATGGAGGATACCGCTCTTATTATTCCCATTAGAACTGTGAGGAAGAATAGGAGGGAGGGAAGAGTTTCTACCAAGAAGCTCAATGAGAGTGAAATTAGGATGTCACTATGATGGGGTATAGAACCAATATTGAATCTCCAATATTTTTTTATGAGTTTGGATTTGTTGTTTCATTTGGTATCTATTCTTCATGATGTATATAGTCAATCCATAACTTGGTTTACATTCTTGAGTTTTGATTCCACTCCATGGTTATTAGGGTAGAATTTACAATCCCTCCAACCATGATTTTATCTGGGTGTCATGAATATTGACAGTCAATGATGTAATTGGTGGTTCTCACTAGTGAATAGATAGTTAGATTCCATATATGATAGTGGTATTCCGGGATGATCTGTGTTTTTTCCACCACTAACAATTTCTCTTTATCTCTATCTCTCTCCATCACTCATGGATTTTGTTTGTGCATAGTAGAGGTTCATTGACCTTAGGGGTGGTTGGTGGATACCATGGTGAGGGATAGGGAGAGGTGGTAGTGTGGGGTGGTATAAAATGGATATTTATATGGAGTTCCAAAAAAAACAATGACTTAGTGTGAGATGATATGACCAGATAGCTGTATCATTCATTACTTAGAGATTCTGGGTGGTGTTAGTTGACCAGCTGACTGACAGGAGCAGGGAAATGAACTGGAAATGAGGGGAATGTCTAGATAGATCTTAGGAAATGTGGGTTAGTGGTAAAGGTATTGAAAATTTCTATAGCTTAAGTGAATGTGGAGGAACATTATAGGGTAAAACTTAATGGAAAAAATTAAATGAAAACATGGTCATCCACATGCTGCATGAATAAGGGGGGTTATATGTGGCTAATTGGATAATTAAGGGGGATGCAGTGTGAGTCCCCCCTCACTTCTCAAATATATTAATACATATATATTAATATTAATATTGTTTTTGTTTTTGTTTTTTTCATAGAGGAGTACTCGAGATGGGGTGAATTGAGTATCCAATAAAAGTTTTTTTTGAAAACAATTTTAAAAAAAATCCAAAAAATTTATAAATTACCCAATCAAGTAATACTATGGGTATATATTATTTAATTTTTTTTAATAACCTCTAAAAATATTGATCAAGACTCAGTTGAAATAACTTGAAATTATCCTAATGTTTTGAGATTATCTTATTAAAATTAAACAGTAGATATGTCCCATGTAAAAGCTAGATATAAAAATATGGGTTTGAAATAGACATTTTAAAGATAGTTTTAATAAAATTGTAAGAAAAACTTTAATGAAAACAATGTAAATTAGAATATGGGAAGTTCAGTCTCAAAATGATACTTATTCCTCTCTATTTGACAGCCACATTCTACCAAACACATTTATTAAAAATAAACAGATCCACAACCTTGATTGGGTATACATGGTACAAAAACTTGTAAGGGTGTCCAGGATATCACCGACACTCTTCCATAGTTTATGTAGGAGTAAAAATGTGATGGAAATAAAGAAAGAGTATGTGATTACTCTTCTATGATCTACATGAGTATATAATTTAAAATATTTAAGAATAAGTTCAAGAATAACTCAAACATAATAACAACATAGGAAAATAAATGAACGTTTGATGTAGTAATAAATCTATGTTTAGTTGTTCTAAATCGGCCTTTTCTCTTCTCGATGTCTTCCTCTGATTTTGTGATGAGATACAAGTATGTGAAAGTGTTCTTAGTTCTTATAGTAATGTTCAGATGAAAACATAGTGTCATATATCATTGAAAACATAGCACCTGTTATCATTTTTATTTTTCTCATCTTCTTCCTTATTTCTTAGTGATCTATTACTTTTAAAAATAAATCTTCCTAAAAAATATCCATTGAAAAATTATCATTACTAATTCTTATACTGAGAAAGAAAATGGGGAGCATTAAATGACTCTAACCTAGCATTTAATTATGCATGAAAAGTGGTAGGAATATATATATTATTAAAATACAATCCCATTTTAGACACATTCTCTTGAAGTGTTCCACATTAAATTTTCCATAGACATTCCAACACATGGTTAAAATTTTATTTGGAATCCCATGAGAAGTTGTGCAGTCGATCCATAGAACATTCATGTCAATCCAATACTTATCCAATTTTAAAATTTCTCATTTGGTCTCTTCACTTCAAAAAGTGGTATCTTGAAGTCATATAAAAGCTCCATCAGTTTGAAAAAATCTCCACATTTTCATATGCTCTCTTGACATCATCATGCAGTCAATTAAAAGTAACATGTGGTCGCTCTAATAATTTGTGGTTTTCTAAAAGAAAGGATATGGCATGACTTTATTTCACTTTTCATTATAGTTGATTGAGTGTTTTATGATAAGTCCACCATGTTCGATTGAATAGGCTTGTCTTTGACCACTTAGTCATGTAGTCTCTTCAACCCTTAGTGAAAATTCTAAAAACCAATTATGGTTGCTATGAGATATAACATGTGGTCACTCAAATTGGTCTTGTGGTCACTCGAGTACTTTTAAATATTTTCATCATGGTTGATCAAATGATCACACAGTCGATACATTTGTCATGTGGTCACTTTACTACATAGATAAAATTTCTTTCTCCATATTCCTTCATACGGTTGATAGAAAGTCTTTATGTCGTCGATTGAGTCCTTATTGTCGCTTGAGCACTTAGATAAATTTTCACTCTAGTCAGGATATACGTTCAATATGAAAGTTAAGAAATTTTCCATAATTTCCAAGAAACTATTTCACATTCATAAAAAAATGAATTGATTATAAAAAAATAAAAATTATTTGTGATTATTAAAACAAGTCATTGTTTTTCTATGCCAACAATCTCCGCCTTTTTTATGATCTTAAATCATTATAATGATAAAATTAAGAAATAATACAAAAAAAGAGTGACATTTACATAATATATATAGAATTATCCCTATTTTGGGATTATCAAAAAATATTTCACAATGTAAGTGTAGACATTAAAGGATGGTATTAAGATGATAAACCAACAAAGTGTAGAAGATGAATAGATAATAAATAAAGAAAAATATTTTATTGATGTTAAAAAAGGATTAAAAATGGACTATCTAATTGCCGGATCATAATCTGATTCATCTAAGTCTCGAATGGTCGAAGGATCAATGTGGTTCTGTCTTTTCTAGAAATTAGAATAGAAGAAGGTTCATGGTAAGGAGAAGAGATGGCTCTTGAAATCACAATTCCTTTGGAAATAGATCCAATCTGATGAAGTGACCATGGAAGACTAAGACCAAAAGGTCCTATAATAGGTGTGGAAGGAGAATTAGAAGTGGTTGTAGACGTTAGTGTAAGATAAAGTGAAATTATAGGTATAGTAAGAGCTAGATGTTATGGAACTAAAGCATTTTATACAAACATATATGGCTCCAACAACACAGTAATATATGACATATCTCAAGACCCATTCTTTCTAATTTTAAAGGATTTATATTTATTTAATACAAATTGATCCATGGGGGGATCCAATATTAGAAACTTTTCTAATATATTCTTGAATGTTTGGGTGAGAGGATTCATATTCAAATTTCAGACCAAAGACTAGAAGTAGGTCTTAAAATATTCCATAGTGAAAATACTTATAAGATAATACTTTATTTCCAATTTGATAGAAATTATATCCTTTGTAGTATTAAATAATTATATATGAACCATATAAAAGATATTTTAACCATGGGAATCTAGGTCCATTTGCATTAGATTCATATAATCCTTAAAACTATCTAGAAAAAATTTATATTTCCACATGCATGATTCTTTAGATAAGATCTTAATCAATGGAAACAAATGAAGGAGTTGTAATAGGAGTATAATTAGGAGGCTGGGAAGAATTGGTAAGAGCATATAGATACCTCTATTCAATCTTAATTAGCATTTCAAATAGATCTACCTATAGAGATCCTATCCATGCTCTAAAACATTCAAGATCATGAGACATATAATCAATTTTTAGTAATAGATTAGCTTGCATATGAGAAAACATGCTCTCAATGGTAAAGGTAATGTATTCATACCTACCATATTCATTATCAATACTTATACTAAGAAATAATAATTTTAACTCTTCCAATATACCATTATTAAATTGAATAAAATCTACTAAAGTAATGAATGAAGTAGAAGTATTATTAGTCGGTTGAGGTGGATCATGGCTAGGGATAAGATTTGAGTCATTGAAGACGAACTCTGAAGGTATTAACATTGATCTTTCATCATCCAAGGAGTCAAACATAGTTTTCTAAATCTCTTTAAGTGAACTATCATAAACTTAAACCAAAAAAATTCAGTTCTAAGAGATGAGTCATAGATAATTTGAAACCTATCAGGTCCCTAGTATGTCTATTTTTGAGTTTTATTTATCTTTTATCTTTTTATTAAGGTTTAGAGGATCAGAAATGGGAGTGTTTGGAAGAAATATACTAGGAACAAGGTTGGTGGACGGTTTGTTTAACCATGTGGCTAACCGTGTGATGGTGCTTCTAGTTGAGACAATGGTATTTTTCATAGTTTGAGCATGTTTGTTTAGACCATGAATCTCCCAAAGGTAATTATATGGCTTGGTATTTGGGGATACAATAGTTTTTTATGGTTATCACCCAATTTACCTAACCATGTAGCCAAACTATACGGCCATATCTAGTTTATTAAAAAGTTGTATTTTATCTTTTTTTTTCTATCGATATTTAAGGATGTTAGCCCTCATTTCCTCCTACCATCATTATTAACCCCTATCCTTGATGTGGAAACTTACTCCCCTCTCTCCTTGGAGGATTATTCTTGAGATATTAGTGTTTCGGATTGAGGTAAGTCAAAATATTTTTGTTTTGTTCTTCCTTTCCCCATTCTCATGATTTTTCTTCCATTTTCAAGGTAATGTGTAAACCTAGATGACTGGTATGAATGAAACAAGGTTTTTAATGGGGTTATTTGGTCTATTTTATTATGGATTAGGTCTGTGAGGCATCCTCCTTCCTATTCCAGGTTGTTGTTGTTGAATGTGACAAAGTCAGAACCGTTTCCAAGGTATGTGTCTCTAAGGGTGTTTTTATTGGATTACCATAGAATTATGAATCTTCTTTGGTTTATATTTATAAATTTTTTATTTTATTGATTATCATTTATGTGTATCCCATTATGGATTTGTTTTATGTCTTTCTTTGGTAATTTGGATGTTCTAAGAGGAGTTTCCAAATAGGTGTGGCTTATATGCACACCAAGTGTTTGATGAAATTGATCAAAGAGGTTTTATGGTATAAAATGGATTTCTAAAATGGTTTTACCTTGTGGGAATTAGTTTTATAAAATTTTCATGTTGTCTTGTGAAATTTTCTTATGAAATGGTTTTTCATGTATAACACTTGCTTGCGATAATGTTGTCATAGAGTAGTGCATGGGTTAATAGAGGTGTGAGTGAGGGGTTGTCCAAGGGACTTTCAGAGGCTTTAGTTAAGAAGAATATTAGAGATTACATTTAGTTTCCAATGGATATTTAGATTATTTGGGTAGGGATATAGTGAGATATTTCATTTATTTTTGAATGACTATGAGAGCTCTTGGAGTCGGGAACTAGGAAGACTGTGATAAGTTCCACTTTGTTTATCAAGATGGCATGCATTATTTAGAATGACTCGCATTAAAAAATAATGTTTATAGATCTAGGTGAACTTAATAATTATAGATTATTTTATACACTTTATTTATTTTATCAATTCCATGTTTTATTTTATGATATATGTTATTCCCATTTCCACATATATATATTTTTCAATGTGTTTAGTTTTGAAAAGTTTTTTCAAACTAGTTTATTGGTTTTTAGGGATAAAATCCTTAAACATATTAATAGTGGTATTCCACTAGTCTTCATTCCCCATGACCTAAATAAGCCTTTGGGTGTATATTGAATTTAATTTTCAGGATTCAAGTAAAGGTAAGGGAACCATGTACTTTGGTAGATCATCTTCATTATCATCATTTGAAATTCTGTTAGAAGAGACGATGTCTTATAATGATTGGCTTATATGGAGTTATTTGTGGATTTTGTACCTATTGGGATGTATGTATTGGAATTATTATTCCTTATAACGTTTCTTTTTGAGTTATTATCTTTCAACTTGAGATACCATGTAAATGTACTATTATGGAATGCTTTTTATATGATGTTGGTTTTTTCTAGTGGTATATATTTAGTCATTACTGCATTATGGATATAGAATTTTATTATGATGAACCTAATAATATTGGTGTGGTTTTTTAGTTTCATGGAGGGGTTATGTTAGTTAACAATGGTAAAAACTATTCCCATTAGATTTTTGGTTATGCTCAGTGCTTTTCTTCATCCCATGGAAACTGGAAATGCAATTTGGGATGTGTGGTGGGTCGGCTGGGGTGATGGGTCAGGTCGAACTAGGTGGTTCATTACAAAATGGTATTAGAGAATTTTGTTCTTATTTTTTTGTAGATTAGATCTAGGAAATTCATGAAATGAAATGTAGGAACAGGGGAGTGCCTAGCCAACTTTTCTTCATGTCAAACATTGATTTTACATGGGTGGTATGGTATTGTGGTTTTTTTGGTTTCTAGTTATGGGGTTTATTTAATGAGGTTTTGAGGTTTTTCCTGGTCAGTGTTGAGTCTAGGGGAATAAAGGGGGTTATTCTGAGTTATTGGGTGGAAAAAGGAGGTCTGGAGGAGGCACACAGTTAACAAACATAGTTTTCAGTAATCGTGAACAACCCATACAGCCTTGTCTGCCAAATTCTAGTGACACCCACATGGTTGGCACACTATTTTCATAACTATGCATCCAAACCATGCACAATGGTTAATGATTGAGATTTTGGATGTTTTCACTCCTTTATATTTTGGAATTTGTTTTTATACCAATTCTACTTGTTGAGACACATGATAAGGGTTCATTTTGGTTTATTTGATGTTGTTTTAGAATGAATTAATATTAATGAAGCATGTGTTTTTGTTCCTTATAGGTGATACCTACCAACAGTACCTCATTCAGGCTTAGAGAGGGTGATATGGAGAATAAAACGTAGGTGAAACTCCTTCTTGATATGATTTTAGAGGATTTTGGGATTTGTAATATCCAATCCTTGTTTCAAGTGGGTGTTTGGGAGCAGACACAAGTTGTGGACCATGATCAAGGGTTTATGAGGGAAAATAAATCAGTGTTCCATGGAGACAAGGGACCCAATGATCCCGAGGATTGGTTGGATCATATTTAGTAGATATTTGGGTTTCTAAAAACCCCTGAGACATCAAAAGTGTTCTTATCCATGTATGTGCTAGAGGGATTGGGTTAGAAGTGGTGGCAGTCAATGGGGCTTTCGAGGAGCCATGAGGATCTCACATGTACAACTTTCAAGGTGGAGTTCCATATAAATTTCTACCTAAAGACCTTGAGGGTGGTGAAGGATTGTGAGTTATTGAAGTTTGAATAAGGGGATCATCATCTGATGGAGTATGCTTCCTATTTCACCCAAATGGAACATGTCTCACTAGATCTCCTCATAGAAAATTACCTCGACGCTCGACGTTTTGAGATGGACTTGAGGTTGAATATCATATATATGATTATTATTCATTATCTACCAAGTTATTTAGAGTTTTTTTGACGTGGTTGATATGGAAAAGGTAGATTTAAATGGCCAGACAAGTCTTAGTGGAATTCTTTTAGTGATTGGTAGTCAAAGTTCTTTTTCATGTTAGAAGCAGAAGTGGGACAAGTCCCACCAAGGTAGTGGCAAGAGTGTTTAGCAGTTTTCAGGCATAGATCAAATGGATTATACTGGAAGTAAGCCTATTGTTTTATTTCAATGTGGGAAAGGTGGAAACACCGGGCCTAATTATCTAGAGTCTTAGAGGATGTGTAACTAGTGTGAATCCTTGGGGAATCTTCAACACTCCTGTCAGTTTGCTTTACGAGGGAGTTGTGCAGTATCCATGCTCTTGAAGGGTTATCAAGTGCAGTATGATGATTTTAGGGGTGGAGGGTCTCACCCTTGAGGAATGGGATATTATACCTAGGGGAATAAGGATCAAAGTTATCTAGAGGCAGGTTTCCTTCATGCAACAAAGTTTGTGCAAGGGGGAACCGTTTCTAAGTTGACAACTTTGTGAGTTATGGTGTTTATTACTTCTTCCTTGGAAATTTTAATTCTTGACATGGTCAATTCCCATTATTTGTTTTCTTATATAGATTTAATAAATTTTTATGATGTTAGAGTTTATTTATTTTGTTATGATTTTGTTAACTCAATTAAAAATAAAGGATAAGGGTTTTAAGTGACTGAAGTTCCATGTTTTAATTTCTAATGTGAAAGTCATTCTAGATTTCCTCATGTTGGGTCTAGATGTCTTTATCCTCACCATTATCATGGAGTTTTTGATCATATTCATGGATTCTCTTAAGTTATATCACTATAGTGTCTAATTTCATACCCTTTATTGGGGAACTCTCATCTTTTAAGGTGAGTGGGATCCACGATTAGGGAGGGTATAACCAGTTGCTTCGGAGTTAGGGTTGATTTTATATCAATTTTCTAGGATTTTCTTGGATTTATCTGAGAAGTGTTTGGTGTGTGAACATGTAGTGGTCATGTAAAGTTATCAATATGCGCTTCTAGAGTAATTTTCTAGATTTTCACCCCAATGGGAGGTTGAGTTTTCTATCAATATGCACACCAGGACAAGACTTATCTCTTTTCCATCATATTGGATGTCACAGGGAAAGATAAAAGAGCAAAAGGTTTAGGTAGAGGGACTTTAGGGAAATAAATTTGTCCATACTAGCATTTCATAGTGGTATTTTTTAGTGTTATTTGAAAATAAGTAAGATAGAGGCCTCCATATTTGCATAGACTATTTTGAGCTTAACCATGTTAATATGGAGGATAAATAACCATTTCATAGAATTTATAATATCTTTGATTAGCTTAGAGGATCCCAATTAATTTCAATGATCGACTGGAGATTTAGGTTCCACCATTTAAGTGTATAATAAGATTATATTTCAAAGACTTCATTTTGAAGTTAGTATAAACATTTTGAGTATTTAATTATGCCATTTGTTCTTACCAATTCTCTAGTATTATTAATGGATTCAATGAACCTGGTCTTATATCGCTTCTTGGAATCCTTTGGGGTCATGTTTTTGGACAAAAAATTGGTGTATTCCAAGACATTGGTAGACCATGCTAACTATCTGGAGGTTTTTTTGGGTGTCTTCAGGGATATATGTCTATATTCCATGTTGTCCAAGTTCTAGTTTTGGATTCATGGAGTGAGGTTTTTAGGCCACATGATTTCCAATGTTGAATTTAATTTTATCTAGATAAATTTAGAGAATTAATGTCATTGGAGCAGCCCAAGAAAGTGTTCAAGATCCATATATTTCTAGGCTTGGTTAGGTATTATAGACATTTCATTTTGGACTTATTTTGGGCAGCTTCTCCCTTGATGGATTTTACCAGTAAAGGGGTGAAGTTTGAGTGGCATGAGAAGTTCCAAAGTGATTTTGAATAGTTTCAGACCCATTTTACATATGTTCTAGTTTTGGTTCTCTCTAAGAATGGGAAGGCTTATGTCTTGTATTATGATTCTCATGGTGTGGGGATGGGATTTGTGATGATGCCGGATGAACTTATGGTGGCATATGGATTAAGGAATATATGTCCACATGAGTGTAATTACCTTATCCATGAAATGGAATTAGTTGTTGTAATTCATGCATTAAAGGCATAGTGGCATTAACTCTTCGAGGAGCATTTTAAAATCCACTCAAATCATAAAAAACTAAAGTATATTTTCAACTAAAGGAACCTGAACCTCAGGTAGAGAAAATGGTTGGAATATATTTATAATTTTTATTTTGACATTGGGTATACACCGGGGAAGGGGGATGTGGTCATCGATGCATTGATTGGGATGCTTCCAGTATAGTTCATTAAAGAATCAATAAATGAGAGGGGTCTGGTGGGTTTGTTTTTTGGTTTGGGGTTGGGGATGTAGTAGGATGGAGAGAGAGTGTTCCTGACCAGTGTATAGGTCACACCCTATCTCATCGATTGGTTTAGGAGTGAGCAAGTATCTAACCATGAGTGATAGTAGATTATCATTTCATTAAATGGTGGTAGGACCTCAGGTGAGTGGTCTCATTATCCCAATAGTTCCCTTCTTTTTCAAAAGTGGATGGTGGTTCTTTTGAACTTTAGTTAATAGGTGGTGTATAGGGTGCATTTTTCTTTTTGGGTCATTCTACCTAGGGAAAACAAGATATTATATACCTTAATACATTAATATTGGTGGATCGGGATCAGATAAGTAGTGGTGGACATTGTTTCATGATGTTTGACCTACAAAACCATGAAAGATAAGCATCAAAAACTAGCTGGGTTGTTACAAACACATCCCATTACAATGTGGAAGTGGTATGAGATCTATATGGATTTCATGATTGGGATACCTCATACTTTGAGTGGGAAAGATTCTATATGGGTGATTACCGATTTTTTGATGAAATTATCCGATTTTATTCCCATAAAGGAGTTGATGAAGGTAGAGGACCTCATATGTCTGTATGTTTGAATGTTTTTTCAGATTCATGGAGTTCCATCAATGATAGTTGTAGACTGGGATGCTCGTTTCATTTCCCACTTTTGGAAGGGACTCTTGAAGACTTTAGGAATCGAGCTCAGGTTGAGAACCATATACCACCAGCAGATGGATGGTCTGTCTGAGTGGATCATACATAATCTTGAGGGTATGTTGTGAGTGTGTGTTATTGATTTCAAAGGTTCATAGGAAATATAAAATCCATTGGAAGAGTTTTCTTATAATAATATTTATTAGTCCTTAATCAGGATTGCCATGTTTGGGGTGTTTTACATGTGGTGATGCTAGTCCCCTTTATATTGGACTCAGGTGGGAACTCTTTTTTATTGGGACAAAGTCTCATCCAAACGATAAAGGAGATGGTCTGTTTGATTCAGAAAAGTATAGTGATAGCTCAGAGTTCCCATAAATCATACACCAATAAATTTCATTTCCCTATGGAGTTTTAGGTTGGTGACCAGGTGTTCCTTTAGGTGTCTATTAAATTGGAAAATCATCGCTTCAGGAACCAAGGAAAGCTAGAATCACATTATGTCAAGATATTTCATGTTGTGGAGTGTCTTAGGAAGGTAGCCTATTGCTTAGAGTTTCCACCATGTCTGACCTAAATCCATGACATATTTCGTGTTTCCAATTTGAAGATATACCATCTAGACCCTTATACCATTCTAGAGTGGGAATATTTATAGGTTGATTCAGATACCACTATCATGGAGTAGCCTATTTTCATCATGGATTATTAGAATAAGGTGATCTATGGTAAATTTTATCTCATTGGTCTATGTGCTTTAGTAGTTAGGTCGTGATATCCATGAGATATGGGAGTGGGATGATTTGGTGAGGGGGTAGTGGACTCACCTATTTTATTTTGAGGATGCTTGAGGACTTTCTAGGGGCATAAAGTGGAATATTGGGGTGTTTATAAAACCCTTTAGGTCACAAGTTGTCAAAACCCGCCTTCGGCAAGACGATGGAGGGGAATCAAAGGCCCTCACCCTTCCTTCTTCAAGTCGAAGACAAGATAATGACCCCCCGAGTCCCACCTCCAGTAGGCCCCGAAGTGGCGACTAGCACCAAGGGTGTAACATTTTCACAATTTGGGAGGCATTACCCTTTTTAGTTAACCAAGATTGGGAGAAAGAATGAGTAAACACCAAACACCACCAAGTATAGAAAACTCAAAAGAAGACCAACTACATGAATGTTTTAATAATAAAACAGAACAAGGTACAAGAACTCCAAAGTACAAACCAACAAGAAAAGAAAAGGCGAAGCAGAAAACAACAACGACCAACAGAAACTCCAACGTCCAGACTAGTAAGGTCCCGCATGGCCTTCGAAGTCCTCCTGAAAACCTGAAAGTAAACGCAGGGTGAGCATACAAAGAATACTCCGTAGGAAAAACCTATAGCTCTCGCTCACATGTGGGGAGACATACTAAAGTCCCATGAGAAGAAGAGAAACCAACATCTATGAAGGAGTCTATCCATCCCACCTCACCAGCCACGCTCACTAAACAACACAAGAAGTAAGGTAATAGTAAAAGAACAAAACATTTGGGTAACCTGCACCACCATTTCCCCCACTATCTAGCTGCTCATCCCTAACGGAAAACATCCTGATGATACCACGCTCTTCCTGCCCGCACACACCTGGGCCTCACAACCATCCATCCCTGCCCGCACACACCTGGGCCTCACAACCATCCATCCCTACCCGCACACACTTGGGCCTCATCCCTAAGACACCTGGGAAAAAAAACCATAAAAAGAAACCATATCCAAAAAAACCTGGGCTAACAACAAACCAAACGAAACCTACCCGAAGAATCTTGGGTGTAAGGTCGTCTCCAGCCATCACAACCGAGGGAAGAGGGACCAGGAAGGAGAGTAACTAGGGGGAAACGCCCTTCCCCATGAAATGGGGTGTCTGACACTAAGTTCCCAATGCGGGTGGGGTGATACTAAACACAAAACATACAATTATACATATATATATACCAACACACAACCCAACCTATGACTCCTCAAACAGATACAAGCAGGTACACAAGCACTGCAGCCTCATAAAACAGGCACACAACAAACAGTTCCCAGTTCCCCTGTTCAAGTTATCATTCATAATAGTTCAGTATGAGTTAATCCCTTCACTACTGGGCAACTAACAGGAACATTCAAAGATGAAACAACATAAAAATTGGCAGAAAGGAAAAACATTAGGTAATTTAAGCATTCACACACGGTTCTCTTGTGAAGTCACAAAAACTAGGGATCAAGTGAGATCCCACAAAGTACTAGAAACAAAACAACCCTGAGACACAACCCTATGTCCCCAAACTCCAGAAGCCAATGGTTTCTCAACAACAGAGGATTCCACCCCAATTCGTGATAAAAGTAGAGTAACCCCCACAGCCTCAAATTCACAACCAGTGAAAGTATAATAACAGGGGATCCCATCCAAGGAAACCATAAAGTCACCCGTAATCGGCCCATGAAGGAAAAACAACCAAACCACTACCACCAACACAAGGTAGTCCCACACAGGTATTTTCGGATTTAAAAGATTAAACACACTCAATGGTTTCAATTCCACTATGCTTTAACTGGGGTTATCACAGAAAAGAGTTAATCCTGGTGCTTTCAGTTTATTTAACAGAGTATACGTAATTAACCAATTCCATGTTATGGTTATTTAAACATCCAGGAACACCGAGGTTCATTAGTGCATAGAGAAAGACCACCAACGACCATGATTTTTAGTGAGAAAATGACCGTATAATTCACAACACATATCAACAATAAAATAGAATAGTAGGACATCGATCACACCCCCCATTTTCATTCTTTAAAGGTCTGTTCATTATCTTCATTAAGTTGGGTTTCATCCATTTCCATAGAGAAAAAGGCATTACCACCCCTCATGATACGCAGAAACGAGAGATGAAAGGAGAAAATACCTACCTGACGGATCAAGGAAAGACATTAAGTCCTCGCGTGAGTAGCAGGAACTCCACAGAACATGATCAAGGAAAACTTCGCGGGGTTACAACTCGTCGGGAGGAAGGTTACTCCGAGTGCAGGGTGATAGAGAAAAAGAAAAGTAGAGAGAAACCTTTAGGTTATAAAGGCTAAGATATAGGATTCTTGGGATGATTAAGATATGAAAAAAAACTCTAAACTGTGTAAGAAGTGGGATCGTGGGTTGACCACACGGCTGGGCCACCCCACATGTCCAATTTAAAAGGTTTCCTCCCTTCAGGGCGGTTAAAACCGACGCACACCCCCTTATTCCCTACAAGTATTCCTTAAAACGCGGTTAGAGGCATGACCAAAAATCATGATTTTTCATTTAAGGAGGTCACCTCACCAATCATTTAATTAAACGTCATTAATGAGCTTTAAAATAGGATAAAGGGATGAAAACACGATTTAAAACCAATTCGCACAAAAAAGAGGCGATACTGGAAAAACCCGTGGAGGTCACTGGTAGGCCAGGTCTACCGGTAGACCAAGCTATCGGTTGGCAGAGGATACTAGTAGCTGAGAGCTACATGTATCCAAGAGCTACCGGTATCCAAGAGCTACCGGTAGTCGAGGGCTATCGCTACCCCAAGGTCACCGGTAGGCTAGGACTACCGGTAGGCCGAGGCTACCGGTAGGCCAAGGCTACCGCTAGGAGTCACCGAGAGCTGGGATGGCCTTCCAGACCACCCAGAACACCTCAAACATCAGATTTCATTACCAAGTAATGGACCTCAAAAACTCGGTCCATTACATCAGATACTTCTCAAACTATTCTCGTCCCCGAGAATATAAGAACAACCTAGAAAGGAGAAAAGTGGGGTCCAAACAACCACCCTCCAAAGATAATTATTAGAGGAAAACCCCTAAGTTGTTCAAAAGCTGGAACAGAACCCTCCCCTTACATCTAGGAATACTCCCCCAAGAGTTATCAACCACAAACATTCACAACAACAACAAGGATCACACTACCAAACACATGATTTAGGGAGTCCCCTCCTACATGTCAAGATATTATCCGCTTTGGGTGGCACTGACTCACCCACACAGGTTTAATCTCATCCACATTAATGCATCCTGATTACCAGTCAGGTTTTCCCATCATCACACATTCGGACACACACACACACAGAACATGGAACATATCATCTAATAGCAAAGCAAAGCAAGCATTTCATATATTAATGCACAAGGTATAATATCTCAACAAGGATCAAAACAAAAACAACAAGGAAGTCAAAACAGCTCTGGGAACGGAATGCGTAACTCGGCCTCCCACTCCCAAGTGCTCTCTTCCTGGGCCCCATTCCTCCACAACACATGAACCAAGGGGATGGTTCGTCCACGAAGCACTTTCTATTTACGTTCCTCGATCTTGATTGGTTGTTCTACAAAGGTCACATCATCTTCGACATCTAACTCTCCCCAATCAATGATGTGGGAGCCGTCATGTAGATATCGACGAAGCTGGGAGATGTGAAAGATGTTGTGAACTTTCTCTAACTGAGGTGGCAATGCCAGCTAATATGCCACCTCACCAACTCGTCCCAATACCTCGAAAGGTCCGATGAACCTAGGGAAGAGCTTACTCTCCTTCCCAAACCTTCGCTGCCCACGTCAAGGTGAAACCTTCAAGAACACATTATTCCCAACCTTGAACTCCAAGGGCCTCCTCCTATGATTGACATAAGACTTCTTCCGGTCCTGGGCTGCCTTCAACCTCTCACGCACGAGTTGAACCTTCTCAGTGGTGCCCTGAACCACTTCTGGCCCAAGAACAACTGCTTCCCCAATCTCTGTCTAGAAAATGGGTGAACGACACGTACTTCCATACAAGGCCTCAAATGGTGTCATACCAATAGTGGAGTGGATGCTATTTTTATAAGAAAAATCCACCAGAGGCAAGTGTCATACCCATGATCCCCCAAATTTCAGAACACATGCCTGCAACATGTCTTCCAACGTCTGGATCATTCGTTCTGTTTTGCCATCTGTCTGAGGGTGGAAAGTAGTGCTAAGGCATAGATGGGTGCCAAAGGCATGCTGTAATCCCCTCAAGACTTGTGAGGTAAACCGCGTGTCTCGATCAGAGATAATAGATCTCGAGATACCATGTAACCGAACCACCTCATCGACGTACCTATGGGCTAAGGTGCTCAACAGGATCGACTCCTTAATCTCCAAGAAGTGTGCTGATTTTTTCAACCAATCCACCACTACCCAGATGGAATCATAGCCTCCCTGAGCCCTGTGATGAAGTCCATAGATATGTCATCCCACTTCCACTCGGGAACATCTAATGGCTGTAACGACCCTCCAGGAAAACGGTGTTCAACCTTTACTTGCTAACACATGAGGCACTTTTCCACAAACTCTGCCACCGCCCACTTTACCCCGGGCCACCAAAACTGTCTCCTCAGGCCTTGGTACATATTTGAGACCCCAAGATGTACCGCTAAAGCCAAACCATGGAACTCACGGAGAACACCTTTACCCATCATCTCCAGAATGAAAAGCCTTCCACAGAAAAGCATCCGATGCTAACCATCCTCCGACCATCCCTCAAGAGCATTTCCCTAATAAACACAATCCCGCATCACTTCCACCTCTGAGTCCCCCCACTGAGACTCTTCCACCTGCACCACTAAGGATGGAACTACAGTCATCTAAAGCAGACAACCTCTTCCACCTTCCTCCCTTGCATCCAAATGCAAGGCCGCTAACTCTTCCATCACTCTCTTATCATCTATAGATTCCCGAACTACTTCCTTCTGTGATTTCCTACTTAGGGAATCGGCCACAACATTTCCCTTGCCCTTAGTATAAGAGATTTCAAAGTCATAATCTTGGAGGAACTCAACCCATCTCCACTGCCACAAGTTCAGATCTCGTTGGGAAAAGATATAATGCAAGCTCCTGTGATTTGAGAAGACCACAAAGTGCTCTCCGATGAGATAATTTCGCCACAACTTCAATGCGAACACCACAACCACAAGCTCTAGATCGTTGGTGGAATAGTTACGTTCATGAAGACATAACTTCCTAGACCCATAAGAGATCACTCCTTGCTACTGCATTAGCACACATCCCAACCTAAGGCCAGAAGCATCATAGAACACATCAAACAACACCCCTTCCTCTGGTAATCTGAGTACTGGAGCACTATCCAGCTTCTCTTTTAGGTAGCCAAAAGCTGTCTGGCACTGGTTTCTCTATACAAAGGCCTAGTATTTCCTAGTCAAAGCTGTCAATGGAGCTGTAACTCGAGAGAAGTTGGGCACAAACCTCCGGTAATAGCCTACCAAACCACAAAAACTATGAACTTCCACCATGTTCTTGGGTACTTCCCATGAAACGACTGCCTTGACCTTCGATGGATCTACTTCTATTCCAATCTGAGACACTACGTGTCCAAGGAAATGTACCTCTCGCGTTGAGAAATTGCACTTAGGCAGTTTCACATAAATATGGTGGTGTCGAAGGACTCTCAAAACTACCCTAAGATGTTCAACATTCTCTTCCTTCAATCTTGAGTAGATAAGGATGTCGTCAATGAACACAACAACGAACTGGTCCAGAAACTCTCGGAAAATAGAGTTCATGAGGTTCATGAATGTAACTGGTGCATTTGTAACGCCAAACGACATGACCATGAACTCAAAGTGGCCATATCTGCACCTGAAAGCCATCTTCGAGATATCAATTTCCTTCACTCTCAACTGGTGGTATCCAGACCGCAGATCAATCTTAGAGAACCAACCTGCTCCCCTAAGCTGGTCGAAGAGATCATCTATCATCAGGAGTGGGTAACGATTCTTGATCTTCACCTGATTCAACCTCTGGTAGTCTATGAATAGTCATAGACTACCATATACCTTCTCTACGAACAAAACTAGAGCACCCCACGACGACATGCTGGGTCGAACAAAGCCCTTATCCATCAGATCATCAATTTGAATCCGCAACTCCCGCAACTCAGAAGGTGCCATCTGATAAGGGGCCATCGAGATTGGGCAGGCACTAGGTAGTAAGTCTATTCCAAACTCAACGTCAGATTGAGGGGGTAGAGTCACAAACTCAACAGGAAAGACATCTGGGAATTCTCTTATGACCTCTAGGACATCCATCATTCCTGTGTCTGCCGACTCTACTAGCATCCCGTTCAGCATAGAAAGGAGTGGCTCCACATGTTGACTCCCCTCCTGATAACTCCTCTCCCCAACAAAAGCCACATGCCATCCATCTTCGTTGGATAATTAAATCCTTATCTGATAGCAGTCGATGATGGAATGCATGAAGAATAACCAGCCGATGCCAAGAATGACATCATATTGATGCATCTGCATTGAAAGAAGTTATCCACTAGACTGATGCGGTCCCAACATCAGTCTACACCCCCGGAAGAAGTAAGATACACTGGTCTGACCCCCAACTGGTGTTCTCAACACTAGGGGCACAAAACGTCTCTCGGCATCCAGACCCAGAGCATGGGCTAATTCGTGCGTAACGAAGGAGTGCGAAGCTCCCGAATCAAACAAGGCAAGAATAAGAGTGCTGAATAAAATGATCATACCTCTAACAACCTCTGGTCCCATCGGAGTTACTAACTCTGTAGCGTGCAACTGTCCACGCCCAGCTCCTCAGCCTCGATGTTGTCAACCACCTCCCTGACCACGCCTGGGTCGAGGTCCCTGAGGAGAACCCTCGTGTCGATCTCCTCCCGCAAGGTCATCCCTCGGAGGGCCAGGGACTTGTTGCTGCTGCTGGAAAGGCCTTTCTGGTAACGGATGCTGCTGAGGTGGGTGCTGAAACTGCCCACTTCCACCATGTGGAGCTTGAGTTGGACACCTACTCTGGAAGTGTCCGAAAACTCCACAAGAGAAACACTTTGATCCCAGACCTACGAGAAAAGGGCGAGGGCCAGAATCTCGGGACTAGAACTAATGAGGCCTAAACCCTGCTTGTTGAAACCTGAAAGGCCCTGTTGCTGGAGACCATCTGCTGACCTCCTTCCCCTTTGATGAACTCAGCTGGTTCCCTTCTCGTGGTGTGCCTCCCTTCGAGTGCATCCTCTATACTATCTCAGCCTTCTTCTGTACTGCTAGGTACGTTGGAATAGTGAAGGGAGTGACAGCGTACTGAAGTGAAGGAAAGAGTGCCTCCTCTAACCGTCTTTCCCGAGACTCCTCATCCAGAAAGAGATCCGGGGAAAAGTGAAAGAGATCTTTGAACTTGATCCCAAGCTCCCTCACTGACATGCTTCCCTGCTGAAGGGAGAGCAACTCATGTCTTTTCTCAGCCTTCACCATAGAGGAGAGGAACTCCTCATGAAATTCCTTCTCAAAACTGGCCCGTGAAACCTCTGCCTCTATCTTCTCTCTTAGGAAAAGCGTCCACCACTGACGCGCTGCTCCTCTCAGCTGATTGACGGACAACGGAACCCAGTACTCCCTCGGATCACGAATTAAAGAGAAGGTGAAGGACAGCTCCTTGAGCCATCCCTCCTTTACTAAGTCAGAAAAGCTGCCCTCGTACTTCTCGAGGGTTTGTCACTGGAAGGAGCGCAGATTCCTCTACCACAAGTCATCCTCCTCATCTTGGTCAACCCTCTACTGGTCAACTGCCTCGATCCGCTAGGCCTCAACCACCCGGGTTGCTCGTGGATAACGTCCGGGTGCCATAGCTGTAAGGTAAACCAAGATTGTCTAAGCCCGAGTAGTAAGAGAATTATTATTATTATTATTAAATATTTCTCCCCAAGGTGCCCCAAATAAAATAAAAACACAATCAGTATGATGCATGTACCTTCCCTAGGGTCTCTACCCTGCAATAAATGTAGTCTCACTTGGTCATCTGATAGGCTCAGAGTCCTTGCATCGGATCACGGGGGCCCTAAAATCTCGTGTCCTAGCTGGTCCTCCCTAGCCTATTTCATTAACTAAGATCACCTAACAATGTTTCCTTACCATCCCATGCAATCCTCACTGTTCCTAACTCTAGACTCCATCCTATCTCTCAACCATCACCTCTGATACCATTCTGTCACGACCCGCCTTCAGCAAGACGATGGAAGGGGAGACAAAGGTCCCCGCCCTTACTTCTTCAAGTCGAAGACGAGATAATGACCCCCTAATCCCGCCTCCAGTAGGCCCCGGAGTGGTGACTAGCACCAAGGGTGTAACATTTTCACAAAATGGTAGGCATTTCCCTTTTTAGTTAACCAATATCAGGAGAAAGAATGAGTCAACACCAAACACCACCAAGTATAGAAAACTGAAAAGAAAACCAACTACATGCATGTTTTAATAATAAAACAGAACAAGGTACAAGAACTCCAATGTAAAAACCAATAGGAAAAGAAAAGGAGAAGTAGAAAACAACAATGACCAACAACAACTCCAACGTCCGGACTAGTAAGGTCCCGCACGGCCTCTGAAGTCCTCCTGACAACCTGAAAGTAATTGTAGGGTGAGCATACAAAGCATACTCAGTAGGAAAAACCTATAGCTCTCGTGCACAAGTGGGGAGACATACTAATGTCTCGTGAGAAGCAGAGAAACCAAAATCTATCAAGGAGTCTATCCATCCCACCTCACCAGCCACGCTCACCAAACAACACAAGCAGTAAGGTAATAGTAAAAGAACAAAAAATTTGGGTACCCCGCACCACCATTTCCCCCACTAGCTAGCTGCTCATCCCTAACGGCAAACGTCCTGATGCTACCACTCTCTTACTGCCTACACACACCTGAGCCTAACAACCATCCATCCCTGCATGCACACACCTGGGCCTCACAACCATCCATCCCTACCCGCACACACCTAGGCCTCATCCCAAAGACACCTGGGAAATCAAACAATAACCAGAACCTCTGCCCGAAAACACTTGGGCTAACAACACACCAAATGAAACCTACCCAAAGAATCTTGGGTGTAAGGTTGCCTCCAGCCATCACAGCCGAGGGAAGAGGGAGCAAGAAGGAGAGTAACTAGGGGTAAACACCCTTCCCCATGAAATGGGGTGTCCTACACTAAGTGACCAACACAGGTGGGGTGAGACTAAACAAAAACCATACAATTATACATATATATATATACCAACACACAGCCCAACCTATGGCTCCTCAAACAGATACAAGCAGGTACACAAGCACTGCTGCCTCAGAAAAAAGGCACACAACAAACAGTTCCCAATTCCCCTGTTCAAGTTATCATTCATAACAGTTCAGTATGAGTTAATCCCTTCACTAATGGGAAACTAATAGGCACATTCATAGATGAAACAACAAAAAATAAGCAGAAAGAAAAAACATCAGGTAATTTAAGCATTCACACCCGGTTCTCTTGTGAATTCACAACAACTAGGGATCAAGTGAGATCACTCAAAGTTCTGGAAACAAAACAACCCCAAGACACAGAACCATGTCCCCAAACTCCAGAAGCCAACAGTTTCTCAACAACAGAGGATTCCAACCCAATTCATGATATATGCAGAGTAACCCCCACAGCCTCTGATTCACAACCAGCGAAAGTATAACAACAGGGGATCCCATCCAAGGAAACCATAAAGTCACCCATAATCGGTCCGTGAAGGAAAAACAACCAAACCACTACCACCAACACAAGTTAGGACCATGAAGGTATTTTCGGATTTAAAATATTTAACACACTCCATGGTTTCAATTCCACTATACTTTAACCGGGGTTATCACAGAAAAGGGTTAATCCTGGTGCTTTCAATTTATTTAACTGAGTATACATAATTAAGAAATTCCATGTTACAGTTATTTAAACATCCAGGAACACAGAGGTTCATTAGTGCACAAAGAAAGACCACCAACGACCATGACTTTCTGTGAGCATAGGCCTATATAATTCACAACACATATCAACAATAAAAGAGCACAGCGGGACATCGATCACACCCCCATTTTCATTATTTAAAGGTTCATTCATTATCTTCATTAAGTTGGGTTTCATCAATTTACACAGAGAAAAAGGCATGCCCACCTCTTATGATACACAGAAACGAGAGATGAAAAAAGAAAATCCCTACCTGATAGATCAAGGATTGACGTTAAGTCCTCGCGTGAGTAGCAGGAACTCCACAGAACACGATCAAGGAAAACTTCGCGGGGTTACAACTCGTCGTGAGGAAGGGTACTCCGAGCGCAGGGTGATAGAGAAAATGAAACGTAGAGATAAGCCTTTAGGTTATAAAGGTTGAGATATTGCATTCCTAGGACGGTTAAGATATGAAAATAAAAACTCTAAACCGTGTAAGATGTGGGATTGTGGGTTGAACATGCGACTGGGCCACCCCACACATCCAATTTAAAAGGTCCCCGCCCTTCGGGGCGGTTAAAACCGACGCACACCCCCTTATGCCCTACAGGCATTCCTAAAAACATGTTTAGAGGCATGAACAAAATGCACGATTTTTCATTTAAGGAGGGAACCTCACCAATCATTTAATTAAACGTCATTAATGAGCTCTAAAACAGGCTTAAAGGGATGAAAACATGGTTTAAAACCAATTCGCGCAAAAAGAGGCACTATTGGAAAAACCCGTGGAGGTCATCAGTAGGCTAGGTCTACTAGTAGACCAAGCTACCGATTAGCTGAGGCTACTGGTAGGTGGCAACAACCGGTAGTTGAGAGCTACCAGTAGCCGAGAGCTACCGGTTGGTGATAGCTACCAATAGCCGAGGGATACCGGTACCCCAAGGTCACCGGTAGGCTAGGTCTACCGGTCGGCCAAGGCTACCGGTAGGCCAAGGCTACAACTAGGAGTCACCGAGAAGCTGGGATGGCCTTCCGGACCACCCAGAACACCTCAAACATCAGATTTTTCCCCAAGTAATGGACCCCAAAAACCCAGGCCATTACACCGGTACATCTAATTTTGATGTTTATTTATCTTTTGGGTTGCTTTTAGAGTTCTTGGGTGTCGTGGATCAGAAATAATAGTTTTTGGGTGAAACAGACCAAGAAAAAAGTTTGTGTATGGTTTTTTTAACTATACGGATAACCATGTGAGGGTGTTATAGGTTGGGACAACATTATTTTTCATGGTTTGATCATGGTGTGTCAAAAGGTATAGCTCCAAGGGGTAACCGTGTAGGTTAGGAGTTTTGGAGACAATATCCCCATATGGTTAGTACACAGTTTTCCTAATTGTGCAGAAAAACTGCGTGTCCCTGTATAACTCATTAAAAATTGGTATTTTTTTCTTTTTACCCCTATCAACTTTTAATACTTTTGGCCCTCATTTACTACTCCCATCATGTGTATCCACTCTCTTTGGCGTGGAATCTTCTTCCTATCCATCCATGGTGGATTCTTCTTGCGATCTTGGTGGTTTGGTTTGAGGTAAGACAAAAGCTTCTAGTTTTCTTCTTCCTTTCACCCTTATCAAGCTTTTTCTTCCGTTTTAATGGAAATATGGAACCCTAATTGATAGTTATGGACAAAAATTGGGTTTAAATGTGGTATTTGTCTTGGTTTCTTGCATATTAAGTGTGTAAGGCCTTATCCTACCTATTTTGGGTGGTTATCATCAAAGGAAATGACGTTGAAACTGATTCCAAGGTTGGTGCCTCTATTTATGGGTGTTTTTTTTATGGATTTACTTTGAATTATAATTCTCCCTTGGTTTATATTGCTCAAATTTCCATTTTATTGATTATGGTTTATGGGTATTTGATGCTTGATATTCTTTATGGATCGGTTTGGAAATTTGGGTTCTCAAATAGGGTTTTCCAAATGGGTGTTGATTGTATACACACCAAGTGTTTGATAAAATGGATCGAAGAGGTTTTATGGTATAAAATGAATTTCTAAAATGGTTTTAGAACTGGTTTTAACCTTTATGAAGGCATTTTATAAAATGGGTATGATGTCTTGTAAAATGGTTTATCATGTATGGAACTTGCTTGTAGTAATGTTTACATGAAGTAGCACATGGGTTAATTGGGGTGTGGGTGAGGGGTTATCCAAGGGACCATGAGAGACTTTGGGTAGGAATACCCTGAGAGATTTTATTTGGTTTCTAAAGGACCAAAAGTTACTTTGTGTTGGAAGACCATGAGATCTTCTATTGCTTGCTGATAGGCCACAAGAGATCTTAGAGTTGGTCTATATGAAGACTGTGAGAGCTTCTACTTTGTTTAGATAGACATAAAACTTTTCTTAGACTCACTAATATTAGAACCTTATATTTATATCATTGTATTCTCTTAATCATGTCAGGTTGGTTTGTAAACATTATATATTTTATTAGTTCCATGTTTGATACGATGATACATGTTATTTCCATTTTCATTTATATGGTTATTTGGTGTTGATGTTATGCCCACCATTATTATTCCATGTTGTAAATGTTGAGAATGTTACGTCTTCATCCTTGTTTCTTTATTTGATTCATGTTGAGTATTGTTTTTGAAAACATGTTTTATTTGAAATGGAAAACCAAAAGGATTTCAAGTGCTTGTTTAAAAGCAGTATTTTTTCAAAGTATTTTAGTTTTGATAAGTTTTTTCAAACTAGTTAATTTGTTTTCATGGGTAAAATCATTAAATATATTCATGGAGGTATCCTACTAGGATTTATGCCTCATACCCTACATATTCCTTTAGGCGTATATAGACTTTATTTTGTAGTACATGGGTAAAATCAAGGGAACCATGTACCTGGTTGTCTCTTCTTGATTACCATCGTCCATAGTTTTGTTGGAGGAGATGTGGTGTCATATGGATTGGATTGTCTAGAGTCATTTTGAGATTTTATACCCATTGGGATGTATGTATTTTCATTATTTTTCATTTTCCATTTTCTTTTGAGTTTTGAGATTTTGACTTGTGATACCATGTATATGTCCTATTATGGAATGCATTGTATGTTATGTACATTGTTTCTTGTGGTATATGTTTAATATTTGTTGTGTTTTTCTATTTGTGTTTTTTTTCATGTTGAATATATTGTTCTTGGTGTGGAAATCCTATTTAATGGATGGATAATTACAGTTTAACATGGGTGAAAGTTTTACCAAAATATTTTTTGTTATACTCGGTTCTTGTTTGTAGCCTGTGGTGATCGAGAATGCACTTTAGGATATGTGGCGACCTGGCTCAAGTGACTGGTCTATTTGACATGAGGTAGTTTATTAAACATAATATCCCCTTGGAGAAGGTTTTTTGAATCATGAATATCGGAAGAATATATGGTTGTTACTTGAGGTGTAGATCCAAAAAAATCATATAGTGGTTCTTAGTGTCCCTATTCTTGGAGAACTTTAGAGGAAGGGGGAGCTTGATCGACCTTCACTTAAGTATTGGGTACAACAGGCATAACCATCCCACTAGTTTTAGGTGGAATTCCATCATTATTATCATAACCATCAATATTGTCTTGAGCAAAAGGATTTACATATAATATAATTTTTTTATGAGACACCTCTTCACTTGGAGGTGTATAATCAAAGATAGGTGCTCCCCCTATATAAAATATGGAAGGACTATTTGCAATAGTTTTCTCAATGAAATCAATATCTGAGTTAGTGATATTTGTTCCAAAAAGAATAGAACCATGTTTCTTTTCCCCCTTAGGAGTTTCTACCCCTACATTAACTAATTCTTCATCTTGTGAAGCTTCTAGATCCTTGGAAGCTTTTGTAATAGAGGATTATCCCATGATTTATTCATAATCCCTTTTATATTCTTCATTAACATCAACAATAGCCACTAATTTTTTTATTAAATTTACAATCAGCTCTAACAATCTAATCAATATCCTATACTTGATCTATGGAATCCATTGGTATGGTATGGTTCTTTATAGGATTAAAGCACTCATAAAGGTTTTCTTCATCAACATCCCATGTTATATCCCATGAGATCCAACTAATTTTCATCCTCTTTCTAGTGGTTTAATTAAGAAAAATATTTCCTAAAACTAATTCATTTTATACTCCCTTGGTAATGAGTCTCTTCTATTAGAGCATTGGTAAAATGAAATTGGGATAAGGGAAGGTATTAAGCCTTGAGGAATTCCTACCCAACTTTTCTTTATGCCTCATCAAAAACCAAAGCAAATTAATCTGAATCTCATACACCTTGAAATACTGAACGAAGTGGTATTGATGTATAATAGTGTTGGAATCACCCTTTATAGGGAGAATGTCATTTTGTATAAATATTATAAGTAGTCTAAACTCACCATTTAACTCATTAGAACTTATCCTTTGAGAGGTTGTATCCCTATTTAACTCCTCTAAAGCATTTTAAATATCATAATATGGATGATTTAAAGTACAAGAGCTCTAGTAATCCTCATACTCACCCTAATGAGGTACATTTAATATTTCTACCTAAAGTATTGAATAAAACTCATATTCTTGATCAATAATAACAGTTTAAATGAGATCTAATTGATCTAAAAAGTCAAACACCATATCCATATAAAAATCCTAAAATAACTGAGGATTGAAAAGTGTATTATCATCCAAAAACCAGTCAATCCATACTTTTCAAAGAATGGCTCTCCGTACTAGAGAACAAAGGAGTCTAAACCACTCAATATTGACTACCTTACCTGGAATGAATTATTATGAAAAAAGATGTAGCTTCATATGATTATTAGGTCTACTTGATATATTATTCAATCTTTTGGAAGCACCTATAGCTTCAAAAGTATATTATAAGAAATAAATATTCATCTTGACTTTTACCAACTGATATTTTAAAGTTTAAAGCCTAGGTTTTGGTAATGGAAGGGTCAAAAAAGGGATATAATTATGTTTTGGGAAATGTGGGATGATTCAGATTCATTTTTAGGACTTTAAATAAAATCAATAGGGTTTTTATATAGTGAAACAATAGAAAGAGTAAAATAAAATAAAATAAATTAAAGAACACATAGAATCTTGAGATTAAGGTACATTTGAATGTTTTAAAAACATAGGAAAATAAATTCAATTGACTATATGGTCAATATTTCTAAATATAAGAACAAATTTATAATAAACTAAAATAAATATTCTCAAGAGATTTATATTACCTCAAAACAAATAAGAATATTAATTATCAAAAATTAAAAATGGAATAAAATTAATACTAGATCTAATTATAAGGATTAGTATAGTTAATCATCCCTAATTCATGTAAGCTATTATTCAATATATCAAAATTCATAGTCTTGGTGAAAATATCCTTTGATATATGTTTAGTGATAATTAATTAAAGATCAATATCCACCTTTTCAAAATGATCTCTTAAAAATTGATTTCTTATATCAATTTGTTTTGTACTGTAATGTGACATAGGATACATGGAAATGTTAAGAGCACTTTTTTTGTCATAATTTATAGGGATATGTTTGAATTGATATCCATAATATAGTAATTTGAGTTTCATATATATAATTTGAGATCAAAAACTACTGGAAGCTATATAATTAACTTTATTAGTAGATAATGAAACATAATTATATTTTTATACTACACCATGATACTAGAAAGTTTCCAAAAAAAGTGACATGTTCCTGATGTTCTATTTATATCTAACCTACCACCACCAAAATCAACATAAAATACCTAATTAAATCAAAATCACACCCTCTATAATAGAATATTCCATAGATTTCTTCACATTTTAGGTATTTCAGAATTATTTTAACTATAATCAAATGATATTCCCTATTATTTTCTTGAAAATGAGAACATATAAACACACTAAATATAATTTCAGTCTGGCTAGCTATTATGTATAGTAAAATCCAAATCATAGCTCTTTAGATGGTTTATTCAACATGTTTCCTAATTTCATCAAGGTCCAATTTATAGTTGGTTCTCATTGAAGTGTCATGTCCTTTTGATCTATCAATTCAAAAACATTTTAAAATATCATTAGTATATTTACTTTGATTTAAAATAATTCATTATTTATTTTAAGAGATTAAAAAATGAAGATAGAATTTTAGGTCACCCATCAAACTCATTTCAAATTCAATTTTCATTAGTTTTGAAAATTCAATACACAATTAATTTTTGTAGAACCAAAGATAATATCAGTGACATATTTTTTACACCAAAATATATTTTGAAGTTATTTTGATAAATAATTTTGGACCAAAAACACCTTTTATAAGACCATTTGAAATAAGAAAAGTGTTGATCCTATCATACCAAGTTATGGGTGATTGTTTTAATCCATAATGTTGTTTTTTTCAATTTAAATACATGTTTTAGAAAATGTGGATTAAAAAATCCATAGGGTAGTTCAAAAAAACCTTCTCAACAATATAACAATTTATAAATTCATTATTGACATCAATTTTATATAATTTGAAATATAGATGTGTTTCATAATCAAGAAGTATCCTAATGTCTTTAAGTATAGCTACAACATAAATGGTTTCTTCATAGTCAATACACTCTTCTTTTCTATTACCTTATGGCTCCAATCTATATTTATTTATTATAATATTTTAAAATTCATCGAAATTGTTTCTATATAACAATTTAGTTCAAATTTTAAACTTTATTTTGGTATCTCAATAAGTTCTTATACTCTATTCATTTCAAACTGATTTAATTATTATTACATAGCTATAACCCAATTTTCATCAGTGACTACCTCATTAATGTTCTTAGGTTTATGTAATGACAAAAAGGCTTGATGTCTAACCTGGTTTCTAAGAGATTATTGAATTTTATTTCCTTTGCTGAGATCCCCAAAAATAGCATCAATAAGATGGTCTCTATGGGTTCTAATGGTTATGGGTATTGATATAGTATAGTCTTCTAGGTTTTCCTCTGGGTATGGTTCCTCTAAATGGTCTTTACTAGGATACCTTTTAATTAAATCAAAAACAAGGTCAGTGTTCTTGGATGTGTTATTAATATTTAACCTTTAAATATCACCCCCAGGTATTATAAGGAAATTATAGGTCCTTATGGATATATCTCAGAAAATGTGACATGAATGGATTCTTACACTAAATTTTTTCCTTTATTAGAGACTCTATATGCTTTACTTGATGTATAATAAAAAAGAAATATTCCCTCATCACTCTTGGATGAAAACTTATCTATATTATACTTTTTATTGAAAAATTAAACATTCCATACAAAGACTTGGAAATAATTTACTTTAAATTATATCCTATTCCACAATTCATATGCATTTTCTTAAAAAGAGGTATTATAAAGACTTAGTTAATTATATAATAAGGTGTATTTATATATTCATCCAAAAATAGACAAGTTTGTCATATTCACTAAGCATAGTTGGGGTTATCTCTTGAAGGGTATAATTTCTTCTTTCAACAACACCATTCTATTAAGTTGTTCTATGAGAATATAATTCTTTATTATATCCATTTTTTGAGGATAAGAATTTGGAATCTTGACTTTCAAATTTATACCCATGATCACTTCTCAAAGTCTTAATGTCAATTCCACTAATGTTTTCTCTATATTTTTCATATTTTTCAAACAATATTTATAATCCCCAACTTTGTAAGCTAGAAAATATACCCATGTAAATTTTGAATAATCTAAAAAAATTATATAAGTATAGAATTTTTTTGATAAAATTGAAACTCTAGATAGTACAAACAATTCCATGTGAACCAATTCTAGTGGTTGATATATAGAAAAATATTCATTTTGTTTGAATGAAAATTTAAAATTATTTCGATTTAGAAAGGGATTGTTCACTTTATGTTTTCAGAAATCTAGTTTAGGTAGATCCATAACTAAACCCTTTTTTCAAAAGATTTTTAAGAGAGTATATATTATAATGGATTACTATTCTATGACACATACAAGATTCACAAGGAACGTCATTTAAACAAGAAAAATTTTGAGAAAATAAATAATTTAAATCCATTTAAAAAATATTTTCATTCCTCAAATATGTAATTACCAAATTATATTTTGAATTGTTAATAATACATGAATGTCATGAACCTCCTTTTTCAAGATGAGGGAAGGGATGGAAAAGCGTCATGACCTTACTTATTCATGATGAAAAACAAATAATGACCCCCGGGTCACGCCTCTAGTAGGCCCCAGGGTGGAGACTAACCCCAACGGTATAGAAATATCACAAAATGGTAGGAATTACTCTTTTAACAGTAACCAAGATCAGGAGATAATATGTATCAACCTCAAAAAAACACAAGGAAGATATATAAAAGAAATTAAAATTTATCCCACATGCATGTTTAAAGTAAAACTACTAGAAATACAGTGAAACCCTCCAAATTAAATACCAAAAGAACAAAGCTAAGCTGTGACACAATAACTATCTAGAAACCTGAGCTAGTAAGGTCTAACACGGTCAATGTAATCACCTTGGAAGCCTAAAGATAGTTTTATATACGTAGGGTTAGAATACAATTATACTCAATAAGAAAAGACAAAGTCACTCATTCACAAGTGTGAGAAGAATACTAATTCACCTTTGAGAAAATAGAAGAAACTCAAAAGCACCTAACAATGTATACTATCCACCCCAACCTCTCCAAGGAACACTCACAAAATAATGCCAGTCATGTAAAGTAAAATAGTAAGCACGTCAGTATTAGGGTACCTCGCACCACTTCCCACTGGTTAACTACTTATTCCCAATGGAGAATTTCCTAATGCTACCACACTCTTCCTTAAGCCCCACTGTCACAACATACCCACACACACCTGGGTCAAATACCCCATACCGCTTGAAAACACCTAGGACAAAAAAAAATCACATCCCTCCCATAGAAACTAGGCCACAAAACCACAACCTTATCTCAAAGACACATGGGAAAGTACAACGTATCTCATCCCAAATCCACCTGGAAAGCACACCTCCCCACAGATGCCTAGACCTCAAAACCTCACCACATCCTGCGCGAAGAGTCTTGGGATGACAATGCCTAGAAGAGGGAGCAGATAATAGACAATAACCATCCATCCATCCTCCAACCGGGATGTTTGGAAAGGACACCCTCCCCCATAAAAATGGGGGTGTTTAGCACGTAGTGCTCAACACAGGTGGGGTGTGTATAGAAATCACAAGGAACTACATGTATATATATAGGTACCAAAAACTCATCTGAACCTATGAGTTTTCAAAATAAACAACTATCCCACACAAAACTTCCCTTACTACCACTTATAAATGCATGTATCATAATGAATAATGATTACTTCCCAATTTAATAAATGAAGGATGCTTCACTACAATTCACAACTCAAAACATACCCCTATCCAATTCATTAATTTATTTATTCTATCCCTATTTGGGAAACTACCAAACACTGAAAACATTATAAGGTGGTGCAACCATACCAACCACTGCCAAAGACAAACCAAGAAAGAAGGGTCAAGGTAAAATAATCCACTCTAACACCCATTCATAACATAAAAGTATCTGGAAACTATGGGAAAAAGGCCCATGAAAGGTAACACCATTCTCTTTCAAAATTACCCCTCTTAAACCGTCCTCAGTAGCCTCACTACACAAAAAACACCACATTCAGTAAAACAAAAAAAATCAACAAGCTTGTCGTCCAATTGTACATTCCCATTTCCTAGACACCCGTTCAACCACTACCACCACCATTCATCAAAGTAATGTTTCCATGTACTTCCTCTCAATAAGAACCCCCAACATACGTAATCACAATCATACTTGGCAACCCTAATGCAAAACAAAACCACACCCAGCATACCCAGTAACATAAACATAACACAACCCAAACTTGTATCCTCGCTACCCAACCACTACGCGATGCAGTCCCACTACATAACAAGTTCATCCATTCCACAATAAACCAATCTCTCACCCTGAGATTCCATTACACCACCTAAACCACCCAATATACACAACCACACTCCAAGATATAGAACCACATGAACAACATAGACACAATGCCAAATAGAACCACACACAACCACACCAACAAGGAAGTTTTTATTCAGGTTTGGAAAACTCTCATGCTTTAATTCACCTTGATAAAATAGGGTTTATCACTGAACAAGTTTGATCATGGGGAATCCATTTATTTAACCAAATATACATGGTTAAATAATTTCATAATAATATGACTATTCAAGAAGCATCAACAATAATTATTCACTTACCAAATAGGTGCTCAAATAGAGACCACCAATATCCATGATTTTTAGAAGGCATAAAACCCTTAAAAACATGACATGGATCATGGATAACATATAAAACAATGAGATGAAGGAATTCCTACATGAAAAAAAAGGTGACCAATGATTCTTCTTTGTGACAAAATAGGGGGTCATGTGATTAGTAGGAATGAATCTATGGAAAAAATGAACAGACTGATATAACATTGGTGTGCGACTCCCCGGGGAAGAAGGGTTCTCGACACACCAATATAAAACTAAAGGGTTCAAAGGAAGAGAGGATCTTGGCTTTAGGAATATCCAGATCCTATATCAATGGAAGTGAGACAGTTTCAAAGGCCATTAAAGTCAGATCATGGTAAAGACCACACAATTTGACTATTTCAAAGTTCCCAAAGTGTTATGATATTAAATATATAATTAATATTCGTTTAAATGCCTTTAGAATTTCCTAAACAAGGCTTTAAACTCGATTTACATCAAATAAAATGTAAGAGGGGAAAAACTGGAAAAACTGGAAATGACTCACCGATTAGTGAGTCACCAACATGAGTCACCAAAAATGAGAAAATAATGCCTGAATTACCGACAGATGATCCACTGATGCTGAGCCACTAACACAATCTACCGATAGTGACTCATTGACACAACTCACCAATGCCGGACTCACCAACGCCCAACCTACCGATGCCTTGATCTACTGACGCCTCAACCTAACGATGCCTCGACCTACTGAATCCTTGACCTATAGATTCCCTGACCTACTGACTCACTGACCTACCGACACCTTGACCTACCAACTCCGTGAGTCACAGATGCCCTGATTAATGGATGCTAAGCTACTGACGCAACTCACCGATGAAAAAACTGGAAATTTGAAAAACTATTGAAATGACCTACTGTTGCCTTCCATAACACCCCAAACACTTGATTTTTATAGAGTAATATACTGAGGAGGTCCGGTAAATTACATTAGATACCTATCAAACTATTCTCAACCTCATGAATTCAAAACCAAACCTAGAGAAAATAGGTGTCTGAACAACTACCCCATAAGACACCTCTCAAAAATAAACCACCATATGTTGCTTTAAAGATGGAGTGAAACCTAAACATCCATGAAAACCACCTCGCACATCTGTTAAACCAAGAATCCAAAAGATACCACACACAATCACCAACTATTTGGACACATGAATTAGGGAATTCCTTTATGCACCTCAAGATATTATCCGCTCTAGACAGAACTGACTCGCCCACATGGGTTTAATCACATTTTAATTAATCCATCTCGATTAAGAATCAACTATCCCCCTTTTTCAGACATTTGGAATTAATCACACACTAAGGAATATGAGAAAAAGTTGTATTATAACAAATGAGGTTCAATTACTACATCACAAATCAAAACACACAATAAAAACTCAACACAACTCTACGTACTGGGCACACATCTGCATATCTCGCTCCCAAGTACTCTCTTGCAGGCCACCATGCCTTTACAACACATGAACAAATGGAATGGTATTCCCATGCAAAACCTTCTCTCAATGATCATGTATCTCTACTATCTTATCCATGAACATTGATTCATCCTTGATATCCAACTCTCCACAATCAATGACATGTGACCCATCATGAAGTTGATGATGAAGATGGGAGACATGAAAGATGGTGTGGATCCTCCTCAATTTTGGGGGAAATACCAACTGGTATGTCGCCTTAGAAACTCATCCCCAACACCTTTAAAGGTCTGATGAACCTGTGAAAAAATTTCCCACGCTACCGAACCTATGCTACCCATGATGAGGGAAAACCTTCAAGAACACATGGTCCCCAACCTCAAACCCTAAGGGCCTTCTCCTACGATTGGCATAAACATTATGCTGATCATGTGTTACCTTCATCATCTCATGGAAAAGCTACATCTTCTCTATCTTACTCTTCACCATGTATGGACCAAGAACAAATATCTCCCCAACCTCTGTCCTGTGTAAGGGTGACCGGCACAGTCTTCTATATAAAGCCTCAAATTGAGCCATATCGTTGGAAGAGTGATATCTATTGTTGTAAGAAAACTCTACCAAGGGAAAATATCATATCCAAGACCCACCAAAGTCCAAGATGCATGCTCTCAGCATTTCCTCCAACGTATGGATGGTCCTCTCTACCTATCCATCCATATGAGGGGGGAAAGCAATGATGAGGCATAACTGAGTGAAAAAATCATGTTGTAATATCCTCTAAACTCACGAGGTAAAACATGTACACCAATTCAAGAAAATGGATCTCGAAATCCCATTCATTCTCACCACTTAATCCATATACCTATGTGCTAATACATCCATTGTGATCGACTCCTTGATCACTAAGAAGTGATCTGATTTTGTCAGCCGATACACTACTACCCAGATTGCATCGCATCCGCCCTGATCCATGGGTAATACTATGATGTAATCCATCAATATGTCATCCCACTTATACTCGTGGACATATAGGGGTTGCAAGAAACCATCATGAGCATGGTGCTAAGCCTTCACCTACTTGCACACAAGGAACTTCTCCACAAAATCCACCACTTACCACTTCATCTTGGGCCATGAGAACTGTTCCCTAAAGCCATGGTACATCTTGGAAACTCCCGGGTATACCTATAGGGGTGATCTATGAAAATCACAGAAAAATCTCTCACACATCTCCACTGGAACAAACAACTTCTCATGGAACAACATTTGATTCTGACCATCCTCGGACCATCCCCCCGAAGCATCACCCTATTTAAAACAATCAGAAATTACCTCTTCCTTTGAGAATCCCCATTGAGACTCCTCCACCTGTTACCTCAGAGATTAATACACCGTCATCTGAAACAAGATTCCCCTAACTCCATCCATTACAGCATATAAGTGAAAGACAACCAACTCTTCCATTCACTTCCAAGCCTCCAAAAATTCCTAAGCCACCTCCTTCTGTGACTTCCTGATCAAAGAATCATCCACAACATTCCCTTTTCCTAAGGTGTAAGAGATCTCAAAATATTAGTCCTGAAGAAACTCCATCCACCTATGTCATTGAAAGTACATATCTCACTAGTAAAAGATGTACATCAAGCTCTTGTAATCTGTGAAGACCATAAAGAAATCACTAATGAGGTAATGTATCCACAACTTTAGTGGTAACATGATCGCTATAAGATCCAGATCATGTGTGGTATATATACATTCCTAGGGATGTAACTTCCTAGACCCATAAGACATCACTCCCCATTTCTGCATCAGTACACATCCCAATCCCAGACCGGAAGCATCACAAAACACCTCAAGCATCACCCCTTCCTCTAAAAACCTGATAAATGGAGCACTAACCAACTTCCTCTTCATATAGCTAAAATCTTCCTCACACTGCTCACTCTATACAAAGGCATGGTCCATTATGGTTATTGTTGTGAACAGAGTTTCTACTCAAGTGAAATCGGGTAAAACCTCCAATAATATCTTAAAAGACCAAGAAAACTGTGAATCTATACCACATTCTTGGGTGATTCCCAAGAAATGACTACCTCAACCTTCGATGGGACCATTTATACACCGTACTGAGACACCACATGTCCAAGGGAGTGGACCTCCCATGTCCAAAACTTTCACTTGGAAAAATTTACATAGATATGGTGTCACCAGGGAAGTTCAAAGACAACCCTAATATGCTCGATATGATCCTCCTATGAAATTTATTAGATCAGGATGTCATCAATGAATATGATGATGAACTGGTAAATTAACTCATGAAATATAGAGTTCATAATCCCCATGAACATGGATGGTGCATTCGTAACATCGAACGACATAACCACAATCTAAAATTTCCCATACCTATACCTAAAAGAAGTCTTTAGGATGTCACCCTCCTTCACCCTCAATTGGTGATACCACATATCAATCTTAGAAAACCAAATTTATCCCGTCATCTAGTTGAGAGAACTGTTTATCCTCAAGAGAGGGTAATAGTTCTTGACTATTACCTGATTGAACCTATGGTAGTCTATACACAGCCTCATACCACCATCTTCTTTCCTAAAAAAAGACGGAAGCACCCCATGATGACACACTGTGCCAAATAAATCCCTTCTATATCTGATTTTCAATCTATATCCACAATTCCCAGAGCACATAAGGCTCCATTCAATAAGGAGCTATAAAAAATGGACTAGCATGAGGTTCTAAGGCTATCCCGAACTCAATGCCACATAGAGGAGGTAGAGTCACATCCTGCTCAGGGAAAATATCCAAGAACTCCCAAAAAACTCGTGAATCGTCCTCTATCTCATCATCCACTGATTCCACTGACATATTGGATAACAAAGAAAGAATAGGCTTCACATGCCGACTGCACATTAGAAAAAACCTCTTGCCAACAAAATCCACACGTTTTCCACCCATGTCTGAAAAAATGACTCTTCTCTGGATGCAGTTGATAAATACATGCGAAGTGTACAACCAATCAATGCCAAGGAAAACACAATATGTCTTCATCTATAGCATAAAAAGATCCCCAATATATTGATGTGTCCCAAACATCAATCTACATACTTGGAAAACATCAAAGAAGTTGGTTTGACCTCCAATAGTTTTACTCAACAGTAGGGAAATGTTATCTCTCTCTATGTATAGTCCCATATCATGGTCTATAATAGGTGCAAAAAAGGAGTTCAAAGCTCCTGAATCAAACAAGGTTCAAACAAGAGTGCTGAACAAGATGATCGTACCTCGAATGATCTATAACCCTACTGAAACTGCTACCTCAGTGGCATGCAAATAACCATTCCTAGATCATCTGTCCCTCTACTATCGAACACCTCCCCAACGAAACCCGGGTTGAGGTACCTATGGAACACCCTAAGGTCAGCCTCCACCTGCTCCGTCTCCCCTTGGTGGAGTAGGAGCCTACTATCCCTGCTGCTAAAATGGCCTGGTCAGTAAATCCTGTTTAGGTGGGCGCAAAAATTGCCTACCCCCCCATACTAAGCTCAAACTAGGAACATAATCTAAAGGTTCATGTTGCATAAATAAGACAAACACCTCAGTCCTAGGCCTACTAGAAAAGTATGAGGACCAGAAGGTTAGAACATAAACTATTGTGGTCAGCTCCACGCTGGCTGAAACCTGCAAGGACCGGGTTCTTGAGACCTGTTGTTGGAAGCCCTTCCCTTCGTAGAACCCTACTTGCTCCACTATCTTAGTATAACTCATCACGAGTTCATCATTTACACCATGTTATCCTTCTTCTGAACCTATAAATATGTCGATTGGGTGAAGGGAGTAACCGAATAATGGAGGGAAGGATGGAGTGCCTCTTCTAAACATCTTTCATGAGACTCCACATCTGAAAAGCGGTTTAGAAAATATTTAAGGATATCCTTGAACTTGACCCCCAACTCCTGTACTAACATAAAACCCCTCTGGAGGGAGATTAGCTTCTCTCGCTTCTCAACCTTCATCATTGAAGAAAGGAATTCTACCAAGAACTCCTTCTAAATGTTGACCAATAGAATATTAGTCGCCTTCTTTTACCTATGGTAAATCATCCACCATTGACACACTTCTCCCCTCATCTAGATCACTAACAGGGGATCCCATTACTCCGTCAGAACCTGAATCAAGCTGAAAGTGATCACCAGATCCTCATGCCAACTCTATATCTCCATGTACAAGACATTGCCTTCATACATTTCTAGATTCTGCCACTAGAAAGCATGAATACTCTTCTTCAAATGATTATCCTCCCCCTCTAGATCAACCCTTCGCCAAATTTCCATATTGGCCTACTGAGCCTCCACTGCCTGAGCCACTCATGGATGACGACCAAGTGCCAAAGATGAAAGTTAAATGATGAATTCCTAAGCCCGATTAGTATGAAATTTATCTAGGATTCATTTTAACTCATTTTTTATTTTAATTTTATAAAAACACCCAAACCAAATAGGAACACAAGTCATCATGATGCATGTACCTTTCCTAGAGTATCTAACCAGCAGTTAGTGTGTCCTTACTTGGTCATTTAGTATGCTCAGAGTCCTTTCATTGGATCACGGGGGGCCTAAAATCATGTTTCCTAGCCAGTATTCCCTAGTCTATGACACGCACCAAGATTACCTGACAATGTTTCCCTACCAACCCATTCAATTCTCAATATGCCTATCTCCAAACTCCATCATATCTCTCTATCATCACCTCTAATACCATTATCTCATGAACCTCCTTATTCAAGATGAGGGAAGGGATGGAAATTTTCTCTGACCATACTTCTTCATGATGAGAAAGGGATAATGACCCCCCGAGTCCTGCCTCTAGTAAGCCCTAGGGTGCTGACCAACACAATGGGTATAGAAATATCACATAAATGGGAGGAATTACCATTTTTATAGTAACCAAGATCCGAAGATAAGATGTATGTACCTCAAACAACCCCAAGGAATATATATAAAAGAAACCAAAATCCATCCCCCCTTCATGTTCAAAGTAAATATTCTATAAATAAAATGAAATGATCCAAAGTAAATACTTAAAGAATAAATATAAGTAGTGACGCAACAACTATCTCGATGCCTGAGCTAGTAAGGTCTAGTACAGTTCATGTAATCTCCTTTGAAACCTGAAAAAAAATTTATATACGTAGGGTGAGAATACATGTATACTTAGTAAGAAAATCCAAAGTCACTCATTCCCAAGTGGGAGAAGAATACTAATTCCCATATGAGAAAAAACCAGAAACTCAAAAGCACCAAACAAGGTTTAATATTCACCCCAACATCACTAAGACACACTCAGTAAATAATGCAAGTCAAGTCAAGTAAAATATTAAGCACATCAATATTATGGTATCCCACACAACTTATCACTAGTTAACTACTCATACCTAATCGTGAACTTTCTAACGCTACCACAATCTTCAACAAGCCCCACTATCACAACCTGATCGCACACACCTGGGCCACATTCCACATCTTTCCCACAAACACTTGGACCAAAACCACATCAGATCCCTTCTGAAAACACATGTGCTAAAAAACCAAAACCTCATCATGAAGATACCTAGGAAATTACAACGTATCTCATCCCGAAGACACTTAGGAATCACACCTTGCCCGTAGACACTTGGGCCTTACATACGTTCCACAAAATACCCAAAGAGTCTTGGTGTACCAATGCCTAGAAGATAGGGAATATGATATATAATAACCATACATCCATCCTCCCACTAGGATTTTGTTAAAGGAAACCCCCCCCCCATAACAATGGGGGTGTTCAGAATGTAGTGCTCGATACGAGTGGGGTGCCTATAGAAATCACAAGGAACTACATGTATATATATATATATATATATATATATATATAGGTATGAAACACTCTTCCCAACCTATGAGTTTTCCAAACAAGAAACCACCCACATAAAACTTTCCTTGATTCCACCTCTAAATGAACATATCAGTCTGAATGCCGGTTACTTCCTAATTCGATAAATGAATGCCACTTCACAATAAGTGAAAACTCAAAACATACCCCAACCAATTCATTCATTTATTTTGTCCATACCTACCCGAGCAACTACCAAACACTACAAATTTTATAAGGTGGAGAAACCATACCAACCATTGCCAAATCCAATCAAAGAAAGAAGGTCCAAGGTAAAAGAATCCACTCTAACACCCATTAATAACATAACAGTCTTTAGAAACCCTGATCAAAATTACCATACAAGGTAACACCACCCATCTTCAAAATTATCCCTCCTAAACCATCCTTGGTATCCCTACTACAAAAAAATACCACATTCAACAAAACTAACAATGGTCAACCAACTTACAGTTCCACTGCACACTCCCCTTTCCTGGACACTCGTTCAACCACTACCACAAAAATTCTTAAAAGTAATGTTGTCATGTCCTTCCTCTCAATAAGAAACCCCCCAACATACCTCATAAAAACAACACTCAGCCGCCCCATTTCATAACAACACCACACCCTGCACACCCAATAACATAAACATAACACAACCCTAACCTCCATCCCCGCTACCTAACCACTATCCAATTACAGTCTCACTGCATAACAAGTCCATCCATTCCACAATCAACCAATCTCTCAATATGAGATTTCAATACACCACCTACACCACCCAATATACACAACCACACTTCCTTCCACAACACCACATGAATAGAACAAAAACAAAGACAAACAGAACCACACATAGCAAACAACCACACCAACAAGGAATATTTTATTTAGGTTTTGTAAACACTGGTGCTTTAATTCCACTTAAAAAATATTGGTTATCATAAAACAAGTTCGATCCTAGGGCATCCATTTATTTGACCAAATATTTGGATCTAACCAATTTCATAATCATACTATCATTCACGGAGTATCAACAAAAAGTATCCATTAACTAAACAGGTTTTCAAACAGAGAACACTGATAGCCATGATTTTTAGAATACATACAACCCTTACAAAACATGACATAGATAAAGGATATCATATAAAACAAAGCGATCATAACCATCATCATCATCTTCCTAGAAACTTATTTATTACTTCTTATTATCTTCGTTAAATCTGGGTCCAACCATATTCACAAGGGGACATGAGTACACCCACCCTACATGATACACAAATAAAATAGAGAGGAAGGAATTCCTACTTGGAACAAAATGCAACCAATGATTCTTCCTTGTGCCAAAATAAGGGGTTGTGCGAGCAGTAGGAATGACTTCAGGGGAAAACCGAACAGACTGCTACAACACAGGAGGATGAATCCTCAATGAAGAATGGTTCTCAGTGCACCAAGTGAAAATAGAAGGGCTCAATAGAAGAGAGGAACATTTCTTTATGAAAATATCTATCCTATATAAATGTAAGGGAGATGGTTTCAAAGGACATTAAAGTTGGATTGTTGTCAAGACCACATGGTTTGACTATTTCAACATTCTTGAAGCATTAGAATATTAATGATATAATTAATATCCTTTTAAATGCCTTTAGAAATTCCAAAACAATGATTTAAACTCAATTTAAGTCAAATGAAACATAAGAGGGGAGAAACTGGAAAAATTGGGAAAAAGTGGAAATGACTCACCAATGGGTGAGTCACCGAAATAAGTCACCGATAGTGATTCAACGATGTCTGACTCACCGATGGATGATCCACCTATGCTGATCCACCAACATGACTCACCGACAATGAGTCCCCGACACAGCTCACTGATGCCTGACTCACTGTCACCCAACCTACCGACGCGTCAAACTACTAATTCCTTGACCTACTGACACCTCAAACTACTAATGCACTAACCTACCGATGCTCTGAACTACCAACATCCTAAGTCACTGACTCCCTGAGTTTTTGATGCTGAGATACAGATGCGAATCACCAATTTAAAAAAATGAAATTTAGAAAACTATTGAAATGAGCTATTGTTGCCTCGCAGAACACCCCAAACATTGGATTTCAAAAAATTAATGGACTGAGGAGGTCCATGAACTTACCATGAATTATTCATAAGTGTATTTCATGCATACATTTTGTAGTGTTTTAATGTATTGATTTTTTTATTTAAATGAATATTATTTCTAAATGTTAGAAAATTTAACTTGTTTTGAGTTTTGTAGCAAAATACAATGATAATTTGTAAAATGAATAGAAAGAGAAAAAATTTGGAGAAAAATGACACTTTACACCATGAGTGAAGTGAAGAATTGAAATATCAGATTTTTTAAGAATACTAAGGCTGGAAATTCTGTAGCAGAATGATTACACGTCGTGCAACTCAATTACACATCAAGAGTTTTCAAAGGAATTCGCCACCGCTAGGAAATGTCTTGATACAATTACACATTGTGAAATTTAGTTACATATCGCGAGTCCCAATTACATGTCACGAAAGGATTCAAAGTTACAAATCATGAATAAGATTCACTTGAGATTCACACAAATAAAAAAACACAGTGGAAATATCAGATGAAGATTACACAATGTGTAACCACATTATACACCATGAAATGTTTCTATAAAAAACCCATTTAGAGCCTATAAATAGATGATCTTCCTACTGCTGAACATGTGATCAAATTCAGAGACACAATATTAGAGTGAGAAGATGCATTTTACAAGGCCCTCTTCGAGTCATCTCTACTTTCATTATGCATTTATTTTCTTTTATCCTTCCTAATAAACCTCTCATCTCTTGGATGAGGGGGTAATCCTACCATGTTCTATGGTGATATAAATAGAATGGGGAAGGTGTTTTGGATTTATTTTAACTCATTTATTCATTTAGTCGATATGTGTGATTTCTTCAATCAATTTTCAATCTCTTTTTTTATTTTATCATGACCATTGATAATTTAATTTAAAAGGAACTTTAAAATTTCACAACTGATAACCCTAAAGTATGCATGAGTATTTTCAACTTTAGGGAAAATCATGTTTAAATATTCTATCAGGACAAATTCAATTTGAAGAAACCCTATATTACTGGACCAAGGGAAATAGTGTATTGTTACCTTGAAGAGGAGATACCATGAACATTGAATCATCCTCATCTCAACTCTAACACCAATCATGAATTAATCAACATACAATTTTAAATCCAATTTCACCTGAAACCCTAAAATTATAAAACCCATGCACGTTTCCAATTTTTTTTTCAATAAAACCAATCAATCTCTTTCATTTTCATTTTCCTTTATTTAAAAAAATCAAATAACTATTTTCTCCCCTTTTTCATTAATTTAACAAAATAATTGTTTTGAAAATTATAATCAAACTAATTTCACCACCCCTATGGATTGATCTCAATATTCTAATTTACTACATTTAAATTAATTTAGTAGCAATGTTTGAGTTTTATAATTTTGTTTTTTCATAGAACCATATGGAATTAATGCCACCCCACGGGGATATCAATTATTCTCAAACTTTAAAATAAAACTATAATCACATAATTGAGATATTCTTAGTATATTATATTTTAATCCATTAAAAAATAAAAATTTTAAAATTAAATAGGTTTTAGAATTACTAACTTGAACAAGGCCAATAATTTTACTTTTTCCAATATCAACAAAACTGACATTTCCACCATCCAATTTAGTCAAGCTTTCAAATCTTGAGAATTACCCTATCATATGTTTGGAATAGCCACTGTTCAAATACTGTAACTTTTTATAGAATCTCTTAAAAGAAATCCTATAATAAATCAAATTAAAACTAATTTTGGTACCGAAATATTTTTGGGTCCCAAAAGGATAGCAATTAAATATTTAGGGTTCTATATATGTTTGATAGATTTATTTCCTGATTTTTGAACATATATGAACTAATTAGAAAAAGAAGTTTTTTTATCCAAATTAGATTTCTCTAGATTTATATGTTCTAGTTGTATTATTTACTAAAAAATTATTTATAGTATTTAAACTAGGAATAAAATAGTTTTTATAGAGTATGTGTTTGTATCTAGGATGATAACCAAAACAAATTCTTGGTTTAGGTACATCATGACTTCTTAGAATTTTATTTACAGTTCCATTGCTTAATGAAAAACTTTAATATCCTTCGTTATTTCCTAATTTACTAACTTTAAGTCATTGTTTTCCTTGATAAACCATTTTATATTTTCCTTTTCAATAGCTATATATGATTTAATAGTAGAAAATAAAACATGTAGTTTCATGAAATTCATATATTTATACTTTAACTCATTAAAGGTTTCCTAAGGCATATTATAGTATTCAAATGTATCTTCAATTTTCATACCATTTTTATCATTATTTTCAATTTTATAAATAATTAGATAATTATTTTTTTCCTTAAAATTTATTCCTAGAAATCATAGATTTTTTTCTCATGTGAATCATCTTTGAATGAATCTGATTTACTTGAGCTATCCTTGGAAGCACTCCAATTATCCTTCAATGATTTATTTTTTTTCGTTTCTCGATCCTCATACTTATTCTTATATTTTAACTTTGTAAAATGATATTTGACGTGTCCTTTACTCTTACACTACATGTAGTTAATTTCATTATAAGATTCATTCATTTTCCAGTGTTTCCACAAATTTGAAATTTTATTATAATTTCCATTGAAATTTTATTTCCAAAAAACAATTATTATTCTTCTAATATTTATTTAATATTCTTTCAAAATGGGTCATTTTTTCATCACTATCATAATCAACATTACTTCCTCTAGTAATTTCATTTTTTATTACATCTTTAACATTTGAATAAGATAATTTAAATGTAATTTACTTTTTGGGTTCAAAATCCTCATCATGAATTATATAATCTTCCTTACACAACATTAATTTTCCTATCATGACCATTACTAGTACCTTTCTTACATCACATTATTCAAAAATTGATATGTTTTTTCCTCTACATATATCAAGTAAACATCATTATATCCTCAGTACCTAATACATTTCATAAATGTTTTTCCCCAGTGCACAAATGTAACACCCCAAGATTTCATAGTAAGTTATTTTCTTTAAAGTAATTCAATAGCTTGCACTACACGCAACACCGAGTTCGAGTGCACCACGACTTACAAAAATAATCGTTAAAAAAGCGATTATGAATAGTATTAACAGAATTTTGAATTTTATATACTCTCTATAATTTTAGAATCCATATTATGTGTTTCTTAGACATAATATAAGTACAAATTCATTATTTTAGATAAAAGAAGTATTTTTCAAAAAATGCGATTTTACCACCTTTAAATGGAGAACCCTTTTTAAAAGAAATATTTGACACATATATATTCAATTTAATGAAATTAAAATTTTCTCTATAATCGGGACATAATAATTTATTTCGTTTAAATTTTTGGTACATTTCTGATAACGTTCATATTTTGATGAATAGTGAAAATACTAAATTTTAATTGAAAACAACATTTTTAATTGAAATAATTTATAGTGTTCAATTATGAATTTTAATGGTTTAGAAGTATAATCATATTATATATTTATCATTTAATACAATTTAGGTCATTATAAGTAATTTCACATTTAAATTTGACATAAATACATGTCAATCATTTGAGAGTTTTTACTTATTAGAAACCAGATTTTTGGTTTTAACAATGGGAATTAATTTTAAATTAATTAATTCTACTTCTATGTTATGAATTTAGGAAAATATAATTCATTTTTGAATTTGGAATATAAAAATTATCTTAGGGTAATTTTTTTGTATGTTTCTGAAAACTTTCAACTTTTGATGAATAGTGAAAATCACTGCTTTATTGTTTAAAAACTTACTTTTTATCTAAATAAATATTTATTTTATTTATTTAAGTCAATATACATATATAATACCTATATTATTTCAATGTGATTCACTGGAGTCATTTTTATAATGAAATTAGAAGTAGAAAAGTTTATTGAACTTTTTACCGTCTTTTACCTACCTTCTAGGAGCATTGGCAAATTTTCCAAAAACTTAATTTTACTGCTTCTGTGAGTTGAATTTAAAAAATATGAGTTAAATGGTTGACACTAGTAAGTAAAATGTGATTCAATAAGATGAAAATAATTTTTGGTGAATAGTAACGTTTTACTTTTATTTACCACAGTTAAAAGTAAATAGGGTAATTAAGGGTAAAAATGATATTATAATTATCCTAACACATGTCCTAATTCTATTGGATATGTGTAATTAGACCAAGAAAACCTTAGGAATAAAATATTATCCCATTTTGTCAACTTGTATTAGATTAATACATTTATTATTATTTTATTTAAAGAAGAGTTAAAAGAGTTAAATTCAAAGTTTAATAACTAAACCATTTTTAATATAGGGCTATACACAATATAAATTCAAATATAAATATTCATTATAAATATAAAAAGATTTCCTACATAATTTTATATTATTTATAATTTTTAGACATTAAAAAATTTAATTTATTTATGACACAATGATGATGCAGTAATAACCTTATTAATGAAATATTAAAATAATTGATATTATAAATATAAAAATAAATATTAATTGAGACTTATGATGAATTAAAATAATTTTATAGGTTAATATTACATGTTAGGGTTGATTAAATAAATTTTATTCGAAGTGATAAAACTTTTACAGCTTTCAAAAAAATCAAATACTAAATAGTGTCAAAATTGACATAATTGAGTTTTTAAAACAAATACTGTATTACTAATTGATATAATATTCCTAAAACTATAGGGTTTTAAATGACTTATATAAGGTTATATATATTAATAATGAACCCCTTAGGGTTCTCTTGGAATGTTATAGTATGTTTATTAACAATATAATATAAAAATACAAAGAGACATGGTAAATGTCGAACTATTTAACTAAGAGTTAAATCTAAAAGATAAGGTTAATATGGTAACCTAAACCTATCTAAAAACTATTGGTTTAGATGTGTTCGACTCAAACCCACATTTTCATTGAAATAAATAATTTTTTATCCATTAGAAACTGAAAATGACTTTATTATACAATAATATTTCAAGCTTTTCCTAAAGTGACCCTCACCTCTCTTATAAAAGGGCACTTCCCCTTCTCTTAATTTCACACCTCCAAAGCCATTTAACTCAGCTAACCACTACCCAAATATCCTCTAAACTATCCTCCATTAAACCTAGAGTCCTTACTTTGATAAGAAATCCAACCTAAGGAGCCCATTTGATCAACTCAAAAGGAAACCCCCGAAGAAGAGGGAATAATTTCACCACCCTCTTTCATGTTTTTTTCTTCTTCCACTTCCTCTTTCTTTGTTGTTTACATACCAAAATAATTAATCTAGTAACTTATACATACTGTGATTTTATTATAAATATGGTACAACCATATTCATTATTCTATTCATCCTATAAATGACAAAGTCACCATATGTGCGTACGTACGACTTACAGACTCCACGTCATGGTGTAGTTTGTTATTCAAAAACTTCATTTTTTGGATAATTATAATAATGTTTATAACTAATATAAATAATAAATATAACATTTTAATGATGATTTATATGTGATATACCATCCAATTATATACTAATTCTCCACCAAAAGAATGATATTGTCGCTTTTGCGTACGTACGACTTACCGTCTCCACAACGCGATGAGATGTCATTCTCATCGTAACCATTCAAGAATAATTTTTATTTGATGACTAAAAATAATTTTTAGAGACTTGATATCATACTTTATATGAATCAAATATATTCTATCTATAACAAACATGACTTACGTAAAAAAACATATAAAGGAAAATGAATCAGTTAGCACCCAAAACAACAATACTACTAAAATATTATTAACAAAGTAATATTAGAAGATCATATATGATATCATTTTTTTGTATGTAGTTATTTTATAATTTAATAACAATTATTTAACTAATATACATGAGTTTAATGTACCCTCTACTAAGGAAAAGTACAAGGTAAGGGGTTTTCATCTCACTTCTTATTCTCGTGAGATTCATGCTATATTGCCACTATTGACTTTTGTGTGGTGTATGTACTTCCCATGATTGTATTATTTGTGTAATATACTTTTATTTACTGGTATTTACATCTTCATTGTATGATACTTATTTAACGGGGTGTATGTTTTGTAATTTACCAAATCGGTATGAGAATTTCCAATTTCAATTTCCACTCATTGGGCTCTACGCATACTTCATTGATTATTTTACTCCAAGATTATGTATGGAATCACAATTTATTATTTATGTAGTAATTTACACTCCCCGTTATGTGGATATACCACTGATAAACATAATAAATCCATTGATAAATTCATATTCCATTGATATGAACTTTTTATGGGTCATCTTAACTCAATTTCCATTCATTGAGTTAAACATCCAAGTCATCGGTTTTTTTCTCCAGAATATATGTGTAGGAAATTTAATTGATTTAATTTGAATATCAAATTAAATTTAGTGTATTTAATTTTTTCACACATAATTATTTCATTGATTCATCCTTAATATAAGGATACAGTCTTTATAAAGCATTCCGTCTCAATTTACATTCCTTTGAGACCTCTTTCCCATTATGCACCAATTGACTTTTATATGGTGTATATACTGTCCTTTGACATATTATATCATGAATCCCTTTATTCTCATGATATTATAATGTTTTGATTAATGTTATTCCTTAATTACTTGTATTCAAGCGTCTCTTATTTGGTTAGGAACTCTTTAACTAAAATATTGTTTTAAATGTTTTAAATATTTATTCTTCTAAATCATTCTCATTAATGTCCATGTTTTAAAAATGTTTTCTAGTATTAATTTTTATGGACATAAATGTTTTTAAATTATAATTCCTTTTAAACGTTTCAAAGTGGTATGGGACACTTTGATTAAAAAGTCTGTTTTAAACGACTTCTTTGATAGATAATGCGACATTTAGAAGTTTTCAAGAAAAAGTGGATATTTCTCTCAAATAGTTTTAATGACTATTTTCATCTAGGTCAATATCCTTTAGTGTATTTTATTATTTATTGTGGTTGATTTATCATAATATAATCATCTATATTGTATTAAATTATTTGTGTTTGACTGTGGATGTGCTATTTTTATTCCATTCATGGTTTGTGGTTAAAATATTGACATTTTCTATGATAGTTTTAATATGAATGTTTAGATTATGTTTCACCCTTTAATATGAGGAATTCATTGGACTTAGTTTGTGATGAGTGGAGCTCGCTATATCTCCTCGATTCATTCGTTTGTATCATGAGACAAACTAGTGTCTTGGAAAAAGGCCTTGACAAAATCTTATTTGTAGTCTTGGAAAAATGCCTTGACTATGTGGTTATCAAGTCTAGAATTATGCATTACATCATTATGAAATTGGCTATTGATATTACATGAGATAATTCGACTTGTATAATATTCAATTGAATAAGTAAATTCCATTATTTGATTTATCTTTTCCATATTATAAAGAAGTTTATGTTTAAAAGGATTGTGTTTTAGTCTTATGAATTGTCTTAAATGTTTAGGCTTATTTAAGAAAGTTTACACTATATTTTTATCCTTACTGAGAATCTAATCTCACCTCTTTCAATGTATTATTTTTCCCACGATGCGAAGAAGTATATTATGACTGACCCGCAGAGATAGTCTAAGGGATATGAATGTGGTCAATGGAGACAATGTTGTTGTTGTTTTTAATATTATAATATAATGTAAAACATAAGAATGTATCTAGTACTTCCAAGGATACTAAACTAATCGGTCTTTTGGGATTTGATCCCTTGTGATCATGCCAATGTTATGTAATAATGAACCGACTCTAGGTAACCAAGGTCAGGGCATTACAGTTGGTATTAGAGGAAGTTTAGTACAAACCATGAAAGCTAGATTTAGAAAAACTCTAATTAGAAAACACTACCCAAATATAGACATTGAGGATTAGTATAGAAGAACAACCTAAAATTTTGGTAATGTAAATATTATGTGGGTTTTCCAAGAAATATATCGCTATCCGGATACGAGTAGGTAGAGGCGGCTCTGGCACAAATGTACCTAGGAGTGAAAACTCTGACAAGGAGTTTCAGGCTTGTCCCAGGGTATCCTGGTACATGAAAACGGGCCTTACTTCACTCTTTGTTACGACACTCCTGGGGGATATGCTTAGGATAATTCATATTTTCATTACAAATATATTTGATGGATTTTAATATAAGATGAGAATAAATAACCTTGGTAAATCATAAGGTGTATTAGCTTGAATATATGGTGTTATGATATTCTCTGAATGATTTTATGACTCACACTATGCTTTCTTGTGCTAGTCAATAGATGGGTTCCAAGGAAGTCATAGTAACATTGAACATGATGTACAAGGTGGGAACGATGGTGGAAATGAGAAATAAAATGGAATGTTGATAGGTGTAAAAGATATCGTGTTCATGCCAAATCAGTTTTCCAAAAATATGATTAACAAGATATATATTAACCAACTCCCATAATCAACAAAGAAGAGAAAGGTGGTGAATGATAAGAGATCCCCCAATGGAGACCACGGAGAAAAGAAATCTCAATTTCCATTTTGTAGGAAATGTGGTAGGAGACACCTAGGAAAGTGTCTCAATGGAACAAATAAATGCTTTATGTGTGGGAAAGAAGGACATAAATTAAATAATTGTCGAGGAAAAATGAAGAGTACTATGGAAGAAAATAATAATGATCCCAAGAATCTATTTACAGTCATTTGCCGTAAATTTAGGGGACCTGGGCATTAACTGAGTGAATTCCCTATTCTATAGGATAACCTCTTGGTCAAGGAAGAACCTATGTGGAAATAAATGGATGGCGAGATGTTTAAAATTATTAGTGCTCTTTGTTGATGGGATTACTTTGTTAGACTTTTCTCTTGTATGTTTAACCCTATAGTTTGTTATATGAAAATTCTATTTGAGGAAGAATTATCTTTTCTTTTTTGGATATAGTTATAAAAGAACCATTTTGGTTTATTTGATCCTTGAATTTGAGGCAATTAAAGGTTATTAATTTTTTTGGAATGAAAATGCATGGTATGAGACAAAATTTGTGGTTAAATTATGTTATGGTTATTTTGAGGAATTTATCTTATTTTGGTAATGTTATGAAATATAGTTTTTGAAAAAGGACAACACGTAGACCGTGTGAAAACCTGTCGCGTTGGATAAAGCTACAAGAATTGAACCCACAGCTAGAGTGGGACTGAGATTTATTGCCTACCACTGGACTACGTGAAGTCCCTGGTTAGTGTAACTAATTATTTTTAGTTAAATGATTTTATTGATTAATAATAAGTTGATTTGGGATCTTATATCTTATCAAATGGATATCCTTAGTATAAGAAAATGATTTGGTGATTACGTGATAAATGTTATTTTGGAAGACATTTGCTCTGTTGGTAACACTATATTCCTATAGAAAATAGAATACTATGGGATTTAATTTCAGGAGTAATGGTGGATTTTTATCTATGTTTTTATTGTGGATTTATAGTGATTTGGGTTATTTATGGAAATGATTAACCTATCATAGAGAACATGTGATTAGGTTAATTACTTCTAATTATGTGATTTTAAGTGTAGTCGATGTTATTTAGAGATAAAATTTAACGTGGAAGACTATGTAATCAAATTCTTCTAGGATTTGGGTTTCAATATTAGTTTGGATTATATTGAAGGATTTTAAGGACAATTGTTAATTGAATGGTATTTATTGAACTTTGGGTATTGTTGGTTTAATTTTATAAATTAAGATTTGTAATTATTTCTCTAAAGGATTACCCTTTTTAGGGATCATATGAACTTGTACTAACCATTTTGGTTTTGGTTAATCTCTAAAGAAAAGGGAAATATATAGTTTATCCTTTTCAGATCATGTGATTCTCTAGAAGTTCATTCTAGCACTTCAGGTGTGACCAAGTCAACTTGAATACACATCGTTTGGAAACAAATGATGAGTTAGTAGTATAAATTTTTTAAAGGATGAAACTATTCTTAAAAATTAAGTATATATCTTTATGTTCTTATTCAATATCATAAATAAATTCCTTAACATTATGTAATGGGACTTAAAACAAAAAAACGTTATCTGTTTACTTTTCGTATTGGGAAACTAATGACCGTTTACCCCATCACAAGTTTGTGATTTTCTTGTTGTTAATTTTCTCCTGATCATGTTTTCTATCACTCTCCATCAGAACTTGATACTTAGTTCAACGTTCATATCCATGCTTTCCTACATGGAATCCTAGTATGGGATATCTCGGGTGACCTTTGTACATCTCTTTCATTATTTGAAATGATAGTTTTATTGACTCTATTTCCTATGTGGGGCTTTTAGGGAAGTTACTAAGCCCAATTTTAAAATTATGAGGATGAAATTTCAAAAAGGGGGGAAGAATGTAACACCTTAAGATTTCATAGTAAGTTATTTTCTTTAAAGTAATTCAATAGCTTGCGCTACATGCAACACCGAGTTCGAGTGCACCACGACTTACCAAGGTAGCCGTTCAAAAAGTAGTTTTGAATAGTATTATCTGAAGTTGTAATTTTATGTACTCCATATAATTTTAGAATCCATATTATGTGTTTCTTAGACACAATATAAGAACCAATTAATTTTTTTCAGATAAAAGAAGTATTTTTCAAAAAACACAATTTTACCACCTTTTAATGGAGAACCATTTTTAAAACCAATATTTGACAATTTTATATATTCAATTTAATGAAATTAAATTCTACTTTAGAATCAGGACATAAAAATATATTTTGGATAAATTTTTGGTACTTTTCTGATAACATTCATATTTTGATGAATAGTGAAAATAATAAATTTTAATTGAAAACAACTTTTTTAATCGAAATAATTTATAGTGTTAAGTTATGCCTTTGAATGGTTTAGAAGTATACTCAAATTATATATTTATCATTTAATACAATTTGGGTCATTATAAGTAATTTCACATCTAAATTTCACATAAACACATGTTAATCTTTTAATAGTTTTTACTTCCTAAAAACCCACTTTTTGGTTTTGACAATGGGAATTAATTTAAAATTAATTAATGCTACTTCTATGCTTTGAATTTGGTAAAATAGAATTCATATTTTAATTTGGAATGTCAAAACAAGCTTAGGGTGAATTTTTGGTATTTTTTGAAAACTTTCTACTTTTGATGAATAGTGAAAAACACCGCGTTATTGTTTAAAGACCAACTTTTTATCTAAATAAATATTTATTTTATTTATTTAATTTATTATAGATACATAATACCTATATTAGTTCAATTTTATTCATTGGAGACATTTTTATATTAAAATTAGATGTATAAAATTTTATTGAAGTTTTTACCATTTTTACCCACCTTCTAGGAGAATTTGCAAATTTGCAGAAAACTTAATTTTACCGCTTCTGTGAGTTGAATTTAAAAAATCTGAGAGACACAGTTGAAATCAGTAAGTAAAATGTGGTTCAATAAGATGAAAATATTTTTTTTGTGAATTGTAACTTTTTACTTTTATTTACCACGATTAAAAGTAAATAGGGGAATTAAGGGTAAAAAAGATATAATAATTACCATAACACATTTTCTAATTCTATTGAATAAGTGTAATTAGACCAGAAACTACCTTAGGAATAAAACATCACCCCCTTTGGTCTACTTGGATTAGATTAGGACATTTATTATTGTTTTATTTAAAGAAGATTTAAAAGAGTTAAATTCAAAGTTTAAAAACTAAACCATTATTAATATAGGGATATACATAATATATATTCGACTATAAATATTCATTAGAAAGATAAAAATATTTCCTACATAATGGTATTTTATTTATAATTTTTATGCATTAAATAATTTAATTTATTTATGACACAATGATGATGCAATAATTACCTTATTAATGAAATATTAAAATTATTGATATTATAAATATAAAAATAAATGCAAAGAGAGACATATGATGAATTATAATAATTTTATAGGTTAATATTACATTTTAGGGTTTATTAAATTAATTTTATTCGAAGTGATAAAATTTTTATGGCTTTCAAATAAATCAAATACTAAATAGTGTCAAAATTGACATAATTAAGTTTTTAAAACAAATACTATATTATTAATTGATATAATATTTATAAAAATCTAATATTCAGAAAAAGAACTTATATAAGGTTATATATATTAATAATTAACCACTTGGGGTTCTCTATACTTGTTATTGTAAGTTTATTAACCATATAATATATAAATACAAAGAGACATGGTAAATGTCGAACTATTTAACTAAAAGTTAAATCTAAACGATAAGTATAATATGGTGACCTAAACCTATCTAAAACCTATTGGTTGAGAGGTTCCCAACCCATCACCACATTATTCTTGAAATAAATCATTTTAGAGCCATTAGAAATCGAAAATGACTTTATTATAAAATAATATATCAAGATTTTCCTAAAGTGACCCTCACCTCTCTTATAAAAGGGTACATCTCCTTTTCTTAATTTCACACCTCCAAAGACATTTTTCTCAGCCAACCCACGCACAAATATACTCTCAACTATCCTAACTTCAACCTAGAGTCATTACCTTGATCAGAAATCCAACCTAAGGAGCCCTTTTGTTTTACTCAATAGGAAACACCTGAAGAAGAGGTAATAATTTCACCACCCTCTTTCAAGTTCTTTTCTTTTTCCACCTCCTCTTTATTTTTTGTTTCTATAAAAAATAATTAATACATTACGTTATACATACTGTGATGTTATTATAAATTTGGTACAAACTTATTCATTGTTCTATCCATCCTATAAATGACAATGTCACCATACGTGCGTACGTACCACTTACCGTCTCCATGTCGCGGGGTAGTTTATTATTCAAAAACTCCATTATTTGGATGGGTATAATAATGCATATAACTGATTTAATATCAAATATAACATGTTAATGATTATATATATACGATATACCATCCAATTATATATTATTTCACCACCAAAAAAATGATATTGTCGCTCGTGCGTACGTACGGCTTACCGTCTCCACGACGCGATGAGATGTCATTCCACATCATAACCATTCTAGAATAATTTTCATTTGATGATTAAAAATAATTTTTAAAGACTTGATATCATTCTGAATATGAATCAAATACATCCTATCCATAACAAACATGACATACGTAACAAAACATATAATGGAAAACGAATCAGTTAACACCCGAAACAATGATTCTACTAAAATATTATTAACAAAGCAATATTAGAAGATCATATATGATATAATATTTCTGTATGTGTATATTTTATAATTTAATAACAATTATTTAACTGTTATATAAGAGGTTAATTTACCCTCGACTAAGGAAAAGTACAAGGTAAGGGGTTTTCATCAAACTTCGTATTCTCGTGAGATTCATGCTACATTGCCACTATTGCCTTTTTTGTGGTGTATGTACTGCTGTAGATGCCGAAAAGTCCATAATTACTGAAGGAAGTTTCGAAATGACAATGAGAAGTCATATTTGGACCCGGAGGCTTGATCCGGAGGGCCCATAATTATTGCGCGGAAAAAAGGGGCATGCGCGCGGAAAAGTAGGGCCGCGTGAAAAGGGTCCGAGATTCGTGAAGGGTCCCTGGCGCAGGCACGAAATACTTTCACACACACATCTCGCGTGGTTAACATTCCGTGACGCCATCTCTAGCAAGCAAGTTTTGCGCGCCACCCTAAATTCAACGCCATTGGATGCCTATAAATAAAAGGATATCCCTTCCGTTTCGGGGTTGAGGAATTCGAACCGTCTCTCGTGTGCGAAATCAGACTTTCGCACGCGCAAGATAGCCTTCAGGTACTGATCCTTTTCATGCCACTTCGCCCCAGGATCCACCTTTGGGCGCAATCCCACTAGCTTAAAAATAATTCCAAACCCTTCAGGGTTCCTCCCTTGCACACAATTCCTTCTGTTGTGCGCAAAACGGTCCAATTGCGCGCAATCCATTTCGCTGGGTGCGGCCTTACCTTTGGTTGCGGCCTTTGCCACTCACGCACAATTCATATCCCTTGTGTGCGATCCTACTAGCAGCGTGCAAGCCCTATTCCCCGATTATGCGCCATACTGGTGTTTTGCGCGCCAACCATTTCTTTGCGCGCAACCCCCGAGACCCCTCACCTTGATGCTCCCCGGGTGCCTCCTTGCGTAGGTACCCGATGTCCTCCTTCTGGATGCCCCGAGCACACACACCAGGCATACACACCATGCGTTGTTTTCCCGTACGACCTTACATGCTCGTATGAAGTAACCTCAAGGTCCCTTGGGAGGTTTTTCCCATTATGTTTCTTTGCCTCATGTTTCTTTGCATAGGAACGCTAATGGCTATTGCTTCTTCGCATAGCCACACTAATGTGGACCCCTCGATGGTTCGCTCTGTGACCCCCCATCAAGACGACATTGCTGGTACCTTCCCTCCCACAAGGATTAAAGGGTACCGGTCATGTAAGTCTTAGGGGTGCGGAGTAAACCCACCTCGTCTGAGCTGAAAGACGTTAAACTTCCAAGCACCCTCGTCCTCAACACACGACGTTAAACTGTGACATGGCCCCCACGCATCCTATGCAGGATTCCTTGGCTCGGGCATTATTTACGACCACTAGTCTCCACGAGAATGTGACCACCCCTCACAGGGGATGATATCCTCCTTGTTGGGGTGGCCTTTGTCCGTTGGGGAAGGGAATCCATCTTGGAATAAGCCCCTAGCCTTTCTTGCGGGAGGTAGCACCCATGCACCCCCATACTTCCCCGGTGCCAAGGACTAAGGGGGAGATGGACATAGGGGTCTTCTGTTACCCTCTACTCTCCCTTTGGGCTTTGTCACCGTTAGGCCTCCATCCTGGAGTATGTCCCAGCACCATGGGCTGCCCAACGCGTAAGCCCCTATTCACTTCCCACAGACACACCCTTCACAACGTGATCATTAGGTCAATGAAACCTCTTGTTTCTCACACCAAGAATGACTCCCGTGGGCTTAGAGTTAGCACCGACCATGACACACCCTGGGCCGCCTCAGAGTGTAAGCCCCAAACGCCCCCATCCCGCATGGTGTTAAACTGCATCTCGTCCCGCATGACGTTAAACTGTACACCCAAACTACGTGGACTTTGATTCCCCGCCACGAGGATACATAGGAAGCCTCCCTGAGGTTCAAGCCCAATACCCATTGAACCCTCGGTCCATCTTCACGTCGGTTCGCTGGCACCACCTGAACTACGTGGACTTTGATTCTCTGCCACAGGGATACGTAGAAAGCCTCCACAAGGTTCAATCCCACCACCCGGTCGTTCCGACCTCTTCACATCGGTTCACCAACCATTATGGGCTGCCTCAGAGTGTAAGCCCCATCCATCCATCATTGTGGGCCGCCTCCGAGTGTAAGCCCCTTCTATCTATCATTATGGGCTGCCTCAGAGTGTAAGCCCCATCAATCCATCATTCTAGGCTGCCTCAGAATGTAAGCCCCATCCATCCACCATTGTGGGCCGTCTCAAAGTGTAAGCCCCATCCATCCATCATTGTGGGCCACCTCAGCGTGTAAGCCCCATCCATAAACCATTATGGGCTGCCTCAGAGTGTTAGCCCCATCCATCCACCATTGTGGGCTGCCTCAGAGTGTAAGCCCCATCTAACCATCATTCTGGGCCGACTCAGAGTGTAACCCCCATCCATCCATCATTATGGGCCGCCTTAGAGTGTCAGACCCATCCATCCATCATTATGGGCCACCTCAGAGTGTAAGCCCCATCCATCCATCATTGTGGGCCACCTCAGAGTGTAAGCCCCATCCATCCATCATTATGGGCCGCCTTAGAGGGTAAGCCCCATCCATCCACCGTTGTGGGCTACCTCAGAGCGTAAGCCCCATACATCCACCATTGTGGGACGCCTCAGAGTGTAAGCCCCATCCATCCACCATTGTGGGCTGCCTTAGAGTGTAAGCCCCATCCATCCATCATTGTGGGCCACCTCAGAGTGTAAGCCCCATTCCATCCCAAACTACATGGACTTTGATTCCCTGCCACGAGGATACATAGGAAGCCTCCCCAAGGTTCAAGCCCAATACCCATTGGACCCCCAATCCATCTTCACGTCGGTTCACGCGCACCACCCGAACTACATGGACTTTGTTTCCCTGCCACAGGGATACGTATGAAGCCTCCACAAGGTTCAAGCCCACCACCCAGTCATTCCAACCTCATCATGTCGGTTCACCAACCATTGTGGGCCGCCTGAGAGTGTAAGCCCCATCCATCCATCATTGTGGGCCGCCTGAGAGTGTAAGCCCCATCCATCCATCATTGTGGGCCGCCTCAGAGTGTAAGCCCCATCGATCCACCATTGTGGGCCGCCTCAGAGTGTAAGCCCCATCCATCCAGCATTGTGGGCCGCCTCAGAGTGCAAGCCCCATACATCCACCATTGTGGGCCGCCTCAGAGTGTAAGCCAAATCCATCCATCATTGTGGGCCACCTCAGAGTGTAAGCCCCATACAACCACCATTATGGGCCACCTTAGAGTGTAATCCCCATCCATCCATCACTGTGGGCCACCTCAAAGTGTAAGCCCCATCCATCCATCATTATGGGACTCCTCAGAGTGTAAGCCCCATCCATCCAGCATTGTGGGCCGCCTCAGAGTGTAAGCCACATCTATCCACCATTGTGGGCCGCGTTAGAGTGTAAGCCCCATCCATCCATCATTGTGGGCCGCCTCAGAGTGTAAACCCCATCCATTCACCATTGTGGGGCGCCTCAGAGTGTAAGCCCCATCCATCCACCATTGTGGGCCGCCTCAGAGTGTAAGCCCCATCCATCCATAATTGTGGACCACCTAAGAGTGTAAGAACCATTCCATACCGAACTATGTGGACTTTGATTCCCTCCCACGTGGATACGTAGGAAGCCTCCACGAGGTTCATGCCCCCTTCACTTCATCACCCATCATGATTCTTACCCGAGCCGCCACATCTCGGTGGGATCATGCCACCTCATTACACTCCACATCATTCAGGAATCCACCCACGTGTCGGCCCCAGTATTGGCATTCCCTCTAGGGGGTTCTTTTATCTGATCCACTCTCAGTGTTCCGATTAGTCCGATCTATCTCCGCTGGATGTTAAACTCACGACATACCCTGTGTTAAACATGGGAGGCTGAAGAAAACCTCAAATGCATGCCTATGGAATACAATTCCCCGCTTTCGATGTAGGATGCCTTGGGCTTCCGTGCCCTCGATAAGCCCAATAATAAGGGACAGAAGACAGACATGAAAATCCCCCGACGTCAAGACATGCCAATGATGCCTCAACGTTACCACTCCCCTAATCGAAGTTTGCTACCCCGACCAGACCCCTTGGAGTGTATCGATGGAAGCATCGTAATTAACTGGTGTCCATGAAGATAAGGCACCGAGAAGAGTTTCACGAACACATATTAAATCTATGAGGGAGACCCGGACTAAGTGATGAGTTCCGAGGAGGAATCCACGGAAGGAGGAACCAACATCCCATCATCCCGTTTTGATCAAGGAGCAGACGTCCCTGAATAAGGAGCGAATGTCGCCCACCTTCAAAAAGAAGGAATTCGGGGAAACAATCCGCGTGTCCTCCGCGTGACGGATGCGCACACACGCACGCGCCCCGACGAAAGTGTTGGAAACAGAAAATGGTGAACCTGATGTGAATCTATTCTCTTGAATACAGAGATTGGTAGCGTTTGGGGCGTCAGAAGATTGGCATGTCACCAGGTCTGGGCACCCAGCAATAAGACGTGAAACCTGCCAGGGGTTGGGGCAGTCAGGACGTTGAGCACTCTATTCTACGATGTTGTCATCATGGATCCCTCTTACCGACCATGGAAGATAGAATGGTCTTGGGCTACTGGTTTTTGATTGATTTTCCTATTAGTGTTAATGGATTCATCTCCTTGCTTTCAGGAATCAGATCGCTGCATCCGGGGATCGATTGCCACCTGCCCACCGGCACAGGGGTAGAGGCAGTACCAACGCGGCCACCTCGCGTGGTTCCACCTATTCCACAGCTGCTCTGACCTCCATGACTGCTGGGTGCTGACACCCCCTCTCCCCATCAGAGATTACCCAACAAAGGGTGATCAAAGAACTTGTGCGTAGGTACAAGGAGGAGAGGGTCATCCCTACCAGGGACATGGGCCGTTTGGACCTCGAGGCAGCTGCGCCTCACCTTCAACGCCACCCCTAAGGGCCACGCAGGGAGCTGATGCTCCCTACTCCGACATTCAACCATTTTGAGAGCTTATACCTGGAACACCTTGACACCTCCATCCCATATGCCGACGTGGTAGGGGATGTCTGGGTTGGCCCAATCGGAGACCCGCTTCAAGGGTTCACGACAAGGGCCCCCACCGGGCCACATCGGCGCCACCGCCCGAGTCCCTAAGCTGAGGAGCAGGAAATTCGTGTGCCCGCACCACCAACTCCAACCCATTTGACCCGAAGCCAGCGTTGGGCATGAGCGGAAGAGGATGCTCGCCCCAGGGCATCAACGTCAGCAACCACTATGGCCCGAGCCACTGCTGACTCCTATCATCAAACCCCCGCAAATGTTGAGCAAGGGTAGTTATATGACCGATCCTGATCGAGGCCCCAACCGCCCCACGGGAAAGTTTGGTCGACTCTCCCGGTCGCTGGCACAGGCAATGGTCGCTGCAGACCAATTCGTGGTAGTGCCATCCAGCGTGAAGGCCTACTCCGTGCAACCATTCTGGAAGGTGTGGGTCCTCCCTACTTCTGACATCAGCCTGGAGGCCTGCCTGGCACCACCCTCACTGTAGTTAAGGGGCTTCCCTGTGACAGCAACACTCCGGGTGGGGTTCTCTCCAACGCTCACTACACTGGGTACGAGGTCACTTTCCCTACCGCAGACCATGAGTATGGAGCCGTTGTATATCCGATCACTCACCCACATGGAGGTCCTCCCCGTGTCCCTTTTGACATTTTCTCTGGTGCTCCCCTTACCCCGACCTTCAGTCCTCTCCACCCTAGCACCAGTGCGGCCAGAGGACTCCATGACGGAAATCAGCCCTGACCCGAGGAGCCACCTAGTGGCAGGAAGGCGGTACGTCATTGCCGTAAGAGAAATTCTAGGGAAGGTCGAACAGAAATTAGACCAGTCCATTTCTCAGACTCTGAGGCGGAGTACGACTCGACGATGGAGCCCTCTCCTAATTACTCTGAGTCAAGGGCTGGGATTGGGACGCTGTGCGTCAGCCTCGTACTCCCCGAATTCGATATCCATATGATCCCTACCTCCCTCCGAAGGTATATCCATGAGGACAAGGACTTGGCGTACCCCTAGGGATCGAACTTGCAGTCACCATCGACCTCTCTAGAAGCACCTTCCACCTCGTTAGAGACGGTGGAGAGCTTTTTTTGGGGGTCGATGGGGGAAGATCCACGACATAGCACACCCCCAGCAAGCACCGACACTGTGACACGAGACCCGTTTGCCATTCCATTCTATCGTGATGTGGAAGCCAGGTCACTACAACCCTTGGAGGATGACCTAGGATTCCGCGGCCAATCGGCCTGCTCTCCGTATTCTCCACTGGCCAGCCCACCGGCCCAGCGGCCTGCCTCGGCACCACTGCCAGTTCCCCAACCACTCCCAGTTGATGATCAGGGCCATTAAGGACCGGATCCTGAACCTGAGTCATAGATATTCTAGACTATACTTGCAGCAGGCCACTTCCCCGAGATGTTTTGGCCGGTCGTAGGGTCGGGTTTTGATACACTAGAATCGCACACCCCGAGAGAGTTTGAATGTTTCTGCCAGACCCTCCGGGAGACTCACTTCCATATTCTCCACCAGCAAGTGCCTTATCTCAGGATCCAAGCACACCTCGAGGATATTGTCGAGCAATGTCGTCGGGTCGACCTGGCCACGCTCCCCGCGGTCTGGCACCCTGAGTCACTTGGCCACCACAGGGCCCTCCAACAACAATGCGTTTAGAGTTTTCATGTACTCCAAAAAGTTGTCGAGGAGGCCACCCCCACACACACGTCTGTGGATGGGGGATGTACGCTGCCCTTCTCTTCAGTGTGATTCGCCGATAGCCTGACTCACTGGGTGGCTCTAAGGACATGCCCTCGAGAGCAGTGGCGGTCAACATGGTTGATCTCTCAAGAGAGGGGAACGGTCTGGAACTTCTTGATGGGGACTTAACCCTTGAGGAAAAGCCGCCACTGGACCCATCATGGAAGATTACTTGTCAGCAGAGTAACCTCCAAGGTCTCCCCACACCCACTGAGGCATTAATACTGAGCCGGAATATTGACAAGGGTAAAGAGCACGTTGGGGTTGTCAAGCTCTCCGACCCGTCTGCCTCAGTGCAGAAGGCAGAGGATGATCCTGAGAAGGCCACGTTGTGCCAACAACTTGCTGAACAGAAGAGGTTGGTTGATGAGCTTCTGGTTGAACTCATTGTAGAGCGGCGACCCGACTATGGTGATCCTAGGCTAGGGCAGTAGGGGCAGGAACAACTACCCCTCGGCGAGATTCTCCCAGGAAACCTCTAACATGCCGTGTTTGCTGATAGAGGAGAGGAAAAAGCTCATTGAATGAGGGCATGATATGTTTTTACAACCCCTCCTCAGCGGCGTGACCACCCAAGAGACCCCGATCGGGTTCCTCCCGCCGCCCCAAGGGTCACTCCACCAGCCGCTCCACGAGCTGCTGATCTTGTCTATTGAATGGAAGAGCTCGACAATGTGCTTGTGTTTAGGGATCCCCGTCAGGACATGAACCCACGTCCAGACAATCCGATGGAAGCACTCATCACCCGGTTAGAGGCTTTGGAAACTTGGTAGGTGGTGATCCCACCAGATGGCAAGTCGTACCCAGCATGGGTGGATGATATGCCAGCACCTCCTGGATTTGGGAACCCCAATTTCTCCCCCTTTAATGGGACAGGAGACCCGCCACAGCACCTGGCCCACTTATACTCAAGGTGTGGGCCTATGATAGGGACTCCAGTGCAGCAGGAGGCCGCCAATCTCCATTTCTTTGTTTAGAAATTGGAGGGGACGATGTTCGTCTGGTACAACCAGCTCCCTGTTCGTGACTAGCTGGGAGGACCTTCGAAGGCAATTCCTCTACCGGTTCAGTTCTAGAACCCGGAAGACGAACATCGCCGAACTCTTTAGGTGCAAGCAAAGTCCTGATGAGCGAGTCGCATACTTCATCGCTCGGTGGAAGCGGTCACATAATCCCTTGACATGAAACTAACTTAGGAGAAATTACTGACAATGGGTGTAGGGAACATCAAGGAAGAGCTAATTCCTTATTTGATCACTCAGAATTACCCCATAGGGTTCCTGGACTTCTCAGACAAGGCCCCACGCCTTGAAGAAGCACTGCAACAGGCTAGTCAGGCACGCCCGCTGCCTCCTGTAATCCCAGCAAGGAGAGCTTCCAGAGCTGAGCCCGCTGTTTTGGCCCAGATAGATGCCCCCAGACAGCTAGAATTGCTACCAGTGGAGCTAGCTCTGTAGCCCCATAGGGGTCCTCCCCCACAATCACAGCTTCCATCCCAGCATCGACTACCTCAAAATTGAAGAGCGCCTCTACGAAATGTGCGCCACCGCCTACGCGAGATAATCAAGTTCCGCCTCCTCGGCATGATCCTCCAGCCCCCTATCAGATTCAGCCTCCTAGAGCCCCCTTCCGGATAGAAGGAATCAGACCTACTCATTTGATGAGGATCAGGTCCCTGGTTACTTCTGCAGTGCCTTGGACCGGAGAATCGTGCGTCTGCTTTAGTGTCAAAAGCTAGAATAGGCACATCTCACTGATCCCCCCAACTACTGCCCTTATCACCAGATCCTAGGGAACACCATCAAGAGATGCTATGTGTTCAAGGAATGGCTCCAAGACCACATTGAAAAAAGTATAGTCAGGTTGGGCCCAACCCCGGCACAATTGGTAGGTGTTTTTGTGAGATCAGATTGCAGTAGCGGCGACGAAGGTGAATGGAATCAGATTGCCGACCATGGGTCCTAGAAGTATAACGACTGGATGGCCCACAAGGTGGTCTCCCATGCCCATGACATCATCTGTTCACACCTGAATCAACCAGAGCCCTTAGAATCAGCGGTTACTACTTCGACATCATCGTCTCAGCCAACCTTTTCCCAGAAGTGCAAGCGGCAGCAGCACAAGAAGAAACAACGTGCCCTGGAAATGCTGTCGTCATCCCACATTCTCAGTGACTTCATTCCCTCTGAGATGGGGATCCCTCCCAGAATCCACCCAGTAGTGGATGAATCCTAAAGTGACAGTCTGAGGTACGCTTCAGTTAACACTGTAGAGTTGGTAAATCCCTATTTGACTCCCAACGATGGGGAATTCCAGGTAGACCTTCCCAATGTCCCCAGCCGTCGCCAACGTCTTCAGAGACGCGGTTACATGGATCTCTGAGGCACGACAGTTGGCACCTCTATCCAGGCTATGCACACTGCTGAGACCAGACATCAGGCCCAGTGCAGAGCTCAGCACATGCGACCCCTTCATCTGGTGTTGACAGGTCACCTCCACCACCGTTTGTGTTACTGGATCAGGCGAAACCACATCAGCCATGCCGCGACGTTCTTTGCCTTGCCACCAGCCGACCCCAGCCTTTCGGTCCTCATCCGAAAGCCACTCTCTGGGCTTCGACTAGTGAACATCGAGATATGCCTAGTAACAGTCTGCCGCTGGTCCAGCCGGCAGGGCCCTCCATGCTTCCAGTCATAGAGCGACTTCCTGCAAGAAGAGGTTCTCACCTGGCACAAAAGTACGATGTTATTAAGAACCTTTCCGATATCCCAACAGGGCTTTCCATTCTTGAATCCATTCTTCTATCACCATATATGCATGAGGCACTCACCGAGGCTTTAAGAAGTCCCCTCCAGTTTGAGACAAAGATAGAAGCTGCAGATGGTTTTCAAACTGAAGTGTTTGAGGATGCCGAATGTCAGGCCATCATTTCCTTATCCAGGGAGGAAGAGGTCTCCCCCATACAGGGGCATATCCGCCCACTGTATATCACAGACCAGTTCAATGTTGTGGAAATCCGTCACTGCCTCATTGATACCGGCTCTGGGATCAACCTTATCCCGACACAGACACTACAGAATCTAGGGTTATCAGAGGATAACCTGAATCCCTTTGATTTAAGAATCTTGGAATATAACAGGACAGAGCAGACTCGAGTTGGAAAGATCCACTTGAAGACTCAGTTCAGCGGCCTGGTTGCCAGCACCGAGTTCATGGTTGTCTCCCAGAACACCGCGTACAATGCATTGATGGGTAGACCGTGGCTTCACCTTCACGTGGCGGTCCCCTAATTGTATCACCAGTTCCTCAAATACACCCTCAATGGTCGAGTGGGCATCTTCAATGGTGACGCGTCTCCTTTCGCCTCTTGTGAAGCCCGCTACTTGGATGCTGACTATTATAAGAGCAAGGATAAACAAGTCTAGGCAAGTGAAGTTGAGCCTGTCAACGCTACGACCAACCCTTTGGCAGGTTTGAATTACGCTTGCGTCTTCCCAATCCATCAGTTGGAATCCACCACCCCTGACATGGGGCAACGTTTCGTTATTTCCGACATAAGAAGGAACCATCCGCCCAACTCCCAATAGTGTCGTAGGATCACTTCGTACTCTTATACGAATTAGGCCTCAGTGATCTCGGAGCCTCCCACTCCCATTAGGTATCGGGACGTCCAACTCATGGAAACGGCAGTACGTCAAACTCTTCTACTTCACTGGGCTAGAATACTTCGACTATGGCCGACGCGCCACCACTGCTTTGATATCGTCAAGCATGGCCCTCTGGGATGGAGACCGGATGGGATCGGGTCGACAACCTTTGTTGCTATGGTCTCGGCGGCGTCAGAGGTCCCCGATGCAATAACCACTACCACACAAGTTGGTATCAGCCTCCCATCAAGACCTGGTAGCTCAGAAGCAGGTTCGCCATGGAAATCCTTCCATAAGTGTAGAAGAGGACATGGAAGACGCGCCCCTTGATCTTGAGGAAGGCGTCTCCACCACGATTGACGAATTGGTACAGGTGAACCTCAGTAGCGAGGCGGACCCGAGACCCATATTGGTCAGTGCCGCCATGCCCCCCGAGGAGCAGTAGTGGTACGTGGACTTCCTCAAATAACAATGTGGCATGTTTTCCTAGAGTAACAATGAGATTCCAGGATTGGATCCTCAGGAAGACGTTCATCGTCTCAGTCTTCCGACAAGTCATAGAGGATTCAAGCAGCCTCTTAAAATGATGCACCCTTCTCATGAATCAATGTTCGAGGCCAATGTTGATAATATTATCAAATACAACTTTGTTAAGGAAGTCCAGTATCCCAAGTGGCTAGCCAACATTGTGCCAGTCAAGAAGAAGAATGGACAAATTAGGGTATGTATTGACTTCTGCGACCTCAATCGTCAATGTACGAAGGATGATTTTCCCCTTCTAGTGACAGAGTTGTTTATTGACGCCACATCCAAGTTCCAAGCCCTCTATTTCATGGATGGGTACTCTGGGTATAACCAGATCCGGATGGCCCCTGAGGATGAAGAATCCACAGCTTTCAGGGCACCCCAAGGTACTTTCTGTTACCAGGTTATTCCCTTCAGCCTGAAGAATGAGGGTGCCACCTATCAGCGGGCCATGCATCACATATTCAATCTAATTCTGGGAACATTGGTGGAATTATATGTGGATGATCTGGTGGTTAAATCTCGCCAGTGCTAGGACCATCTCAAGGACTTTAAGAAAGTGTTCGGATTCCTTCGTTCCCGCCACCAGAAGATGAACCCTTTGAAGTGTGCTTTCAGGGTCACCTCTGCCAAGTTCCTTGGATTTGTTGTCAGGTACCGAGGCATTGAGATAGACCCAAAAAAGATCAAGTCCATCATCCAGATGTCTCCCCCGAGCAATATTCAGGAGCTTCGAGGTTTCCAAGGCCACTTAGCCTACAAATGCGGATTCATTGCGAATCTGGCTGGAAAGTGTAAGATTTTTTCCCAGATTATGAAGAAAGGAACCACCTATGAATGGGACGAGGAGTGGCAGACCGCCTTTGAGGAAATAAAGCAGTATCTACTCCAACCTCTGGTCTTGATGCCACCTGTCTCCGGGAAGCCGCTGGTCCTTTATATGATCACCCTAGAACAATCCCTCGGTGCACTTCTTGCCCAGAAGAACAATGAGGGAATAAAGAACAGCCACTACTACCTCAGCCTCATGCTCCTTGATACGAAAATTAGATATTCTCCCATTGAAAAGAGCTTCCTGGCACTCATATTTTCCATAAAAAAATTGCGGCACTACTTGCATCACGATGAGGTACAACTGGTCTCTCGGGTAGACCCGTTTAAGTACATCCTGAACCGACCTATGTTGACTGGCTGACTGGCACGGTGGGCGGTAATCCTCTAGTAGTTTGACATCAGGTTTGTGCCTCAGAAGGCTCTCAAAGGACATGCATTGGAAGACTTTCTAGCTTCCCATCCAACCTCCGAGTATCAATCCCTAGACTGAGACTTTCCTGATGAGGCAATCCTCTCAGTTGATCATGCCATCCCATGTTGGAAAATGTACTTTGATGGTGCCTCCCGGAGCCCCACCGGGATGAGACTCAATGACCCTAAGCTAAATAGAGTAGGCCTAAGTGTCGTCTTCATTACTCCAGCGCAAGACATCCTACCATATTCATTTCTGGTGTCAGAAGGTTGCACCAACAATGAGGCAGAGTATCATGCCCTCATTACTGGCCTCGAGCTGGCCCTTGAGGTCGACGTTCCCAATATTCATGTAAAAGGGGACTCCGATTTGATCATAAAGTAGGTCAATGGTGACTTTGTCATCAGGAAACCAGAGCTCGCGTCATTGTTATAGCATACTCTCCGGCTAATGGATCCACTCCCTTCTCGGCCAGAGGTTACTTATGTTCCTTAGTCGCAAAATAGTCGGGAAGATGCTCTGGCCAGTTTGGTTGCATCACTCACAGAGCCTAAATAGGATGAGTTAATTATCCATGTGGCCCACCAGAGAGTCATATCTCCTATTACCCCAGATGACGATGATGGTCCGCGGGTAAGCCATCTCACCACCGGAGCCTCTACGTCAGAACCCTCGAGTCCCCCAGGTGCAGTGATCGAGATGATTCCTGATTGGAGGATACCCTTGGTTGAATACCTCCAACATGGTAATCTTCCATTAGACCGGGTAGAGCGCGAGTGAATCCGACGTCATGCATTACAGTTTACTCTTCAGAGTGGTCCTGACATCAGGTAGATTCTTCATAAATGTGGGTTTGATGGTATTCTCCTCCATTGTATTCAGGTAGTTGAGATCCCATAAGTCGTGCTAGAGGTCCACGCTGGTTCCTGCGGCACTCACCAGGCTGGGCCGAAACTATCTCACCAAATTCGGAGGTTAGGGTATTTTTGTCCCTCCATGATCCATGACTGCATTGAGTTCACCAAGAGGTTCCATGCATGCCAAGTTCATTTTAACTTTGTGCATTGGCCACCAGAGCCTCTCCACACTACCAAGTATTCTTGGCCCTTTGCAGTCTGGGGGTTGGATGTCGTAGGACCTTACCCACTGGCAACAGCTCGCCAATGCCGGTTCATTCTGACCGATACAGATTTCTTTTCAAAGTGGGCAGAGGCAATTCCACTCAAGGAAGTCAATGCCCATTCTATCACCAACTTCATGGGTTCTAATATCATATATCTATTTGGAGTAACTCACGCTATCCTCACTGATAATGACACCAACTTCCGAGTAGTCGAGCTAAAGAAATGATACGCCAAGTACAAAATTCTCTCTAACCATACCTCCCACTATCATGAACAAGAAAATGGAAAGATCGAGGAGTTTAACAAAATCCTCTCTAACATTCTGAAAAATATGGTTGGTCAGAACAATAAGAGTTGACCGGATAAGCTCCCCAAATCCCTCTGGGCTTATCGAACGACGACTCATAATTCCACCCAGGTGACCCCGTATTCCCTGGTGTACAAAACTGAGGCCATCCTACCCATTGAGATTCAGTTTCCCTCATTGCACACAGCAGTCTAAAACCATCAAGCACTGGATAGTGTTGCCGAAATCTGTCTAGCTGAATTGGTAGAACTGGACGAGAATATAATTCGTGCTTTTCACAACCTAGAAAGGCATCAGAGTAGGATGGATATAGCTTTCAACAAGAAGGTTCGCCTATGCTTCTTCCTGCAAGGTGACCTGGTACTGGCCCTCAGGGCGCCAATAATCCCCGGAAGGAAACCACCCAAGTTGTATCCCAAATGGGAGGGACCTTTCATTGTCCATAAGGTTTATCCCAATGGTGCATACTCCCTGGTGACCATGGATGGTGAGCGTATAACTCCTACCACCAACGCCAGGTTCCTCAAACAGTATTTTTCCTGAACTCTTTGGTGCGACATGACCCTAAACTGTTGGGTCCTCCATGAACTTAAACTGAACTTCGGTCCCGCACAACCTTAAACTACCCTATCGTCCTGCATGACGTTAAACTGTATCCTGTAGAACTACGTGTGGCTTGATTCCCATCTTTAAGGGATACATAGGATCGCATGAACACTTAATATTTCAGGTCTATCCCCATCTTTTTGGGATCTATCTGTTATCTGGGCCCCTTGGCCTACCCTTTCCCTAGGGAGAGGAATATATGGTGTGGTACGGGGCTACACCCTCATTCGCGTTGGGCCTATCTGGACAACGCCATTTATTTCCTCCGGAGAGTCCCGCGTCCACCGTTATATACCCTTTTTCTTCAAATCGGCCCCTCTCAAGTTGCATCGCCCCTTTTGACCCCATTACATCGGTTTTCCGATGTGTTTAAGAGTACTCTGTTCTAGGACCTGGAGTGTCAGATTTAACATGGGTAAGTTTCCATCCACCTGTCAGGCTTTGTGTTTCCCTTCATTTGGGCCCCCGTTATCATGTCACACCCGAATGGACCCACAGAAAATGGCATGGATAGCATGCCTAAGGGCTCTCCTGCTATTATATGCCAACACCCCCGAGGGTTTCAGATGAAAAATTGAGGCATGTCCCATGTTGCGAACATGGTCAACGGTCGACGTTCATTTTTTTGTCCCCATTTCAGGCTAACGCGACGAGATGTTGTGTTGCGAACATGGTCAACAGTACTCCTCGGTCATCATGCCAGCCCTTTCAGGCCTTGAATGTTGGTTACATAATTCACATTGTGCTCCACCCCCATTAAGTTCAGGTGGTATTTCGACACTCCTGGAACTATCCCCCAGTGTGCTTTCACGCGTCAAGGGGACAAGCTGCAATACATCATTCTTTGGGGCTCCCCACGGTCCGAGCTCTATGAACATAAACTATGATCATCATTAGGAGCTCTTGCAGCTCAACCCCCATCCTCATGGGATATGTGGGGTCATACAGACATCATGATTTTGGGTCCAGCTCCGATGGGAGCTAGCTCCTCGTTTCCCTTATCCTCTGGCCCATACCGGCCTCTTGGCTCGAGGCTTTTCTCTCAGGGATTGATCACAGTGATGATGCAGACCTCGTACCCATTAATGTTGGGTACGCTTTATCGCATCATGCACATTCCCTCAGGTCCAATCCATATGACCTTAAACTATGCTGTTTGGTCCTATCACATGACCATAAACTGTGACATTATCATCCTGGCCGCATGATGAAAAACGACACAGAATTGTGGTGACCTCATAATAAGGGACATGTGGGTATCAGTCATTTTCCATACCATTTTTCAACGCCTATATACGGCTTGATTATTGTGGTGATTCCAGGAATTTCCACCCTAGGCTTGTCACTTCACAAATAAAAATCCCATTCACCTTCAAGGACAAACAAGATACATAAAATGACGCTTCTTTTTGGCGTGAGGGCTAGACCCGCACACCTCCTTTCATTCCTGGCATTGGTACCATACCATGCCCCCCATATTATAACTACGTACAGCTTAATCCCCATCCTAATGGGGTACGTAGGAATACCTATGCACTTTGTCACGGGCCCAACTCAACTTTCATGTTCGGTCCCCTCACCTGAGCACTTTCCTCAGGAACACATGGTAATCGGGACTTACGCCCTCATTCACGTCGGGTTTCATAAGCACCTTAACATGCATCTCCTGTGGTCTTTCTATTCCAAGCTCTAAGACCTTAAACCAAGAACCTCTAAAGATCTACGTATGGCTTGATTATCATCCTTATGAGATACGTAGGAACGCCCATACATTTCGTCTCGGGTCCAGCCCCGGGAATCACAAATCTCATCCTTTTTCCTAATGTCGGCTTCTTGGCCTTCCCCCAGGGGAATTGTGCAACTACATCATTTGCCCGGAACAAGTTCAGGATGCCCCATAATGGAATTGGGAAGCAATATTTCCCTCGATAGAGGTCCTGTCTCAGAGTAGGAATGGTCCATGACCAGATTAATGCACCCGCTTAATGTGCTTTCATTGCGGTGGCGTAGTTTCAAGAGTGTTGGATTTTGTTTGAACAAACCACCACTTCACTTTCCATGATTTGCATGCCCCTTTATTTGGATCTTCGTCCTCTTTCATGCTTGAAGGGACCACCTAATAGTATGGATGCTTGACCTATGGTCCACCTGCTATCCTAGACCAACGTTATGGAAGACTGATCAATGATATTTGAGTTAGGCCCCGTGTTGCGAACATGGTCAGTAGTCAGCCCTCATTTATTGTTCTCATTTCAGGCTAATGCAATAAGGATGTTGTGTTTCAAACATGGACAACAGTCGTCTTTAATTGCAACGCCCCTCCCACAGTGTTCTGAATTTGGGGTAACGTGATTCACACTTTTTCATTTCCCTATGTTCGAACTAATTCCAATGCCCCTGGCATTTCCCTGTTCGTGTGCTAGAGAACATTGAGAGGATGATACATCGATCAGGTCTGAGGTCCCCTTCATTTGGATGGGCCTCCCTCTTCTCTTTGGAAATCCGAGTTCAAATTTCGAATGCCCAAAGCTTGGTTGGAGCTCCCACAATAAAAAGAAGTAATAGTGCGGGCCTCCTTTGTTTCTCCCGCCCTACGTGAGCTTAGGGATGGATTGATATTTATTTTGGAATTGTGGATGATCATGTTAAAACAGAGTAAAAAGTTTGTAAAGAAAAGGGGCAAGTAAAATAAATTTTCTCATACATACAAAGAGGAAAGCAAGAAGAAGTAGAGCGAGATAAGTTTATCAGTTCGGCCAAAACAGGGCCCTTAAGGATCATCATTTTGGATTGATCTTTCCAATGCCACTACCTTCTGGCTGGTGGCCTACAAGACTGCCTCTCGTCCCCTGAGGACCCTCTCCTCATCGGCGGTCGCGGGGCGTAGTTCACCGACCCTGGCCTGTGCCCGCGCCTGTTCAGCTTGGAGCTCGGTTATCTGGAGACTTGCTTTTACGAGTTTCTCTTGGGCATCTGCCAACTGAGACCTCAGCTACTCCACAAGTTTAGAGTAGTTTACAATGAATAACACTTGTTCTTTTGCCTTTTACTCAAGGAGTTTCACCTCTTACTCCGCCCGCCAGAGTGCTCGGGTTCTCCCTGACTCCCCCTTGGAACCGGATGATGTCAGCATGCTAGAAATTCACGCGCATCTTCTCAGCCATGTAGTCACAGACCATCAGATGAAGGTGTTGAGCATCTAATCCTCCAGCACACAGGAAGCGCATCCATGTTTGGAGTGATCCCATCCTCTTCAACCATTCAGTCTGAGGCTGATTGAGAAAATGTCAGATGCACTTCCATCCCTTGTGCCACGTCATCTGGCTCTCCTCGGCCGCTTCCAAGTCAGAATCGTAGATTTCTTCGGGGTCAGCGGACTGATAGATAGGTAAGACAACCAACAGAGCAGCAGCAGGGCCCTCATCAGGGATTTCTTCCAAGGGAGCAGGCTCATCAGCACCGGGGTGACCTTCTTCTATCCCCTCGATCCTTGTGGCACCCTTGTCAACCTTCGGCCCTGCCCCGACAGAAGCACCACCAATGTCTGCCTCTCCCTGTTCACCAGTAGCTGGAGCCAACTCAGCTTGGGAGGCATGTTCTGGGTGGGGTAGTGTGCTTATCATCAACACACCCGTGGATGGTCCGGGCTCAGCTGCCCGACGGGCCCCCAATGCCGCGATCACTGCACAGATAGGAAGCACCCTAGTAAGTTGAGTTTCTCAACATTGATTATCGGCATCAAAGAAAGGGACTTAAAGGAATCCAAGGTGTCTGCCTCTGGTGCTCTGGCCGTTGTAAGAGCTGTCGTGACAGGAGATCCCTCAGCACTCGTCTTCTCAATAATGGGCGTCGGTGCCCCGCCTGTCCCTATTGATGCTTCATACCCTCCTTCAACTGGAGAATCTTGATCAGTGCCAATGTTCTCTTGAGTAAGATAACGAAGATGGGATATGGGTTGCAAAGGGAAGAGAGTACAAGGATGGATGAGGGTTGAAGCATACCTGTAGTATCTTGGTTATGTCTATGTAAGAGACGACAATCTTGCCGCTCTCCCGGAGACTCCCTTGGTAGGGATCCCCCTACGACCCCTCACCTTCGGGTTCTCCTTCACCTTCTTCTTCATCTTCTCCCTCACCTTCTCTTTCACCTTCCTCTTCTCCTCCCACTTCCTCTCCGATCTCGTCGTCCTCCAACTCGTCATTGTTACCTTCTCCTGACGGAATCATTTACGGATCATGCTCTTGGCCGAGCATCACTTTCACTAAGAAAGGTGTCTCTAAGCGCCGACCCCGTTGGCATACAAATGTGTCCATGGCCGTTAGATATGCATGCCATCGGTGGAAGTTTACTCTGTCGGAAATCCAGACAAGCCCGACTTCTGGCAGCTGGACTCCTTCCCGCATTATCTTCTGCAAGATAGATTCAGTGCTCACCGACTGGCGCGGGGTTAACCAGGCTGACCATAGTGCTGGGAAGATTGCATCATGGGAAGGTTGAAGCAGATACCTTATCTGCTTCCCAGGAAGTCCGTTGGTCCCTCTATGTGATGCTCCTACTGCTGAGGTTCCGGCCCGCCCAGGCCTCGCTGCCTGGCACGCCCCTGGTCTTCCCATTCTAGCGGCACCTGGCCTGCTCTATTGTCACCTGGGTTCCACGTGGGTAGTCTCGAGTTTCCAAACTCTCTTTCGCAAAATCCCCTCGGGGTATGCGATGGACTAGTGTTTGGCATACTTGGTTGATAGGCCAGCGTCGACCCCGATGGGAGGAAGGGTAATGACGTCGCCAGAGCCATAGGTTGTGAAAATTAACCACATCTGGAGAAGGACGCTTGGATTCCTCTCTTCCCAGACATCCGTTAATACCCTCTTTGGTATTCGCTGGAGGAACCTGAACTACCTGACAAAACGGGATAGCATGTAAGGCTCGCAGAAGATCTTCCCGTCAATTCGAGACACAAGCACCCCGCCTCTGATGCTCTGGAAGTATTCATGATGCTCCAGCAAGCCTTTCCCATTGTCTACCATTTGGCTAGTCTGGGTGGGGAATGGTATGAAGGTAAATTTTGCATGGTTACCAATTCTGATTCTTACTCCCTCCTCACTGAGCGTCATCGGTGTGACCCCGACAATGTTCAGCAGAGATGGTCGCATGCCTTTTCCCGGAGGACGAATGGCATTTGAGAATGTGTACCCGCCCAGATGAACCGCCACCCAGTTGTGGAAGATCTAGAAGGAGCCGAATACTCTCTCAGGCGACTCCCCTCTTGAGATGCGTCCCTGGATGGCATACAGCCGCGCCAGCATGGGGAACCCCAGATTAAATTTTTTGTTGGTGGCCATGGTGCCCGCCATCACAAAAGTTTCTGGACGGACGCCCATCCTTGCGTCCCACACCGACAGGAGCCACCCGCTCAGGAAGGTGGCGAGGAACCCGGAATATCAAACACTCTGGTCCCAGGCCTCATTAACACAGTAGCCCCATGATTGGTATTGTCCCGCCTCCAAGATCCTCCAGTACGATCCATTCTTTCTCCTCTGAGCCGTGATTGGACACCATTTTCCCCGTCCCGAAATCTTGACCACCAGATTCTTCTCTAAGAACAGGCTGAACCAGTCCTTTTAGGTGATGTCCTTGTAGAGACCCGAAGCCTGACGTACATGGACATTACATTACATTTGCGGAATACTTAGTACATAACAAAAACACACACACAAGGATCGTAATAGTTTAGTGTCTTTGGAAACTCGGAACGTAATCTTCTAATCGTGGTGAAAGATCTTCAATATCTCCCATAAAGATCTTCACCTTTTTTTTACCTAAAAACCTTTCTTTATATCCTGGGGAAAAGAAAACATAAAAGGGTGAGCTCAAATTCTCAGTAAGGGTAAACAAAAGAAATATCAATCACATCATATACATAAGAACATAGCTTTTGGAAATCTTAACCTGCAAAAGAACATCATAATATCATAACATGGGATAAATCATAGAAGTGAAAATGTAATCCCAATAATCATAACTTAAAACATGAAACTTTGTGGCATACACACATAATCATAGAGAATCATTTCTTGTTAGTCAAGACTCAATGCCAAGACTATCTTAGTGGACAAAGTCCCTTTCTGAATCGAGTAACCCTCGTTTCAGTCCTGTTTCACTGAACCGGTATAACCTACCATTTCAGCCATGTCTATCTCATGAGATATAAAATCTTTACCCAATGCATTGGAGGGAGATATAGGTCCCACCCATCTTATAATGAATCCTTTCTTATGTGTGCCACATAATCATAAACCATACATCACAGCGTAACCCATGTAATAAAAATGGGATTCTTAAACAACATGACATTATAAAACAATTCATATAAGATAAAGGAATTCATAAACATAATTCCATCACAACATAGTCAAATGAATGTAAAAATATGGATAGAAACAGAACCCTTTATTAGCTTAGATGGAAAATAATTTTGATAAAACACTTGAAATGAATTCTTGAGGAAAATATCCTTTCTTCTTCAAAATCAATTTCTTTTCACAAAACATCATGCAATTTTAAAAGAAAGAGATTTTATTGAAAATAGTCATGAAATCTTTTGGAGGAAGCTTCATGAAAATAAGGCTTTATAAAACCGTAAAAATCCGTTCGGGCCATTTAAGTTAAAAAAAACATTCTTCGTACTTTTGTCGGAAAAGTCAAAAAGTACCTCGTACGAAAAACGACAAAAGATTCCTTTCATTTCTTTTACTAAAAACTCACCGAAGGGTAAAAATGGATTTAAACAATTGTAGGTGGATGGAAATAATATTACATATTGATGAAACATGGATGTGGATGATAAAATACACCCCAGTAAATACTTACGAATAAACAATCTCGGATAAAAATGAGATTGTGATATTTCCCTTACCTTAGGTCCGATTTGCTTTGTTCGTGTCCGAAGCTCCTGTATAATGGTTTAAATAATGTTATTGACTTATTACATAATCATATTCATTGTTATGATATCATATATGGTTCACTTATGACATTATATAACCCGTTCTTTTGTAAATTCCATGTTAAAGAAGCGTTTTGGGTAAAATCATTTCATTTATCGTAGGTGTTTTGACTTGTTGTTCTTGACATTATTATTACTTATATCATGATTTACTTACTTCCAGAATATAAAATATGATTTATATATCATATATATTCTGCATATATATATATATAATAGATAGATAAATGAAATGAAAAAACACCGTTCATGGAGACGGTAGTCCGTACGTACGCATGAACGCTGTTTTCCTTTCCTTATTGTCTTGAATGGAAGTAAGTAGATGACATACATATATATATATACATAAATCCAGTAGCTTTATAATGTCATATATTTCATTATTATTTCTTATATATACTTTATAATCATTCTTAAATGGTTAACATGGAGAATGAATCTCATCGCGTCGTGGAGACGGTAGTCCGTACGTACGCACGAGCGATGATATCATTTCCATAAATACTGAATTGAATTGGAGTGGATTATACAATATATCAGAATCAATATGATGTTGTAATAACTATGTATAGTTATTCTTTACACCATCATACCCATCCATGTAAGGTGGTGGTGGAAAATAGATTACACCACGGCGTGGAGACGGTATTCCGTACGTACGCACGCGCGGTGATTTATTTTTCCGTAGGATGGATAGATGGTGAAATAGGGTTGTTTCATACTTATAATAACATATCAGTATATGAGTGATACTAATGTTATTACTTCATAATGAAACAACCTAAGAAGAAGAAGTGGAAGAAGAAATAAAGATGAAAGAATTGGTAACGGTAATTACCTCTTCTTTGAAGTGCCTCTTTGAGACCTCCTCCTAGGGCACTAGAATTGGTCTTTGAGTAAGACCAGAACCACTAGGATGTTTCTAGGGAAGTGGAGAAGAGATTTTGGCAGGGGTTGGCCGAGATTGAGTGCTCAAATTGGTGTGAGGAGGAGGGGGAGGAGGTGTCCTTTTATAGGGGAGGAGAGGGGCACCTTAGGAATATCTCAAAATATTATTTTATATTAAAGTCAAAATCGGTTTATAATGGTTCCAAAGGGTCTTATTTCGAAGCTAAAGTAGGGATGGGTCGAAATCCTATCAACCAATAGAATTTAGACAAGTTTAGGATATTATTTTAACCTTATCAATTAGATTTAACTCTAAGTTAAATAATTTAACTTTTACCGTGTCTTTTTGTTTTCTTCCACTATATGGTTAATACACTTACTATAACATGCCAAACGAACCCCAAATTGTTTATTATTAAAATATATATCCTTATCTAAGTCATTTGGCCGAACCTTAGATTTTTAGGAATAAAATGACAATTAATAATATAATATTTGATTTAAAAACTATTTTGTGTCAATTTTGACACTATTTGATATATGATTTTTGTGAAAGTTATAACAGAATTATATGTTCGAACAAAGTTGATTAAATCAACCCTAATATATCATAGTAACCTAGAAAATTAGTGGAATTCATAAAAAGTCTCAAATTATATTTATTTTGGTGTTTATAACATCAATTATGTCAATATTTCATTAATAAGATAATTACTGCATCATCATTGTGTCATAAATAAATTAAATTATTTGATGTCTAAAAATTACAAATAAAATACCATCATGTAGGAAATATTTTTAGCTTTCTAATAAATATTTACAATCGAATTTATCTTATGTATAACCCCATATTAAAAATTATTTACTTATTAAACTTTGATTTTAACTATTTTAACCTTTCTTTAAATAAATTAATAATAAATGTCCTCATCTAATCCAAGTGGGCCTAAATGGTCATATTTTATTCCTAAGTTTGTTTTTGGTCGAATTACACTTGTCCAATAGAATTAGGACATGTGTTAGGGTAATATTAATATCATATTTACCCTTAGTTACCCTATTTACTATTAACCGCGGTAAAAAAAAAAGTAAAAAGTTACTATTCACCAAAAATTATTTTCATCTCATTGAACCACATTTTAGTCCTTGATATTAACCGTGTCTGTCGGATTTTCAAAATTCTATTCACAGAAGCGGTAAAATTAAGTTTTATGCAAAATTCAGTTTTTTAACCTACCACTTAGTAGTTTCACTATTCATCAAAAATTGATGTTTTTTAGAACAATGCCAAAATTTCATCCTAAGCTATATTTCATATTCCGAATTCAAAAATGAAATCTATTTTACCAAATTCATAACATAGAAGTTGCATTAATTAATTTTATAATTAAATCCCGCTGTTAAAATAAATAGCGTGTTTTTAGGAAACAAAATATATCAAAAGATTGACACTTGATTATGTCTGGTTTAAATGTGAAATTACAACCAATGACCAACATTGTATTAAATTGTAAAAATATATTCTAAATATACTTTAAAACCACTCAAATTAATAATTTATCACTATTAATTATTTCGATTAAAAAAGTTGTTTTTAATTATAATTTAGTAATTTTCACTATTCATCAGAATGTGAAAGTTATCCGAAAAGTACCAAAATTTCACCTTAGGCTAAATTCGATACTCCGAATCCAAAAATGAAGTCCATTTTGTAATATAAAATTTATAAAATTTCAAAAAGTGGTTATTACTATTCATAATATTTTAATAGCATATCGTTGTTTCGTGAAACTCAGTATTGCGTATTACACACGCTATCGAGGAAGGTTGCGATTGCGTGTAATGCAAGGCAAGTCAAGGATGCGTATTGTGCAAGCTCCTTTTGGTGTAGCGTACAACACAAGACATTAGTGAAATAAAAAAATTAATATTTTTCATAAAATCTCGGGCTGTTACATTCTACCCCCCTTAAAATGAATTTCGCCCTCGAAATTCGTCGGGGTTATAAGGGGTTTACTATTCGAAAGTTTCTTTAATAGAAACCCACATCGTAAAAAGGAATACCAAAACTTGGCTTTAATAACTAAAGTATGAAATGTAACAATTACCCAAATAAACTAAGTACTGGGTTTCCACATAGGTGAAAATATGGATATGGAAGAGAAATCTAACCATCATGTTCTGATGGAGAGTGGTAGAGAACATGGCTATGGAAAATCCAGTAATCACAAATCCATAAATTTGTGACGATCTAAGGTACCATCTGATTCATCAGGTATAAGAGAACTAGGACAACATTTTTGGTTTTCAAGATCATTTCCCTAAAGTTGAAAATTTGAATTAGAATAAATACTTACTTTATTTTGGTACAATCTCACTGTTGTTCGTGCCTTTAACAATTTCCACTTCATCTCTTAAATAAATGAAGTTGAATTTGTTATTCGTGAAGTGTTAGCAGATCATGTGATAGAATGACAGGTCATTCCATCTGTCTCAAACAAAAGGTTAGCAAAAATTATATACATAAGTCGATCTATAGTGAGATTAATCATATATGGTTCCTAAAATGGACTTATACTTCATATATCATACTGCTCAATATAATAAAACTAGTTTCTACTAAACAGGGACTTCCTGTAGGCCAGTGGTAGACGATAAAGGCCAGTCGCACTTCGGTTGTGGGTTCGATTCCTATAGCCTTGTCCGAAGCGATGGGCTGTCGCCCGTCCTGCAAGTTGTCCTTTTTCTAAAACTACGTTACTATAACATCCCATCAATAATATCGAAAATCTTCTATCCTTAAACAATACTAACTTATGTCCAACATAATCCAGTCTAATCTTTAGGCTTATACATAATATTGTAGTCCACTCTCATAATATAGTGACAACGATTACCAGAGCTTTAATACTGTCGTTGATCCCCACATATCATAAGATATGTCTTGTTGGTCACATTCCAAACATTCAAAGTCCTTAATCGCGTATTCTCTTGAATACCTTAGTGAAAACATGAGTGCAGTTAAAAGTTAACACTTTCCACATACCAAAATCCTCAATATTCTATATACTCAAACCATGATATCACTTAGTCCTTATATCAATCATGAGCTCATGAATACTATTAAACATTTCATTTTCTCGTCTTCATTATGCGCATATCATCTTACTTCCAGAAAATATCTCAATCACTTTGAATACCACATCAATAAATATTGCAATACTCAATGATACAACATTATTTTGGAATCCCATTACATAAACACTTAATCATTCCACCACATCGTTGTCATATTCAACATTGCCAATAGTGATCGCATGTGATTTCCCTTTGTCCTTTGCCTTCAGTGGTTGCTCATGTTGATCATCACTAACCCTTGGATTAGGGCAATTATTAGCATAATGCCCCATTTCCTTGCACTTGAAGCATTGAAGTGTTGGCGGTGCGTTCTCTGCAGTGTTTGCTTTATTCACATCATTAGAAACCCTTTTTCCATTACTTCGACACTCAGCTGCTCGATGACCTTCTTTTCCACACTTAAAACATTTTCTAGTCCCTTTAAGACAATCTCCACCATGCTTCTTTCCACACTTTGTGCATAAGGAAACATTCATCTTCTTTTCACCATTATTCTGAGATTTCTCCTTGAACTCCATCTTTCATTTCTTGTCAAAACCATGAGATGGATATGTAACACCAACTTCCATTTCTACCTTGATAGCACAACGCACAATTTCTTCATAGCTACTGAAGTCTCTTATAGCTAATGCCCTTCGAAGACTTGGTTTTAAGCCACTGAAAAATCGATCAACTTTACTTTCAGGTTGGATGATAATTCCAGAAGCATACCTTGCAAGTCTTGTAAAATTTTCTTCATAGGTACCAACAGATTCATCGTCCCTTTGCTTCAGTTCAAGAAACTCTTTCTCCATCTTTGTTCGAAGAATACGAGGGAAGTACTTACTGAAAAATAAGTTCTTGAACTCGTCCCATTCCATGGACTCAATTTCATCTCTTGGCCTCGTATTCTTGATAAGATTCCACCATTGATCAGCTTCACCTTCCAAACGATATACTGCTAAGATGACTTTATCATGCTCAGAACATTGAAGAACTGAAAATATCTTTTCAGTAGTACTGATCCATTGTTCAGCCACAAGTGGATCAGAAGACCCACTGAAAGAAGGTGGACGTTGCCTCATGAAGGACTCAATAGAATATTGTTCCCTTCTCTGCTCATTTGGAAGTCCAGAATGATTCATAGCTTGTGTAAGTATAGTAATAAGATTTTGCACTCCATCCCCCATAACATTTGTTTGTTCAGGAGGGCAATCATTGCATTGTCCATTGCATTGATCAACACGGTTCCTTCGGGTTCCAGCCATCGTCTAAAACCCAAAAAGAATAGTGTGAGAGGCAAAAATCATGCTAGGGAAAACATAATAAAGGGGGAGTACCTTCAATATCCAACATCTTAGGTTTAATTCTATGATCGTTAGCGTAATTCTATTACTATAACCTATACGTATACTTATCCCTAAGGACATCCCTAGACATACCTTAGAAATATCTCTAGGGATCTCACTAACGTTTTCGCATCCTAGTTTCCAAAGGTTGACTAAACCTTTCCTCTGATACCAACTGTAGAGACCCGAAGCCTGACGTACATGGACATTACATTACATTTGCGGAATACTTAGTACATAACAAAAACACACACACAAGGATCGTAATAGTTTAGTGTCTTTGGAAACTCGGAACGTAATCTTCTAATCGTGGTGAAAGATCTTCAATATCTCCCATAAAGATCTTCCCCTTTTTTTTACCTAAAAACCTTTCTTTATATCCTGGGGAAAAGAAAACATAAAAGGGTGAGCTCAAATGCTCAGTAAGGGTAAACAAAAGAAATATCAATCACATCATATACATAAGAACATAGCTTTTGGAAATCTTAACCTGCAAAAGAACATCATAATATCATAACATGGGATAAATCATAGAAGTGAAAATGTAATCCCAATAATCATAACTTAAAACATGAAACTTTGTGGCATACACACATAATCATAGAGAATCATTTCTTGTTAGTCAAGACTCAATGCCAAGACTATCTTAGTGGACAAAGTCCCTTTCTGAATCGAGTAACCCTCGTTTCAGTCCTGTTTCACTGAACCGGTATAACCTACCATTTCAGCCATGTCTATCTCATGAGATATAAAATCTTTACCCAATGCATTGGAGGGAGATATAGGTCCCACCCATCTTATAATGAATCCTTTCTTATGTGTGCCACATAATCATAAACCATACATCACAGCGTAACCCATGTAATAAAAATGGGATTCTTAAACAACATGACATTATAAAACAATTCATATAAGATAAAGGAATTCATAAACATAATTCCATCACAACATAGTCAAATGAATGTAAAAATATGGATAGAAACAGAACCCTTTATTAGCTTAGATGGAAAATAATTTTGATAAAACACTTGAAATGAATTCTTGAGGAAAATATCCTTTCTTCTTCAAAATCAATTTCTTTTCACAAAACATCATGCAATTTTAAAAGAAAGAGATTTTATTGAAAATAGTCATGAAATCTTTTGGAGGAAGCTTCATGAAAATAAGGCTTTATAAAACCGTAAAAATCCGTTCGGGCCATTTAAGTTAAAAAAAACATTCTTCGTACTTTTGTCGGAAAAGTCAAAAAGTACCTCGTACGAAAAACGACAAAAGATTCCTTTCATTTCTTTTACTAAAAACTCACCGAAGGGTAAAAATGGATTTAAACAATTGTAGGTGGATGGAAATAATATTACATATTGATGAAACATGGATGTGGATGATAAAATACACCCTAGTAAATACTTACGAATAAACAATCTCGGATAAAAATGAGATTGTGATATTTCCCTTACCTTAGGTCCGATTTGCTTTGTTCGTGTCCGAAGCTCCTGTATAATGGTTTAAATAATGTTATTGACTTATTACAGAATCATATTCATTGTTATGATATCATATATGGTTCACTTATGACATTATATAACCCGTTCTTTTGTAAATTCCATGTTAAAGAAGCGTTTTGGGTAAAATCATTTCATTTATCGTAGGTGTTTTGACTTGTTGTTCTTGACATTATTATTACTTATATCATGATTTACTTACTTCCAGAATATAAAATATGATTTATATATCATATATATTCTGCATATATATATATATATAATAGATAGATAAATGAAATGAAAAAACACCGTTCATGGAGACGGTAGTCCGTACGTACGCATGAACGCTGTTTTCCTTTCCTTATTGTCTTGAATGGAAGTAAGTAGATGACATACATATATATATATACATAAATCCAGTAGCTTTATAATGTCATATATTTCATTATTATTTCTTATATATACTTTATAATCATTCTTAAATGGTTAACATGGAGAATGAATCTCATCGCGTCGTGGAGACGGTAGTCCGTACGTACGCACGAGCGATGATATCATTTCCATAAATACTGAATTGAATTGGAGTGGATTATACAATATATCAGAATCAATATGATGTTGTAATAACTATGTATAGTTATTCTTTACACCATTATACCCATCCATGTAAGGTGGTGGTGGAAAATAGATTACACCACGGCGTGGAGACGGTATTCCGTACGTACGCACGCGCGGTGATTTATTTTTCCGTAGGATGGATAGATGGTGAAATAGGGTTGTTTCATACTTATAATAACATATCAGTATATGAGTGATACTAATGTTATTACTTCATAATGAAACAACCTAAGAAGAAGAAGTGGAAGAAGAAATAAAGATGAAAGAATTGGTAACGGTAATTACCTCTTCTTTGAAGTGCCTCTTTGAGACCTCCTCCTAGGGCACTAGAATTGGTCTTTGAGGAAGACCAGAACCACTAGGATGTTGCTAGGGAAGTGGAGAAGAGATTTTGGCAGGGGTTGGCCGAGATTGAGTGCTCAAATTGGTGTGAGGAGGAGGGGGAGGAGGTGTCCTTTTATAGGGGAGGAGAGGGGCACCTTAGGAATATCTCAAAATATTATTTTATATTAAAGTCAAAATCGGTTTATAATGGTTCCAAAGGGTCTTATTTCGAAGCTAAAGTGGGGATGGGTCGAAATCCTATCAACCAATAGAATTTAGACAAGTTTAGGATATTATTTTAACCTTATCAATTAGATTTAACTCTAAGTTAAATAATTTAACTTTTACCGTGTCTTTTTGTTTTCTTCCACTATATGGTTAATACACTTACTATAACATGCCAAACGAACCCCAAATTGTTTATTATTAAAATATATATCCTTATCTAAGTCATTTGGCCGAACCTTAGATTTTTAGGAATAAAATGACAATTAATAATATAATATTTGATTTAAAAACTATTTTGTGTCAATTTTGACACTATTTGATATATGATTTTTGTGAAAGTTATAACAGAATTATATGTTCGAACCAAGTTGATTAAATCAACACTAATATATCATAGTAACCTAGAAAATTAGTGGAATTCATAAAAAGTCTCAAATTATATTTATTTTGGTGTTTATAACATCAATTATGTCAATATTTCATTAATAAGATAATTACTGCATCATCATTGTGTCATAAATAAATTAAATTATTTGATGTCTAAAAATTAAAAATAAAATACCATCATGTAGGAAATATTTTTAGATTTCTAATAAATATTTACAATCGAATTTATCTTATGTATAACCCCATATTAAAAATTATTTACTTATTAAACTTTGATTTTAACTATTTTAACCTTTCTTTAAATAAATTAATAATAAATGTCCTCATCTAATCCAAGTGGGCCTAAATGGTCATATTTTATTCCTAAGTTTGTTTTTGGTCGAATTACACTTGTCCAATAGAATTAGGACATGTGTTAGGGTAATATTAATATCATATTTACCCTTAGTTACCCTATTTACTATTAACCGCGGTAAAAAAAAAGTAAAAAGTTACTATTCACCAAAAATTATTTTCATCTCATTGAACCACATTTTAGTCCTTGATATTAACCGTGTCTGTCGGATTTTTAAAATTCTATTCACAGAAGCGGTAAAATTAAGTTTTATGCAAAATTCAGTTTTTTAACCTACCACTTAGTAGTTTCACTATTCATCAAAAATTGATGTTTTTTAGAACAATGCCAAAATTTCATCCTAAGCTATATTTCATATTCCGAATTCAAAAATGAAATCTATTTTACCAAATTCATAACATAGAAGTTGCATTAATTAATTTTATAATTAAATCCCGCTGTTAAAATAAATAGCGTGTTTTTAGGAAACAAAATATATCAAAAGATTGACACTTGATTATGTCTGGTTTAAATGTGAAATTACAACCAATGACCAACATTGTATTAAATTGTAAAAATATATTCTAAATATACTTTAAAACCACTCAAATTAATAATTTATCACTATTAATTATTTCGATTAAAAAAGTTGTTTTTAATTATAATTTAGTAATTTTCACTATTCATCAGAATGTGAAAGTTATCCGAAAAGTACCAAAATTTCACCTTAGGCTAAATTCGATACTCCGAATCCAAAAATGAAGTCCATTTTGTAATATAAAATTTATAAAATTTCAAAAAGTGGTTATTACTATTCATAATATTTTAATAGCATATCGTTGTTTCGTGAAACTCAGTATTGCGTATTACACACGCTATCGAGGAAGGTTGCGATTGCGTGTAATGCAAGGCAAGTCAAGGATGCGTGTTGTGCAAGCTCCTTTTGGTGTAGCGTACAACACAAGACATTAGTGAAATAAAAAAATTAATATTTTTCATAAAATCTCGGGCTGTTACAGTCCTTTAGGAAGTCCTTGACCTCCAGCCTCTCCTTGGACAACTCCAGTAGATGTCAAATCAGCATGGGGGTCCGTGATCTATCCTCCCAAGTGTTAATCGGAGGAAGGAACTCGTCATATTGATAGCCCTCCAGTGGGATACCTCCGATGCAGTGGACGTCCTAGAGGCTAATGCCAACATCCCCATGGTGAATATGGAATGTGTTGGTGTCAGGGGTCCACCGGGTGAACAGTTCCGGCCCGAGCTCAGGTTGGCGGTAGAAGTGGAACTGCGACGTCCACACCACCTCGAACAGACCAATGTGCCCCAGATCGGCCCCGAATTGGTCGCACGTATGGCGAACCCAGTACGCCTAGGCCCACTTAGTGGTAAAGTTTCCTCCGGACCATAAATACCAATCTTCCAGCCAGCCCTTAGTATCGTCCATGATGCTCTGACGGAAAGTGCTCGCGTAGAGGTCTGGGGAACTCTCCGCAATAGGATCACGCACAGTAATGGTTCTAGTCCTAGGGTTCAAGACATATACATCCATGTGCCTGGTTTCTCTGGAAGGATGACCATTGATGGTGATATTGTATTGGGGAAGGTCATTCTCTCGGGTCACCCATGTCCGCGGTGTATCAACCTCGAAGCCCGGGAGTGGGACGTCATCCAGAATGCCGAAGTTCCATGACGGAAGGTTATTAGACAAAGGGAACTCTTTCTGGGTGGGGGTTAGCAGGTTGAACAGAATGTGTTTATTAGATATAACCACCCTGGCGCCATAAACCTCCTTGTTCAAAGCCATTGTAGTTATGCAAGCGGCGACTTCCCCCTCATCTACTTGATTTGCGTCCATCTTCTTCCAACCGAGTACTTCGAGAGTGTTGTGCATAATCTGGGAGTGTTGCGCGGAATCTGGAAGCGCTGCGTGGAATCTGGGAGTGTTGTGTGGAATCTGGAAGACCTGCGTGGAATCTGGGAATGTTGTGCGAAATTCGGAAGCCTGGTGCGAAACCTGAGAATTCAACATGGAAAATCCCGGGTTTGCGCGTAAATACGACCAAAACCCAGAGCAATTTCGCACTACCAAAGTGGGTTTTACGCACAAGCGCTAAAGCAATTTGGCGCATGAGAGCTCAGAGCCTGTCACATGAGAAAGTTTCATACGGAGCCTCGGACCCATGTCCCCTTTTATAGGAAAAGCCGGGGTTCCGTGCCGCATGGAAATCTGATTCTGTGCCAGGCGATGTTTTGCACGCCACTCCATTCTTTGCGCACAGGGGGGCCCACGAAGCCCAACACTTCGGCGTTTCCCTCGGAATCTGATCGTTGCAACCCCTCACCGATCCAATTCTGAGGGGGGGCATTTGTAGACGCTGCAAAGTCCGTAATTACTGAAGGAATTTTCAAAATGACAAAGCGAATTCACATTCGGACCCGAAGGCTCGGTCCGGAGGGCGCAGAATTGTTGCGCGGAAAAAAGGGGTATGCGTGTGGAAAATTAGGGCTGCACAGAAAGGATCTGGGATTCGCGAAGGGTCCCTATAATAGGGGAGAAATACTTTCGCGCCCGGTCCCCGCACGGTTAACATTCCATGCCACCATCTCTGGCATGCAAGTTTTGCGCACCACCCTGAATTCTGCACCGGCGGATGCCTATAAATAGAAGGAGAGCCCTTCCGTTTTGAGGTTGAGGAATTTGAACCATATCTTGTGCGTGAAATCGGACTTCTGCGTGCGCAAGATGGCCTTCAGGTATTGATCCTTTTCATGCCACTTCGCCCTGGGATCTGCCTTTACGCGCAATCCCACTGGCCTAAATAGAATTCCAAACCCTTCAGGGTTCCTCCCTTGCACACAATTCCTTATGTTGCGCGCAAAACGGTCCAATTGCATGCAATCCCTTTAGCTGGGTGTGGCCTTTGCCACTCGCACACAATTTGTATCCCTTATGCGTGATCCTACTAGCCGCGTGCAAGAACTCTTCCCCGATTATGTGCCATCCCGGTGTTTTGCGTGCCAACCATTTCTTTGCGCGCAACCCCTAGGACCCCTCACCTTGATGCTCCCCAGGTGCCTCCCTGTGTAGGCGCTCGACGTCCTCCTTCTAGATGCCATGAGCACACACACCGGGCATACACACCATACGTTGTTTTCCCGTATGACCTTCCAGGCTCATTCGAAGTAACCTCAAGGTCCCTTGGGTGATTTTTCACATTACGTTGCTTTGCCTCATGCTTCTTCGAATAGGCATGCTAACAGCTATTTCTTCTTCGCATATCCACGCTAACGTGGACCCCTCGATGGTTTTCTCTATGACCCCCCTTTACGACGACATTGTCGGTACCTTCCCTCCCACAAGGAGTAAAGGGTAACGGTCATGTAAGTCTTAGGGGTGCGGAGTAAACCCACCTCGTCCGAGATGTAGGACGTTAAACTGAAATGCACCCTCATCCTCAACACACAATGTTAAACTATGACATGGCCCCCATGCATCCTATGCGGGGTTCCTCAGCTCGAGCATTCTCTACACCCACTGGTCTCCATGGGGATGGGATCACCCCTCACAGGGGAGGATATCCTCCTTGTTGGGGCGACGTTTGTCCACGGGGGAAGGGCAACCATATTGGCATAAGCCCCTAGCATTTCTTATGGGAGGTAGCACCCATGCACCCCTGTACTACCCTAGTGCCAAGGACCAAGGGGGGAGATGGACATAGGGGTCTTCCCTTACCCTTTCCTCTCCCTTTGGGCTTTTTCATCGTCGGGCCTCCATCCTGGAGTAAGTCCCAGCACCATGGGCCCCCCAACGCATAAGCCACTCTTCGCTTCCCATGGACGCACCCTTCGCGACGTGATCATCAGCTCCATGCAACCTCTTGTTTCTCACACCGATCATGACTCCCATGGGATTTGAGTTAGCACTGACCATGACACACCCTGGGCCGCCTCAGAGTGTAATCCCCAAACACCCCCGTCCTGCATGACGTTAAACTAAATCCCGTTCTGCATGATGTTAAATGGTACACCTGAACTACGTGAACTTTGATTCCCTGCCACAAGGCTATGTAGGAAGTCTCCCCGAGGTTCAAGCCCAATACCCATTGGACCCCCGATCCATCTTCATGTCGGTTCATCAGCACCACCCGAACTACGTGGAATTTGATTCCCTGCCATGGGGATACGTAGGAAGCCTCCATGAGCTTCAAGCCCACTACCCGGTCGTTCCGACCTCTTCAAGTCGGTTCACCAACCTTTATGGGCTGCCTCAGAGTGTAATCCCCATCCATCCATCATTATGGGCCGTCTCAGAGTGTAAGCCCCATCCATCCATCATTGTGGGCCGCCTCAGAGTGTAAGCCCCATCCATCCAGCATTATGGGCCGCCTCAGAGTGTAAGCCCCATCCATCCACCATTGTGGGCCGCCTCAGAGTGTCAGCCCAATCCATCCACCACTGTGGGCCGCCTCAGACTGTAAGCCCCATCCATCCACCACTGTGGGCCGCCTCAGAGTGTAAGCTCCATCCATCCACCATTGTGGGCCGCCTCAGAGCGTAAACCCTATCCATCCACCATTGTGGTCCACCTCAGAGTGTAAGCTCCATCCATCAATCATTATGGGCTGCCTCAGAGTGTAAGCCCCATCCATCCATCATTATGGGCCACCTCAAAGTGTAAGCCCCATCCATCCATCATTATGGGCCGCCTCAGAGTGTAATCCCCATCAATCCATCATTGTGTGTCGCCTCAGAGTGTAATCCCCATCCATCCATCATTGTGGGACACCTCAGAGTGTAAGCCCCATTCATCCACCATTGTGGGCCGCCTCAGAGCGTAAGCCCCATCCATCCACCATTGTGGGCCACCTTAGAGTGTAAGCTCCATCCATCCACCATTGTGGGCCACCTCAGAGTGTATGCCCCATCCATCCATCATTGTGGGACGCCTCAGAGTGTAAGCCCCATTCCATCCTGAACTACATGGACTTTGATTCCCTGCCACGAGGATACGTTGGAAGCCTCCCCAAGGTTCAAGCCCAATACCCATTGGACCCCCGGTCCATCTTCACATCGGTTTGTTAGCACCACCCGAAATACGTGAACATTGATTTCCTGCCATAGGGATACGTAGGAAGCCTCCATGAGGTTCAAGCCCACCACCCGGTCATTCCAACCTCTTCACGTCGGTTCAGCAACCATTGTGGGCCGCCTCAGAGTGTAAGCCCCATCCATCCCCCATTGTGGGCCACCTCAGAGTGTAAGCCCCATCCATCCAGCATTGTGGGATCCCTCAGAGTGTAAGCCCCATCCATCCACCATTGTGGGCCATTTCAGAGTGTAAGCCCCATCCATCCAGCATTGTGGGCCGCCTTAGAGTGTAAGCCCCATCCATCCACCATTGTGGGCCGCCTCAGAGTGTAAGCCCCATCCATCCATCATTGTGGGCCGCCTGAGAGTGTAATCCCCATCCATCCATCATTGTGGTCCAGCTTAGAGTGTAATCCCCATCCATCCATCATTGTGGGCCACCTCAAAGTGTAAGCCCCATCCATCCACCATTGTGGGCCTCCTCAGAGTGGAATCCCCATCCATCCACCATTGTGGGCTACCTCAGAGTGTAAGACCCATCGATATATCATTGTGGGCTGCCTCAGAGTGTAAGCCCCATTCCATCCCGAACTATGTGGACTTTGATTCTCTGCCATGATGATACGTAAAAAGCCTCCACGAGGTTCAAACCCCCTTCACTTCATCACCCTTCCTGATTCTTACCTGAGCCGCCACATCCTGGTGGGATCATGCCACATCATTCCAATCCACAGCATTCGGGAAGCCACCCACACGTCGGCCCCAATATCAGCATTCCTTATCGGGGGTTCTTTTAACTGATCCACTCTCAGTGTTCCGATTAGTCCGATACATCTCTGCTGGATGTTAAACTTGAGACATACCCTGTGTTAAACATGTGAGGCTGATGAAAACCTCAGATACATTCCTATGGAATAAAATTCCATGTGTTTGATGTGGGATTCCTCAGGCTTCCGCACCCTCGAGAAGCCCTATAATAATGGACAGATGATAGATATGCCAGTCCCCCGGCGTCAAGACACGCAAATGATGCCTTAGCATGACCACTCCCCTAATCGAAGGTTTCTGCCCTGACCAAACCCCTTGGAGAGTCTCTACGGAAGCAGCGTAATTAATTGGAGTCTATGAAGATATGGCACTGGGAAGAGTTTCACGAACACGTCTTAAATCTATGAGGGAGACCCGAACTAGGTGACAAGTTCTGAGGAGGAATCCATGGAAGGAGGAACTGACATCCCATCATCCTATTTAGATCAACGAGGAGACGCCCCTAAATAAGGGGTGAATGCCGCCCGCCTTTGGAAAGCAGGAATGCGGGGCAACAAGCCATGTGTCCTCTGCGTGATGGATGCGCGCGCGCGTGCCCTGACGAAAGCATCAGAAACAACTTCCCATGATTGTATTCTTTGTGTAATATACTTTAATTTATGGGTATTTACATCTTCATTGTATGATACTTCTTTCATGGGGTGTATGTATCATATGTTAACAAATCAGTATGGGAATTTCAAATTTCAATTTCCACTCATTGGGATTCACACATACTTCATTGATTATTTTACTAAAAGATTATGTGTAGAATCACTATTTACTATTTATGTAGTAATTTCCAATCACCTTTCTGTGGATATATCTTTGATACACAAAATAAATCCATTGATAAATTCATATTCCATTGATATGAACTTTTTAAGGGTAATCTTAACTCAATTTCCATTCATTGAGTTAAACATCCAAGTTATTGGTTTTGTTTTCACAATAATATGTCTAAATGTAATCTGATTGATTTACTCTTAATATCCTATTATATTTAGTGTATTTATATTTTTCACACATAATTATTTCATTGATTCATCCTTAATCTAAGGATATGGTCTTTATAAGGCATTCTGTCTCAATTTACATTCCTTTGAGACCTCTTTGTCGTTATGCCCCAATTGACTTTTATATGGTGTATATTCTATCCTTTGACATATTATATCATGAATTCCTTTATTCTCATGATAATATAATGTTTTGATTCATTTTATTCCTCAATTACTTGTATTAAAGCGTCTATTATTTGGTTAGGAACTCTGTAACTAAAATATTGTTTTCAATGTTTTAAATATTTATTCTTATAAATCTTTCTCATTAATGTCCTTGTTTTAAAAATGGTTTTAAGTATTTATTTATATGGAAAAAAATTCTATTAAATGAATTTTTTTAAAAGTTTCAAAGTGGTATGGGACACATTGATTCAAAAATCTCTTTTAAACGACTTATTTGATAGATAATACGACATTTAAAATTTTTCAAGAAAAGGAGATATTTCTCTCAAATAGTTTTAATGACTATTTTCATCTAGGTGAATATTTTTTAGTTTATTTTATTCTTGATTGAGGTTGATTTATAATAATACAATCATCAATATTGTATTGAATGAGTTATGTTTGACTGTGGATGTACTATTTTTATTCCATTCATGGATTGTGGTTAAAATATTGAAATTTTGTATACTAGTTTAAATACGAATGCTTAGATTATGTTTTACCCTTTCATATGAGGAATATATTGGACTTAGTAAGTGACAATTGGAGCCCTTTATAGCTCCTAGATGCATCGATAGGTCTCATGAGAAAAACTAGTGTCTTGGAACAAGGCCTTGAAAAAATCTTATTTGTAGTCTTCACACAAGGCCTTGACTATGTGGGTATGATGTCTGGAATTATGCATTCCATCATTATGAAATTGGCTATTGATATTACATGTGATTATTCAACTTGTAGAATATTCATGTGAACAAGTAAACAACATTATTTTATTTATCTTTTCCATATTATGATGTAGTTTAAGTTTAAAAGGCTTGTGTTTTAATCTTATGCATTTACTTAAATGTTTAGGTTTATTTATGAAAGTTTACACTATATTGTTATCCTTACTGAGCATCTGAGCTCAACACTTTCTATGTTTTATTTTTTCCACGATGCGAAGAAGTATATTATGACTGACCCATAAGGATAGTCTATGGGTTCTGAATGTGGTCAATTGAGACAATGTTGTCTTTGTTTTTCATTTTATAATGTAATGTAAAACATATGAATGTATTTAGTACTTACAGGGCTAATAAAGTGATCGTTCTTTCTGGATTTGATCCCTTGCGATCATGCCAATGTTAGGTAACAATGCACCGACTCTGGGTAACTTGGTTCAGGGAGTTACAGTTAGTATCAGAGGAAGTTTAGTAAAAACCTTATAAGCTAGGTTTAAAAAAACTCTGATTAGAAAACACTGCCCTAAGATAGACATTGAGTATTAGTATAGAAGAACATCCAAAATTTTTGGTAATGTAAATATTATGTGAGTTTTCCCAGAAATACATCCATATCTGGATACGAGCAGGTAGAGGCGGCTCTGGCACAGATGTACCTAGGAGTGAAAATGATAACAAGGAGTTTCATTCTTGACCTGGGGTATCCTGGTACATGACAACGGGCCTTTCTGCACTCTTTGTTACGACACTACCAAGGGATATGTTTAGGATAATCTATATTTTCTTTACAAACCGATTTGATGGATTTTAATATAAAATGTGAATAAGTAACCTTGGTTAATACTAAGTTGTTTTAGATTGAAAATAAGGTGTTATGATATTCTCTAAATGATTTTATGAATCACACTATGCTTTCTTGTGTTAGTCAATCACTCGATTCCAAGGAAGTCATAGTAACATTGAACATGATGTATAAGGTGGGCACGATGGTGGAAATGAGCTACGAAATGGAATTTTGATAGGTGTAAAAGATATCGTGTTCATGCCAAATCAGTTTTCCAAAAATGTGATAAAATATATATATATTAATCAACTCCCAGACTCAATAAAGAAGAGAAAGGCCGTGAATGATAAGAGATCCAATAGTGGAGACCATGGAGAAAAGAAATCTCAATTTCCATTTTACAGGAAATGTGGAAGGAGACACCTAGGAAAGTGTCTCAATGGAACAAAAAAATGCTTTATGGGTTGTAAATAATTACATAAAGTAAATATTTGCGAAGGAAAAATGAAGAGTACTATGGAAAAAATAAAAATGAACCCAAGAATCCATTTACAACCATTTTTCGTAAATGTAGGGGACCTGGGCATTACCCGAGTGAATTCCCTATTCAATAGGATAACCTCTTGGTCAAGGAAGAACCTATGTGGAAATAAATGGATGGCGAGATGTTTAAAAGCATTAGCGCTCATTGTTGATGGGATTACTTTGGAAGACTTTTCACTTGTATGTGTAACCCTATAGTTTGTTATGTGAAAATGATATTTCAGTTAGAATTATCTTTTCTTTTGTGGATATAGTTATAAAGAACCATTTGGGTTTTTATGATACTTGAATTTGAGGCAATTACAAGTTATTAATTTTTAGGATGAAAATACGAGGTATGAGATAACATTTTTTGTTAAATTATGTTACAGTTATTTTGAGGAGTTTATCTCCTTCTCGGAATGTTATAAAATATAGTTTTTAAAAAAGGACAACACACAGACCGTGTGACAACCCATCATGTCGGGTAATGCTCCGGGAATGGAACCCAAAACCAGAGTCTGATTGGGATTTATCGCCTACCACTGGACAACGTGAAGTCCCTGGTTAGTGTAATTAATTCTTTTTAGTTTAATGATTTTATTGATCAATAATAAGTTGATTCGTGATCTTATGTCTTATCAAATGGATATCCTTAGTATAGGAAAATGATTTGCTGATTAAGTGAAAAATGTAATTTTGGAAGACGTTCCCTCTATTGGGAACTCTATATTCTTAATGAAAATAAAATACTATGGTATTTCATTTGAGGAGTAATGGTGGATTTTTTTCTATGTTTTTATTGTGGATTTATAGATATTTGGGTTATTTATGGAAATGATTAACCTATCATAGAGAATATGTTATTAGGTTAATTACTTCTAAGTATGTCATTTTAAGTGTAGTCGATGTTATTTGGAGAAAAAATTTAACGTGGAAGACTACGTAATCAAAATTTTCTAGGTTTTGGGTTTCAATATTAGTTTGGATTATATTGAATGATTTTAATGACAATTATTTATCGAATGGTATTTATTGAACTTTGGGTATTGTTGGTTTAATTTTTGAAATTAAGATTAGTATTTCTTTCTCTAAAGGATTATCATTTTTGGGGATCATATGATCTTGTACTAACTATTTTGGTTTTGGATAATCTCTAAAAACAAGGGAAATATATAGTTTATTCTTTTGTGGATCATGTGATTCTCTAGAAGTTGATTCTAGTGCATCAGGTTTGACCAAGTCAACTTGAATACTCATCGTTTGAAAAAAAGATGAGTTAGTGGTAGAAATTTATTAAAGGATGAAACTCTACTTAAAAAGTAAGTATATCTCTTTATGTTATTATTCAATTTCATAAATAATTTTCTCAACTTTATGATAAGGAACTTAAAACAAAAAAGGTTGTCTGTCTACTTTTACTACTGGGAAACTAATGACCATTTATCCCACCACATGTTTGTGGTTTTCTTGTTGTTAACTTTCTCCTGATCATGTTTTCTATCACTCTCCACCATAACTTGATACTTAGTTTATCTTCCATATCCATGCTTTCCTACATGGAATCCTAGTATGGGTTATCTCGGGTGACCTTTGTACTTCACTTTCTTTTTTTAAAAGTGATAGTTTTATTGACTCTTTTTCTGATGTGGGACTTTCAAATAAGTTCCCATGACCAATTTTAAAATTTCGAGGACAAAATTTCAAAAAGGGGGGAAGAATCTAACACCCCAATATTTCATAGTAAGTTATTTTCTTTAAAGTAATTCAATAGCTTGCGCTACACGCAACACCAAGTTCGAGCGCACCACGACTTACCAAGCTATCCATTCAAAAAGAAGTTATGAATAATATTAACTGAAGTTGGAAATTTATATACTCTATATAATTTTAGAATCCATATTATGTGTTTCTTAGACACAATTTAAGAACAAATTCATTTTTTTCATATAAAAGAAGTATTTCTCAAAAAATGCAATTTTACCACCTTTTAATGGAGAACCCTTTTTTAAAACAAATATTTGACACTTTTATATATTCAATTTAATGAAATTAAATTCTCCTTTATAATTTGGACATAGAAATATATTTTGGATAAATTTTTGGAACTTTTCTGATAACATTAATATTTTGATGAATAGTGAAAATATGAAATTTTAATTGAAAACACCCTTTTTAATCAAAATAATTTATAGTGTTAAATTATTCATTTGAATGGTTTGGAAGTATAATACAATTATATTTTTATCATTTAATACAATGTAGGTCATTATAAGTAATTTCACATTTAAATTTGAAATAAACACATGTCAATCTCTTGATCGTTTTTACTTTTTAAAAACCCGCTTTTTGGTTTTGACAACGAGAATTAATTTTAAATTAATTAATTATACTTCTATGTTATGAATTTGGTGAAATAGAATTCATTTTTGAATTTTTAATATCAAAATTATCTTAGGGTAAATTTTTGGTATTTTTCTGAAAACGTTCAAGTTTTGATGAATAGTGAAAAACATGCGTTATTGTTTAAAAACCGACTTTTTTATCTGAATAACTATTTATTTGATTTATTTAAGTCAATATAGATACATAATACCTATATTAGTTCAATTTGTTTCATTGGATTCATTTTTATAATAAAATTAGATGTATAAAATTTTATTGAATTTTATACTATCTTTTACCCACATTCTAGGGGCATTTACAAATTGGCATAAAAAATCATTTTACTTCTTCTGTGAGTTGAATTTAAAAAATTATAGAGACATGGTTGACATCAGTATGTATAATGTGGTTCTATAAGATGAAAATAATTTTTGGTGAATAGTAACTTTTTACTTTTATTTACCACAGTTAAAAGTAAATAGGGTAATTAAGGGTAAAAATGATATTATAATTACCATAAAACATTTCCTAATTCTATTGTATAAGTGTAATTCGACCAAAAACAACCTTAGGAATACAATATGATCCCATCTGGTCCACTTGGATTAGATTAGGACATTTATTATTATTTTATTTAAAGAAGTGTTAAAAGAGTTAAATTCAAAGTTTAATAACTAAACAATTTTTAATATAAGGATATACACAATATAAATTAGACTATAAATATTCATTAGAAATATAAATATATTTCCTACATAATGGTATTTTATTTATAATTTTTAGACATTAAATAATTTAATTTATATATGACACAATTATAATAGAGTAATTACATTATTAATGAAATATTAAAATAATTGATATTATAAATATCAAAATAAATGTAAATAAAGACTTATGATGAATTAAACTAATTTTATAGGTTAATATGAATTGTTATAGTTGATTAAATAAATTTTATTCGAAGTGATAAAATTTCTATGGCTTTCAAAAAAAAAAAAATACTAAATAGTGTCAAAATTGACATAATTGAGTTTTTAAAACAAACATTATATTATTAATTGATATAATATTCCTAAAAATCTAAGGATCGGCCAAAGGACTTAGATAAGTTTATATATATTAATATTTAACCAGTTGGGGTTCTCTTGTCTTTTTATAGTATGTTTAATTACCATATAATATAAAAATACAAAGAGACATGGTAAATGTCAAACTATTTAACTAAGAGTTAAATCTAAAAGATAATGTTAATATGGTGGCCTAAACCTGTCTAAAACCTATTTGTTGAGAGGTGTAAGACCCATACCCACCTTAGATTTTAAATAAATCATTTTTGAGCTATTATAAACCGAAAATTACATTTTTATAAAATAATATTTTAAGATTTTCCTAAAGTGACCCTCACCTCTCTTATAAAAGGGTAATTCTCCTTCTCTTCATTTCACTCCTCCAAAGCCATTTTTCTCAGCCAAAACCTATCCAAATATCCTCTAAACTATCCTACCTTCAACCTAGAGTCTGTAATTTGATCGGAAATCCAACCTAAGGATCCCTTTTTATCAACTCCAAACGAAACACCCGAAGAAGAGGTAATAATTACACCGCCCACTTTCACGTTCTTTTCTTCTAACACTTCCTATTTCTTTGTTGTTTCTATACCAAAATAATCAATATAGTACCTTATACATAATTTTATGTTATTATAAATATGGTACAACCATATTCGTTATTCTATCCATCCTATAAATGGCAAAGTCACCATACCTGCGTACGTACGGCTTACCGTCTCCACGTCGTGGTGTAGTTTGTTATTCAAAAATGTCATTATTTGGATGGGTATAAAATGAGAATAACTGATGTAAATAATAAATATAACATGTTAAGGATTCTATATATATGATATACCATCCAATTATATACTATTTCACCACCAAAATAATGATATTGTTGCTCATACGTACGTACGGCTTATCGTCTCCACGACGTGATGATAAGTCATTCCCCATCATAACCATTCAAGAATAATTTTAATTTGATGATTAAAAACAATGTTTAAAGACTTGATATCATTCTGGATATGAATTAAATACATCCTATCCATAACAAACATGACTTATGTAACAAAATATATAAAGGAAAATGAATCAGTTAACACTCAAAACAATGATACTACTAAAATATTATTAACAAGGAAATATTAGAAGATCATATATGATATCATATTTATGTATATTGTTCTTGTATAATTTTACACAATCATTTAACTATTATATATGAGGTTAATGTACCCTCGACCAAGGAAATGTACAATGTAAGGGGTTTTCTTCTCACTTCTTATTCTCGTGAGATTCATGCTATATTGCCACTATTGCCTTTTGTGTGGTGCATGTACTTACCATGATTTTATAATTTGTTTAATATAATTTAACTTATTAGTATTCACATCTTCATTGTATGATACTTCTTTCATGGGGTGTATGTTTCGTAAGTTACCAAATCGTTATTGGAATTTCAAATTTCAATTTCCGCTCATTGGGCATTACGCATACTTCATTGATTATTTTACTCTATGATTATGTGTGGAGTCAATATTTTATTATTTATCTAGTAATTTCCACTCCCCTTTTTGTGCATATACATTGGATACACATAATCATTTCATTGATAAATTCACATTCCATTTATATGAACTTTTTAAGGGTAATCTTAAATCAATTTCCATTCTTTGAGTTAAACATCCAAGTCATCAGTTTTGTTTTCACAAGAATATATGTGAATGTAATATGATTGATTTACTCTGAATATACAATTATATTTAGTGTATTTATATTCTTCACACATAATTATTTCATTGATTCATCCTTAATATAAGTATACGGTCTTTATAAGGAATTCCGTCTCAATTTACATTCCTTTGAGACCTCTTTGTCGTTATGCACAAATTCACTTTTATATGGTGTATATACTATCCTTTTACATATTATATCATGAATCCCTTTATTCTCATGACATTATAATGTTTTGATTAATGTTATTCCTGAATTACTTGTATTCAAGCATCTCTTATTTGGTTATGAACTTATTAACTAAAATATTGTTTTAAATGTTTTAAATATTTATTTTTCAAACTCTTTCTCATTAATGTCCATGTTTTAAAAATGGTTTTAAGTATTTATTTATATGGACATAAATGTTTTGAAATTAAAATTCGTTTTAAAAGTTTCAATGTGGTATGTGACACTTTTATTCAAAAATATATTTTAAACGACTTCTTTGATAAATAGTGCAACATTTAAATGTTTTCAAGAAAAAATGGGATATTTCTCTCAAATTGTTTTAATGACTATTTTAATCTATGTCAATATCCTTAGGTGTATTTTATTCTTGATTGATGTTGTTTTATCATAATAAAATCATCCATATTGTATTTAATGAGTTATGTTTGACTGTGGATGTGCTATTTTTATTCCCTTCATGGTTTGTGGTTAAAATATTAAAATTTAGTATGCTAGTGTTAATACGAATGTTTAGATTATGTTTCATACTTTCATATGAGGAATTAATTGGACTTAGAATGTGACGGGTGGATCCCTCTATAGCTTTTTGATGAATCAGTAGCTCTCCTTAGACAAACTAGTGTCTTGGAACAAGGCCTTGACTTAAATGTTTATGCTTATTTATGAAAGTTTACACTATATTGTTATCCTTACTGAGTATCTAAGCTCACCCCTTTCTATGTTTTATTTTTCTAGGATGCAAAGATGTATATTATGACGGACCCGTAGGGATAGTCTAAGGGATATGAATGTGGTCAATGGAGACAATTGTTTTGTTATTTTTCATTTTATAATGTAATGTAAAACTTATGAATGTATATAGTACTTCAAAGGCTACTAAACTGATCGGTCTTTCGAGTTTTGATCCCTTGTGATCATGCCATTGTTATGTAATAATGCACCGACTCTGGGTAACTGGGTTAGGGGCATTATAACAAATCATGTTTGTAGTCACATTAAATCTAAGATATGTATCTTAAATAGACTAATCGGGCTTCATATTAAATGTATAATACTTAATAGTATAGGAATTTAAATGGATTTACTTTCCATTAAATGTTCCCTCATGAGACATAGATAAAGTATCCCAAATTTCAAAAGTTGTAGCACATGAACATATTCTATTAAATTGACCATCTCCTAGTTCATGGTATATATAATTAATTTCTTTATAGTTATAGTAATTGGAATCCTTATTTTACACACTCCAATCAGCTCTAGGAGATTTTTGTTTTTTATATTAATATTCTATTACTACCCATATATCAAAACCCTTACTTTAATGATATATTTTCATTTTAATCATCAACTGAGATTAATTTTTGCCATTAAAATATGGAGGTATGTTAGTAGTAGTCCCCACAAGTTTAGTATCATCCAAAAAATAAGAATTTTGGAATAAAAAAAATTTATATCTTTTATTTAATAACACTATCATAGTTAAATATGTATGAATAAAAATAAAAAAATATAAAAACATTTTATACCATATATTGGTCATAGTAGAGTACCCAAGAGGGGAGGTGAATTTAGTATCCAATAAAATTTATTTTTAAATATAATTTATAATAAATAATCCCGAAATTTATATAACATTAAGTTAACTAATATAGTATGTATAACTAATTTAATGTTTTGAAATAATATCTCAAAATATTGATAAAGTATCTATTAGAAGAAATTGAGATTTTCCTAATCTTTTTAGTTTATCCTACTTACATTAAATAGTATATGTATCGCATGTAAAATATATCTATCAAATTATGGTTTTGAAAAAGAGATTTTAAAATAGATTAAGAATTAAAGTACACAATGTAATAAATAATACACAAGGTTCAGCCACAATCCAAGACATAGTCCTCTTTACTTTATAGTCACCTACTACCAAGAATGTTTATTAAACATTAAATAGATCCATCCCATATATGTCGTAGATCAATGTTGAATAACTTATAGAAAACATACCCACGGAGTATGATCTTCAGGATAAAGTATACATTCCTCCTTCAGCTTAACCTATTCTACATGAGGGTATTTATCGAGCCACAAAAGAATAATTGAGCCACCTCATCAACCTAATATCACACCAATCAACCCATTTGACTTTGACACTGGTCGATTATCAAGAGTTCCCACCACTATGGAAATATAAAATTCTAATCTAAGAATGAAACCCGAGGATGACTCAGGTAGTGGTGTCTTAGGAATTATTAGATTCTATGGAAGGCCAACTTGCACATGTACAACCAGAGAGAAAGTCAAATCCAAAGTGGGTGGATTCAACTTCTCCTCCACCAAACTTCAAGAATCGCCAATTCTCAACATTCAATGGAATATAAGATCAACTGTAGTATCTCACCCTTGTTTATTCTCAGTGTGACCTAATGTTTGGAACCCCATAACATCAATAGGCGGTAAATATCATATGCTTCATGCATTCCTTAAAAGGTCTTATATTTTCTTGGTATAATGACACCGTAACTAGATCTATTATAAGCTATAAAGATCTCCATTAGTGATTTCTCTTTAAATTCTGCTCTACATTGAGTAAACCAATTATCCTTGACCTATCCAATAGTAAGTTGTAAGAGAATGAGAGATTCATGGATTTCATTACAGGATGGAAGGGTTTGACATAATCTTTGGATATAGAGCTTCCCAAATATCAATTACTCAAGATCTATCTCGAGAACCTACAGGATGAGCCTTCAACCGTTATTATCCCTTTGAATTATCATGTTGGCTTTCAAGAGTTTGTGGCTATAGAAAAATTCCTAGTGGATTCTATTCATAGAAATGAGGAAAGATTTTATCAAGAACCATTGTCACATATAAGGAAGTTTGGGAAATAATAAACGATTGTTATCAATATCAAACCAAAAACTATATGGAAACTTGACTTTGAAGATAAGAAGTACACGGTTTTTTCTTTCCCTAATGATCAGGTTCTACGGTACTTTATCTCTACCTTAGAGGAAAACCTAATCACATTGTCAGAAATCAAGAAACTAGATGATGTAGGATAGGACGGTCACCTGAATTACTTCCCTAACCATCATATGTTGGGTCACACAATCCATGAATACTTCATCATTAAAGATCTAATACATGGGATGGTCGATACTAGTCACATAACATTAGAAAGTCCTAAGGCACATGTGAAATACATATTAGCTATTTTCCCCAATGAAAAAGAATATAGGGGAGAAACCCCATATGGGAATGCACAAAACATTAATAATAAGATGAACAAAATACTGTTTATCAAGTGAATCATATTATCAGAAAATAACTTGGTCAACCATTTATGACCTCAATTCTTTTTGTATCTTTAGCTGTTATACTTTATATTAACTTTACACCTATTATCCAACCCTTTCTACATAGGTGAGTAAAAGATAAAAGACAGTACCTAGGGACTCCTAAACCATTCTATACTTATATTGATTTTATGACACCATCATTGGGATAATGGGAACAGAACCACCAAACAATTCAATGGGCATTAACCTGCCAAATGAGATAATAAGAACCACCCCATCAATAGAGACAATGAGAATCATCCCACCATATAAGACACTCTTCTAATGAGGAGCACTAATTTTCCCTAATCAGTGTTAGTCAAGTGAGGAACAAGATCACTAAGAAAGAATGTTTTTATAAAATGTTAACCTTTATTTCCATCAATATAGTATTAACCAGGCCTAAAGAATTTTCACCTAGTCCTGAAAAATACATTCTTGGAAGAGACAAATCCATGCATATACAATCATCTGATGATTTAGAGGTTTTACCATCCTTTACTCCTAACATTAGTGAGGAATAACATTGTGATACCCTACATTCCTCTAAATAAAGTTAATTTAACCCCATTTATACCTCAAAATACCATGTTGATATAGCATTCACTTGGTGTCAATGGCAGATCCAATTATTAGGTGTTACATTGAGACTCCCATTATTAGCAACTCATCTTGATATTTAGAAACATGAGCGTGTGTCCACTCCTTTCTATCATGACCATGAAGCTGAATAGTCTATCTCTATGGAAGAATATAATTCTCTGTTTGAGTGAGAAAATGAACAACTTTGGAAAATTATCACAAAGTTTCTTTGTGGATATTTTTCCTATGGTGAAATGTTAGTATACTATAAAAAAGGTCCTATTTACAATAAAGTACCCTAGTTCATGGTGATGGGTTAATTTTCATCTTATTAACCCCCTCATTGAGTATATTCTAGACATTTCTTGACTATTGTAATCACCACCAAGTCCCCAAGACTGTCACAGTCCTCTAGTCTAGGGGTGGAATCATTAATTACGTGGTCATCAGAACCATAAAAATTTTCCCATAAATTAATTATGATTTACCCACGTCTATAAAGATCTCAAATTCAACCATGTTCTCATATCAATAAAGAAATTTTTGGAACATAGGAGAAGTAGTGTTGTCATCTGTCTCTCAATGAAAGGTAAATAAAGGTATATTCCTTCTAACTAGAGTAGGTTCCTGAGTATTTTAATTTTCCTTATATAATGGTTTTATTATTCTCCAAAGGATTAAGATACATGATGAGGGAGAATATAGAATCCATAAAAATCAATTCCCTTACCATCAATTGCTTGGGAATACAACCAATAGGTGCTTTATTTTTAAGGATTGGCTTCAAAAGCAGAATGATAAGGGGATAATGGAACTAGTAAAATTCAAATACGTACTTTAGACATGTGAGACCATAAAAAAATGAAAAAAGTGTGTGAAGGAATCAATTTCACCCATCTCTCAGTGATAAGAAAAAGAAAGTTCCATTATTTTAGGTTTGAGAATTTGGTCGCATGTTTCACAAGTCCAATGGAGCATAACCTTCTTGAACTTATGAAGATCAAGAGACCCTAGGAGGATATTATGAATAATCATCCCAAATTTTTTTTCCTACCATTGATTTGTGGTGAATATGATAGAGCTATGAATTTTCATTAAGGAATATATCCAGAAGTAGGTAGATCAAGGATTTATTTAGTTAGAGAATCCAAAGATGCGTGAAATGAGTACACTGGTCATTCTCACTCCAAAAATAACAACATCATGTCTAACATACCAAATTAGATGAAAAACCCAATTTCTGAAATTAAACTGTAGAGAGTGACATTATAATTGAATGACATTAAATTTTATGAAATCCACATCCTAGTCACATGATGTTAAACTACATGACATGATACTACAAAATTTCTCTATAGTCATGGATGAAAAAACCACAGTTATAGGACTATCTATATCCACGGTCCAATATTGAACATGGAAGTAGGTCTCCTGAATAGACTTATGTCCATTTCCTACATGGATTATGGTGATGTACATGCATGAAAAACCCCCTGTGGTGCAATAAATGGGTATGAAGGGAATAAGAAAAGCTTATTGTCATGGTCCACATGGACTGTGGTTAAAACATGAACCAATGGCCACAGTCCATGAAACAATATGGCTATTTTCTTTTTGAAAAAGGCCTATATTCATAGTCCACATGAACTATGTCCATTGGTCACGTTACTTCCATGTTAAATTTGGATTGCGGTAGTAGGTTTCAGTCAAAAGACATACAACCATGATCAATGTGGACCAAGGTTGTTGGTCTTGTTACCACCATGATCCACAGAACCATGGTTGTAGATGCCTAGGTCCACCCTAGTTTTTTTGTGTATAATAATTATAAATATATATACATGTATATATATATAAATATATATATTCTGTCATAAGTTGGTGGTAAAGGCTTAGATGAATTATAGAAGACATCCAAGGATAAAACCTCCTTGGCTTTGTTTAATTTTTTAAAGGTTATGGATAGGTTTTTTGACCATGGATATATGTGATATTGGAATATGGGGTGTCACCTATGGCCATGGTTCTTGTTTTTCGTGACTGTTGAGGCCTTATGGCCATAGTTATTGACTATGGACGTATATTGGACCCTATGTCAATAGAAATTGGGCCCATTATCCATGTGGACCATGGCGTTGGGTTGTATCCGTGGCTTTAGATAATATTTAGATGGGTTTTCTTGCTGTAATATAACCCTTTTCAAGTAATGAAATCAATATCCTAGCCACATTAAATTAAACTACATAAAAAGTGGTTCACCACACATGTCCTACCAGAATAATTAGAACATTCTATTTATTAGCAATTTCTCCCCTACATGAGATCCAAATCCATGTAAGAGTTCATGGTGTATGGTTTCCTTGGTAAAATTTGGAAATTTATTAAGTGAAAAAATAAAAAAATAAAATCATGGAGTCTTGAAATAGTGGAGGCCAATGGAATCTACCTCAGCAAAGTAAGCACATTATGGTAGAAGGGGACCCAGATTGGATTAAATAATGAGAGGGTTTCTTTGGTAGCCCTTGGAGGATGGAAAATACAAAACATCATTCTCTTGGTTCCTGGTATGTTTTTGGTTAGCTCAACCAATGGAGTCCCTACATCTTATCATGATATAATTAGTAGATCAAGGAGGATCATTTATGCCTTGAAGAGAGTTAAGGAGGATAAAATAATCAATTTCAACCTCTATGAGATTAATATTAGAGGAGTGGGAAATATCTAATCCATTCAGCTAGGCCTTCACCTCTATAATGAGAGAATCACCATGACCACAAAACATACTGAATGAAATCATCACTAAGAATATAGAGTCCCATAATACACCACCCCTCTCATGATATTGAGGTTACAAGAACCATCAATATTGAGTTTAAAACCATTGTACGGAGGATACCCCCTGATCCATTTACTATGTGAAGTAACTATTTAGGTTGTAGTTGTAGAAATCGTTGTTTTAGCATAATGTTTAGACCCTCTAATTCATATCTATTTTCTATCCACACATACATTATTGTGATTAATACATATCATTTTTTATCATGCATTAACTTGATCTGTGGATAACCTCCTATAGAAAGTTCCTCATTGTATGAACCTAAACTAAAGAACATAAAATTTATTATTATATGACTCTAAAATTCATATCACGAGGTCCTTATTATAATACCCTGAACTATATAACATTATGTCCCTGCCAAAATACCTTAAAATATACAATGCATGGACTATATTGTATGAACTTAAATTATTCAGGGTGATTAGTAACATGTGATCTTTAAACAATATTCCCGCTCCTCTAAATAAGGGACTATTTTTGAAATCCCTTCCTATTAGTATACCCAATTAACAAGATTCCCCCATTAAATCTTAATTCCTCACTTAAATTATTATTATGTTTAGTCTACCATCCTTTTTAATTAAAGTTTATTCTATTTTCCATAATATTTTTTCTTTCACATGATGGTATAGTTACAGATTATTCAAAACCCTTTTGGAATTACCATTTTCCACCTAAAATACTTCATACCATTTGATGTCTGAGTCACCATCATAATAACACATTTATTATAGATACTCCACTTGGAATCCCAAGAACCTTGAGTGAATTCTCTTGGTTTCCCCTTATAATTGTTAATATGGTTTTTAGTGATCCAAATGGTACCCCTTTGAATGTTGAATAATATAATTTCATTTGAGAATATAAGTAACCCATAGGGGATACATTGGTCCCTAAGAAAATGTACCCCTTAATCTCCATGTATTATTCCCTAATGGTGCAACACTGGTTTCTCCTCTACTAATGGTCAACCTACTCACACCAGTCACCATTTCATCATCTCCAACTTAGAAACTTCAATACATGTTTTAACTCATCTACTTATCCCTTGTTCAAATAGATCAAAAATTTCCTTTGGCATTGAAGACACTATTTATCAGTCTCTACATCGTATGAGAATAAATTTCATAACACTTTGATAAAATAATTACAACTTAAAAGCATCTGAAGTGAACTATTTGTGACTCTAAATAGCTTGGAAATGGTTTTAGTCATATGGCCTCATAAATCACAAGACATCTAAGTCTTTTTTGCATGAATTTAAACTGTATAGAACATACTTCATCTCATATTAATTTATACTATTAAATGTGGTTTATCCCCCATGACCTTAAAATTCTTGGAGAGGTCTATTATATTCAATCTCAAATCAAAATTCCCCCATATAACTTATCAATATACATGAGAGTCTTTTTTGATTGATTATTTGATGGTTATGGATTCACTGGATGAACCAAATTTCATGGTCCACATAACATATGAATGAAATGTCCCCTTTAATAGAACTATGTGTGTCTTGATTCATGTTATTATATGATATATAGAAGCATCCAAATTACTTATACCAAAACTATCTAAAAATATTAGTTTCATTAAAATATTATTCTATAAATATGGTCTCCTCATTCATATTGAGTCTATATATTTGAGTCTATATTGGGATGTCATATTTTCAAAAAATTTCTTCAGCATATGACCTTAAACTACAGAACATCTGAGGCATAGTCACATGGAATTAAACAACATGAAACATGGTCTACCTCATATGACCGTAAACTACTCAAAGAAGTTTATTTGATGCGAGTCAACTTCCTTTCATGAGAGTCAAATCCATGTTAGGGTGTCTAGAGAATAGATTATATCCTTAAACTTATATTAGGATAAACATTTCCACTCATAAGGCAACCTCATATCTCTTATCTTGGATACAAGACATGGATTTTCTCTTGGTTTCAAAACCATACTAGGATAAAAATGCTATTTTCCTGTATGTGATCAAGAAATATTCAAAGAATATTTACCAAAAATATGTGTGGATTTATTTTTGTTACTAAAAGATACATAGTTATGTCTAGATGTATTATCTTATACCAAGATGCAAATATCATTAACTCTAACACACTCTTTATCCTAGTGTTTGGTTATTCTCATTCACTTTGGGTTTTCTTAATGGATCGATATTAGGATGAATTCACATTTATCTTTCCCTTAAACATGGCTTTGAACTGTATAGATTTCAATATGTAAGAACTATATGTGGCATGATTTCTGATACCCCATTATACATAGTGATGTCTAGATCTCCTATCCTTGGACTAGTTGTGGGATATAATCTCATTCTTCCATACAAGCATCATGTCCTAAACACCACCTATCCATGAGGTTGTATATACTGGAACTGAGACCTCATTCATGTTGGGTGTGTCATTTCCATAATCCCATTTAGACTACCTCAATTTTGGTCAAATATTTACAATAGAATCCTACCTTTTATTACACAAACATTTCATTACATTGAATAAAACGAAGGATCTTTTAAAGTTAGTTTCTTGGAAATCAGGAACATAATACATGAAAACATAAAAAATTATTATAATCCTCTATAAATGAATATTAAAGGGTTAATACTAAGATATATTTACTTCCTCTCATTACTTTGGGATATACATCAAAGGAAAGGGGTGACCATGAGGCCCAATAAGGGAATAAGAAAGCGAAACATTTAGCATGTGATCATGAGGACTATTAATAAGAACATGAGGCATAATAATATATATTGAAAAATACATCATGAGGTATATCATAATTAAATGGACATGAACTAGGACATGGAAATATAGATAAAACATTTACATGATACATTAATAGGTATATCACAAAGGTTTGTCGCCAAGGTTTCATAAATAAAAATTAACAATACTATTCACCAAGGTATCATAAAACATGTCATCTCTAGAAATTGAATTCATTACCCAATGCATTGGAGATATATCATAGAACACCCATCATATGTATTAATTAATGGGATCCACATATATCTTAATCAATAATTTCATTAATTACCCATAGAGAATAAATAACTGGTTTCTTATCAAAATCATGGCGTACAAATGTGCATAAGGACATGATCATTATTTCATTTTTAACCCACAAAAGGAAATGTGGGTTTCATATATGTAAATAAGATAATAAAATAAATCATTTTTAAATATAAGTGAATACCCCAAGAAAAGAAAAAGGTTTGGGTATCCACACAAATAAAATAAAATATAATTTCTTAAGGAGAATCGGTTAATTTGAGATGTAAATTTGGTTGCATGACGGGTATAAAATATGATTTTAGAAAAGGGTAAAATTAGAGGGTAAAATGGTCACTTATTGATAAAACATAATTTTTCAGTAAGGTTATGATTAAAAGGGTAATAAAATAGAGTAACCAAAACATTTAGAAGACATAGACAAAAATAGGTTCTTAAATAGAAGTGAAAAGAAGGATGGTTCCCATAACTTGAAGATTTACTCCTATATTTTGAGGAATGAAACCTTGGGGGATTTAGAAAAAATTGGGTGGAATAATTAAGAGGTAAGATCAACATAAAATCATGCAGGATCTATTGGGAGTGAAAGGAAATGTATAAATATGTTGATATTTATAGAAAAATTGGAGGATTTGTTTAATAATTTCCAAATATTGGCATTGGAAATCTAGGTTGTAGAAAATAAAAAACCATTGGACTAACCATGATTTGTGCCCATGGTTGTAGACGTTTGGGAAAAAATTTATATTATTTTAATCCACCAAAACAGATCAGCATTTTTTATTATGTATTTTGGCATGGAAAAGTAAAGTTTCCAAAAAGTAATGTTTTTAAAGTCAAAGTTTACATTTTAGACTTTGGAAAGTTAATTATAGGTTTGAAAATTGACATAAATATATTAAAATACTTTATATTAATAAAATAAAAAACTCTAGTTATTTTATTGTGGTTAAGTAATTATTACATCATTATTACATAGTTTTGAAGTCATTAAACATACCAAAAACACAAAACTATATTTTTACAATTCATAGAAACATAAAGTATTCTATAAAATTCTCAAAACTTTACCATAACCTAGTTTTGAAGGTGTGATTTAGAAAATGATTTTTATTGTATCATAATAATTTTATAAATATGAGAATTTTAACATTTATATATAAAAATCCTTATTTATTTAAAAAATAGTGAGTTGTAAGGCATAAATAAATTTTTGATACTTATAAATTTTGAAGGACATAATAAAATTATTTTATCATTTACATTTAAATATGAGTCTTTTTAGCATACTATTTCATTAAAATAAATATTATTAAGAATTCCTTAGTTTAGTTAAAGAATATATAACTTTTTTGAAAGGTAAAAATTATGATTGAAAAATCAATTTATCAATTACATCTCAATTAAACATATATTTTATTAAATAATACTATTCTTAAAAATGAATTGATAGAATTAAAATTTTATTTATACAAAATAATTACACTTTAAGTATATAATTTATGGACACGTAACCCCTTATAACACTCATGTACACCCTAAGGGTAATATCTGTGATGGTAGTGTTTTCATGGGCTGCCTCAACTAACATTGACCAGGTGGTAATTTTCACTAACTTGAACTTATCCCATAAAAGATTTCATTTTATCTTCACTTTTTGAAGCTAGGTTTGGGATTAGTCTAGGGATAACCCCCCATGATGCTACATGCCTCCCATGTTCAGACAAATGAGATTCAAACTGCATGAATCTAATAGTCGAGGCCATCAATTCTCTTTTCTGTATCAATTATACTTTTTAATTACTACTTATAAACAATAATTATAATGTTAAAATTATTACCAATGGGTATAGTTCTCAATGGTAAAATTTTCCAACAGTTATATTGACTAAAAATAATATTTGACCAACAATACTAAAATGGTCAAATATTGACGATTATATTTCCTTTTATACTCTATAAATACCACTTCATTATTTTATTCAATATTTACTACAATTACTACCAATGTTATAAATTTTAATTTTCGAAGATGTTGATTGGTTTACAGATATTTTTTCTTTTTTTTTTGCAGTTTTGTCCATGTGGGTGGTTATTCTAATGGATTAGATCAATCCATATTTTCCCATTTTGGATTATTCTTCTATATATTTTCTTTCTAATTGTAATGTTTAGAATTTTAATTGGTTTCTTAGATAACTAATGTATTGATCTTTATTATAGAGATATGGTTTTTTGTTTATAATATAATATAACACACATTTTCTCAATAATAAAATATCATTTAAAAAAACATGGGTCATTACATTCTTCCCCCATTTAGAAATTTTTTTCCATGAAATTTAAACTCATTATCTTAGTTGAAAAAGGTGAGGGTACTTCTGCATCAATGTTTTCTCTGGTTCCCATGTCACCTCTTCAAATTTATTATTCCTCCATGTCACTTTGACAAGTTGGATAGTCTTGTTTCATAAAACCTTTTCTCTATGATCCAAGATCTCCATAAACTTCTCCTCATAAGAGAGGTTATGTTCTTGTTGTACCACCTCTGGAGTCAGTACATGTGAGGGATCTAGTATATACTTCATAAAGAGATATACATGGAATACATCATGAAATTGAGCTATATTTAGTGGATGTACTATCTGACAGGCCACTGCTCCTATACGATCAAGGATTTCATAGGTGCTAATGGACTTAATGCTAAGATTACCTTTAATACCAAACCACATGACTCTCTTCCATGGTGATATTAGAAGGAATTTTTTTATCCTACATCAAACTCTAGGTCCCTCTGATGTTTTTCAACATTGATCTTATATTGACTCTAAGAATATTTTTTATGTTATTAGATGGCATGAATTTTTTTTGAAATCTCTTGCACAAGATCAGGTCCAAGTATCTTTCTCTCTCCAACTTCATCCCAACATGTATGATTTCTACATTGATTCCTATATAGAGATTCATAGGGTGTCATTTGAATACTCAATTGGAAGTTATTATTGTATGATAACTTAATTAATGGGAGGTTTTGATCCCATCAACCTTTAAATTCCATTTATCAGGTTTTCAGCAAGTCCTCGAGTGTCTGAATAGTCCCTTCAGATTGGCCATCAGTTTGGGGGTGAAAGGTCATTTTGAAATTCAATTTAGTATTTAGATCATATTGAAGACTTCTACAAAATTTAGATGTAAATCCTGGATCATGATTATAAATGTTATAAATTATCACCCCATGCATCCCCACAACTTTATTTACATATATCTTGGAAATCTAGTCATGAGAGAAATTTTCTCGAATAGTAATAAAATGGGAAGTCGTTGTGGGTCGGTCCACTATAACCCATAGCACATTGTTTACTTTAGATGTTCTTCAGAGACCAGTGAAAAATTCCATAGTGATATTGTCCCACTTCCATGTTTTAATGGTTAGTGGTTTCAATACCCCTTTATGAATTTGTCACTCCAACTTTACTTGTTGACACACCAAGTACCTTGTAGTGTTTTCAACCATATCCCTTTTCATATTATCCCACAAAAAATGATCATGATTGTCTATATACATTTTAGTACTTCTAGTATGTATAAAGAATATTGATCTATGTTATTCAACCATCAGTTATTTCTTTATGTCCAGAATATATGGAACACATAGCCCTGTATGAAATTTCCAAACTCCCTCTTGATCAATATTAAACTCAAGAAACTTCTCATTCTTCACATCCTCTATCTTCTTTTGTAAAAAAGGATATCACCTTTAATATTTCCTGACATTCTCTAGTAATTATAGTTGATAAATTATTTGGGATAATATTAATGATGTACCTAACCTCATGATTCCCATGTCAAACCTTACTAGGTACTCAATAAATGGATATTCTTGAATCATCATAATTTTCAGCACAATAGGGTCTTTCCTACTTAATGCATCCGTGAATTTGTTTTATCTTCTGAGGTTATAATGAATTGAATATTCGTAGTCTTTAATAAGATCCAACCATATCCTTTTTTCATGTTCAATTCATTTTGTGTGAATATATACTTCATATTTTGGAGGTCTGTGTTTTTATAATATTTCAACCCACAAAGATAGTGCCCCTATATTTTTAGAGCAAAAATAAATGTAGTTATCTCCATGTCATATGTAGGATACTTTTACTAATGATGCTTTAACTGTCGAGATGCATAATCAGTCACCTTGTCATTTTTAATGAGGAAACACTCAATCCCTTTCATAGATGCATCACTAAAAATAAAAAATACTTCTCTAATAGAGGGTAGATTTAACACAGGTATAGTAAACAATATATAATTTAGTTCTTGGAAGCTTTCTTCACAATCCTTTTTTCAAATGAACTTATCTCTATTTCGAGTTAACTTGGTTAGTGGATTAGAAATTCTGGAAAAACATTCACAAATATCCTCTAATATCATATTAAACTAAGGAAACTATGAATCTCCATTTTTGTTGTAGGATGAGTTGACTCCTCCACAAATTTTGTCTTGCTAGGGTCAACTGAGATTCCTTTATTGGTTATAATGTGCTCGATAAAAGAAACTTTTTTGTAACTAAAATTCACATTTTATGATTTTTTCAAATAACCTATACTTCCTTAGAGTTTCCAATATAACCCTAAGATGATCCTCATGTTCCTCAAAATTTTTGGAATATATCTAAATATCATCAATAAAAACTATAAAAAACTTATAAATTTATTCCTTAAAGAACTATATTCATTAAATCTATAAATATAGAAGGAGAATTAGTAAAGCCGAAGGACCTAACAACAAACTCATAATTCTCATATCTTGATCATAAGGTATTAATTAGAATGTCTTCTTTCTTCACACTCAATTCATGATACCTAGATCTAAGATAAATCATGGAGAATTATTAAACCCCATGAAGTTGGTCAAATAAATCATAAATCCTTGGGATAAGGTACTTTTTCTTCACTGTGATCTCTTTAAGTTATCTATAATCAATGCATAGACTTATTAATCCATAATTCTTATTCGTAAAGAGAGCATGTTCTACCCAAGGAGAAACACATGTATAGATAAATACCTTATCCAAAAGATCTTGAATTTGTTTTTTATTCCTCTAGCTCCATATTTTTCATTCTATACGGGGTCTTTGATATCGACTTGGATCTAGGTATGAGTTCAATGGAGAACTATACCTATCTTTCTAGGGGAGGTATAAGTAACTCCTCAAGAAATAAATCAAATTATTCTTGAATGATGGGGACTTTTCATATTCTTATAAATTCATCTCCTTCTTTCTATTCACTAATCATCTTCATAAAGAAGGCTAAGGGAGGTGCTTCTAGAAAATGATTTTGTTGGGATATCTCTCCTTTAAAAATAACTATAAGTTTTCCATTCAGGACTACTATGATTTCCTTTATTATGTAGTTGATCTTATAATTATAGTTTGATATCCATTACATCCCTATTATGGTGTTGAATTTCACCATGGGAATGACTACTAGATTTGTGATGAGATTATTCTCACCAAAGTCAGTACTAGAGTTTCTATACACTGTTGATTATAGGATAAAACCTATATGATTCGTGAATGATAACATTACTTATACCATATTGGGTATTGATTTTATATTCTTTTCAATCATAGAGGCAATAAAAGAATACTTAGAACTAGAATCAAACATATTACTTACAAGATTTGAGAGAACAATGAGAGTATCTTCCACCACATTATTTAGAGTGTCTACTTCAACCATGATGACAAAACATTCTCAACCTTTATCAATTTTACTATGATGATGTTGATGCTGATTCCCCTCCATTATATTTTGATTTAGATATTGATTATAAAATTTCCCAAGTTTTCTACACTTTAATCATTAAACTTCAGGTTGGTCTTGCACCATATTCCCTTTGTTGTTAGTGTTGATAAGTTGAGGATTCACCACACCATGAATTTTTCTAGAAATATATCCATATCTTACACACTTTTAGAATTTTATACTCCCAGGAAATAAGTTTCCTAAATTCTTATTCCTATATTTTTTTCATGAGGGAATTTTCACTTTCTTTCCGCTTCTTCCGTGCTCAATTTTACTCCCTAAGTTTGGATCCATAGCTCTTTTATTTTAACTCGACCTATGTGACCAATACGTTACTCAAAACTCTAATTCAAAGTTCATATCACTCTAAACTATCTCATCATAGCTTTCATTATCTTGAATTTATAAATTCCTCCATATATGGGGTCTTAATTCGCTAAAGAATCTATCAAATGTTCTCTTCAATTCCAAAACAATGTGAGAGGTGTATCGAGCAATTCTTGTAAAGTTCATCTCATAGTTTCCAACTGATTCATTTTACCTCTTCTTCATCTTGAGGAATTCCTTCTCTATTTTTGTTCATATCAAATGGGGAAAATATTTATTGGAAAATATTACCCTAAACTCTTCCCACTCTATAGAAACTATATCCCTTTACTAGATTCATGTTTTTAATCAGTTTTCACCATTGATTAGCTTCTTCTTCTAAGAGGTATACTGCCAGGGTGACTTTCTCTTTCTCTAAATAGTGGAGTACATAAAATAACTTTTATATAGATCTTATCTATTGTTCATTAATCAATGGGTTAGTATATCCACTAAAATACGGTGGCCATTGATGCATAAAGGACTCAACAACAAGTTGTTCACTTCAAGGTGAATATGGATTCTCAATTTGATTAAAGTTATTATTCATAACTCGAGATAGATGATTCATCATTCTCCAAAAGTTTTCTATTTTGGCTTCCATCAGAGGGTTGTGAGTACATCGTCTGTTGTGCTCATCATTTGTGTGGTTCCTCCTATTTCCCACCATTTTTCAAAAATAAGAAAACCTTAGTGATGATGGTTTTTTAATAATATTATAATTATATAGAATTTTATGCCTTAAAACATCATGCTTCAATATGTTAATCTTTAAAAACAATTAAATTTTCTATATATCATTCATAATGGATCATTAAAAGATTTTGGTTAACCAAACATATCCCCCAGGATTTTCAAACCAGGAGTGTAGTAAGGCCTATTTTCATGCACCACTTCTCAACTTATTATATATTAATGTGGTGTTTTGTGGCGTTACTCCTAGATATATCTATGTTATATCCACATCCACTTTTTCGTATCTATACAAGGATTTATTTTATTAGAAATCTCTTACTTAATACTTCACCGAAATACTAGGATGTTTTCCAATATTTAAACTTTTATCTAGGGTTCATAATAATAATTTATATTACAAATTCAAACAAATAACTAAACCATCCATTTATACCAACTATGAAATCCATCATTTTTATTACATAAACTTTTCATTACATGGAACAAAATAGAGGATCTTTTAATGTTTCGTTTCTTGGAAATCTGGAACTTAATATATGAACACATAAAACATCATTCTAATCCACTTTAAATGATTCTTTATGGGTTCATCCTAAGTAATATTTACTACCTATCATAACCTAGTGATATATATCAAAGGAAAGGGGTGAGAATGAGGCCCAGTAAGGTAATAAGTAAGGGAATGATTGAGCATGTGATCATGAGGAATATCAATAAGAACATGAGGAATAATAATATTTCTTGAACAAGAGATCATGAGGTATATAATAATAAAATTAAAATTAACCATAACATGAAAATGTGGCTAAAAAATTTAAATGGTACATTCATAAGAGTATTACCATGGGTTTTCACCAAGGTTTCATAAATGAAAATTATCAATGTTATTTTCCAAGGTATTGTAAAATATGTCATATCTAGAGATTAAATTATTTACCCAATTCATTAGAGCTCTATCAGGGATCAAAAATTATATGTATTAATTAATTTGAGACACATATATCATAATCAATCATTTAATTAATAACACCTTTAGAATATATAATAGATTTTTTATCAAAATCATGGCATACAAAAGTGCTTAAAGACATGACCATTACATAATTTTTAACCCATGAAAGGAAATATGGGTTTCATATATGTAAATCCCAAAATAAAATAAATTTATTTTATATATAGGTGAATACTTTTGGAAAATAAAATGGTTTGGGTATCCAAACAAAGAAAATAAAATGGAATTTCTTAAGGAGAAGAGAAAATTTTGAGAAGTAGATTTGGCAACATGATGAGTATAAAACATGGTTCTAAAAAATGGTAAAATGAGATAGAAAAATGGTATCTCATTAATAAAAAATAATTTTTTTAGTAAGGGTTTTATTAAAAGGGTAATAAAAGTGATTAACTATAACATTCATAAAACATATACAAAAAAGTGGATCTTGAATTGAAGAGAAAAGAAGGTTAATTCCCTTACTTTGAAGAGTTTCTCATAAATCATGAGGAATTGAACATTGGGGGATTGAGGAAACCTTTAGTGGACTAATTGGTATAAACAATTACCTTAAATTATATATTATTGATTGTTATTGAAAAAAATTAAGGGTGGGTATTTATAGAAGAAGTGGAGGATTTTTTTTAATAATTTCGAAATATATGAATTGGAAATCTAGGTTGTGGAAAATGAAAAACCATTGGCTTACACATGATTTTTTCCCATGGTTTTGGAAATTTGGTGAAGATATTTATTTATTTTTACCCATTATAACCAAAATTCATTTTTATTAATTCTTTTGGCATGGAAAAGTAAAGTTTCGACAAAGTAATGTTTTTTAGTCAAATGTTCCATTTTAGAATTTAGATAGTCACTTATTGGTTTCAAAATAGATTAAAATATATTTAAATTCTAAAAATTAATAAAATAATATATTTTTGGTATTAGATTGTGTTTATTTTCTTTAAATCATTATAACATAATTCTGAAGTCAATAAACATACTGAAAACCCCAAACTATATTTTTACCATCCACCGAAAAATAAAACATTTTATAAAATTATCATAAATTCACCCTAACCTATATTTGATGGTTTTATTTAAAAATTGATGTTTATTTTATAAGAATAATTATATATATATGATAATTTTAACTTTTAAATATAAAAAAACTTTATTTATTAAAAAAATAGTATATTGTAAGGTATAGTCAAATTTTTGACACTTAAGAGTTTTATGGGACATAATAAAATTATTTTATCATTTATATTTAAATAAGAGTTTTTTAAACTTACTAATTAATTAAAATAAATATTTTTCAAAATTTCTTACTTTATTTAAAAAATATATATCTTTTCTCAAAGGTAAAATTTGTGTCTGAAAAATAAAATTTTTATATTTGACTCAATTAAAGATATATTTTATTAAGTAAAACTATTCTTAAAAATGAATTTATGGGATAGAAAATTTATTTATACAAAGGATGTACACTTTAAGTAACTATGTATTGGACACACAACCCCTTATAAAATTTGTGTACGCCATAAGGGTAAGATGTGTAATGATGGTATTTTCTTGGGGTTTCTGAGCTAACATCGATCGAGTGGCAATTTAAACTAAATTGAAATTCACCCATAAATGATTTAATTTAGCTTCACTTGTTGAATCTTGGATTGGGATTATTCAATTTGAACCCCAGTGATGCTCCCTATATCCCATGTCTGGAGAAATGGGCTTCAAACAGAACATCTCTACTGGTCGAGGATATTGAGTCTCTATTCTGTATCAGTTAGGCTTTTTTGTTACTAATTATAAACACTAATTTTAATGTTAATAACATTACCAATGGGTATAGTTTACAATAGTCAAATTTTCCAATGGTTATGTTGACCAATGTTCTTATTTGACCAACAATCCTAAAATAGTCAAATCTTGATGGTTACATTTCCCTTTATACTCTATAAATACCACATTATTATTTTATTCAATATTTAATAAAATTCCTCCCAAGGTTATATATTTTCATTTTCTAATATTTTTATTGGTTTACTAACATTTTGTCATATTTCTATAGTATTGGCCATGTGGGTGATGTTTCTAACAGAATAGAGAGATCCATATTTTCCCATTTTGGACTTTTCTATTTTATATTTTTTGTCCGATTGTAATTTTTTTCATTTTAATTGGTTTCTTATCTCAATAATGTATTGTTCATTATTATAGAGATATTGTTTTTTAATAATATAATATAAAACACATTTTCTGAGGAAATAAATATCATTTAGAAAACAATTGTTCATTATATGTGCAGCCTTAAACTTCAACCATGATTGGTCAAAGGCGTGTGACCTTAAAATTCATCCTACATTGGATGAAGAGGTATTATCATAAAATTAAACCCTTCATGGTTGATATTATAAGACCTTAAACTGAAAATAAAAAGATACATAAAGTATTTTCTAGTTGAAAAACCACCAAGGGAAGACTAAGAAAAATTCAAGTATCCACTTGCTAATACATTCCCTTTCATGGTTTAGGAAAACTTTAGTGTATAAAATAAAAAAGGAACAATAATTTTGGGTACCAAAACCCAGACTTAGAAAAATTAAAAAAATTCTTACTAGACCCCTTGGTCAAGGAAAAAGTTTAAGAGGATATTCCTCTCCCTCTATATGAGATATTGATTTGTACCATGGGTATATTATTTGTTCACAACATGAAAAAATCTTCATATTGAGTAAAAAACCCACTTAGGTGATTGTGTACTTAATAATTTCATGTTTTATCCCTTCACCCTGAGAATTTATTCAGTACATGGTGGTGTAACGTTTTGGGTGCTCAAACCCTTTTTAAATAACTTTTCTCCATGAACATACTTCATACCTTTGATATATGAATCATCTCTAAAATAAAGTATTGAGTTTTGATACTCCTCATGACATTAAAAACCTTTAATAAATCCTCCTATCTCCCCCTTTCATAGTAATATTTGTAACAAGGTAACTGAATGATCTGAACAGATGCTGCTAGGAATTGTTAGTGAATAGTGAATTTTCCTTTGAGCTATTGAGTAACCCCTATAGATGGTTTGGTCCTGGAAGAAAGGCCCCCTTAATATCCATTTGATATTCCTTGTTGGTGTGGCACTATTTTCTCTAATACTAATGGTCAACATACTCCCACTAGTATCCATTTCCCATTGACTCAAACATTCTTATGCTATGATTTACCCTTTCCATAACCTAACTATTCAAGTGGATTAAAATACCCTTCATGTTGCACATTCATACATCTTACCCACTTTCAAAGAAAGATTATGAAATCTTATTCTTATTCCCTTTCACATATGGGCATGTATCTCCTATGAAGTTCCAAATTCCTCGAGTCAAGACACTCCCCTTGGAAATACCAAAGCCTTAGTTTGAGATTATCCTCTTAGAAAATCTCTATTTGGTACTTCGTCCTTATCACGTGACTCTATACTGAACAACACAATGGTTTAAGAACTACATCCTTAAATGGTGTATAACCATAAATGAGATTTTTATACCATTATTGGGCCCTCCATTCATGTCGGGTTAACCTTTCCCTTTCTATATAGACTAGCCCACTATTTTGGTTACATTTTTCCTAATTTAAACATCATTATTTGTTTTACTGACTTAAACTATGTGAACCATTCCTCGATGGTGCCTATACTAGAATCAGATCCTCCAATCACATCAGTTTTACCACTTCCTTCTTTTTTGGTAGACATCCTCATCATTTCATCAAAGTTGTAAAATATTAAACACAAACTTCACTGGTCCAACATCTAAAACCATAAAATACCAATATAAATACACATAATAAATTATAAGATAAAATATCACAATGGAAAATTTGGAAAAAGTTGAGTCTCCACTCTCCAGGAACACACTTTACACTACCTTGGAAGAATATGAGTTTAAAATAAGAGAAGATGCAAAAAAGATAGAAAACATTGTTTGGTTAAAAATTTAAAAAGGAAAACCTAAGAAGAAGCAGTGTTCCTACCTACTAAGCCTATCCATCAATGTCTTAGGAAAAATTTTGGGAAAAAATTAAAATATGTAAATCTCATGGGGAACACCAATCAATCTTAGAAAAAATCAAGTTATGATCTCCAGCTCCATCAACCTATAATAAAGTTAGAGCACCCATTCATTCCTGGAATATGTCAGTTTAGATGATTCATTCAATGGTATCTGGTCCTTACCACATGAACTTAAACTTAATGAATCAATGGTCTATCTTATAATTTCATAATCTTCATAGATTGGTTGGATCTATATGAATTAATTTAAATACATATGAACTAGATTTGCGTAAGAGTTCCTAGTGTGATGGTTCACTGGTTCATGCTAAGTTTTCTTACCTACAACTCTATAATAAGACAATACCACTATATTTTATCATATGAATGAGCTAGATTTTCATAAATACCCCTTATTTAATAACTGCATAATAATTTATTTCTATTATCATAGGAAATTTTGTGCTTTCAAGAACATCAATTACAAATATAGTTGACAATTAAAATTTATTTCCGTTCCCCCACCATAATAGTATTTGTTTCTATCCCATGTAGGTCAAATTTTCCTCCATTAACCCAGTGTTAGGATGTCTAAAGTTTAAAGTCAATTATTCCTCTTTGTAAAACCAAAATCCTTGAGTCGAGTTTTCCTTAGGGCGTAACCATAAAAGCCTTGAGTTCAGATCATCATTTTGGAGAGAATATACCTACTAATGAGATAACTGTAGAAGCCCATCATATTTTCAAATAATATGTAAACATTCCCAATGTTACCATAGAATCAGATTATTTTCATCTCAAATGAATCCATTTCTAAGGGGGTATTTTTTGGAACTAGAAAATACATTCCACATCTATGAGATGCAAGTCAATATTGAGAAAAAAATATCTTCATGTATAAAGGAAAATAATAAGAATAAATGGGATATTCACATGATACATGATTTTTCATATACCGAGGGATGCAGATGCCTTAAAATGGTTCTTATTCTAGTGATGTGGTAATGAGAACCTCCCATTAGGAGCACTACATGAATTTCCTTCATTACTGGAAAAAAATGTTTTCAAAACCATAAAACCCATTAATGAGGGTTTATTAGAAAAATTTTGTCATTGGAAAACACCTTTTATAAGGGGAACCTATATCCAGATGAATATATCATTTCATAGATTTTTATTTGACTATTCATGGATCCCAAATTGAACTTTTGATCAAAATTTATGACTATTTTAGGTTATGATTAATTTAAAGAAATTTACAAAGGAGAATTTTCAAAAAATGGAATTCAACCCTTCTTGGGAAGTGAAAATATTTCATGAATAAACCTTGAGAACACCCTTCGCATCCATGTACCACATTGAAAACCTAGAAATTATTTTTGAAGAAACCTCATGAACACCCTTCATGACTGCATACCTTGTCCGTGGCCTAGAAGTCATTAATGAAATTGGAATAGAAGTCCTTTACAATAACATAGAAGCTTCATGATCAGAGATCATTTTCATAATATTGATGTTATCCCTTCACACTCGCATGGTTCCTTGGTGGGTCATGTGTTTCTCATGTGGTCAAATACTTTAGAAATGGAATTACAAATCATTTTCTATAAATACCTAAAACATAGATCAAGAGAGGTATGACATAATTTTCCATTGAAAGAAACCATTATACTTCAAGAAATATCTATAGTAATTACTTTGTAAAACTTGAGAATACTAAAAAGGAAGTGTATCATGAAACTCCATTCATGGAGATGAGTTCATGAACTTCGTTCAAAAAATATTATTTTTAAACTCAATTCTTGAAGACCATCCCACAAGATATGTTCATAGAGGTCACTCTATGAACTCCATTCATGTGGACACATTTGTGAGCTATGTTCGTGAAGGTCACTTCATGAAATGCATTTACAGTTGTAATTTTTTATAATCCACTTATAATGGACCGTTCAAGAAGATATCCCAAAAACTTCCTTTATGAAAGGCCAACCATGAACCTTCTTTTCAAAAGTCCATAGATAGGAAACTATCGCAAACGGCTTCTTTAAAATTACCTTCATGAATTTACACTAGTAGAAGAACTATTTTATATGATGCATTTTTCACATCATTTATTTATAACCGATGTAAAAGTTTGTCCATATTTCCCTTTCATGCTGGTTTTGTAAAACCCAATGTGAAAAAGTTAGTATTTCATGCTCTTTCATGTTAGTTATATAATTTAACTAATGCGAAAGATCAATTTTTATGTCGTTTATAGTATAATCGATGTGAAAGAGCTATAGATATCAATTTTTCACATTGTTTATAACATAGCCGATGTCAAAAATCTTTTAAAAATTAATGTATCGCCCAAGGGTTTCATTACATGGCCTTCCATTATCAGGAAGAAGCTATTGTTTCTCTCTCACCAAAGCCCTAACTTTTTGGTTTCTTTAATATGGTGGTCCAAATGTGACCTTATAATTTAATTCGAGCCATAGTGTTTCATGTTCTTCAAGTTATGCATTAAAAATAGATATGAACTAAGCCTCAAACATTTTCTTTTCTATCTTTTCAGTCATTCTTTGGATTCAAATCTCAAACTGGTGATTGTTCAACCAGGTGTTCTTCATTATCACATTAACATCTTCATACATTTGAGTTTTTTAGGTTTATCATTACATGTTCAACTAGGCTGCAACATCTCGGATCCAGACGCCACTCATCTGGTTCCTTGTACGAGGTCGTCTATATGGCCTCAAGTGCATTTCCCCAATTTCTAGAGGCTTCCAACTATTAGCGAGGGCCTAGGGTGTGATAGTGGGGAGACTATGTCATCATTGGAAGAGTGTGACACTATGAAATAATAATATACAATAGTGTAAGTAGTAAGCATCATACAACTGAAATAATAATGGAATACTAATAAGATAAATTACAAATAATCATTCAATACAAAAGACGATGCATCATTTCACCTATTCTAGGAAAGAATCAAAACAAGTACATTGTAGTAATACACAATATATGTCTAAAAAACCCAAAAGAAATAAAAATGATACTATGAAGCATTTCAAGCCTTGGTTCAGTCCCATGCTCTCTGACTCCTAAGTAGCACATCAAGTAGTTGAAGTAGGGTGATTCCCATGTTCAACACCTACAATCATATAATCTATTTAGGCCCAAAAGTTTGACCCAAACAGGTTGTGAGACTAAATCCTGGTAGGAAACCACCCATGGTTTGTGTGAATCCATCAGTGGGTATATATATAACAGGTAGTGTACAATAGTGGAAGTAGTAAACCACAAGGTCCTCAAACGTAAGCACAACATATATCTTAAAAGACAATGTAACCAAGTATAAGTAAAGATCGAATCCAAGCTTTTGCTTAGGCTTGAAAGACACATCATAATTCATCCATTTCATTATTCAAGTTCTGTGAATTATATAAAGTCTCAAGGTCTAACTAAGGCCTGACGACCCCACCATAAAAGTAACTATCAACTCGGGACATAATAATCATTTAATCATTTTCCAATAGAGACTAGCTTGATCATCCCTCAATGGATCCTAGGATCACTCAGCATTTTAAATAAGACTCAATGAGCCCGACCACCCTATATGTGGATTTCTCATGGACTTTATATAATTAACCACTTGAGCTTGTCCATTTTATTTTAACTAAAACAATAGTTCACCTAAGGTATATAAGGTGCAATTAGTCACATGAGCCTGACCTTGTTGTTTAACCGAGACTGTGGTTCGCCCATTTTTAATTACCTCTATTATTATTTAATTCAATTAGATATTCAATCTCAAAATAAAAACATTAAAATTAAACTATTACATGGATTTAACATAATCAATTCACATGGGCTCAATTTACATAATAACCAACAAATTTAAATTAAACTATTACATGGTTAAACAAGAATAATTCACATGAGAAAAACATATAGCCAGCCTACCGTGCAATTTAAATCTCTACAATGATTAATATAACAAGTATCTCACGTGGGAAATTCATATAATGAGAAATACATTTTTAACAACCCAACAATGGAAATTCATGTCAAGCCTCATACGTATTCTCATCTAAACAACCATCCAAGGGAAACACACCCATGGGGTGGCCCTAAATCAATGTTAAAAACCATAAAAATGATTTCAAATTATCCAATTAATTACCTAATCATTAATAGGAAATAATAGGGTTTATTATTCAATCAAGTGAAACCCTAAAAGTGGGAATGTGGTACTACAACATATATAAACATCATGAAAATTAACTAAAGTCTCATGACCACATAAATCATACTCATACAACTCTCCTCGTCCAATGTTGGGCTCTAATTCAACCTACAAGGTAGTAGATCTACAAAATGGTCATAAAAACTTGACCTTAAATAACTAGATAAAGAGAATAAATAATGAAGAAAGGATTAAGAAGAATCAATAACTTATTGAGGGGTATCCAACTCATCTGATGGTGTTTGAATTAGAGATTGTATGATGAAATGGGAGGTAAAATCCTGTTCGGATTTTCCTGGGTGTGCTGCTCGTCGAAGCGGGTTCATTTCTATCCGTCTGGAAAAATGATGTTGCGTCCTAACTTAATAATTTAAAAAAATTACATGTATTTTACTTGAGACTACACACCATATCCGTAAAACTTTTGGCCAGACCATTACATGGTAGTGTACTGGGATTACATGGCGTGAAGCCCTCTATACACGACATGTACATAATAGCACATGACATGTAGTCCCCAGTCACATCCTGTAATGGTCTTGAAGCTAGCCATTGACCTCTTTTACCTTATTTTATTAAATATAAACTAAAAAGGAAGTATCCATACCTCAAAATAATTACCGAGTTCTTACAAATTTCCCCCTTAAAGTAGTTATTCCCTGAATTTCCCTTCTAAGGGTGATGAAGAACTATCTAAGAACAACTCTATCCATTGTGATCGTACGCCGACCTCCCTCTCCCAACTCTCATCTTGCACTCGATCGTGCTGCCATAGAACCCATACCAAAAGAAAAAACTCACCATGAAGAACATTTGTGCTATGATCCACAATACGAATGAAATTCTCTTTAAAGGATGCATCTTCCTACAACTCCACTTCCTTAGGCTGAAAGGTGTGAGACGAGTCCGAAATGTAATATTGTAACTGAGAAATGTGTAATACATTGTGTATAGCCCTGTACATATGTGGTAACTACAATCTATAAGAAACCGGCCTGACCCTCTCCATAATCTCAAATGGACAAACGTATCTCAATGAAAGCTTACCATGTCTCCGGATCCTCTTATGTCCCAACCTCGGTGCAACACGTTGAAAAACTATATCCTCAACCTCAAACTCCAAAGGTCATCTACATTGATTGAATTATAATTTATGATGAGACTGCGTAGTAGCCATCCACTTAAGAATCAACTAAACTTGCATGTGGTCTCCTAGACAAGACGAGGTCCCATCATCATTGCCTCTCCTACCTCTAGCCAACACAGGGGTGATCGAAATGGCCTATCATACAAATAATCATATGGAACCATATGAATAGTATTTTGGAATTTGTTTTTATATTTGAACACAACACGGGGTATATGTGTCTCCCAGTAACCCCCAAAATCTAGGATGCATGCCCGAAGCATATCCTCCATCACATGAATTGTGTGCTCTGATTGGCCATCTGTATGGGGCCATTAAGTTGTGCTTATAATCACTTGTATACCCAAATCCCTTTGTATCCCTTTCTAGAAATGAGAAGTAAACTAGGAATCTCTGTCTGAAATGATATAATGTGGGAACCCATGCAGTCGTACAATCTAATAGATGTACAACCTCCCAATATCATCAATACTGAAGGTTTCCTTGATCAGCAGGAAATGTGCAACCTTCATAATATTTTCAACCACAACCCGTATTGCATCATTACCTTGGTGTGAGCTTGGTAAACTCATCATTAAATTCATCATGGTATCATTCCATTTATAAAAAAGAATGGGTAGCTACTGCAAAATTCCTTCTGGTCTTTGGTGTTCCACCTTCACCTGATTATAGGTGGAACATATAATGACAAAACTATCTACATCTCCCTTCATTCCTCGATACCAGTATTAATGACGTAAATACTGATACATCTTGGTGAAACCAAGATGCACTTTGCAAACTGAATCATGAAAATCCTCCATCATCTCCTCACGCATGTCCGCCCAAACCCATACGTGACCTTGTAACCACAAAACAACATCCTCTCCTATAGTACCTTCCATAGAACTAGGACTTCATAATATGGTAGCTAAATCATCTTCACTCTGTCAATTTGGGTAGAGGTAATAGCTAAGGATTCAAGAAAAGTATACCCCTACCTGTCATAAATCTACAGATGAATGTCATAGAACAATTCCATTCGATACGACTCTCTATTGTCCTACTACACTGCCTATATCTGAGTCCTCCTGCTCAGTGCATCAGCCACAACATTTCGTTTCCCAGGTGTGTAGGCAATCTTGAAGTTTAAAGACTAAAGGTATTTCATCCACATTAATTGCCTCAAATTCATCTCACAAGGAGTAAAGATATACTTGAGACTTTTGTGACCTTATTACACCACAAAACTCTCTCCCAACAAGTAATTTTTCCAACAATGTAAGGCATGAACAACCACAGCTAACTCGAGATCATGAATCAGGTATTTCCTCTCATGTGGACTTAGCTACCGAGACTTTTACAAAATGACTCTACCCCCTGCATAAGCACTGCTCCCAGCCCGATACGTGATGCATCATAGTATAGATTATAACTCTTTTCTAACTCTATAAAAATAACTATTGGTGTTGACATTAATCTCTTTTTCAAATCATGAAAGGCCATCTCACAAGAATCTGATCATACGTACTTCACACCTTTCTTTGTCAAGCACATCATCATAGCTCTTAAGAATGAGAAGTTCTCTAGGAAAATCCTAAAGTAACTAGACACTTGTAGAAAACACCGCACCTCAAAGACGTTCTTGGGTTGCTCACAGGTAACTACTTCTCTCACCTTCTCTATGTCCACTGGTACTCCTATCTCCCATATTCCATGACCGAGGAAGTGAATATGATCCATCCAGAAGTGGAAATTTGAGAGATTAACATACAAATAATGCTCTCTCAGTGTACTCAAAAGTATCTCAAGATGTGTGGAATGGTTGTGTCGATTATGAGAATATACCAAGATATCGTCCACGAAAACCATGATAAATGAATCAATATAGGGATGGAACACTTAGTTCATCAGTGCCATGAAGACTACTCGAGCATTCTTGATACTGAACGGTATAACCACATACTCATACAGACCATATATTTTCCAGAAATCTTTGTGAGGTATGGTTTATGACCTAATACACAATTGATGATAAGCAAATCTCTGATCAATAATATTGGATACCTAATATCTTTAGAGCTGATCGAAGAGATCTTCTATTCATGGAAGAGGATACCAATTATTTATCATTAAATTGATTAATTTATGATAATCCACATATAGACTGAGCGTACTGTCCACCTTTTTCTTAAAAAGGACCGGAAAACCCCATAGAGAAGTACTCGGTCGGATAAACCCCTTTATCTTCAAATCCTCTAGCTGCTTCTTGAGATCTTGAAACTCCATCATAGAGATTATATAAGGAGGAATAGATACTGGTGCATATATTGGTACTATCTCGATATATAACTCTACCTATCTTATTGGAGGTAAACCTAAAAAGTCGTCACAGAATATGTCTCTTAAATGATCAACCACCAACAGAAATTCCATCTGACGCATACCCTAGTCATCTAGATATAAACTGGAAATCTGTGTTGTCATACCACTCAACCCATGATGCTCGGGTCTAGATTTGCTTGTCTGGACATCCCATTCACCCTTGTGTTGAAACGATCTACCCTCTAGTAATATAAAACTCACCCTGCGGTGATAAAAGTTGACAAAGACTTGGAAGAAGACTAAATAGTCCATTCTGAGTATGACATCAAAGCCTATAATTTCTAATACATAGAGATCCCAAACGATGTGACACGCACTAATTTCAAGGGGGAACTACTTGCACTATTACACACCCATTGTTATAATCCCTAATAGAGTGTCTAGTTTCATAACATCATCAGAAGTAAAAGAATAGAGCCCTAGAATCTCCACAATAACACAGATATGAAACTATGTGAATCCCCAATATCAAAGAGTTAAGAAGTTAAAATAGAGGTAACTAGAATAGTACCTATGATATTATAAGGTCTAATATCCTGCTCTTACTAAGTCTGTTTCACTACATAAGTCTGCATGTACCATGTCCCTAAGACATTGCCTGACTATCCTAAGCAGACCCGCCTTACTATTGTTGAGATCCTGGGGTCTAGATACCACGACCCTGACAACTACCTCATCCTGAACAGCCTAACACATCCCAGTTCCCTGATTGGTGAGAAGCTGCTAACCCTTCTCCTAAATGTTGAGTTGGTGCAAAACCTCTCTCACTAGATGCTAGTGGAAACATTTTTTATAATCTCTATAAATGGCCCATCTTTCCACAAGATCAACACTCTACTAGGTACATTGAGCACCAAGGTATAGTATTCCCAATTCTTCTGCACTGGAAGAACCTCACCTGGAGACCAAAAGATATGTTTTGAGTACTAGATTTGCCGCATGTAAGATCCATATGATGCTTCCTACTAACGGTTGAAACAATTACAAATCTTGGTGGAGAACCACCCTGGTTCAGACCTCCATATTCCCTCAGATTCTGCAATGTAATTAGTGTATGGTTCACTATAAAAAATAAAATAGTCTGTCAGGAAATATTCACTTGAGAGTGGATGTGGTACTTGAGACCATCCCTGAATTTCCTAGACTTAGATAGATCATTACCCAGTAGAATAGGTTTGAAGCTTTGGATCTCAGTAAAGTAGGAAGATTAATCCATAACTGATAGAGCATGCTTCTCCATCTGGATAAACTCATGGGCTTTGTTGGCCCTCAGCATTTTAGGATAGAAGTAGCCATAGAAGGCTATATGAAGATATTCCCACAACATGTCCCACTAACTCTTTGTCTATGTGGTAACATCCCACCACCTCTTGGAGGAATAACGAAACATTTAAGTCGTGAGATTGACCTACCTCTTAGGAGGTGTCTCAAGATGCTCGAAGAGTAATAACATATCCTCTATCAATGACTCTACATCTTGTGGACCACCTTCCCTAGAGAACGTGGGAGGATACTGTTGCTAGAACACTCGTTTCAGTTTTGCCATAGATGTGGCAGGTTATAGTGCTCCCTAAAAGGTTTACATTAACCTCATTAAGCCTTCATGAAAAAGTGCATCAGCACCTAAATCTGGTATAATAGTTGTTGCCACAACTGGAATGACTGGAGGGTCCACTGGAATCCCATGTCCCACCACCTCCGGGGTCTGGTCATCACTACTCTCCTGTTGTAAAACTAGAGGTCCTTATCAAGGAATTTCTCTGTAAAGTACAACACATACACCTCAATATAAGTTATTCATTAGGTATGCAGTTCAATGGAGAAAGAACTAAATAAGATAATAAAAGCCTCAAAATTTCACAAAAGTTAAGTACACGACATGTATAAACTAAACACAGTGTGTCCCCTTAAACTCTCATATAGTAATATTCTTTCGCTGGCCTAGATGTGTAAAAATCCTAGGTACATGGTGTGTTAGTCTAGTACACAGCGTGTACACTAGTCTTCCCTCTTGTCCATGTACATTTACATGTCCAGAGCCACACTGGTATACCTATACAAAACTAAATGGGGTGTACATAAGGTACATGATGTGTTCTAATCAAAACCAAACAACCCATGTTCTCTCTCACATGGTTGGACACACAGCCAAAAACCGCACGGTGTGTACTCAAAGTACACATTGTGTAATTAAAAAGTTATCTTCTTACAAAATAGAATAACACACGGTATGAGTTCATAGGAACACATGCCATGTGGTCTGGGTTTTTAGACAGTAAAGCTCAAAAACTTCCTCAGAACCCCTATTTTTTCAAAATAAAGCAACAATGTTCCAAATTCCTATATGTGGGGCCCCATACTCCCAGTGAATCCAAGATTGACATCCAAATATAAAACATAAAATTACCAAATGTATCCCATGGCTGAAACATGACCCACCAAGTTTTGATCCAAGACGGCTCATACTCCTCAGGGGCCAAACTTTGGCATCCATCCAATTCAACCATAACACATACCAATACACCTATCACAATAGTAGGAATATCTATCATGATATCTATCACAACAGCATGAATATATAGAACAACATATATCATAACACCATGCAATTAGTAATTATATCTAAATGGCATGGCAAGTATACATGGAATGAGATTTCTAACAAGTTCATATATGACACATGAGATGGAATACCCTCATTTGATTCAGTTGTAATAAAATATAACCACAATGATATCAATAATAACAACACAAAAAAGTGTATCTACCAAAGGTGATATCCAATCAATTCAAACATCTTAAAATCCAAAAAATACAATTTTATTCGAGATAGTTTGGATTTTCCCTATATGCGAGGAAGTTACTCCCATGCATATTTAATTACTAAATTTTATTTCCTTTATATCATTGCAAAACAATATGATAAACTACAAATGAAACCCTCTGATACTAGTTTGTAACATCCTATATCCAAATTCCACTCAACCGGGTATAGGGAAATAGTTTAGTGGCATCCAGATCTGGGAGGTTATGGCCTCAAGATCATTTACCCAAACACGAGAGGCTGCCAACTAGCAGTGAGAAACTATTGTGTGATAGTGGGGAAACTTGTAACGACCCAAAGTTTCATTAATGTAAATACCTCTTGATCAAATTAAATGTCTCTTTATGTTAATATAAAATGTCAACTTCTTTGGTTTTATGTTAAGAATTTTGACCGTTTCTAATATAGCCATTGAACAGTGATCACATGATTAGTATAAATATAGGGGTTTAACAAATCCAATTTACTCAGACAAAAGAAGCGATGGCCTTGTCCAGTAGAATTTCTCCATACGAAGCCCATTTGTTAGAGCTTGGAAAAGAGGTGGCGTCCTTGGGATTCTCTCTTGACCAAACCCAAGCTGAGCTTCACCATGTAAAGCTCGAATGGGACCATCTATGGGAAAAGTGGAAGTTGATAGAGATTACCACTCGAGCGATGTTATCTCAGCCACCCCAAGAGCATTTCACCATCGCACACCTTACCCTTAGACCGTATGCAGCTATATTAAGGTGTTATGTAACAAATCACTAGTACTATGTTCATGTATATTATTTTTGTGTATAATAATGAATATACCTTCTTGTCTTTTTTTGATACATTGTAAATAGTTTTTAAAGTACAAATAGTGTTTTTAGTTATTATTTAATTAAGAATTCTATTTTATTAAATTAAGGGATTTTTGAATTAAATAATATTTTAATAAAATATTATTATTATTATTAAATTAATTTTTATTAAATATAAACGATCTTATAATTTTATGAATGCAATTATAATTTTTATTAAGGTTTGAAATCCATTTCTGTCAAAACCTGTGAACTTTCGATAAATGTCGGTTTTTATTTTAAAAGTGAAAATTAACATATTTATAAAATTATTTAGATAAAATAAATGTTATTTATGGAATCAGGACATCGAAATTATTCAACAGTGACTTTTTCATAATTTTCTAATACAGTCAAATTGTTCGGTAAAAATTAAATACCGTTTAAATATATAATGTGTTTTATGACATCATAATGAACAAATAGTGATGTAATAAAATACTATAATCTTTATGTTCGGAAAATATATGTTTTACCATTAAAATAATGTGATTTTAGGTTTGTTTGACTTACTTTTCAAAGCATTAATGGACCCCTCAAGACTTATTAAACACCTTGTCTTTTTAAATTAATTTCCATGGGAGTGTGACTCACCTCCACATAGGAAACCTTATTATTTTAAGAAGTTCGGACCTTATCCTTATAAAATATTGTTTTTCTCTTCCCTTTTCCAAAAACCATGGTCAAGAACCATGGGATGGTTTGTGGTTTGGATTAATTTAATATAAGGGGTCCCAAACCTACATAATAAAGAATTCCCTTACCTTTCCTATAAAAAACTCACCCATGCTCCCACTTCCTCCTCACTAAAAACCTTTGGATTTCGTCCAAACCCTTCCCTACCCTCTCTAGAATCTTCCCAAGGTGCCCTAAGCTCCCAAGAAGCCTCTCTAAAGCCTCTATCAATCCTTTGGAAGCACACTTCCAAGTAAGGGTTTTTTTCTTTCTTTCTCATTTTTTTCAATTTTCATAAAGTTTTATTGCCCTTTTAATTTAAATTATGAATGTTGGGGTATGGTTTCACAACTCCCCCATACTACCCTATTATTGTTTGAATGATGGGAGACCCCTTTTTCTCTCATTAATGCCTCCCATGTACACCCGTTACTATGCCAAAATTCCGAACGAAACTTCTCTCTCTTATTTTACATTCAAGAAATAATTTTGTATCATGAATCTAAATTCCATTACAATTGTTGGGACATGTATCTATATGGCCTCCTTCCTTTCCATTACATGTAAATATGATGAGGAACCCATTTCTCTCTCATCAACCATTTTTATGAATTCTTATGTCACGCCGTTACGCTACCGAAATCACACTGATTTTCTAATCCAATGCCATTGTGTAGTGGATACCATGCCCATTTATCCATAAAGGGTATTCACCTTTATGCATATTTATTTATTCATTACAAAGTTTCATGTATGAATTACACATTCCTTTATCTTGGAATAAATGATTATATTTTATGAATCCATGTTTTATGATCCATGTGGCACACTTATGCATGAAATGAAATGTTTAAGAAGGGTGCGCCCTTATAGCGCTCCAATGCATTGGGTAAAGTATAGTATCATGATACGTCATGTGCAATGAGTGTTGACTGATGCTAATTCAAGTGAAATGAGGGTTTACTCGTGCTTTATGTGCAATGAGGATTTACTCATGCGCCATGTGCAATGAGCCTTGGCTAATGCTAATTCCATGTTAAGTGTTTTTTCCACATTTCCATGTTATGATTATCATGATTTATCATGCCTTTATGTTCATGTTTCTCTTATGATCTATTGATATGCCTATTTTCTAACATGTATTGTACTCCTCATGTTATTCCATGTGTACTCCCTTACTGGGCACTATAGTTCACCCTTTTCTTATGCATGTCCTCAGGATATCCCATGTAATGCTAAGTATGAGAGAATGTAGTGGTCATGTAAATGAAGTTTTCTATAAAGATTTTGTATTTCAGGTTTTAAGTTTTTATTTAATGATCCTAAGCCCCAAATACACTAAACCTCTCGATCTTCTTTGTTGTATCATGTGATGTTTTATGTAATAAATCATGTTTATGTTTGTAATAAAATAAGGGTTGTCATAGTTGGTATCATATGATAGGTTTAGTTATTTTTGTGATTAGGATTAGAAAACCCTAGTAAAGCCTTAGAGACAAGAATATGTATAATAAAAACATCCCTAAGTTTTGGTGATTATTGTGTAAGTGGGTTATCAAGCAAATACATCCCTGTCTGGATACGAGCAGGTAGAGGCGACTCTGGAACAGATGTATCCTAGGGGTAAAACCTGAAAACACCGCTTTGAGCTAGACTCGAATGGGAACTGGTGCACGACAACGAGCCTTGCTGCACTCTTGGTTACGACACTCCCGGGGGATATGTTTTGATAAATTCAAAAGCTTAGTATGAACCCTTATTAAGGGAATTAAAAAAATTCCCCTAAGAATATATGTTAGAAAGTTGATCATGAAAAGCCTAGATTGAAGCCTATAGACTCATGAGTTAAGGAAATAAAAGTTTATTTATAAGTCATCAACTTTTGTCTTTGGATTACCCTTTATGTGTTACCCCTAACTTTCCTTTTATTCTAACTAATGGCCGGTAATAGGAGGACTCGGGCTAACAACCATTGTGAAGATCAGTGTGATGACTGTACTAATGAGATGCCCAATCCAATGGGAGCGGGAATCGCGAACTTTGTCATAGTTCTCTCTCAGCCAACTCAAGTTTTGAATAGAAACATAGGTCAAGAGGAACGTTCAACCCCCCCCCCCCTAAGAAAGAACAAGTCACTATCAAGAGCTTCATGAGACAAAGCCCTCCTACTTTTAGTGGATCATCCGATCCCACAATCACTAAATAATGGATCAACTCCATTGAAAAAATCTTCTCCATCCTTCAATGTTCTGAACAAGAGAAGGTTCTCCTGGCTGCTTATCATATGGATGGTGAAGCTGATCAATGGTGGACGTTGATTAAAAATACGAAGCCTAAGGAGGAGATCAAGGCATTGGAAGGGAAGGATTTCTTGAAGATGTTTTTAATAAATATTTTCCGTGCACCCTCCATCTTAGGATGCAAAGGGACTTCCTTTACCTCAAGAAAATAGATGAAGAATCTATTTGAGCATATGAGGAAAACTTCACAAGGCTTGCATGATAAACTTCCGGCTTTGTCGTTACCCCTGAATGCAAAGTTAACCGCTTCATTGGTGGGCTAAATCCTAGCTTGCAGAAAGCATTAGCGATCCGTGACTTCGACAGCTATGAGGAAATTGTCCGATGTGCCCTCAAGGTCGAAATAGAGATTGGGGAATCACATGTGTATCATGGGGACAAGAAGCGTAAGGTGGAATTCAATGCTGGCAGTCTGACGGATAAATCCAACGGTGCTAAGAAGATCCAGCACCCCACTTTCCAAAAGTGCAGGAAGAATCACCCTGGAAATTGACTTAAGGGGACGAGGAGATGCTTCAGGTGTGGAAGAGATGGGCACATAGCTGTTAATTGTCGGCAGGACAGACCCGCGGATGCGACAGAGGAGAGGAACACTCCGTTTGAACCTCAATGCATTGTTCAATGCTACAAATGCAAATAACTGGGTCATTTTGCAAATCAGTGCCCTAATCCAAGTGTTTTCAGAGGCGACCAACAACCTCCAAGGCAGAAAGGAAGAGATTTTTCCATCACTACTGCCAAAGTGAACCCCGACAACAAAGTGGTGACATGTACGATAGTTATCCATTTAATAATAGCGAACATACTTTTTGATTCAGGTTCTACGCCTTCTTTTATATCTATAAATTTTAGTAGAACATTCCCAGCACCACCACAAATCATGGAAGTGAAGATGTCAGTGAGTACGGCAAATGGGGCAATCATTGCATCCCATTAATATAAGTCCTCCCCTGTTATAATCTATGGATTTAATTTCCCGGAGAACCTCATCATACTCCCTATAGTGTAATTTGATGCAATTCTTGTCATGTATTGGCTTTCCTTATATAGAGCCAACATAAATTGTCGGGAGAGGGAAATCACACTCCATATGGAGAATCGACCCCCAATTCTTTACAAGTGTAAGGATGAAGATGAATCTCATTTATCTCCGTCATATCAAGCGTGGATATTACTGCCATATGAGCATGCGTATCTAGCTCAGATGATTGAGTCCAAGGAAGAAACCATCCTTGATGAAATTCTTATTGTGAGGGAATTCGCTGAAGTGTTTCCCGAGGAACTGCCTAGTCTTCCTCCTAGAAGAGATGCTGAGTTCTAAATTGAAATTATACCCGGGGCATTACCAATATCTAAGACTCCATATATAATGGCTGTTGTTGAGCTTGAAGAGCTGAAGAAACAACTACAGAAGAATCTGGATAAAGGGTTTATACGCCCAAGTGCTACACCATGGGGTGCATCAGTCCTATTAGTCCAGAAGAAGGATGGGTCAATGCGGCTTTGCATCGATCATCATGAACTTGACAAAATCATGATAAAGAACAAGTATCCTCTCCCACGAATTGTTGAATTGTTCGATCAGCTGCGTGGAGCACAATACTTCTCCAAGGTGGACTTGCAGTCAGGATATTATCAAGTAAGGGTGAAGAAGGAAGATATCCCCAACACTGCTTTTCACACAAGATACGGGCACTATGAATTCATAGTAATGCCTTTGGGACTCACTAATGCTTCAGAAATCTTTATGGACTTGATGAATAGAGTCTTTAGAGATTACCTTGACAAATTTGTGGTAGTATTTATAGATGACATTCTAATATACTCCAAAACTAAGGAGGATCATGAGGAGAATTTAAGAACTATACTAGAGACTTTGTGCAAGGAGATGCTCTATGCAAAGTATAGCAAGTGTGAGTTCTGGTTAAAGGAGGTCTCATTCTTGGGCCATATCATCACAAGCAATGGTATATCTGTGAACCCCTCTAAAACAGATGCAATTGAGGGATGGCCGAGGCTAACATCGGTAACGGATATCTGTAGCTTCTTGGGGTTAGCTGGATATTATCGACGATTTGTGAGGAATTTATCACGATTGCCCAACCCTCTTACCAAGCTAACTCGAAAGAGAGTAAAGTTTTCTTGGAGTGATGAATGCAAATAAAGCTTCAAGGAGTTGAAAAGGAGGCTTATCACTGCACCCGTTCTCACTTTACCCACAAGTGGGAAACTTTTTGTGGTATTCAGTGATGCTTCAAAGAAGGGCTTAGGCTTTGTGCTGATGCAGAATGATAAAGTGATATCCTATGCCTCCAGGCAGTTAAAAATCCATGAGAGAAACTATCCAATGCATGATCTGGAGTTGGTGGCTTTGATCTTTGCCTTGAAAATCTGGCAGCATTATCTCTATGGAGAGAAATGTGAGATATATACTGACCACAAGAGTCTTAAATATATATTCACACAGAAAGAGCTTAATATGCGCCAGAGAAGATGGATAGAGCTCATCAATGATTATGAATGTTCAATACATTACCACCCTAGGAAAGCGAACAAGGTGGCAGATGCCCTAAGTAGAAAGGATCCAGCGATTCTATCAATGATGAGAATTGAGAAGGATCCAATCTTCTTAGACTTGATGAAGATGGACATGGGAATCATAGAGAAGGGAACATCATAAATCCTTACAAAAATGATTTCTCAACCGTATCTTTTGGAAAGGTTAAAGGACTCTCAAAAGGATGATGTGGGAATTCAAGAAAAAGTGGAAGATATCAAAAAGGGGAAATCCTCGTATTTTAATGTTAATGAAGAAGGAATTGTGTGGTTTGGGAAAAGACTATGTGTTCAATCAAGTCTGGAGCTGAAGAAGGATCTTTTGGATGATGCACATAGTTCGAATTTCTCTATTCACCTAGGGAGCACAAAGATGTATCGAGATATCCAAGAAAACTTTTTGTGGGATAATATGAAGAAGGAGATCGCTGAATATACATCAAAGTGCCTAGTGTGTCAGCACATGAAGGCAGAGAGGCAGAAGTCTAAGGGGATGATGCAACCATTTCCCATACCAGAATGGAAATGGGAGAACATCACCATGGACTTTGTCTCCAGACTTCCGAGGACATCCAAAGGCAAAAATGCAATATGGGTTGTTGTGGATATTCTTACAAAGAATGCACACTTCATTGATATTCGGGAGGATTTATCTTTGGATCAACTGGCACAGATATATACCAGGGAAGTGGTAAGGATTCATGGAGTACCACTATCTATTGTGTCTGACCGAGATCCAATATTCACCTCTAAGTTTTGGAAGAGTCTTCAACATGCTCTGAATACTGAACTGAACTTTAGTACGACCTATCATCATCAAACTGATGTCCAATCCGATTGGACTATCCAAACACTTGAGGACATGTTGAGAGCATGCTCAATGGACTTTAAAGGAGGATGGGATCAACATCTTCCTCTGGTTGAGTTCTCTTATAACAATAGTTTCCACTCAAGCATCCAAATGACACCATATGAAGCCCTATATTGGAAAAGGTGCAGAACACCGACATGTTGGGATGAGGTCGGTGAACGTAGGCTACTTGGACCAGAAATGGTCAAGGAAATTGTGGAGAAGGTGAAAACCATTCAGCAGCATATCGAGGCAGCCTAGAGTCGACAGAAGAGTTATGCAGATAATCGTCGACGAGACCTTGAGTTTAAAGTTGGAGACATGGGTTTTCTACGCATATCTCTATGGAAGAAGGTCATGAGGTTTGGAAAGAAAGGGAAGTAAAGTCCAAGCTACATCGGCCCCTTCAAGATTATTGACCGTGTTGGGGCTGTGGCCTATCGACTAGCACTTCCACCAACCATGACCAAAGTACATGATGTATTTCATGTATCCATCTTAAGGAAGTACATACCAGACCCTTCACATGTACTCTCTTATGAGGTGGTACAATTGGAAGATTATCTCTCATATGATGAGAAACCGGTGAAGATCTTAGATTGTAGAGAAAAAGTTCTACGAAATAAGACAATGCCCCTCGTCAAGGTGTTGTGGAGAAACCAAAAGTTTGAAGAAGCGACTTGGGAATCGGAGGTAGTGATGAAGCTGAGTTACCCACATCTATTTTAGTGTGGGAAAAGGAAAATTTTGAGGATGAAATTTCTTAAGGGGGAATATTGTAACGACACAAATTTTCATTAATGGAAGTCCCTCTTGATCAAATTAAATGTCTCTTTATGTTTATATAAAATGTCAACTTCTTTGGTTTTATGTTAAGAATTTTGACCATTGTGAATATAGCCGTTGAACAGTGATCACATGATTAGTATAAATATAGGGGTTTAACAAATCCAATTTACTCAGACAAAAGAAGCGATGACCTCGTCCAGTAGAATTGCTCCGTACAAAGCCCATTTGTCGGAGCTCGGAAAAGTGGTGGTGTCCTTGGGCTTCACTCTTGACTAAGCCCAAGCTGAGCTTCACCATGTCAAGCTCGAACGGGATTGTCTACAGGAAAAGTGGAAGTTTATAGAGATTACCACTCGAGCGATGTTATCCGAGCCACCCCAAGAGTCTGTCACCATCGCACACCTTACCCTTAGGTCTTGTGTGGCTGTTTTAAGGGGTTATGTAACAAATCTCTAGTACTATGTTCATGTATGTTATTTTTGTGTATAATAATGAATATACCTTCTTGTCTTTTTTTGATACATTGTACATATTTTTTAAAGTACAAATAGTGTTTTTAGTTATTATTTAATTAAGAATTATATTCTATTAAGTTAAGGGATTTTTGAATTAAATATTATTTTAATAAAATAATAATATTATTAAATTAATTTTTATTAAATATAAATGATCTTATAATTTTATGAATGCAATTATAATTTTTATTAAGGTTTGAAAGCCATTTCTGTCAAAACCTGTGAATTTTCGATAAATGTCGGATTTTATTTTAAAAGTGAAAATTAACATATTTAGAAAATTATTTAGATAAAATAAATGTTATTTCTAGAATCAGGATGTCTAAATTATCCAACGGTGAATTTTTCATAATTTTCTGAGACAGTCATATGTTTGGGTAAAAATTAAATACCGTTTAAATATATCATTTGTTTTATGAAATCATAATGACCCAATAGTGATGTAATAAAATACTATAATATTTATGTTCGTCCAATATATATTTTACCATTAAAATAATGTGATTTTAAGTTTGTTTGAATTACTTTTAAAATCATTAATGGACCCCTCAAGACTTATTAAACACCTCGTGTTTTTAAATTAATTTCCATGGGAGTGTGACTCACCTCCACATAAGCAACCTTATTATTTTATGAATTTCGGACCTTGGACTTATAAAACATTGGTTTCCTCTTCCCTTTTCCAAATGCCATGGGCAAAAGCCATGGGATGGTTTGTGGTTTGGATTAATTTAATATAAGGGATCCAAAAACTAAATAATAAAGAATTCCCTTACCTTTCCTATATAAACCCACCCAAGCTCCCACTTCCTCTCCACTCAAAACCTTTGGAGTTCATCCCAAATCTGACCTAATCTCTCTAGAATCCTACCAAGGTGCCCCAAGCTCCCAAGAATCCTCTCTCAAGCCTCTCTCAATCCTTTGGATGCACACTTCCATGTAAGGGTTTTTTTCTTCCTTTCTCATTTTGGTCAATTTTCTTTAAGTTTTATTGCCCTTTTAATTTAAATTATGAATGTTGGGGTATGGTTTCTCACCTTCCCCATACTTCCCTCTTATTGTTTGAATGATGGGAGACCCCTTTCTCTTTCATTAAATGCCTCCCATGTACACCTGTTACTGTGCCGAAATGCCGAAAGGAACTTCTCTCTCTTCTTTTACATTCAAGCAATAATTTTGAATCATTAATCTAAATTCTATTACAATTGTTGGGACATGTATCTATATGTAATCCTTACTGTCCATTACATTTAAATATGATTAGGAACCCCTTTCTCTCTCATCAACCATTTTTATGAATTCTTATGTCATGCCGTTACGCTGCCGAAATCGCACCGATTTTCTAAGCCAATGCCATTGTGTAGTGGATACCATGCCCATTTATCCATCAAGGGTATTCACCTTTATGCACATTTACTTATTTATTACAAAGTTTCATGTATGAATTCAACATTCCTTTATCATGGAATAAATGATTATGTTTTATGAATCCATGTTTTATGATCCTTGTGGCACACTTATGCATGAAATGAAATGTTTAAGAAGGGTGCGCCCTTATAGTGCTCCAATGCATTGGGTAAAGTATAGTATCATGATACGTCATGTGCAATGAGTGTTGACTCATGATAATTCAAGTGCAACGAGGGTTTACTCATGCTTTATGTGCAATGAGGATTTACTCATGCTCCATGTGTAATGAGCCTTGGCTCATGCTAATTCCATGTTAAGTGTTGTTGCCACATTTCCATGTTATTATTATCATGCTTTATCATGACTTTATGTTCATGTTTCTCTTATGATATATTGATATTCCTATTGTCTAAAATGTATTTTACTCATGTTATTTCATGTGTACTCCCTTACTGGGCTTTATAGCTCACGCTTTTCTTATGCATGTCCTCAGGTTATCCCATGCAATGCTAAGTACGAGGGAATGTAGTGGTCATGTAAAGGAAGTTTTCAATAAAGATGTTGTATTTCATGTTTTCAGATTTTATGTAATGATCTTAAGCCCCAAAGAAACTAAACCTCTCGATCTTCTATATTGTATCAAGTTATGTTTTATGTAATAAATCATGTTTAAGTTTTTAATAAAAGCAAGGTTGTCATAAAACTATTCCTTCATTGGAAGAGTGTAACACCACATAATAAAAATATACAATAGCATAAGTAGTAAATAGAATAAAAATGAAATAATAGATTATGACTGATAAGATAAATAACCAATCATCATTCCATAAAAAATATGATGTCCCATGTCACATGTTCTAGGAAAGTAGCCAGACACATACACTACCGTAATACGTAATATATGTCTCAAAAGAAAAAAATAAACAAAAAGATACTAGGAATAATTGTAAGCCTCATATGAGTCCCATTCTCTCTGACTCCTAAGTAGAAAATCAATTACCTGTAGCAGGGTGATTACCTGATCAACACCTGCAATCATATAATCTGTTTGGGCCCAAAAGTATAATCCAAAAAAGGTGTGATACTAAATCCCATTAGGAAACCACCCAAGGTCTATTCCAATCATTCCGTGGATATATATATATATATAACAGGTAGTGTAAAATAGTTAAAGTATTAAACCAGAAGGTACTCAAAAGTAAGCACAACAGATATATCAAAAAACAATGTAACTAAGTATAAGTTAAGACCAAATCCAAGCTTGTTCTTTGTCTTGGTAGATTCATCATAAGTTATCCATTTCATAATTCATGTTCTGTGAATTACATAATGTCCTGAGGTCTGGCCTAGGCCCGACGATCGCCCTGTATAAAAGTATCCTTCAACTCGTGACATAATAATCATTTAATCATTTTTCGAATAGAGACAATCCTGGGTACCCCTCAAAGGATTTTAGGTTAAATCATCATTTCAAAGAAGACTCAATGAGCCTGAACACCCTATATGTTGCTCAATCATGACCTTTACATAATTAACCTCTTTATCCCATCCATTTTCTTTTAACCGAGATAATGGTTTACCCAAGGTATATAAGGGGTAATTAGTTATATGAGTCCGAACTAGTCTTTTAATTGAGATTGTGCCTCTCCCATTTCTAATTACCTATTTTATCATTTAATTCAACTACACATTTCATCTCAAAAGAAACACAAATGAATTAAACTATCACCTGAATTTAACATAATAAACTAATGTGGGCTCAGTTTACATAATAACTAACACATGAAAATTAAACTATTACATGGTTAAACAAGGATAACTCATAGGGGAAAAACATATAATAATCCTACTATGCAATTTAAACGTTTACAAGGATTAACCTAACAAGTATCTCACGTAAGCAATTAATATAATGAGAAATACATTTTTAACAACCCATGAATGGGAATTCAAGTCAAGTCTCATAGTCATTATTGGCCAAATGAACATCCAAGGGAAACACACCCATGGGGTGGCCCCAAATCAAATTTCACAACCCTAAATATGCTTTCAAATTATCCAATTAATTACATAATCATGAATAGGAAATAATAGGGTTCATTATTCAATCTAGAGATAACCTAAAATTGGGTGTGTGGCACTCCAACATATATAAACATTATAAAAATTCATGAAAGTCACAAGACCACCTACCTCATACTCATACGACTCTCCTTGTCTAGCATTATGATCCAATTCAACCTATAATGGAGTAAATCTATAAAACGGGAATAAACTCTTGACCTTAAATAACCAAATCGAGAGAATAAATCTGGAAAAAAGGCTCAAGAAGAATCAAGAGATTATAGAGGTGAATCCAAGACATCTGATAGTGGTTAAATTAGATATCAGATGATGAAACAAGAGGGAAAATACCATTCGGATTTTCCTAGGCACACTGCTCGTTGAAGGAGGCTCATTTCTATCCATCTAGAAAAACAATGCCACAACCTGAATTAATAATTAAAAAAAGTACACGACATATACTTGGGACTACACATCGTGTCTGTATAACTCCTAGACAGACCATTACATGGTCGTGTACTGGGATTACATGGCTTGTAGCCCTCTATGCATGGTGTGTACATAAAAGTAAATAGCGTGTAGTCCCCAGTCATATCATATAACAGGCCTACAACAAACCCTTGACATATTTCCCCCATTTTCTTAAATATAAACTAAAAAGGAATGATCCATACCACAAAGGATTAACTGAGTTCTAACATATGTGTTCTTTTCATTCATTCTCGCATTATTGATAGTATATTTTCTTTTCCTATTTTTGTGAATTTTACCCAATGTTACAACTATAGACTATGAAACCTTCACAACCCTCAACATGAAAGTTCAATTTAGTAGTAATAATGGGGTTTTAACTTGATGTTGGTTTGGTTTTGATTACTATTGAAAAATATACTGCAGTTTTTGGTTTAATATTGAATGGAATTCATTTTTTTGGCAATTGAACTTTCTATTTTAGGGAACTTTATTTTGTTAAATCTTAATGTTTCATAAATGAGGCAATACTGTCGACATGGGTGCACTATGTAATATTTATTTTTGGATATTTTATTTTATGAACCAAATAGAATAAATATTTTACCTTTGTGTTCTTATGGAATAACTACCATATTTTTACTCTTTCATTTTATGAATCAAACATGATAATTCAATATATCTTGGTGAGAAATTCCTATACTGGTTTGGGATCAAAAGCATTTGATTTATGATAGCTTAAAAGTTTCAGTATAAAAGTGTATCCCCTAAATTGTTGATAGTGGAATATAAATTATATTTTAAATTATAATTACCTTTTTTCTTTTCCTAGTTGATTTATTCAATTATTAGAAAGTATCATAATAAGAAAATCAAACATGATATCTATTTTTTAGGTCTGTAACTTTTGGAACATGTTAAAGTCGAATTATTAGTGCATGCCTCAAATTATTGGGATTATATATTCTAGTTCTGAATTTAAAATGTGTTAATTATTTAGTAATTCTATTTAATGTGACATTTTTTAAACTAAGACTCAACTAATGATTAGATTATATTGTTAAATAATATATATAATAAATTTTTTATTTTTATAAATAATCAACTATGAATTAGTTATTCTCATTATATATATTTTTTTGTGGAAATTTTATTATGGATATCATTATACATATTTTTTAATAATTCTATATGGTTATATTCATTTATTTTATCTTGAGACATTTTTTTAAAAGAATCTATTTTTTAATTCATTCTATATGAATGAATTTTCTTGTCCAAATTTTTTTATTTTCCATCAAATGTTTCCATTATTAGTTTTCTATATTTTTCGATGTCATTTTTAATCTCAATTTTTTATAAATTACTACCTTTGTTTTTTATATTTATTTTTGATATTTTTTATAGATAATAAATCAACATTGGATTAATGCACCACGAATAGGTATTGAATATAAGGAAGATGTTGATGGTTTTTTTGGAATTTTCAAAACAAAATTTTCCAAACAATGACATGTTTTTCTATCCATGTCTAAAATGTTTAAATTTGAAGAAGTTAAAAATCATAGAGATAAAAGATCATTCAATTTTTAGGATAATGAAAGATTAATCCTATGATCCACCACATATTTCTAGAGATGATCATAATATTTCCGTTGGGGAGGAACTTTTACATGCTCTTATTGAATACTCTCCTCACCCTTTACATGCGGCGTCTACTTACACGAGGGAAAAAAGAGTTTGAGGGTTGGTTGTAACAACCCAAGTTTCAATAAATAAATTATTTTTATTAATAAATATAATTATAAATAAATTATGATAACCCTATTATTGTTTTATATTTTTTTAAATAAATATTAGCATAAGTTTTAAATAAATAAGATATTTTCAATTATGAATTCTTTTAAATTTTTTTTAATAGTATAAATAACTGAAATAAAATCATAATTATGAATATATTAATAAGATTGTAATAAAATTTTAAATATATAAATACTTTTTTGTAAATTTATTCAATTAAATTAATGGGAACATATATTTAGAAAATTATTATTATCATGATTTTTGTTTTGAAATTATAAATTTATATAATTGTGTTATTATATAATATAAATATTTTAATGGAATGTTAAAATTATTTATATGTTATTATATGAATGTTATTTTTTATATAAAATCAAATTATAGTTTTCTTTATAAAACATCAAAGATTTATAAATTATGATAATTCTAATTCTTTTAAAAAAATTCATTATAAAAATATAATTCATTTGGTTTTATAAAATTTAATTTTAAAAATATATGATATATATGTATATATATATTAGTTTTAAAAAATAGAGAATGATTAAATTATTTCTTATAAAATTGTTACATTTTAATATCTTTGAATTATATTTATATATATATAAGTGACAATAATAATATATTAATGTATTGTTTTAAAATATTAATATTGATTAAAAAAAGAAAATAGGGGAATAGGGGTTGTGGTCCATGAGTCGCGCAAATGTGGTCTGTAGGGGGGTGTTGTGATGTGAGATAGAGGAATCAAATGATTTTGAGCTTAGGGTTTTAAGGGGAGAGGAAATAAAGCTAGGGATCATGCTCTAGAGACCAGTCTGTGGGTGAGAGGGAGAGCCAAAGCCTTCAGGAGGTCACTCCATGTTCAGATTCGGAGTCACACAGAAACCTTGAGCAAAGGGGGGTCGAGTTGTGATGGGGTTTCATCTTGGTGTATAAGTGGAGCCGTCCGAGCTTCGTTGAAGGATCTCATTCGAGGTTAGGGTTTCGATTTTATAGACCTAGTGTGAAGTATGATTTTGTTCTTAGACATTGCATCTATTCAAGGGGAAATCTGATTAGATTTAAGTTGTGCACTATTTTTGTTTTATCAAATTTACAGTCACCTGTTATCCTTTTGATTTTTTGGGATGCCTGATTTGGGTTCTTATTTTGTTAGTAGTGTAATTTTTTTCCATTTGTGGAATTTTTCCATTCCAATTTTTATTCTTGAATCTGTAGTGTGAATATATTAACTTTTGTTAATACCTTATCTACATTGACAATTGTTTTTTAATGTTTCTGTTCCATTTTATTAGTCTTTTTTTATCATTTTCTTCGTGAAAATATGAAATTTTTATGCCATGATTATTTTCATAATCCATTAGATGCTCATATTGCTCAACAAGATTGAATCTTTCACTATTTTGAAACCACGCTCTACCATTTTCATATAGATTTATATCACTTCATATGGCTATAAAATCCCTTTTATTGTTGTGTAAGTATATTTTGCGAACCCTCTTCTAAGAGAGTTTGTTTGTACAAAGCAACAAGAGGAGGAAGTCTCTATTCTTCTAAAATCTTTAAGGATGTTTATTTTTTTAATAAATCCAATTTTTATTACATTAGAGTTTTAATTTTTTAAGGGATTTTGTTTTTATCTTTATGATTAAACTTATTTTTCAAGGGATTCATTATTTATTTTTATGATTAAAATTATTTGGTTGAGATGAGTTTGTGTTTATTAGTGTTTGGACTTTAATTCATTATTAGTGTTTGGATTTTAATTCTTTATTTTAAAACATTTATTTGTTTGTTATTTCAAAATCAAAAATTTAATTCCTAATTTATGTTATTTAATCATATATATATATCGACATAAATAATTGTTACATGTACTACTTAGAATGATTTTTTTAATAATCTCATTTGGGACACATAACTATTTATTATTTATGTTTATTCGAAGAAGGAAAAATTATACATGCACTATTTTACTTTTTATTTTATTTATGAATCACAAATAGAGATGATAATTTCTAGCATGGTATTTTCTGAATTTTTTTTAAAATTTCATGGGAAAGTTTTGGTGAAATGTGATAAGAATGATTAATTTATTTGGAAGGAAATAATAAGGACTTTGGAAATGTTTTGGGTCAGTAATGATAAATGCAGGTCCATGGGAAAACGTTTTCAAAAATTAGCACTGGTAAAATGTGTGACATTATGGGGAGTGAATACATACATCCTAGTAATGACCAGTGGCCATAGTTATGGATTTTAATATGGTTTTCCAAGTATTATTAACAAGCCATAAAAAATTAATATTTTCAAAGTAGAATTCCCAACAGATTTTCAAGTATAATTATTTTGTGAAATACTATTTTTCTATATATATATATAATCATGTTTTTTGAGAAACTGTTTTAAGTACGAATATTTATTTGCAAGAAAAGTTTTAAACAATTTATTGGTTGTTTTGAAACCTTTTACTGGGCATATCCAATTCTCACCCTTTTGTTTAAAAATTATTTTCACCGGTCACCTTGAAGTTCTAAGTTAGACACTTTCGTTTTTGGTGCACGCACACATAGAATAAAAAAGAGCTATTGTTTTATTTTATTCTCACTAGAACTATGATAAAGGTGTGAAGTTTGTATCTAATACTCTGAAACCTAGACCAGTGTAAGTTCAATTATTGTAATAAATGTTGTACATTTATTCAAGTTTCTTTTATAAAAAATATTACACAACATTCGTATAGTTTGAACCCAGGTTTCAGGTTTGGGTCTTTATATTGGTAAATGTGGAACCATACCATTACCAAAATGATCATTTTACCGTACCTAGGAATAGAGGATACCATTGGACTTTGATGATAATGATATTTCAATAGGTAAAAATTGAAAACAATTCAAGACTTTTGTAGCAGCACATGCTAAAAGAAAAGTTGGTTTTTTTAAGATTGGGGAAGTGTTGACAAACTGACATTATAATTATTGTGGGAAACTGTTTTGGTAAGTTATTTTGTTATTATTTTACTAATATTGAAATGTTTATAGTAAAATATGTTTTCCCCTTCTTATGAGATAAAATATGATATACCTGATACTGGAGGAGTTATGAGGAAATGTTTATCATTGGCAGCTAGGAGATGGAGGGATTTCAAATCATCCCTAACAGTATAGTTCATTTTTGGGAATACATAACATGAAAATCCATGTGATATATATCCATTTAGAGATGAAGATACAGAAAAACAATTTGTTGAAAGTAGACCACAAGAAGAGTTTTTATTAAGTACAATGTTACCTTTTAAGATGATTTTTTATATCAATGACCATGTTAATGATTTCTTTATTCTTTATTCTTAATTCAAAATAATAAATGAGATATCATCAGATAATTCAAGCTAGAAATGTATACCCTCATATGTTATCTTTGGGAAGGTATATGTTATTGGAAGAACACATGATAGAAGAAATATTTCAAAAGTTGAGAGCTGATTCATCAAGATCTGGATAGGTTTCTCCTCCTCCCTCTGCTAGACATGAAAAATGGAAGAGGGCTCAAATGGGAAAAAGGAAAACATCTTACGGAAGAGTTAAGAGTTTTAGCTGATACGATTGTAAGATGTTTATTTATTTATTAATGTTAAATAAACTCATCTTATATTGTGATTCATTATATATATTTTTTCAAATATTCCATATAGGATTTCATTGAGGAGCCGAACACACATGGGGACTTTATTGTGGAGGGTAGACAGAACATTTTAGCTACAGGATTGGGAAAGCCCGAACACCTGGTCGTGTATGAGGATACCTGACAGATGTATCAGTAAGAAAAATGTTTCCATGTTCAGATACTTCTTCAAAGGAGAATGATTATAAAAAAATATAATCTTTAGAAGCCAAAGGTAAAGATATTCCGAAGACAATGGGAGAAAAAATAAGATCATTAGTATATGCAATCTTTTCAGACATGCAAGGATAGTTTCAGCCTACCAATCAGACTCCTCCACCTCCACCAGTAGATCCCACACCTCCTCCTTATCCTACTCACACATATGTGTTTCCTATTGGGAAAAAATCCCTCCAGGTAACATTGCAACATTTTTTGGGTTGGTTGTGTCTGTTGATAAAGTAAGTTTTTAAGATAAGTTGTCAAGTTCCATAGATATTTTTGGCAATCAATTTTGAAAAAGTACCATGACAAAGGAAAGGTAGATCTAGAGGTGGTACAAAAAGAACGGATAAAAGGTGGCTCCATTTTCCAATGTTTTCCAAATTTTTGGGGCCCAAAATTTGGTGTTTTGTTTTTATCACAGAAAGTGGATTTTCTCAAATATCACATCAAAATATTGAAAATGCATAAATTTGGAGAAGAATAGATTTACGAGTTGTGTTTCACGAAGGAGTAAAGAATTCTGGTAGAGGTCTTCATGAAAGTGATGAGCTTCGCGATTCTGAGAAAATGGAGCTTTGTGATCAGTGACAAAGTTATTCATGGTTGTTGATGGAAGGCTCTACGATTTTGATGGGTGCCATGAAGGTTGTTTAACAGAATGATATGTGATTACGATGGGCTTCACGGATAGGAAACTTTACTAGATCTTTGCTAATGGAGGTGTTCTGTGAAGGCAGTTTTTGACAGATCTGTAAAATGTGTTGGAGGAGGTGGAGCTTCACAAAGAGTTGAGCCTATAAGTATGAGGCTACCCACTTCAAAAAATAGTAAAATAGAAAAGAGACCCAATGAAAATTATATATCTATTAGTTTTAAAAGGAGTTCATAAAGGTGGTATGAAAAGTCATTCGTTAAGGCTATAATCCCAATGCATGTTCTGAGCATCGCGATAGCAAGGATTTCGTGAATTCCCTAGAAAGACAACCAAATCTTGTGATCTTCACGAAGGCTAGTTTGAGATTTGTGAAAGAGGTGTACTTCGTGAAGGCTACGTAAGAATTGCGAGAAATCAGGAGCTTCGATAAGGCTAGTTTGAGCTTCGTGAAAGAAGGAGCTTCGTGAAAGTATATTTGTGCTTCACAGAATAAGAGCTTTGTGAAGGCCAGGTTGTGCTTCGCAAAAGAAGATCTTCATGAAGGACTGTTTTTGATTCATGAAAGAGAGGATTTTCAAAGGTAGGGAGCTTTGAAAAAAGCGGATTAAAGGTATTTCCCATAGGTCAGTGGAAGAAAGGTATATTCATCTATAGATGAAATCAGAACTTCAATAGAGCATCCACATACATAGGAGGATGAATTCATTAGGGATAATGAAGGGACCTACTAGTCCATAAACTATGAGTGGATCCTTTCTAGAGTAGTGAGTAAAGGAAGAGTAAAAATGTTATCCTTTCTACCTGTAGTGATTTAGAGAGAGAGAGAGATAAATAGGGAGTTACCATTGGGAAAGTGATGACCTAAACCTAAACTTTGTAAAGGGAGTGAGCCAGGGAATAGAAGTCATATAGCCTGACCATTGTAAATTGGAAGTTAGATTTAGTGGATTTGGTACATCAGAACATAGCCGTTGTATACTCCTTGGACATAGCTCAGTGAGGGTGAACCCAATAAAAATCTCTATGCCTGCCTGCTTGCTTTCCTGCATTGCATTCAAAACATCATCATCAGATAAATAAGAAAATAATATGGTCTGCATAAACTCTCAATTAAAAAAAGTGAGCCTTATAACAAAGAGGTCAAGATCTAGTGGGGTAGGAAGAATAAGTTGGAAAAGAAAATCCATACCCTGACTCACCCCCCTCTCAGGGTATTTAGGCTCTTTTTAGACCTAACATTCCCTAACCCCACTCCTTCTTATATTACCCCAACACCCCTCGTCCAAAACTTCCAAGATACTGTGAGTTATATATTACTGATGCTCATCATATAGTTGCATAAGGAATGATATATTATATCCATGATACAATTCATCATTTTCAGATTGAGATAGAGCATCATAGGGTCACTGTAAAGGATATTACAGATAGATCAACAAAAATACTGTGTCTTACTGATGATGTGAGTATAGTTAGACAATGTATTGGTCATTTTTAAGTTTGGCCATATATACTTCTTCGACATATTACCATAGAGGTATGTATATATGTTATATTTTAATTATTTTTTAGTAAATTTGTTTTCTCATTTTAAAGTTTATATATTTTTTCTAATTTTTTATAGGAATAACTTAAAGGTAATAAATTATTGTATATAAAACATAAAATTCAATGTGTCGTGACTTCAAATACATAATTTAATGGTCTTGATCGATTATCAACCTACTCAAATTTGTTATTGGGATTATATGAAGTTCCATTTGATGCTACTATTTATGGACATTCAATGACTGCAAGGTTTTTGAAAAATTATATCATGGAGCATATAGTTGGAGATCAATTGGGCATCAACATGATACAGGTTTTTTCCATGTAAGTAAATTAATAAAAAATATTCATTCCATTAATTTATTGGAAATTTATAATTATGTCTAATTCGTATTAGGTATCTATATAAAATGTGTACAGAGCATGACAAGACAAATGTATATGGATTTATAGACCCACAATATATTTTTTCCTATAGATTTGACAATAACTGATGTTAAAAGAATAGTTTATATAGCTGAAAGATTTTAGAAGAATCTCATCCTTAAGTGTTGGATGTTTCTATATCTTGAAAGGTATGAAATATTTTTCTCACAATGTGTTATATATCAATTAACATATTAACAAATCATATTAAATTTTCATTTATATCTGTGGTCATTGGATGATGGGTGTTTTTTGTCCAAGAGGGAAGACATTTATTGGCTATGCTCTATCCATAGTGAAGTGAAAGAAAATTTTAAGAATGTATTGAACACTTAAGTTTTATTATTTTAATTATTTCTTATATTATAGTGAATAACATTTATTATATTCATATTATTTTCAAACAGGACATGGAATTTCTCTATAGAGATGGAAAATAATAAGTGCACCAAAATCAAATTTGTAAAAGATAAGGTGAATTTTCATTTATAATTACTAAATTTTGGATATATTAATTAAAAATGTTCTTCTGAATTGAAATCTCTATTAAATAGTTTCATAAACAATAGGGTGGAATTGAATGTGGATATTATGTTTTAATATTAATGTATGAAATAATTTCAACGGGGATAATTACAATGTTTCATAAGGTTATATTTCTTTATAAAGCTTTCTGTAATATTTAATTTGTTTTATCCAAAATTCAAGTTAAATGATATATGTATTATTTTTGTAGATTTTTTTATTGATAAATGGTCAAATACTACAAAGGAGTTAATACATTTAAAAATTTAATGGAAAAATCATTTTATATGTTTTATTAGCTTTTAGTTTATTTGAAAGTTCAATTGTATGGGTCTGTTTCTAGTTTTTCTACTACCTTTTTTGCCACCTTGTTTGATGTTTTCTGGTTTTTGTGGTGGATACTGAATGAATTTAATATTTTTTTTAAAAATATCACATCATTTATTGGATAACCGATGTTGAAACTAATGTATGCATTGATTTCATGTCAGTTACTAGATGACCGACGTAAAAAACAAATTACGCACAGTTTTTCATGTCGGTTATCCAATAACTTATGTGGTAAAGGGTGTGTAATTTTTATCACATTGGTTATCCAGTAAATGACTTGAAAAAAAATTATGCCCTCTTTTTCACATTAGTTATGGGATAACCCATGTGAAAAAAATTATCACGTCGGTTATTTTAAATAACTAATGTGATAAACAGTTTTTCACTTCAGTTATCCAATAACCGAAGTGAAAAACCAATTGCAGATATTATTTATAACGTCTATTTTAATTAAATTACTTCAAAAATTTATTTACTATGTCCCCTAAAATAATTTTCCTTAAAACCCGATGTGAAAAATCTTAAAAAATTATGTGAAAACTAGTTTATACACTATTGATCCAACCCCTAGTTTCTTTCATAAAGGAATTCCTATGACACCTCCTTTGCAAATAGAGACCTGTAAACTATAATATTAAAAATCAAAATATCCTAAAATATTCCTCATTATGTGAACCATACAATTTCCTATACCACACTTTTTTATGCGAGAATCATGATTTCTGATGGAAAGATGGGTCTCTTCCTAATGGTGTTCGAACATATATGATTTGTTCTGTTACTATCTACCTAACAAAGGAACATGAAATTTGACAGTTCGGCCACTTTTTATCCCTTTTCATCCACACATATCATCTACTAGGGTTGGTCACACCCAAATGACCTCCTTGGATTTCTTTCACCTTGTTTAAAACCATAAAAATTACAATTCATAAAAACCTTCCTTCATTAGTCACTAATCAGGTCAATCACATCTGGGTGGCATATGTGTAAGCCACAAATGTATCCTTCTTATTCTCAAGATAAGCATGGGCCTCATACTAATTGTAAGTCCCAATCATACCTTCTCCAATTTAGTTATCAATAGAGAAGATAAACCTTAATGGGAAGCTCACGTGTAAGACCCATATAAATTCCTTGAGTTTAGATACTCCTCTGAGTTTCATCATAACACCATGAGTCGAGATACTTCTCTTAGTCTCCAAAAAAATACTTTTTCCTGACTCATTTTCAAAAGTAAACTCAACAAAGAAAACCAAGGCATGCACCCTAGTCAATCCCCTATCGTGTGCTATCATGCAGTGCAATTGATCTTATATTATCTTTTGTATAGCACATCAAGCATGACACATGTGGGATTAAAGGTTTTAGTTGATCACATCATTAGCATGGTTGAGATGTACTTAGTTAAAAGTAGGGAACACCTAGTCCTAGATACATGACTCTAAATTTTATAGAACACATCATTATCACACAATGTTAAACTGTATGGACCGGTCCTTACATACGAACATAAATAATATAACTTGAAATATAAGGGTTTTAATTTCTATTTACTAGGATACATAGGAAACCTCTTTTAGGTTCAACCCCAACACCCCAATATAAATCATGGGCCTCATACTAGGTAAAATCCATAACCTTTCAAGTCTTCCTTCTTCATCTATTTAACAACATAGAAGATGGTAGACAACCATATATTAGTTTCCCACTAGGATATACATGGTTTCTCATGTGTATGTTCTACATTGACTATTTCTAGGAACCTTTAACCTATAACTATATTTTTTATAACATTAAACTTCTGGGAATATGTTTTAAATGCATGAAATTAAACAGATATTCACCTGGTCATGGATGAATTGCCTTCAAAAGCACTATTATGGTCTTTTTCACATGACCTAAAAAGGTATAATGCGACTCATTAAGTGGCACTTAAATACATGGGTTTTGATTCCCTTCATATGGATATATAGGAAGCTCCTCTCATAGGCCTGATCCCAATTCCACAATACCTCCTACCTCCTTTTTCATGAGACCAATGCCTCCCTAGATAGTGATAAAATCTAGAGTGCCTTCCTATATAACTTAAAACTATAAAGTGACTAAATAGATGGATGAAATGAGAGATGGTATAATTCCCACATGTAGTGTCCATTTAAATGCATGTTGTTATCCAACCAATTTCTTAAGGGTAATTGGTACCATTACTAATTGTACTAGGAACGATTTATAAACATATCTTAAATCTATAAAAGAGTATTAGTGTAGGTAATAATCCCCCCAACAAACAGTGTGATGTGCATGACCTCCCATCCTTTCATACAATACACAACCAAAGCATTAATAATAAATTCCTAGTGATTTTCTTCCTTTGGAAAGCAGGTGGAATGACCCAAAATTATGTTAATGAAATATCCATTTTAATATGTCATATTTAGTAAACCAAATATACTTCATGATGAAACAAATAAAATGTTATTATATTAATTTGAAAACTATATTTTTATAATTTAATAGGTAATAAGAATTGAAAATGTTACAATTAGATAAAAAAATAGAAATAAGGTAACTAGAATATAAATATTTGGTTATGCTTGATCCACCAGAAAAACCCCAATCACGAAGAACACAATAGAAAAGAAATGGAATATTAATAATATGAAATTTATCTTGAAAATAAAAATATATAACCATGAGATAAAATATACATGAATTAATAATGAATTTAGGCAACAATGAACCCATATTGCTATTACAAATCTGAATGTTGGAATAGTAATATGATTGCTGGAATAGTAATATGATCATTAGGAATAGTAACATGATCATTGGGATAGTAACCTCACATATGGAAGTGTAAAATAATATTTATGCATCTTATAAAATTAAAATATGAAATATTTGTGTCATGGTATAAGTAAATAAATGTTTTAAAATGATAAGTTAATTTTTTTAAATTTTTGGAAAACATAAATGTCTTAACTAAACTTTTATTATAAATTTAATGATTTAAAAGATATTTTATTTTCATTAAATATGATTATAACTTAATATATGATGTATTATAATGAAAATATAAATTTATGAGAGCTTTATTAATTTTTCAAAGGGTCATCAAATTGATCTTAATATTAAAATTTTTATTTTTAGAATAAATGATGAATTTATTTAAAAATTAAATTTCTCATATTTAGAATATTATATTTATAAAATTTGTTTCATTTTCTAAATTTAAAAATCTAAAAAAGGTTAGAGTTAATTTTTAGTAATTTTCTAAAATAGTCGATTTTTTGTGAATAATGAAACATAGTAAAATATGTTATTTTACAATACATGCTAAATACGTGAATTTTTTAGTCATTGCTGATGTATAAACTAATTATTTTGAACACACATGTATAATTTACTGTATATAGTCACAATAATAAATACTAATTATATTATTGGTCAAAAATAATAAACTAATGAATATAATAATAAAAAACACCCCTCTCCTCCACTTATAAATACCACCCCTCACAACCCCTTCTCCTCAAAACTTCTAAGCCTTGTAGCTTTCCTAATTCCCAACCAATTCCATTCCCAAGTCACTCTTCCATTTCATAGTTCAACTGGTCTCACGAAAATACCAATTTCAATTTCCCTAAGGAGTATTTCAAGAAGGTGTCATTTAAGTTGTAATATTCTCAATTTACATCTTCTAAATCCATTTCTTATTCTACCTTATCCTTACATCACTCATAAAACATGGAATAATAACTCTAGTTTCACATATATACTAGAGTTTTATATTTATAATGGAATATATACCATCCACCCATTTCTCATCTCCTCTTATTCTAAATAATGAAATCGTTTTCCTTATTATGTCGGTTCACCGCCTTCGTGAATGACAAGTTTTCATTTTCTACTACCACCTTCATGGAAGATTTAAATTCACTTATAATGGATTAAAATGAACTAATTTGTAATCTTATATATTTTCTTACATTTTGGAATGAATTTATAGCCATAGTATTGTTGGAACTATGTTGAGTGGAGAAGGAAGTTTGAAAAGTTAGCCTTTGAAGAGTGTTGTATTTTGTTGTCAAAGAAGATAAATCAATTCACTTTGTAAAAGAACTAGAAATATGATGATTCTTTGATGATTTGTATTTTACAATCATCATATGTTTGTAGAACTTATGGTGCAAGCCGTATAAAGGATAAAGAGAGTAAAGAAGTGTTTTTGGAAAAACAAAATTCAACATCATACTATCCAAAACAAGGACAAAGGCAAGAAGAAGGCGGCGCGCAAGTGGCAGCGCGCAGGTGGCAGCATGGAAGTGGCAGCGTGCAGGTGGAATTATTTTAGAAATATGGCAAAGGAAATAAAGTGGTGTGCAGGTATTGGCGCGCGGGTGGTGGCACACAGGTGGTAGCACACTGGTGGAATTATTTTAAAAATATGGAAAAGGAAATAAAGTGGCGCACAGGTATTGGTGCACAGTTGGTGGCGTGAAAGTGGTGGCATGTAGGTATTGGCGCACAAGTATTGCCGCATAGGTCTATGTTGCACAAGTCCTCAAAATTACAATAAATAGACGACTCACCTTCTCATTTCGTAAGCCTCAACACTTGAGAATTATCTTTGATCTCTGGGCGCACAGGTAGAGAGTTGGGCGCGTAGGTTGATAGTTGTTAGAAGGCACCCAGGTTGGGGGTGCGCAGGTTGGAGGCGTGCAGGTGTTGGCGTGCAGGCAGCACGAAGGCAGCACGTCTGAAGGGCAGTGCGTAGGAAGAGGCGCACAGGTTCCCGCCGCGCAGGTCTTGGTCGCGCAGGTCAAAGTGGGCATGCAGGCTGCTTTACTCTAGGGGTTCATCCCAGCTTCTGGATAGGAAATAAGACGAAGAGGTGTGCAAGTATAAGGCATGTAGGTATAGGTCGCACAGGTCCAAGTGGGCGTGCAAGCTATTTTTCTCCAGGGGTTCCTGCTAGCTTCTGGGTAGGAAAGTGAAGAATTGATTTGAGAGATTTGATTTGTATAAGCTCATTAAGAAGAACTGATCCATTGTGTTACCCTATTTGTGCTAAGAGGGAGTACACACACTATTGGATTTTTTTTTCAAAGTGATGCACACGTGTAAGGGTATATCCTACTCATTGTATTCTACATCAAAGGATTGTTTTCTAGTGGATTGTGTGGTACTGGATTGTTTCTGTACCATACCAATAACGTAGCTACTCTTGTTGAGTAGTGAACCTTGTAAATCATGTGTTCCTGTGGTTGTGTGGGTTCAGTAGGTAAGGAACTTTTTAACATGAGGCGAAGGTTGTTTCAAAAAGGGGAAACTTAAAAAGAAAAAGATATCACTGATTCACCCCTACCCCTCTCAGTGATACTTGGATCCTAACCGCGAACATCAATTGGTATCAGAGCGATAGGTTCCCTTCATTTATTCTTTGCTGAAGTGGTTGAAGAGAAGTTGTGATGAAGAATCTAAATTGCATGAACAGTAAGGGGATCCTGATTTTTTATGGAAAGAACTATCACATATGGAAGGAAATAATGATGCCTTATCTTATGTCTCTTGGATATGAAGTTCTTGAAACTACAACCGATGTATTTCATGCTATTGATGACAAGGTTCCTCTTACTCCTGTCGATAAGAAGAACCTTGATAATGATGGAAGAGCTAAAAAGGCGTTACTCTCATCTCTTTCTGAGAGTGAATTTCTAATAGTGAAAGGTGTTGCTACAACTATAGGCATATGGGATAAGTTGAAGAATATCTATGAAGTAAATAATAATGTTAAGAAAGAAAAAATAAAAATCTGGAGGCTAAAGTATGAAGACTTGAAAATGGGAGAATCTGAATCTGTTGGGGACTTCTTTACCAGGATTAATGACATTGTCAGTACAATCAGATGTCTTGGTGAAACGTTGGAGGATTCTATAGTTGTTCAAAAGATCTTGAGAATTTTTCCAGTCAAATTTGATGCTAAAGTGTCTTCATTAGAAGATAGAGACCCTGAGACATTATCTCTGGATGACTTTCATAGCACTCACATTACTTATGAAATGAGAAGGGAGAAGACTATGAAGACCAAAACAAAAGTAGATAGAGAAATGTCATTCAAGGCTTCAAAGAGAGAGAAGTCAAAGAAAACTCTTATTGAAGATGATACTAGTGAATCCGATTTTGAAGATGAGGTATGTAAAATTTTTGATAAAATTTTATCCTTGATTTCTAAAAATGTGAAAAGAGGTACAGGGAAATACAAAGGGAAACTTCCCTTGAAATATTTTGAATGTGGAGCTGTTCGTCACTTTGCGGATAACTATCCTCAAAAGAATAAAGAAGAAGACAATGATGATGATGAGAGATGACCAAGAAAGACATGGAAGAAACAAACTGACAAAAAAAATATTTTTCAAAGGGTAAGGATACAAAATTCTTCAAATGAAAAAGATGAAACTTTTTATCTATAGATGAAAAAGAAGATAGTGAAGCTAAATATGAGAAATCATCTACTGAGAAAGCTAGAGAGAATACCTTTATTGCAGTAGTGAACAATGAAGATTATAGGAGAAACAGTTCAGAATAAGAAGAAACTCAACTTGAATATCATCTGAAAGAAGAGTTGAAAGAATATTTGAGGAATATTAGAAGTCTTGAGAAGGAAAACAAAAAGTTGACAAATGAAATTTCCACATTAAACAATCAACAAGGTTTTCCTATGGTGAAAATCAAGATGGAAAAAGAGATTGATTATTTGAATAATTCTCTTGAGAATGCAAAGAATCATAATGATCATATTAAATTAATGTTGAAAGAAAAAAAAGAAGAGTTTGAACTTTTCCAACAGAAACTATCCCAAGATAAAGAAATTAATGTCAGTTTCAAACATTCTATCTCAGAAGTTGGTGAATGTTTCAGTAAGAATGAACCAATGAAGGGTCCACAGAATTTAACTTCAAAAGTTGAGAGGAAATATGGAACTAGTTCTAATAGGAACAAAGTTGGAAAGGCTATGTATGTGGACAAAGTTAGTAATGCTGAAAAATCAGAAGAACATAAAAATCCTGTGTCCAGAAAGATTTCTACTACTTTTGGTACTAATAAGTTTGAACAGAAATTTGAGCCAAAAAGGAGAGTTATGATTGAAAACAAAAAGGTTGATAGTCAGCATAGTTCTATTAAGAAGGCTATTGAGAAGCATGTTCACAACTCCAGTCAGTATAGAAGTTTCAAAGGAAAATATTCATTCTATGGTTACTGCTGGTATTGTGGTGGATTCGGACACACTGCAAACATGTGTTGGTTTAATCAACAACATTAAAACTATTCCACAAGTTTTGAAAGACAAGGATTGAGGGGGATTCAATCCATTCAAAATATAAAGTCTCCAAATAAATTTTAGAAGATATCTGAGAAGACTGGTGTGAATGTTGAGAATATGTTCCAATCACTGTAAACTATTTGTCAAAGATGTGATCGACCTGGACATCTTGCCAAGGGCTGGTTTAGTTTGTTACTAGAGCAATAAAAGATTCTTAATAATTCTCAAAATCCAAAGTTTTTAAAAGTCAAAAGGGATAGGTTTGATAAGTCTGAAAATAAAGAGTGCATGGTTGTCTGGCCAGAACACATTGACTTGGATAGGAAATTGGAGGAACCACAACAGAAAGTGAAGGAAAAGGAATATAAAAAATCTCTTGTTGTCAAAACTATTTTGAAAGCTACAAAAGGATAATGTCCATGGATTCTTGATATTGAATGTTCCTCTCATATGAAAGGAGAATTAATGCTACTGAAGAATGTGAAATACTTTAAAGAAGTAACAGTGACATTTGGAAATGATGAATCTCTAAGGATCAAAGGTGTTGGATCAGCCATTATTGGAAAAGAAAAGATGAAATCTAGGAAAACACTATATGCTGATGGGCTGAAACATAACCTGTTAAGTGTGTCACAACTCTGTGATGAGGGAAACAAAGTAATATTTAGAATAGATGGATTTGTTGAGAAAAGTGAAAATAATGGAAATATAGTTACAAAAGGCCAACGTACAAGAGGGAATCTATTCAAAGTTGGTGATGTACAGAACTCTTGTTACATGAGTGTGGTGGATGAAAATAAATTATGGCATAAATGGTTGTGGCACATGTGTCAAAAAATTATGTACAAGTTATCAAAGCGAGACAATGTTCGGGATATGCCTGATTTATCAAGAGAAAGAGATTGATGTTGCACTATTTGTGAGAAAGGGAAAATTACTAATTCTATGCACAAAAGAGTTGAAATTCACTCAAAAAGACCCTTGGAACTCATACACTACGATATATGTGGACCAATGAGAAATCAGTATTCAAATGGAGATAAGTACTTCATTACTTTAATTGATTACTTTACTCACATTACTTGTGTTATGTACATGAGACATAAGTCAGATGATCTGATAATATTTAAGAGTTTCAGAAGGAAATCAGAGAAGAAATGTGAGTATTCAGTGAATAATTTGAGAACTTATAATGGTGGTGAGTATAAGAATGAAGAGTTTGAAAGTTATCTTGAGAAGTATGGAATTCAGCATGAGTTCAGTTCACCATACACAACTCCACAAAATGGGGTGGCTGAAAGAAAGAATCGAAGTCTGGTGGAAATGGGGAGAACTATGTTACTTGAACATAGTCTTTCTCATTATTATTGGAGGCAAGCCATGAGTACTGTTGTTTATACTCAGAACCGATGTTTCTATAGGTCAAACTCAGATATGACTCCATGTGAAATGTTCTATAGAAAAACTCCAAGAATTAAACACTTGAGAGTCTTTGGGAGTCCATGTATTATAAAGAATAAAGGTGAAAACCTGGGAATGTTTGAGCAAATATGAGATGACAGAATTTTTCTTGGCTATGATCCATAAAGAAGAGGATATAGATGCCTCAATAAATAAACATGAAGAATTATTGATTCTTCATATGTAAAAGTTATTGAAAATGCTGAGAAATAAAAGCAGTCATATGTTGATGTCTAAGTCGAGCAAGATAGAAAAGATTTTGTTAACAATTTTGATAATTCTTCAGACTGTGTTAATCTTACTCAAGAAGAGGAATCTGACTCAGAGATCTCAAGTGATGAGGATGGAGTTTAAAAAACGCATCCTAGGTTGAGGAAGCAAGTGGAGGCTCAAAACATTATTGGAGATAAAAATCAGAGGGTCCAAACAAGAAGAACAACAAATGCTATATCACATATTTCTCTTTATTCAAAAGTTGAACCGAATGATGTTAATGAAGCATTTGAGAATCCATAATGGGTTCATGCTATGAATGAAGAGCTTGATCAGATAGAGAAGAATGATACTTGGGAACTTGTACCCAAGTCAGACAATAAGAACATTATTGGTACAAAGTGGGTTTTCTAGAACAAGCTGAATGAAGAAGGTAAAGTAATAAAAAACAAAGAAAGATTGGTCTGAAAAGGGTATTCAAAAATTCAAGGCATTGATTTTGATGAAACCTTTGCTCTAGTGGCAAGATTAGAAGCAATCAAAATCTTTCTTGCTATTGCTGCACAACGAGGTTACAAAATCTTTCAAATGGATGTAAAATCAGCATTCTTGAATGGTGACCTTGACAAGGAATTCTACCTTGATCAACCTTGTGGATTTGTTATTGGAATGGATGAAAGTTATGTGTGTAGGTTGAAGAAGGCTTCATATGGGCTAAAACAGGCTCCGAGAGCATGGTATTCTAAATTAGATACTTGCTTAAAGAAGACAAACTTTAAGAAATGGAGAGTTGATTGCAATCTCTACATCAAGGAGTGTCAGTATTTTTCACTGATCGATATTATTTATGTCAATGATAGTATATTTTCTCGAAATGATGAAAGATCATGTGAAAAATTTTCTGAGGAGATGAAGAATGTATTTGAGATGTCCATGCTGGGAGAAATGAAGTACTTTCTTGGGCTAAAAATTTCACAGAAGAAGAATCACGTTTTTCTGTCTCTGGAAAGTATGCTATGGAACTTCTGAATAAGTTTGCATGGAAAATTCAAAGCCAGTTTCCACACCAATTTCAGTGGGAACAAAGTTGTCTAAAGATGGAGAAGGCAAGGAAGTTGATCAGAAAGAGTTTTGAAAGCTGATTGGAAGTCTTCTGCATTTGACTGCCTCAAGACCCGACATCGTCTATGCTGTCACTTTATGTGAAAGATTTCAGAGTGTTCCTAAAGAATCACATTTGATTTCTGGAAAAAGAATTATCAAATATATCAAAGGCACAACAAATTTTTGAATCCGGTATGACGACTCGGAAAATATTGACCTATTTGGGTATTTTGATGCTGATTGGGCAGGAAATGTTGATGATCGAAGATCCACATCTGGTGTAGTTTTCTTTCTGGGGAAAAGTTGTGTTAGTTGGAATACCAAGAAACAGAATTCGGTAACTTTTAGCATAGATGAAGCTGAGTATGTTTCTGCAACTGAAGTTGCAACACAACTAATGTGGATGAAGACTCAGTTAGAAGATCTACTTATTGAAGAAAAGATACCATTGCTCTTGGGTTGTGATAATCAAAGTGCAATAAATCTTACAAGAAATCCAATACAACATTCTAATTTAAAACACATTGATATAAAGTACCACTTCATCAAAAGAAGGTGGAGAAGAATTAATTGAGGCTAGAGTATGTTCCTACATCTGAACAAGTTGCTGATATATTCACAAAACCATTACCAAAGGAACCATTTGCAAAACTGAGGCTGAACATGGGTGTCCAACCTCCTTCTCATCATGGTTAAGGTACGTGTTTCTGTCCCCTCTCCCATATTACCTTTGGATAGTGTTTTCAAGGGGGAGAATTGTTTCATAAATCTATCCTTACGGAAGCATTCATAAAGGGGGAGTTGTGGGTAAGCTGTGAATCCAGCATGTATGTGTGTGAACTATTCTAACTGTCTGTTGGAGTGGTTATAGGAAACAATGTTTTTTTTCAAGGAAAGTCAATGAAGTGAAGAATACTGAGGTAGAAGCTTGAAAGATGACCTGAAGAAGGCTGAGGAGGTACGCTCCTGAGATTTCATAGTCACTGCTTTTGGACAGCACGGTATTGGCTGTCAATAATTATTGTTTCCAACAATGAGTTAGCTCACGTAGGCTTAGAATTGTTGATAAGTAATCCATTTCATAAGGTTAAGAAGTTCAGTGATTTATGAATCTTTGTTGATAACAAAATCCAAAGGGGGAGATTGTTGGGAGAAATTTGAATAGAGAAGGAAGTTTGAAAAGTTAGCCTATACAGAGTGTTGTATTATGTTGTCAATGAAGATAAATCAATTCACTTTGTAAAAGGACCAGAAATCTGATGATTCTTTTCTAATTTGTATTTTACAATCATCATAAGTTTGAAGAACTTGTGGTGCAAGCCATATGAAGGATAAAGAGAGTAAAGATGTGTTTTTGGAAAAACCCAATTTAACATCATACTACCCAAAACAAATACAAAGGCAAGAAGAAGGCGGCGCGCAAGTGGAATCGTGCAGGTGGCGGCGTGAAAGTGGTGGTGCACAGGTGGCATTATTTCAGAAATATGGAAAAGAAAATAAAGTGGCGCACATATATTGGTGCGCAGGTGGTGGCATGCAGGTGGCGGTGCACAGGTGGTATTATTTCAGAAATATGGAAAAGGAAAGAAAGTGGCATGCAGGTATTGGCGCGCAGGTGGTGGCCTGAAAGTAGTGGCACACAGGTATTGGCACGCAAGTATTGGCGCGTAGGTCTAGGTCACGCAAGTCCACAAAATTCCTATAAATAGATGACTCACCTCCTCATTTCATAAGGCTCAACACTTGAGAATTATCTTTGAGCTCTTGGCGCGCAGGTAGAGAGTTGGGTGCACAGGTTTATTGTTGTTAGAAGGTGCGCAGGTTGGGGGCACACAGGTTGGAGGCGCGCAGGTGTTGGTGTGCATGCTACACGAAGGCAGCACGTCTGAAGGTTAGGGCGCAAGAAGAGGCACGCAGGTTCCCGACGCACAGGTCCTGGTCGCGCAGGTCAAAGTGGGTGCGCAAGATGCTTTTCTCTAGGGGTTCCCCCCCAGCTTCTGGGTAAGAAAGAAGAAGAAGAGGCGCACAAGTATAAGGCACACAGGTATAGATCACGCAGGTCCAAGTGGGCACGTAGGCTATTTTGCTCCAGGGGTTCCTGCCGGATTCTGGGTAGGAAAGTAAAGAATTGCTTTGAAAGATTTGATTTGTATAAGTTCATTAAGAAGAACTGATCCATTGTGTTACCCTATTTGTGCTAAGAGGGAGCACACACAGTATTGGATTGTTTTCAAAGTGCTGCACGAGTTTAAGGGTATATCCTACTCATTGTTTTCCACATCAAAGGATTGTTTTCTAGTGGATTGTGTGGTACTTGATTTTTTTCTATACCATATGAAGTACGTTGCTACTCTTGTTGAGTAGTGAACCTTGTAAATCTTGTGTTCTTGTGGTTGTGTGTGTTTAGCAGGGAAGAAACTCTTTAATAGGAGGTGTAGGTTGTTTCAAAAAGGGGAAATTTTTTAAAAAAATATCACCGATTCACCCCTCCCCCTCTCAGTGATACTTGGATCCTAACTAGGAACTTCATGTATTAAATAAAAAAACTAGTACGTGATGGTCGGCAAAACCACCTAAATGAATTGTATAATGCTAATGATTTTACTAATGGAATCATACCTATGTCAGAACACATATGGTTATTTTTTGAGAATTTCAATTTATATATGTACATGAATACCATTTCATTTCAATTTTGTAGTTGTTTTCCTATTTTATGTGAACATCAATAATTATCCAAAAGTGATATCACCATAAAACCATGAAACAAATGCCCTTGGAATAAAGAAATTAAATAGTCATTAAAATGGTAATAAATGAAAAAAATAAAATTATAATAAATAAAATATATGTGAATAAGGCTCTAAATTAATTAATTATTGAATATAATTTTATTATTAAATACTTTAAGGATAAGTAAAAAATGATTTTGGAACATAAGGTAATGGGTCTCTTTGAACCACCTTTTTTCTTCAGGTTATGTCATTTATCTAACTCGCATTCTCTCTGTATATCATTCATTAATATTATGGAATGATTCAAAATTATGTATATATTTATCTCATATATATACCTATCTTACTTTACCTTCCTTTTTATGGTGTGATACCTGCCTTAAGTTTATTTCTTAAATGCCTTATGATTATTCCCTATGATTGATTCCCTTCTGTGGTGCACATAAGTGTGTGTGTGTTATGATGGGTGTGGCCTTATAGCACTCCAATTCATAGGGTAACTTTTTTTTCTCATGAGACATTATGCATGTGATTAGAGATTGAACCTAATCCATTATGGTACTTGGTGCACCATATAATAGTGTCTTGACAGTTAGCCATGACATATGCATATATCATTTTTTATGTTTCATTCACTTTCCTTTATTTCCATGATCTTATGATTCCATATTCTTTATGATATTCTAAAAGTTAATTTTTCACGATCTTTATATATATTTTATGCTTCTCCATAATTTTTATTCACTTACAAGACTTTATAGCTCACTGGTTTCTTTTATATATTTCCTAGGTTATCCGATGTAGTTTTATGAGATCAAAGGAATTTATGAGCTTATTTTGGAGATTAAAATAATATGTTTTACCTTAGTTTCATTTTGTTTTCTTATGTTCCTAGTCTTCCAAAAACATTATGCCATTCAATACTTTAGTTTTATTTAATTAATATTTATGTTAAAAAACATGTGTTAATATGTGTAAAAATCTTGGGTTTCTATAGTTGGTACCAGAGTTTAATCTTGTTATTTTTAGGTATTAGGAATACAATACATTAGTTATAACACTAGGTATAATTATAAGTATATAAAAAAATCCAAATTTTTTGGTGAAGTATAGATTGAGTGGTTTCCATGCAATTATATCCTAGTCTGAAAACTATAAGTGGATGCAGCTCTGGCATAGTTGTGCCTAGAGGTAATAACCCCTAAATGGGTGCATTAGGAATTTACTCAATCATAACCTGGTGCATGAAATATATTCTTTATTACATTCCTAATTTGAAACTCCTGATGGATATGATTTGAAAAATTCAAAAACTATTTATGATCCATTATGAAGGACTTGAACAAATTGTTAAGTTAAAAAGCTTAATAGGGAAATTAACAAAGATAACAAAGATTGAAACTTAGAAACTCATAAGTTATTAAATACTTTTCATTTATAAGTTATTCCATCTAATTTCATATTTTAACTTTTAATTTCTTATTATTAAATTATTCTCGTCACTTTTTTTATTTATTAGTGGGAAATACGAGGAATTGTGCCAACAACCAATGTGACAGTTAATGTAATGATTTCTCTAATGATATCACTAAACATATGGGAGTGAGATTTGGGAAACTCATTGAAGTGAATGATCAACGGAATCATGCTATGAATAATAACTCGAATCATGTGGAATTCCCTAAAAAAAATTCATATTGTAGTTGATCCCTTTATTAGAAAAAGGCCTTGTACCTTTAGTGTATACTCTAATCCCTTCATCACGAATTAATGGATTAACTCCATTGATAAGATATTATGTGTCCTTAAATGCTCATAAAAAGAGAAGGCCGTGTTGGTTTTATATCATCTTGAAGGATAGTAAGATCATTGGTGGTCACTGATCAAGAACATGAAGTCGAAAGAGTACAATGATTCCATGGAATGAGAAGGATTCAAAAATATATTGTTCAATAAAAGTTTCCCAAAAATATCCATCTTAAAATGGAGAGGGAGTTCCCCAGACTGAAGCAAAAGGAATATGATTCTCATAGAGAGTACAAGGAAAACATCACAAGGCTTTCACAATACAACTCCAACTTTGTAATCAAAACTGAAAGTAAGGTGGATATTTTCTTTAGTGGGTTAAAGAAGAGTCTGAAAATATATAGTGATTCATAAATTTTACTGTTATGAAGAGATTTTATGTTGTTACCTCACTGTCGATATGGATATTGAAGTCTCTTAGGGGTCACATAGTCCTAGAGTTAAAATCATCAAATATAGTTTAATTGAAGAGGATCGACAAATCAATCTCATAGAGGAAATAAAACCCAACATACCATGTGCCAAAAATTTTGGAAGAAGCATATTGGGAACAATTTCAAGGGAACGTAGAGATTCTTCCAATATGGAAAATGAGGGGTATCAGGCTAATCAATGCTGATGGGATATGAAGAAACCCATTAATGTGGAAGAAAAAATAAGTTTCATATTAACAGTTAGATTACAAAATGATATTTCAACTATAAGAAACACAAGAATTATGCAAGCCAATGCCCTAATCCTAGAGTTGTCAGAGTTAGTCAATGAAAACAACCTCCAATTCCTAGAGAGTAAGGAAGGGAATATGTCCGAACTACTACTGAGTTGGATCCCAGCAATGATGTGGTGAAAAGTATGCTGGCAATTCATTCAATAATAGTGAGTGGATTATTTCTTTCTAGTTATATGCATTCTTTTATAACATACATGTTTAGTATAACTATTCAAAAACCACCTCAAAACATGTGTGTTGAGTTATCTATGAGAACAAAAAATAGAGAAATTACTACATCTGGAGAATTTAACTCCTTCCCAGTCAACGTTTGTAGATTGAACCTACTAGAAAATCCTTCAATACTTTAGTGTACTTTGAGATGTTTTGGGCATAGATTATGTAACATCCCGACCTGAGTGTCATACATCGATGCCTCTATCCAGTCAGTTATATTACTTCAAGTGTGGCTCCCTGTACGCCAAAGGGTAACAACTAGTAGTGAGGGTCTAATAAGTTGATCATAGGGATACTATACACTCTATTATCATAGTAATACACCAATGTAAAAATAATATACAATAATGAAAGAATATATAACCATAGATTGTGCCAACATCACAAGATAATCAAAGCAATATATACAATATCTAACTAAAGCTGAAAACATTCCACTCTAATGTAAGTGTCAAGTGTCTAAAATGAAAATTAAGAATAAAGACATCGAAGACTCCCAGGTGGGTCCCAGACCATGTTTGGTACCCTCATCCAAGATCCAACCCCAAGCTGTCCATCTAACATAGGGTCTTTCCCATAAACATTTCCTTCAAAAATAAAGTCTATTCGGGTACTGATAAGGCAGGCCGAGTAGGTTGTGAGTACGACTTAGTAGTTCATCACCAATGGGGTATAAAACAAATACCATCAATAATATCGTATGTAGTTATATAAATAAATAAACATAATGTATAAATAAAAAGTTTATCACATTATTTAATATTCTCTATTTAACCACATAAACCTCTGAGTTTCTGAGGACACCCTAAACTCAATACCTACTTTGGCCTATGCCAAAATTTGATCTATCCCTAAAGGATATCACATTTAAATGTCCATGTATCCATTCTTAATACCTTTTTGAATGTTCATGTTTCCATTCATGATACTTGGTCTAATTTCCATGTTACAATTTACCAATTAATAACACATAATTGAATGAGCATGTTACCGTTCATGATACTTGGGTCAAATTTCCATGTTACTATTTACCATTTAATAACACATAATTGAATGAGTATGTTTCTATTCATGATAATTAGTCAAATTTTGATGTTACAATCTACCATTTAATAACAGATAATAAACCACATCACAATAATCCACATATCTCAACAATCATTAATTAATTCATCAATTAATTAATCATTCTCACAATTTCAATAACACATAATTAATCTAGAAATAATTACCTCAACTCATGAAATCAATATCTCATAATTAATCTACCATTAATTATCTCAACTCATGATGTCAATATCTTATAATTAATCTACCATTAAGTATTTTACATCATATATCTTAATATCTCATAATCAATCCCCCAATTAATTACTTAATCACAATATATAAATCTAATAATTAATCCTCCAATTAATTATCAAAACGGAAAGCCCTTAAAACATATAATTAATTCCCCAATTAAGTATCTAAATGGATAGCCACTTAGTATCATAATTAACTCCCAAATTAATCCTCAATATCAACAACAAATCCAATTAATCAATTATCCACATTAACTAAATCAATTTAAGAATTAGAATTTCTAATGAATGATAAAAATCCAAAAACATGTATACACATATCAAAACCATGACTATGGGAAGTAAATATTAGAACACCTACATCAAATTGTTGAATAATAATCATCCAATGGAAATCCCCAAAAATTGAGTGGCTCAACGACGTAGATCTAGATCTGAATCTCAAAACCCTAAATCAAGATTAATGAAAATCAAGATCTTGAAAATATAGATTTAGATATAGAATCACATATCTTTCTCTCACCAAATAAATATATATTTTCCAATAAATTGGATTACATCATGGAAAGAAAATGGAAGTAATGGGGGAAGCATGAGAGACGAACTAGGAGAGGACTCACTAACAATGAGTGGAGCAGACCTTCAATTCGGGCTTCGCTTCATGAAGAAAAGTGGTTGGTAGGGCTTATAATTCGTCTGTAGAGATCCAAAAACGTGAAATAGGACCTAGGGTCAAATCTGGGTCAACATATGTGAGTTTTGGTGGCTCGAGGGTTTTTTAAAATAATTTTTAGTCATAATTAATTCTCACACATGGGTTGCTGGGAAGGGGTGCACAGTTTTACCTAACCATGAGCCAGCCAAGAAACTATTCTTTTAGGTGTGAAAAAATTCTTCTACGAGGGTACATGGTTTGAAAAACGATGCGCCAATCCCACTATTTAGGGTTCTACCATTTTCTAGGTTCAGGCACACGGTTTTCTCTAACTATGCACCAACCATGAATAACTATTTTGCCTTCAATTGTTCTCAAAATTAACCCAAAAACATCCCAAGATATAACCCAACCAAAAGTACTAAAACTAGGGAAAAAAGTACCTTAAAACATGACCAATACAACTCCATAAATTGTCAAGATCTTATAGATTGGTTGTCCTTATATAAATCCCACATCAACTATCAAGAGTGGGAGATCACTCTTTACATATAAAGTTATCCTATGATTATATACATGTGTAATGAGTAGGATGAATACCCTTTGAAATATTCTTATCAATCATGGATATTAAGGCCTTATGAAAAATCTTATCTAGCTCAAATAATTGATACAAAAGAGAGAGTCATGCTCGAAGACTTGCCCATTGTGAAGGACTACACAGATGTATTCGCTGAATAATTGTCTGGTATTCCTCCTGATTGGGAGGTTGAGTTCTCTATTAAACATACACCTAGATATTTTCCCATATATAATAATCCTTATGGAATTTCCAACATTTATCTTGAGGAACTGATGAATAAGTTATAAGAAAATCTATGAAATGGTTTATCCACCTGAGTGCTTCACCGTGGGGTGTGCCAGTCTTCTTCATCAGGAAGAATGATGGATCTATGTGCCTCTGTGTTGATTATCATGAAATAAAAAAACCACGATGAAGAAAATTTATCCCCTTTTATGGATATATGAATTATTTGATCAGCTACATGGGACATAATATTTCTCTATGCTGGACCATTGTTCTAGATATCACTAATTAAAGGTGAAGAAGGAATACATTCCCAAGATTGTATTTTAAAAAATGTATGGACACTATGAGTTCATAGTGATTCTATTTGGACTAACTAATGCTCTAGAAATCTTTATGAACTTATTGAATAGATTCATTAGAGATTACATTAGAAAATTTGAGGTAGTCTTTATAGATGATATTCTAATATACTCCAAAATCAAGGAGGATCATGAGAAGTATTTGAATACAGTGCTAGACTTTGTGAAAGGAGAATTTATATGAAAATTATAGCAAATGTAAATTCATGAAATAAAGGAATATGTAACCAATGGAAAATCATCATCTAGGTACATTCATGATATCATTAAAAGATTGAAAAGTTATATTGTAAGCAGTGATATAGTGGACACACATCTATTAATTAAACCCACGATTCTTCCCTTGATGAATGTTTATTATTTTATCGATAAATTGATGTTCATGTATACATTTATCAATATTCTGCATCATGACTGATCCTGAATGACACAAATAATCCCGTCGTATAATTAATGTGTAAGGATTAGTAAACATATTTTTTACGACAATTGATTAAATTTTACAAATGAAAAGAAAATTTTAATAAATTCTCTAAAATAAATTATTTTATATTACAAATGATTATTTTATAAAGAGATATTTGGCACATATGTAATCTATGGTCTTCATTTGATATTTATTTCCATGAATATCTTTAAAATAAATAGATTTCACTAAGACATAGGATAAGATAAAATATTATGTTATATACAATTGGGTCAGCATATAATTTCTCTTCTCAAGCCTTTAATTAAGTTTTCACTACTAGTTAATGTACTTACTTGAGAATATACCAACTCTTCAAAAAATGTGATTAATAATACAAATATTTATGGGTTTATTATGATCATTTAAAGTGGATGACAACCCAAAAACAAGAGAGATCTATCTTCAAGAATTAAAACACTTGAAATATCATAAAAATAGAGTGTTATGATAATGAGAACAACAATAGCTTCTATCTTCCTTTCGTGGAGAGTGTTTAAGGAATATCATGAGGATCAATGAACAAAAACATCCCACTTCTATGGTGATAAATTGACTAGTGGATCCACAAATGATTCTTGAGGATAGCCAAGCGACTAAAGGGGTGTTAGAGCCTTATCAGGGTAGATAAACATCGCTCAAGAAAAAGAGAGGTTTGACAAACTTCTGGAAATATAATCCACACGGCACACACGATAGGAGATAAACTTATCATATTTTATAGGTAGTGATCAAGTCATATCTTATTCATAATACATCTCATGAGTTACTTCCTGTTGGGCAGATTATTCATTGAACACATTCCAATGAATAAATAAAAAACACAAATAATCAAACCTTTGATTTATAAATTGATGTAGTAGCTTGGGAGAAAATATGATGGTAGTTACATCAAATGAAACATATCTAGAGTATGTATTTCAAGCATATTAGATAATATATATATATATATATATATATATCATATAGACACACATTATTCATGAATCATGTGTAGAATTAAATAAACACTATATATAATATCATATATTATATATGTGTACGTGAATTTCATGCATGTACATTTTAGTTTTTATCCAGCAATATCCCACTTGCACACAAATCCCACAAGGACTTTAGGTAAAATTTCACAACTCTTTGTAAATCCATCCAAACACTTTTGGATATAATTTTTCCATTAAACTCTATTCATTTTGAAAAAACACATTGTCCAAAATTATATCCTTATCCAAGGGTCTAACTGTGTGACCCTATAATCCATAGTATCATTGGAGACAACAATGAAATCCATGTTTCATCGATATAAGAAAAGAGCATCCTCTAGCGGAGTGTCATTACTACTCAAACTACTGAGGGGTCCAGTGCAGTTTTCATCCAAAATAATCAAATATTTATATGAACATATCCATCCCATGATGTATCATATACATAATATATACACAAATATAATCTATTTTTCCCTGACATCAATTGACCACAATACATGTGTCCCGGAGTAGCCTAGGTACTCTGGTAACCTAATAACTGAGTTGGCTCTAACATGATCTAAAGGGAATTTCCGATCCCCATGGGTTGGCGAAAAGCACCTGACAACATACAATATGAAAGTGGGAACAAATTTTCCACAAACTTAGTGGATAAAAGATAAAAATGTCAGTAGGCATATAGGAAATACTATGCAGGGAGAAGTGTACCAAAATTCAAATGGATATAAAGAACCTGAAGTTCTAGAAAATAAGAAAAATAACCCATGTCCCCATAGACTCAACAACACCAAACTCAAGGATCAACAACAAGAACCACCTTCAAGTAGCAATTTTCTCTTTCTCAAACATTGAAGAAGATAATCTAAAAGCACCAAAAGATATAGATAGGGTGGGATCTAAAAGACCAGTAGAGTCTCACCAAGGATTCTATAATAATATGTTAAAATTTAATTAACCAAATAAAGCTTTAAATTTTAACAAAACATGCATGGTAGTTCAAAAGTGTACTTAAAAAATCAAGATTTAAATTTAAAATGATGTAAATAATTTAAACAAATTTATTAATAAACATTTTATATAAAATAGTTTATATACATTCTAAATGCATGTATAAAAGAATTAAAAATGAATGGAAAATATTTCCAATATAAACAACTAAGAAACGTGGTTATCTGTGAAGAGGTACGATAGTTTCTGGTTATGGGATCCTCACACACATATATAATGATAACCGAAATGTGTACACACATCCCTCAACACTAGTAAAAGAGGTATAATCAATATCATATTGAGGAATAAAATATACCAAATAGTTTATGTTAGAGTTATAAAGCATCAATCTGGTTCTAGGGTATCATCATCCTACTGTGTTTTTCTATAATAAATAACTAACTACCTAGGCTTCCATGTGATCAAAAAGTAATCATTGATGGGAATTTTATTTCAAAATTGTTTAAAATAAAATTTGTCTCATTATACCATTTCAAATATGTCAATTATCCATTTAAAAATCAAAATGGGGTTTTAATTAAATCATCCCTTTTTCAAGATCAAACCAATAGGTTTTTATAAAAATCAATTTAATCGATTTTCCCCAAATACCAATTTTAATTAAATTCCATAAAATTAATTTAAAAATTTAAATTCAACAATTAAAATTTCACAAAATTCCATCAATTTCACAAATACACCCCAATTTAATAGAATTGGGGTCCTTCCCCCAAATTCATACTAAATCATTTATATCAATCAATTTAATTTAAATCAAAAAATTTAATTTATATCAAGAAATTTAGGGTTAATAAAATTTGGTCATCATAATGGAACCACCTACGTTTTTCAAGGAAACACCACACCCACAACAAAACACGCCAACCAGAATGTAGGCATAGAAGATCTAGGAACTAAATATAGAAACATGATTCAACAACACAGAGTTTAGATCCATTAATCCCAAGATGATCCAACAAACATTGAGGAGGGAAAGAGAAAGATACAAAGAGATAAAGAGACCACTTACCCAAAGAGTCACATTACAACCGCAACAATGATCAATCACTAAATGAAATGAGCTAAAAGGGTTGGAGGGATCTAAAATCATCGGGGATGGATCTTAGGTTGAGAGAAAAGAAATTTGGAGAAGTTTAAATAGAAATTTCATTTGAGCCACTTGTTTAAAAAACTCTCGGGACTTTACATGACATGTAACCCAATTACACATCGTGAAAATCAACAAGTCCCATAAACGATGAAAAACCCATTTCCATTTGTTAAAAATATATTTATTATTATTTTAGAATTTAAATGGCGTGAAAAAATATTACACGACATGTAAATACCTAGCAGGATGCTGAATTTACATGTTGTATTCCATACATGAGCATGATGCATATCCTCAAGAATCCGTATAACTCTTTCTATTTGGCCATCCGACTATGGATAGTATGCCATACTCAAAAGAACCTGAGATCCCAGTTCCTCCTGAAGGCCTCTCCAAAAGTGAGACTTGAACCGAGGATCTCTTTCAGAAACTATAGCATATGAAACTCCATGCAAACAAATAATATCTTTCACATAGAGATTTCCCAACTCCTCCACATTGGTTGTATCATATATGGGTAAAAAGTGACCTGATTTATTAAGTCGATCGATCACAACCCATATCGCTTTCTTATTTCTTTGGCTAAGTAGAAATCCAACCAAAAAAATACATAGACATACCATCCCACTTCCAAGTTAGAATTATAAGTTGATGAAGAAATCCCAAAAGCTTCTAGTGCTCGGCCTTGACCTATTGGCATGTATAACAATTAGAGGAAAAATTATCAATGCCCTGTCTTATACTTGGACACCAGAAATATCGACACATGTTTTAAAATATCTTCATAGTTCTTGTATACACTACCCACTGGGAGTTATGGAAATCCTCCATCACATCCTTCCTTACCACTAACGTCACAAAAAAACAATTTCAATAGTATAGAATTCCCTCTGTGGAGAATGAACAGTCATGTACAGTCTCCCCACCATAAAGAGAATTTATAATGCTATGAAACTTATTATCAAGCTACTACTCTTTAAGGACCATCTTAAGAAGAGATGATGTAAACTAAACACTAGACAAAGAAACCTTGGACCATATTCCTTCAACTTTGTTATAAAACTCTAAAAAAGAGCCATCAAGTTCCACTCTTTCAATGATTCTTTCATAGCTTTGGTTAGATAATTCCCACTCAAAGAATCTACAAAGATATCCCCTTTCTCTGAGGTATAGACGATGTCAAAATAAAAAGATTTGTAGGTATTCCACCCAATGCCTCTGTTGACGCTCCTTTTTCGTCACATTGTCTAAAAGAATGGAAAGGGAAATGACTTAGCACAAATTGATGCATCCTTTGAAGAAAACAAGAAAAATCTACAAAGGCATGAACAAGGCTTCAAAAGCACAATGGTCGCACAAGTTTCATCATTGTCGTGCAAGTATACTTGTACGCCGCCTAATGGTCGCGCAAGTGACTTGTGCGCCCCAAAGGATAACTTCCCGGGGACTTCTCCAGCCTATAAATAGACCTTGTGGGCCCCCCATTTCGAGAGGAATTTTTCCAAAATTCAGATTTAGAGCTCTGAACGCCAAAGTATCTTCTTCAGGTCTTCAGAACACTTCTAAGGTAATTCTTTACCTAGAATGGAAGGTCTAAACAAGAGGAGTAAGGTCTAAGTGTTAGAATTCACTAACACTTGCATGCCTAAGGTGTTTTACCCTTAAGGGAAATGAACATACTTGAGCGCCACCCTACATCCTCACCAAAAATTGAGCGCCTCTATTCTGGAAGTACCTCAGGATAATTCTATAGGCATTGGTCAAGGATCGCCCAAGTATTACCATGCTGGTTTACAAACGCGCATGTACCCATGTGTCGCGCAGGTATACCTGCACGACCAGGACCTGCACGCCCACGCAGTACTTTCACGCCTTCCCGGACTTGTGCGCCCCTTCCTTTTTGGGTGCCTTTCTTTCCCATTTAACCCCTCTTATGCCATTCCACCTCTCCTATTCAAGATTTAGTCTTCAAGACACTCTTCAAAGCCATTTATGGAATCCTTTCTTGATTTGACTTCCTTATCTGAAAGGAACTCCATTGAATATCTCTCAAAACCTAGTGATTTATACATCTTTATGACACTAAAGATTGATATTTCATTCATTCAACCTCATCATTTAAGATGATAGAATTCTCCTAATTTTGGCCTCCTTTTGAGGAGTAATCCCCAGTCTAAGTTCTCTTAATTGGGCCTCCTTCTCAAGAGTAAGCCCCACATCCCCTAATTTGGGCATACTCCTCAGGAGTAAGCCCTAACCATAATTCTCTTAACCTGGGTCTCATTTTCAGGAGTAAGACCCAGTTTCAAATATGGTCATCCTCTTTTGGAGTAAGCCCCAGTCTCAAATATGGGCATCCTCTTCAGGAGTAAGCCCCAAGTCCCTTAATTTTTCAAGTCCCTTAACCTGGGCCTCCTTCTCAGGAGTAAGCACCAGTCTTAATTTCTCTTAACCAGTCCTAATTTACCTTTGATCTGGGATTCCTTCTCAGGAGTAAAACCCAATCATATGTCCTCTCCTAATTTTGGCCTCCTTTTCAGGAGTAATCCCCAAGTTAGAGAATTAAAATCTCCATGAAGAACTTATACCTTTATGGACCCTGTTTCTAGATTTCTTCCCTGAAGTAAATCCTAATCTTCTTTTATCTGGGAAGTCATACATACATAAGCCCCAAATTATTTCTTATGATTGCATCTTTCATGGCATAATTGTCTGGTTTTTACTAATACCTCTTGTTTCTCACACCAAGCATGACTCACGTGAGCTTGGAGTGTAAAATTAATTATGACATCCATCTTTGAGCCATCAATCATAAACATCATACTCCCTTACTTGAACTACGTGGGTTCTGATTCCTTTTCCAAAATAAAGGATACGTAGGCAACCCATCTGCGGGTATGATTCCAACTTTGAAATAATTCATTTCCTTCTGAATGACAATAAACTTCAAGTGCCCCACTGAGTGGCTTTAAAACCAGTATGGTCATCATAATGACCAAGAGACTTTTACGTATCAAAGGATACCATTGACTAAGAATATCTAACAAATAAAGATGATTCTCTATCAATGAAGAACCTCGAATACATATAAAATATTCTCTAAATTTCCTACATATCAATCATTCATTATCAGATCTAAAGGAAAGCACATTTTATACTTGATAATGTAATAAGGATTCACGAACATAACTTAAATCTATAAAGAGAGTCCTGGAGTAGACAATAATTCCCCTAAAAAAGGTGTGATGAGTCCGACTTCCCATCCTCTCGACCAATGCAAATTCCTAAGCCTCATCAGTCCACAACTAATGAGCGCCTACCTTTGGAAAGTAGGTCCAAATGGATGTGGAATCATTTGATGTTTCCGGTTCTACGAACAAACCCGTTAGAAACCTATTATAATCTTTGAACCTTCAATCAAGGAGGTCATCCACAATTCCAGAGGAAAAAAATGGTGAACCCGACGTGAATCCTTAACCAAGTTAAAATGATGTTTTTCTTATTTGTTAGGCCCCTATTTAAAACTCGATGTGAGGTCCAAAAAAACAATCATTGAAATTTTTTCTCATCCAAAAGATGTAGTGGCTGAATTTATCTTGATTACGTCTGTTATATCAAACAAGCACTCTTTTCCAAGATTTTTTGCAATATAAGAAATGGGTGCTCTCAAGTTCACAACTGTGAATACCGCTGCTGCAAATTCCACTGCTGCTACTCCTGCTGGATCGTCGTCCACTCTGAGGAAGATATCACCTACTCAGCATCTTCAACACTAAGTATAAAACGCATTGGTTAAGGAGTACCGTCAACACGGTACCATTCCAACTCTAGAGGCCGCCCGACAAGACCTCCAAGTGAATAACTCACCCTGGTCATCCGGACAGCGACGACCAGTGATCAAGAAACAGGCAGTGCTAACCAACGTCTCCAACCATTTCGGGTCGTTATCCCCAGAATGCAATCACCATTCGCTCCCTTATTCTGGGGAGGTGAATGAGCAAGTCCCTCAGGGCCTTAATTCAAGCAGATATGGGTCTTTCCCGAGGGCTCCCACCAACAATCGCTACCAGACTTGTGCGGGAGTGCGCCCTCAGCATGATGAGGGTACCGACTCCAGGCGTTCGACTCAGGTTCCTCGAACCTGAGCATGAAAGAAGAATTGCCAGAGGAAAAATCCGGTCAATAGTGAGCAGGTTCTCATCTCTCCCATCTCTGGAGAAATCCACCAACCAAACTTGGTGGCAAGAAACCAGCAGGCACACACACCTGCCCATTTTAATTCTGCTGTCCAGAAGACTCATCTGGCAGCGTCACGCTAATCCCGCCAGGCAATTCCGGTAGAGTACTATAGGCAAGAACATACACCTGTTTATACATCACCAGCTAGTCAGCAGCTCGTTTGACTACATATGATGGATCTCTTCAACCACGTTCGGCGAAGTGCAATCAGAAGGCACATACACCAGCTTGTATTGATCAAGCCTACCAACAGTCTCGCTTGGTAGCATTCGGAGAAGTCAGCCAGAAAGCTCCGGTGACAAACAGGAGGCAGACTCAACTCTCTTCCCCTACACTTGCGTACTGTCAGGATTCACTGACAGGAAAAGGAGGATAGGAGCAAACACACACACCTACTCCAAGAAAAGAATGGACGTATATCCCCGTTCCGATAGCTGAAGTCACCAAGCATATTCTATCAATGGTGAAAGAGCAGAAGAAAATTCCTGCTCATATCCTGGATGCCTGTCAGGATATTATAACAACTTCAGCGGCATATCAGGGAAAGACACATAAATCTATCCCTACTAGTGGAGTGACACATCAAAAGTTCACTCCGTAATAGACACACACATCTGTTCCAGTCCAAGAGGGTTGTGGGGCATACTCCCCCATATCATACGGACAACCAAGTCAGGAACATACACCTGATTTGAGTGGAGATCGTCAGCCTAACCTGACCATCTCTCCTGATCAGGCACATACACCTTCTCAGAGCAGCCACTTTCATCAACAAGTGGTTTCCAAGGTGAGTAAGAAGGTGTCTAAGAAAAAGCCCTGCCCAGCACAGACAAGAGATCAAGAGCTAATCTGTAACAAGGCCTTGCTCCATGCCGGAGTTCTTGAAGCCCTCAGATAGTTATCTGTTGGAATTCAAGATTCTACTCCCTCATTTCCCAATAGTGGGAACATTAATTACTATGGTTTTCAACAGACACTTACTCATGATGGCTTGCTTCATGGTAATTTGGTCGATCTTGAAGTTTCATCTTCAGATGCGAGCCACAGAAACCCTCTGTGTGGCCAGAAGACCATAGAGCAAGAGATTTCATCTTTTACTGTAACCCACCTTGGTGGTCCTCCCCATGATGATGAATTTCATTGTGAAAGTCCTCTCCGCATTAGTGATGCACTTTGCCTAGAAAATGCTCCAGTGGAAAATGTAGTGCCGAGAAAGCCCTCTTATCTTGAGGAACATGAAAATGTGAAACCAGTTATGTCTGATGTTTCATCGCTGGCAGGTGAAATACTTTCTCAATCGGAAGATAACCCAGGGTGTAGGTCATTCTCCGAACCACCCCTAAGTCATGCATCTTCTAGTTTAATCAGGGATTTCTCTACCAATCCCGTTGAATCCAATGAAGTAACAAGGAAGCACCAGCTCTGGTCAAAATAGGAAGAAGAATCTTCATCAAATGATAAAAAAGAAATGCTGAACATGAGAAAACAACTGGCGAAAGGTGAAGTGCCAGTCATGTTTTGGCCTATGGATGACTCTCAGTATGACATTCCAAAAATGTTAATGGATGATGGAATTCATGATATTCGTCCCAACATAAGGAAAACTCTTTGTTAGTTGAAAAAGAAAGTATTATCTAATGATGAATATGAAAATCATGTTAAGATAATAGAAGGGTTACAATGACAAATTGACTTGGAATCTCTATCAGTATCTCAATATCCGAAGGCTAAAAAGCAGTAGAGAGCCCTTCATCGTTCATGCCTTGGCGCACTAAGAAAGTTGCGTCAGTTAATTTCCAATTCCCCATCTGGTATTCATGTCAAATGATGGGGTTTTCATGGAGCACTGCATTTCACAGTGATCTCCAGTCATCAAAGCCCGCTGAAAATGGTCTCATGCAATGTTATTGCCCATGGCTGGCCAAAAATACCTGGCTTTGTTTGTAATCAAAAGCCTTCCCAAGAACATGCTTCAACTATTTCCTCTCAAAATCAAGAATACAGAGAACAAGTTATTGAATTACTCCTGCATCAAGCAAACGAGAATATTGAACAGGCCTCTCATTTAGAGCAAGCGCATCACCAAGTGATAGAAGTATCAGAAATCATCCAACGGTCTTTCGAACCAGGTGATAAAAGTGGATTTAGATTGATGCATCCAGCTAATTTCCAGACCAAGGTCTGCAAGATCAGGAGAGATTTTAATAAAGGCTTAGACATATCATGTCAAGAGCCACCCCAGCTCACCAGACCGGGGACTCTTTTAAACCAACCCTCAGAATCAACAAATAGGATTCGAGGAGTTGAGCAAAGACAGTAGGAACAGCCCCAGTACACCGGACTAGGGACTTTTTCAAATCATCAACCCCCTCCTCAGAGAAATTAGGTCTTTTCTCTATTGGGTAAGAATCCACAAGAGGAATGAAGATCCAAATTATTAGGAGATTCTCTCCAAATTACAGTTCGTCAAGATGTTCCTGAGGGATCAAATCAATAAAAGGCAATGTCTCATCAAAGACATGGAAGGATGCAATATCACAGAAATTCAGATAGAAGGGATGCGATTCATTATGAATCAATCAATGTCATCAATTCTGTTGTTGCTGATCCACCAGATGAGGCTCACTCAGAGGGATCAGATGAAGAGGTTCCTGTTCAGGAAGTTGTACGCACAGGCACAAATGAAGAAGGTGTGCGTACATGAAATCAAAGGTTTACCCAAAATCTATATGTTCCTTAAAATAACTCACTTCCCCCTCTCTGAAAGGGATCAAACAAGGGAAAGGGGAAGAATCAGGTTACATATCCTCCCTCTGTAAAGGGCCAATCGCTCTCACTAGAGAAAAGATTTGCACAACAGGATGAAGAAATGAAGGAATTGAGGAGGATGATCGCAGAACTACTTCAGGGTAGTCTTCCTCCTAAGCATGCTGGAGCCAGTCATCCAAGGGATTTTGTTGCAACTACTGAGATGGATCAAGAATATCCTCCTTTATCAGTACACCCTCATGGGTCTAATCCTATGGGTCAAGTGCAACAACAATTAGCAGTGCTGCCATCAGTTGCAGTACTAGCTGCCATACCTGTCCAAGCTCCAGTCAGTGCACCTGTTCAGATTCAAGCTCAACCTGATGTTTCCCAAAAGTTAATAACTACTATTGAGTCATTAACAGCTCGGTTGGAAGCTATGGAAGGAAAGCGTGTGGAGGTTCAACCGGAAAAGAAATCTTACCCTGAATGGGTAGATTCAATCTCTCCCCCATCAAATTTTGGGAACCCTATATTCCATATTTTCAATGGATCAGGTGATCCTAAAGAGAATTTGATGCATTACGTGTCTTGTTTCAATCCTATGATGGGAACTCCGGAGCAGCAAGAACCAGTGAAACTCAGATGCTTCATGAAAACCTTGCAAGGACCAACTTTTTTCTGGTATAAAAGCTTGAAATCCCGGTCAATTACCGGATGGGAAGATCTCTTTCAATGATTTCTTCTTCAATTCATCTCAACTTTACCAATGACAACAGTTTTCGATCTTACAAACTACAAGTAAAGGGAGAATGAAAGAGTCACTGATTTCATTGCTCGCTGGAAGGGATTAACATATTCCTTGAGCTTAGCACTCCCTCAAGAGGAACTGTTGCCAATCTAAGTGGAAAATTTTCATGAAGAATTATGCACGCCGCTGATCCCGATGAAATACACAGGAGGGTTTCGAGACTTTACTTCAATCGCTCGACAAATTAATGATTCTTCTATATAGAATAAGGCTAAATCTCATGTAATTCCATCAGCTCCAGGAAGGAGAATGGGTGAAGCAAAGACTGCTACATTTATGCTTAAACAGGCACCTGTACCTGCTTCTACTTCAAAACCTTCATCTTCTCAAAGGGCTCCACCTCCTGAGCGCCAACAACAAAGGCCGTTTCGTCAAGATGATCAATGAGATCAAATATGAAAACAATTTGAGGATCTGAAAATCAAAACATACTCTTTCCGAAATGAACAAGTTCCTGGCTACTTCATTTCGGCTTTGGAGAATAATTTGGTTCAACTGCCAAGGCCCAAGAGGCCAAACAAGGAAGGAGATGAAGCCATCCCAATTATTTCCCCTTTCATCAAATTTTGGGGCATCCCATCAAAGAGTGTTTTGTCTTCAAAGAAGTTATGCAAAAGATGGTCGAATCAGGACAAGTCAAACTGAAAGGCTCTTCAGCCCAGGTAGCATGTGTTACTACTATAGTTATAGAGGAGGAAGGTGAGTGGAAAGAAGTCAAATGAAAAAATGCAAAAAAATATGATGATTGGATGGTCAGAAAGATGATCAACTGAACTCATGCTATTTTGACAACACGATTGAAGAAACCAATTGTACCTTCTGCTATTAATACTATAGAAAAACCCTCTTCATCAGAGGAAAATCCTCAAAGAAACAGCATGATTCAAAGAAAGATAAAGAATCAGAAGAAGATGAGTACGTGTCAAAGCCTAAGTTGTCTTTGACCCTAGAAGATTTCATGCCATATACATCGAAGAAATGGGCACCGCCCCATCAAACGGAACAACCTAAATTGGCTAGTCAGGCAGAGTCTTCATTGGATGAAGAATTGATTTTCGGTTCTGTTAATATGATTCAATTAACAGATCTGTATGCCAGTTGCAGTTTCAATTATAATGAGCCCCAATTCTCTATATCAAATAGAGGAATCAGAGGAAGTTCTAGAGGCTCAGGATACAGAGGAAGACGTGGATCTTTTAGAATCCCCTATTCAAATTCTACCCCTGCTAGAACTGTGTACGCAGTACAAACTTGTGGTAGAGCCCTTCAACGAGCTCAACAAGAACAAGAAAGTTCTTCCACCAATATCAAATTCAGTCATGGCCCAATTATTCTGGAAGACCGGTTGAAGGTTACAACTTCTTCCTCTCAGTAAGTAAATGGATCTAATCGGTCTAATATTCCAAAACCAGGAATATTGCCAACTCCTATCCTGATACAAGATGCATCAACTTCCAAAGCATATGCTTCCAAGGCACCTGATAAACCACATGTTCCTATTGGGAAACGCAGACCTGTGGATCAAAAGTATGATGTATTGAAACACCTAGACCAAGTACCGCCAAGTTATCAATTCTGGATGCTTTGAATCTGTCAAAGGATCTTCGGGAGGCACTCATCGAGGCTTTGTCAAGTCCTCAGGAGTTTGAAACTGAAATTGCTGCAGCTGAAGTCTATCACATAGAGAATAATCATATAGAATGCCATGCAATAATATCTTTTACTGATGAAGATGAAGATGATGTTGTGTATGGAAATATTAGACCTTTGTACTTATCTGGAAAGGTCAATGGCATACACATCTGAAGATCTTTCATTGACAATGGTTCAAGAGTCAACCTCATGCCCCTTCGTACACTTCATCGATTGGGCCTCACAGAATCTGATTTATCTCCTTCTACCATGATGTTACAAGGATATGATAAAAATGAACAAGAACCACTAGGCGAAGTTACACTCAGAACTCAGTTTGGAGATCTTGTATCCAATTCAGATTTCATGGTTGTTGATCAAGACTCAGCCATCAACATCCTTCTTGGAAGACCCTGGTTACATCAACATGTGACTATCCCTTCATCATACCATCAATGTCACAAATATTGTTTCGATGGTCAAGTTGGGACATTGTATGGTGATAAGGCCACATTCAAGACATGTGAGTCTCAATACATTGTGGTGGAATTCTATCACATGAAGGGAAAGGATAAATCCACAATCAGTGAGATTACTAAAGTTAATTCTCCATATGGTTTGGAAAAGATTCCAGTAAATCCATTTGCGCATGCGAGTACAGATTATGTGTTTCCTACCATTCAAATTGCTAGGGTAGGCCCAAATCAAAATACTTTTGTGGAAAGATCCATAATGTCAATTACGACAATCGAGCCAGACAACATGGGAGAAATTGGTATCCCACTAGGCAATAATTAAAGCTCAAATAGAGATGTATTCATTTCATCTACTGAAATCCAGAAAGTCTATACTTCGCCAAAAATTCCAGAAGAAGTTATAGCAACATCGGAGGTGAACAATGATGTAGATTCTCAATCCATCATCTCCTCTTAATTTCCCAAGGAGGACCCTTCAACATCAATTGGGTCAGAAATGGAATCCTCTTATTCAAGATGTTCAAATTTTAACATCTCTTCTGATCAGGGAAATTTTGCTTCATCATCTGCTATGCAAGTAGAAACGGAAGAAATAACACATGAAGAAGAAGAAGAGGGAGATCTCAGAGATGCTCCTCCATCATTTGAAGAGGGTATCTCTACCACCATGGATGAACTCATAGAAATAAATCTGGGTACAAAAGAAGATCCACGCCCCACTTTAATCAGTGCGACCATGAATCTTGAAGAACAAGAGATGTATATTTCCTTTTTAAAGCAAAATAGAGATATAATTGCTTGGAACTATACAGAAATGCCCGGGCTTGATCTTTATGTGGCCACTCGTCATTTGGGTTTACCAGAAGAACATTGAGGATTTAAGAAAGCCGCGAGAAGAACACACCCAACTTATGCTTCCAAAATTGAAGCTAAAGTGGATAAGCTTACCAAATATAACTTTGAAAGAGAAGTTCAATATCCCAGGTGGTTGGCTAATATTGTCTTTTTTAAGAATAAGAATGGAAAAATGAGAGTTTTCATTGATTTCAGAGATCTTAATCGGCATTTTCCCAAGTATGATTTCCCAGTTCCAATTACAGAACTTTTAATTGATGCAACAACTGGATATGAAGCACTTTCGTTCATGGATGGATATTCCGGATATAATCAAATCCGAATGGCCCCAGAAGACGAGGAATCCACAGCCTTCAGAGCCCCTCAGGGTGTGATTTGCTACCGGGTAATTCCCTTTGGCTTAAAGAATGCAGGCGCAACATATCAGCATGCCATGCATCGTATCTTCAAAACCATCTTAGGGAAGTTTGTTGAATGCTATGTAGACGATTTGGTGGTTAAATCCAAACAACGTTCTAATCACTTTTCTGATTTGGAAGTCTTATTCCGCAAGCTTTGACAACATAATTTGAAGATGAACCCCTTAAAATGTGCTTTTGGGGTAACCTCAGGAAACTTTCTCGGCTTTGTTGTACGCCATCATGGTATTGAAGTCGATCATGAGAAGACCAAGTCAATACTTGTTATGTAACCTCCTAAAAATTTGAATGAATTGAGAGGACTTTAAGGAAACTTAGCCTATATTCGGCATTTCATCACCAATTTAGCAGGAAAAAGTTTACCCTTCACCAAATTGATGAAGAAGGGAGTCACTTACCAGTGGACTGAAGAATGTCAAGAAGCACTCAATATTTTCAAGAAGTATCTCTTGAGTCCACCGGTACTTATTCCACCTGTTGAAGGAAGGCCACTTATCCTTTAAGTGACAGCCTTAGAGCAATCATTGGGTGCCTTTCTTGCTCATAAGAATGATGTTGGGAATGAAAACAGCCTCTACTACCTCATTCGGACTATTCTTGAAGAAGAAACCCGATATTCAAGTATTGATAAGTGCTATCTGGCATTAATCTTTGCAGTTTAGAAGTTGAGACAATACCGGCAACATCACGAGGTCCAATTGGTATCTCGCAATAACCCTCTCAAATTCATCCTTAGTTATCCAATGCTTACAGGACGTCTGCCAAGGTGGGAAGTTATTTTGCAGCAATTCAACATTCAATATGTGTCTTAAAAGGCAATAAAGGGCCAAAATCTGGATGATTTCCTGGATGAACACCCTTCAGTGGAAGACACAACTTCATATATTGAACTCCCTGATGAGGAAGTATTCTCTATTCAGGATATTCCTCAGACATGGGAAATGTACTTTGATGGTGCTTCTAGATGTCCAACTAGGAGGAAAATGGAAAATCCCAAATTCAACAAAGTTGGCTTAGGAATTGTGCTCATTTCTCCAGAAAATGTAGTTCTACCTTATTCCATCTTATTATGGGAAGGTGGTAAAAATAATGAAGCAAAATACCAAGCTCTCATCGTAGGTTTGGAATTTCCGCTTCAAGCACAAGTGAATCACTTAAAGGTGAAAGGTGATTCAGACCTGGTAATCAAGAAAGTCAATGGGGATTATTCCATCAGAAAAGAAGAACCAATCCCTTTTTATGATTACGTCAGAGAGTTAATGGCAGAATTCCCTTCGGAACAGACATTTTCTTATGTCCCAAGATCACAAAATGCCCAAGCTGATGCACTGGCTAATATAGCCACAACTCTAGAAGATCCAAATCAGGATGAGACGACCATCAGTATTGCCCACCGTTGTGCAATTTCACCTTGTGTTCGAATCAGAACAGAGGAAACTAATGAAATTAGTCCCATTGCTGAACCTTATGGTCATACTATAGGATGGATGTCACCTATCAGGGAATACCTTCAAAATGGAACACTTCCACCTAATAGAGCCAAGAAAGAACAAATCTAGCGACGTGTGGTCAATTTTACTCTTTATGATAGCCCAGATCACTTAGAGAAAATTCTCTACAAACGTGGTTTTGATGGAGTTCTCTTCAGATGCATTGATAGTGAAGAGAGAATGGCTATCATGAAAGAAGTGCATGTAGGAATCTGTGGTGCCCACCAGTCTGGACATAGACTGTCTGATCAGATTCGAAGGCTTGGATACTTTTGGCCTTCAATGATACAAGATTGTGTTGATTTCACAAATAAGTGTCATTCATTCCAAGTACATGCCAACTTCATTCATCAACCTCTAGAGTTTCTTCATACTGCTAAATACTCATGGCCATTTGACACATGGATAATGGATGTGGTGGGACCTTACCCTTCAGCTACGACCAAGCAGTTTAAGTATATTCTTACTGTTACTGATTTCTTTTCCAAATGGGCAGAGGCAATACCTCTTAAGGAAGTCAGTTATAAATGAATTGTTGTATTCATCAAGTCTAACTTCATTACCAGATTTGGTGGCCCTCATACCATATTGATGGACAATGGCACCAACTTCTGTTCATCCGAGGTGAAGAAATTGTATCAAGAATACAACATCAAATCCAACCATTCATCTCGGTATAATGCAGTGGCCAATGGCCAGATAGAAGCCTTCAATAAGACTCTATCAAATATAATGCAAAAAATGGTGGATAAAGATAAGAAATCATGGCCTGATAAACTCTTCCATGCTTTATGGGTTTATCGGACTACCACCCGCACTGCAACGCGGTCAACTCCATATTCATTGGTATATAGAAAGGAAGAAGTATTGAAAATTGAAGTTCAATTACCCTCTTTCAGAGTTGGAATTTGTGATCAATCATCTACAGATGAACAATATCAGAAGTTATTGAATGAATTGGAACAGTTATATGAGAAAAGATTGTGCACTTTGCACCACTTGGAAGTATATCAGAATCGAATAACACGAGATTTTAACAAAAAAGTTCGTCTTTATTAATTCACTAAGGGAGAATTGGTATTAGTTCATAGAACTCCAATGATACTAGGAAAGAAACCTCCCAATCTTGAGCCAAAATGGGAAGGACCTTACTCAATATATAGGGTCTATTCCAATGGAGCTTATTCTTTAATATCAATGGATGGAGAACTAATCACTACTGCAACCAATGCCATATTTTTGAAGAAGTATTTTGTATAAACACGAAATATATCATCATCGGTCCAGTATGACCTTAAACTGCACCTCGGTCCAGTATGACCTTAAACTGCACCACGATCCAACATATGACCCTAAACTATTTGCAAGTCCCTTATGTCTAGCAAGACGTTAAACTGCACCATCCACGGTCCATACATATGACCTAAAACTGTTTGTATCCTTTCGTCCCACATGACGTTAAACTGTGACGTCCTAACTACATGACGCTAAACTATACAGAAGTCTCTTATGTCTGGAAAGACGTTAAACTGCATAACCAACGGTCCATGCATACGACCTTAAACTATTGGCACTTTCGTCCAACATGACGTTAAACTGTATCATCCCCTTTTCGTCCAACATGACGTTAAACTGTGACAAAGTCCCTAATACATCCAACATGATGTTAAATGGTATAATCTTTTCTCTTCACTGCATGACATTAAACTGCACAATCCCCCTTTTGTCCAACATGACATTAAACTGTATTGTCCCCATCGTCCTAACTACATGACGCTAAACTGTACAGAAAGTCCTTTAATACGTCCTACATGACATTAAACTGTACTTTGTCCCTACTACATGACATTAAACTGTGCAGCACCAATAGTCCTAACTGCATGACTTTAAACTGCATAGTCCCTTTATATGTCCTACATGACATTGAAATGTACATCGTTAGGGTTGTTACTACCTCTTGTTTCTCACACCGAGTATGACTCATATGAGCTTAGAGAAAACTTCAACCATAACACTCTCTCTGGGCTACAAACCATGTGTAAGTCCCAACACCTTTTTTTAGGTCATTTTCCCCAAGAACAACTTGATCATTAATTCATTATTTAAATTGAACTACGTGGACTTTGATCCATGCCTTCTAGGCTGGGTACGTAGGCAACCTCCCATGGTTCAATCCCAAAACCAATCTCTTCACATCGGTTCACCTCCATCTCATACGATGTTGATTCGTGAAACCGCCTATAGAATCAATATCTTTACATTGGTTCACTTTCGTCCATACTATACAACGTTAAACTATACAACACTTTTGTCCAGTATGACAATAAACTAAAATATTCTTTGACACCCTCACCTGAGATGGAATCATTATTTACATTGATTTTCAATCATGTTATCTTTGAAAGACTACGTGCATATATGGAAATGGCCGAACCTTTTATCTTGGGTTAAACCACCATTGCACTAAAGTCCCCTTTCACCCTTCACATGTACAAACCAAATCTGTAGAGAGGTTATTTCTAGAACTACATGGGCTTGATTCCCATCCTTATGGGATACGTAGGTACGTTCGAGTGTCCCTCAAATCTATCCCCAAGTCTTTTAGGCCTAACCCCAAATTTCACTTTCAGTCCCTTGACTGAAAAGTCCCCATGAAAACACACACTGTGTATTTCTTATAATGGTCCAAGCTCTATGACCCTAAACTAAGATCTCCAATCCTTTTTTCCCACACGACGTTAAACTGTAGTTCGATAACTACGTATGACTTGATTCCAATCCTTATGGGATATGTAGTGAAGTCCAACATTTCCATTTAGGACCCAGCCACAACATGATTATGGTTAGTATTGATTTGTGTATCTTTGCATGTATTGGACAATACCCATCATTATGTGTCATAATCCTAACCTTAAATATTTTTAAATCTTCATAACCCTTTTCTTGACTTCTAGTCACAAAAATGTCAAACTTATGATAATTCATTTGCTTGATTATGCAGTACGTGCCCTTAGGAGGCCTTTCATAAACAGTCTCCATAAAAGATTTTTCAGCCAAAAGATGCTATCATTTGACTATGCAGCCAATGCCCTTAGGTGGCCCTGCACAATTCAACCCCCTAACAGGTTTGTCGGATACTGGTAACTTTCATTCTTGAGAAGAATGCTTATTTTGTCCTTGTTGGTCTTAAATGACAGTATGTAGGGATCCGCTAAAGTAGTCATCCTTAACATATTTGTCCCATATCCTTTTTCATGATCTGAAAGTATTCAAGTATATGGTTTATATTATCCTTCCATATGTTTGGGTCAGACCTTCGTTGGAGTGATATCCATCCAGTTCTTCAATAATTTTATTTGGAAATATCTTCTACATATTCAAGTACCTTTTTCCATACAGAAAACTCTATACTTTGGAAAATTTGAATCTCCATAATCTTTCACTGGCTTTTTAGCACTAGGAAAGTAAATTTCTGAGAGTTATTTTTCCTGACTATGCAGCATGTTCCTTTAGGCGGCCTTGCATAAACAGTCTACATAATAGAATTTTTAGCCAAAAGATACTATTTATTTTACTATATATCCAATTCCCTTAGGTGGACCTGCATAATTCAACCCCCTAACGGGTTTGTTAAATAATGGTAACTTCATTCTTGGGAACTACTTCTTCTAATGCCTTTTAGCTCTTTTTCATATCATTCTTCAGATCCAAAAATTCTTAAGTAATATTTTACATATTTTCCCTCATACTTGAGTATGGTACTATGTTTTCAGATGAATTGTCAAGGAATTGTGTCAATTCTAATTCATTCGGTCAAAGATATTTCGACCTTAAACATTAGCCTCTTTATGTCCGAAGTGCATGACTTTAAACTTCCCACAAAAGACAAAGGAACTCTGAATAAAAGTTAAGTTCCAGCTCACTAAACATACATTTTGTATGATTTAGGTAATATTGAGAAATTAAAAAGTTCAAAGCTTGTAGGGTTATTTACATTAACCCTAGTAAAAATCAGACTATGCTTACTAGGCCCATTGGCTTAGATAAAATTTAAAGCAGGTATCAGGAAAATACGTGCACAAGTGATTAAAGATGAACGTATTCTTTTCATTTTATGCACAAGAATTATAGGGACATCCACAGATTGGAGCCTCTTCTCTTTTTCAAGAAATTACAAAAGACTGTCAACATAAGTCTTCAATTGATGAACTACATCCCGAGCTTCATCAGTAGCTACTTGAAGCTCATGCACTAGACCAAATTCACTCTTTTCAGCCTGATGGAGTGATTTCTTGGCATCTGCAATGGTCTTCATACCATTCGTTTGAACTCCATACAATGAATTATTGAGTCGGTCAAGTTACCTAGTAACAACATCTAACTGTTGCTGAAGGTGCATCTTCTGGATGACTTTTTCTTGGATCTTATGCTTCAAATCCTTCATCCTGGAATCATAGTTAGCCTCATCTCGGGATACCGTAGCCTCAAATTTGTCGATGTTGACTGACATTTTCACCCTGGTAAGATCTTCATGACACCTTTTCTTCTGCTCCCTCCTGAAGATGACTTATTTCACCATGGTATGGATCTCTTGGTATCCAAAACCACCAAGTCTTAACATGATAAACTGGGACGACAATCGAGGGATCTTCTATGATAGATCTTCTAAAGGAACCTCAGATATGATTTTCCATATGTTGTTCCATGCCTTGCGTCGTGAGAAGCTGAGCGCCTTAAGCACCTCTGGGTCTGATTCAATATCATCTCACAGGGGGGCATGTAATATGGGATTAATGCACTTAAGGAAGTTCCATGTTCTTCTCCTTCCTCCCTGACCTGTGCCTCTTTGCTTTCAATTCCCGTTGGGGCAGAGGCTGGGTGCCCACCTCTAGATCTAGCCACTGCAGTTGATGGCCCTGCATAATTAATTGAAAGATTTGGTTAGTTTCAAAGGATAACAAAAGAATCGATTGTCTTGTAAATTAAGTACAATCACAGATATTTTTATCCCTTACCCAATGGTAGATCAACAACCTAAGAAGACTCCTCCCCATCTTTCCCCGTCTCAACAGGATCTTCAAGATGGGTCTCAAGAGGGTTTACTGGGTTTAGATCTACTTGAGCTAATATTTCTGCAATAGTAGGGTTCACATCAATGTTCACACCCTCTTCAGGCATTGGTAGTTCAACAGCTTCAATGGATGGAACTGCATATTATTTTCAGTCATGATTAGAAGTGTAAATTATAAGAAAATTTACTGGGCGAAGATAACACTCACGCTCAAGGTCTTCTAAGTCACATGATAACTTAGAATGATCATAAAATTATTCGAAAGACATGCCATGATACATCATTTCATCCAATGATATTTCAGAATCCTGGTTAGTCTCACCAGTAGGAGCATTTGAGGTGTCTTCTTGGTGACTTACGTCCTACAACCCTTGACCCTGGATAACATCTTCGGATAAAATCACGACATCAGTTGCAACAGCCGCCATAAGCTCTAATGCAGGAGTTGAACCTGAAGTATCACAGAATGGAATTTAGTCGGTGGTTCGTTCAACATTTTTATGAAGCATTGTTAACTTACCAGAAACAAGTTCTTCTCTTCTTGCAACAGTAGTAGGAGGGATACTGGGAACAGATGGTAGCTCTTCTCTGAGAGCAGCCAAGTCAGCTTGAATTCGTGATTGTTCCACAACACCCTCTGTGGTCCTTGAAGGAGGATCAGTCCTTTCCCTCAGGGTGGAAATTGAAGAATCCCCTGCAATCCCCAGAAATTTGAGTAACCTTTTCATGGGTATAGACTCATGATTACATGAAGGACTTACCGCTCCTAATGAATCATTTAGATATGGACTTCGTCCGTCGTTTCCTTTTCTTCTTTGTTTTTTTGGGAGTATCGGCAGTCTCCCTTATTGGCACCTGGATTGGAGAATGAAAAGACATTGCCAGCTCCTCATTCATGGCCTGCTGTCCTAGAGATATTTCGCCGGGTTCACGAGGAGATTTAGTAGCAACCCCAATGGCAGTAACACCAGGGCTATACTGTGGCGAAGGGACCTCAGTAGTTCCTTTCTTTGCAAGCTACAAGATGAAGAAAATAACATCCTTAAGTAACAAATCTTAGACTATAATCATGTTTCAAATCAAATAAAGAAAGAACACTTACATCTTCATGAGACACATAATCGTGCAACTCCTCATTAGTCCCCTCAGCGGCGCCATGATCAATCAATTCCTTCACCCGCCTGGTGACAGGAACAGACTCATCAGTGGCATATATGAGCATTTCAAGCTCTCTGATGTAAGACCTCACTTCATTGGGGTTATCCTCGTATTGGATATTTGTAGAAGATAGAAGATTCCCTATTCCAGGAAGTTGTAGGCCCTCACACAAATCCCGCCAGGTGGTCTCAGTACCACAGTATAAACCCTTCCATAACTGGACAACCTCTGGTCTTAGATATGAAGGCTGCGAGGAAGGTCCTACAATCTTTGACTTCAATTTATTCCAAGATCCTGCAACTACAGATAGAGAATTAGAAAATACGACTTATTTCTTTATAAAGTAGCAGTGATTAAATTACCACAAGGAAGTAACTCACCAGGAGTTGATGGAGTGGGTCTTTTAATTCTGGCCGGAGGATTATATCGGGCACAAAACTGCTTTGCCACTGGTTGTGCCTCATCATCCCCATCACGGGAATCCGGTGAATCAGTTCTAGAGGAGGAATTTGGTGAATCATATTCAGGTGGGGAAGCATCACCTTCACGAGGAAGGGTTTCATTCTGTACATCCCTCTTCCTTTTCCCCACCTGATAAACTGGGTGATTCAGCACCCCTTTTGGGTATGATGCTATCCAGTGTTCGGCATATTATGTAGTCAAATTATGTGCCGATTTTTCAACTGGTAGATCAAATACTGCCCCAGTCTTCTCCCTTGATGTCAGCAGCCATAGTTGCCGAGCAACCATTGGATGTTGCTCTAACCTGACATGTACTGGAGGAGATACATCAATCTGTTGAAGACATTTTAATTGACGTGCAAATCTATATGGAGCATAGGAATCGCATATAATTTCTCCGTCAATCCTAGCAACTAGCACACCATCCCCGCAAGCTAGCATGTATTCCCTCAAATCAAAGTGGGTTTTTCCATCGTCAACAAACTGCCTGGTTGGTGGATTTCCATAGGGAAAGAAGTTGAATTCCTTAAACATGCTCAGCCTTACATTCATGTCATATGCATTAACATCTAATGAAGAAACTCCAGAGAATGCTTGCACTGATGACCTGAAGGAACTTCCAGGAATTTGTAATCCATTCTGTATATTATATGTCATGAAGTGAGTGGAAATCCTTCCCCATAAAACTTGTAATGGTCCCACTATTCTTAAAAGAGATTTACCCATGAAGAAATGAAGTAAACTCCTATGAATCTTTGCTAAAATGGGGGTAGCCAACCCAACCATTTTCCCTCATCCAATTTTTCCGCAATGACGAAGGTCCCTGGCCTGACGCCTCCCTTCGAATCCCTGACCGACAAGAGATAAATGCAGAGCCACAAAGCCAAGAAGCTCACCAGATGAGTCTTCTTCGGGATCCTTTGATTCACCTCATATCCCCATTTCTCAAACTCTTCTGCTTCTATAGTTGGCCATAATGTGCCAGGAACACCCCTCTTCTCAGGTTCTGGGCAGGTGGTAGGATGGGTGGGCCTCTTATCCTTGGATTTCTTTTTCTTAGATCCTTTTTATTTGGCATCCTTCTCCTTTTGATCCCTCACTTTATTCTCAATAAGAAATATATTCATCCACTCTTCCAGACGAATATCCTTTCTAGAATGAGTTAATGAGGTCTCCGAACTCTTGAGCCTATGTAAGATCTTAAATAATTCTCGAGCTAAAGCATGAGTCTTCTATGATTCATTCCAAGTCACATGGGTGGAATGAATTCATCATAAATGTCACCCAAAATTGGATCCCCTAAGATCTTGTAGACATCCCACAGACTGATACCTATTTCTCCATGAGTCAGATGTAAAGAATTAGTTTCTGGGCTCAAGTGGCTGAGTATCTCCGACACGAAGTTATCATGTGTATAAACATATGTTTACCCAACCCAAAAAACATTGTATATCAGCACTCCTTTCAGATCCTCGACAAACTCTGCACAGGTTTGCCGTAACAAGTATGCCCAAATCCAAGTTGGCTTCACAACTCCCCCATGATGGAAGTCCCAACTTTTCTTCTAGCCTTTTGATTGATCCATTTGAGCATTTCGGAAGATTGAAGGATGACAATGTGGTTGCAGCTCAGGCATATGAGGCTTCAGATCTGGTGTACAAGGGCTATGATGCGTCATGTGGGCCTTCTCCACTGTTCCAGCACTTAGAAATACTCCTCCACCTGAGATATTTTCTGAAGAAAAGTTGGTATAATTCTGAAACCACGAAAATGGAAGATAGTTCTTTGCTTCTGGAATAGTGACTTCTTGCAGATGACCATAGCCATACAAAGGCAGATAAGTGCTTTGGGGGAAGTCTTGATGATATTTCTTCAGATACTTAGCCAAATCTGGAAGAGTGCTACTTTTGACGGTATAATAATCATGGCCAATGATGTTCATCATATCATCAATCCGCTTTCTAGCCAGTTCATCAGATATTCCTGTTCTAAGAGCCATTGATTCTACCCAAAAGTTGAATAAAATAAATTTTACGTAAGTTTATTTTTCATAAAAATTGTGAAGGAATTTCAAAAAAAAGGAAAAGGAATTAAGGCCTACAAGTCTAAACTTGTCGCGTAAGTATGGATGTGTCGTGCAAGTGTTAATGTGCCACAGAAGTTTCTGTCATGCAAGTATCACAGTGCAAGTCCTATTACCTTGATAGCAGTGTGACAGTGAAGAAATAGCGGAAAATGAGAGAATTGTGCGGCAAAGGTGACCTGTGAGATGAGAGATCGAGAATCCAGAAATCAGATGCTATGCGCGGAAAATGACAGTGTATTTACAGGGCAGGCTACCCACCTATGTTCTTATAGACAGTGCCCTCCATCCCGCGTGCTTCAGCCCTGCGCGACTCACACTTGCACGTCTCCCTCTGCGCCATCAACACTTGCACGCCACTTTTCCTTTGGTTTTCTTCTTTTCCTCAGAGTCACATCCTAATTTCTTTCAGATCCAAATATGAGGGGGACTTTTGTTGACACTCCTTTTTCATCACACTGTCTAAAAGAATGGAAAGGGAAATGACTTAGCACAAATTGATGCATCCTTTGAAGAAAACATCAAAAATCGACAAATTCATGAACAAGGCTTCAAAAGAACAATGTTCGTGGAAATTTCATCACTGTCACGCAAGTATACTTGCGCGCCGCCTAATGGTCACGCAAGTGACTTGCGCGCCCCAAAGGATGACCGCCCGAGGTCTTCTTTAGCCTATAAATAGACACTGTGGGCCCCCCATTTCGAGAGGAATTTTTCCAGAATTCAGATTTAGAGCTCTGAATGCACAAGTCTCTTCTTTAGGTCTTCTGAACACTTCTAAGATAATTGTTTACCTATAACGGAAGGTCTAAACAAGAGGAGTAAGGTCTAAGTGTTAGAATTCACTAACACTTGCGCGCCTAAGGTGTTTTACCCTTAAGGGAAATGAACATACTTTAGCGCCGCCCTACTTACTCACCAAAACTTGAGCGCCTCTCTTCTGGAAGTACCTCAGGATAATTCTAAAGGCATTGGTCAAGGATATCCCAAGTATTACTATGCTGGTTTACAAACGCTCAAGTACCCATGTGTCGTGCAGGTATACCTGCATGACCAAGAGTTGCGCGCCCATGCAGTACTTGAACGCCTGCTAGGACCTATGCACCCCTGCCTTTTTGGGTCCCTTTCTTGCCCATTTAACCCCTCTTATGCCGTTCCATCTCTCCTATTCAAGATTCAGTATTCAAGACACTCTTCAAATCCATTTATGACATGATTTATTGATTTGACTTCCTTATCTCAAAGGAACTCCATGGAATATCTCTCAAAACCTAGTGATTTACACATCTTTATGTCACTAAAGATTGATATTTCATTCATTCAACCTCATACTTTAAGATAAGAGAATTCTCTTAATTTGGGCCTCCTTTTCAAGAGTTATCCCCAGTCCAAGTTCTCTTAATTGGGCCTCCTTCTCAGGAGTAAGCCCCAAGTCCCATAATTTGGGAATCCTCCTTAGGAGTAAGCCCCAACCATAATTCTCTTAACCTGGGCCTCATTTTCAAGAGTAAGCCCCAGTTTCAAATATGGGAATCCTCTTCAGGAGTAAGCCCCAGTCTCAAATATAGGCATCCTCTTCGGGAGTAAGCCCCAAGTCCCTTAATTTTTCAAGTCCCTTAACCTGGGCCTCCTTCTCAAGAGTAAGCCCCAGTCTTAATTTCTCTTAACCAGTCCTAATTTACCTTTGATCTGGGATTCCTTCTCAAGAGTAAAACACAATCATAAGTTCTCTCCTAATTTGGGTCTCCTTTTCAGGAGTAGGCCCCAAGTTAGAGTATTCAAATCTCTATGAAGTACATATACCTTTATGGACCCTGTTCCTGGATTTATTCTCTGAAGTAAATCCTAATCTTCATTTATCTGGGCAGTCATACATACTTAATCCCCAAATTATTTCTTATGATTTCATCTTTCATGGCACAATTGTCTAGTTTTTACCAATACCTCTTATTTCTCACATCGAGCATGAATCACGTGAGCTTAGAGTGTAAAAGTAATTATGACATCCTTCTTTGAGCCATCAACCATAAACATCATACTCCCTTACTTGAACTACATGGTTTCTGATTCCTTTTCCAAAATAAAGGATACGTAGGAAGCCCATATGCGGGTACGATCCCAAATTTGAAATAATTCATGTCCTTCTGAATGAAAATAAACTTCAAGTGCCCCACTGAGTGGATTTAAAACCAGTATGGTCATCATAATGACCAAGAGACTTTTACGTATCAAAGGATAACATTGACTAAGAATATCTAACAAATAAAGATGATTCTCTATCAATGAAGAACCTCAAATAAATATAAAAGATTCTCTAAATTTCCTACATATCAATCATTGATTTTCAGATCTAAAGGAAAGATTATTTTATACTTGGTAATGTAATAAGGATTCATGAACATAACATAAATCTACAAAGGGAGTCCCAGAGTAGATAATAATTCCCCTAAAAAAGGTGTGATGAGTCCGACCTCCCATCCTCTCGACCAATGCAAATTCTTAAGCCTCATCAGTCCACAACTAATGAGTGCCTACCTTTGCAAAGTAGGTCCAAATGGATGTGGAATCAATGAATGTTTCTTGTTATATGAAGAAACCCGTTAGAAACCGATTGGAATGTTTGAACCTTCAATCATGGAGGTCATCCCCAATTCCAGAGGGAAACAACCTCTAGAAGAGATTCAAATATTTTTGAGAGAAGATATAGCTCAATCTATTTTGGTTTAAAAACATGGTAAAACATTTTTTATAAAGGTAATTCCATCAACTCTTAAGCATGTACATTACAACTATGAGTTTAAGTTCATGGGTTGGGTAGTTATACTCATGTGTCCTAAGATAAAAAGAGAGATAAGAAACAACATGATTACCATGCATAAGAACGCAACACAAACCCAACCCTGATGCATCACAGAAGACCATATATCCCTAACCGGCCTCTAGAAGGGTCAATACCAACATAGTAGTCAATATTCATTTCAACTCAACACATGAACTCTGAAATTTTTCACTCAAACCAAATTTACTCTCTTTAGAGTTAGTGCAGTCATTGGAGAAGATAACTTTGAGAAGTCCTTAACAAATTGACATTAAGACCGAGATAAACCCCGGAAACTCTGAATCATGAATTTTTTTTGTGATTTCTCCCATCTCATAACAGCTTTCACTTTTTTAGATCAACTAAAATTCCATGTTTCAACACCACGTGTCCCAAAAAATTTACTTATGGAATTTATAAATCACATTTTGAAAGCTTAGAATAATGTTTATGATTTCTCAAAAATTCCATAATTGCTCTCAAATGATCTACATGATCCTCCTAGGTCTTAGAGTTAACATAGATGTCATCCACAATGACTACCATGAATGTATCAAGATACTCATGGAAGATCTGGTTCATCAAAGACATAAAGACTATATGAGCATTGGTAAGACCAAAATTCATGAGAAGATAATCATAATGATCATACCTTCTCTGAAAGGTGGTTTTCTTAATGTCAAATTCTTTTATTCTCAACTAATGGAAACTAGATCAAAGATTAATCATTAAAAATCACTTCTCCCATTTCAAATGGTAAAAAAATCATCAATTTGTGGAAATCGATACTTATTATTTATTGTAACTTGATTGAGTTTTGGTAATCCCCAAAAAAACAAAATAAACCATCAATGTTCTTAGAGAAGAGAACCAGTGCCGCCCAAGGTCACACACTCAAGAATATAAATATTTTTAAATAAGATCATCCAAATGAGTATTAAGCTCTTTAATTTCAATTGGTTCAATACTGTAATAAGGAATAGATATTGGTTTAGTTCTAGACACTAAATCAATATAGAACTCTACCTCCCTTACCGGTAACTAATTAGAGAAATATAAAAGAAAATTGTAGGAAAACTTGACGACAACTAGATAGAGATCCCCAATCAAATATTATTTCTCTAGATCAAAATAAAATAGAGATATTAGTCTCCCCAACTCTAGATAAGAGGGTTTAACTCTACTCGACCTTAGGTCCCATTCTCCTTGAAAGACACGACACATGCCATCTGAAGTAGTGAAGGATAACCATCAAAGATAAAAATCAATCCATGATTTATAGGAAATGAGCCAATTCATCTCATGAATGACGTCAAGAGGTCTCATTTCATGAACCATAAAAATCTATGAATGCTTTATATCTGACAACGAGAAAACAATAATTAGACTGTAGTGACCCTGCTCCCTCTTCATTCCAAGGGGTGTAACAATATCTCAACACGTAAGACAAAATATTCATAGGAATATTTAGTAGATTAACAATATAGGTTGAAAATAAATGAATGAGATACACCAATATCAAATAAAGTATCACCAATAATGAATCTATAGTGATGGTACCTCTCACAGTTGCTAGACCTGCATATGCCTTCTCTGGAGACTCTTCCACTATATGAGGAAGATTTGTTCTAGATTCTTATATATAGAACCTATTTATCCTTGATGTATCTGAATTACCCATAGTTTAAGAAGTTGATGATGACCACATGCCACTACACATAGTGGAATAAATATAACAGAACTTATTTAAGTGACTTGAGCATTTTTAGGAACCACATACCTTGGGTGACTCAGTGCTAACATTATTTGAGTGCCCTAACATTCCACACTAGAAAAGGATCAAAGAGACTTTTCCAATAACTACAGGAGGCCTAGAATGAACCTTCTGTCAAGTGATACCATGCAAATCATCACACCTCCTATTTAATTTTGATGAATTCACACTGCCATCCGGAGAAAAAGAAAATCCTGACAACCCTAACATGTTATCTAGGTCCTTTTAAACCATCACTAATCTATCTATCACATTATCATAAGAGGGAGGCTTCAATATGAAATCCTAATAACGAATATAAGATCAAAGTCTCAACTCAAACCACCGAGTATTCATCTTCTCATTTGATTCTATCTCACGTATGACCTACAAAATCTCAAAAAAAGTGATTTTCATATTCTGTTATGATCCTGTCAGCTTGATCATGTTTGAAAAACACAATAGACTTAGCCAATACAATTAAATATAGATAGAAATGGTTAGTAAATATATATTTAATGTATTTCCACTCTAAGACCTCATGTTTCTTAATCTTCACCATCTTGTTCAACCATCTCCTACTTGGTCCCCCTAGAACGATGGGGGAACACTTCACTTTGATTTCATTAGGTGTCTATAAGAACTCGAAAAACCATTCAATCATGCTCAAACATTCATCATCCTCTTATGTATCATTTGATCCCTTGAATGATGGTGGATTCTGGTGAAGGAACTCTTATGCATGATTCTAGAAAACATTCCTATGAGGTTCCATAGCTGGATCCTAAATGGGAACTAGTGGTGGTGCATATCCCATAGCTTGGACAGTATAAACAATCAACTCAACCAGAATCGAGTTCACAAGAGGATTTTCTCTCTATGGTTCATCAGAAGCTTCCATATGGATCAAATTATAATGTATTATCATATGCATGATGCTACACAACATCAGCATACAACATCGACGGCATCATATTTACACTGAAACTACACAACATGGGGAATTAACCCCAATATATAAGAACATAAGATTTGGATTTCAATCGATCCAAATCAAAATAAGGGAAAATACTAGAACTAATCTTCAAGAAATATTTCCCAAACTACCCCTAGTGACTTAAGGATCATTGTGGTGAGAGATGATCATGCCACTTAATCAAAACTACCTCCAATGTCTTGAAAATATTACAAAACTCTATAATGACATTAATAAAAGATGATTAACCTTCATATTTGATACCATTTTGTCACAAAATATCTTGGGTTGCCTGTCCACCCAATAACCAAGATAGATATGACATGTCCTGAAGGGTGTTTCCGATCCCCATGAGTTTGTGATTGGCATCTGACATCAAACAATATGAAAGTAGGAATAAATTTTCTACAAAACAATATAAGAAAATAGAAAAGTCAGTATGAAAATATGAAAAACTCCACAGAGATAAGTGTAAAATAATTCAAACAGGTATGAACATCCCAAAGTACTAGAAAATAGGGAAAATAACCCGTATACCAATAAACTCAGTAACACCTAACCCAAGGATCAGCAATATGAATCACCTCCAAGCGCTACTTTTCCCTTTCTCAAACCTAGAAGGAGATAATCTATAAACACCCAAAGACACAGGTAGTTTGTGAGCTAAAATCACAGTAGGGTCTCACTAAGGATTCCTTAATAAGATGTCAACATTTAATTTACCAAATAAAGCTTTCAATTTTAACTAAACAAGTATGGTAGTTTAATAAAATATTTTAAAAAAAATATGATTTAAATTTCAAATGATAGAAATAATTTAAACAAATGTCTTAATAAACATTTTATATAAAACAATTTATATAGATTCAAAAGACATTTGTAAAATAATTTACAAACAATGGCATATATTTCAAATATGAACAACAAGAAACATGATCATCTCTCAAAGGGTATGATAGTTATAGGTTATGGTATCTTCACACACTTATATAATGTTAACGAAAATATGTACACATATCCCTCGACACATGTCCAAGAGGACTCATCAACATCCTACTTAGGAATAAAATATGCCAAATAGTTTATGTTAGAGTTATAAAGCATCAATCTGGTGCTAGGGAAACCCCATCACTGCTTTTTTTCCAAATAAATAACTAACTATCTAGGATTACATGTTCTAAAACAATAATCAATGATGGAAAATTTATTTTAAAACTATTTAAAATACAATTCATCCCATTGTCGCACTTCAAATATGCCAATTTTCCATTTAAAACCCAAAATGGGTATCTAATCAAATCATGCATTTTTCAATATAAAACCAATTGGTATATATGAAAATAATTTCAATCCATTTTACCAAATAACAATTTTAAATAATTTCATCAATTAAATTTCACAATTAAAATTCAATAACTTAAATTTCACAAAATCCCATCAATTTCAGAAATACCCCCAATTCAATGGAATTTGGGTGTTTTCCCCAAACTCAGGCCAAATCAATTTTCAGAACCCCAATTCATTGGAATTGGGTTTTTAATAAACAGAAAAAACAATTTCTTTTATATAAACGAGTTGAATTTAAATCAATAAATTGAATTTAAATCAATAAATTTAGGGTTAATAAAAGTTTACCATCATAACCGAACCACCTACATTTTTCATGAAAACAGAACGCCCATAATGAAACCCACCAACAAGAATGAAGGTGCATAATATCTAGGAACTCAACCTAGAAACAAGATTCAAAAACATAAATTTTAGATCCATCAATCCCAAGATTATATAACAAACATCGAGGAGGGAAAGAGAAAGAGAAAGAGAGATAGGGATACTGCTTACCCAAAGAGTCACACCACAACCATAACAGTGATCAATCTCTGAACAAAACAACCCAAAAGGGTTCGAAATCACTTGGGGATGGATCTAAGGTCAAGAGAAAGTAAGTATGAAGAATATGCAATAGAAATTTATGCTAAGATTCATGTTTAAAAACAGTACTCGAGTCATTACATGATGTGTAACCCAAATACATGTAGTGTAATTGACATGTCCCATAAATGCTAAAAAACATGTCACCGTTTGTTATAAAAATATTTTTTATTATTTTATAATTTACATGGCATGTAAACACATTAAAAGACATGTAAATACTCATAAGGCTACATAACCAATAGGTTTTATGCTAAAAAATCCAACAGAACTTTGAATTCACCATTTCAGGTATCCTCCCAACTCCTTCTCAGCCCTACCTAGACAACAAAAATGGAAAACCATGATAGGGATTAAAAATGTACCTGATAGAAAGGAAACAAGTTTTTATTACATGGAACATGTTTTCTAAATATTTTGTTCCTATAGGCCTATGAGTCATTCATTGGGTTCCAAATTTATAAGATTTAAATAGGATTTCCTTTCTTATTTTAATAATAAAGAGCTTGACCCTTGAACTACTTAAAAAATCATCCATCTCATAAGAACATCACATATCACTTATCCCAGTAGTTGAACACATCATATGTGAGAAAACTAAGCATGGACATTAATTTCCTTAGTCTAATTCAATAGGGATTTGGATGTATTTAACTAGTAATACAAGTGAAAAAATATCATCATGGTTGTACTCCCACCAATGACATGATCAAAAACATACCCAACCAACACTATTGGATAATTCAACATGTAGACTTTCACAACAAGGGTATCCAAGTATGAAGGTTCTCATACTAGGTATCTTTATATCCTTAGGTAAAAAGGTTTTACAATAATCATACACCTCTAACTATATTGATGACTGTATGACATTCCATGAGATATACTTTAGCAGATCAATCCAATTAATATGTCTTTACTTATTACATCATGAATTAATTTTTCATAACTCAAATAAAACTCTTTGCAGTGATTATAAGAATATATTAATTCTAACCTTATCATATAATTATAACTCATAATACTTTGTAATGATTATTAGTTAGGGACAACTAAAATTCGTACTTCAAGTAGATATTATCATTTGATCATTCATGTAAAATTAATTTTTTTTAAAGGTTGGGGCTGAAGCCTCATTTTTATTAATAAATCAAAGCAAAGACCTCATTTAATTGGGTAGAGGGAGACCCATTACATATCCTGAAGGCCCAGTGGTCTTGTATCCTATTACATAGCCCGTAGGCCCAAATTGATGGCCCAATTCTCATTCTGTGAATAGTAACACTGCTGCTATAGTACCGCATAGTACCGCCGCCGCTATAGTGCCCTGCCGCCGCAACAGTACCCGCCGATCAACAGTACCGCTATAGTACTACTACAGTACCTGCGCCCAATGGGGTTTGAACCCCCATTTTTCATGTAGTATTACGGGGTTCTTACTACTAAGACAAACCCCAACTACACATGTAAAGTTAATTGAAACACATATGAATGAATGATAATTGGATATTTAATTTATTATAATAACATGATGCATCTATAAACATTACAACTAATATATGATATAAATTACACCAAATGATTCTACATGACCCTCATGTTGTCGAAGTAATTTTTTTCTCAAAAAATATGTTTCATTTTCCTAAGTATCCACCCAAATTGTTAGTTGGAGTGGAAAACTCAGGGGGGTGGGTTGAATTAGTTTCCAATTAAAATTTCTATTAAAAAAAATTCAAAAATTAATTCAGACAATTTAGATAATTTTCCTAGATAACTAAAGTAGTATAGGTATATAATTTGATATTTTGAAAAGATTCATATATGTTTGACCACAAATCTATTAGAATAGGTTGAAACCCCTTTTAATTCATTAAAAGAATTTATTTGAATTAATAATAGTATATAAAACAAAAATTAAAGTTAAATATAAATCTTATTTTTCAATTGAGTTTTGAATACTAAAATACATTAGATTTAAAATAAGTGTATAATAAAACAGGAAAAACACGCAGTAGAATAACTACAAGAGGTTTGGTCTCAAGTCAATGCACAGTTCAATCCACTTGGTAATTACACACTACCAAGTAGTTTATTAATAGAATAAAATGATCCACAACCTGTTTTGGGTTTTATACATAACAATGCACAGGACATTCCAAGATAAACATATCCTCCTCTACAGTTATACATGGTAGAATAAAAGAGAAACAACTTCATGAAGGTAGTCCAACCTAGAAAGCCTCTTCTACAATTCTTTATGGTAGTACATATAATAAAAAGTGTGAGGGAGAGTGTCTAGAACTCTCTAGTTCAACAAATGAGATAGTAATTATAATATAAACAACATAATCTATATAGTACTCATTAAGGAAAATATAGTAAGATAAGTGAAATATTTTGATGTATTAGAGATAGTATTTTTGTTGTCATACAGGTGAATATTCTCTTATCGATGTTGTATTTCTATTTGGAAATGATGTTTTAAGATTCTTAGTTTTTCTCTATTGATTTGTTAAATTTAAAATGAGAACACGATTCCATAGATGTTCAAAATAGAGAATAATTTCAATGTTATCATTTATTATTTTTTTGACAAATCTTTTTTCTCTATGTCACACATTTTCAAACCATGCATCTTAAATATTTGTAAAAGCTATAAGATTTCTCATAAAATAACCATTTAAAAATCATTATCAAAGATCCTTATACTTTGGAATGAAACCCAAGCTCATTAAATGAATTTGAATGACATTTAATTTTGCACAAAAATGTGGTTGAATTAATATATTTAATAATATAATGCTTATTTTTAGATAAATTTTCTTTATGTTTTACACATCAGCATCTACAATTGCTTCATGTTTTTAACATTAGAATATGTAGTCACTTTAATATTTCCAGGAAATCATCCATGGTCACTTAAATTTTGTGAGAATTATGGTCAAATTACTAAAACATTTATATGATTGATCACTTGAACTAACAATTGACCATATTAATCTTACGATTGACTAGTAATTACTTATAGTTGGTCCAGTACTTTGTCAAATTAAGACTACATAAGATGGTGGCTTCATATAGTGTTGAGTTTGATTATTTACGTTTTCGTAAGTCCACATTTCACATATAATTTCTTCCTTCAATGTATGATCACTTCCATATGGCTTTACGGTAGATAGATTACTCATGTGGTTGGACCAATAGTTGGTTAAATATCAGCTACGATCAATATATCAGGCATGTAGTTGATCCTTTTGACATGTAGTTGATCAATTACTTTTCAAAAAACATGATTGTTACAATCAGTCGAGATATAATATATGGTTTCTTGGTTTGTCTTATGGTTTCTTAGATCCTTTGACATATATTTTCCATGGTCGATCTAATGTTCATGCGGTCGATGCATTATTCACAGTTATGGTTTATTTACTATCGATATAAGCTTCATGGTTTATTTAAGACTTATAATTTTTTTTTACTATTTCACAGAGAATGAATTATCTTTCATAAATCATAAGATATGTTATAAATAACATAAACATGATTTTCGATTATTTAGATAATGAATTTTAGGACTCAGCCAACAATATCCTAATTTTGATGATTACAAATCATAACATAAATATTCATTAAAGAAGATTAAATATGAAGCCCTTAATGATTATAATCTGCTATAATAGATAATTGACTATAATGAAATATGTGTTAGTTTGTTAACATTCCATATTTTATGCATATTACAAAATTTTAATCCCTATTTGATATTATAGAAAAGAACTTGTAATGTGTGATAGAGTAAATTGTTAATAAATAAAGATAGAAAGCGCACAAAACAAAAGAACAAAGGTATATAAATAAGAATAAAGATATATTTCATTAATTTTAAAAAAATATTACATTGGGAATGTTAGAATCTAATCATAATATTAATCCTTGGGGTCCAGATGGGTAAAAGGGTTAATGGGGTCCTTCCATTTACCAAAAATAGAAGGAAGATGAGTAGGTTTAGGCCTAGGAACAGTAGGAACTCTAGGAATGGTTATAGGCTTTTCCACTAGTCTGATCTGTCCAGGAGCCTGCGAAATAGAGATACCAAAAGCTCCCATTGGAGTTTCAATAGGTGAGGTAGAATTAGGGGTTGAGAAAGTTGTAGAAAATTATATTGAAGCACTTGAAGAAGTTGTGTCGGGTATATGAAGAGTAGAAGGTTCCAACACTGGTGGATTTTTAATGTACATATATGGTTACATAATCCTTGTAATATCAGTTACAATCCATGTTACATGCTATATAATCTAAAGGGACTCACAATAAGTAGGATAAGATCTAACTTGATGTGAATAAGAAGATTGAACTTGAGAAAATTCTGAAGGAACTTGATCTACCTGAGAAGAGGATGAATCACTGGTGTCAGTGAACAGTTGGATTTTTCTCTAAGATTCTTATTTTGGAGAAAATATCTTGGGTGGTCTCTCAATTTACATAAGATAGGAATCTAATTCTCTCTATAATTAATCTATAGCAGCCACTTCACTTCTGGGAGAGGAATCATAATGTGTTTATTCTTGATAAATAGTTTTAGGTACATCTTTCGGGGAAGTATGAGTATCCAAAAATTTTAAAAGATCATCAAAATACCCAGGTCTGACTGGTCCTTCTAGATCATGGGTAGAAAAAAAATTTGGGACAACAAAATCTATCTACCTTGAAACAAAAAAATAAAAAAATAAAAGGTCATTTTGGATTTGGTGAATCATCATCATTATCATCCTTACTATCCTTATTACTAACATCATCATGAGAAGAATCATCCACGTAAAAGAAGGGATTATTTTGACATTCTTATTCACTAGAGGGTGTGTAATAAAAAATGGGATCCCCCCAATCTCAAACATGCAATGAATCTGCTCTACTATATCCATATACTAATTACTTCTAATTTAGTGAGATTAGTTCCAAACAAGATATATGTTGGAATTATCTCCCCCTCAAGAGTTACAAATCCTTGTCCTACTATTTTATCCATCAATGGAATTTCAGGTTTTTTGTAGCTTCAAAAGGAATTTCAAAAATCCTTGGAACTTCATAAGTAGAAGATATTTCTTCTCATATAGGTTCTTCATCATCTGAAACATCATGAATAGGATTTGCACCTAGGATTATCTCAAAAAATATTCTTTCTTCCTCAGCTACATCAATATGTGCTTGAGATTCATCTTTATTAGAAGAATAGTTAGCTTCAACAATATTATCCAGTTTAGAGGAAAGATCAATGATATCCCTCAGTCTAGTATGATGTGTGATTATATTTAATCTCTTATAAAATCTCTTATAATTATCTATCCACATCCTTTTATAATGATCCATGTTGATCTTAATTCTTTTGCAAGTGGTTTGATAAAAAAGACAAAACTAGAATATTATAACCTATCTACTTTAACAATAATTAATCATTTCTACTAAAGCATTACATAAATAAACATTGGGTATATAAGAGTATTGAATCATGAATAAGTCGTGCTTAAATATTCAATATAAATTATTAATAATCTAGGAAAACTGATCTGAAGTCCATGAACCACGAAGTATAAAAGAATATATTGATACCTTATTGAGCTAAAGTTTGCCTTTATAGGGTAGATAATATGTTTTTTTTATTTCAAAAACAACCTAAACTCTACACTGATCCCATTTTTACATAGTCTCTAATATGTTTGTCCATCTGTTATCTCTTCTAGGACATTCCCAATCTTGAAATGAGGATAGTTCTTCGGATATGAACACTAATAATCATTAAATTCTCTAATATATGGAAACCTTAAGTAATAATCCCAAAAGAATGAAGTGAAGTCATGCTCTTAATTTTTAATGACCATAAAAATCACATCCTCATGACAACCAATATAAAATACCATATTAAGGTAAAACTCATTTACTATGCACACATAAAATGGGTGACGTTCATCCAATAACCAAATCATCCATACCTGATGAAGAATGAATCTCCATTGTGAGTAATGACTTGTTCTAAACCATTTTGTATCGATTTATTTTTCTGAAATTACTTCATGAGAAATAATATAGTGATTCATAATCCATCTAGATTTTTTTGAACTGGACTTTGCTCTTTTGGATTATTTTAGAGCATCTTACTCAAAATATCTCTTCATTTTGAATACACATGACTGATATTAATGATTATAGAAGTTAGATATTTGGTGAAGAAAGGTTAGAAAGTGGGTTCAAAAGGGGTTTTGGTTTGGATTAGAAAGGAGCAGCGATTAAGATTCAAAATTCAGATATTTCAATCATTTAGGTCATTTTAGAATAGTAACACATTGGAAAATAAAAATAAGTATTCAACATATTTAAAAACCCATAAAAAATATTTTTAAAATGAAATAACTAAAAAAATACATGATATAAGTTGATATTATATGAATATATATTAAAAATAATATAAATAAGGATATTAAAATAATATCACAAACCATTTTAAATAAAATTGATCATACCTAATTCAAATTTGATATAACATAATATCTTATAATTCATAGGATTTTAAAAAATGTTAGTAAGATGGTGTTATATGATATGGAATTTTAAAGTGACATCTTCTTTTTGAAAATGATCTCTAAAAAATTTATGTGTATATCAATGTTTTTTGTCCTATAATGAGATACAATATTTTTAAAAATATTTATTACATTATTATTACACAATTTTTAGGAACATTTTGAAATTGATATCAATTGTCTAACAAATTTTGTTTTATTCATATAATCTATACATGAAAACTTTCTATAGTTAGGTACTCAACTTCAGTAGTGGATAATGTAATAAAGTTATATTTTTTACTACACTATGAATCTAGGGACTTTCCCAAAAAGTGAAATGTTCTAGATGTTCTTTTTTCTATATAGCTTAAAAACACCAAAATATACATCTGATTAACTAACTAAATCAAATTCTTATCCTCTAGATAGAAAAAACATAATTTGGTTATACCTTTTATGTATTTAAAAATACTTTTGATAGTATCTAAATGTGATTCTTTTGGGATTTCTTAAAAATGTGAATACATATACACCCTAAAAATAATATTTCTTTGAATATCTGTTAAGTACAGTAAACTTACAATCATACCTCTATAAGTGGTTTGATCATGTGGTTTCCTAGTTTCATCAATATCTAATTTATATATTGTACTCATGGTAGCATAACTACCTTTAATTTTATCCATAACAAAATGTTTAATAACATCCTTTGTGTAGTTACTTTGATTTAAAAATATTTCTTTCTTATTTTTAAAAAATTGAAAGCCAAGGAAGAACTTTAACTCACCCATAAAACTCATTTCAAATTAATTTTTCATTAATTATGAAAATTTAGTACATAATGAGTTTGTGGATTATCAAAAAATAATACCATCAACATAGATTTGTACTAATAAAACATACTTTGAAATTATTTTAAAAATAATGTAAGATTAACTACACCTTTAGAAATTACAAATGAGTTGATCCTACTATACAAAGATCTAGGAGATTATTTTAAACTATATAAAGATTTGGTTAATTTATAAACATAACTTGGAATGTGGGGGGTTTTTAAATATAGGGGGGTTTTTCAACATAAACATATTTAATTATATAACCATTTAGAAAGGAACTTTTGACATCCATTTTACATAATTTGAAATTCAAATGCGTTGCATAAGAAAAAAACATTATGGTGACTTCAAGTCTTGCTACTGGTGAAATGGTTTCCTCGTAGTCAGTATCTTCTTCTTGACTATACTCTTATGCAACCAGTACAAATTTATTTCTAATTATAGATCCAGAATCATCAACCTTGTTCATAATCACCCACTTAGTGCCAATGATTAGTAAGTCCTTAGGTCTTTATATTAGTCCAAAGACTTTGTTCCTTTCAAAGAGATTAAATTATTTTTGCATTTCCATTACCTATAATTTATCAATTATTGTTTTATTTATGTTCATAGGTTCAATATGGGATAAGAAGACTTGATGTTAAACCTGATTTCAAAGAGAATCTCCAATATGCGTTCCTCTATCTAGATCTCAAACTATAGAATCTAAGGGATGATATATACGAGTCCTAATTGTTTTGGGGATAAAATTATCTTCTTCTTTAGGTTCTGATTCAAACAATTCCTTTGAATTTGGTTATTTTTTTTATTAGGTTTCATTGAAACGTATTTAGGCTTGGTTGAGTTATTCATATTAAAATTTTAAAGATCTTCCTCAAGGTCTTCTAAAAAAGGGTGTAGTCCCACATGGACGCTTGTCATCAATTTTGACATGTAAATATTCTTTCATAATTTTGGTTCTTTTATTGAAAACCCTATATGATTTATTATATTCTTAATAATCAAGGAAAATTCCTTCATCACTCCTAGATGAAAAATTATCTAAATTCTCATTTGTATTGAATATAATGAACTTGCAACCAAAAACTCTAAAGTAATTAACCTTTGGTTTTCTTCCATTCCATAAATCATATTGAGTTTTCTTTAAAAGTGGTCAGATAATGATCCTATTGATAATATAACAATCTATATTGATATATTTTTCACAAAAATAAATAGGTATATCATAATCATTAATCATAGTTTGAGAAATATCTTAATGGGTTCTATTTCTTCTTTCTAAAACAGTATTCTGTTGTGGAGTCTGTGGAGTAGAAAAGTTGGGATTATATCCTTATTATGAGAATAAAAATTCAATATCTTGATTTTCATACTCATGACCATGATCAATCTTTATGGTCTTAATACTATGTTCACTAAGATTTCCTCTAGATTTTGTATGTTTTTTAAAATTGGAACAAGATTTAATTTTGTAAGCTAGAAAGAATACTCTGGTGTATCTAGAAAATTAATCTACTAGAACATAATCATAGTGCTTACCATTTAATAAAGAAACTCTAGAGGGTCCAGATAAGTCCATGTGAAAAACTCTATGGGTTGAGAAGTTGAAACTTATTTCTTTGGTTTGAAAGAGATATTACGTTTATTTTGTTTCTAACATGGGTTATAGACTTTTTCTTTCGAGAATTTTAGTTTTTTGAAGATCCTTAAATAATATTTTCATAGTTAGATTTTTAAGTGAGTAAAGGTTTCAGTGTCATCCTATCTTATTCCATAACCAAGACTCACTGAAAGACACTTAAACAAGTAACATTTTGAGAAAAAAAAAACAATTCTAAATCAACTACATAAACATTGTACTTACACAACCGAATAGAAATTATTGTTGGTTTAGAATCATAAATTTTTCATGAATTATTTTCAAATTTTACATTATAACTATAATAAAATAATTGATAGATTCTAAGAAGATTATATTTTAATCCATATAAAAATAAAAAATTATAAATAAAAAAACATTAGAATTACATATTTGACTGAGTCTAATTATATTTCATTTGGTGTTGTCACCAAAAGTTACATGTCTACCATATACATTGATAAGTATTTTAAAGCTTGATTAGTACCCAGTTATGTGTCTAGAATATCCACAATCTAGATAAAATAATTTTTTACTGATACTCTTCAAGCAGGTTTCCTAAACACATTTATAAAAGATATAATTTTGGTACCCATACTTTCTTAGGTTAAGAAATGTTAGAAATAAAATCTTTAGGAATCAAATGTTGTTTGAATGAATTACCATGAAGAAACATTAAAATTTGAAAAATAAAAACTTTATTAAGTTCATAAGAATAATAAATTTTCATATAGTTGGAAGAGCTTGAGCTAGGAATATATCTATTCTTAAAAAAATTCATCAACCTGACCTAGTAACCAATCCTAGTTGTATACCTGGCTATGGTTGTTTTTACCAAGAACCCCATTTAAAGTTTCTTCAAAAATTTTAAATCATTATAGATTATTATTTAGTTTGTCATTAGACATTTTTAGTTCATTTTTTTCTTTTAATAACCTATAATTATTGACTTTTTATAAAGAAAAATTAGATTTTAAAAGAATAAACAAATAACGAAACTTCTTTAAACTTTTGTATTTATCCTTAAGTTCATTGAATGTCTCTTCCAACATAATATAGTCTTAAAATAAATATTTACTGCTCATTTTTTCATCATTAGTTTTAGTTTCACAATGATTTGAAATATTCATAGAAGATGCTGGAATAATGTTTAGTACTTGAGATGTGTTTGTCATAAAATACATGTTAGCTGGGTCATTATTGTCTTCTCTACTCATGTCAGAGTCACTTGAACTATTCTCAGAGGCACTCCAAGTGGATTTAATAGCCTTAGATTTTATTTTTTCCTTTATCATTAAATATTTTCTTATATTTTTGTTAATTAGAATCATCCTTCATATGTAATTTTCTTTTGCATTCATAATATGTTACTTCATATGATTGAATCTCCTTTTTTCAATTCCATTTTGATCTTATTTTCCAAAATAATTTTATTTATTGAATAATTTATTGTTCTTACATAATTTTTTGAATCACCTAGCTAGGTAAGTCATTTACTCATCATTGTCTGTAGGTGACTTACAATCACTTGAACTGTCATTTTTTATTTATATTTTAACATTGAGTCAGAGGTCTTGAAATCTACAGACTTTATTTGAGGTTCATCTTTTTCCTATTTATTCACTTTCAGTTCCTCCTCATATATCATAGGCTTTCCAATAAGTTCCTCCATTTGTAGTTTACTTATTTCACATGATTCTATGATGGAAAAAAGGTTCCTCTCTACCTATCAGGTAAGCATCATAGTAGTCTCATCATATGATATTTATCTTTAATTTTCTTCCCAAGTGCATGCATCATGTTAAAAATATCATTAAACTTGAGATACATATCAAAAAATTTTCATTAAGTTTCATCTTAAATGTATCATATTTAATAGTATAAGTATTTAAGTGCATTTATTCAACATTTAAAGTTACTTCATGAGAAACAACAAGTGTGTCATAGTTTTCATACATAGTAGAACAAGAATATATTCTATTAAAATCATCTTCTCTTAATGTGTAATACAATTCATTCAAAACATTATAATTAAATTAATTAGTGGCCTTAGTGGAATTACTCTATTAATCTATATAAACAGTAGGTTTTTAAAATTTATCCTTGATTATGGTCCAAATATCAAATCTCATGCTCAATATATAGACCTTCATTTTGATCATCTACTAGGAATAATGGGTTCCATTAAAATAATTAGGATAGTTTGTGGTAGTTTCTTATGATATATTATTATCCATAAAGTCATAAATAAATTTTTTTTGAACTTTTTGTAAATCTAGATCATAATTAAAAGTAATTTGAAAGCCTCTAATACTAAATGTTGGTCAGAGTGGAAAAATCAAGATGGTAGTATATTGAGTTTCCAATTAAAATTTTTTATTAAAAAAATTTTAAAACCTAAATCCAATAATTTATAAAATTAGACCAGTAAACTAAAATAGAGTAGGTATATAATTTTATGTTTTAAAAATATTCGTTAAAGTTCAATCAAAACTCTGTTAAAAAAATCTTAAAACCCTTTTAACCATTGAAACAAATTTACTTAAATAAAAAAATTATATAAAACACAAATTAAATTTAACTATCAAAGCAGTGTTTTAAAGTTGAGGTTTGAAAACTAAAATAGATAATCTTTTAAAAACATAGTAAAAAAATAAGAAAAAACATAATGGAATAAATACAGGAGTTTCAATCTCAAGCTAAGACCTCGTTCTATTCACTTAGAAATCACCCACTACCAAAAATTTTATTAATCAAATAAACTAATCCATAACATGAAATGGGTTTTATATAAAATAGATCAAAAAGATTTATTGGCTATATAGATCCTCTTCAATAGTTATACCTGGGATAATAAAAGAGAACCAATTGCATGCAGGTGGTCCAAGCTACAAAACCACTTCCATGGTTCTTAGTAGGAGTAAAAATAATAGGAATAGAGAGAGAGAGAGTGGGTATCTAGCACTCTCTATTACAATGATTGATCTAGTGATTAAGATATATACAAAGTAAATCCCCAAAAACTCAAATATTAAGAAAAATAGATTTATTTAAGTGAAATATTTTGATACAGTATAGATAATTGTTTTGTTGTTCTATGAGTGAATCTTCGCTTCTTGATTTCATATTTTGATTTAGAAATGATGTTTGAAAATTATCAGAAATTATATGACGATCCATTTATGTTTATATCAGAAAAGGATGTTTAATATTTTTAAAAGAGAGAAAAATTTCGATGTTATTTTTTGTGGAACATTATGATATATTTATGTTTCCCTATGTCACACTTTTTCATGCCACATGTCTTTGGTATTTCTAAAATTTAGAAGATTTATTAGAAAATATCCATTGAAAAATAATTATTAAAGATCCTCATACTGAAAAACATAATCTAGACTCATTAAATTATTATAATTAACATTTAATTCTATATAGAAGAGTGGTTGAATTAATATATTTAATAATATTATACTTATTTTTAGATACTGTCACTTTAATTTTTCCACACCAGTATCTATGATCACTTCGTGTTTGTTATGTTAGCATCCAGGAATGCTTTATGTTTTCCACATACGTATCTATAGTTTCTTCAATTATTCAAGAATTATGATCAAATTACTTGATTGGCTATATGGTCGATCGCTTGAACATATGGTCAATCATCTTACACTTATGGAAAATCAGTTCACACTTAAGATTAATCGAATAATTTTTTTGATTAATACTATTAACCATAGATGCTTCATATAGTCTTGCGACTGTTTCTTTAATTTATCAGAAGTAAAAATTTCATATACAATTACATCATTAAATGCATGGTCACTTCTGTATTGATTTTTGGTCGATAGATTACCCATGCAATTGATCCAATATTTTATGGATAATTAACTACGATCAATCATTTTGACTTGTGGTTGATACACGCCTTAATAAAAAAATGACCATTGTGGTTACTTGATATACAACATGTGGCTGATCAGGTTTTCTTTACGATTCATAGATCCTGTTCATTATATCCACCATGGTTGATCTGATGGTCGGGTGATTGATCCATTATTCAGACTTACAATCAATTGGTCATCTGATTAAGCTTCATAGTCAATCAACGACTTAGGGAGATTTTCACTATTTTTTAGAGAAAAAATTATATTTAATAAAACATAAGATAGGTTAGAAGCAACATAAACATTATTTTTTTATTAAAATATGGAATTTTTGAACTAAGAAAAACATAACTAATCTTTACATCACCTCTCTCAATGATTTATCATATGAGATGGTATTTGTGAAGGATGTATTTTTTCCTTTAATGAGATTATTGTTCCTCAGCCTTAGTAATAACACCATTATTGTTACAATATATCCCAATTGATACCTTGATACTAGGAACAACTCCATGTTAAAAAATTAACTTCTTCATCCAAACAGATTCATTTGCAACATCTAATGAAGTGACAAACTATGCCTCTATTGTCGAGTATGCTATGGTGGATTGTTTAGTACTCTCCCAACTAATTACTCCACTATTTAGGAAAAAACACGAATCGAGATTGATATTTCATATCATATTTTTCAGATTGGAAACTTGAATCTATGTAACCCTTTACACAGAGGTCATCATAACCTTCAAATACAAATAACATACCCTTAGTCCTTGTATGTACTTAAGTACGTTCTTTATAGTAATCAAATAAATATATCTAGAATTTTATTGGTATTTACTTGTTATTATCAAAGAATATAAGACATAAAGCTGATTATATAACATGGAATACCTGATAAATCTTATATAAGACACATGAGAAATCTTTTCCATCCTTTCCATCTCTTTAGAAGGATCCACAATCTTCTTAATATCAGTTCCATGAAAAACAAGTAAAAACCCCTTATTGGAGTTCTCCATGCTAAAATGATTTAGCACTTTACCAATATTTGTATTATAAATCAGTCCAAACAACCACTTTGATCAATATTTATAGATCCTCATACTGAGTATGCAAACTACATCTCCCACGTCTTTCATTGAGAAATATTTACCCAACCACATCTTCATAGAGTGAAGTGTCGAGATTACATTTCCAATAAGTTATACATTATCTACATATAGTATTAAAAACACTTACTATTCACTCACTAATCTTCTTGTATACATAGAAATCATCCACATTATTGAAGAAACCAAAATCTATGATTACATCATCAGACTGGATATTCTAACTCTAAGAATCTTTCTTTAGTCCATAAATGGACCATTGTAATTTGAAAACCTTAACAACCTCACACATAACTTCAAAACCATTAGGATATATAATATACATATCCTCGACTAAATTCCTGTTAAAGAATGTGGTTTTAACATTCATATGATATATCTCATAATCATAATGATCTTTCATGGCTAGAAAAATCCTAATAGACTTTATCATCACAACCGATGAAAAAGTATGTTCATAGTCAATACCATGAACTTGTTTGTAATTTTTTTTTCACCACATGTGATTTATTAGAAGGAAAACAACTATGCATGTTCGATTCCTTACAGAAACCCACTGGCACCCTATGGGTCTATTCCCTTCAGGTGCATCCACAAACTTCCAAACATGGTTAGTGTACATGAAGTCCATATCAGATTCCACAGATTTTATCCATTTCTCAAAATAAGAAGACTTAATGGACACTTGGTAGTAAATATTTCCATCTCCTATGAATGTTATTTCATCATTATTGTCTATGAGAAATCCATATCTCCTAGGTTTATGAATAAATCCAACTTGACCTTCAAGGTTCTTATGAGTCATTTTTTCTTCCACAACTCTTTATGGAATTGGATAAACCTCCATCTTAGGAACACTTAATATTTTTGGTCTCTAAATTTTTAAAGTTCAACATTCATCTCACTAAAACCTCAAGTAATGTGCTCCTTCTCAAGAGAAAAAATTCATTAGGCTATTATAACTTCGTGTTCCAAATAATTATAAAAGTAATAGCCCATAATTTTGTTTGGGATAATAACCAAATAATAATTTATCTGACTATGAGTCAATATTACCCGAATCCAATCTTCATATGAATGCTTCACATCTCAAAATAATCACATAAGAAAAACTAGGACGTTTCCTATATCATATCTCAAATGTTTTCTTTAGGATTACTATATATGGAACACAATATAGTAAGAATGAAACATTCTCTAGAGAATACCTCAAAATGAAATAGAAAAGTCACATAGACTCATTATCGATTGAACCATTTATAACAAGGTTTGATTCCACCTTTTAGATACACCATTCCATTATGGTGTTATGAGAGGAGTGAGTTGGGAAAAAATTCCACAATCTCTTAGATGAGCTATGAATTCCTAGCTCAAGTATTCACCACCATGATATGATCATAGTATTTTACTACTTTTACCTAGTTGATTTTGTATTTCATTTTGGAACTCATTGAATTTTTCAAAAATTCCATACTTATGATTCATCATAAACACATACCCATACTAACTAAATTCATCGTTAAAAGCAATGAAGCACCTAAAACCACTATTTTCTTGTTTACTCATTAGTCCACATACATCACTATTTATATGATCTAAAAGTCCACTATCCCTATCAACTTTTCTCCCAAAAGGAATTTTTTTTCATTTTACCTAATAAACAAGATTCACATATAAAAAATGATTCATAATCGAATAAATATATAAATCTATCTCTATAGAGTCTCTGAATGTGTTTCTCATTTATATGTCCAAGGTAATGATGCTAATGGTATGTGGGATGGGAATCAACTTTAACCTTCTTACTCTAAATGTTATAAGTTGGATTATCCATCTCAAGAATATATAAACCACTCATTTTATTACCAATGCAACAAAACGTTTCATTGATATATATATAACAACTATTTTTTGTAATAATGAATGAAAATCACATCTTGTACAAATAAAATAAATTTTTTTAATGTTTGGAACATAATAATAGGTTTTTAATTCTAGAATCAATCAACTGGAAAATATCATATCACAGGTGCCAACCTCTAATGCATCAACTATTACTCCATTACCGACATAAATATTTACTTCAACCTTAAAAATTAAATCCTGTCTCCAAGTATGTGTTTTCCAGAACAATTATGTGATACATTCTTGGTATTTAATACTCACGAGTCAGAGTTGGATAAATTTATTTCTATAACATTCACATTTGGCTACATCGATTGTTTCTCTTCGAGAACACTTCTCATTCTTACCTACCAATATTTAAATATTTTATAAGTCATACCTTAACTCAATATGATTAGTGCGAATTATTCCAAAATCAACAACAAATACATATCAATAGGTGAGTATCATATATTACATCATTTCATTAAGGTATTTAAATGAATGTTATCTCACTAAAAATGATGACCCCATACATCACATCCAATTAGGAATTCAATGTCCATATTTCATCATGAATTAAAGTTGTTTTCAAGTATGAAATATATGTTTATTTAGGTATGGAAACATCCAAATCATAATAGTTATGATTCTTGTATATTTGAGTGGATAACCACCCATCCAAATCCATCATGCATTCACTCAACTAATTCCTATGGTATCTTAATCATTAGAGATTCCCAAATAGTGTAACCCAAAGTAAAATTTAAGAATAATCAAACTAATTATAACCAAGGTGTAACACCCCAAAGTTTTATGAGAAATATTGTTTTTAATTTTATTGAAATCATTTTTTTGTACAGTACACCATGATTATCTTGCGCTATAAGCAACACCACATTAGCTTGTAGTACACACAACACTATTATTTGTTATTTTACGCACAATTTCAAGTTCTTTTGATAGAATTGAACACTGAATATAGATTTTGTTCAATGAAATAAAATTAGATTATGTTATATGAAATAACAAATGAATATATCATGAAACACTGACAAGGCTTACATTACATGCAAAAGCGACCTTCCTTGATGGCTTGCGTTGTACACAATACCTAGTTTTACTAAACAACAATATATTATTATAATATTGTTATGAACTAGACACTATGAATAGTATTAACCACATTTTTAATTTTATAACATTATCCTTCATCTTACATATATTCTTGAACATGGTTTGAGAACAAAATTAATTTTTCGGATAAAAGAAGTATTTTTCAGAAAATGTATTTTTGTTGCCTTTTGATGGGACACCCATTTTAAATATAATTTTTGATAAGTTTATAAGTTCAATTTGAAAAAGAAAACTTCTTCTATTGAACTAGGATATAACAATTTACGTTGGATAAATTTTTGACATTATTCTGATAACCTCCAAATTTTGATGAATAGTAAAAATATGCTAAATTTTAATTAAAAACAACTTTTTTCATCGAGATAATTTATATGGTTAAATTATAATATTATATGGTTTTAAAGAATAAATAGAATATATTTTTACCATTTAATATAATGTATTTCAATACCATTAATTTTACATTGAATTCATATGTAAAAAACATTTCAATCTTTTTCAATGTTTTAAATTTTAAAACCCGTTTCTCAAAAACGAGATTATTTTTAAATTAATTAATGAAACTTCTGTGTTTTAAATTTGTAAAAATAGATTCCATATTTGGAATTAGTAGGTCTAAATTATGTTAATAGGATACTTTTTTTCCATTATGAATAGTAATAACGATAAATTTTATTTACCATAGTTAAAGGTAAATCGGGTAATTAAGGTTAAAAAAATATTATAAAATTAACCTAACACTTGTCTTGATATCATTGGTTGATTATATTTCTCTCTAAAACATACTTGGGTCCGTTATAGTTGGTATTAGAGTGAAGGTTTAGTTAACCTTTGGAAACTAGGATGCGAAAACATTTCTCAGATCCTTAGAGATACATCTACGGATGTCCATAAGGTTAAGTATAAGTATAAGTTAAAATCCTTGAATTACGATAATTATCATGAATAACCTAGGATTAAACCTATGATGTTAGATATTGAAATTAATCCCCCTTGATTATGTTGTTTTCCTAGTATGATTTTTGACTCTCATACAATTCTTTTTGGGTTTTTGGAAATGGCCGAAAATAGGAGGATTCATGTTAATTTAGAATATTATAGACAATGGAATGATATTATTCATGAGAAACCAAACGAAATGGGATTTGGAAGTCCAAACATCATTATTATGCCTAATCAGAAATATCATAATATGATCAATAATCTCAACTTTGGTAAGTTTCCCGACTAAGCTAATAAGAGAAAGATGGAGTTTCTTGATGATCATAGAGGGAAGAAAGTTAAATTTCTCTCATGTAAATAATGTCGGAAGAGGCATCTAGGATAAAGTTTCAAATGAACTAGAAGATGTTTTGGGGGTGTAAAAGAAGGACACCAAGCCAATAATTGCAATGGAAATGGTTTATTTAAAACAATGGACAAGGATAACATTATTTCTAAGACATCAACAATGGTTAAATGTTTTAAATGTGGAATGTATGGGCATTATGCAAATCGATTCCCTAAATGAAAATATCATGACGATAATTAGCATGGTCATATGGATATTATTTATGTCGCTGATGATGAAGAAACAAAAAATTATATATGAGATAAAAGAAGAGTTGAAGAAAAAAATGATGAATCTCAGTCAATGGATCAAGAAGGTAGTGGAATGATTTTATATTTTTCAAGAGTAATGTTGTATAGGTAATTTAATGATACTATGGAATAATGAAACATCTAAGAATTGTTACACTATTGTTTTTCCTAAAGTATTTGAAAGTATTTGTTGAATGGTATCGGTAACCATGAAAGGTTATTCAGATATTTTTGGAAACTAGATGATATGTGCATAATGATGGGATAATAAGATAATGATATTTTTGATAGTATTAATTGGCTCATAACTTGTATAAGGACAAAGAGATATCATGGTTTGAGTATATAGATTTTTTCTTGTATTTTGGTATGCGTAAAGAGTTAACTTTTGATAGCATTCATGTTTTCACTAAGGTTCTATGGTAACTCATGTTTCAATAGAATACATGATTAAGGTATTCACATGTTTGGAATGTGACCAAAAAGATATATCTTATGATATATGAGCGGTAAATGATGGTATTCACATGCTCGGTAGATGACCATTCTAGTAATCATTTTCTTTATACTGTGAGATCAGATAGAAGTATTTTTTATAAGCCTAAAGGTCGGAATGGATTAAGTTGGACATTAGATAGTATTGTTTATGGCTAAAGATTTTTTCTATAATGTTATAACAGTATAGTTTTAGAAAAAGGATAACCTGTAAGATGGGAGACAACCAATCATGTCAGACAAGGTTGTGGGAATCAAACCCACAACTGAAGTGGGACAAGCCTTTATCGCCTACAACTGGCCTACATGGAGTCCCTAGTTAGTAGAAATTAGTTTTATTTTATTAAGCGGTATGCAATATGAAGTATAAGTCCATTTTTGGAATCATATATGATTAATATCACCGTAGATAGACTTATGTATATTTAATAATTTGTGCTAACTTTTTTTTGATAAAGATAGATGGAATGCCCTATCATTCTATTTCATGATCTGCTAACACTTCAAGAAAGAAAAATTCAACTTCATTTCTTTAAATAAGTGATGGAGTGGAAATTATTCAGGGAATGACCAACGATGATATTACAATGAAATCAAGTAAGTATTTCCCCTTATGAAAAAATTAAGCAACTTTAGGGAAATGATCTTGAAAACCAAAAACGTTGTCCTAGTACCCTCATATCTGATGAATCATATGGTACCTTAGATCATCACAAATTTATGGCTTTGTGATTGTTGGCTTTTTCAAATCCATGTTCTCTACCAGTCTCCATCAGAACTTGATGGTTAGATTTCTCTTCCATATCCATTTTTTCACATATTTTATCATATGTGGAAACCTAGTGATGAGTTAATTTGGGTAACTGTTATATTTCTCACTTTACCTTTTAAAATTAAGGTTTAGTATTCCTCTTTACGATGTGGGTTTCTATGAAGGAAACTTTCATGTATTGAACCATTTATAACCCCAGAGAATTTGGAGGGAGAAATTCATTTTAAGGTGGGTAGAATTTAACACACCGAAATTTTATGAGAAAGATTTTTTTATAATTTTATTGATGTCTTGTGTTTTATGCTACACCAAGATTAGCTTGCACTATATAGAACACCGTATTAGCTTGTAGTATTCACAAAACTATTATTGGCTTGTATTACGCACAATTTAAAGTTCTTTTGATAGAATTCAACACTGAATATAGATTTTTTTCAATGAAATAAGATTATATTATGTTATATGCAACACCAAATGAGTCTTTCATGCAATACTAACTTGGCTTGCGTTACACGCAAAAGAGACCTTCCTTGATGGCTTGCATTGTACTCAACACAGAGTTTCACTAAACAAAAATATATTATTATAATATTATTATGAAATAGCTGTTATGAATATTATTAACCACATTTTGAATTATATAACATTATCATTCATCTTAAAATTTTTCTAGAACATGGTATGCGAACAAGATTAATTTTTCGAATAAAATAAGTATTTTTTAAAAAATGCAGTTTTGTCGCCTTTTGATGGTGCACCCATTTTAAATATAATTTTTGATATGTTTATAAGTTTAATTTGACAAATTAAACTTCTTCTTTTGAATCAGGATATAAAAATTTATGTTGGATTAATTTTTAAAATTATTTTGATAACTTTTATATTTTGATGAATAGTAAAAATACACTAAAATTTAATTAAAAACAACCTTTTCATCGAGATAATTTTTATTGTTAAATTATAATATTATATGGTTTTAAAGCATAAAGAGAATATATTTTTACCATTAAATATAATATATGTCATTAGCATTAATTTTACATTGAATTCATAGGTAAAAAAATTTCAATCTTTTTCAATGTTTTAAATTTTAAAAACCATTTTCTCGACAACGAGATTAATTTTAAAATAATTACTGCATCTTATGTGTTTTGAATTTTTAAAAATGGAATCCATATTAGGAATCATTAGGTACAAATTATGTTAAGAGGGTACTTTTATTTTTGGCCATTATGAATAGTAACAATGGTAAATTTTATTTACCATAGTTAGAGGTAAATCTCGTAATTAAAGTTAAAAATAATATTATAAAATTACCCAAACACTTGTCTTGATATCATTGGTTGATTATATTTCTCTCTAAAACGTACTTGGGTCAGTAATACTTGGTATCAGAATGAAGGTTTTGTTAACCATTGGAAACTAGGATGCGAAAACATTACTGAGATCCCTAGAGATATATCTATGGTATGTCTACGGATGCCCGTAAGGATAAGTATAAGTATAGGTTAAAATCCTAGAATTAAGATAATTATCATAAATTACTCAGGATTAATCCTATGATGCTAGATATTTAATGTAATCCCCCTTGATTATGTTTTTTTCCTAGTATGAGTTTTTCGTCTCATACAATTCTATTTGGGTTTTAGGAAATGGTCAGAAACATTAGGATTAATGTTAATGGAGAATATAATAGACAATGGGATGATATTATTCATGACAAACAAAATGAAATGGGATTTGGAAGTCCAAACATCGTTATTATGCCTAATCAGCAATCTCATAATATGATCAATAATCTCAACTTTGGTAAGTTTCCCGACTCAGCTAATAAGAGAAAGATAGAGTTTCATGATGATCATGGAGGAAAGAAACTTCAATTTCCCTCATGTAAATCATGTGGGAAGAGGCATCTAGGAGATTGTTTCAAAGGAATTGGAAGATGTTTTGGGTGTGGAAAAGAAGGACACCAAGCCAATAATTTCAATGGAAAAGGTTTATTTAAAACAATGGACAAGGATAACAGTATTGCTAAGACATCAACAACGGTTAAATGTTTTAAATGTAGAATGTATGGGCATTATGGAAATCGATGCCCTAAGGGAAAATATCATGATGAGAATCAGCATGGTCGTATGGATAGTATTTATGTTGCTGATGATGAAGAGACTGCAAATGATATATGAGATGAAAGAAGTGTTGAGGAATAAAATGATGAAGATCAGTCAATGGTTCAAGAAGGTAGTGGAATGATTGTATGTTTATCAAGAGTAATGCTGTATATGTAATTTAATGGTACTATGGAATAGTGAATCATTTAAGGATTGTTACGCTATTATTTTTCCTAAAGTATTTGAAAGTATTTGTTGAATGGTACCGGTAACCATGAAAGGTTATTCAGATATTTTTGGAAAGTAGATGATATGAACATAATGAAGGGATACGAAGATAATGAGATGTTTGATAGCATTAATGAGCTCATGACTGGTATAAGGACAAAGTGATATCATGGTTTGAGTATATAGATTTTTTTTGGGATTTTGGTATGTGGAAAGAGTTAACTTTTTACTGCATTCATGTTTTCAATAAGGTTCTGTGGTAACTAATATTTCAAGAGAATACATGATTAAGGTATTTACTTGTTTGGAATGTGACCAACAAGATAAATCTTATGATATACGAGGGGTAACTGATGGTATTCACATGCTTGATAGATGAACTTTCTAGTAATAATTTTCTTTATACTATGAGATTAGATAGAAGTATTTTTGATAATCCTAAATGTTGGAATGGATTATGTTTGACATCAGATAGTATTGTTTATGGATAATTCTTTTTTCTAGAATGTTAAAATAGTATAGTATTAGAAAAAGGACAACCTATAGGATGGGTGACAACCCGTCACGTCGGAAAAGGTTGTGGGAATCATACCCACAACCGAAGTGAGACCGGCCTTTATCGCCTACCACTGGCCTACAGGAAGTCCCTAGTTAGTAGAAATTAGTTTTATATTATTAAGCGGTATGATATATAAAGTATAAGTCCATTTTTGGAATCACATATTGTTAATCTCACCATAGATAGACTTATGTATATTTAATAATTTTTGTTAACAATTTTATGATAAAGACAGATGGAATGACTTATCATTCTATTGCATGATTTGCTAACACTTCAAGAATAAAAAATTCAACTTCATTTCTTTAAATATGAGATAGAGTGGAAATTGTTCCTGGAATGACCAATGATGATGTTACACTGAAATCAAGTAAGTATTTCTTCTTATGAAAAAATTAATCAACTTTAGGGAAATAATCTTGAAAACCAAAAATGTTGTCATAGTACCCTCATCTCTGATGAATCAGATGGTACCGTAGATCATCACAAATTTATGGCTTTGTGATTGTTGGATTTTTCATAGCCATGTTCTCTACCAATATCCATCAGAACTTGATGGTTATATTTCTAATCCATATCCATGTTTTCACCTCTGTTCTCATATGTGGAAACCTAGTGATGAGTTAATTTGGGTAACTATTATATTTCTTAGTTTATTTTTTAAAATTATGTTTTAGTATTCTTTTTTATAATGTGGGTTTCAATGAAAGAAACATTCATGTATTGAACCATTTATAACCCTGATGAATTTTGAGGGAGAAATTCATTTTAAGGAGGGTAGAATTTAACACACCAAAAGTTTATGAGAAATATTCTTTTTAATTTTATTTATGTATACTATTGTATGCTACACCAAGATTAGTTGGCACTATACGCAACACCGTATTAGCTTGTAGTATTCACAACACTATTGTTGGCCTGTTTTAGGCACAATTTAAAGTTCGTTTGATATAATTCAACACTAAATATAGATTTTTTTCAATGAAATAATATTAGATTATGTTTTACACAACACCAATGGAATCTTTCATGCAACACTGACTTGGCTTACGTTACATGAAAAAACGACTTTCCTCGATGGCTTGCGTTGTGCGCAATATTGAGTTTCACTAAACAATAATATATTATTATAATATTGTTATGAACTAGGTGTTATGAAGAGTTTTAACAACATTTTCAATTTTATAACATTATCATTCATCTTACATATATTCTATAACTTGGTATGAGACCAAAATTAATTTTTCGGATAAAAGAAATATTTTTTAAAAAATGCAGTTTTGTGGCCTTTTGATGGCACACCCATTTTAAAGATAATTTTTGATAAGTTTATATGTTCAATTTGAAAAATTTAACTTCTTATTTTTAATCAGGACATAAAAATTTATATTGGATAAATTTTTGACATTATTCTGACAACCTTCATATTTTGATGAATAGTAAAAATACACTAAGTTTTAATTAAAAACAACTTTTTTCATAGAGATAATTTATATGGTTAAATTATAATATTATATGGTTTTAAAGTATAAATAGAATATATTATTATCATTTAATATAATTTATGTCATTAGCATTAATTTTACATTGAGTTCATAGGTAAAAACATTTCAATCTTTTTCAATGTTTTAAATTTTAAAACCTATTTTGTCAACAACATGATTAATTTTAAATTAATTACTGCAACTTCTATGTTTTGAATTTGTAAAAATGGAATCCATATTTTTAATCAGTAGGTCAAAATTATGTTAATAAGCATCTTTTATTTTTGGCCATTATGAATAGTAACAACGGTAAATTTTATTTACCATAGAGGTAAATCAGGTAATTAAAGTTAAAAATAATATTATCAAATTACACTAACACTTGTATTAATATAATTTTATTGTTATATTTCGTCATAAAATATACTTGGGTTGAAATTGTATCTATTGAAACCCACTAGGATGAGTTTAAGACCTTTAATTTATTTTATTTAATGGAAAGTGAAATATGTCTCACTAAAACTCTAATAATTCAATTATTTTTAATTTAAGGTTATACAGAATATAAATTAGAATATAAATAATAATTTGAAATATAAAATGTTTTTCTTCATCATGGAATTTTTTTTAATTTTTTAAAAATATACAATTACTTTAATAGCTTATACATTAATGATGCAAAAATTATTTATTTAGTGAAAAATCAATAATATAGTATTTATTAAAATACTAATACCTATATGAAGGAACAAAACATGGAAAAAAAATATTTTTCGAGTATATATAAACCATAATCATCCCATGGTTGACTTGTGGACCATTTGGAACCTTATAAAACAGATTATGACATTTATATTATATTATTTTAAATGATGTCAAAGTTGTCACCTTCATAATTTAATAAAGATAACATTTTAAAAGTTGGTTGTACTAGAAGATAAATTATACTAAAAGTTTTCTTATTAAATATATTCTATTTATCTTAATCATAGTATTTTATTTTTAATTTTTATGCAACAAATAATTATATTAAATAATTATAAAAAAATGTTGTAGTAATTATTTTATTAAGAAAAATATCAAATAAATGGTTTTAAAAATATTAAAATAAATATTATATGAACTAATTAATGAGATACAAGAATTTAATAGATAGATATGACATGTTAGGAATATATTAAATATTTTGGTTCGAAAATATCTTCTGTGTGGAGTTTATTTAAATTCAAATAATTGAATAGTGTTAAAACTGTCACTATTGGTATTTTATAAAAGTAACATATTATTAAATTGTTTAAAAATCACAATTTTTTTTTAAATTGAAAATTGAAAATCATATGGTCTAAAATGTCATAATGTATCTAATTATGGACAATTCACAACAGATAATCAAGTATTTATAATAATTTAAAATTTAGAATATTATTACCACAAATAATATCAAATAGATTAAATTAGGATAACTTTAAATGATAAGGTTTAAAATAAATTCCAAACATGTCTAAATTTTATTGGTTGATGATATTACCACCCCCTCTCATCGCATCTTATAATTTGAGTCATTTTGGAGGTTTTTATGTGGGGTTTGATTTTATTATAAATTAATCTGTTTGAGAGTTTCTTAAAGTGCCCCTCTCCTCTCTTATAAATAAGAACCTCCTCCCTCTCCTATTCACACCATTTTTTGCTTTCCAACTCGGCCAAAACCTACCCATTTCTCTTATAAACTTCACTAGAGACATACTAGAGGTCCTTTACTTCTTCAAATACTAACCTATGTGCCCTAAGAAAAGGTTTAGAAGAGGCACGTCGAAGAAGTGGTAATATCCTTTACCGATTATTTAAAACTTATTTCTTCTTCTACTTTCTCTATATGAGTTGTTTCATTATTATGTAACAACTTCAGTATCACTTTTATGATGATATATTATTATGAATATGAAATAACCATATTTAATCTTCTATCCATCCTATGAAAAATGAAATCACCATGCGTGCGTACGTACGACCTACCATCTCCACACCGTGGTGTAATCTGTTTTTCATAACCAACATACTTGGATGGGTATAGTAATAGAAGAAATAACTATATATGATTATTATAATGTAATATTTATTCTGAAATATTATACACCATACACTTCAATACAATTCCACAATCATGGGAATGATATTGTCGTTCGTGCGTATGTATGGCTTACCGTCTCCACTACGCGATGAGATTCATTTTCCCTGTTAACCATTCCAGAATGATTATAAAGTATATATAATAAATAATAAGGAAATATATGACATAATAATGCTACTGGATATATTTATATATATATATATTAAATTTACTTCCATTTAATTTAATAAAGAAATGAAAACATCATTCATGCGTACGTACGATCTACCGTCTCCATGAATGGTGTATTTCAATCCACTTATCGATCGATTATATATATTTATATATTGAATATATGTGATATATAAATAATTTTCTAATTTATTGAAGTAATTAATCATGATCTATGTAATCATATGAAAAATTACAAGTCAAAACACGTAAGATAAATGAAACGATTTTACCCAAAACGCTGCTTTAACATGGAATTGACAAATGAATAAGAAATATAAAGTCGTTAGTGAATCATATATGATATCATAAATATTATTATGGTTCTATTACAAGCTTATAATATTTTTTAACTCCACTATATAAGAGTTTTTGACACGTACATAAGAAATTAGACCTATGGTAAGGGGTAACTTTGCCAGTCTCATTTATATATGAGATTGTTTATTCCTAAGTATTTAGTGGGGTTATATTTATCATCCATGTCCATGGATTCTAAAACTATTATCATAAAACATTTACTGGTCTTCCATGTATGTTTAAAGTAATTTTTACCCTTTGTTAACTTTTACCACATGGTATGGAAGGAAAATTTCTTTTGTTTACGGTATGAGGGACCTTTTGACTTTTCTGGAAAAAGTACGAGGATAACGTTTTTTTAACTTATATGGTATTGGTGGTTTTTAATACTTTCATAGGAAATTATTTCGATGTAAACATCCTTTACAAGTTTTCATGTTTATTTTCAATTAATTTCTTTTAATTTAAAATTGCGTGACATGTTGATAAAAGAAAATGTTTTTGATGAATAAAGTATATTTTCCTCAAGAATTAAGTTCAAGTGTTTTATCAAAATTATTTTTCATATAAGATGATATAGGGTTATGTTTCTATCCCTATTATTACATTGATTTGATTATGTTTTTATAGAATTATTTTAATGAATTCCTTTTATCTTATGATGGAATGATGTTTAAGAATCCCATTTTACTTCATGGGTTATGCTATGATGTATGATTTATGATTTTGTGGCACACATAAGAATGGTTTCATTATGAGATGGGTGGGAACTATATCTATATCCAATTCATTGGGTAAAGATTTATATCTCATGAGATAGACATGGATGGAAAGGAAAGTAAATCTGGTTCAGTATCACAGGGCTGGAACTACAAGTAAACCCAATTTATTAATGGACTTTGTCCGCTATGATGGTCTTGGAACCAATTCTTTGGCTACTATGGAAATCATATCACGTGATTAATGGTTTTCCACAATTACATGTTTTATTCCCATGCTATTTTATCCTGATTAATGTTCCTTTATGATCTAGGCCTTATGTACTATAAATATTTATGTCATTACTCTTGATTTTGATGTTTTATGTTCATGTTTTTACATTCAAATGATTATGGGTTGTTTTATGTTCTTCTTGTTTAGCATTAAAGAGCATTTGAACTCACCCTTTTTATGTTTTATTTTCCCCAGGATATAATGAAATGTTTTAGGTAAGAAAACAAAAGGGGAAGATATTTATAGGAGATGTTAAAGATCTTTCACTATGATTAGAAGATTTTGTAACATGTTTCCAAAGACACTAAACTAATACTGTCTTTGGGCGTCAGTTTTTGTTATGTATTAAGTATTCCACAAAAGTAATATAATGTATATGTATATAAAGATATGGGTATCTACAAAAGGTATACTTATACTGAGCTCAATAATAACCAACATTAAAATACTAAGTTACTTATAGCTTACTTTCCTACACAAGATAATATAGGGGCACTCATGCTGAGCTCAACAATACCCGATTGACTAATCGAGGTCTTGACAAGTGCTTCTTTAGAAGGAATATCACACTTAGTATTTATTCTATTTTCTTTTAACATCTCACCAATTAATTATATATTATATGCATATTTTATTCGTAACCATTTCAACATATATAATATTTATCTATTTATATTTATTTATTTTTATGTATGCATGCCTATAATGATTTAGTTTTAGAAATCTCTATTCCAAACACCAAATTAATGTGTTCAAACAATATTAATGTTAAACTCTTTAACGAACCCAAAATTTTGTGTTACTCACTCAAAAATAAAATCCATTTATATATATATGTATATATCCAAATGTATCATACTCATAAGGTAGGTGAATGCTTTAGGAAAAGGCATAAAGTTATCTGATATTAACAGACCCCACATGAGTAAGCACCGAGAGGCCAATAGCAAAACCCATTCACTCTCCTACCGAAAAATAACCCTCTAGGATAATAGGTGTTCTAACTCCAAGTACCCCTTGTAAAACCCTGTTATTCTAAAATAACTCTATATTTGATAGCATATATGACACACAACACTGAGCCAAAATGAACCTCAAAATATTATTATTTAAATATAATCATTATAACCTAGATGTTAAATTAGTGGGTATTAAGAGTGTTAATGGAATTATTATATATATAAAGGGTATAATCAATACAAATTCATTGATTAATAATTATGAAATAAGTACTCAGTTTTTAGTAACGTTATTTTATGCTTCACAAATATGTTTTCTTCCAAAATATTTTTTATTACTTTTTATGAGAAAATAATATAATAATTTTTTTTGTAAATTATAAAAAGTGTATTTTATAAAAAATATCATTTTTTAAATCAGAATATTAAAATTATCTTAGGTTGAATTTTTTTTCTTAAAGTATTTATTTTCCAGTAAATAATGAAAAATACAAGTTTTTATTGAAAATTGTATTTTTGTTTCAACCATTTAAAAATTTTATTTATATTTCAAACTGAATTAAAAGTAAAAATAAGTTTTATAATATTTTTAGTAATCCATTTATATTAGTTGGAATACATTTTATAATTGAATTTGGTATGAAAACATTTTTATACTTAGAAAGACATTTGTCTGAAAAGAAGCTTTTCGTTGAATTTTGCATTTAAATCTTAAATCAATTTCTACCATTTATTTAAATTGAATATTAAAGAGTGGTTAATATATTTTTAATTATTATTTCCTAATTTATTAAATATATACCTTTTTTGTTCATTATTAATTCTGACAATAGTAATTTTTGTTACCATAGTAAAAGTTAAATTAGGTAATTAAGGTTAAAATTTAAATGAAAAAATCTAAAAAATGACCTTAACACTTGACTAAATTTAATTGTATGAGTAAATTTAATCTATAATCATCCAATATCCAGTTTTATGAATTTTTCTCCATTTTTATGAATTTTTTTCCATTTTTATGAGATTATGACCTTTATAATATTTTGTATTAAGAAAAGTAAAAAGTGTCACACTCATGTTTTTAATAATTATAATATTTTTAACATAGGGATAACCAAAGTATTTGTTTTGTTATAAATACTATTTTGAAATATAAATTATTTATATTCATCATGATAATTGTTTTTTAATTTTTTGTTAAGAAATAATTATCTAAAATGCTTACATAATAGTGATGTAGTAATTATTTAATTAAAGGAAAAATAAAATAAATGATATTAAAATCATTAAAAGGAGTATAATTTTAATGATTTAGTGTGTACCATGAGTCAAATATATATATTTGAAATATTTTAGTGGTTTTAAATAATTATATTGGAATTCCCCTTTTTCTTGATATATTTAATGTCAAATTAAATGAATAGTTTCAAAATTTACATTAATAATATTTTATTAAAATAATATTTTATTAAATTATTAAAAAAATTATAAAAATTTTATATTCATACATTTTGTTATAAAATGGTTATAAAAATAACAAATATTCTTTTTATGATTCACTTTCCCATTTATTGTAACATTATTAACCCTCTGTGATTAAAATAATGGTCACCATGATTAAGGTCCAAAATAATTAACCAAGGGGTTAATAAAAAAAGTAAGGATTGAAATGATATTAAAACTCATATAAAGATCATTGTATGATGTTATTTTAAAAAAAATTTATTTTAATTATTTACCATTTGGAAGCATTTGTCTCTAGAATAGTGTTATTATATTTTAATTTTCTATGAAATTCCAAAGGTACCCCTCACCTCAATTATAGATGGGAACCCCCACCTTCACTTATTTACACCACTTTTAGACATATATCCCTACCAAACTCTACCATTTTATCTTATAAAATTACTTATATACATTATATAGGTTTTTTCATCCCAAAACACCAAACATAGGATCCTTAATAGGACATCCGAAGGACTTCTTCCTAAGAAGAAGTAATCACTCAAACCTATCACTTTATTTTTTTACTTCCTATTTAACCTCATATAAATCTATGATATTTTTAATAAAATGGTAACATTAGTATAATATATATACTTAAAAATTATAAATATTATTAAACCAGAATTATTCACCCTCTTTCCTATTAAATGGAAAGTGAAATAATCACTCGTACGTACGTACGACTTATCGTATCAACATAACGACACAATACATTTTTCATTACCATATTCTGTTGATGAGAATTATGATGGGTTTATTGTTTATATATGTGATATTTGTTAAATAATTATTGTTTTTTAATAATAATATCATTTTACCTTCTTACCTTGAAAACCATTGTGAAACGACAATGTCTCCCATGCGTACATGTGGACTACCACCTCCACGACGCGATGCGATTTGTTTTTTTATTTATATTTATTTGGATGATAATAAGGATAAATTTGATGAATATATATGATTTATATGACATAATAGTAATTCTATAATGTGTAATTATTATTTAAATTTCTTTCATCCCATCCATTGAAAAGTGAAAACAACGTTCATGCATATGCCCGACCTACCATATCCATGAATGATGCAATTCATTTTTTTATCTCTAACCTTTATAAAATGATATAAATACATATATAATTAATATATATGATATTCATATAATTATAAAAAAAATATATGATTCTCCCTTTATCATGGTATAATTATCAAAACTACCAAACTAAAACATAATGAAAAATAAAGTAGTTTTTATCTGAAATAGTGATTTTAATAAAGAATTGTCAATAAAAAGTTGATAAAATAATATAAGTAAGTCATATATGGTATGATATATAATTATATGGTTATGTAATATATTTTTAATAAATATATATTTATTATAAAAGAGGGTCATTCATATTCAAATGATGTTAGAATTTGAGGTAATGGTTTCTAATCACACTTTTACTTGTGTGATACATATGTCATATTCACTGCTTATTTCTTTTTTTTTGTGGTGTATATAATGCCAATTTTATATATTATATCATGAATATATTTGTATTCATTGTATTTAAAGTTTTAATTGTAATTATTTCTTTCATGTGTCTTATAATTCAAATGTTTCCAAAGCGGTAAGAGTTTATTTAAAAACCTCCTCATTATTAAAGATTGATTATTTTTAATACATAGTTGAGGAATATTTATCTACCATGCACATATATTATAAATATGTTTTCATTTTTTTCTACTATTATACAATTATTTTTAAAAATATTTTTTACCCTTGTTTTAATTTTCAAAAAATGTTTTAAAATGAATATTCCTATCATTTTCTAAACAAGGTACCTTTTAAATTTCTTAAAAAAGTGTGAAAGGAATGGTTTTTAACTTATATAGTATGAAAGAATATTCCCACCATTATGAATAATATTTTATTTTAATATTACCTTATAATTATATATGGGTCTTTTCAAAGAAAATTTTCTCCTTTATATTTGTAAAGCTTCAAAAAATAGTGTTCTAAAAGTAAAAAAGGGAAGTTTACTCTTGAATTTTACAATGACCTTTTTAAAGTATTTTCATCTATTTCAAAATTCTTTATTTAATCTTATGCATTATAGTGGTTATTCTATCATGATACCATATAACTTATTTTATTATATGGTTTATGATTATTTTGATTGTGGATTTACTATTTTGATACCATTCACCATATTATTCTAGAATTTTTATGATTATGTTTATTGATTAGGGTAATTATTAACATTTCATGTGATAATTTAAATTCGAATATTTATGTTGATCAAATTTTACCCTTTTCATATGAGGAATTAATTGGAATTTTTATGTGATGGTTGGGGCACTCTATATCCCCTCGACGTATAAATAGGTCTCATAAGGCAGACTATATTGGGTTTTGGCTAAGACCTTACCCATTTATATAGATGTATTGACACAAGGCCTTGGCAGTGCTTTTAGATGTCCTGGATGACGCCTCAAAAATAAGTTTCAGATGTCTGGAATTATGTATTCCATCAGTATGAATTTAATTATTGATTGTCATGTGATTATTTGATTTACTATCCATTGATGAGTTTCTAGATCATGTGATTATTTATATGGAATTAATTGATAATAATTTATCCTTTCCATGTTATCCATTCCTTATTAGCTTCTCTTGTATGAATACCCATATCAAGCATCTGATCACACCCCTTTTTTATGTTTTATTTTACCCATGATATTAAGAAGTGTTTTATTATTGGTATTCAGGGATATTCTAAGGAGAATAATAGAGTTATCCAAGAAACCCCTTTATGTATTTTATATTTTAAAATGTAATCCAAGTTTAGAGTATGTATCTAGTTTACAAAGACTGCTAAAATATTTGTTCCTTCAGAATGTAATTAAATGTATCTTTGAACAATTTAATAAATTAACCACTAACTATAGGATACTTGGGTTGGATTATTTACAGCTGATATTAGAGAAAGTTCAGTAGAAACCTTGGGAACTAGGTTTAGGAAAACATATATTGGGGAACATAACCCTATGACCTGATTTAGGACAATATCCAAATACTTTAGTAAAATTGAGATCATGTGGTTTCCCACTATTATTATTTTTTCTCATACTATGCTTTTGGGTTACAGTCAATGGCTGGTACTAGAATGAACCGTGTTAATGTTTAATTTGATAGACAATGTAGTGATTATGAGAAACCAAATAGGATGATGACTGGAGAGAAAGATATTGTTATTATGCCTAATCAATTATAACAATATATGATTAATAACTTTAACCTTAACAAACTCTTAGACTCATGAAATAATATAAGTATAGATTTTTTGAGAGACCAGGCAGTAGAGACCATGGGGGAAAGAAGGCTCAATTTCCTTCATGTTAGAAATGAAGAAAGAGACACCCTAGGGAATGTATCAAAGGAAGGGGAAGATGTTTTCTGTGTATAAATGAAGGTCATGGATAAATGAATTACTAATAATTAAATGTATTATGTGTGGGTAATACAAGTATTATACAAGTCAATGCCTTAATCCAAGAGTTAACTTCTAGACTGCATAAAGATCTATGCCATGTCAATAGTTAAATTGGAAGGATGGAAGTGTTTTTGTTTTTTTATTTGATAAATTATGATTTAAGAGTGTTATATCAATGATATAATAGTTAAAGGAAGCATGAAACATCTAATTATTTATCCTCATTTGTTTTTAATTATATATTTAAAGTATATATCAAATGGTACTGATAACGAAGAAAAGTAATTTTGTTATAAGGTAATATTTTATAGAATCACATGATTGAGGTAATGAAAAACCTTAACAAGTGTTTCATATTTGGATAAACCTGAAGTATCTTGGTATGATAAGCCTATGTATGATCATAATTTTAAAGGTATATATACCCCTTTTAATGTTTTTATGATGGGATTTTAACATGATATTTTGGGAGGAATTTATTGGAATACAACCCTTTGGTATAGTTTATTTTTTAGTAAAAAGGTTTATTTGGGTAATAGTGATTTTATATTTTGTGAACATAAGTTTGATGTCATTGATAACCTTTAAGATTAATATGATTTTTTGGAAGAGTTATTTATTGATTATTTAGAGAAAAGAGTTAGTACATTATGGGAATATATCACATTGAAACCCTTAGAGGTAACAATGTTATATTATGAGTTAAATATATTAATCATATTCTTTGGAAAGCTATAGTATTAGAAACAGGACAACCTACATGTTGGGTGACAACCCATCGCATTCTGTAATGATATAAGGCTTGAACCCACAACTGAAGGGTAACAAGGGTGTGGTGCCTACCATTGGCCTACATGATGTCCTAGTTAATATTAAATTGTTTTTATTTAAATTATTTGATAGATAAATTATATGTTTAATTCGGGAATCACAATATAGGATCAAATCTTTTTATTTTTTTTGGGATTTGGAGGTGATTAATAACATTTCTGGAGACAATTCTTTAGTTTTAAGTGTATTTAACCTTTAGGTTTGACATAACGGATTATCTGGGAAGAATGATATTATGTATTTGGAAGTACAACAATAGAGTATGAGATAACCTTTAAGGTTAAAAAAATTGTGTTAATTCTTAGGTTATTGTTGTTATATGGGATATATGGAATAAATAAAAACTTTATGGTGATTTGGGTTATTATTATATGTGATAAAAGTATTCACATGTTTGTAATGTGAAAATTTGAACTACTTTATGTTGTTTAGGGATAAATGTTTGATAAACTTTTTGGGTTTTTAATATGTTCAGTAATATTTTTGAGGATTTTTAAGTTTAACTATTTATGGATTGAATTAAGCTGAATTTTGGATATTATTGTTTTAACTTAAAGTATGATTTATATTATTGGATAACTTATTCTAACGATTTTGGTTTTGTAAAATATTTATAAACTAATACAATGAATTATGGATTTTATGAATTTATAAAAGTACATCCGGCATGAAAAAAAATCATTTCGAATATCCATCTCCTAGTGTAAGAGATGAAGTGGAAATAAATCAAAGCACAACCAATGGATGATATTATAATGTCGAAATGAAAAGAATTCAATTATGTTTATTTCCTCAAGATCTTTATCTATATAGTGAAACAATCCATCATCTTTAGTAAATGGACATCAAAATAAAAACATTATCTATTTACTTTTCTTACTATGAAACCAATAGTCTTTTAACTCATCACAGATTTCCTATTTTGTGATGTTTAATTTTCTCATGGATATGTTCTCTATCACTCTATATTAATCCTTATGTGTTAATTTTGTCTTCCATATCTATATCTTCACTTGCCACTAATCTTCTCCAATTTGAAAACCTAGTTTTGTTATGACCTTCAAATTTCACTTTCCCTCTTTTTAAGAGGAAGCTTTATTAACCCTTTTTATGATGTGGGTTTTCTATAAAATTATTTCAAACATCACACAATTTATTTCCAAAAAAAGATTAAATTGTGGGGTTGAAATTTATTTATTGGGGGGCGGGGGTAGAGTGTAATACCATGTGATTTCAAAACAATGCTATGTTCAATAGTGTATATGACATGCAACACCGATCCAAAACTATAAGATCCTGGAATTTTGTAAAGGTATTTCCCTATTTAAATTTTGGTTAAAATTCTATTTCTATGTATAATTAAGTGGTTATTGGGTGTACGAGATGTTTTAGGGGTGTTTTGGGGGTGTGGGACATGAAATGAGAAGAAAAGAAGACAAATAGTGTGCAATGCATGAATAATACAAACCATGTGCCGGACCCAAGAAACTGTATGTATTGGTATCCCTTTCAAATAGAGGATGGTTCATAGTAACCACATGGTTTTATAAACCATGAGTGTGATTTGAGGAAACCACATGGGTTTTCCTCTCTTAGACAGAGGAGTCACACGGTTGGCACACAGTGTGGCCAACTATTCATCCAAAAACGTACAACCCTTAAAAAGTAGAAAATTTTTGTTTTCCATCTCATCCTTTAAGGGTTATAACTCAAATTTTCTCCCCATTCCACCTCCAATATCTTGGGTGATGAACCAAACCCTCCAAGACTTCCAAGAGGTGTTTCTCCTTAGATTCTAGAGAATTTGGAGTGTGTTTGGGTGCAAATTGAAGATCTTGGTGAGTCTAATGCTCCTATTCCTTAAATTTTCTAGATTAGGGTTTTTAGAATTATTATAATTCTTAAAAATATCAAAAAAATAACTTTTCCAATAGATTCTATGTTAGGGATCTAAATGGATTTGGAGTTCGAGTCAAGGGGGAGGTTACGTAAGCGTTCTTGAACAGACATGAGGTAGGTGGTCTTAAAACATTTTCCCATTGTCTTGTTGTTATATATGTGTATGTGGTTATGAAAATTTACATCATTCTTGATTTTTAATTTCATTGATGATGAAATCTTATTTGGGCCATATATTGAGGTACTATACCCTTCATAGGCCTTCTTCGGTTCATTGATGATGTGAGACCAAACCTAGGGCTACCCATGGGGTATGATGAACACTTGAGAGTGGTGAAATAACCTAGTGAACATTGAGATAAGGTAAATATGGGAGTGAATGGGTCGCAATTTGTAATTGATAATGTGGGATTGGTTAAAGGGTTAATTTAATTGATCATATGTCAAATTTTCTGAAATGCCTGAGAGGCTTGAAATGGATTAAATGTTGTGTTTTGGAATGTGATTCGATTATAGTTTTTAAATGATTAATATGAAGTTTCAAAGTAGTAAATGTTTTAAAAATAGTTGTTGACATCAATGTGATTTAAAAATGTGTTTTCTTATAATATTTCAAATGATGATATGAAATGGGGGATATAGTCCCCTTGTTGTGAAATATTCTTAATGATTGTTTGAAAATGGGAATGAAAGACTTTGGACATGTTTTAGTTTTATTTAAATAGGAAGACTTGTATCTTAAATGGTATATTCAAGATTATTTAAAATGTGTAATTTGATTGTGTGATATTATTTAATTTTGAAATGAAGTTGATGTTAACCATTTCCTAGTTTAATATTGCATAAGGGGGTGTTTGGCATAATTATATATGTGTTAATGGGTTATGAATTGTTAGTGGGTTGTGTATAATGAGATAAAATTGTAAATGATGAATATGTTTAATGGTTATGGTATGTTTTTGGTAAATGTGTTATGGTTAAATAAGAATGATCACATGGTTTAGTGGTAGGTGTGGTATTGGATTGAGGCTCCTCTAATGGTTCAAGATAGACTAAGGATATAAACCACACCCTTGTAATGCATGGGTTTGGGAGTAGGAATGAGTATCTAGGCCCCTAAAAGCTGCATTTAGTGAAACTATCTAGAATGAGGCTCTAAGGTAAGTGTTATGTATGGTGTGGTTTGGGATGTCAGACTCATGCTCTATGAGTTGCAAACACATGGACAAGGATTGATTATCAGAATGAGTCCATGAGATATGTTAATAAGTGGCGTTTAGAGAATGCCTTGTGATTAAAAGTATGTTCAACCTTATAATATGGATTAGGCTTCTAGTATTATATGAGCAATTTTGTTTGTTGGTTATTCTATAGAACTAAATGTTTAAAATGGTTATTTTATAATTTCGTAACCGTGACACATATAAATATTTACTTCTATTTTGTTACTCAATTTACTTATAGCACTAGGATTATATTTATACACTACTTTATAGACTTATTATTTCTTTAGACATTATTGGTGGTGGCCTACTGAGTTGTACTCATATCCTGCTCAGGCCTCCATGGTAATTGGGTTCCCAAACAAATGTTACTTGTTTTCATCTATATGTTCAAGATAGGGACCCGGTGTTTGGTTCATGCATGGGTTGTTCGGTTGGACCCTGGGATATCAGGACCAGGTTGAGACTCAGGTCTATGATTGGTATCTTTTAGTATTTTTTGTTTTTAGATTTTATTTGTAGGACTTCCAGACATATAGTGTATTCGTCATACTATTACAATATGTGCTGCTTGGTTACCTATTGGCATTTGTCACATGCTGTCCATTTATTATTAATGATGGTTATTATATCAATTTATATTATTTATAATGTAAAATTACTCTAATAAGTTGTTATAGTCTCCCCAAATTTCTCCATTGACCCGCGCTACTAGTCAGCAGCCTGTGGCATAAGAGGAGGCATGCATATTGTCGTGGGATGACTCGGATTGGGGCACTGGATATAGTTCTCACCAGATCGGGGATGCTATAATGTGGTATCCTACCGATCATATTTTATCTTACTATTTGGATCATGGTAAATGGGAGAATAGAATATTGTCAGGTCCTATTAATGAGATCATTATTGGGTGCTTGTAGCCCCATGTATTAGATTAAATCCAAGTTTTTCAGGGGTGTGAATTGAAGTTTGGTTTTGTGCTTTTATAATTGATTGTTATTTCCACCTTGAGTGGTTCACTTGGATGTGATGTTATTGATTTATGAGGTTTTATCTATTGTCCTATTATAGAAAGAGAGTTTGTATGAGTTCATTCATCAAGATAGACACATAAGATTGGTAGGTTATCTATTTGATGCTTGTGATTGATAGTTCCTTGGAAATAATATTCTAGTAGTGTACGTTTCTTCTTAAAAAAATTTCTATTTATTTTACCTTGAAATTTTTGTTAATTTTTTTTGAAATGTGGATTTGAATAAATATTAGAATTTTTAAATGTTGGTTTAATAAAAAGGTTTTTGAAAATGTAAATTCTTGGGTTTGAAATGGAATTTTTTGAAATGTTTTTAAATTAAAAACCTTGGGTATTAAATGATAAAGTTTAACTAAGAAGGGAGAGAGAAAATGATGGAACCTATGGGGATTTATGGATTGGGTATCCCTAGTGTTGTGATCATACCCCATGTATGGGTGGTTTTGGTAGGGATATTTCCCTAGTTTGAAACCGTAATTGTGGGCTATGAGCTTTGGTTGGGCCTTATTAAAAGAATAAAAGATTTTCCCTGGTTGTACCCTCAGAAGGGTTGCGACCTTTAGGATATGATATTTTTTCCGATAATGTGGGTCTGATAACTCTTTTGGATTTTGATCTAGGAAGTTATGTTTTGGTACCTAGAGTGGGTGTTTGGATCATAGTGCCGACACATGGTTGCAGGTATTCTTGGTGTGAAACCTAGAGTAACAGGTTTCTTGGTGTGTTAGACACAATGTGTCAAGAATGGGGGTAGGATTTCTACACTGAGAAGTGGGTTATCTGAGGTTGATGTGTATATATTAGAGGTAGATCCAATGACCTTTGGTAATCATGACTCTGTTTTGGTGAGTTGGTATCATTTGAATCTCATGGTGACCCGGGAGAGGGGTCGTTTGGGGTTTCTAGTCTATTTGGGTGTATATGAAACTGGTGGATATTTTATACTTTGGAATTGAAACATGGAAAGTGTTTCCTATTGTGGGTTTGGACCATAGGGCTACGTGGGATTATTGGTGGTTTTAGTGAGGCAACTAGAGTTGTGGATATGAGTTGAAAATCTTATAAAATCAAGGGTTTCCCCAAGGGAGGTTGGACCCGTATTGCAGGTTCCTGAGGATGTGAAGCATGGGAGGTTACATCAGAGGTGGGATCGATGCACAGTTGGTGTCATTGACTATGGTAAAGGTTCATGGTTTTGCCTTGGTTTCTTTCTCAATAAGGTATTTTAGTTACTATGGTTGGTTGTGAGGTTGGTTTTGGAAGAGTCATGGTTGTTAGGAGCGTTTTTCTTTGGATTTGATAGTGGTTGATGTGGGAATTTATGTTAATATTTGGTGGATAGGACATGGTTGAGCAAGGAATGGAGGGACACTTTTGGTTAGGAAGGGACACCTGGGGTGGTGGTGGTCACACAATTAGGTTTTCTTAAATAGTGGTTGGTTATTGGATGAGAATGTTGAGAATGACTAGATTCAAATGAGGCTGAAGCACTATGAGGCATGGTCAGATGGGTGGGAGGATGTTGGGCATAGCTCAGGTGATGTATGACTTGTGTGATCTAGAGTTAAGATCAGCATGTGGTTGTGGGAAGTGCATGACATTGAGGGATTGAGGAGTTCCAGATGTGGGAACATGTTGGAATGGCACGATGCTTCTTAGGATGGATGAACAAGTGGCTCGAGATAAGAAACTTTCATATTTCTATGTGATCATGGTGGGAAGCGTAGGTTCTACATGAGGTAGTTGGGTTGTGGATCAATGTTGTGGTCATTGTGTTTCCATGTGAACTACCAGGGATGTTATGGAATGAATTGAGTGGGTTAATATCAGTGGTTCCAATGTGAATATTGTTTCACGGTCACATTAAAGAGGGTTGTGATGTATTAGTGAGTTTTGGTTCAAAAATATCATTCAAGTTGTGGTGTTTGAATGTGGACGAGATGTTGGTAGGTAGGGAAGCCCAAGATTTTTGGGAGGTTGCGGTTTCCCCATAGTGGGAGGTGACATCTATGATGTATAGTTTGCGGTGGTGTTCATCGATGACTCCTTGGCATACCTTTATCTAGTGATGATCATGTCCAATATCTTGACATTATCTCAGGTATGCTGAGTGAGCTCTGGCTTTATGCCTAGATACCAAAATGTTCTTTGGTTGGATATGGGGCCTCTTTGAGGGTATTCTCATTGAGCGATATATGTATATGGAGTTCGATTGTTGGATTTCCCCCATAGACCAGTTATGGGAGAGGTCCTTATAATGGACCAAAGGTCAACAAATTCTGCGAGTGTAGTTATAGGAAGTTGGGAATGGATGGTGGTTGGTGATGTTTGGTAGTTCTAGTGGAAGCTATATGTCCATGTTCAAGTTTGAGGTTCATTTTTTGATCAAAGCATGAGATGTGGTGGTTGAAATTTTTTGAGGAAGGTAGTGTGAATGATACTCCTAATGTGGGGATTGGTACGTCGGATAAGGATGTATAGATAAAACCATGGAGTGGGTGTGGTGGCATCGAGATGTCAAAGAGAAGACTATAAGGCACTTGTTTGGGTTCCTTGGGGAAGGCCAAGAGGGCCTTAAATGTGGTGGTAGATCAATCTGGGCGATAGATATAGGCCCATACTGGTTTTAGATCTAAAATGTGTTAGATGATGCTGAAGAGCTGACATGGTTTACAGAGTAGTAGATGTTGTGGTGGTGAAGCTGAACTCGAGGTCAGGAATAGACTCTGGGGGGAACATGTAGATGATAAAGGTAGGACTTAAGTTTGAAGGATTTATGCCCAAGTAAAGGGATGACCTTCCAATAATTAAAGTTGGACACCAACATAGTGAGTCGATCAGTGTGGCCTAACTCAGTCAGGTCAAAAGGGAATGGATGTGGTAGGATGTAAGACACCAAAAATTAAGGATGGAATGTTTAGTGTGCTTCAGTAATGGGAGTGGGTTTTTTTGGAAGAACCAATTTTTCTTTCATTTAGATATGGATGACAGAAGTGTGAAAAATCTGGGTAGTTTTTATTGAAGTAATGAATTCTATAATTGGGTGGATTTTTCATGGATGTTGGGCATGGTGAGTTGGGAAACACATTGGGTAAGTTGAGAAAGTCGAGTTGAGGCTTTGTTTGTCTCTTTTCGATGGTGGAGGTGCCGAACCCCGATTAATGGTGGTGGAGAGCTAAAGTGTATAGTGGGTAGAACCGTAGTGGGTAAGTGGCTAGTTGATAATGTGGGCACTAGTACCGGTTGGATGTGCTCGGGTGAGAGTCATCTTATAGTTTCAGTTTTTGGTAATAATCATCGGTTCATGCTTTCACTAGTAGAGTACCGTGAGGTGGATATTCTTCTTGGGTTATGCAATGAATTTTGAAATATGGTGTGTGGTCATTGGGCCTTGATTTGTAGATTGGTATAGGTCTAGAATTGTGGTTGTAATTTGGATGACCCTTATGGTGATTCCAGGCTTGGGCCACCATCTGAGCTTTGAAAGAATGGGGTGAGATGGAGCAAAGCAATTTGGGCCAAGAATTGTTGAGAGGATTGGACCAAGGGAAATTAGGTTGGATCTCCCAAGGTAATGTAGTTACTTACTGGTATCCTTTTATACTGTGGTCCAATGGAATTACCCAAATATTTCTCTTGCATTTGATGTTGGTAATGATGAGTTTGAGGTACTGTCATCCTTTAGGAGCATCGTTTGATGGTTTTGGATTGGGGGGGGGGGATTTTATCCTGGGTAGGACTACTACCATTATTTTATTGTGGAAATGGCATGGCTATGTACAAGAAGAATCTTGGTAAATGAAAGTTTATAGGTGGGCTCTATTGCCTACCTTTTGGTCTTGAAGTCTCTATAAGGATTGAAAGTGAGTCTCTAGGATGCTTTGTTATAAGGTGGAGAGGTTGTAAGATCCCGACCATTCATAATGATATGTTCTTGTTTAAATTTTGGTTAAAATTTCTTTTTTATGTATAATGAAGTGGTTCTTGGGTGTATGAGAAGTTTTAGGGGTGTTCTGGGGGTGTAGGATATGAAAGGAGGAGAAAAGAGGCCAAACAAAGTGCAACACATAGTTGGTGCATGGTTAGTACAAACCATGCGCCAAACCCAGGACAACATGAAGCATGGGGGACCTTTTAGATAGAGTCCAGCACATGATTACCATACGGTTTTCCGAACCATGTGGGTGCTTCAAGAAAACTCTTCGGCTTAGCCCCTCTTGGAAAGAGGTAGCCACACATTTTTTCCAACCGTGTGGCCTTACATACCATTTAAAATGTGAGAAATTTAAGTTTCCCCCTATCATGCTTTAAGGGTTCTAATCCAATTTTCCTCCCTATTTCTTCTCCAACAACTTGGGTGATGAACCAAACCATTTGAGACTTCCAATTGGTATTTCTCCTTTGATTATAAGCCATTTGGAGTGCATTTGGGTGAGAGTTTAAGATCCAAGTGAGCCTAACACTCCCTTTCCATCATTTTTTCATATCAGGGCTTGTAGAATTGTTATATTTCTTTTGAAGACCTAAAACCCTCACTCTTCTAGAAAATTCTATGTTAAGGATCAAAAGGGATTTTAGGTTCAAATCAAGGGTTGAGGTTAAGAAAGCGTTCGTCAATAGACCTGATGTAGGTGGTCTTAAATATTTTTCCCATAGTCTCATTTTTATATATGTGTATGTGGTTATTCCAAAGTACAACCCTTTTTCGTTTTAATGTATTTAATGATGGAATGTTATTTGGGCCTTAGATTAAGGCATGAGACCCTTCACATACCTCGTTTGGTTCATTGATGATGTGATACCAAACCTAGGGCTACCCATGGGGTATGCCAAACCCTTGAGAATGATGAAATAATCTAGTGAACATTGAGAAAATTGAAATATGGGAGCGAATGGTTCATAAATTTTAATAAAGAATGTGGTCTTGGTTAAAGGGTAAATTGAATTTAGTATATATTGAATTTTTTTAAATGACTAAGAGGCATAAAATATATTAAATTTTGTGTTTTTTTAATGTGATTTGATTATGGTTTTAAAATTATTAATGTAATGTTTGAAAGGGGGAAATGTTTTCAAAAGAGGTGTTTAACTCAATATGATTTAAGTGAAATGGGCGTATGGTCCCATTCTTGTGAAAAATTCTTATTGATTATTTGAAAGTGGTAATGAAAGCTTTGGGACATGTTTTTGTTTTATTTAAAGATGAAGACTTGTATCTTGAAGGGTGGATTCAAGATGATTTTAAATGAATAATTTGATTGTCTGATATTGTTGAATTGTTAAATGAAGTTGATGTAAACTATTTCACAGTTTAATATAGCATAAGGGGGTGTTTGTAATTTTGATATACGTGTTAATGGTTTATTCCTTTTTAGTGGTATATGTATAATGAGTTATAATTATAAATGATGAATGTGTTTAATGGTTATGTTATGTATTTGGTAAATGTGTTATGGTTAAAGAAGCGTGTGAACATGCCTTGGTTTTATGTTGGGTATTGGACTGAGGTTCCTCCCATGGGTCGAGTTAGATTGAGGCTCTAAACCCCACCCCTGTAATGCATGGGTTAAGATTTGGATTGAGGCTCTAGGCCCCTGATGGTTGCATTTGGTGAAACTAACTTTAATGATGCTGCAATGTAAGTGTTATGTATAGCGTGGTTTGGGATTTTGGACTGATCCTCTATGCTTACCAAACACATGAATATGGATTTATTATCGAACTGAGGCTCTGAGGTATGTTAAAATGTTTCATTTAGTGAATTACTTATGATTAAAAGTATGTGCACCCTTATACTAAAGCATAGTCTTATGGTGTGACCAGAGCTATTTATTTGGTTGGTTTCCCCTATAGAACTAAATGGTTAAAATGGTTGTTTAATAATTATTCAAATGTGACACATATAGATATTTACATCTCTTTTGTTTCTTAGTATACTTGTTGCACTGGGGTTGTTTGTATACACTACTGTATAAAGTGGTTATTACTTTTGACATCATCGGGGGTGGCCTACTGAGTTTTACTCACACTCTTCTTGGGCCACCATGACACTTGGGTACCCAATAATATGTTACTTGCTTTCATGTACAAGATTAGGACAAGGATCTGCTATTTGGTTCGTGCATGTGATATTTGGTTGGATCATGGGATGTCAGGATTTGGTTGGGACTCAGGTCTGTGCTTGTGATCTTTTTGTAGTTTTGGTTTTTGGATTTTATTTGTATGACTGCCTGGCATGTAGTGTATTCATCATTCTGTTATAGCATGTTTTAGCATCCTGACCCAACTCACAGCTAAGATGGTGGTCAAACTAGTTTCCACGTGGCCTCAAGTGTGCCTTATCATATGCTAGAGGTTGCCAACTTGAAATAAGGATCTACTGATGGTACAATGGGGGGACTATACCCTTTAGATCAGAGTATCACAATGTTTTAATAACAACAAAAAATATTAGAGGTAGTAATTATAAAGAAATAACAACAACTAAAGAATAATATAATGATTGAATAAAAGTATCCAATTCCAATTTAAAATAATTATTGTATGAAAAATGATGATACAAGTAAAATCAGTGAAAATTAAAAATCGTAAAACAATGTGATAAAATAATAACTTCCCAATGACTAGCTCTGTGAGCATCTCAAATAAGAGCTCGGTCCTGTGCTCCATAGCTCCCAAGTACTCAGCACCACACACACAATGAATCCATAGAACGACCAACAATAATTCTACTTTGTAACCAAATTACACCAGAGCATGTGGGATAAAAATCTCTGTAGGCTGTCACTCATGGTTTCTAGGAAAATAAATTTTATGCAATTAATAATAAATTACAGTCTGCCACACGTTATAAATGAAAAGTGATAAAATGTTAAATAATATAAACTCGGTCCAACTTCCTGAATGAACACCAATACCATACCACCTGCGTCAGCCTATGTTAGATATCTATGTCTATGGGTAGATCCTTCTCCATCAGGAAGGACCACCCAAATCGGTGGAAAATTCTCCTTCTGAGGATGAATCACTTAGAATATACAATAAATATATGACCACTACTCTCAGAATAACCAAAATATCACCCTTAGGAATTACTAGAATCTCCACTTAGTGTAACAAAATTATTTTCCTTAGACATAAATAGAATATTGCCCTCAGGATAACCCAAATCTCACCCTCATGAATAACAAGATTCTCACCCCCAAACTAACCAAAATCTCACCCTCAGGCATAACTATAATTTCACCCTTAGGATAATAAAAATATTTCTCTTAGGAATAACTAGAATCTCACCCTTAAGCATCATGTGACTGTGCATCTATCCCTCAGGAATCCTACATAATAATATATTTCTTCTCTCAGACATTCAGTACCAGTGTACCCAACCCTCAGGGGGTATGAAAATGTGCAGGAAGCCCTCATGCATCCAGACCAGTCATGAGTCCTCAGACAACCCATATAACCATATACTCTACCCTTGGGAATCAAGTATTTTCACCTTTTCCTCATGCGGTACGAAAGAACATGTACCAAGCCCTCGAGCATCCACATTAATCATGAGTCATATCCAGACAAACACAACATGCCAATTAATATCAAACCCTCAGGTATCAATAACATCAATAACATATAATCTTAGAAGCTAAGCAATAAAATCACAATTCTAGTATCAAACATACTAGATTTTTCATCATAAGACATGATGATCATTTTATAAAAATTACCATATGTCAAACCAATTCATTTAATTAATCCAGGTTCCTAATTATCATCATAATTATATGAAACCTATTTAAATAATCATTTGACCCTAAGGTAATTAATATATTGGTTAACCAAAATTATCCAAGGTAATTCTTCCACAATAAATCACACAAATTTATTTTTATTCCAATTTAAATGTATATTGTAGCAATCAATTGAATTATCTGATTTATTGAATGGATTGAAAGTCAAACAGACTAGGTCACAATTAAATCCAAGGATGACACACATATCGAGTGGCTGTAAGTTTCAGTCTCATTGCATAAGGATCCAAGGTATCCAATGGCTGTTCAAAAATTAGTGATTATAGTTTAATAGGTATTATCTAATTTATTTGGTTGAGCACACGATGTTCCTGTTTGATAGCATAAATCACAATTAAATAATTGCATCAGATAAAAAGAGATTTAGTTTATACCACCCACTTGTGGAACCAATACGTACGCATACAGTGTGGCATAGGGTATATGACACATGTACATATTAATACTTTAATACATTAAGAAAAGGCCTTTCATGCATATTATTATCCATGGAAAAATCCATTAATTAATTACATTTCATTATAAACATTTACATATGTGTAAATAAAAGGGAATGGCCTTACCATCCCTTGGGGTCAATTCATTTAATACTATTCTTTACATTTTAAGCGAGGCAAAACTATCATGCATTAGTCATTTCTTTTAAAATAACTCATTCAATTTACCAAAATATGGAAAATACACTTACAAGGATCAACGAGTTAAAAGGAAAGTGTCATTGGAAAAAGGGAAATAATATACACTGGTAATTCCCATTTATAAATCAATCCATTGAGTTTATAAGATTGGACAAACACTAAAGGTTATTTGGATTATAAAACATCTTCCCAAGGGTGGAAAATTACATTTATGAATATAAACGATGGTCATATACCACACATGTCATATTCCAAACATAACCTCAAGCATAAAGAAACACCAATGAAATAGGCCAAGAAAGAAATAATATCTAAATATTACTTTTTAGATTGAAGATAGAGAACCTCCATGAGAGGGGTTTTATTATTAAATCGTGACAATGATTATAAAACAATTCATTTGTTCAATGAAGCATCATATTCAATTTACTAAAGGAAATCATTTTAGAAAAACTACCATTCATGGAAAACAATTAGTTAATGCTACGAGGATAATTAAATAATGAAGAATTAAAATTAAGGGCAATGGAATGAGACTATACCTCAAAGAAGACCAAGTTGAACCCTCGACACTCAACAATTTAATCAGAAACCACTCAAAACTGCACAACACTTGCACACACATACATTTAGACACACACACACACAAATATATATATATATATATATATATATATATATATATATATATATATATATATATATATATATAAACCCAATGCATGTATTCCCCTCACCAAGAGGGAATTAAAACATTTTTGATATATATATTTATATATATACATACCTAAGTATATGAGCACAAGTCTTTAAGAAGACGCCAAACATTTTTGAGGTGGTGATGACAAGCCAAAACCATCCCGGTGTGGCAAAAAAACTTATGAAAAAATACAAGGAACTAAAAAACTATGAAATAACCAAAAATATATTAAGTTTCAATGATTAATGAAGGAAAAACTTACCCCAAATCGACGATGGTAGACCGAGATGATCTGAACCACTTCGCCTTCGGCAACGATTGCTGGAACACATAAGAAGATGTCTTGGGAGACCTTTTTGTTATCGTAACGATAGAAGAAAAAAATATGGATTATCTCCAAACCCTAGGGTTTGTGTGCACACCATCGGGCAACCGAGAGAGTGAAAATCACAAGAAAAGGGTAGAAGAGGGAGCTCTGAGTCTTACCTTGAAGATTCGAAGAGGAAATTGGGGGAGACCTGGTGGAAATCACCACACAAAGGAGTCCATGAGGGGGGGGGGGGTGTCACACATGGATGGATAACCCCAGCGAGGGGGTTTCATCACACTGAAGGAGGGGGAGAAAGGGGGAGACCCCTTATGTCTCTAAAAAAATAAACTAACCTAACAATAATAATAATATTATTATTATTGTTATTTTTATTATAATTATTATCATCATCATTATTAAAAAATTTCGTTATTTTTATTCCCCCTTTAATTTACCTTAATTTATTTTCAATTTCAATTTTAATTTAATTAATTAATTTCTTAAAAAGAAGCACATTGCACAGTTTTCTTCCTAGTTCCGCACGGTTTTATACTAACCGTACACCCCTGAAAGCTCCTCCTGACTTGAGGTTTCAGAGACCGACACTCCAAAAACTTTACAGAACACCTGGGGAACCCTCGGTCCTTGAACCACATCCATAAACAACATATTGAAGTGAAAAACTCTCAAAAATATGTTCCGATGCTCAGTTTTAAAAATGGACCATCCAATAAAAACAAAAATTAAATTTTCTTTGTTTTTTCATCCGGTTCAAAAACACATGTCACTACAACCTCCCCACATTAGAAATTACTGTCCCTGAGAAGCCTTTAGGAATAACAGAAACATCACCCAACCTAAAAAGGTCATAAATTCTTAATCGTATGGTCACGTTGCGTTTCCAAATACCCAACACACCTCTAAGGATTTATTAGGAAAGTGGCACTTAATCCATTAATATCTGAGCCAACACCCAATGTTTTTTCAACTGAAACCCTAAAAAAATTCTTTTCCAAGAAAATTTAGCTAGAGATATGTCCATGTAATCATCTATTGAAACAACTAACTAATGGTGCTCCCCACCATAGGTCTCAACCTTTAAGAAAGGGGACCAATTCTGAGCCACGACACCTCCACCATTAGAATTGTCTAACAAAGCATGCCTCAAATGTTCTAGTGATGCTCTAGTGTGATTTTGAAATGGACAGACAATCTATTCCCCACTAACCCTATTTTACCCAGTTGATCCAACTTCTCATGAAAAACCCTAGCCGACACAAACCGCACTCATCTCACTTGAAGACCTTCCAGAAATGGTCCTTCATTGACTACTCCACTAAACAAGAGGGACAAATAGTCAGTCTAATCTAGCCGACCATTAAAGAATATTCTCAGCTTAGATGGATGGCATTTTAAAAACTGAACTGTGATGACTTCTTCAAAGGTATCTTGCTTTCACCACAAACACATCCACCGAAGTCCATACCTGACACCCAATGACGTTCTTCGATTTAAGAATCATTGAGCCCGAAAACAAGTCTAAAATAACATTGAATTGGAACAATTTGAGTGTAAGGAACTAACCCGAGGTAGTCCATATTCCATGTTTATGAGTGAGAAATTGGTGCAAAGCCAAGATGTCCACATCAGAATATTAACTGAGCCCAGAGTGACATCAACATGGAAGTCAAGTCAGAAGAAATGACTAGTGTACAAGAGTTCATCCTAGGCATTCCGAAACAGAAATCCAAGAGTCACTCAATACTATCCAAGCCTCAATAAGCACCACACATTATACTTACAACATCGAAATACCACTTAAACCACCTGATAAATTTTAAACAACAATGTGGCATATGACAAATGATCTCTTAGTTTATCAAGGATGATGTCAAGATAGAGGACATGATCATCTCTCAAGAAGGAGTACACTAAGAGTATTTTAAATATTACAAGAATGGAAATGGATGAACAACTACAAATCAAAACCTTAGAAGAAACTTAGGTTCACCTGTCAATGCATCAACAACCGATCCATGATTCCTTTACCACTAGAGGCATCCCGTGGCCTCTCAATCTTTAACCACTGAAGCCCATCCAAAACCAATGATGTTTTCAAGAGGTTGTATACACCACTAACCATTCAACATTGTGCTAGCAAGAAAGCACTGACATTTATAGAACTCACCAATCCAAAATGTAACACCCCAAGCTTCCACGGTACACTTTTCTTTGATTAATACAGTAGTGTGTGTTGTACGTAACTTCGAGTTCTAACACACCTCAATCAATCAATGTAGCCGTTATGAATAGTAATACCCACTTTTTGAAATTTTATAAATTCTATCTCTCAAAATGGACTTCATTTTTGGATTCGGAATATTGAAATTATCCTAGGGAAAATCTTTGGTACTTTTTGGATAACTTTCATATTTTTATGAATAGTAAAAATTACTAAATTTTAATTAAAAACAACTTTTTTAATTGAAATAATTAATAGTACTAAATTACGAATTTGAGTGGTTTCAAAGTATATTTAGAATTTATTTTTACCATTTAATACAATTTTGGTCATTGGACATAATTTCACATTTAAACCAGACATAAACAAGTGTCAATCTTTTGATAATTATTATCTCTTAAAAACATGCTTTTTGTTTTAACAACGGGAATTAATTTTAAATTAATTTCTTCCACTTCTGTGTTTTGAATTTGGAAAAATGGATTCCATATTTCGATTCAGGATGTCTAAATTGTGTAAATAGGTAACTTTTATTTTTAGACATTTTGAATAATTACTTCGGTAAATATATTATTTATCATGGTTAAAGGGTAAATCCGGTAAATAAGGGTTAACAAATAATATTATAATAATACTAAATTATCCTAAAACGTGTCCTGACCATATTGGGGGATACATAGCCGACCACAGTCATCTTTGGGGTGATTTTGGGACCCCATGGAGCCACTTGTAAGTGATAAGGACACTTTATATTAATTAAGTTAAAATAAATACAAAAATGACATAAGCATATATGTTATAGCAAAACAATTTTTACACAGGGTTATATATGTTGGATTTTCGACTATAAATATTCATTAGAAAGATAAACTATTTCATACATAATGGTATTTTATTTATATTTTTTAGAAATTAAATATTTTAATTTATTTATGACACAATGGTGATGCAATAATTAACTAATTAATGAAAAATTAGAATAATTGATAATATAAATACCAAAATAAATGCAATTTGAGGATTTTTTTAAATACCAATAATATTATAGGTTAATATGACATGTTAGGATTTATTTAATTAACTTTTTTGGAAGTAATAATTCTGTTATGAGTTTTACAAAAATCAATTATTGAATAGTGTCAAAATTTACATAAAAGAGTTCTTAAAAAATATTATATTATTAATTAATATAAAATTCCTAAAAATATAAGGTTCGGACAAGAGACTTATATCATGTTAGGGGTATCATTAATGGACCACTTGGGGTTTGATTGGATGTATATAGTACGTTTATTAACCATATAATATAAAAATACAAAGAGACATTGTAAAAGTGAAACTAATTAACTAAGAGTTAATACATAAAGATAAGGTTAATATAGTAACCCAAACCTGTCTAAATCCTATTGGTTGAGTGTTTTTCGATCTATCCCTACCTTAACATTTAAATAATATACTTTTTAGAAATTTTAAACTGAATATGAATTTATTATAAAATAATATTTCTAGCTTTTCCAAAGGTTCCCCTCACCCCTCTTATAAAAAGGGCACTCCCCCTTCTCATTAATTCACACCTTCAAAGCCTTTTGGTTCGGCAAAAACCTGACCAAATACTCTCTCAACTTCCCTAAATTAATCTTAGGTGTCTTCCTTTATTCAGAAAGCCAACCTAAGGAGCCCTTTTGATCAAATCAAAAGGAAGAACCCGAAGAAGAGGTAATGATTTCACCACCCTTTTTCAAGTTCATTTCATCTTCTACTTATTCTTTCTTTGTTATTACCATTCTAAAATAATAAATCCAATATATTATATATACTGTGATGCTATTGTAAACACGGTATAGCCATATTTCAGTATTCAATCCATTCTTTGAATGACATGTCACCATACGTGCGTACGTATAGCTTACTGTCTCCACATCGTGGTGTAATTGTTATTCAAAACATTATTATTTGGATGGGTATAATTATGATGTGTAATTCATGTAAATAATAAATATAACATGATAATGATTCTTTATATATGATATACCATCCAATTAAATATTATTTTAATATGAAAAGAATGATATTGTCGCTCGTGCGTACGTACGGACCACCGTCTCCACGAACGCGATGAGATTCATTCTCCATCGTATCCATTCAATAAAAATTCTAATTTAATGATAAAAAATAACGTTTAAAGATTTGATATAATTCTAGATATGAATAATATACATCCCATTAATAACAAATATGGCTCACATAACAAATAATATAAAGGAAAATGAACCCGTTAACACCCGAAACAACGATAATTCTAAGATATTATTAACAAATCAACGTTAAAAGATAATATATTGTATAATATTAATTCATATTATTATTTTATAATTAAATAACAATTATTTCACCATTATACAAGAGGTTAACCTACCCTCTACCAAGGAATATGTAAAAAGTAAGGGGTTTCTTATCTCACTTGTATTTCCGTGAGATTTCCATTGTTCACCACTTATTTATTGCATGTGGTGTGTGTACTACCCATGATTGTATTCAATGTGTAATATAATTTAATTTATGGATATTTACATCATCATTGTATTATCCTTATTTCATGGGTGCATGTTTTATAAGGTACCAAATCGATAGGGGAATTTGAAATTTCAATTTCCACTCATTCGGCTTTACGCATACTTCATTGATTATTTTACTCCAAGATTATGTGTGGAATAACTATTCATTTGATTATGTCATAATTTTTACTCCCCTTTCTGTGGATATACTTTTTATACACATAATCACTCCATTGATAAAATCTCAAGTCATCGGTATGAACTTTGTAAGAGTATTTTTTTACTCAATCTCGATTTGTTGAGATAAACATCCAATTCATTGGTGTTGTTTTTACAAGAATATGTGTGAATGTACATTGATTGTTTTACACTGAATATCCAATCATATTGTGTGTATTTATATTTTTCACACATAATTATGTCGTTGATTTATCCTTAACCTAAGGATATGTCCTTTATGAGAGATTTCATCTCAATTAACATTCCATTGAGACTTCTTTGTTGTTATACACCAAATCAGTTTTATGTGGTGTATATAATGTACTTTGACATAGTATATCATGATTACCTTTATTCTCATGATATTACAAACTTTTGATTACCTCAATTATTTTTATTCAGTTGTCTCTCTTTTGGTTAGAAACTCTAACTAAAATATCATTTTTAAATGTTTTAAAGACTTATTCTTCTAAATCTTTCTCATTAATGTCCATGTTTTAAAAATGGTTTTAAGGATTTATTTATATGGACATTAAAGTTTTAAAATTAAAACTCCTTGTAAAAGTTTCAAAGTGGTATGGGACACTTTGATTCAAAAATCTATTTTTAAATGGCTTCTTGACAAATAGTGTGACTTTTAAATGATTTCAAGAAAAGGGGGATATTTCTCTCTAATAGTTTTGATGATTATTTTAATCTATGTAAATATCCTTCATTATTCTCGATTGAGGTTAATCTAAAACAAAAAAATCTTTCATATTGTATCGAATGAGTTATGTTTGACTGTGGATGTGATATTTTTATACAATTCATGATTTGTGGATCAAGTATTGAATTTTCGTATGCTAATTTTAATACGAATGTTTATGATATATTTCAAACTTTTCATATGAGGAATGCATTGGACTTAGTAAGTGATGGGTGGATCCCGCTATAGCTCCTCGATGCATCGGTAGGTCTCATGAGACAAACTAGTGTCTTGCCACGAGGCCTTGACAAAATCTTATTTGTAGTCTTGGCACGAGGCCTTGGCTACGTGGTTATGATAGTCTGGCATTATGCATTCCATCATTATGAAAGTGGTTATTGATATTGCATGTGATTGTTCGACTAGTATCCATGTGAATAAGTAAATGGAATTATTTCATTTTATCATTGCCATATTATTCTAAAGTTCAAGTTTAAAAGGCTTTTGTTTTAGTTATAAATTGCTTTAAGTGTTTATGCTTATCTATGAAGGCTTCTGCTATATTGTTATCCTTACTGAGCATCTGAGCTCACCTATTTCAATGTTTTATTTTTCCCAGGATGTGAAGAAGTAATTTATAAGTAACCTGCATGGATAGTATGAGGGGATATGAAGACAAGATGTTGTTGTAGTTTTTTTACCTTATGATGTAATGTAAGACTTATGAATATATCTAGTGTTTCCAAGACTACTAAACTAATAGGTCTTTCGAGACTTGATCCTTTGTGATCATGCCAATGTTATGTAATAATGCACCGACTCTGGGTAACTGGGGTCGGGGCATTACAGTTGGTATCAGAGGAAGCTTAGTACATACCTTGGAAACTAGATTTAGATAAACTCTGATTAGAGAACATAGCCCTAAGATAGAATTTGAGGATTAGTATAGAAGAACATCCTAGAATTTTGGTATTGTATAGATTTTGTGAGTTTTCCAAGCAATACATCCCTATCTGGATACGAGCAGGTAGAGGCGGCTCTGGCACAGATGTACCTAGGGGTAAAACCCAAAAACACCGCTTTGAGCTAGACTCAAACGGGAACTGGTGCATGACAACAGGCCTTGCTGCACACTTGGTTACGACACTCCCAGGGGATATGCTTTGTTAAATTCACAAGATTAGTATGAACCATTATAAAGAGAATAAAAAAATGCCCCTAAGAATATATGTCGATAAATAGATAGTGGAAAACATAGATTTTAACATAGGGCACCCCAAATTAGGATATATTGTGCAATTACAATATTATCCTATTATGTCTAATTTTTTTTACATTCTTATTAGATAAGTATTCAAAAACCATAATTGTATTTTCTTTTTGTTAGTTAAAACATGGAGGGAGGAAGATCACAATCAACTCTTCTCACTCTTCCTGAAGAACTACTTACAATTATTATCTAGAATTCATGCGCAGATGATGTTGAAACTTTTTCAAATGTCCAAGTTACATGAAAACAAATTTATGAGACATCCATTACCTCTAGCATTGCACAATTATTTCAAGGATCAAGTACTGACTATGGGATAATATTACGCTCTCAACTTTCTTACCACGCTAAGCGTGGGAAGTACCATAAGGGTGTTTTCAAATTCTTCTCTTTATCTAAAAAATTATGATGCACTAAATGATTTTCTAGATTATCAAGAAGAGGGAGACATTCCAGTAGCCTATATGTATCAGATTATATATTTTTGTCTTTTGGTAAATACAGAAACTAATTTACCAAAGCCTTATTTTGAAATATTTGAAGACGAATCAGTAAGAATTTTTCTAAATAAACATGTTAAAGACAATGTCTCAAAATTTTATATAAGAAATTCCTATTTTTTTATGATGCATCGATGCTTCCATAGACATAATCCAAGATAGATGAGATGTTTTTGGGTAAAGGAAGTAGATTATTTTGAAAAATTCATAAGGTACCATTGTGACTCAAGAACACATTCTACCAAAAGGCAATTCCGCCTAGTCTCTCCAGATTTCATGATGTGTTCCACATATCACTAGTGACAAAATACATGCCTGACCCAATGCATGTACTCACCTATGATGAAGTAGAACTGGAACCCGATCTATCTTATTGTGAAGAGCCTATCAGAATTCTTCATACCAAAGATCAAGTGTTGAGAAACCGGATGACTTGTCTGGTAAAAGTTCTATGGAGAAATCACAAGATGGAAGAGGCAATGTGGGAACCTGAGGAACATATGATGAAGAACATATGTGGAAATAAATGGACAGTGAAATGTTTAAAAGTGTTAGTTCTCTTTATTTATGGGATTAATTTGGATGAATTTTCTCTTGTATGTGTAACCATGCAATTTATCATGTGAAAATGATATTTGAGGAAGAATTATCTTTTCTCTTGCGGATATAGTTATAAATAACCATTTGGTATTATATGATCATTGGGTTTGAGGTAATTACAAGTTATTATATTTTGGGATGAAAATGCACGGTATGATATAAAATTTGTTGTTAAATTATGTTATGGCTATTTTGAGGAATTTATCTTATATTGGTAATGTTATAAAATATAGTTTTTGAAAAAGGACGACACATAGACCATGTGACAACCCGTCGCGTCGGACAATGATGTGGGAATCGAACCCACAACCAAAGTGCGATTGGGATTTATCGCCTACCACTAGACTACGTGAAGTCCCTGGATAGTGTGACTAATTATTTTTAGTTAAATGATTTTATTGATCAATAATAAGTTTATTTGGGTTCTTATGTCTTATCAAATGAAAACCCTTATTATAGGAAAATGATTTGGTGATTAAGTGATAAATTTTATTTTGGAAGATGTTCGATTTGTTGGGAACACTATATGCCCAATGAAAATAGAACAGTATGGGATTTCATTTGAGGAGTAATGGTGGATTTTTATCTATGTTTTTATTGTTGATTTATAGTTATTTGGGAATGATTAACCTATAATAGAGAATATGTTATTAGGTTAATTACTTTTAAGTATGTGACTTTAAGAGTAGTTGATGTCATTTGGAGATAAAATTTGACATGGAAGACTACATAACAAAATTATTATATGTTTTGGGTTTCAATATTAGTTTAGATTATATTGATGGATTTTAAGGACAATTGTTTATTTAATGGTATTTATTTAACGTTGGGGTATTGATTTTTGAAATTAATATTAGTGTTTATTTCTCTCAAGGAATATCCTTTTGGGGGATCATTAGATCTTGTACTAACCATTTTGGTTTTGATTAATCTCTACAGACAATATAAATATATAGTTTATCCTGCATAGATCATGTGATTATATAGAAGTTTATTCTAGCTCTTCCAGTGTGACCAAGTCTTCTTGAATACTCATCGTTTAAAAAAATGAGTTAGTGGTGGAAATTTATTAAAGAATGAAACTCTACATAAAAAGTAAGTATATCTCTTTATTTTCTTAGTCAATCTCCGAAATTAATTCCTCATCCTTATGTAATGTAACTTAAAACAAAAAAATGTTGTCCGTTTACTTTTCCTACTGGGAGACTAATGACCTTTTGTCCCAACACAAGTTTGTGGTTTTTTTATTGTTAACTTTCTCTTGATCATGTTTTCTATCCCTCTCCATCAGAACTTGACACTTATTTTATCATCCATATCCATGTTTTTCTACATGGAATCCTAGTATACATTATCTTGGGTGACCTTTGTACTTCTTTTTCTTTTTTTTAAAGTGATAGTTTTATTGAATCTTTTTCTGATGTGGGACTTTCCATTATATTCCAATGAAAAATTTTAAAAATTGAGAGGATGCAATTTATTGAAGGAGAGGAGAATGTAACACCCCAAGCTTCCATGGTATGCTTCTCTTTGATTAATACAGTAGCGTGTGTTGTACGCAACATCGAGTTCTAACACACCTCGACAAATCAACATAGCCGTTATGAATAGTAATACTCACTTTTTGAAATTTTATAAATTATATCTCTCAAAATTGACTTCATTTTTGGATTAAGAATATCCAAATTATCCTAGGGTAAAATTTTGGTACTTTTCGGATAACTTTCATATTTTAATGAATAGTAAAAATTACTAAATTTTAATTAAAAACAACGTTTTTAATCGAAATAATTAATAGTGAATAATTATGAATTTGAGTGGTTTTAAAGTATATTTATAATATATGTTTACCATTTAATAAAATGTTGGTCATTGGAAATAATTTGACATTTAAACCAGACATAAACAAGTGTCAATCTTTTGATAGTTATTATCTCTTAAAACACGCTTTTTGTTTTAACAATGAGAATTAATTTTAAATTAATTTCTGCCACTTCTGTGTTTTTAATTTGGAAAAATGGATTCCATATTTGGAATCAGGATGTCCAAATTGTGTAAATATGTAACTTTTGTTTTTAGAAATTTTGAATAATTACTTCGGTAAATATTTTATTTACCATGGTTAAAGGGTAAATCCGGTAAATAAGGGTTAACAAATAATATTATAATAACACTAAATTACCCTAAAACATGTCCTAAACTTATTAGTGTATACATCTTAGGCCAAGGGAATTTTTGGGTCGATTTTGGGACCCCATGGAGCCACTTGTAAGTGATAATGACACTTTATTTTAATTAAGTTAAAATAAATACAAAAATGACATAAGCATATATCTTTTAGCAAAATTTTTTTTACATAGGGTTATATATGTTGTATTTTAGACTATAAATATTCATTAGAAATATAAATATATTTCTTACATAATTGTAATTTGTGTATATTTTTTAGACATTAAAGAAGTTAATTTATTTATGACACAATGGTGATGCAATAATTACCTAATTAATGAAAAATTATAATAATTGATATTATAAATACCCAAATAAATGTAATTTGAGACTTTTTATAAATTCCAATAAATTTATAGGTTACTAGGACATGTTAGGATTGATTTAATTAACTTTTTTTGAAGTAATAATTCTGTTATGAGTTTTACAAATATCAATTATTGAATAGTTTCAAAATTGACTTAAAAGAGTTTTTTAAATAAATATTATATTATTAATTGATATTAAATTCCTAAAAATCTAAGGATCGAAAAAAAAAACTTATATAATGATAGGTGTATCATTAAAGGACCACTTGGGGTTCTCTTGGATATATATAGTATGTTTAGTAACCATATAATATAAAAATACAAAGAGACATTGTAAAAGTGAAACTTAATAACTAAGAGTTAATACTTAAAGATATGGTTAATATAGTAACTCAAACCTATCTAAATCCTATTGGTTGAGTGGTTTTCGACCTCTAACCACCTTAAACTTTAAATAATATACTTTTTAGCCATTATAATCCGAATATGAATTTATTATAAAATAATATTTCTAACTTTTCCAAAGGCGACCCTCACCCCTCTTATAAAAAGGGCACTCCCCCTTCTCATTAATTCACACCTTCAAAGCCTTTTGGTTCAGCCAAACCCTACCCAAATACTCTCTCAACTTCCCTCAATTCATCCCAGTGTCCTTAATTTATTAATAAAGCCAACCTAAGGAGCCCTTTTGATCAAATCAAAAGGAAGAACCCGAACAAGAGGTAATGATTTCACCACCCTTTTTCAAGTTCATTTCTTCTTCCACATCTTATTTCTTTGTTATTACCATTATAAAATAATAAATAAAGTATATTATATATAATTTGATGTTATTATAAACATGGTACAACCATATTTCAGTATTCTATCCATCCTTTGAATGACATGTCACCATACGTGCGTACGTACAGCTTACCATCTCCACGTCGTGGTGTAATTGTTATTCAAAAAATTATTATTTGGATGGGTATAATAATGATGTGTAATTCATGTAAATAATAAATATAACATTATAATGATTCTTTATATATGATATACTATCCAATTAAATATTATTTTAATATCAAAAGAATGATATTGTCGCTCGTGCGTACGTACGGACTACCGTCTCCACGAACGCGATGAGATTCATTCTCCATCGTATCCATTAAAGAATAATTCTCATTTATTGATTAACAATAATGTTTAAAGATTTGATATAATTCTGTATATGAATAATATACATCCCATTAATAAAAAATATGGCTCACATAACAATAAAATATAAAGGAAAATGAACCCGTTAACACCCGAAACGACGATAATTCTAAGATACTATTAACAAATCAATGTTAAAAGATCATATATTATATCATATTAATGCATATGATTCTTGTATAATTCAATAAAATTATTTCACCATTATACAAGAGGTTAACCTACCGTCGACCAAGGAAAAAGTACAAAGTAAGGGTTTTCGTATCTCACTTTTAATACCATGAGATTTCCATTGTTCACCACTTATTTATGGCATGTGGTGTGTGTACTACCCATGATTGTATTCATTGTGTAATATACATTAATTTATATATATTTACATCATCATTGTATTATCCTTCTTTCATGGGTGCATGTTTCATAAGTTACCAAATCGATAGGGGAATTTGAAATTTCAATTTCCACTCATTCGTCTTTACGCATACTTCATTAATTATTTTACTCCATGATTATGTGTGGAATCACTATTCATTTGTTTATGTCATAATTTCCACTCCCCTTTCTGTGGATATACATTTTATACACATAATCACTCCATTGATAAATTCTCATGTCATCGGTAAGAACTTGGTAAGAGTATTTTTTACTGAATCTCGATTTGTTGAGATAAACATCCAATTCATTGGTGTTGTTTTTACAAGAATATGTGTGAATGTCCTTTGATTTTTTTACACTGAATATCCAATAATATTGTGTGTATTTATATTTGTCACACATAATTATGTCGTTGATTTATCCTTAACCTAAGGATATGTCCTTTATGAGAGATTTCATCTCAATTTACATTCTATTGAGACTTCTTTTTTGTGATACACCAAATCACTTTTATGTGGTGTATATAATGTACTTTGACATAGTATATCATTAATCCCTTTATTCTCATGATATTACAATGTTTTGATTACCAATTATTTGTATTCAGGTGTCTCTCTTTTGGTTAGAAACTCTAACTAAAATATCATTTTTAAATGTTTTAAAGACTTATTATTATAAATCTTTCTCATTAATGTTCATGTTTTAAAAATGGTTTTAAGGATTTTTTTATATGGACATTAAAGTTTTAAAATTAAAACTCCTTTTAAATGTTTCAAAGTGGTATGGGACTCTTTGATTCAAAAATCTATTTTTAAATGGCTTCTTGACAAATAGTGTGACTTTTAAATGATTTCAAGAAAAAGGGGGATATTTCTCTCTAATAGTTTTGATGATTATTTTCATCTTTGTCAATATCCTTCATTATTCTCGATTAAGGTTAATCTGATAAAATAAAATCTTTCATATTGTATTCAATGAGTTATGTTTGACTATGGGTGTGATATTTTTATACCATTCATGGTTTTTGGATCAAGTATTGAAATTTCGTATGCTAGTTTTAATACGAATGGTTGTGTTATATTTCAAACTTTTCATATGAGGAATGCATTGGACTTAGTAAGTGACGGATGGAGCCTGCTATAGCTTTTCGATGCATCGGTAGGTCTCATGACACAAACTAGTGTCTTGGCACGAGGCCTTGACAAAATATTTTTTTTATTCTTGGCACGAGGCCTTGGCTATGTGGTGATGATAGTCTGGCATTATGAATTCCATCATTATGAAAGTTGTTATTGATCTTGCATGTGATTGTTCGACTAGTATCCATGTGAATAAGTAAATGGCATTATTTCATTTTATCTTTTCCATATTATGCTGAAGTTCATGTTTAAAAGGCTTTTGTTTTAATTATAAATTGCTTTAATTGTTTATGCTTATCTATGAAAGCTTCTACTATATTGTTATCCTTACTGAGAATCTGATCTCACCCCTTTCAATGTTTTATTTTTCCAGGATGTGAAGAAGTAATTTATGAATGACCTGTAGGGATAGTATGAGCGGATATGAAGACAATATGTTGTTGTAGTTTTTTTACCTTATGATGTAATGTAAGACTTATGAATATATATAGTGTTTCCAAGACTACTAAACTAATCAGTCTTTCGAGACATGATCCTTTGTGATCATGCCATTGTTATGTAAAAATGAACCAACTCTGGGTAACTGGGTTCAGGGCGTTACACCAAAGGCATTCAATCAAGATCGACCATTTTTAAATGTTTCTCCTTCCTTGTGTTCCTTACACCTGGATGGAAACATTTAATATAATCAACGAGACACTCCCCACCTTAAGAGTGTCTTTTTCATTGAAAATACTAAGAGACAAACCAACTGTTCATAAAAACACTAGATTCAAAACATATTAAATGCATTCATGTATCTCCTCAAATCCACACTCTTGTACATCAAATCATTAGGCATGAAAAATAAAAACAAACTGACCACAATGTTAAAACACCAGAGTCTGTGAAATTTATCCTGAGAAGTGGGATGAATTGATTCCTTTTAATTCCCAGGTCATTCTACCACAAATATGACCCAAGAACACACTCAATAGTACAAGGATCAATAGTTACACTAAACTCAACTGGTTCATTATGTCATTTAGAAACATGAAAAATACCCTGTACAAAAATGTATGTTACCCAATGGTTTTACAAGCAATATGAAACATCCTGAATATTATCCATAGTCTATCCAACCTATGAATTAAATTATTGTGTGTGTCATAAAAGATATTTAACATAGATTTGTATTTCCCCATATGACCATTAACATAGATGATGACATACTGAGTCATCCATCACTGAGGAAGAAGAAAGGGCCAAGCAACTGAAAAAGCAGTCGACCATTCCTGAGGCATGTCTAACCAGCTAGAAATAAGAATTACCCAATGGTCACTCCCATATAAAGATTCAAGGATACCATGAATACCCATCCAAACAAGGGTTTCATTGAAAACTGAAAGACCTACAAAGATAAATGACACCCAAATTGCACCAGGCATTAGAAACTCAGGGCATTGCCCGACATTTAAGTTCTATGGGTGCTACCTACCATGGGCTGGACCCCTATGTTAGTATAAGAATCAACTCTACAACCAGGTTATGCAAAATAAAAAGTCACTACCATCTAATCCATTAATAAAAATAAAAAAGGCCTATGGAAAATTACTATGGTTCCATTACAAGGAAACTCAAATAGAAAATCTCAATCTACCATTTCATAAGGATTTAAAGAAAAGACACCACATAGAGTTCCATTTTAAGTCCATTACATTTATTCACTCTTAAATATTCAAAAATTTAAAAGATTTAACTAACACATGAAAGAAAAGAAGTCATGTCTCAATAAACTTTCTTTTTAAAACATTTTATAATTCATGACATTCAGTCATAATTATAAAATTTATCAAAATAAATTCCCATTAATAGATAAGGTGACCTATGAGGGTCCCAAAAAGACACCCTAGTTAATTATCGTGCAACCCAATAGCAGTTACATAACCATTGAAATTAAAAACACCCATTAAGGGTTATCTCATAAGAACCATGCCCCAACGTACCTCCTTAGGTCCAGTTGAAAGTTTAGACAGTTTACCAGTACATTTCAAATTAAAGTTGAACAACCTTTACATTTTAAACCATTTCATAATACTACATGCTCAAGTTCAATAGTCCATTCATATGGGTGTCCATATACTAATCCATAAAGTGGCCATACACTTTAAATTTTATCATTTGGATCCAAATTAATCAAAACTAATACAATTTAAAATTTTCACTTTAGTGGACTTTTACATTTCTCGACAACAACCTTTAATCATTTTTAAAACTCAAATATGGATTGAGAATACAGGTTACCTTTTTCCATTTTTACGGTGCCCATACACTTTACAACTGAAAACTTTCTCCTAATTTAATCACAACCAATTACATTCATCCTATGACATCAATTACATATTTAAAACAAAGTGAAGAATGTCACTACAAGAAACTAACACAGAGCAACATGCTGAAATCACAGAAGCATGACATACTAAATATGGAATGTATGATAAGCAGTCAGGAAACATGGAATATAAACAAAAATGTATGTTATACAATCAATCATGACATAACACTTGAGGCACACAAATCAAAACAATAACCATCCTATATATTAAACTACATGACATGACATATGCATGGCATGTGAATTTATATGAGCTTATTATGATGCATGAAATGCTTCATCTTTTCTAGACTAGGCTAAGGGTAATGTTACATAATTACATAAGTCAATAATTAGAAAAAATATACCAATCAATCTAGGTGAAATTAGATTCAACAATAATATCGAAAAACATAAACAAGAATTCCACCCTTGGCCACTTGGTCATTTCCTTGTGGGTGGGGTGATCAGTCCCAAACACAACTATTTACCAAGTATCGTCACATTCATAGTCTCCTATATACCTGTCCAAAATGGAAAGACAAATGAAAATAAGCTCCGATACCACTTTGTAATGTCCCGAATTGGATCACCACCAAGATGATGGTCTGACTAATTGCCACATGGCCTCAAGTGTGCCTCCTCATATGCCATAGGCTCCCAACTAGTAGCGAGGGTATACCGATGCTACAATGGTTAGACTATACCCTCCAGATCAGAGTCACACAATGTTATAATAACTACAAACAATAGTGGAATCATTAATAATAAATAAATAACAACAGTGAAATAATAATATAATAAAAAAATAAAAGTGGCCAACAAAAATTTACAACAATGTATGTATAAAATATGATGGTACAAGTACATGTTGTGAAAATTACAAATTGAAAAACAATATGATCTTCCAAAAGATTAGCTCCATGAGAATCTCAAGTACCAACTCTATCCTGTGCTCCCCATCTCTTAGGTACTTAGTAAAGATCAAGCATTGAGTCCATAGACCTACGAACAGGAAGTCTACTCGGGGAACAAATGGAGACTGAGAAAGGTGTGAGATATAAATCTTAGTAAGCCGACACACATAGTGTCTATCCTAATCCATTTCATGTAATTAATAATAAATGGAAATTTTACACAGGTATAAAGGAAAAGTGGTATCAAAATAAATAATAAAAAACTTTGTCTGGGTTTTTAAATAGACACCCATATCAAACTACTTGTTTCGGCCTAAGCCAGATATCTATGTCTATGGGTAGTTCATACAAAATCAGGAAGGATCACCCAAATAGATGGCAGATTCTTCTTTTTGAGGTTGAATCACTTATGATATACAACAAACATATGGTCTCTACCCTTAGGCTAACTAAAATCTCACCCTTAGGAATAAGTATAATTTTTCCCTTAGGCTAACCAAAAACTCACCCTTGGGATAACTAGAATATCTCACTCAGACTGAGAAAAATATCTACTTTAGGATAAACTAGAATTTTTCCCTTGTGATAACAAAAATCTCACAGTTAGGTAAAACTAGAATATCTCCCTTAGGATAATCAAAATCTCACCCTCAAGCGTAAATAGAATTTTTCCCTTAGGCTAACCAAAATCTCACCCTCATGAATAACTAGAATATTTTTATTAGGCTCACCAAAATATCACCCTCCGACATAACTATAATTTCTCAATTAAGATAACCATAATATAACCATCAGACATAACCAAAATCTCACCCTCAGGATAACCAAAATCTTTCCCTCAGTCATAACTAGAGTTTTACCATTAGACTAATCAAAATCTAAACCTCGGGAATAAATAGAATCTTTCCCTCCGGCATTGTGTGATTGTGCATTTATCCCTCTGGCATCTTACATAATCTCATATTATTCCCTCAATCATTTTGTAATAGTGCACCTAGTCCTTAGGTAGTACGAAAACATGCACGAAGACCTCAAGCATCAACATTAGTTATGAGTCCTCATATATCCCATATAACCATATACACTTCCCTTACGCATCAAGTACCTGTGCCTTCCCCTCTGGCAGTATCGGAGAACACGCACCAAGACCTCAGGAACCCACCTTAAACACGAGTCATATCCAGACAAGCTCAACATGACAATCAGTATCAAACCCTCAAGTATCAATCAAATCGATATCACATATGCTCAAAAGCTAATAAAGAAAACTCACAATTCTAGTATCAAACATATGAAATTTATCATCATAAAAAAATTATCAATTAATAAAAATGAATTGATGTCAAACCTATTTTTTTTTCATTAATCTAGGTTCCCAATTATCATCATAATTATATAAAACATGTTTAATTAATCATTTTATCCTATGGTCATTAATATATCGGTTAACCAAAATTATCTAAGTTAACTATTCCATAATAAATCACAAAATTTTATTTTTATGCCAATTCAAATGTCTAATCTAGTAATCGATCGAATTATTTGATTTTTTTCATGGATTGAAAGTCAAATAGACAAGGTCAAGATTAAATCCAAGGTTAGCACACATATCAGTTGGCTACAGGACTCAGTCTCATTGCCTATGGATCCAGGGGATCCAATGGTGGTTTAAAAATAAAAGATTATAGTTTAACAAGGATTATCCAATTTATTTGCTTGAGCCTACGATGTGTCGGCATGAACATACATATCACAATTACTATAAATAATTACATTAGACAAAAATGTATTTATTTTATATTATCTACTTGTGGCATCAAGCATTAAGCATAAAGTGTGGAATATGGTATAAGAAACAAGTTCATATTTATAATTTAATACACGAGACAAAGAAATCTCACGCATATCATTATCCAAGGAAAAATCCATTAAGGCATTACATTTCATTATAAGAATTTACTTAACTGTAAGAAAAAGGGCATTGCTTTACCATCCGTTAAGTTCAACCCATTTAATACCCTTTGATTCATTTTATGAGAGGAAACCATATCATACATTATCCATTTCCTTTAAAAGAACTCATTAAATTTACCAAAATATAGAATATTAACTTACAAGGCTCAACGGGTCAAAAGAATAATGTCATTTGAAATAGGGTAATTACGTACATTGGTAATTCCCATTTATAAATCAATACATTGATTTTATAAGACATAACAGACCCTAAACGTGCTTTGTCTTATTAAACATCTTCTTAAGGGTGGACATATCCATTTTTGAATATCAAAGATGGTGGTGCAAAAAACATGGCATATTCCAAACATAACCTCAAGCATAAAGAAATACCAGTGCAATAGGCTAAGCAATAAATAACATCTAAACATTTATTTTTAGATTGAAGACAACACACCTACACTGGAGGGGTTTTATTATTAAATCATGAAATTATTTATAAAATAACTCATTTATTCAATTAAGCGTCATGTCAAATTTAACAAAAGAAATTATTTTATAAAAACTACCATAAATCGAAAAGTATTAATTAAAGGTGTGAATAAAATTAATTAATTTATAATTAAATTTAAGTCCAAAAGAATGGGACCCTACCTCAAAGATGACAAAATCAAACACTTGGAACTCGATAGTTCAATCATCAACCACTCGAAATAGGACCACACTTGAACATACATACATTCACACACACACACAGATATATATATATATATATATATATATATATCCCTTAACCTTATGCACATATTGCACTCTCCATGAGGGAATACATACCTGGAAGAAAGCAATATATATATATATATATATATATATACATACATACCTATGTATATGAGCACAATTCATCAAGGTGCCACTAAATTCTCTCAAAGCAGTGATACATGATGAAACCATCACTGTGAGGCCTACATACTTACATAAAAATACTAGGAACTCAAAAACTATGAATTAACCAAAAAATAAATTAAGTGAAAATGAATAATGAAGGAAAAACATACCCCAAATCGATGATGACAGACCGAGATGATCTGAACCGATTCTCCTTCAGTAGTGGTTGCCAAAACATTCAAGAAGATATCTCATGATACCATTCGCATACCCTAATGATGGAAGAAAAATGAAATTAGGATTATCCCCAAACCCTAGGGTTTATCCGTAGATCAGCGGGCAACAAATAGAGGAAAAAATCACCATAAATTGGTAGAAGATAGAGCCATGAGTCTTACCTAGAATATTTGAAGAGGAAATCTTGGTAGATTCAGTGAAAATTGCTACATAAAGGAGGCTTCAAGGAGGGGGGTGTGTTGCGCATGTCTGTAGAACCATAGGGAGGGGGTGCACAAAGTAAAGGAGGGGGAGAAAGGGGAGACGCCTAGGGTCTCTAAAAAAGAAACTAACATAATAATAATAATAATAATATTATTATTATTATAATTGTTATCATTATTATTGAAAAATTTATTTATTTTTATTCCCTATTCATTTTCATTTAATTTATTTTCCTATTTAATTTTAATTAAATTAATTAATTTCTTAAAAAGAGACACACCGCATAGTTTTATTCTGAGTGACACACAGTTTTAGACTAACAGTGTGCCCTTCATAGATCCTCATAACTTGATGTTTTAGAGTCCGATGCTCCCAAAACATGAATAAATACCCAGGGCACCTGTGGGCCTTGAACCATATCCAAAAATAACACATTGATGTAATGAACTCTCAGAATTAAGTTCTGATTCTCGGTTTAAAAATGACACATGCAATAAACACAGAAATTGATTTTTTGGTTTTTAGTCGATTTCAAAAACACTGAATTTTACACATGTGATAATTGGTTACCTATTGGCATTTTTCACATGTTATCCATGTATTATTCCTGCTGGTTATTATATCTATTGATATTATTTTTGTTGTGTCATTACATTGAAAAGTGGGTATAGTCTCCCAAATGTTCTCCATAGACCCTCACTTCTAGTTAGTTGCATCTAACATATGGGGAGGTGCACCTGAGGTCATGTGAATACTCGACTCAAGGCATCAAATATAGTGGCCACAAGTTTGGGGACGTTAAAAAATGGACCTCAAAATATTATTATTTAAATATATACATTATAACCTAGAAATTAAATTGGTAGGTATGAATAATAATAAATGAATTCTAATATATATTTATAAATAAACTAAAAAATTCAAATTCTTTTATTAATTCTTATGAAATAAGTACTCAATTTTCAATAATGTTATTTTATGCTTCAAAAATACGTTTTCTTAGAAAATGATTTTTTTATTTTTGAGAGAAAATATTATAAATAATTTTTATATATTATAAAAACATCATTTTATAAAAATAATATCATTTTTAAAATTTTCATATCAAAAGTATCTTATATTGATATTTTTTGATTTTTCTAAAATGATTTATTTTCCAATGAATAGTGAAAAATACCAATTTTATGGAAAATTATATTTTTGTTCCAACCATTTGAAAAGTTAATTTTTTTTAAATTGTTAAAAAGTATAAAATAGTTTTATTAAATTATTAATAATACAATTATATTCATTGGAATCGATTTCGAAAATTGTATTTGGAATAAAAACATTTTTATAAATAAAAATGCATTTTCTGAAAAAGAGATTTTCATTAAATTTTTCATTTTAATATTAAATGAATTTATACAACATATAGATATTGAATATTTAATAATGGATCCAATATTTGGAATCAATAGGTCCTAATTTAATAAATATATCCCTATACTTTTTTTCATTATGAATAGTAACCATAATAATTTTTATTACCACGATAATGGGTAATTTAGGTAATTAAGGTTACAAATAAAATGATAAGGACTTAAACATGACCCTTAAACAGGAATAAATCTTATTGAATTATGAAATTGTTTCCATAATAATCCAATATTTTATTATATGATCTTTGTTTTACATTTGGATGTGAATGTGACCCTTATAATATTTTATGTAAAAAAAGTAAAAAATGCCACTCTTGTTTTTAATCACTATAATATTTTTAACATAGGGATAACCAGATGATATATTCGTTTTTAAATACCATTTGTAAATATAAATGATTTATATTCATCATGGTAATTTATTTTCAAATTTTTTGAAGAAATAATTACCTTAAATCATTACACAATGCAGACGTAGTAATTATTCAATTAATGGAAAAAAATAAATGATATTAAAATAATTAAAAGCAATATAATTTGAAAGATTAATGTGTAATGTGAATTTTATATATCTAAATGACATATTATAGAGGTTTTAAATCATTATATTAGAATTATCAATTATTATTGATATATTTAAAAGTCAAATTTCACGAATAGTGTCAAAATCGACATTAATAATATTCTATCAAAATAATATTTTAGTAAATTATTTAAAATTAATAAAAATATCATATTTGGAAATGTTAATTTAATATAGTATAAAAAATCATTTATGGTTCATTTATGAATATGTTTTCCATTTATAGTAACATTATTAACCCTTTGCGATTAAAATAGCAGTTAATGCAGTTAAGGTCAAAAAAAATCCCCAAGGGGTTAATAAAAAATATAAGGATCAAAATGATATCAATACTTGCATAAATTTAATTTTATGATTTTATTTAAAACCTATCCATTTTTCATCAAATCCATGACCATTTGAAATCATTTGGATCTAAATTAGTCTTATTATCTTTTAATATTTTTTTATGAAATTCCAAATATGCCCCTCACATTTATTATATAAGGAACCTCCACCCTCACTTATTTTCACCACTTTTAGCCATATATCTCAACCAAAACCAACCCATTTATCTTATAAAATTATTTATACACGTTTTATAGGTGATTTTCATCCTAAAAGGTAAAACCTTTGATCCTTATAGAGGAGATCTAAAGGAGTTCTTCCAAAAAAGAGGCAATCACTCTAACAGATCACATTATTTTTACTTCTTATTTTAACTCCTCTAAATCTATGATATTTATCATAAAAATGTAACATAAGTATCGTATATATACTAAAATATTATCATGATTACAAAACAATCTTTATCCACCCTCTTTCACATCAAATGGGAAGTGAAGGTATTACTCATGCGCACGTACGACTTACCATCTCCACATAGTGTTACTATTCATTTTTCGTTTACATATTTTATAGATGGGAATTATGATGATTTTAATGTAAATATATTATATTTATTAAATAATTATTCTTTTGGAATTATAATATCATATCTCTATTTTTAGGTTCCAAATTGTTGGGAAATGATAACGTCGCTCGTGCATATGTGTGGACTACGACCTCCAAGAAGCGATGTGATTTATTATTCATTTATATTTTAATTGGATGCTAATGATGATATATCTTATGAATATATATGATTTATATAAAATAATAATAATTCTATAATGGTTAATTATTACTTCTTTTATTCCATCCATCGAAAAGTGAAAACAACGTTTATGTATAGATATATCCTATCGTCTCCATAAAAGGTGTAGTCCATTTTTCTATCTCTAAATTTTATAGATTAATATAAATACGTATATAATTAATATATATTATGTTTATATAATTATTAAAAAAATTATTTTATGGAACCTTTATCAAGGTATAAAGACTGAAACAATCGAACTAAAACAAAATGAAAAATGAAGAAGTTTTTACCCAAAATAGAAATTTTAACAAAGATTTGCTAATAAAAGGGTGATAAAAGAATATAATTAAGTCATATATGGTATGATATATAAGATAATGGTTATTTAATATATTTATAATAAATATATATTTATTATACATGAGGTTTTTACACATATAAAAGAAGTTGGACCTTAGGTAAAGGTTTACCATCTATCTTTTACCCCTGTGAGACATATGAAATATCCACCAGTTATTTATTTTGTGTGGTGTATATACTACCCATTCAATATATTATATCATGAATCTATTTGTATTAATGGTATTTAAATTTTCATCTAATGTTATTCCTTTCATGGGTCTTACAACTCAAATTTTACCAAAGTAGTAAGGGTTTATTGCATATTCTCAATATTATTTGGGATTGTTTATTTTTAATTATTAGCTGAGAAATATTTCTTTTCCATGTCAATGTTTTATTAAATTTTTTTCAAAAATATTTTTAATGTTATACAATAATTTTTTAAAGTCATTTTTACCCATTTTTCATTTTTTAGAAAATGTTTTAAAAGAAATATTCCTATTGTTTTCTGAACAAGGAACTTTTTGACTTTTCTTACAAAAGTATGAAATTAATGTTTTATTAACTTATAAAATATGGACATATTTTTCTACCATCATGAATAATATTTTCTTATAATTTAACTTTACAAATATATAAGGTTATTTTTGAAGAAATATTTTTCCTTCATATTTATGAATTTTCTAAAAATAGTTATTTCAAAGTGAAAATGGTATTTTCATCAAGAATATTCCAATGATATTTTAAAAGTATTTCATTATATTTCAAATTCCATTATTGAATCTTATGATTTACTAAGGTTATTCTGTTATGATACAATTTACCATATTTTATTATATATTTTATGATCATTTTGACTTGGGACATATTATTTTTATGCCATTCACCATATTACTTTTGATGGTTTATGATTCTGCTTATTGATTAGGGTAATTATAAAATTTCATGTGCTAGTTTCAATACAAATTTTTAAGTTAATTATGTTTCACCCATTACATTTTAGTAATGAATTGGACTTAGTAATTGAAGATTAGGACCCTCCATATCCCCTTGATGCATAATTAGGTCTCATGAGAAAAATTAGATTGAGTTTTGGTTGAGGCCTTACCCATATATATATATATATGTATATGAATACGTACTTGATGGAATTTTATATGTATTGGTCGAGTCATTGATTGTATGTTTCAGCTGTCCGACATTATGCACTCCTTCATTATGAAATCAATTATTGATGTCTATGTTATAATTTGGTTTACTATCCAATGATGATTTTAAAGCTCTTGTGATTATTTATATAGAATTAATTGATCGTCGTTTATTCTTTCTATATTATTCATTCCTTGTTAACATTTAGTATATTCATTTCATTATTGAGTATCTAATCTCACCCCTTTCTTATGTCTTATTTCCCCCAATACGTCACCAAGTGTTTAATGATTTATACATAGGGATATACTCTGGGGAATATTGAAATTCTCAAAGAAAACACCTTTTTTATTTTATTATTTAAAATGTAATGTGAGTTTCAATTATGTATCTAGTTTTCTAAGACTACTATAATATTAATTTTTTTGGAATGTGATTCCTTGTATCATATGATAATGTAATAAAGTAACTATTAACTCTAGGATACTAGGGTCAGGGTCTTTACACCTATAGCCGGGGAGACTTTTCTCAAGAGAGAATTCAGTTTATGATAATTGTTTCACATAATAGGCACAAACTATGCCCAAAAACTATTCTCAAGCTCACAACTATAATTACATACTGATGTCAAGGTACATGAACACTAAATTTTATGATACCAAACATAGTATGATATTAATAGAACTATATTAAAAGTAATTTATCATATAAATGGGCACATAATATATTCATATTTCATAAACAATTTTCTAATATGAATATTAAATAAATTTAATAAATACATAAAATTTTTATTTATTTTCCCAAAACATGAGAACTTTATAAACTATTCATAAATTAATGCTAATTATAAAAATTTTATATTCATTTTAAAATGAATTCATTCATATTTTATATTATATGTCATTGATATGATATCTCATGAACTATAAAAATTTTATAATTAAATTTCTATTATATAATCATTTTATATAATCTAAATACCATATATTTTGTACTTTTTTAAGAACTTCTTATTATTTCTAAATAAACCGTTTATTTCGAGATTATAAGGCATGTAATTCAATTATCAAAAGGAACTTTAAAATGTTACACTTTAATATTTGAGATAAATGTTTAATAAGCATTTATTTATTTAATTATCAATATTTTAGAATTAATTAATTAATTTATAAAATCCCTATAAGTTTAATATCCCAAAAATACCTTTTAACATGATTTTTAAAAAATTTATAAAACATTAAAAATTGTTATATGCTTAAAAAAAAATTTAACAAATTTTCCACTTACCCTTACACATAATAGAATTATTTCATAAGGTTAAAGGATTCTACCCATACATAAGTATTATGAAAAGGAGAATCATAAAGGTAAGTAAATACTTACCTTTATACAGTTCAAATATAATGTGTTGCATAAAGGTAATATAAAGATTACCTTTATATGGATCATTATGCATAAAGGTACTAAGTATATTAAATTTACATGAATGCTTCACATAAGGTTAGGTCATCATATAACTTTATGTGGCCTTATGGAATATCTGCGTAAAGGTAAGACATTATCTTACCTTTACATAGTTCTAAGAAACATCACTACGTAAAGGTAACGTCCTGATTACCTTTACATATACCCTTATAATCGATAGTGAACATTATAAAAACCTTTTTACAAAGGTTATTATATAATATCTCAATATTTTTAAAATAAAAACTATGTTCAATAGAATACAAGATACACAACACTACGTTTAAACAAAAAATGAATTATTATTATTTAAATGTGACTGTTATAACCTAGAGTTTAAATTGATAGGAAAGAATAGTATTAAACATATTATGAAATATACAATTTTTATACTAATAGATAATGTATTAATTATTTATTTTTAAATAAAAACTTTATTTTTAGGGAAGTCATTTTATTTTTCTGAAATACATTTTCTTCAAAAAAGGGTTTTATTGTTTTTTATATGTGAATAAAATAATTATTTTTTGGAAATTTTATAAATTTTATTTGAAAAATTAATTTTATTTTTGAATTCATCATTTAAAAATTATCTTAGGATAATGTTTTGAGAATTTTTTGAAAAGACTTATTTTTTAATGAATTGTGAAAAATACCATTTTTTATTGAACAATATATTTTATTTGTAAGTATTTACAACGTAAAATTATATTTTAGATTATTTTTAAAATATAATTAGTTCCTTTTGATATAAAATAATCTAATTATGTTTTTTAATGTATTTTACACTTGAATTTTTTATAAAAACATTTTATATTTTAAAATGCCATTTTTATGAAAACCATTTTCATCACGTTTTGCTAGTTTGATTTTAAATTAAATCCAAAAAATTATGCATTTTAAATTTTTAAAAATTGATTATATATTTTATTTATATTTTACAAGTTTGGTAAATAGGTCCATTTTATTTTTATTCAAAATGAATTTAAATCTTAGTATTTTTCGTTAACTTGATTAAGCATAAATCAGGTAAATATGAGTTAAAAATAAAATGATAAAGACTGTAAAATTACCCCCAAAATTGATTAAATTTTATTATATGAGTAAATTTATTCCATAATAATCTAATATTCAGTTATATGACCCTTGGTTTCTATTTGGGTAAGATTATGACCCGAATAATAATTTATATAAAGAAAAGTATAAAATTCCGCACTCTTGTTTTTAATAGCTATAATATTTTTAACATAGAGATAATGGGAGAAAATATTTAGTTATAAATATTTAATTTTTTAAAATCTATTTATCTTCTTCAATTTAATTTAATTTTAATTTTTACTAAATAAATACTTATCTTAAATTCTTATACAACACTCATGGATTAATTATTCAATTAATGGAAAAAACAATTAAATGATATTACAAATATGTAAAGTATCATAATTTTAAATAATTAACATGATACATGAATTTTATGTATTAATAATATATATTATTTATATGTTAAAATATATTTTTATAATTTCACTCGATGAATTTATGTTATTCAATCCAAAGTAATGAATAGTTCTAAAAATTGACATTATTGATATTTAATAATACATGATATTTTTTTATACTTTATATTTTATTAAATGAAATAAAATTGAAAAAAATATTAGATTAATCCATGTGATTATATATGGTTGATAATATAAACCATGGTCTATTTATGGCCCTTGTTTTCCATTTATGGTAACTATCATAACCATTAAAGGGAAAAAATCCTTATTGTCACGGTAAGTTTGAAATGGGTTAATGAGGGGTTAAAACGAAATTATAAAGTTAAAAACATATTCAAAACATCTATATTTTTTATTTAATGAGATAATTTTTGCCTAAAATCATACTAAATTTGAAATAAATCATTTTGGAGACATTTTGAATTAAAAATTTATTTATATTAATTTAATCATTCGATAAATTCTAAGAGTTCCCCTCCCCTCTCTTATAAAAGGACACCTCTCCTTATCATTACATAACACATAAAAACCCATTTGGTTCATCAAATACATGCTTAAATACCTTACTATAATCCCTATACCCATTCTAGAGGTCTTTTTTTTACGAAGAATACCAACCTTAGAAGGATTAAGTTGTTAATCAAAGGAGACTTTCTGAAGAAGAGGTGTAGTGTTAAACACCTGTTTTAGTTTTATTTCTTCTTTACTCAATGATTTAGAATTAGTTTTTATTAATTTTAAGGATAAAATACTTTGAGGTAAAGTGGAGAACCGTACAAGCACATATTTAAACCATGAAGATAATTTAATTACCCTACCAAAACAAGATTAAGGTGTTAGTTTCTAGTATCTTATGCCGACTCCAGACGATAAGAAAATTATTCCACCATGCTCCTTATAAATAATCTCCTCAAATAAAGAGGCCATCATGTATAAACTATTAATGAATTCCTCCACACTAATTTTATTTTCATTGAATCCCTAAAACAGAGTGTGGATATTAGAACTTATTAATTCCTATTGTTACTTGGTGCCAACCACCCTACCTTTTTCCTTTATCTAGAATTGGTATTCCTTTGAATCTATGTTTAAGAAACTCTCTGCAACCAATTATCTGTTAAATGAATAAAGAGGATTTTTCCATTAGATTTTTCAGCCACTTGTTTTTCCACTACTCCACTAACCTCTCATCCCTTTGGATAGTTAACATTATTTATATTTTCTGGGATATTTCTTTCCAGTTCTATGCCTCTAGTTACTTCCAACATACCTTTGTCATGAATGGGGGTATCAATCAAATTTTTTATTTTAGATTAAACATCCTATGAGGGGGGTAACTCTTAATTAATGGAAACCTCATTGGGAACAATTTCATTTACAAGTCGTTTAATGGATTAATATGAAGGCTTCCTAACATTAAAAACTTTTCCTACTGATCGATTAGTCATAGGTTTTAGAAGATATAAATAATATTTTTAGGCCTTAGTATTTCTACCTGCATTAAAAGGGTATTCACAAACATAAATTTCCCTTTAATTATGTTTCATAAAACCATTTGGAAAAAACATGGGTTTCTCATCCTCTTCATACTCCTCTGATGATGACTGAGGGAACTCAAATGTTATTGTTACATTTTCTACATTTTCAACCACTAGAGAAGGACCCGCCACCTTAGCCTTCCCACGTCTAACCCTTTTCTATCACCCTAAGACCTGTATATCAGACTATTCATTTTCTAAATTGAAAATTTTGTTTTGTACTAGGATAAGGTATCTACTAATTAGTGGTGGGGATTTGTTCTATGCCTTACACCCTAAACCAGGCCCCTAGCTAGTTGAGTGCACTTGAGAGGATAGACTAGAATCCCGACCACCTGAGTTACCCCCATAGATCTCTTCACAATTTTGGAAGATGAAAAATGATCCATACAATTCCCACTTCTATCTGTTTAAAATGAACCAAATGATATCCCATGGGTAAAGATATCACTGCTACATAAGAGATCATAGGTTCATGATCCACATAATCATCGTCAAGAACAAAGGCTGGAGGATTATATCCTTGGCTAACTGAACTACGCCGACACACCAGTTGGTGGTGACCTAGATGACAAAAAGAGGAGAAGAGATCCATCAAATATTCAAAAACCACCTCTTATATGATCTAGTGTTTACTATAATTCTAAATCCACACAAAATATAATATTGGTTCGGATACATCTACTACAACCTCTATCAAATGGGAGAGGAATTCATTTTTGTGTATACACCAGACTACCACTTCACGAACTGATGTAATTCATTTTACATCATCATCTATAAAGACTAGTTCTAATGATTTAGTTAATTTTTATATATGATAATCATGACATATTAATCATTTTACAAATGTAATATATAATGTAACTTATATCCTATCCATTTACTATAAAATGACAATGTCTTTCGTCCATACATGTGGACTACCACCTCTATGAAGTGACATGTTAATTTTTTATTCACCACATCACATGGATGATATATACAAGTTTATTTAAAGAATTAATTATATATTAATGATATTATAATCATTCTTTAAAGATTAAAGAATACATAATTTCTTTCCATAATGATCATGGAAAAATGAAAACGTTTCTCATTCATACATATGAACAATTATCTCCTTGATTGTAATGAAGTTAATTTTTCATAACCATATTTAAGGGTTGGATTTAAAAGAATATTTTAAGTATAAAAATTATAATTACTTCATAATTATTATTTTGGATATGATGCAATAATGACCACTTAGACCATTTTCAACTTACAGAATTTGTTTTGGACATATGAAATGAATTTCGTCATAACATTCGACATGAATTTAATTACTTAAATAATTAAATATAGAATGGTAAGTGATAAAATAAAAGGAATAATAAACTCTAAAAAGGTTCTTAACCTAATTTTACTATTCAAGAATATAAAAAATGTACATGATGAGTCAGATTCCTGGTATGAGAATTTCTTTTAAAAACCATCTTTTAATGTTTCAGCTAAAACTCTATTTTCTTCCATATCAATATTTTAAAATTATTTTATAGATTTTTTGTATAAAAATAAATGAATTATATTAGAAATTTTATGTTTATTTTGAATTAAATTAAAAGGCTTTTAAAATGAAATATTTTGGGAATGTTTTGACTTTCTTTTCAAAAGACAAAAATAATGTACTATTTTAACATATATGACAACAATTAATTTTCCCACTGTCATAACCATTATTTGATGTTTGGATTCCTTTATAAGATGTTATGTTTTCTTTTGAAAACCTATTTCTCTTTTTTAGGTTATTTTGTTATTGAAAAATTATTTTTTATAATGAAATGGATATTTGAATATCTATAAATGTTTTCTTATGGGTGAAAATAACATTTTTATGATACCTGTACTATATAGTATGTTATAGTTCATGGTAAATTTTTAGGATCATGGTTAGTTATTTTATAAAAAAGGATATTTTTCTCCATCATAGCTATCAAATTCATAGGGTAAAGGGACAAAGTTAACCGATTAGGTTTCCCCTAAGATATTATGGGAATATACTACATTATTTATTTCACGTATTACTGTGATTATTATTTCTAGTGTAACTACGATGGTTATGTTGGAGTTGGTGTCCCAGAATAAAAAATTTGTACTTTTATTACATGTATATTCGATTAATTTAAAATTAATAAAACATATTATTGTATATTGTTAATTATTATGCATGAATCTAATATAATAATGTTCAAGAGTATACGTCTCATTGATACGGTCTTAGAAGTTCCCCGGTATGATGAGAACCTTGAAGTGATATGATGATATTATTAAATATGGTTTCATGATGAGATAATGTACTATGATGGTACACATAGTATATATACTATCTGTTGTGAGTACTCATTACCTTATAAAGCTTCTTCTCATGAAGTTCACACTTGGTAATCTCTAAGATGGGAGATTATGAGAGCAGATCCGCCATAAGGAATTTCACATGTCTTGGTGTAATAATGTATTCCTATATATGAGCATTTTTAATGGTAATTAGTCTTTAATATTATCATTAATTCATTTCATGACATACACAATTATATTTTCTGAAACAAAACCATGATGCCATATGTTCGCGGTGAAGTAGGGTATGTTGGTTACATCCCAATTGATATGTCATTAATATATAAGTCAAGTAAGGATTTTTAGATTCCATATTTATAGAAGCTGATATCTTGGAACTTTTATTAGAATAGAACCATCTCCCTAAATTCCTTGTCCATGGTGTAATGATGTGTTAATTTTAGATAGTCAAAGAAAGGAAAATCAAGTATATAGGTTGGTGAAACATATGGGCAACCTACTTGATGAGATATTGTGATAATGAGATTACATTAAGTAGTGAGAATTAGTATGTGGTTATTGTATTTCTAACATTATTTTTTTATCTTGGTTCCTTGAATTGTTTTTATATAGTAATCTTGGACTTTAGGCAAGCTCGTAGAATGTAACAAGAAAAAATCCTAGTGGGTCACACACTAAGTGTTCTTGATAATATGGATTAAGTTCTATTTGAATTTAATTAATTGAAAAAATATTATTCTCAAGATAGAGGGATTATTTTATTTATATTTTATCAATCGAAAATATTTATTAATGAATGAAATATTTAAATTAAATTATTTATTTAGGGGTTTAATAAATTCTAGAGGATTATGAATGAACAAAGTTTGTGTCTGGTAATATTTTTTATTACGCAAGTTGGAGTGAACCAAATAATAATAGTAATAATAATTTTTTTTATTATGTATAATGAGGTTTATTAATTATTATTATATTATATAAGGGAGTCCATGATATTAAATAATATTTTAACCTAAACCATAGCTCTATAAATTGACTATTTTTTCTATTGTGTATTATATAGAAAATCAAAACATAAGAATCATTGAGCACAATAAATGTATCTCACGACTCATACATTATCTATTTGTCTCAGGAATGATCAACCCAAGAGTGATCCCTTCAGAATTTAAGTAAGAGTGATCAACACGAATAATACAAGATAATCAAATCATCGAGCTAGCACCTGAAGATCAATTGGCATTGCTCGAAGATCAAAGGAGCATGTGTGGATCAATGCTAGATGGATTCTATCCTTGGATCCACACAACACAATGAAGGAAATCTGAAAGGGTCTTTTCAGATGATCAACATATAAACCAAAAATGAATTTTCAGATTATGTATTTGTTTCTTCAGATATTAAATAAATTAATTACAATTTTGACATGCAAGATCCCTACATAGGGTTTCAAGAAACTCAATATTAAAATAGGGGTCACATTTAAATTTATAATTTTTTATTTTATTGTTGACCTATACACTACTGTGGATGAATTTTATTTATATTTCTTCCCTAATATATTTGGAATTAACTTGTTATCAACATATTAATCATGTTCATTAAGTGTTTCATTTTTCTAATGGTCTAAGAATTTATGAATTGTGATCTAAGATACCATCAGGAACTACCAAGTATTTTTCCAGTAAGATATGGTTGCATGGCATATATCTGGAGTACACATTGTGTACCATAGTACGCTGCACTTGTCCATGTCTTTGGATACACGACATGCCATGAAGTTATTATATGTGGTGTATACTTCATGTTGACCAGACTAACCGACACATAATATGTTGGATTACTTGACATATATACATTGTACACTCCCTGTATTCAAAATGGGTTAGTGGAATATATTGTACAATCCAGGTGGTCATTATATATTCAAACCGCATGAGATTGATAACTTGGATGATTTATAATATACATGTCATGTATGCGGTGTATAAAACATGTGGTTCATCAATTTCCCACATTCAAGATACACGTTGAGTCCTCGATGTTGTTATTTGGGAACAAAAATTATAGATACACATTGTTTAGATAGAGGAACATATCATGTAGTCTCTCACCCAAGAACATGCTGATTCATTTGGTGTGTTGCACCGTGACATGAAACTCAGACCACACAACATGTAGCTGGCCTATAAACACAGTGTAATCTGTCGAGATACACAATGAAGACCCTGTTGAGTATCTTGGGAACATGACAAGTAGATACATGATGTGCACCTGGAATGTACATGCCATGTAGTCTGGCTAAGTAAATACACTAAATCACTAGGTGTGTGACCCAAATACAAGAAAATAAAGGTACATGATGGGTAGCTTGATAGTATAAGTAGTGCAATCTCTTAATTAATAGTATAATTAAATTACAATAAATTGAAAATAACAACATTAAAACCTTATTTATTTGATTGAAACTTTATGTATTTTATTATTTAATAAGGGTTTAAAAGAATATTAAAATCTTAATTAATTTAATATAATAAATATTTAATTACGGGTTCTACCATTTATTTTCCACTAATGATTTTATAATGGTTATCTACAAGAGGATTCAGATGGTCATTAATATACAAGAGAATTAATTAATTATTTAATTAATTAATGAATGTTTTTTGATCATAATTATAATGAAAAAATAATAAATGAATATTAGCCAATTACTTTTTTATATACATTGCATGTATAGCCATTCATGAGATTGACCAAGACCTATGTATGTGTTGGATGTTTTAATTTAATTTATGAAAGTGTTTTAAATTTTCTATTATTAAATTAAAAAAGATGGTATACAAGTCATCCCTACCTACATTATTATGTAGGACCTATGTGTCCATGGTTATTTATATAACCCCCCTTAAACAATATGTTAGTTCCCCTAACTTGCATGCGAGTTATAAATACATGTAATTAATGGAGTATCTAAAGGTGCATGTTGGAAATTCTAGAAAAAACCATAATGATTCCAATCTTGGATATAAAAAGGTGGATATGTGAAATGCTACAACTAATTCAAAGACTAGAAATACTAGTTATTTCCTCCAATTGAAAGGTTATTTAACATCTTCTACTTAAATCAACCATTAGATAATCTCACAATTAGGTTATTTATTTATTTATTTCTATTTATAAATTATTAATTTTATGGATACAAGACGACAATCACATAAATAAATAAATTAATGTGTAGATATGGTATTTAATCAAATGGATTACGTATACATGTTTTATCCATCATGTTTAATTAATTAATTAACATCCACATAATATTAAAAAGATATATAAAGGATAAAACAATCTAAAATTTATGCACAATTAATTAAAATACCTCAACCTAATACTAATTCATAATAAGAATTCAATTACATATTTGGGAATAAAACCAAAGAACTATGTGTAGTACATGACCAAAGTCTGGACACTTAATTTTATTGTGAATTTCCCATGAGGGTTTTGAGTTGACTTAACCGAACTTGTTTTGATTTTAAAGGAAAATTAAGTTCAATTAAAATTTGGAGTTGACTGTTGAGGAAATATAATTCAGGATTTTAGGATACGGGAATCCAATCAATGGATCAAGGAGTTGTAGGCCCGTAGTTGGAAAACTGCCCACCTAATTAATTTCTTATGGTTTTCATGTACAAAGTTTGGATCATTAAAAAAAGTAATGGGGATCCTTTCAAATATAATTTAATTTCAACTGAACATTCCATGTTCATTGGTGGGGGATATTGAGACTTGATAAAACAATGGAATATTTGACGAATAAAATCAGTTAATTTATCATTTCTCATAAAATTTTTAATCATGAAAAAGTACTATTAATACTCTCTTTAACTATGATGTAAAATGGAAATCTCATCATCCACATTATACCAATAATCAATATTGGAGAAAGACAACCTCCTCAATATTAGTACATTCCATGGGTAGTTTAGATGTCTTCAAGTTGTGTTATGCCATGAACATAAATTTTATGCGCTAGAATCCTCAATGCCTGACCTACCGTCCAAGGAGCCGACTGATAACGTGTTACTTATCTATGAATTTTTTTAGAAAATGTGGTTGATAGTTAATGTCTGATGATTTCATCTATGTCTGCTTAACACATGAAGTTTCACAAAAACATAGATGTGTATAATATGCTTCATCATCTCCAAGGATTATACCACAAGAGAGCTAAGCAATAATAGTTTGATATTTGAAAAGCTTTATTTTAGAGTAAGCTTAGAGAGGGTGTCCTATCCATGAATTATATAGTCAATCTCATTATCTACATTGAGAACTGAGGGGTTATAGGGTTTAAACTCCTTGAATAACTGGGAACTGATCTCATTCTAGAATCACCCCCTTAGATATTCTCCAACTTTGTTGTAAATTTTAATATAAACAATATTGATAAGTCTCTACCAGATCTTCTCACTTTTCTTCTCTAGGTAGATTAGGATATAAAGTGTTAAAGCCTTCCATCCTTATGATGAATAAACAGAAAGGTAAAGTGAAGATATCTAAGTCCAAATATTCTTCATTCCCTTCCAAGAAGAGGAAGGTCAAGGGGAAAGCATGAGAATAAGATTCTTTCTGATTTTCATGTGGCAAGAAGGGCCACTAGAAGAAAAACTACACCCAGCCAATGAAGCAAGAGGAATATTTAGGTGTATTTGTTATCGATTCCCATTTATTGATTTATAAAAATTTGTAATTAGATATAGATTATGGTGCCCATATATGTATTCAAATATAGGAACCAATTATATTTAGAAATATTGCCTAGGGGCGGTAGATCTATGAGAATCCAACTGAAACAAACTTTATATTATAGCTATCGTGGACTTCCACCTCAATTTTCCAACTCGAATGATCTTGGTTTTAATGGGTTGTTATTATGTACCATTCATTACAAAAAAATATTTCTATATCTAGACTATATACAAACAGATTTATTTTCAATTTCATGCATAAATGTGGAGTCTTTTATAAAGATATCATTATTTATGATAAGGAAAATTTAAATAAACATATTTATATATTGTATAACATGAACCAAGTAATGAAAATTGATAAAGATGTTAATTCACATGAATCATACCACACCCAACTTTGGAATCACTATATTGTTCATGCAAATGAAAAATTATTGACTAAATTACATCTAGATGGATATTTATATTATTTTAAACTAAAACCACTTGGTATAAGTCATGCATGTTTATAAGGAAAAAATAAACAAAATTCCATTTAGTGGGATGGAGGAAAGGGATAAATAGCTTCTTGAATTATTTTACACTGATGCATGTGAGACATTTCATGTTGAAGCAAGGGGTGGGTACTAATTCTTTATAAAGATTACAAATTATTTTAGCAGATATATATATGTATATATAATGAGTCATAAGTCATATTATTTTGATAAATTCAAGGAATAAAATAATGAATTTGAGACCTATCATGGTAATAAGATTAAGAAACTTATATCAAACTATGGTGGAGAATAAATTAATAAACATTCCATTGATTATTTATGAGAGTTCGAGATACTATATCAAATCACTATTATTAATATGACTTTGTGGATGGTGTAAGTGAAAGGAAGAACCAAACCTTGTTAGACATGGTGAGATCAATGATGCATCATTCAAGTCTTCCATTATCCCTTCGGGGATACACATTACAAACATCATCATATGTACTAAACTGAGTTCCAAATATGGTAATAGATGTTATAACATAGCAATTATGGAATGAAAAGAAACTCATATTATATTAATTACATGTGTGGGGTTGTGAAACATTTTTAAGGCCTCCCTAGGTAAAAAACTTCCACTACAAGGTATAAAGTTTATCTTTATAGGATATCCCAAAGAAACAAAAGGATAATTGTAATATAATCCTTTATATAAAAAGGTCATGAATAAAAAATATCCCATATTTCTTGATAAGGATGTTATCTATAAATAAGATAATGGGAGAAAGATAGACTTTGATGAAGTCCAGCCTCAAGATACACAAGAGTTAGCACCTGAAAAAATCCCACAAAGTCCTGTGGAAGAAATAGTTATTCCAGAGACATAAGTACTATGTAGGAGTACTAAAGAGGATAGATAACCATAATGTTATGTTTTTCTAGTCACCAAGGATGGTGAATCATTATTATTTGATAATAATTTCCCTCTAACATATAAGAAAGCAGTAAGTGGAAGCGATGTTTATAAGTGGAAAAAAGCCAAAAATTATGAAATGGATTCCCTATACCAAAACTGAGTCTAGATTTTGATAGATTCTATAGTGGATATAAATACCATTGGCTGAAAATAGTTATTCAAGAAGAAACTAGACATGGAAGGACAAATCAGTACCTATAATTCTTGACTGGATGCAAAAGTGTTTAAATAGTATCATGGAATTGACTACGAAGAAACCTTTTCACCAATTTCAATACTAAAATCTGTCATAATTCTAATTTCCACTGTGTCTTACCATGAATATGAGATTTGTAAAATAGATTTCAAAACATCCTTCATTAACATGAACGTTTAAGAGGATTTCTATTTGATAGAGCCCAATGTGTTTGTGACTCTAAAGGATTCCACAAGATACACAATTATCAAGAATCCATTTATATACTAAAAAAAGAATCTAGTTCATGAAATATTAATTTTGACGAAGACATAATGGAATTTGGTTTGATAAAGTATATGTGTAAGCCTTGTACAAACAAACAGTTTAGTGGGAGTGTAGTTGTTTTCTTAATATTATATGTCGATTTCATATTACTTGTTAAAAATGAAATACTAGTATTAAAATATTTCAGGACATGGTTGAATAAATTCTTATATATGAAGGAATTGGGTGAGGATACATATATTATTGGGATCAATATCAATCATGAATGATTTAATAGGTTTATCAGCCTAATTCAAAGTGCATACATTGACAAGATACTGAAAATATTCAGTATGGGACAATCTAATAGGAGATTGTTTCTAGTATCACATAGAATTTGTCTTTCCAGGAAAATGTGTCCTCAGACACATGAGGAAAGAAATATAACGACATAGACTCCATAATAATTAGTAATTGGTTCAATAATATATTCTATAATATGTATTAGGATTGATGTATCCTACACATTAAGTAGGGTAAGAATATAGCAGGCAGACCCATCTGAAAACCATTGGATGATAGTCAAAAATATCCTTAAGTATCTGAAGTGTACTAAATATATGTTCCTAGTTTATGGTGGAGATAAGGAAGTAGTCATCATAGGATATGAATATTCTAGTTTTCAAACTGATCAAGATTACATAAAGACACAAACAAGATATATCTTTACATTTAATGGAGGTGTTGTAAGCTAGAAGAGCTCAATGTAGGCTATGGTCATAGATTGTACAGCAGAGTCAGAGTATATTATGGATTATGAGGCATATAATGAAGCATTATGGATTAAAAACATCATTCAAGATCATGACATGATACTTAGCATTAAATATCCCATCACACTCTATTATGATAATACTGTAGTGGTGGCTCTTGGAAAAGAGTAAAGGTTAGATTAGGAGACAAAGAACATACTTAAGAAGTATCATATATTGAGGGATTTTTCATAGAGAGGAAAGGTTATAGTGAGATGTATTTCCGTATATTAAAATTTGGTGGTATCCTTGACTATATCATTGACTCAATAAAAACATTATTTCCAAGTGATATCTTATAGACTAAAAAGAATAGCCAGCTGGCTCTAGTGCAAGTAGAAGTTTGTTGGAGTTGGTGTCTAAGGAACAATGTTTTGTACTTTGATTACATGTATAGTCTATGTATTCAATATTAGTAACAATAATTATTATATATATTTTAATTACTCTCTGTGGATCAAAAGTAATAATGTCCTAGAGTATACATCACATTTATAAGGTCATACCAGTACCTCACTATGATGAGATCCTTGAAATGGTAGGATGATATTCTTAAATATAGTAATGTGGTCGAATAACATACAATGATGTGACACATAGTATATAGACTATAAGGCGAGAGCTATTGTAAGAAGATGATTATTTTTCTTATAAAGTTCGCACTTGGTAATCTCCAAGATGGGAGATTATAAGAACATACCTGCCAGTAGGAATTACACATGCTTTAGTGTCATCAGATATTTCTATTTGCGATCATGTTTAATAGTCCATAGACTTTACGATTATCATTAATGCATGGAATGAATCACACACTTATATTTTCTGATAAAAACTATGATGCCATATGTTTTTAGTGAGGTAGGTTATGTTGGGCCTTTCATGATTGACATTTCTTTAATGGATAATTTGAGGAAGGATTTTCCCTTTCCATCTTTATAGAAGCTGATATCTTGGCATTTTGATTGGAAAAGAACCATCACCCTAAATTCCATGGCCATAGTATAATGACATGTTTATTTTAGAAATTCAAAAAAAGATGTATCGAGTATATAGGTTGGTGACAAAGATGTGAAACCATCTTGATGAGATATTATGATAAATGGATTATATTACCCAGTGAGTGTTCATATGTGGTTATTTTCATTTCAAAATTATGTTTTTTCCCTTGGGTTTCTTGACCCATTCCTAGATATTAATCTTGGAATTTAGGCAAGCTCGCATAGTGCCAATGAGAAATAATCATAGAGGGTCACATATTATGTTTTTCCAAAAATCTTTATAATATTATATTTAAATTTAATTAATTTAACCAGTATTATTCTCAATACCTATGTATAATGTCATTCGGGTTTTATCGATCAAAAATATTTATTGATGAATGAAATATTTAAATTAAATATTTATGAAAGAGTTCAATAATTTCTAAAGGAGTTCGAGTAGACCAAGACCAAGTTCAGTGACAAATATAAATTAACAATATGGTTAAATAATATTTGTTATTGTGAAAGTTGGAATGTGCAAAAATAATAATAATAATATTATTGAAATAATAATAATGTGGTATGGGGTTTATTAAAAATTGTTATATTATTTAAGGTATGACATGCAATTAAATAATATTTAAACCTAAAACCTAGCTCTATAAATAAACCATTATGTTTGGTGTGTATTGCATCAAAAATAGGATCATGAGAATCAATGTGTATAATGAAACACACTCTTGAATCCTCCTTTATATCTTACTCGTAAGAATGAGAAATGAAAGATAGATCCATTTCAGATTTAAGAACTAGCGATCAGTAAAAAATAATAGAATACAATTGACTCAATTCTATAGCACCTTGTTATCAGTTGGCATTGCTTAGAGATCAAAGGAGCATGTGTGGATCACTGCTAGAGGGATTTTATACTTGGACCTCACAACACAATAAAGGTAATCCGAAAGGGAATTTTTGGAGGGTTGACATCTACATCTAATAAATAATTATCAAATAAAGTTTTGATTTCCTCTAATATGAAATAACTTAATTATAAATTTGATTTGAAATATCCTCGCTCGGGGTTTCATGAAAATCAATATTAAAATAAATTTTAATATATCACCCACCACTGCACACTTTTACTACACCCAAAACTAATAAGTTACTCTAAGTATGTCTTTGATGGTTATTCTATGTGTAAGAAATAATGATATGAAAATGATTCCTTATGTTACCAACATTATATATATATATGTTTTCTATTGATTTTTATGGACATATTATGATTCCAAAAGGTAAATAAAAGTATATGATATTTTTTATGTTTGAAAAGTATAACTTTTTGAAATTTTTTTGTGGTTTTCATGATTTCAAAGAAACCTAATGAGTTTTATTTTTTCCATTAATATTTCAAATTGAATGTTTTATGAAAATATTTGTGTATAGCATGGTATTTATTAGTTGAGAAAATATTTTTTAGAGCCCAAAGTTTATTTTTACAAAGATAAATTTTTATATGTATTCAAGTTATAACAATTTATTTCTCTATTTTTATGTTCATTGCTCTGATTTTTTTTCACCTCCCATGTTTTAAAATGTGTTTCACATGGACTAAGGATGGGTAGGGAAAATGAATTAGTCATTTTTAAAGTCATGAAGATTTTTCTTGAAAAGAAATAATGTTTTATTTTAAAAGTTTTATATTGTGGGAAAATAGATACTGATTAGAATTGTACACTTTGTATATATATAGATTTTTATGTAAGATATATGACCTAACACTCTAAATATCTGAACCTAAAAGATATATGGGAATGTAAGAAAATGGAATATGGTCTAAAGGACCTAGAATATGGAATGATTAAGGATGGGTCCTTATAGTAGGTATTATAGAAGGGTTTAGATAACATTAGTGGATATGATATTATTGGAGAAAAAGTTTATAGTCTTATGTAACCACAATGGTTAGTATATTAGGGAGAATCATAGTTACTTGGGGGTTTGAAATAAAATGAATAAGTATATATTAGTGTTTATCGTCCTTATAAGATGGTATATTATGATTTTATTTATATTATCACTCTAACATTTTTGGTTTTAGTAAATGGATGGATCTAGGAGGAACTAAAGTAACAATGTATGTGATGGAGAATGTAGTGGCTATCTGAACACATAACTAAACAGACTGAGAGCTATAGTGAGAACTCTTGTAGTTATTATTAAATAAATAGTAGTAGTAATGATTAAAAATATTAACCTTAGTGAGTTTCCTAATTCTTAAAATAAGAGATAAATAAATTCATATGGGATTTTAGGTTATAATGATAAAAAAGGTAAATATATTTAATCACATATGTGTAAAGAATGTGGAAATAAAAACCCACAAATATTTATTAAAAGGATGAAGAGATGTTTTATATATGGTCAGAGATTTCATAAAGCAATAATCTTATTAGAAAAAAAGGATTTTTTTAGTTAACTCTATGAAGGTAAAAGATGTTCTTCCAAAGTTTTCAATTGAATAATTTAAATGTGAGGAGAATGGTCATTATGAAAATTGATATTCTAGTGGAAAAGCTCATAAATAGGCTTAGAAAGGCCATATAAATATATGTTTATAAATACCTAATTCCCTAACAATTTAATATGAGAAAAATTCAAATTAAATATCAATGTTATGGATTATTTGTTAGTTTATGTTTTTATATTGTTGAATCTTATGAAATGATACATATTTTTGTTTTTAGGAAAGAATTATTAAAGAATAAGATTGAAAGTCATGGTTAATAGATGATAAATAATGTTGAATTATTAATATTTGAATATATATGGGATTTAAAATTTATGTTAGACTTTTAGATGACCACTTTTTTAAAACAATTAATATTCTTTTGATGTTGGGAGTACAATGGGATATTTTTATTGAGTTTTGATGGATTTTGGTGGAATATGTTACCCTTAAGTTTTTTATGGTGAAATATTATTTGATTAAGAATTATCTTTCCATTTTTGGTACATAATATTGAGTGTATAGATAACCTTTAGGGTGTATATGATCTATGATTTTTAGGTAGTTATAAGATATTACAATTTTTGGGATTCTAAATGAAAGGTATGAGATAACCTTTAAGTTTAAAACATTTATTTAATGTTGAATATATTAAGGTTATTTAAATAATTTCTATGAATTTTTTAAGGATTATATTAATATAGTTTTATGAAAATGTAAACCCATAGGCTGGGAGACAACTTTTTATATCCAGAAAGCCTGCAAGTCATGAACCCACAATTCATGGGTGAAAAGGGTGCATCACTTACCACTGGCCAATGTGATTTCCTAATTAGCATGAAATTGTTATTATTTATTTAAATGACCTGATAGATAAAATTTAAGGTCATTTTAGGAATATATGTTATATTTTATAGATAACTATTATATTTAAAGTGAATTGGTGATTATGTGATTAATACTATTTTAAAAAAAGTTCACTATTTTGAGAACCCAATACGATTAAGGTAAATAGAATATTATTGGATTTTATTTGTGGAATATTGGTTTAATTATATATTGTATGAAGATTCTATTTTAATATGTCTTTATAGTGATTGAGTTTATTTATGGAAATAATAATCCTATCTTGGAGATTATATGATTAGGGGATATACTTTTGGGAATGAGACATTAAGAGTGATTGATGTTATTTGTATTTAAATGTTAAATTAATATTGGAAGACAATGTGATAAAATATATTTTTTGGTTTCAATATTAGTCTGGAATATTTTGAGTAATTTTAAGGATTGTAATTTATTCAATGATATATGTTGAACTTTGGGCGTTGCGGATGAATTTTGGAAATTAAAGTAGTCTTTCTTTGTAAGAAGGTTTACCCATTTTGGGAATTATCTTTTCTTATAATAGAAATTTGGTTTTTTCTAATGTATATAGAAAGTAATAATATCTTATTAATCTTTTGGATTATGATATCCATTAAAAGTTGATTCTAGTGCTTTAGGCATGAAAAATTCATTTTGAATACTCATTATTGAGAGAAAAAATGAGTTTTTGGGGGAAATTAATTTAAATATGAAATGATTCATAACAAGTTAGTATATTTTCCTTATGTTATTGGTAAATTAATGATGAGTTTTACTCAAATTTAAGAAAATTATTTCGAAGTAAAAAAATATTTGTTTACTTTTCTTATTGAGAAATCAATTTTCTTTTAAACCATCACAGGTTTATAGTTTTGTGATGGTTAAATTTTTCATGATCATGTCCTCTATCACTATATATCAATACTTAAGAGTTAGGTTTTTATTCCATATCCATTTTTTCACTTCCCAGAAATGTTATTCTCTTTGGAAACCTACTATGTGTTATTCTAGATGAACTTTATACCTCCCTTTCTCTCTTTTCATGTGGATGTTTTGTTGACCCTTTTTATGATGTGAGTTTTCTATAAAGGTATTTTAAAAATTCAAACTCTGGTTACAAAACATGAGTTCAAATTACGACGTTGAAATTTATTAGAGGTGATGTAATATCCCTATACTTTAAAATTAAGTACAATATTCAATAGTGTATAACATACATAATAGCTAACTTAAATGAACAATGAATTATTATTTTTATTTAAATGTGGCCATTATAACCTAGCCATTATGTTGGTTAGAAATAATAGTATTAACATCATTATGAAATATAAACTATACAAAATTATTTATAATTTATTAATTAATTCTTTGTAAATAAGAAATTTATTTTTAGCAGTCATTTTATTCTCCAAAAATATGTTTTATTCAAAATGGGTTTTATTGTTTTTTATGTGTTAATATCATAATTATTTTCTAGAAATTTTAGAAAATGTATTTGAAAAAATGAATTTTATTTTTTAATTCATCATTTGAAAAATATCTTATGATGAATTTTTGTGAATTTTCTGAATAGAATGATTATTCAATGAATAGTTAAAAAATACTATTTTTGTATAAAAAATATATATATATTTTTTTATTTTTTTATAAAGTAAAATTTTATTATTGATCATTTTTAAAACATAATTAGTTCATTTTTATTTAAAACAACAAAATTATTATTTTTAAAGGTATTTTACAGTTTAATTTAGTATAAATACATTTTCTATTTAAAGAGGTCCTTATTTTGAAAAACCATTTTTTGACGCGCTTTTTCAGTTGGATTTCAAATTAAATTTCGTAACTTATATGTTTTGAATTTTGAAAAATCTATTCCATATTTTTAATTATAATCTCCAAATTTGGTAAATAGTTCTATTTTAATTTTAGTCAAAATGAATAGTATTCTTATTAATTTTTGTCACCTCGGTTAAGGGTAAATTAGGTAATTAAGGGTATGGAATAAAATGATAAAGGCTATAAATGACCCCAAAACATGTCTAAATTTTATTGGATAAATCCATATCATCCCTACTCATCCAATATTCGGTTATATGACCTTTTTTCCATTTGGGTATGATTATGACCCTTATAATATTTTATGTAACGAAAATTAAAAAATATCACACTTGTTTTTAATAACTATAATATTTTTAAAGTTAGAATAACTAGATTATATATTCATTTATAAATATTAATTATAAATGTAAATGATTTTTTATCATGGTAATTTATTTTTAATTTTTAGTGAATAAATAGTTACCTTAAATGCTTACATAATGTTGATGCAGTAATTATTCAATTAATGTAAAAATCAAATATGTAAAATTAATTATCATGATGTATTATAATTTGAATTAATTAATGTGATCCAAGAATTTAATAGATTAACATGACATGTTAGGGATGTATTAATTTTTTTCCTGAATATTAATTTATGTATTGATGTTATTAAAGTCAAAAAATGAATAGTTATAAAAATTGACATTATTGATATTTTAAAATAAATAATATTTTCTTTAAATCATATAAAATTAAAAAAAATTTTAAATTCAACCAAGTTATTAGGATATGATTTATAATATCGACCAAGATCTATTTATAGTACTTCTTTCATTTATAGTAACTATGTTGACCCTCAAAGATTAAAAATATTTGTTGTCACAGTAAGTGTGAAAGTGGTCGACGAGGGGTTAAAACCAAATTATAAGGGTAAAAACATAGTCAAAACTTGTATAATTTTTATTGGATGAGAATATTGAGACCAATACTCATCCTATATTATTAACAAATCAGTTTAGATTCATTTGGAATGAATAATTATTTTATATTAGTTTAATATTTTGAAAAATTTTAATAGCGCCCCTCCCCTCATTCCAGAGGTCTTTTTTAGGAATAATACCCCTCGTAGAGGGATTAAAGTGTTAATAAGCAAAGACTTTTCCAAATAAGTGGTATAGTTTTAACCACTTGGTTTAGTTTTATTCTTTCATACACGTCCTTAAAATATTCTTAATCCATGATAAAATAATTACACCTGTATCTTACATATACTTATATGTTATTATATTAGCGGCATAACCTATATACATATCTAACCAGCATCAAATGGGAGAAGAAGTCATGATTTATGTGAACGCATGGACTACCACCTTCATGAAGCATTGTGATTCATTTTTCATCACCGCATCACATGGATGATATATATAAGTATATTTATATAATAAATATTATATTTATGATATTATGAATATTTTGTAAAGATAAAATAATACTTACCTTTTTTCTATAATGATCATTGAAAAATGAAAATGTTACTCAGGCATACGTACAACTTGCTATCTCTAAGATTGCAATATATTTCATTTTTCATAACCATATATAATAGGTGGATTTAAAATTATAATTGATGTATAAAAATTATAATTATTCAATTATTATTATTCTAGAGATAATTTAATAATAACCACATTGACCATAGTTAACCTATCGAATTCATGTTGGACATATGAAACAACTATTTTCCAAGCATCTAATGTGAATTTATTTAATTAAATAACTAAATATATCATGACAAGAGATAAAATAAAAGGAATAATAAAATTTAAAATCTTCTTTAAAAAGTAAATCGTTAATTTAACCTTACTATTTAGGATGATAAAGAATGTACCTAACAAGTCATACTCAAGGTGAGAGACTTTATTTGAAAAATCCTCTATTAAATTTTCTCTTAAAACAATATTTCTAATATATATTCATATTTTTAAAATTTTTTATGGATTTTTTATATATAAATAAAATAAATATAATGGAAATTTTATACCTTTTCTATCTTTATTCCAAATATTTTCAAAGGAAATTTTTTACGGACTGTTTTGACTTTATTTACAAAAGACCAAAAAATGTTCTATTTTAACGTATACAGTGATAATGAATTCTACCACCACCATAACCATTATTTGATGTTTGGATTCCTTTAAAATATTTCATTTTTTCTTAAAAATAACTCTTTACCTTGTTCTAGATGTTTTGGTATTGAAAATTACTTTTTAAAAGAAATAGATATTTTAATATTTGTAAATGCTTTCTTATGGGTGAATATAACATTTTTATAATGTAAGCATTATGTATTATGTTATAGTTCTTGGGAATTTTTTATGAAGATGGGTGGTTATGTTATAAACTAATGGTATGTGAGCTCATTATAACTCTATAACTCATTAGTTAAAGGGACTGAGTGAACTGATTAGATTTATCCTAATAGATTATAGGAATATAATATGATTGTTATTATATGTATTACCATGGTGGTTATTTCAAGTGTAACAGTGATGGTTACCCCAAGCATAATAATGATATTTATTCCACATATTTAAAATAATGATATAAAAATAATTCCTCAAATTACACACATGATTTATCTATGATTAATTTGGGGTTTTATAGAAATATTATGATTTCACAAGGTAAAGAAAAGTACATGGTACTTCATAAGATTAAAAAGTACAACTGTGTGAAAAAAATTTATTTTGAGTTTTTCATGATTTTAGATAAACCTCATGAGTTTTATTTTTTTCCATTAAGACTTATTATGAAATGTTTTATGAAGGTATTTAGGAATATAAGGTTATTTATTAGGTAGGAATATATTTATTTAGCACATAATTTTTATTTTGATAAAGGAAAATTTTTATAAGTATTCTTGGAATAACAATTTCTTTCTTACTTTTTCTGTACCTTATGATTTTTTTGTCCTTATCCCACATTCAAAAATGTTTTTCATATAGATTAAGGATTGGTAAGGCAAAGGAATAAGTCATGATTAAAGAAATGAATATTTTTCATGAAAAGAAATTATGTTTTTTTAAGGAATTATTTTGTGGAAAAAATGTATACTATTTAGAATTAAGCACATTGTATATATATGGGATAATTATTTAAGAGATATCACCAAACTCTAAAATCTTGAAACGTAAATGATCTTTAGGAATATAAGAAAATGATATCTATTCCAGAGAAACAAGAATATGTAATGTTTAAGGATGTGTTCTTTTGTATTATATTTATACAGACATTTAATGTAGGGGTGAAACTTTTACAAAGCCTCATAGCATAACGTTAAATCTTATTTACCTTTACACATCTCAAAAACTGGTCTATAGCCTCTACCTATTTTATAAAATACATTGTTTTTCATTTTCTTTGAAAGTCTGGAATAAAAACATTTTTTATTTATAAATAAACCTTGTTTAATACTGATTATGTGTTTATTATTATCATATAATGATCATTTTTATTGTAAGACAACCCAAAAACAAAAAATATATATCTTCAAGAATTCAAACACATAAAATATCATATAAATAAGCCACCTAGTTATTTTGAACAATAATAACTTCCATTTTAATTTTTCAAATACTATTTAAGGAAGATCATGAAGAGAAGTAAAAAAAATCACTGTTCTTCTAAGGTGAAACACCAGCTAGTGGATCTGAGAACACTTTATGAGGATACTGAATCATTTGAAGGGGTTCTCACACCTTCTTTGAAGATAAAAATAGTGATGAGGATGAAGAGAGCTTTAAAAAACTTTTGGAAGTCTAATGAAGATATTACTCGCAATAGGAGAAGATATCATCATATTTTATAGATAGTTATAAACGTGTAACACCTCAAGATTTTATGATATATTTCATTTATGTAAATTTAATTTTTTCGATAGCTTGCGATTCATGCAACCCTGAGTCGAAATGAAATGTAACATAGTATAATTAAATAACCATACATTTAAATTGCCGATATGAATTGTAAAAAACTAAATTTTAAAATTATAAATATTTTTGATAAATAAAATATATTTATTAATAAGTAATCAAATTTTAGAAGTAATTATATTAATTAAAAATATAATTTTCCACAAAAGTAGTTGAAATTATTATTGTGAGAAAAACATATTTCAATTTTTTTATACTTTTAAAAAATTAAATTGAAAAAAATAAATTAATTTTTGAAATAAAAATTTTATAATTATCTTAGAGTTAATATTTGTTAATTTTATAATAAGATTAACTTTTGTATGAATAGTAAAAAATTCTAATTTTATTGAAAACTAGCTTTTCATTTAATGCATTTACAATGTTACATTTTATTTTAAAACTATTATAAATGTAAAATTAGTTAATTTATTTTTATTAATAATCAAATTTAAATAATTGAAATTAATTTTAGGTTTATTTTTTTATAAAAACGTTTTATACTTAAGAAATCATTTTTTTATTGAGAAGCCATTTTTTTCTATGTTTTTGAGTTTATTTTAAAACTAATTTATACCAATATTAGAGATTAAATTTGATAAAATTGGTTGATTATTTAGAATCAGCATCTAATTTTTTAATGAGTCCACTTTCATTTTTGAACATTATGTAGAGTAAAAATATCTCACCGTAGTTATGGTTAAAACAGGTTTACTAGGGGGGGGGGGGGTAAACCAAGTGATAAGGGTGAAATTACCAATTAAAATTGTATAAATCCAATTATATGACCATATTTCCAACTAATGCTATAAAGTTTTTAATTTATGTTCATTTGGAAGCATTTTTCTTGAACATTAATTTATTATATTTTAATCTTTTAATAAATTGAAAGTGTGTCCCCCCCACATATAAAAGGACTTCCCTCCTTTCTCTTCTTTACACCAAATTAAGCCTTATAGATATGCCTAAACCTACTCAACTATCATATAAAATTCCATATACATGAATTAGAGGTAAATTTATTCATAAAATACCATTCAAAGCATCCTAAAGAAAGGATCTAAAGGAGGCTAACTAAAAGAGTGGTAATCATATTACACAACCCATTTCAATTTATTTTTTATTCTTCCTAATCCAAATAGATTATATTTATCCTAAAATCATAACATAAGTATCATATATATATAAATATTATTACGATTATGTAACCACTAATATCCACCATGTATTCCATCAAATGGGAAGTGAAACTATCGCCCGTGTGTACGTATGAACTACCACCTCCACATGGAGATACAATTCATTTTCCATCATGATATTTCATGGATGGTTATTATAATAGGTTTAATGATTATTTATTGTATTTATGATATTTTTATTCTTTTATAATTATATTATCATATCTTCCTTCTTAACTTCCAATCCTTTGGAAAATGATAATGTCACTCATGTTTATGTGTTCTCTCTAAATGAGTGGTAATACAGACAGATTTAATTAATATATATGGTATATATGAAATAATAATGATTATATAAATGGTAATTATTATTTACCTTTCTTTTCTTCCATCTGTTGAAAAGTGAAAATATCGTTCATGCGTACGTATGACCTACCTTATCCATGAATAGTGTAATTCATTTTTTTATCTCTATATTTTATGGATGACTCTAAATATAAATATAATGAATATATCTGATATTTATATCATGATTAAAATTCTAGAGATGATGTAACCATTATAAAAGTTTAAGGACTATAATTACCCAATAAAAAATCTCATAAAAACAGTTAAAACCCAAAATAATGTTTTTAATAAGGAATTATTAATAAATATGTGTTAAATTATTATAAGTGGATAATATATAATTATATAGGTATGTACATAACTTTTTAATATAAGTATAATAAATTTATATTTATTATAAAGGAGGATAAAACTCTTTCAAAGTAAGTCAAACTTGATGTGATATTTTTATGTTACAATCTCACTATATATCATGATTATTTCTGATTAAGTTTACAATGATGATAATTCATAATCTACCCCTAAATAAACTCATGAATTTTCTTATGATATTTTTTTGTACAATACATGTTTTCGTTTCATTTTTCTCTCTTTAAAAACTCAAGAGACTAAATGAGTACTTTTAAGGAATATCAACTTTATTTCTCTCTTTGGTTGAAAATTATTTTTCCTCCATGTATATGTCTTCCAAAAAAGTTTATTAGAATGTTTTAACATTATCCTATTATTTTTATTGTCATTTTACCCAAGTTTTACTTTTTTTAAAATTTATTAAATTTTATCTTCTTTACTTTTTCTAAAATGTAATAGTTTTTACTTTTTAGTGAAATTGTGAAAAGAACATTTGTTTTAATGCACAGTACATGAAAAAAATTTCTCACCATCATGACAAGAATTATTTGAATATTCCATTTTAAATTTCAATATTTTTTAAATAAAATGTTTTTAGTAATATTTCAGATTTTTTTGATTTTAAATAATTAATTTCAAATTGAAAATGGTATTATCCTCAAGAAATGTTGCAATGATCTTTTAAAGGTATTTTTATCTAAGATAAACTTTTTTATATTAATCATTTTTATTAGATTTTTGATTCAATGATTCAATCCACTTTAGTTCTTTTGATGGGTCATGATGATGATGGGTTTATGATACATCTATAAAACATGTTTATTTACTATGAGTTAATTAAGTTATGATGAAACATTTCTGAAACCTATTTCTTTTCCATAGGGTATGGTATGATTATTTGATGAAATATTTATGAAACTAGTTTACTTTCTATGATTTATGAAATGATGAATGTTTTATGATATAGTGGAACACATATGTTTTCAATTCATTATTTGACAGGTGGGAAAAAAAATTATATAGCCCTCCAATTAATTGGGTAATGATGGATATCTTATGAGATAATAAGAACTAGAATAAATATTTAACCTAGTATAGTAAGGGACTTTGACCACTATGATCGTCTAAGAAGTGAACCTTGACTATTGATATGATGAAATGGAGAGTAAAACCAATACACTATGATTGTCTTGGTATTGAGCCTTGGCTATAAAAATTATTAACCATGATTATACGTATGAAAAAAATTATATCTCATGACAATGTTTTTCTATCATGGATCATGTTATTTGATTATTTTATAAGTAATTTGTTATGAACTGCCACACCTTTTTCCATGAATCGAGATTCTGATCGATGACATGTATAGTATGATTTTAAAATGTTATACTCATGTTCTCATACCCTTATGATCATATTAAGTTTATGTTAACATTGATATCTCACTTGTTTACCATTAACGATCATATGGGCTCACACATTCTTATGTTTTCTTTCATTACCTTAAGAAGAAAGGTTTTAAGTATGATATGTCTAAGAAGGCTTCTAATTATGAATAACTTTTTGGGTGATGATGTTGATCTCTTATGAATAAGTTATTTATGTATCCATTTTTCTAAAGATTCTAAAAATATATGATTATGGAATGGATTGTAATGTTATGTAATGATTATTTGTCTATTAAAATGTAATATATTTGTATAAAATGAATGGGTCACTATTGTTGGTATTAGAGAAAGGTTTTGTTACCTTTAGAATCTAGGATGAGAAAACTTTCGTGAGAACCCCAAGGATAATATCAAGTATAGAAGAATTTTCTATACTATGGTAAAGAAATAAGTATGGTTTTACTAGAAAAACAACAATTTATGGATATTACTATTAGTTTGGAATAATAAAAAGATACACAATAGGGGGAGGGTGAATTGTGTCTCTTTAATAATCTTGAAAGATTCTGGCTCTTAGCTTTCTTTTCAATTTTATGAAGATGTGCAACATTCTCTTATATAAGTTGTTTGAGAAGAGAATGAATAGTAAAGAAGAACACAACAATTTATATAGTGTTTCAAGGAAAAAATATCCCCTAGTACACTCTAACAACACTCTCTCTGCAAGATTTGTGATTTTCCTTTGAAGGGTCCTCTTATCCTAAGAGCTTCACAACTAAGTGCAGAAAGCTTACACCTTTATAATAAGGCCTTATAGATCCTTATGATTATTTTATAGGGAAACAAATTCACCATAAATTATTCTGAGAAGTTGATATTCATCCCTGACCAAGTCAATGTTTATATAACTCTAATAAATTAAAAGGGTTTGAGTTTATTGAGTGAATAAGTTATTGATATAGTTGCAAAGACTAATGGAAAAATAAGAATATTCTTCTTCAAAGAAAAAATTATTTAAGAAATAATAGATTTGAAGATATCGTGGCTATGAATGATCTTTAATAAAATTTTAAATTGATAAAAAATAGTAGTTATAGATCACAAGGTTGAAACATACATGTATTCACAGTGTAGCTTATTCATAATAACAATGTCATTCAAAATTTAGTTTCTTTCTATATTCAAAAAGATATTTCATATATTGATGATATGTAAAGAAAAAATAATCTTGTTGTTTATATGGAATCTTTTATTTCTTTCAATTGTGTAGATTAGAGAATGTTTCTTGACAATTCATAATCATCCAAAATTAAAATAATTCAAGATAACCATAACTTCTATTAGAAATAGGAATGATCTACTCCATTGAATACGATCCTTTAAATCAACCATAAGGATACTTTTAATCGATCGTAAAATAAATTGGAATAGATATTTACTTCCGTTGAGACTGTTCCAGTAATCACAGAAAATTGTGACAAAATAAAACTCCATCGTTGAATAGTAAAAATAGGGCTCCTTTGTGTAATGAAAAAAATACAAACATAGGGTAAAAATGTATAATTGTTTATAAAAGTAGGGTTTAAGTACCTTATATTTTTTTATATAATATAGGGTTGCTTACAAATATAGGGTTGTTTATCCATACTCTCCCAACAACATAGGGTGCATGATACTTATATATTATTTTCAATATAGGGTTTCTAAACTATACATTACACTTACAAAGGTAGGGTATGAAGAACATTTACAGAATAATTAAAACACATTTAGAATACTTTAAAAAAATTATAACCCATAAATAAGAAAAAATTCCTCAAGATATGTATTATTAAAAAATAATTAAAGTAATTTCATTAGTAAAACAAACAAAGGTATTTATGAACATCAAAATCAATATGATTTATAGAGTATTTTTTAGACAATACATACTAAACAATTTCCCCATTTTTAGTGATCACATAACCCACAATATAACATAAAAATATTGTAATTATATACAAAAATGAAATAATATATTTTAATTAATATACATAGGAGACCCATTCATTTTTAATTATAATAGAAACTGGTAATAGAATCAAGAATGGTGTATTTTTCCGATTTTCCCCCACTTTTTGTGAGATCAAAAATAATGTTAACAAAAAATGGATTAAAACACATTTATTATAACATATAACTATAAATGATTGTTATAATATGAATAATAATAAAATTATATTTTTTTGGAAGTAGAAATGGAAAAAATATAATAAACAAAAATATAATAAAAAAAATAATTTCATTAAAAATATTTATGATTACAAGAATTAATTTTTCCATGAAAGGCCTGAAAAGTTGGGCTAGATGAATGTGAGAGAGGTGGTTCAGAAGAGGTGTTAGATTTCGGTGAAACTCAAATATCTTGAAAAACTTCTTTTAATTCTACAATCTATCTTATTAATCTTTTAGTATTATTTTCATCTATCTATGGCATTAAAATCATTGAAACTTGATCAATATTTAAACTTTCAACCAATTTCACCTTTATAAATTCATGAAGTTATTCCTATGACTAAAAAAAGGGAGATAGACTTGTACTAAACTAATTGAGAATAGTCTTTATAAGAGGCTCTCTTGAAGTTATCTTCCTAATGAGATCTCTTTTATTGTATAACAAACCAATTAATGGTGCACTGTAACACTTTAATGAATGAATCCTATAATTGAAAGTAGAAATTATAGTTGTGATTGATTCAAATCATCTAACTAAATCTAGATAAGTTTGAGAGGCTGATATAGATGCTCTGGAATTATTGGAACTACATATGAAAGATTCAAAATGATTCCCCAGATATATTTTTAAATCTCTGAAATCTATTTTTGAAATAGACTCTATTTGAAGCTTTCCATACTGAATAACCCTTTCTCTAGGAAAATCATCAAAATCTCTTCTTAAAACTGAACGTTCTCTAATATTGTTCAGTTATCCCTAAACAGATTATAATTCATATCTAGGAACAATTTTAATTTTGAAATCTTGAAAATATTTTCTTGTATCCTCTAATTTACTTTGAATACTTTAATTTTATTTTCATAGCTTGTTAAAATGAACTAAAAAACCTTTTATTCGATTATTTAAAGAATTAGAGTATTCTACTTCTTAAGACTGAGATGGTTGCCCTCCTTCAACCAGGAATAAAGATTTTTATTTTTCATTCTCACTAGAGTCGTAAAATTCAACCTTAAGAACCTCTGTTGTCTCAATAGGTTCAAAATTTCCCTTGTCTAAGGAAACATATATGACAGAAGTTAACTGGTTCTTATCTAACCTTGTTTGGTCATCAACTACTATTTGAGCCTTCTCATTTCCTTAAGAATTTTTCTCAACTTTTTCTTTAGCATGATATCTTAGATTTTAATATTAATTAGTATCCCCTTGATTTTGATTTTAATTTTAATTTTTATACGGATTCTATTTCTCTTTTTTAATGCGTGGATGAGTAACTACACCAGTAGAAATAACCTTTTCTTCTAGTTCCTGAACGACAGGTTCATCCCTTTGTATAGGATGAATGACAAGGTCCTTATAATTTTATTTATCCAAATTTTCTTCAAGATATTCAGAGATATCTCTTGAAGATTCTGGATCAGAGTCATTATATCTGATTCTGTATATCTTTGTTCGAACTACAACATCTATTGTACATTCTACAAGTTATTCTTCTCGAATTTATTCTACAGCAACAGATCATAAATTTTATTACTCCCCCTGAGCAGTATGACCCGATCTTTGTTGGTCTTCCTCACTAATAGGTAACCATTTTCCTTGTACTGTTCTTTATAAGAAACCTAACTTCAATAGAGTTCCATCATTTAAAATGTTACTATGATGAAACTTGGTGTGCATCATTACATCTCGAGTCTTGCCTCTTTTATATATTAGTAAAGAAATTATAATTACATAAAAAAATGCATTCTTTAATCTTCCTGAAAACAATGATGCATGTACCCTAACATGAATCTTGTGAAATTAAACTTCATTTAAATTATCATTAAAAATATTATATACATGTCTGGATAAAGTTTATTTTTGAGCTCAATAGTTCTTGTAATTATGGTCGACTGAATAAAGTTGACCATCACTTTCTGGTCCGTCTCAAGATATTTTATAATCATTTTTCTTATTTGGGTGGAGCCAAAGAGAAATGAAATAATATCCTTTAACTTATGTTCTTGATTTCCTATTTACTGAAGATTGAAATTAAATCCCATTCATGGGGACATTGAAAAACATTAGTAATTTTGACTGAATAGATAGAAAAATCTATATCATTTACCCGATATATAATTATAACCTCTATGTCACCTACACTGAACTATGAATTTCTATAAAATTTATTTACTTATATATCAAAAATAAACTTGGAGTTTTCATCAGCAAAAATAGATTATAGAACATGAAAATCTATAGAATTCCTTAGAAGAAGATTTTTATAATAGAGCCATTTGAAATCTATTACATTTCCTTGATGAACTTTTCTATAGGTTATGCATTGTCACTTCATTCCACCTTTTCATAAACATATTTTATCTTAATCATCAAAATTTCTATGAATCTAATGGTTGAAGTTTCAGGTTTTAGGGTTTTGAATGAAAAAAGAGATATCTAGTAGTTTAAAGGGTTCTAAAACTGAGAGTGAGAGTGAAAGTGAAAGAGATACATGGTTTTCTAATGGCTTTGGTGATGCTGATTTAGATCCTCAATCCAATTACATAGTGTAATCATTATTTAATTTTTATTTAAAATAAATTTTTTTTAAAATAAAATAAATAATTATTCTATTTAAATGATAAATAAATAAATAATAAATGAATAAAATAAATATAAACTATTAATACAGAAGTTAACGAAACAAATTAATAGAAATTTATGTAAAATTAAATATTCCTAAACCCCCTTAATAAAATAAAAACTAGTAGTTTGAATTGGTTTAGTAAAAATATTAACAAATTGATATTTAGTATCTACAAATTCTAAAGATATATCCTTTTAAATAACATAATCTCATAAAAATGATATCTTATATCAATATGCTTGGTTCTTTAGGGACTTACATGATTTTCTGAAATAATAATTTCAATTTTATTATCATATAAAATAAGAATATTATTAAAAGTAATTCCAAATACTAGTAAAGTGTGTTTCATCGACAAACCTTGTGCAAAAAAATAGCTAGTAGTTACATATTACTCCTAAATAATTTATAGAAAATATGAATATTATTTGCTACCTGACAATGAAATTAAATATTTTCCTAAAAAGAGTCAGGTTCCTGAATTTTTTTGTCTAATCTACATCCTCCAAAATCAGTATTTTAATATGAAATTAAATTAAAATCACAAGTCATTGAGTAAATTAGAGATTGAAAAATAGTTCCTTTTAAATATCAAAAAATTATTTTAATAGAAGTAAGATGAGATTATTTTGGGTTTGATTGAAATTTAGCACATAAAAATATATAAAACATTATTTATGGTCTGATATCAATAATATATAATAAAATACCAATTGTACCTCTATATAAATTATTACCAACAGATTTTAAAACTTCATCCCAATCAAGGTTCAAATTAGTATGCATGAGAGTTTTATAAGTTTTACTATTTTATAGTCCAAATATTTTCAATAATTCGATGATATTTTTTCTTTTATTTAAAATATTTCCATAATATTTTTGTTAAATTTGAAATCATAGAAATAAATTTAATTCTCCCATCATAATAATTTGAAATTCGTTTTTCATAAGCTTTGAAAAATCATTTAAAATATTTTTTTGTTGAAACAAAAATAATATAATCTACATAAATTAGTACAAATAATATATTATAAAAAATAATTTCCTTAAAAAGAGTAGGATCTTCAAACCATATAAAAAATATCTTTTCCATGAAAAAGGAGATTAGTGTTTCATACCAATCCCTAGGTTCCTGTTTAAGTCCATAAAAAGCTTTAGTATGTTTAAAAACTATGTTTAGTAGAAGAGGGGTTTCAAAACCTGGTGGTTGTTCAATATAAACTTCCACCATTAAATATCCATTTTAAAAGGTAAATTTTACATCTATACGATATAATTTAAAATTTAGATGAGATTAATAATCTAGAATAATACTAATTGATTATAATCTAGCAACAAGTGAAAAGTTTTCATCATAGTCTATTACTTCTTCCTAGTTATATCATTTTGCTACTAATCTAGCTTTATTTCAAGTAATTATCCCTTTATCATCTTGTTTATTTCTAAAAAACCCCTTTTGTTTCTATTATTAGATAATTGTTTGGTCTATCAACTAATTAAAAATACTTAATTGATTATGTTCTTCTTATATATCCATTAACCAACATTAATATTTTGAAGCTTATTCTATAGACATAAGTTCTAATTGTGATAGAAAGGTAGAAAATTCCATTAAATTTCATGTTTTGATTATATTTCATACTCATGTATCTATATTTCCTATAACAGTTTCTAAAGTATAATCCTTTAAGGTTCTAGATTTTCTTTTTAAGACACTTTCAGGTTAATCTACTTCATGTTCTTCAAGAGGAGACTGATTTCTATTTATTTTATTTTCAAAACCGGTTTTAAGGGATTCAAGCCTCATGTTGTCAAAAGTGTCAAAAATTTCATCTATTTGATCATTCCTTTTATCAAAAAGACCAAATTCATAAAAATTCAAATGAAATGAATTTTTAAAATTCCTTGACATTTTATTATACTCTTTGTAGGATTTATAAGTTGTAGAATATCCTAGATAGATTCCTTAATTAGATTTCAGACCGAAATTTCCAAGGTTTTCTTTAGTATTCAATATATACAAATTACATCCAAATACATTAATGTATAGTACTTTATGATTTCTAATATTCCAAATTTCATGGGATATCTTTTTAATGAGAGGTCTTATTAAAACTTTATTCATGATATAGCAAGATTTGTTTATGGATTCTATCCAAAAATAGGTAGAAAGGATATATTCATTTAACATAGTTATTACCATCTCTTAAATAGTTATCTTTATTCTTTCAACAATTCCATTCTGTTGAGGTGTTCTTGGTGAAGATAATGTGTGTTTAATACCTAAGTTTGGACAAAAAGAATTAAATTATTGATTCTAAAACTCTCTTCCATGATTACTTAATGAAATTATATTAAAAATATTTTTCATTTTTAACAAATTTACAATAATTTTCAAAAATAGTGAACACTTATATTTTAAGTATATGAAATTAATCCCATGTAATTCTTGAAAAATCATCAAATAATACATAAAAATTCAATTTTCCTAACAAAATCACTACCCTTTATGGTCCAAACAAATCCATGTGTACGAGTTCTAGTGGTTTAGATGTAGAAATTTTTTAATTGATTTAAAATATGATTTGTGTTGTTTTTAAATTTTACATGCATCAAAGAATCTATTATTATCAAATTTAAGACTATAAAAATTGGAAAATAATTGTTTTATAGAATATTTATATAATTTAAATACATTTCAATTTCTATGTCTTCTATGCAAGATCAATGACTCATTTTTCTTTGCAGTAAAAAAATTCACTTTTTGTTTACAAAAGGAATCAATATCCATTGCATAAACATTTTCATTTCTTGGTGATATAAATTTAAGAAATTTATCATTAGAAATTGAGAAATAATTGTTAGAGAAATAAATATAAAAACCATCACTATAGAGTTGAGTAATTCTTATCTGGTTATGTATTAACCCTTGAACATATAACACTTTTTTGATTGAAATTGAATTTTAATATCTAACTGATCCAACTCCAACTATATTTACTTTAGAATGATCTCCAATGGTATCCAATCTTCCATCTAGTTTTACCAGTGTATGAAAATTGCAAGAGTCTACACTCATGTGTATTAAAGAACCACTATCCATATACCATACATCATTTCTATTCCTATTGTATTTCAACAACAAATTTATTTAAACAAGAGTTTGTTTTGGCACAAATATTTTCATAGGTCCAGTCATGTTAGAAAGAAAATATATAGGAATCCAAATTTTTATTATTTTAAAAACAATTAAATTACTTTATTTTTTTTGAAAAAATTACTCTTAATTCAACTTATCTGAGTTCTTCTCAAACAATATTTTTTAGAAAAAATTTCATTCTTTCCACAATCGAAACATGTAGAATTTTTAGATTAGGTATGAAGTAATTTTTATATAACTTTGATTTCATCTATTTTCTTCCTATTCAATATTTTTCCTTTTAAATATAAGTATTTCCAAGATTATCATTAATATATTTTTCTATTTTAGTTAATATACTATCAGTAATTTTGAATGATTATACTTTATCTTGAAATTCTATTATTTTAGTTTCATCAATAATTCAATTTGATGTAGTTTTATTAATTTTTTAATTTAAATATTGATTTTGTTTCAGTATTGCATATTTTTCACTTAAAACAATGTTGTGAATATTATTTAGCAACTTATTATTATTTTACTATAGATTCATATTTTTCTTCAAGAATTGAGAAATAAGGAACTAATTTTCTAATTGAGCAGTTATCAGAATCATAAGTAGAAGAATAATAGGATTGTACCTCATCTTCTTCCTTATCCATAAAGCATATTTTTAATTCCAGATTTTTTTTTCAATATTTCTAATTCAGATTTGAAAGAGATGCTGGAGTCTTTAGACACAGTCCAAGTAGCCTTCACAGCTCCTTTCCATTTACACTCATAATCATTTTTGTCTAATTTTTCTTTTTTATCTTTCTTCTTTATTCTTTGAACTAGGGTAATAAGGTTTGATATGACCCAAATTTTTTCATTCATATCATCTTACTTCTTTATATCTTCTTTCATTTTCCATGAATAATTTTTTGAAGCCCCTCTTTTTCTTGTTAAATTATCTAAATTTTCTAGCTAGCAGAGCCAGTTCCATTTTAGAATGTGAGTAATATGAATCCTTTTAGATTTTGATATATTTTTTAAATTTCATTGCAGGATTTAGATTTATAAATTTAAGGGATTTATTTTACAATTTTAGTATATTATTGTCGTTAGATTTATCTTTAATCTATGCTTCATAAATCATTGGAGCTATAATAAATTATTTCATTATCAAATCTTTGACTGGTGATGATTATCTTATAACAGCTGATATTTCATTCCATTTTTTGGTTTTTAATATGAGTACTTATAGTTCTTGATCTGATTATGTAATTATAGTGCCTAAGGTAACAAAATCATTTAATATTTCTATTAGCCATCTATTCATTTGGGTAATTATTTTACCATCATTAATTATGATGGTGTCAAAATATAGTTTTTCACCAGCATTCCATAATTGTCTGACACTGTTAGTTCCTTCATATGCAACTATAATCGTCTTCCACATTACATTTGTTGTAGGAAATTGTGATACCTAATTGAATTCATATAGAAAAAGTTCACAAATAGTAGAATTCATTTCTTTTGAATTGATGTCATAATCAGCTACTTTGGGAGCATCCCGTGTTTCTAGTTTTTCTATAATTTCATACGATGTGATAATCTTCATATATACTTTAAATCGATGAATTCCAAGATATATGATTATATTATATTTCCAACTTATATTGTTGTCACCAATGAAGTATAGATCATATATCATTGACATACCTTCTTTAGGATTATCCACTCACATCTATCTTTGTATAGACCGTATACTTTTATCTTTTTAGATCTTATCAATTTTTAAAAAAATTTTCCTTTGATACCAATTGCTAGGTTGGAATTTTACAAATATACACAAGAGGGAGGAATATTTTTGTTTAAAAAAATATTTCATATAATACTAATTGTTAAGTCAAAATAGAATAAAGATACATAGGGGGTGAACTGTTCCTTTTCAATAATCATGAGAGATTCAATTTTTATAATGGATCAGGGCACAAAGATCCCCTATTCCACTCCACCAACACTCTCTCTACAAGAGTGGTTATTTTCACTAGAAATTCACTCTTATAACAAAACCTTAACAATTGATTTCATGAAATTGAAACCATTACAATATGTCTTTAGAGAGACTTCTGGTTCTTTTATATGGAATCATATTCTCTATAAATTAGTTAGATAATCTAATACTATTCTCTGAATGAGGCTGATCATCCTAAAATCCAATAAATCAAAAGATTTTGATTTTATTTAATAAACAAGTTCTTGTACATAGTTTCATCTACAACTGATAGAATATGAATCTTCTTCTTCAAAGTTAAATTTCTTTAAGAAAGAATTTATTCGAGGAGATTCAAGTTGGGAATGATGTTTAATAAAAGTAGAAACTAACAAAAAACCATACTTTTATAACATAACGTTGAAAGATGTATGTATTAATAGTGTAGCTTCTTTAGAATAACAAAGTAATTTGATATTTCATTGATATGAAACATTTATATATTCAAAAATATATTGCACATATACGATGATATGTAGAGAAAAAATACTCTTGAAATTTATATGTAAATCATTACTTTCTTTTAGTTGAGTAGATCCAATAATGTCTCTTGAAAAATCATATTCATTCAAAATTAAAACAATTCAAGAGATTATTAACTTCCCCTAGAAACAAGAATGATTTACTCTATTGAATTTTAACCTTTAAATTGATCATAGCATGCCTTTGAATTAGATGTAAAATAAATTTGAATAGATCTTTACATCCATCAAGACTCTTGGAGTAATCATGGAAAATATCATTAAAATAAAACTTTGTCATTGAATAGTAAAATGTAGTGTTACTTCATATGAAGAAAAAAAATCTAAATACAGGGTTAATAACGTATGGTTATTTACAAAAGTAGGGTTGATATACCAAGTGTTTGTTTCCTCAAACATAGTGTTCCTTACAAACATAGAGTTTTTATCCATAATTTTAAAAGAAATTAGGGTACATGATCCATATGTGTAATTAAAAATGTAGGGTTTCTTAACCACACATTATAATTACAAATGTAGGGCGTGAGTAGTGTTTTTAGAATACTTAAAGAACATTCAAAATACTTTAACAAATATTATATCTTGTAAATAATATATTCTTCCTCCAGAAATATATTCCAAAAAAAATCTTAAAGTAACCTCATCAGTAAAACATACAAGGGACTTTATGAGCATAAAAATCAATAATATTTATAAAGTATTAGTGAGAAAACACATTCCCAACAACTACAAGTGGATGTGGTTTTGAAAAAAATACATCTATGTGTAATAACCCTAAAAATAGTTGGTTGAGTATATCTTGGTCATCATTTTAGTGCATGGTGAGTGTGTCATTACTGGGCATCTAGTTTGACACTCTTGTGGGATATTCCTGGATAAATAAATTTTTCTTTATAAAACATTATAAAGGAATTGAATATATGATGACAATAAATAATCTAGGATAAACGTAGGTTATCTTATATTGAAAGGAAGGTGTCATGATTTCGACATCCTATAAATGAAGTTTCATGATTATTTGGTTTCCTATAATGATTATAGTTTCTCGCAAAATGATTTTTGGTTTTAGTCAATGCCTATAACCTAAAGGAACCTTGTTAATGATGAATATAAAAGAAAATTCAATTGTTATCCTCATGAGAAACCAAATTTTATGGGATCTAGAATACAAAAGTTTATTTCTATGATTATGAAACATTATAAAACCATGAATCATGCTGAGATTCTAAATGATCATTGAAGGGAACAATGTTATGTTGAGTTCTTCATGAGGGAACATCCACATTATTTCAGAGGGTCTTATAATACACTATTTACGGAGAAATAGATTTCTGCCTGTGAATATATATTCTTGTTAACCAGTGTTCAGAACATGAAAAAGTTATTTTAACTATTTATAATTTGGTAGGAAAAGCTAATCCATGGTATAATCTTATCAAGAACACAGGACAATAGGAATAAATTTACTCTATGGATTGAGATGAGTTTAAAAACTTATTTTTCAATATGAAATTTCTTCTAATTCTTTGTACTAAAATGGAGAATTACTTCTTTGAGATAAATCAAAAGGATGATGAATCCATTAGTACTTATGAGAATAAATTTACAAGCCTTATGAGGTACACTTATGGTATTTCCATCCAACTTAAAAGTAAGGTCAATGAATTCTTAAGTGGCTTACAACCATGTCTCTGAATGACATTATCCTTAAGAAACATTAGTAGTTATGAAGAAACCATTCGATGTGATACCAAGGTAGAAATGTATTTTGATGTTACCCATAAATATCATGGTTTTGATAAGAAAAGAAATGTGGAATTCAAATGAAATTATAAAAAATATGGAGATAAGAAGATGATCTTTCCTTCATGCTCTAAGTATGAAAGTAAAAATGGATAAAATTGTCTTAAGAGAACTGGTAAATGCTTTAAGTTTAGACAATATGTTCATTAGGAAACCAGATTCCAAAGTTATGGGAAGAGGTTATTTAATGATACAAATAGAGAGAAAGATCTAAAAAATTCACCACCCACACAAAAATTCTTAAAATGTAAGGAGTATGTGTATTATGTTAACCAGTTCTCAAATATAAAGGTTAATTATGATGATCAATGTCAAAAACCTATTATTCCTAGATATAATGGTAAATACCATGTTTTCACTATTTCTAATGTAGGGTATTATAATTATGTGATGAAAGGTAGACTTACAATCCACTCTGGAACTGCTAAATCCTTATTTGATTATGGGTCTTCCAACTCTTTTATATCTGAATAATTTTTCATGGGTATCATAATTCAACCAAAATTATTAGATATTGAATTATCAATGAATAATCATGATGTTATGATGATCTCATGTCAGGTCTATGATTATTCTCTAATTGATGTTTGTGGGTATTTGTTTCTTGAAAATCACATTATTCCCCCACAAGTTGAATTTAATATTATATTATGCATGGGTTGAATTTATTTACATAAATGCAACATCAATTACCGAGGAAGGGAAGTCACCTTTTTTATCCTGAACCAACCTTTGATATTCTATTTGTACAATGATAAATATGAACATACAATGGAAATTACATATATTTTTTTGGTCTTGATACCTATTCAAAATGGGTTTTTATCAAATATGGTTGGGGATAAACTCAAAATCAAAGATATGAATATTGTATGAGATTTTTTAAAAACATTTGGAATATTTTTCTATTCTTCTACTAAATCAGAAAGTTGAGTTTTCTATAAAACTCATACATGGTGATACCCCTATTTCAAAGGATCCATATAGAATAACCCTGATTGGTTATAGAAATTAAAGAAGAAACACCATGATAATCTTAAAAAGGGATTGATTTGGCTAAGTTCACCACCTTTGGGTGCACCTTTTCATTTTGTAAATAAGAAACATAGATCAATGGAGATCTGCATTGATTATCAAGAATATAACAGGATCAATATCATGAAAAAGTATCCTCTACCCCTTATTGATGAAGTGTTTGATCAACTATGCAGGTCACAAATTTTTTACAAGATTAACTTTTTTGCTGGATATCATCAATTGAGGGTCATGAATGAGGATATACCCAATACAATATTCTTTACAAGTTATGGACATTATGAATATATAGAGATGCCATTTTTTTACCTTAATTCCCTTACTATATACATTGATTTAATGAATAGAGTCTTTATAGATTAATTTGATCAATTTATGTTAGTATTTATAGATGATATTATTATATATTAAAATAGAAAATAAGAGCATGAATAATACTTGAGTATTGTAGTCAAGACCCCAAGGAAGGATCATCTATATAAATAAAGTACCAATTATGAATTTGGGATACAAAAAGTTTCATTTTTGTGTAATATAATATCATGTGAGGGCATATTGGTGGACCCATCAAAGATAGAAGTTAATGAATGTTGTCTCATACAAACCAAATTTATCAAGATACATAGTATTCTTGGATGGATTAGATATTATCAATACTTTATAGAATAATTATAATGGATTTATAATCCCCTAACCAATATAACTCAGAAGGGAGCCAAGTTACTTTGAATAGATTAATATGAGGAAAATTTCAAGGAACTAAAGAGAGGGTTAGTTAGAATACATGTGCTTACACTGCCCAATATTGTAGAAGGATTTTTATCATTATTAATGCATCAATTAAGGGGCTGGGATGTATCCTTATGAAGAATCATACGATGATAGCCTATGTCTCATGCTAATTGATGGATCAGGAGAAAAATTACCCAACACATGATTTGGATTTAGTTGTGATAATGTTTTCATTAAATATATTTAGGAATTATCATTATAGAGAAAGGTGTGATATATATACTAATAATAAAATTTTAAAGAATATATTCAATAAAAAATAGATTAATATTCATCAAATATGATGGTTGGAGTTGATTAAATACTATGACTACTCAATACATTACCACCTTGAGGAGGGAAAAAAGGTGACATATGCTCTGATTTGAAAGGATCAGGTTAACTTTTAAATGAAGAGGATAAAAAAAGATCCAATATTTATGGATTTTAAAATGATGGATTTAGAAGTATTTAAGGAAGGATGAAAATTTTATCTTTCTCAAATGAGTGTTCAACCATCTATCTAGGAAAATTTTAAAGAGGGACAAAAGGAAGATGTAGAATTCTGAAAGAAGGTGATAAATGTTCTTATGCTCAAACTTTATTATGGTATAATTATAAGGTTCATGAACTATGTTTGTGTTCCATAAATATAATACTTAAAGAATGATATATTGGATGAATATTATAGTTCATCATTCTATATTCAACATGGAAGTATAAATTTTTATAGAGATCTGAAAGAGTATTTTGAGTAGGAAAAAATTAAGGGAGATATTGTGGAATATGCATCTCTGTTCTTGGTATGTCATAAAGTTAAGGCTAAGAGAATGTACCGGCCATAAAATTCTTTCAAATAAATATTACATCTTAAAAGATGAATATTCATTACATAATATAATAATTGATACCAGAATCATTTAGGTCTAGTGGCTTTGGAAACCCAAACATATAAAACATGGCTAATAAGTGAACTACATCATCTCCCACTATGTTATTCATAACTTGAACCCTTCTTAGATATTTCAAACATAATACATTTTTTCACAACCTGGGGAAAGAAAAAATAAGAAAGGGTGATATCAGATTATCATCAATGGTAAAAAAACGTAGATATCAATATAACATGATCTTAAGAGCTTGAGAGCATGAGAATAGTATTTGAAAAACCATACCTTGCAAATAATAGATGATAAACTCGAGTCATGGAATGAATCTTTGTGATTTATAAGACATGAATAATAAAATACTCAAAGAACATAGGGAATGATAGAATAACATTGGAATAAGACATAGAGTTGTGGGCTAACCACCAGTTTACCGACATTAGGATTAGGATAACCTCCTATGTACCCTCTTTCGATCTTGGTAAAACATCCAGTATACCCTTTGAGCTCATAAAACATTAATAATTACCTAATGAATTGGAGGGAGATATAGGTCCCACCCATATTTGGTAATAATGTGACCACCTTCATTGATTACAATATAACCACTATCATATAATGATAACTATACAGAGCTGTACAATAGGATAATAAAACATTCATCACATCAGAACCCATGAAAATAAATATGTTTCATAAAATATTCCATCATAGTAGAACCCATGGAAATGAAATGGGTCTCATCATTATCTCATAAATTTATCCTATAACCCATGGAAATGGAATGTTTTTCATTAACATATCTTCATTATAAAAAAAAACCATCCAGATAATCAATAAAGATGGTATCGTTGGATCATATCCCCAGTAAAGATTAGGCAACATCAAAGTATGTTATCTTTAATGGGAAATGATTTTGCAAGAAAAATCACTTTGAACACTTCTTGAGTAAAATGATATTTATTTTAAAATCACCTTTTTAAAACTATAAATTCATAAAATATATTGGAAATACTTTTCTTGGAAAATAAACTTGAAAAATTATAAAAGAATATTTAAAAATAATATAAAACATTTTTTCAGGAAAATATCCATTCAAATTTGATTTTTTAAAACCTAAAAAATTTTCAAATTAATTTTATTTGAAAATAACCTTTTAAACGTATAATGGAAGCTTTAAAACATTAATTTTAATGACAAAAGGAAATGTTTTACACATTAAAACAAATATTCCTTTCACATTTTTGGTAAAATCCAAGTATGTATTATTTTTAAAATGACATAGAGATTCCTTTTAAAACATTTTTTAGAAAGTAATACAAGGGTAAAAATGACACTAGAAAATCCCAGAGTGACATTAAAACATTTTTGAAAACATTTTTAGAAAACATTGATATGGATGGAAAAAGGTTTTTTGATCAAAGAGATAAATAATGTCAGTTTTCTTTAAAATAATTATTTTTGGAATCATGAGTACATAAAGTAATAAAAATGAAGGGAAAAATGTATTCTCAAGAAATAATGATAGTATAATAAAACTCATGAGTTTATTTAGAGAAAGATCATAATATTTCATCATTATAATCATAAATATAAACAATCCCGATAAACAATGAAATTGTATCATAAAACCTTTACCACTTTAGTAACTTTGAATCATAATCCCCATGAAGGAATGAAATAAAATGAATAATAAAATATCATTAGAGTAAATAAAATATTTACATTACTTGTAAAAGGGGCTTCATATACACCTTATAAAATACAATAGCTTCATAACATAACCTATATCCCAAAGATGTCAAATTGAGACAAAAATCGCTTACCACTTTGGTAAGTTTTGAAATGTAAACCCCATGAAAGGGATATTAAAAATGAACATGTAAATCCAAATAATTTTTAGGATAAAAATAATAAATTCCATTCACGGTTAGTGTATACACCACATAAAATAAATAGGTGGGGAATATAGACGTTGTCTCACAGAAGTAAATATTGAGATAGAAATACCTTACCTTAAGTCCTAAATTCCTTCATACATGTTCAAAACTCATGTATAATAAATATAATAATATTATAAAAAACTATAATCATATGTTATCACACCATATATTATTTTATTATGACTTTTTCTTACCTGTTTATTAAAATTCTCTATTAAAATTATGTTTCGGGTAATAACTGTTGTGTTTTTCAGATATGTTTAAAATTTGTATTTTTGTCCTTTTATATTGACCATGGTTAAATGTTATCCTTAATTTTAACTGTTATATAAGTATCATATACATTCATTGGATATGTATTTATAGTGATCTATACTATTTATAGATAGAAAATGAAATACATCGTTCATGGAGACGGTAATCCGAACATTCACATGAACGTTGTTGCCATGTTATAGACAGATGAAAAATATAAGGTAAATAATAAATAAACTCTCTAGAGTAACAATTATATCAAATATATATATATATATATATCACATATATTTATTAAATTTATCATTATCACCTTCTATGAATAGTGTTTATGAAAAATGAATAACATTTCATCGCGAGTTGATAGTTCTCCGTACACACGAGCGACATTATCATATCCACTACATAATAAAAATTAAGAATATATATGTGATATACTAATTATAAAGGTATACTTATATTAAAAATATAATATATATTCATTTAATCTATCCTTATTACCATCAAGGTAAAATAGAAATGAAAAACACATCACAACGGTTCGTGGGGAGGTAGTCCGCCATACACATGAGAGTGATTATTGATTTCCAACAAGTTAGGATGTAATAAGGTAGATGTGGTATTAAAATTAAATATTTATAATAATATCATAAATATCATATATAAATATTAAATCCATAATTATATCCAACCTTGAGAGGTGGTGATGGAAAACGAATAACATCGGTTCGTGAGTCTGTAGTCTTTTGTACCCATGATCAACGATTTTATTTCCAAATAGATAGAAGATGATATTTATATAGGTTATTACATTAACATAATAATATCTCAGTATATGTTAGATACTATTGTTATTATATTATCATAGTTCAGTCATATTTGAAGGAGTTAGAAGAATATGTAAAATAAAAATGTATAGTTAAAAACTTTACCCATTCTTCGAAAAACCTCTTTAGGTTTTACCTAAAGACTTCCTATATAGGATTTATTATATAACTAATACATCAAGGATTTTTTCATAGAATTAAAGAAGAAATTTGGGTTCTTATTCTTTCATCCAATGAATTTTATAAGTTTGATGAGGAGAGGAGAGTGGGTGTCCTTTTATAAGTGGGGGAGAGGGCACACATGTAATATTTGAGAAGAATAAAGTGAACTGAAGTTTTTCATAAGAAAAAAGCTCAAAAAATGGGTCATTATAAAATATTAGAGATTATAAGGTCTAAATATGTCTTTAAAATATGTTTTTTACAATTTTTAAGTTATTTTAAACCTCAAATATTTGGTTTAATCCTCGATAATCCTTTTTAACATTAGCCGTGACAATTAATTTTTACTACTTTAACTATTAATTATGGTCAAAATTAAGTTGAAATTATTATATAATATTAATTTAAAATTTTAAAAATATTTAATATATTTCTCTAAATTCAAATTACAAAAGTTTCAAAATATAATTTAAAATTAAATACATAGATGCGACGAGAAAGAGGGTTTCTAAAGAGAAAATGTTCAAAGGATTAAAATGTTTCTATATCAAAATTAAATATTAAATTGATTAAAATAACATAAATATGATTAATAGATATATAATTGAACTAATTTTACTTTAAAAATCATATTAAAACAATTTTTAAATTTTTAAATGATTTAAATGAAAAGACAATTCTTAATAAAAACTAATATTTTTCACAATTCACTGAAAATTTTATCTTTTTAGAAACTTTCTAAAAAATTCACCATAAGATAATTTCTACATGAATGTTTAAAAAATAAATTTAAATTTTTCAAATATATTTTCTAAAAATGGGAAATAATAATTTTAAAATTAGGGGGAAAATGCAACAAAATTGATTTTTATTAAAATATTTTGGTAAGAATAAAATTGGTTATATTATTTTCTCATAATTAGAAAAATTATTAGATTAATGTTAAAAATTTGAATGAATATATAATATATACATTTCATTAAAAATCATTTAACAATTGTTTTTTAATTTATTAAAGAAAAACACATTTCTGTGCATAAAAATAGTTTCTCATAAAACCAATTCCGTTATTTTCAAAGGTTTTTCATTTTAATTAATAATTAATTATCCCCCAAATGAATAATTTTATAAACATTTTTAAACCGAAATTTTTTATAATTTAGTTAATATTATTTATACCCATCATTTACAATTTCTAGGCGATAACTATCATACTAAATAATAATATTTTTATAGTATGTATCATTTTGATAAAACTCGGTGTTGCATGTAATAAAAATTATAGAAGAAATTAAATTTATTTGAAAAAAATATTTCATAAAATATTGGGGTGTTAAATTCTACCCCATTAAAAGAAAATTAATCATCACAATTGAAAATTGTGCTCAGTAATCAAGGGTTTAACATTTGAAAGTCCCTTTGTGGGAAACCCACATCATAAAAAGTCTAAGTAAAACTTTCTATTGAAAAGAGAGAAATGGATGTGGGAAGTTCACCTAGAATAACACATAAATAGGTTTCCATATTAAAGAACATTTGTGTGAAGTTAAAATATGGGAATTGAAGTAGAAACTAATGCCCAAATACTAATAAAGAGTGATAGAGAATATGATCACTATAAATTTAATGACCATAAACCCATAAATATGTGATAGTTGAAAATACCATTCATTCAGTGAAAATAAATTTAATTTTATAAAGTTTTATATCAATATCATTTTACTAAATTTGAGGAAATTTCATAATAAGATATACTTACTTGATTTCATTCTATTTCATAGTCAAAATCTCATCCTTTTGTTGCGCATTGATCAATTTTCATGTAATCTCTTACTCTAAGAGATTAATTTTTCATGCCTGAACACCAACAGATGATAAGATCCCAAAAATAATGGTAAGTCATGACTTAAATCTTTAGATGTTATAAATAAATGGTTATCATAAGTTATCTAATATGTATAAATATTCATATGGGAAAATAATATATTAATCTATAAAACCTCTTCTGAAGTTCAACTTAAACCATTCGATAAATGGTTAAACTTACGACCCATAAAAAATCTAAAATTTAAAGATAAGGTTACTAAATTTCACAAATCAACTTATCATTAATCCCCCCAAATATCATTAGTTATATTTGAATGGTCAAATGCCAAATATGTGAATGCCTTGTCATATATTCTCTTGAATCATTGTAATAACTAGAATTAACATAACACCTCAATAAAAAAAATAGTATGCTTCCTCATTCCTTAAATGAAACCATAGATTATTGAATTTATTTCATAAATCCAAAATGTTGTAAACTCCACCAATGATACCATAAAAAACTTTTTCAACAAATCATTAATCAGTTCTGAAGTCATCAATACTATCCAATTCACTTTATCCATACCAATTATCTCTTTATCCAAACTAAATACCATTTTTTTCTTCAATAGGAACATATTAAGGGTTATTTTACCTTAATCATTAATTTTTGGTAAAATATCAACTTTTTGATAAATCAATTTTTTTGGTTACCAATACCTTTCGAAATATTCTTAAAAATCCTTAATGAAAAAATTATATTGAACAATACTTATATATTTCATGATTCATATAACATAATTATTTAATTGAAATACATAAATACTTTAATCATTCAACTATATTATTGAACCATCAACTAGGATTCATTATCACATTCCTTAAAAGATGTTTCGTATAATAAAAAATATGAATATTGTTAGAAGATTCATTGTCCTCAATTTAATAATTCTTCTTGTGTTTATCATAAAAAATACTATTACAACATCCCATAACATTAATAATTCATTCTTAGTCTCTGCATCATCATTAGTATAACCCTTACTCATCCCACCATTGTGATTCTATTCACGATGTTTCACCCCAGGACATCGATTTTTGTAATTCCCATAACCTAAAAAATTAAAGCTTTCACCCATTTATAATACCTTAGGGAGATCGATATCACCTTTTATTTCATAAATTGAACTTTTAATTTTTCCTTGACTATTAATTATTCTATTACCTTCTTCTCCATAGATAAAATGTCTTTTTGTTTATTTGAGAGTTTACTTAGAGTTATTCTTCCAATAATCTTGACAAATAAGAATCCGAGTCTTCTTTCCTCCATTGTCTCCAATACCTCAAATCTTGAAGAAATCTTTTACTCTATTATTTAGTGAGTAAAAAGAGTTGGTTGAGGTGCAAGTTGTTAATCATATATCATGATAACTAATTAGTAATAATCATAATTTACTATAATCCAGTCGTCACTTCATTTAGTTTCTCATCAACACATTTTCAATCACCTTCAATGTTATTCCATTTCATTATGGATTCCATAAATGGATAAAACTAAAAAGCATAGCGTGGCCAATAATATTCATAGTGAAAAAATACATAATCATGAAAAATTTATAAGATTTCTAAATAATGATGCCTTATTTTCATCCCATGACACCTTAGAGTTAATTAAGGTCATCTGTGATTATTATCTATTCAAATCGTTCATAATGGTTCATAAATAAAATGTGTGTTAACCAAAGCTTATTCTCTATAGGTATCTAACCAGGTGTGTAGTAAGACCCATCATTGTTTACTAGGTAATGATCTAGACAATATCAACATAAAAAATTCCGAGTTATTACCCCTAGGTACATCTTTTCTATAACCATGTCCACTTATAGTATCCATACATGGATTTATTTTTAGGTAAACTACATAATCTCTTCCTTAACAATATATTAAGATGTTATCCTATACATAAGGCTTGTTTCTAAGGGTTATTACTAATTTTTTCTCACCCAAGTTTCCAAAGGTTAAATAAATCTTATGCGGTACCAAATATAGAGGCCCCAAACTTCTCATACATAAATATTACATCATAGAAAAAGAATATTCATTACCTAACATAACAATACACACTATAATTGTTTAATTTTAGTACCTTTAGAAACTTGGGCACAAAAATAAATGGTTCATAAGTGAACAACATCATCTACCACTATGTTCTTCATAACCATTACCCTTATTAGTCATATCACACATAATAAATTTGTTCACAACCAGGGGAAAGGAAACCTAATAAAGGGTGAGCTCAGATGTCCAGTAAGGGTAAATAAAGGAGATATCCACAAAACATGAGAATAAGGATATGATAACATGATAATAAAATTTGAAAAACCATACCATTCATATCATATATCATAAAATTGAGTCATGGAATAAGTCTTAATAGTTCATAAGACATGAATAATAAAATACTCAAAGAACATAGGCCACGAGCACATAAAATTGGAATATAACACATGATTTTGCCTAAAAAATAAGCATAGAAACCATTATGTCAAGGATACCCACCAATGCATTCATAACATGTTAGTATTGGGATAAAAACCTATGTACCTGCTTTGGGATTGAAATAACCTCCTTTGTACCCTCTATATTTCTTGGGATAACCACCTGTGTACCCTTTGAACTCATAGAAAATTAATCATTACCCAATACATTGGATTGAGATATAGGTCCCACCTGTCTTTTTTCATAACGTGACCATAATACATGGTTATAATTTAACCAACACCATATAATAAAAACTATACATATATGTTCCACAATATAACAAAACATTTATCAAATTAGAACCCATGTAAATAAATGTGTTTTATAAAACATTTCATCATAGAATAAACTAAATAAAGTAAATGGATCTCATCATTATCTCATCAATCAATCATAAATAACCAATTAAAAATAAATTAATTTCATAAAATTATCTTCATCATAATCACAAACCATTTCTATAAAGAATAAAAATGGTATCAAGGGATCATATCCCCAGAAAAGATTAAGTAACATCAAAGGATTTCATATTATATGGATAATGATTTTGAAAGATAAATTACATTGAAAATTTCTTAAGAAAAATAAAATTTCATTTAAAATAAGATTTTTTTGCAACTACAAATTCATGGAATATTTTGAAAATATTTTTCTTTGAAAATAAACATGAAAACATATAAAAGAAGAATTAAAACTAATTTAAACCATTGCTTGAGGAAAATATTCTTTGCACATTAATTTTTTTTTAAAATAAAACATTTAAAAATCCTTTTAATTGTAAATAACCTTTGAAACATATAATATAATCTTTAAAACATTGAGTGGTACGATGATAAATGTCGTATATGTAAAAACAATGATTCCATTCACATTTTCAATAAAAGGAAAATAAGCCTTATTTAGAAAATGAAATGGAGATTCCTTTTAAGACATTTTTGAAAAATTAAATCATGGGTAAATATGACTTTAAAAAATACTAGAGGAACATTAAAACATTATTTAAAACATTTTAAAAAATAGATATGAAAGAAAAAGAGGTTTCAATCGAAGTGAGAAATAAAGTTGGTTTTATTTAAAAAAATACTTTTGGAATATTGAGTATATAAAGAGAAAAAAATGAATCTAAAAAATTTATTATTAAGAAATAAATATAGGACAATAAAATTCACTAGTTTCTTGATATGTAGATTATAATATTTCATCATTTGAAGAAAAAACTTATTTAACAGCCTGACCCCTCTGGACCGGAGCTGGTGCATTACTTATTACATTGTCATGGTTAGAAGGAATGAAATACCAAAAAAATGGTTAGTTTAGAAGTCTTTAAGAAACTATAGATATATATGTAACTCAAATTATAATGGAAAAGGTAACAAAATATAATACATAACAAAAACTAATAAACTGAAATAATAGGAACTCAATAAATAGTATCCTCTTCATAAAGCATTGAAGGTAAACAAATGGAAGGGGTGAGATATAATGCTCAGTAAGGGTTACAAATAGCTAAAGAATTAATCAATAGTAACTGAATCATAATCTAATATGACATGGTGAATAAATGAAAAACACACGCCATTAATAAACTGAGAAAGAGCCTGAATCCATAGATTTATTCATAGTGAAAATCTCATGGATAGTAATAACTGAAAATAAATAAAGAGAATTATTATTAATTGGATGTCATGTATCTTGAACATGATACCATAATACTATTAAAATTATTTTGTTCTATGGGTGGAAACCCATTGGATTTTTGGAAATAAACTCGAAGGGTTTGTCGCCAACTGATTGTCTCATAAAATGTGTTCGATGAATCGAGGGGTTATAGTGGGCCCTCACACTGCTTCAAGTCCAAATAATTCTTTATGCATAGATTTAATACAAGTACAATATGACTTCTCAATATTTTTATAGAGTAGAGAATATAGATTCATCAAGATTTCCATAGTTAAAATAACATTCCAAATAAACGATGTATGTAAAAGGGTATACGGCTTAAGAAAATACTCATATCCATGAAACCAGAATATGGATATATTATATATTTACAATTTCAAATGAATAATTATCTCAAATGGGATGTATATACACTACATAATAAATATTAGGTGCACAATACCAAGAGGGTCTCAATGAAATGGAAATTGAGACAAAGTCCATTACCATATTGTAATCAATTGAATCCTATGAAAAAAATTCAATAATCTCCAAATTAGTTACATAATTCCATGAATATAAAGATAATAATATTATTATATATCAAATTTTAGTACACATTAACCACATACAAGAAATAAGTGGCAACCAATGGAAATATCACATAATTAAAAGTGAGATAAGAAACACCTTACCATATGCTCGAGTGTGTTCTTCATTTGTTTTAATGACCTTAATAATAAAATTTATATTAATAAATTAATAATTCCAGAACATCCTATACAATTAATGGATTTAATATAACCTTATTAGGTTCATTTTTGGACCTAATTATATGTTTAAGAGGTTCAATCTTATTTTTTTAGAGGCATTTTCTTCCTTGGTTTTCATGATCTGTTTACATGTATTCATGAATGGAAGTTCATTTGAAATGTGGTTAAACAACCAGAATTGTTAATATGTCTTATTATAGAGATATAAATGATCTTATAATTATTTTGTGTCATATACCATGATGATGATTCATCAGTTAAAAGTTAATTACAAATGTTTGGATTAACTTGTAGGTTTTGTGCATAATGAACTTGTTTTGTATTTTTATTCCTTATTATGAGGGTATAAGGATTAAAGAACATTTATTGAGATGAAATAAATATATTCAGATCTGGTTCAACCAAAAAAATGGTTTCATGACCAGAATTGAATATAGTAAGTAAAATTGAGAACCCTTAGTCCATAAATGTGATAAATTAACACATCTCGGACGATGTTTTCTTTTTTAGTATAAGAGGAGGGAGAAAGAGAGATGATGATGAAATATTCCATTCATATAATAAAATTAAATTTCAATATGGTACTATAATTATCATAGTGTTTTAATGAGGTTATATAAGGAAATAATAGAAAAAGAAAGGAACTCAAGATAAAAGAAAAATTTATAAATCCCTCACGAGAATTCAGCAGCCAAACGATGTCACATAAAATTTCATAAAATAGTTTGATGAGAGAAAGGAGTTCTATAATAACTCTTACATAATATGGACAGAAATGAGAATATGTAATGACATATCCCAACCCAATACAATTAAAAATAAAAGAGAAAACATAAAATGAAAGCTTTAAGAAAAGAGAAGCGTGGTTGATTCTTTTACATTGTAGAGTAAATCCTGATACTTGAATTTTGGGACCTTGGGAATTGAGGATACCTTGGGCAGACTTATAGGGAGGTAATAATAACATATATTCAATGATAATGAGTTTTTAATGAAATAAATCAAAGGGGGTGAGTGGGTATTTATAGTAAATGAGAGGGAGTTTTTAATTAATTAAAAGGGACACATCATTAGTGGTTTTTGCAAAAACCATGAGCTTGAACATGGTATTTTCCCATGGTTTTAGACACTTGGGAAACCTTATGTCATATGTTACTGTACACAAGTAGAAAATCCTCTTATATTAATTATTATATCATTATGTTTCCATTAAACTACCGAAAATCCAAAATTGTATTTTTACTATTCACGAAAAATCAAGTATTTTAGAAAAATCCCAAAAATTCACCCTAACAATTTTTCAATGAGTAGAATTCCAAAATGAAATCCATTTTTTAGAAAAAAATTAAGTATTTTTAATTTAATTTTAAAATAAAATCATAATTTATTCAAAAATAACAACTTTAAATCTATAACTCATTCTTTTAACACCTTGAAAAATTAATCAACATTTCATTACCTTATAACCTTAAGAAAATAAAATAATAATATGGTATAATATTTATAAGGGTCATATTACTATTATTGTACCATTAAAAAGGGCATGTTACTATTCATCAAATGAATAAGTTGGTTTTATCAGAGTCCAAATAACATACTGGTCACAACTGTAGATGACCATTTTTTGAAACTCAAAACACAGAAGAGGAAAATTTATCTCTAATGGCTAGGTTATAACATTATTTTTTAAAGTTTTGTATCAATATATATATAGTGCTTCATGAAATATAGTCTATTTAATTAATAAATGGTATTTTAGAAGAACATACAATAAAATATTTGGGGTGTTACATTATTCTCTCCTTCAGAAATTTCGTCCTTGAAATTTTATGTATAAAGCCCAGTAAAAATGTATGGGTGATTATTATTTTTAACATTCTCGGATTCTCAAATTGCTTCCCATATGTTATGGTTTCTACAAATAACCTTTACTAGGAGAGTTGTTTGATTTCTCAATACCTGCTCCCTTATGTTAAGAATCCCGATAGGCTCTTCACAGTATGAAAAACCAGGTTCCAGTCCTATTTCGTCATAGGTGAGTACATGCATTGGTTCTGGCATGTATTTCTTTAACTATGACATGTCGAACACATCATGAAAATTGAAGACACTTGGAGGAATTGCTAAATGGTAAGCTATATCTCTAATTCGTTCCAGAATTTCAAATGGTCCTATGTACCTAGGGCTTAGTTTCCCTTTCTTACCGAACATTAAGACGCCCTTTCATGGGGATAAATTTAGAAAGACATGTTCTCCAACATGGGATTAAAAATACATTCTCCAGATGTCAGAATAACTCTTATACTTACTTTGGGATACATTAATGTGGGATTTTATTATCTTCACCTTTGACATGGTCTCTTCAATAAGTTCGGGGCCTATAAGTTTCCTCTCACCAAATTCGTCCCAAGAAGTTAGAGTTCGACATCTCTTTCCATATAATTCTTCATATAGAGGAATTTGAATACTATAATTGAAACTATTTTTGTAGGAAAACTCCACTAAAGGAATGTATTCATCCCACATACCTTTAAATTCAATAGAGAATGATCTTAGCATGTCATCCAAAGTTTGAATTGTCCTTTCAGATTGTCTATCAGTTTCGGGGTGATAAGAAGTACTCATATGAAGCTCAACATTCAAAACCTTCTGGAGAATTTTCCCAAATTTTGATGTAAACCAAGGATTTCAATAAAAAACAATCGATATAGGTTCACCATGAAGTCTTACAACTTCATTAATATAATTTCTTTCCAGGAGCTCAAGTAGTAAATCCTATATTATAGAAAGGAAAGGTTTTGATTTTGTGAGATGATCAACAATTACTTATATTTCATCATCCCTTTTATGTGTCCTAGGTATTATAGTGACAAAGTCCATTGTAATGTTATCCCACTACCACATAGGAATAGGTAGAGGTTGCATCACCCCTCTAGGATGTTGTCTCTCTGCCTTCACTTGTTGACAAACTAGGCACCTTGATATGTAGTCAGTAATTCCATGCTTTATATTATCCCACCAAAAATGTTTCTTTTGATTTATATACATCTTGGTGATACCAGGGTGTATAGAGAAATTTGAGCTATGAGCATCGTATAATAGTTCCCTTTTTAGCTCAGGTACCGATGGAATGCATAATCTCTTCCCTAATTTTAGAACTCCTTCCTCATACACGAAGTCTTCCAATATCCCATCGTAAACAACATTAATTTTCTTGTGTATTTTTTTGTCATTAGATTGAGATATTTTTATCTTCTCTAGTAAATATGGTTTATCAATCATTTGAAAGAGGAAAGATGTTTCTGCTTCCTTAACAATTCCCATATCTATCTTTTTTAGATCCATGAATATAGTATCTCTCTCAATCCTCATTTGAGTTAGAAGTCCATTATATTTCTTTATTAATGCATCTTCCACCTTATTTTCCTTTCCTGGGAGGTAGTGTATTGAAAAATAATAATATTTGAGTAACTCAAGCTATCTCTTTTGCCTCATGTTCAGTTATTTTTGTGTGAAAATGTATTTCAAACTCTTAGGATATGTGTATATCTCACATTTTTTATTGTAAAGATAATGTCTCTATATTTTTAGAGAAAATATTACAGTTGCTAAAACAAGATCATGAGTTGGATAATTTTTCTCATGAGTCTTCAACTGACTTGATGCATAAGTAATAACTTTATCATCTTTCATAAGGACACAACCCGACCCATTCTTTGATGCATCACTGTATATTACAAATCCATCACTTCTAGATGGAAGAGTCAAAATTATATAATTGAAAAATCATATTTTCAATTATTTAAAGAATTCTATAAATTCGTTCGTCCACACACACTTAACTCCTTTACGTGTAATCTTGGTTAGAGGGATAGCTAGTGCAGAAAAATTCTAAACAAAACACTGATAGTAACCTGCTAATACAATAAAATTATGTACCTCAGTTACCTTTATTGGCTTGGGCCATTCTTGGATTTACTTTGTATTCATAGGATCAACTAAGATTCTATCCTTAGAGACAATATGGTCTAGAAATAAAACTAATTGAAGCCATAATTCACACTTTTCAAGCTTCCAATATAATTCATTTCTTCTAAGAGTTTTTAGAATAATAAACATGGGATTATTATGGTCTTCATAGATTTTTGAGTATACCAGGATATCATCAATGAATAACACAACGAAATTATCAAGACATTCCTTAAAAAATCTTGTAGTTAAATCCATGAAAATAGATGGTACATTAGTTATTCCAAAAGGCATTACTAAAAACTCATAATTCCCATACCTGGTTCAAAATGTTGTCTTAAGAATATATTCCTTCCTCACATGCAACTGATGATATCTGGATCAAAGGTCAATCTTGGAAAAGTATTATGTTCCCTGAAGTTGGTCAAATAAATCATCCATTCATGGTAGATGATAATTATCCTTTATTGTAAAAGCATTGATTTCCCTGTAATAAATGCATAGCCTCATGACTCTATCTTTCTTCTTAACAAATAATATAGGGGATCCCCATGGAGAAACACTAGGTCGAATAAATCATTTTTTCAGTCAATTCCTCCAGTTGTTTTTTATCTCAACTACTTCCATAGTGGCCATTCTATAAGTTGTCTTTGATATAGGTATTTCAATAGAAATTATGTCAATAGAGAACTCCACTTCCCACTTAAAAGGATGTCCAGGTAAATCCTCTAGAAATACGTCAATGTATTCTTGCACTATATGTACATCTTCAATTTGAATAATTCTTTCCTCACCCATAGACATTGGGTTCTATTCCTCTCCAAGAATTTAATTCAATAGAGCTACTGGGGGTGGATCAAGATGAGAATCAGTTTGTGAGGTTTCTTCTCTATGAATTATTGATTCTACATGATTTTCAAATATTGTAACTTCCTTCTTCTAACAATAAATCTTCACATCATAATTTGGCAGCCAATTCATGTAGAGAATTATGTACAATTCACTCATTGGTATGATGAAAAGGTTATCAACTAAAGCACGTTTGTGTGTCTTGAGGGGGACTAGTTAACTTGCCTTTGTGTCAAGGATACATCCCCTACGAGTTTCGACTAACAACTCTATTATTAAATAAAATTGGACATGCCTAATTTTCTTGGAAAATTGGGAAGATATAAATTAATGTGATGATCTAGAATCAAATAAAGTGTTGGCTAACTTTGAGGAAACAATTAAAGTACCTGCCACCACATCATTAGGGACTTCAACCTCTGTAGTTGTAATCGTATAATCTTTCCTTTTCAATCATTTCCTTTTTCAGGAACGATTCCTTGGTGCTTCAGACACTCATCTTCATAGTGTCCCATCTCTCAACAATTTTAGCATTGAAAATCATCAAATTGTTTATTCCCCTTAGATTCATTAGATCATTGACCCTTTTCTCCACACTTATATCAGACTCTCATGTCTTTCAAGCATTCCTTGAGATGATTATTTCCATAGTTCTTTCATAGTGGGAATTACATCTTCCCTTTATTCTTCTTGGGCACTTCACATTTTCCTTAGTTATCAAAGCACCTCTTAATATCTTGGTTTCCCATGAAAAAATTTGATCTAGAAAATTCCTTCTCCGTTTTGATGAAACATGATACAATTTCATTATATGATGAAAATTTTTGAGAAACCATTTCCCTTTGATGAATTTTCTTAAGACCTTCAAAGAAATGATAAATCTTTTCTTCTGAGTCTCGTACATAATCTATGGCATACTTGGCTAATCTTGTGAAGGTAGACTCAAACTCTACAACACTGTCTTCTTCCTTTTGCTTTAATCTAAAAAATTTATTCTTTATTTTGGTTCATTACTCACTAGGGAAATACATTTTGAAGAATATTTCTTTAAAATTCATCCATTCCATATCTTCTATTTAATATTCTTCAGTGGTTTTCTGGATCAAGGACCACCATTGATCAGTATCACCCTTGAGACAATATACTTCCAGTACTACATTTTCATTTTGATTGCATCTTAATGACATGAATATCTTTTCAAGGGACTTGATCCACTACTCATAAACCACTAGATTAGTAGTACCACTGAAGGATGTGGGATTCTCCAGCATGAAACGATGCGACATCGGTGTTGAATGGTTATTTGTCAAAACCTAAGTAAGTTTTCCCAATATGGACATGATCTAATCTACTCCAACATTTACTATGTTGACTTGATTAATGGTGGGATCCATATATTACCCACGAGTATTGATTCCCCTTCGTCCATTAGGTGCCATTTCTAAATAATGGAACACTATATTAGTTTATGAATAATAATTTATAATCTCAACTAGAAAAGTACTTAGCATAAGTTTAAATCCCATGCATAGCTAATCTCATAGACAAGGTTTACCTAAGGAAAAATTTACATTAAAATCCATCATAATGACTTGTAAAGAAAATTTGAATTATGATAATCATATCCCCTAGGTGGGTCAATAACAAGAGTGAAGAAAGGCCCATTATTGTGTACCAGGATACCTCAGGTCATGCCTGAAAATCCTTGTCAAAGTTTTCACTCATAGATACATTTGTGCCAGAGCCACCACTACCTTTTTTTATCTACACGGGGATGTATTTTCTAGAAATATCCACATAATATATTCCTTACCAAAAATCTAGGTTGTTCTTTTATGTTTTTCCTCAAATTCTACCTTTGGGCTTCGTTCCATAATTTGTATTTTCTAATCTAGTTTCCATGGTTCTTACTAAACTTCCTATAATACAAACTGTAACACCCCGACCCCTATAGACCAGAGCCAGTGCATTACTTGTTACATTGGCATGGTTATAAGGAATGAAATATCAAAGGAATGACCAGTTTAATAGTATTGAAGAAACTAGATACATATATGTAACTCAAATTACATTGGAAAAGGTATCAAAATAAAATACCTAACAAAAACTAATAAACTGCAATCATGGGAACTAAATAAATAGTCTCCTCTTCCTAACCTATTAAAGGTAAACAAATTTAATGGTGGATCTCAAATTATCAGTAAGGGTTACAAATAGTGGAATCATTAATCAATAATAACTGAATCATAAACAAATATGGCATGGGGAATAAATGAAAAACAAACGCCATTAATAAACTGAGAAAGATCCTGCATCCATAGATTTTGTCATAGTGAAAGACTTATGGATAGTAATAACTAAAAATGAATAAATATAATTCTTATTAATTGGAAGTCATGTATTTGGAACATGATACCGTAATACCATGAAAACGATTTAGTTCTGTAGGTAGAAACCTGTCTGATTTTTGGAAACAAACTCGAAGGGTTTGTCTCCAACTGATTGTATCTTGAGACTTATCGATGCATAAAGTTGTTATAGTGGGCCCCACACACAACTATAAGTTAAAATAATTCTTTATATATAGATTTAATACAAGTACAATATGCCTTTTCAATATTTGTGTATAGTAGAGAATACAAATTCATCAATATTTCCATACTTAAAATAACATTCCAAATAAACGCCGTATGTAAAAGGGTATATAGATTAAGGAAATATTCATATCCATGAAACCAGAATGTGGATATATAATATATTTACAACTTCAAATAAATAATGATCTAAAATGGGTAGAATATACACCACATAAGAAATATTAGGTGCACAATACCAAGAAGGTCTCAACGAAATAGAAATTGAGAAAAAGTCCCTTACCATATTGTAATCAATTGAATCGTATGACCAATAGTCAATAACCCCCAAATTAATCATCAAATACCATGAATATAAATAGAATAATATTATTACAAATCAAATGGTAGTACATATATACCACATAAACGGAATAAGGGGAGGACAATGAAAATCTCATGGAATTAAAAGTGAGATAAGAAACCCCTTACCTTATGCTCAAGTGTGTTCTTCATTTGTTTTAATGACCTGAATAATAAAATTTTCTTCATTAATTAGTAATTCCAGAACTTTCTATACATTTAATTGATTTAACATAACCTTATTAAGTTATTCATGGCCCTTTTTATGGGTTTAAGATGTTCAATTGTATTGTTTTGGAAGCATTTTCTTCTATGGTTTTCATGATCTGTTTACTTGTATTAATGAATAGAAGTTCATTTGAAATGTTCATAAATATCCATATTTTTTTAATATATCTTATTAAAGAAATATAAATGATATTATAATTATTTTTAGTTATATACCATGATGATGATTCGTTAGTTAAATATTAATTACAAATGTTTGGATTAACTTGGCGATTTTGTGCATAATGAACTTGTTTTGTATTTTTATTCCTTATTATGAGTGTGGAAGGATTTCAGAACATTTAATGAGATGATAGATGTATATTCTGGTCTGGTTAAAAAATAAAAATGGTTTCATGACGATAATGGAATATGGTAATGAAAATTAATAACCTGTCATCCTTGAAAGTGATAAATTAATACATCTCAGATAGTGTTTTCATTTTTAGTATAAGAGGAGGGAGAAAGAGATATGATGATGAAATATTCCATTTTAATAATATAATTATAGTTAAGGTAAGGTAATAAATTTATCATAGAATTTTTATGATGGTAGATTAGGAAAGAAGGAAAAAATAAAGGAACTCAAAATAAAATAAAAATTGAGAAATCCCTTATGAAAATTCAGCAGCATAACAACGTCACATAAAATTTCATAAAATATTTTGATGAGAGAAAGGGGTTCTCTCAATAATCTTAAATAATATAAAATAAAATGGGAATATTTAATGAAATATCCCAACATAATCCAATTAAAAATAAAAGAGAAAACATAAAATGAAAGCTTTAAGAAAAGAGAAGGGTGGTTGATTCTCTTACCTTGTAGAGTAACTCCCAATACTTGATGGTTGGGACATTGAGGGTTTTAGGACACCTTGGGAGGACTTATAGAGAGGTAATAATATATGAAATTAGAGGATAATGTGTTTGTAATGAAAGAAAATGAAGGGGTGAGTGTGTATTTATAGTAATTGAGTGGTAGTTTTTTATTAATGAAAAGGGACGCCTCATTAGTGGTTTTTGAAAAACCATGGGCTTGCACATGGTATTTGCCCATGGTTTTAGTCACTCGGGACACATAATATCATATGTTAATGTAAACAAGTCGAATTACCTTTTATATTAATTATTATATCATTATGATGTCATTAAACTACCGAAAACTCAAAACTGTATTTTTACTATTCACGAAAAATTCATGTATTTTTGAATAAACCCAAAACATCACCCAAAACATTTTTCGATGTGTAGAATTAAAAATTGCACTCCATTTTTTGGAAATAATTTTGTAAGTATTTTAAATTTAATTTTTAAATAAAATCATAATTTATTAAAAAATAACAATTTTAAATCTATAACTCATTCTTTTAACACCTTGAAAAATTAATCAACATCTCATTAACTTATAACAATATGAAAATAAAATAATAATATGGTATACAATTTATAATGGTATGTTACTATTCATCAAAAGAACAAGTTGGTTCTATAAGACTCCAAATAACATACTAGTCACAACTGTAGATGACCATTTTTTGAAACTCAAAACAAATAAGTGGAAAATTAAAGTTTAATGGCTAGGATATAAAATTCTACTATAAAGTTTTGATTCCAAAGTGACTTAGTGCTTCATGTAATATTGTCTATCTAATTAATAGAAGGTATTTAAGAAGAATATACCATAAATTTTTTGGGTCGTTACAACAGAAATCCTGATAAACGATGATATTATATTATAACAGTATTACCACTTTGGTAACTTTGAATCATAAGAACCATGAAGGAATAATATTGTAATTACCTTATAATATCATTATAATAAATAAATTCTTGATATAACATTTCAAATGGTCTGTATATACACCTTATAAAAGAAAATAGGTGCATAACATAATGTATGTCCTAGAGAAGACAAATTGAGACAAAAATACCTTACTGCTTTGGTAGCATTTGCACTGTAAAACCCATGAAAAAGAGATCATAAAATTTATATGTAATCCAAATAATTTTCAGGATAAAAATAGTAAAATACATTCAATTTTAGTATATACAATATATTAAATAGATAGGTGGTGAATATGACATGTGTCTCATAGAAGTAAAAAGTGGAAAAAAATCCATTACCTTATGTATCGACTTCCTTCATACATGTTTGAACCTATTGTATAATAAATATTTAATTATTATAAATAACCATACTCATATTTATGAAACCATATATTACTTAATTACGACCTTTTATTACCTGTTCATTAATAATTGTTTGTTGAAATTGCATTTCGGGTAATAACTACTTTGCTTTTCATGTATCTTTTGATTTGGTATTTTTGGTAATTTTACTTTGGTAATGGTTTTGTCATATAAATAATTTTAACCATGGTATAAATATCATATATATTCAGTATAAATATATTTATTGTGATATATAAAAGTTTGATATAGAAGATGAAATAAATTGGTCATAGAGATGATGGGCCAAACGTATGCGTGAATGTTGTTTCCATTTTCATGTTGGATGGAAAGAAAACAAGGTAAATAGTAAATCACCTCTCTAGAGTAATTAAAATTTCATACATATCCCATATATTCATTAAATTTATCTTTATTACCTTCTATGCAAATTGTTAGTGAAATAACAATTATATGACTTCATGAGTCTGTAGTTCGTTGTACACATGAGTGATGTTATCATATCTCCCAAAGAATGGAAATTAAGACAGTATATATGATATATTTATTAAATAGGGAAAATTATTTTTCAATTATAATATATATTTATTTAATCTATCTTTATTACCATCAAATTAAAATGGAAATGGGAAACACATCACATTAGTCTATGGGGTGGTAGTCTATCATACACACGAGTAACGTTATTGTTTTCCAACAGGTTGGAAGTTAAGAAGATATATATGGTATTATTATTATAGTGGTATAATAATATCATAAATAACATATATAAAAATTAAATTCATCATTATATTCATCCTTGAGAGGTGGGGATGAAAAACGTATAACATCTGCTCACCATACAGTAGTCCGTCGTACACACGATCGATGATTTATTTTACCATTTGATGGAAGAGGATATGTATATAGATAATGAAATTAAAATAATAAAATCTCATTTTATGGGATATTATTGTGTTATTATATTATCATAGTTTAATAATATTTTAATGAGTAGTAAGAATAAGTAAAACAAAAATTCATAGTTAAAAACTTTACCACTTCTTCGAACAACCTCTTTAGGTTTAACCTAATGCCTCCCTAGATTGAATTTATAAGAACTATAGGATATGGTTTGGGAACTAAGGAATAATTTTTTTGTTTTATATGAACCAAATGGGTTTGTATGTGTGAATAGGAGATAAGAGGATGTGTCCTTCTATAAGTGGGGGAGCGGACACACATATAATTTTTGAAAAGAATAAAATGTACTTAGGTTTTTCACATGCTAGAAAGCTCCAATATGGATCATTATCAAAGCATATAGGTTATAATGTCTAAATTTATCAATTAAATGGGGTTTTTATAATTTTATAGGTCATTTTACTCCTCATCTTTGTATGTTAACACCTCAGTAAACCCGTTTTATCATTAATTGTGGTAATTAATTTTTACCATTTTAACAATTAATTACCGAAAAAATTATGTTTAACTTATTATATAATATTATTATTATGATTCAAAATATGTAATTATATTTTTCAAAATTAATTCACATAAGTGTAATTTTTTTTAAAATTAAACCTAGAAACATGCCAAAAAAGTGGGCTTCTAAAGAGAAAATGTTCCAAAGTTTATAAAGTTTTCATATAAAATGAAATATTAAATTGATTAAAATAAACTAAATTGGATTAATGGATATATAATTTAACTAATTTTAATTTTCAAACCATATTTAAACAATTTATATGTTTCTCAATTCCTTAAATGAAAAGATAATTTTTAATAAAAACACTATTTTCCACTACTCACTGAAAATTTTATATTTTCAGAAAATTATCAAAAATTCACTCTAAGATAATTTTTAAATAATTATTTAAAAAATTAAATTCATTTTTTAAATATATTTTCTAAAAGTGGAAAAAAATTAATTTTAAAATAAGTGTGCAAAATGTGACAAAACTACTTTTTAGAAAAATAATGTTTTTAAGCATAAAATTGGATTTATTCTCATCTCATACTTTGAAAACAAATAATATGAATGTTAAATGTTTTAAATAATATATAATATATAAATTTAATTAAAATAAATAAATAAATATTATTTGTCTAATTTATTTATGTTAAAAATGTTTGTCGGCATAAAAATAGTTTTTCATAAAAAGATTTACTTTATTTTAATATGGTTTTTTATTTTTATTTCTAATTAATTGATCACCACATAATTTATTTTATATACATTTTAAAACTATATAATTTTATAATTTTGATAATCCTATTCATACAAACCATTATAATAACTATGTGATAACTTTAATTTTAAATAATAATATTTAATGGTATGTCATGTTTTGTTAAAACTCGATGTTGAATGTAAGGTAAGCTATCGAAGAAATTAAATTTATTGGAAAAAATATTTTATAAAATCTTAGAGTGTTATAGAGATAGATTTATAATGGTATGAAACAACTATTAACCTTACGAGAATGGAAATAGGAGAATATCACCATGGATTTTGTTATTGGACTCCTCAAAATAGCTAAATGCAATAATGCTATTTGGGTTGTAGTTGATTACATTTTGAAGACAGAACACTACATTAATGTTGGAAGATATTTATCTCTTAATCATATTTCCAGAATATATAATATGAAATTGGTAATGTTTCATGGAGTACCACAGAATATTATATCTAGCCTAGATCTATGGTTTACCTCGATGTTTGAGTGATGTCTTTAACAAGATCTTGATTCAGAGTTGTGTTTTAGATTTCTTATCATCCTTAGAGAGATGTTAATTATGAGTTAACCATTAAAAAACTAGAGGATATGTGTAGGTCTCATTATATGGATTTAAAAGGTTGTTTTTATTGACACCTTCCTCTAATAATGTTTTCTTACAAAAAATAGATTTCACTTGAACATTCAGGTGACTCCTTATGGAGATCACTATAGAAATAAGTGTATGACTCCTATAATAGCACGTACATTTCATAAATAGATATTACATATAAATATAAGAATAGTAATTACATAAAATACCAAAACCACGATATAAATATATAGGATTACTCTCTTTAGAAACTTTAAAACATAAACAACTGATTGATAACACATCTCAATCATCTCCTACTTATTCCTCTATAACTAAAACCATTTTGACACATTTTACTTAATAGATTTCCTCATATCCTAGAGAAAATAAACATAAGAAAGGTGTGAGATTAGATGCACATTATTTGTGATTAAGGGAGATAACATAAACATAATTGTATAAAAACATTAAAGTAACTTGTGAAAATTATATCATGTATATCAATGATCATGATATTTTATCAGGAAATAAACCATATATCTTCATAAAGAATAAAAGAACATATTACATTGTAGAAAAACATAAGACATGAAATTTTAGCATACACCTAAGAATATAAAATGATTTTCATAATATTCAAGGTTCACTTCCAAGACCATCGTAGCAGACAAAGTCCCTTACTGAACCGAGTTCACTCCTCATTACAACCATATATTATAGAACCAAGTTTACTTCTCATTCCAATACTGTCTATCTCATGATATATGAATCCTTACCCAATTAATTATAGGGATATATAGGTGCCACTAATCACATAATATAAACTATACATATGTGTGCCATAAAAACATAAATCATTCATCATATCCATGCCATGGAATGAAATGGGTTTCATAAACATCATTCCATCATAACATAACCCATGAAAAAGAAATGGGTTTCATAAATATTATTACATTTAAAAAAAACAACTAGAGAAATTATAGGGATAATATACTTGAAAAATATCCCCATTAAAACATAAGTAACATCAAAGGATGTTATCTTAGATGGAAAATAATTTTTCAGAGTTCAAATGAGGATAATTATTAAGGAAAATATCATTTATGTTTTGAAAATGTTTTATTTTCATAAAATGCTACACAATTATATAAGAAATCATTTTATCTATAAATAATATTTTAAGATTGAAATGAAAGATTCAAGGCATTAAGGCCTTATGAAATCATGAAACTACTCTACTTCCATATAAGTTAAAAAAACATTCCTTTTGTACTTTTTTAAAAAAAGTCCCAAATACCTCATTTAAAAACAGACAAAAAGATTCCTTTAAAGCCATTTTTAAATAAAATCAGACATGGGTAAGAATGAATTTGAAAAATAATATAATAATAATACAAATATTTTAGAAAACATTTTTAGGAAATATGCACGTGGAAGATAAATATCCCCTAGCGTATACTTACATGTAAAAAATCCTAAATAATAATGAGATTGTGGAATTATCCCTTACCGTAAGTATGATTTTCTTTATACGCATCTGAACCACATGTATAATAGTTTAATTTATTTATTAATTTTTATTAGACCCATATTGATATTTATTATATTATCTTTGATCCTATTATATATTATATTTATTCATTTATATAATCATTCTTTGTTAGGGAACAAGTAAAATGAATCGCATCGCTTAATGGTGATGGTAGGCCATACGTACGGATAAGTGATGATATCATTCCCCTAATGGTGAAAGGGGAAGAAGTGGATGGTATATATTTTTTTCCAGAATTAATATAATTTAATGATTATATATATATATATTATTTCCATCATTTTCCCATCCTGGTATAGAAGTGATGAAAAAAATATTACACCGCAATGTGGAGACGATAGACCAAACGTACACATGTGCGATGATTTTGTTTTTTAGTAAGATGGATTGAAGGTGGAATATGGTTGTTCTATAATCATAATAACATCTGATAATATATTTGATATTGTATGTATAATTTTATAATGGAAAAAAGATAGTAATAGAATGTAGGAGAAGAAATAATCTTGAAAGAGTTTGTAAAGACGATTACATATTCTTTGGTGAACTTGCTTTAGGTCTTATCTTAGAGACACTTGGGTTTATTTTGATAATACCAAAACCTCTATAATGTGTCTAGTAAAGTTGAGAAGAGAAATTGGTCGGTAATTATCGATATTGAAGGCTCAAAGTGGTGTGAATAAGAGAAAGAGGAGGCACCCTTTTATAATTTAGGTGAGGGGTAACTACCACAAAACGGTGCAAGGGAAGCACATCGTTTTATCAACGCTAAGGAGAAATAATTGATAAAGGGGGGTGGGTGGGGGATTTAATAGCGCTAGCTAAAATCATAGATAAAAGTTTTTAATAAAAATTGACATACAATTATTATATTTATATTCGAATATAATATTTATTTGTATATATTAATTAAAAAACGCATGTTTATAATTAATATATATTTTTTAATAATTCAAATATATATATATATATAATGTTTAATAAAAGTTTATGATTATAATTAAATATATATGTGTTTCTAATAAATTTGGTGAATTAATATATTGATCATGTGTGCGAATATGTTATGTATCATCATGAACATTTTTACATTACACTCTTCTTATTATTCGAGTTGTCCAATGATGACTCATATGTATATTTTACTAGGTGTGTATGATTAAGTCATGTTACCCATATATATACTATATTATGTTCTCAATACTTATAAAATTACTTTAAAAATACATTTAAAGAATAAATATATTTATTATATTTATAATTATTAAATTCTTGTAATTATAATTATAACTATATATATTTAAATAATAATAATATTACTATAAATAAATATATTAAAATTTTATTAAAAAATATATAAATATATTTATGAATATATACACAAAATTATAAATATAATTAATTACATTTATAATTATAACTATAAATATATAAATATATATATATGTAAATTTTTTAAAACTTATAATAAATATATTTTTTGTACTAATTATAAAGTTATAAATATATAAATAAATAAATATATTTATAAATATAAACAAAATTTCTTAAATAAATACAAATATTTATAATTATAATTACTAAATAAATATAGATATATTTAAATAATAATATAATAATAATAAATATATTAATTATATACATTTATATAAAAATATAAATAAATAACAATAAATAGTTATAAATATTAATCTAAATAAATTTAGATATATTTCAATAATTAAAAATTATAATAAATATACTAATTATATATATTTATAATTTTATAAGTTTTTTTATAATTTTATAATTATATATATATATATTTATTAATAATTACAGATATAAATAACTTATTTATTATAATTTCTAATTACATATAAATAAATATAAATTTATTAGTTATAAATATGAATAAATATATATATATTTAAATAATTATTAATTCATAATTTTTTCATATATAATTTAATATATAGTTAATTAAATATATAGAAGTATTGAGAAATAAATACAATTTTTTATATTTATAGTTATAAATAAATAAAGATATATTGAAATAATTATAAAATTATAATAAATATATTAAATATAAATATTATCAAAATTATAAATATTAGAAGTATTAATTTGTTATAATTTTATAATAATTTAAATAAATAAATAAATATTAATTTATAATTATAATTATAAATAAATATATATTCTTATAAATAATTATAAAATCAGATGAAATATATTTATATAAATCTATAATCCTAAAAATATATATAATTAATATATTTTTTATATATATTTCGAAGATTATAAATATAATAATCATATTTATTATAATTTTATAATTATTTAAAATTATAATTTTATAAATTTAAGTATATATTTATCATATATATAATTATATATATATATTATAATTTATATAAATTATTAACCGTATATCTTTATGAGTGCTTTTTTAGCACTGATAACAGTTTCATCGGGTTTTATCGAGAAACCCTAACTTTCTCCTCCTTCCTCGCACCCCTCAAGCTCTCACAAAATCTGATTGCTGTCGCCACTGCCTCCTCCACCTCCTCCTCTCCTGACGACTCTTCCGCCACGAACCCACCATCCCCGTGCACCTCTCCTCCATTGTGTGCCACTTCTCCTCTACAACGATTCCCTCCACCACACGCCTCTCCTCAACCATTGTGAATCACTTAGTCGTGTGCCTCTCCTTCACCACTATGATTCCATGCGCTATATGCCTCTCCATTCCCATGTGACTCTCCTCGGCCACCGACTACTCTATCACGTGCCTCTCCACTGTTGGAGGACTCCTCCGCCATGTGCCTCTCCTCCACTGCGAATGCACATCCACCGCATGCTGAAGCATACCTCTTTGATGAGTTTTCTCCTCATTCTCATCTATTTCTCATGTTATTAAAGTTTGATATTGATGGTGATGTTCTGAATTGTATGGGATAAACATCCCAATGAAAAAAACTGTCGTTGGTAGTCCTTGTTTGCACACTAAATAAATTTCATGTTGGTTGTCCTTATTTCTAGAGGTTTTGTCTCATGCTAGATGGAGTTATAGGTCAGGTAAACAAATTCTGGTTCATGAACAAATGGTATCAATTTTTCTTTGGTTACTAGATTCCACATTTTGGGATATGATGTAGGTGCTATGGAAAAATATTCTAATTTATATTGAAGTTGTCTTCCTTTGTATTGAGGAGTAAGCTCGAGATTCACCAAATTTCCAAGGAAGTCCTTGGGGTAGTCAAGTGGGCTACGATAGAGGTGAATAATATTATCAATGAACGAAATATAAAATATTTAATGCATTAATTATATCTATTAAATCCATCTATCCTTAGAATATTGCTTGACCCGAAGCACAAAATCTCAACTCATTCAAAAAGGAACAACTATAGTACAATTATTAAAATTCCATTATCAATAATATAAAATAATTATCAGTGAGAGAATAAAAATTATTATATAATATAAAAGATTTCTCTTTAAATCCTCACCTTTCAAGGAAACTAAATCCAATAAATATTAATCATTTTACATTATTCAAATGGTGTAACTAATCATAATTTATATCTCCATATATTAATTCACTCATTCAATATAATTTTTTTATTCAAAAACCTTGGATGTTATGGGGTGGATGTGGCAGAGGCCTAGGGAATCACCACTTATGATGAGGTAATAGTCATATGGAAATGAACATGTAGCTTGTTAAAGAATGATAATTTCACTTGACCACCCTTTTTTTATTAATATTTATATTATAAAATTCCCCTACCTCCAAGTGTGACAAACCATGATGCACTAATCAATTTTTATCCTACACTTCTTGATGTGTTATGCAATATCACATAGGGTGTTAGAATTCCCTCGATGGAAGCCAACCAGAATAGTGGATTTAGACTCAACTATAGAATTCCCAATATTGTAAATCCTGTAAAAAATGACAGAACTGAATATCACCTTTTTAAATGGAATAATAGAGATTCCTTGTCCATTATAAGATTGGAATCCAAAGATCCCCATGCCCCTATCATCCTACACAAATATCAGCATCATTAAAAGAATAAAATATCCTTCCACATTCCGTTTCAAACCTATACTAGGTTTCCTTTATCTAACCCATCACCGTTGGTTAGGATTACCTCCTCTATAAGGGTCATTTTAAATCCTAAAGGGAATCCTCTTAAATTAGGCTGATGACACCCTTCTTTGGGTGACATCACCATGGTTCATCAAAATTGATTTTAGGAAAATATGAATAAGTGTTGTTATTATGAATCTGGGATGCATGCTGGATTCTATGAAGGTGATAATATTAACCTGGAACCATAAATATGAGATGTCGTCACCAGCCCATTTATGATTCTGTTAATTGATATCATCACGACCCAACACATAATACACCTTCACCTTTTAAAAATTCATCTTCATGATATTTCTATATGAAAGGCTAGAAATCATTTGGTTTTGACCAACCTAGACACTCCATTTATCCCTATATCTATTCTTTGTAAATCTCACATATAAAGAGTTCACTTTTATAATGTCCCATTCTAGACTCACATTCATTCTCTTCATGTCTTAAAAATCAATTCATAAATTGATAACCCTTCCTTTATTACATTCATCATTCTATATAAAGAATCATAGTGGAATCCCACCAATTAGCATCCTAGATGAAAGACTTTATTAATTTTTTCAATATCATCCATGGTTCCCTTCGGTTACTAGATTACTGAGAGGATTTTCATCGGAATTTATGTAAGTAAAATATTCAATAGTTTTATACTTCCCCCGAATGATAGAAATTATATATTATAGTTGTAAATGTTCCCATTCATATTAATAATGACTCATTAAAAAAAACCATCCTTAATTTTCGATTTGAAATGGGTTTTCTGTTATACTCTATTAGCAGGTTTCACCACTTACTTCCAAGCATATCTTGTATGGTTATAGAATGCTTCTAGATAATTTTTTTACATGTAAACAATTATTTTCCCTTGATTTATTCTTTATATTCTATAGTTGTACTATGATTTCATAATCATATTGAAGACATTCATAAAACTTTTTTTCCAAGAACAATGAATTAAATGTTGTTAGAGGTCATGAATGAGAAACCATTCTGGCAGTAAATGCATTTTATTATGGAATGGTATTCCTATCTACCATGCCACATTAGATGCTCCCGGTGAGAGCCACCTATTTATAAATAACACTTCTTAGGGAATTTTAGATTATAATATTTAATGATGTTTAAATGGGGAGAGATACAGGAGATCACGATGTTGATCTCATAAATCTAATAAAGATAACATCCACATGACATGAACCTGACTTATCATGATATGACGCCTTTTAAATTACATTTCAATTATTAACTCAAAATCCATTATGAAAACTTCATTATTCCATCATTTCCCCCCCAATCCTTTGGTGATATGTGTTTCATCTTCAGAGACCCTTCATCCCCTATTTGTTCGATTTATCTATTAGCATCAAGAGATCAATCTATGGTGATCCATGACAAGTTTCTATTCTTTTATCATTGGATTCTTCTATGTTCATCATCTGTAGAAGCCAGAGGCACTGAAATTGGTTTGTTCATGGAATATTGGGATGAGTGGTTGATAGAAATTTTTGGGTTCTAGGTTCTTGAGGATTCTCTTACATGATCATTGATTAGTGATTATCTATTAAATTTTACTTTAAAAATGGTTTATAAAATCTTATAACGAGTTAGGGGTTTAGAAAATTTTATATATTTTGTGTAAAAAGTAGGATTTGCATGATTTTTCTTGATTTGGATGGATATTAACGATTAAGTTACCCATAACACCTCAACTCAAACCATCAGGTTCAATTTGAAGATCCATAATATCTCATGTGTGCCTCGCCATCAATGTATTACGTTTATATCATTAGTGGATTATTGTTATATCATCAATACTACAATAATAAAAGGTCCAGTAATGTGATTCAATAACACTTACCCATTGAATGCTCATTGTTAATGGTTAATCCCTATTTGATCAGGAAATTATGACGGCATGCTAGATTCCTCATCGATCTATAAAGAATGTAAGAATTCATTATCATATCATCTTGGGAAACATAGATCCAATATATATCTACACTCATTTAACAAATAAGAAGAGAGAAATGGTAGGGATCTAAGAAGAAATTTCCACTCAACTGCCACCAGATCGGTCAAAGTTTGACATATCAAGGGGAGATGTATGAGAGAGCTTTAGAGAACGTGAGGGAGATATATAATTTGAAATAGGCACATGGGGGTCATATTTGTATGTAAGAGGTGAAAAAATGTATAATTAAAACCCATAAGGTGTATTAATTTCACCCTCGGGAAGGGCACACGGACCAATTTGCAATAGGAGGCCTCGATTGTGAAATAAGAATAAACCGCTTCTTCTAGTGATGAGTGACATAGGGAACTTATTTGTGTGAAAGGAATGACACTTGAGAAATTTTTGATTATGTGATGGGTTCATTATTATAGTTTTTCTTAGGTGTATTTAAAAAGGATGGAACTAATAATTTTTAATGTGAGAGACATATACATTGTTCTTGAGGTGTACAACCAATTGGTTTGGTCTCATCCAATGATCATTGGGATAATGAAATGTTGGTAGTAAACTAGAATACAAGGGTTTCAGGGTTGCATGTTTGGTCAATGACTATGGAACATATGCATTTGGGACTCTAGTGTTGTGGTGAAAAATAATTTATATAACTGGAAAATGGAAGGATGGATAATGGATATCCAATATTGGGGATCATAATAACAAATTATTACAGAAATTATTATTATTACAGCAACCTTTGGAATAATGTGACTGAATCATATAACACCGACTGATTTGCAATGAATCGATGTGTTTTCTATGTATCTTCTATAATATTTCTCTCTTGGAATCTATATCTTTTTGAAAATGCCTATGTGACACTTTTTTAATGATTCAAGTGTTTTGAAATGTTTTTAGAGGTTTGGAACTCATTTTAAATGATTAAGATTATTGGGTCAGGAAGCTACCTTGAAAGATAAATAAAAAGAATTATAGTTTTATGAAAGAGTGTTTGGAATTTACTTATTTATTTTAAAATGTGTGTGTTATTTTAAAGAGGAATTTTTGTAAATGGTTAGTTTTTATAATGGAATTTCAAGTGTGATTTTTTAAATAGTTTTCAAAAGAAATTTGAACTGTAGTTTTTTCATAATCTATTAGGTTTTTATTTTTATAAAATTAAGAAAACCATTACATTAAATAAATATTTTTTTAGATTTATTTTGTTAAATAATAATATCACTTAATTAAATAGGATGGATATGAATAAAGAATGGATGGATTCCAATCAGTTCACAAGAGAGTATGAAGATGAACTGAAAGAGATCATCAATATTGCAAAAGATCATGCATATAACCCTTCTCAAATAATTTTTTTGTGTTTACAATGTTGTTATTCAAGACAAGTTAGTCTATAGGAATGGAAGAACACTTTATCTGACATGGAATAGATCAAATTTATAAGTGTGGGAACAAACATACGGAAAAAGTGAATGTAGCTAGTGGCTCAAATAACCATGTGTTTTATGGATCATCTGATGTTATTACAAGTGTGAAAAATAAAGAAGACCATATCGAGGATGTGATTATAGATGTGAATGATGAAGAATATCATATTGAGGAAATTAAATGGATAGTTGAAGATAAAATATGTGATTTCCAGAATTAAATGAGTCATTAAAGTGTTGTGAAAAGACACATTTGTATATTGGTTTCACTAAATATACAACATTTTCAACCGTACTAAAGAAATATGATTTTAAAATAGGCAACATATGGAGTGAAACCATTTTTACATAATTACTTGCTCTCTTGAATGACATGATCCCAGAAGATAATGAGATCTTGATCCAAACGTACATCTCTATAAAATGCTACATTTTATGGGTATGATCTCGGAATGAATACACACCTACCTGAATGACTATATACTATTTTTCAAGGAGACAAAGTCACTTAGACAATGCCAAAAGTGCAGGGATTATAGTTCAAGAAAGATGAATCCGGCCATAAAAAAGTCTTATGGTACTTTAAAATCTTTCCAATGTTTAAGCGCCTATATCAAAGTGAGGTGACCATAGGGAAATTGATGTGGAATGTATATTGAAGAAATAAATATGAGAAACTACGTCACCCAACAGACTCCCCTCAATGGAAGAGAATTGATCATGAGTATCCTAATTTTGGAATTGAGTTGTGAAACTGTTATATTGCATTATCTATGGTTGGAGTGAATCCTTTTGGTTTTCAAAGAATCACTCACAGTACACGGTTATTTATTTTGGTAAATTATAACTTTAAACTGTGGTTATACATGAAATGAAAACACATAATTCTATCAATACTTATATTAGGACCAAAAAAATTCGGTAATGATAGTAATGCTTATTTGGCTCCATTGATCGAGGATTTGTAATTATTATGGGATTCACATATTAAATTGTATAATTATTATAGAAATGAAGATTTGACATTGATAGTCATGTTGTAAAGGATGATAAATAAAATTCCTTCTTATGGAAAGTTGTTAGGATATATCATTAAAGGAAGTCATAGGTGTCCCATCTGCGAACAAGGTACACTATCAATTAGGTTGAAACATTCATAAAAAAATAGGGTTTCAAGGAAATCCTAGATTCCAAACTTGACAACATAAGTACCAATCTTGGATGACATCATTTTATGGAATTTCAGAATAATTTACAACACCATCTCCACTAATAGGTTATCAACTATTTGAGAAAATAAAATATATGGACACTAATTTTGGTAAACCATTTTTGAAAGACCTTATGAAAACCAGTTGGAAGAATATATCAGTTTTTTTGAATTACCATACTAGAATTGTTTGTACATCAGACACTTTCTTGATGTTATGCATATTGAAAAAATGTATGTGATAGTGTCAACAACTCGTTCCTAAATTCAACCAGTAAAACAAAGGATGAAATTAAGGATTGGTGAGACATGGATGAAATGGGAATATGAGAAGAGTTGGTGTTAGTGAATCATGAAAAATGATTTTTTGTTTTTCCACCTACATACACTCATTTAAGAAAGGATAGATATCAGTTTTTCAACATCATAACCTGCATAAAGGTTCCAGATGGGTATTTATCAAATATCAAGAACATCGTGTCAATGACTAATTTAATGTTAATTGGTCTGAAATCACATGACTTCCATGTTTTAATGTAGTATCTCATTCTTATAGATTTATGTTGAATTTTTTCCCAGAATTTCCATTATACATTAACAATGCTCTGTTTTTTCTTCAAAGATATATGTCGTAAAGTTGTAGTCTCGAAAAAATCACCGAATATGGAAGGAGAAATTTCAATCATATTATGTGTATTATAAATGTTCTTCCTATTGACATTATTTGATATGATGTTTCATTTTATGGTTTACTTGGTGAGAGAGATTAGAATATGTGGTCATATACACTATAGATGGATGTTTCCCATTGAAGGTATATGAAGATTTTTAAAGGGTATGTCAAAAATCAATGTCGAATAGAGAGTTGTATTGTGGAGTGATATATTGTTGAGGAAGCAATTGAATTTTGAACCAAATACCTGTCTGGTGTGGGAATAATTGGTGTAATAAAATCTTATCACACTGGGCATCTTGTGGGTGAAGTTATTTCAAGAAGATAGGTTGTCAAAATCAATATTATAGATCAAGAGTAGACCCACCATTATGTTTTGCATAATATTTTGAAGGTTGGCCCATATGTAGAAACCGAAAAAGAAATTCTTAGGCATTTGAATTAATCAAGGGTTTAAATATGGATATCAAATAAAAAATATTTACTATTTATTGGATGGTTTTGTGACTATATATTTAAGGAGACATATGAAAATCCAGACTCAATTTTAAAATGACTTAGATGGATTTCCGGAAGACCAAGTGTGTATGTATTATCTTATAATTCTTATGTAATTAATGGTTATACATTCTATACTAATGAACATGATGAATAAGTGCCATGAAAAATAGTGGAGTTACACTTGTGACAGGTGCGATGCATATTTCCAGTGATAAGGAGAAAAATACAATTTATGAGAATATGTCATATTTTTGGAATAATAAAAAAAATATGGGAGTTGTATTATACAAACTTCTAAGTGCCTATTTTTCAATGCAAGTAGGTTGATAAGAAGAGTAATTTTAAAATAGATGAGTTGAAATTCATGAATGTTAATTTTAGTAATGATGGGTACAAAGACAAAACATTTATAATGGCATCACAGACAGTACAAGTAATTTATGTTATAGATCGTACAAACCAAAAGTGGTCAATGGTTCTATAATTGAAAAAACCTCTGAAGGGTTAAATGGAAATTCAACGGAGGATGACCCTTGCATTTGGATGTCACAATCATTTCACAGTGGTCCCAATGTTGAAAGAATTTTTTTATGTCATAGGAGACCATAATGAATGGATTTGCATAGTCGATTAACAGGTCAAATCCATTCAACCTTAAAAAAATGAGCTTTAAATAATCAGGATATATTTTTTTGTAATATATATCATGTTACCTTATGTTATTATCTGTTCACTACTGAGTTTATGTAATTTAAATTAAATGTTAAAACACCTATGCAGATAATGAGTTCTTCATGCAATGATGTTCCCAATCCTAAGGCACAACAAGTCTCTAAACATGATATTTATAGCAATGTAGCGGACCAACATGTTTATCAACCTGTTGTTGCTGCTGCTCCCAGTGTAGAGGTATAACCCCCATCTATACATGTCGATGCTAGTGATCTGAAGGAAGATATTGATGATTTTGAAACCAAGGAAATGGTAGGCATCGAAACACTAGAAACACAGAAAAAATAGGAGTTCCATAGTGTGACGATGTTAGAAAAAATCCTTATGGGAAAAGTGAAAGGCATAAAATACGAGGCCATATGGAATAAGTAGGGCCAACATATTAACCCCAATAAGGCCCTGTTAAATAGTTACATTGTAATCGTCACTCAGCAATGCATGCCGATTGATGTACATTCCTAACTCCATGCTGTCACCAGGATTAAGACACTAATGTGGGGATATATTATGGTAAAAGTATAATATCATTTCTTTAATTTACTAAAAAATAAAATAATGAAACATTGAATTACTCTTCATCATCCCTTGTAGTTTGAATGCATAATTGATGAATCACACAATGACTTTGTATTAATTGTTTATGGAAGGATTCATAGAGGCTTTCACCCAATTTGAATGCAATTTTATTTTAAATATTATGAATAGAAAATAAACCCACACCAACTTCCTATTTATGCACACTTGATAACACAAGGAGTGTGGGATGCGTTTACTATCTATTTTGTGGAGTATTATTTTCAGGTACATTATATTTGGTAATAAGTTGTTTAAACATATGTTTATTAATCACTTTTATTGTAAGATTATTATTTATGAAATAGAAAATTAGTGCTAAAAATAAGGAACGAGTAGAAAAACTAGCATACCCCTACCGTAAAGTAAGAATGGGGTAAGTTTCACTTGAAAAGAATTTGTACGTATTTTAAATCTACTTTAATACTTTTATGTGACATAAAAAACAAAACAACTATGTTCATCTGTTTATATATAGAATGATGAATCTTAATCAAAATTCAGTTCCATCCCATTCCATGTTCTATAGAAGTAGGTGCATGTAAATAAATATAGGATACAAATAGATGAAAACACACAAAAAGTGTGGGAAACATGTGTAGGCATTCCATAATAAATATTTTTTTGTATGAAATCGATATTACATAACAATGATTACTTATTCTCCTATATTTTCTATCTGACATAGTACCAGGAATCATCAACACCCAAACCAGATGCAGACATACTTTCAGTGGCATTCAAGTAACCAGAAAAGTATAGTTGCATCAGAGGTGCGGGTTTTGGGGTGAAACCCCAAAACTTTTCTGAGAAAAAACAAGAGGAGGATCAAAATGGAGAAATAAAAATGATGAGAGAAAGAAAATATATCCTTGAAGAACATGTAGAATTTTAGAGAGAGTTCATGGAATATTTGATGGTAGAGGGGAAAAGAGAAGAAACAATTCAGGAACAACCAGCGCATGAAGATCCCTCCCACCCCCACTAGCTTTGAGGAGAACTATTACCACTAAAAACCTATCTTATCTGAGGTAATCAATGTTCAAATAATTATTTATCTGAATTTTGAATTAAATAGACACTGATACCTTTCATATACTAACATTTGATAGAGTGAAAATGACTATGATTTATATCTACCAACACCCACCCATCACCTCATAGTGAGGGCTATAGTGTTCAATATCTAGAACGCCATGCTACACGACATGAAACTTCGAATAGGTAATGTAAAAGTATTGATTAACATAGTGAATTATCTGAGCACCTAACTATCTATTCCAATAGATGATGAAGATATTCATAATGTTGAATAAGCTCTAGGAACATTCATCGCATGACCGTCACAACTTGTAAAAAACATGTTGACAAGGAGGTTTTCATTTCCAATTTATTTTTTAAGATAAACCACTAAAATTTACTAAAAAAGGTATGAAATAATGAATATAATTAAATAAAGACAAATGGAAGGGTGTGAAAATAAATAAAAGCATAAAACCATATCAAGGATCAACCAACGAATAGAAACAGTCTACTAAAATCACCTTAAACCTGCACGTTCTATATCCACATTTATTATCATTATAGGCTCATGTGAATACGAAGTTGACAGGTGGTGGGATTGAACCAATTAATTTTAATGAAAATTTCTATAAAAAGGAAGATCTAGATTTCATCAGTGTTGAAAATGTAAGTGAAATCATGGAGTTTGATTGGCTAGGCAGCTCAATTGTTAATGTATACATGAGGTATGTTTTTAGGATTTGATTTTCTAAAAGTTGTCAAACTATGATAATTACGACTAAATACATTTGATATTTTTAACAGGTGTATATATGAAAAAATATAAGAGATTTCCTGATGATTTTTTTGGATTTGTTAGTCATTATGTATCCCTTAAAAACAAAAAGAAATAGAATCCATGAAAGAGGGTGAAATAGTGGCAGACCTACAAAAATCGTTTAATAGAAAAAATATGAACGAAAGAATCTTCTTAATACCAATGATATAGGGGTAAAAATTTACAATTTAATCATATAAAATATTTATTTAATTTATTTCATTACTTATTCCTTTTTTTTGTTTTTAGGAAACATTGGATGCTCATTACGGTCAATTTGGATAATCCAATGACTTATTTATTAGATTCAATGCATTAATATCCAATAAACCGACCACACATGATTGAACATGTCAATTTTTAATACACTAAATCCATCATTTTAGAACTAAACATCTAGTGATATAATTTTTATTTTATTTTAATGAGGATTCTTTTATGATAGGGTGGTATGTGAATATCGTATACATCATTGAATGAGGCCAGGGGAAAAGGACAAGGAACATCAAAATTACTACTAATGGATAAGTATTTGTAAAAACCCAAGATTTTATAAGATATATTCTTTTTAATTTCTTTCATATCTTCTGTTGTACACTACACCAAGATTATATTGCGCTATATGCAACACCATATTAGCTTACAGTATACGCAACACTAATCTTGGATCGTGTCACACACAATTTAAAGTTTGTTTGATAGTAGTTATTCTATGAAACATTGAGTGTATATATATATATTCAATGAATGAATGAAATATGGTTGGATTTTGTTATATGCAACAACAAAGGAGTCTTTCACTTCACGCAACCCTGACCTGGCTTGCATTACACGCTATCACAACCTTCCTTGATAGCGTGTGTTGTACGCAATACCGGGTTTCACTGAACAACGATATATGGTTATAATATTATGGTAAACTAGTTGTTATGAATAGTAGTAAATACATTTTGAATTTCATGAAATTATAATTCATCTTACACATTTTATAAAACATGGTTTGAGAACAAAATAAATTTTTCGTGTAAAATAAGTATTTTTAAAAAAATGCAGTTTTGCCACCTATTGATGGCGCACCCATTTTAAATATAATTCTTTATAAGTTTATAAGTTAAATTTTACAAAATAAACTTCTTTTTTGAATCAGGATATAAAAATTTACATTTGATAAAGTTATGATATTTTTAGGATAACTTCAATATTTTAATGAATAGTAAAAACACGCTATAATTCAATTAAAAACAACTTTTTTCTTCGTAGTAATTTATAAGGTTAAATTATAATATTTAATGGTTTTAAAGTATAAATATAATATATTTTTACCATTTAATATAATTTATGCCATTAGTATTGATTTTACATTGAATTCATAGGAAAAATCATTTCAATCTTTTACAATGTTTAAACTTTTAAAACTTGTTTTCTTAACAACAGGAATAATTTTAAATTAATTTATGCAACTTTTGTGTATTTAATTTATAAAAATGGATTCCATATTCAGTATTAGTGGGTCCAAATTATGTTAATAGGATACTCTTTATTTTTGGGCATTATGAATAGTAACTACGGTGAATTTTATTTACCATAGTAAAAGGTAAATCGGATAATTAAGGGTAAATATAATATTATAAAATTACCTTAACGCTTTTGTTAATATAATTGGTTGCTTATATTCTATCCTAAATAATATTTGGGTCGAAATGGAATCCATTGGAACCCACTTGGAGGGGATTAAGACCTTTAGTTTATTTTATTTAAAGGAAAGTGAAATATGTCTCACTCAACTTTAATAATTAAAGTATTTTTAATGTAAGTTTATACAGAATATAAATTCTGTTATAAATACTCATTTGAAATATAAACCGTTTTTATTTATCATGGTAATTTATTTATAATTTTTAAGAGATATTTAATTACCTTAATAGCTTATACATTAATGATGCAGAAATTATTTATTTAGTGAAAAATAAGTAATATAGTTTTTATTGAAATAATAATACCCAAAAAAGGCTCAAAAACCGGACCAAAACTTATTGATAGTGTATATATACACCATAAACATCCAATGACAGAATATATTACCATTTGGAGTCTTATAAAAGTGATTATGACTCTTATATTATTTTATTTTAAATGATGTCAAAGTTGTCACCTTCATAATTTAATAAATATAACATTTTAAAAGTTGAGTTTTTTAGAATATAAATCCATATAATAAATTTATTATGATATATATAAGATTTATCTTTATCCTACTATTTTATTTTTATTTTTTATGCAAAACGTAATTATATTTAATAATTATAAAAAAATGTTATAGAAATTATTTTATTAAGCGAAGTATCAAATAAATGGTTTTACAAAAAGTAAAATAAATATTATATGAACTATTTAATGTGATCCACTAATTTTATAGATGATTATGACATTTTAGTAACCTATTAAATATTTTATTTCGAATATATCCTCTGTGTGGATTTTATTTAAATTCAAATAAATGAATAGTGGAAAAATTGACACTATTGTTATTTTATAAAAATAACATATTATTAAATTGATTAAAACAAAAATATTTAAAAATTATAAATTGAAATTTATATAGTCTAAAATTTCATAAATTATCCAATTATGTAAAATTAGCAACACATAAGGGATTATTTATAACCATTTAAAATTTAGAAGTTTATAACCACAAATAAAATTTAGTAGATTAAATAAGGATAAATCAAAATGATAAGGTTTAAAATTGGATCAAAACATGTTTAAATTTTATTGGATGAATATATTACAAACCTATCTCATCTAATCTTCGAATTGAGTCATTTTTTGAGGTTTTTATGTGGGGTTTGAATTTATATTAGACAAATATTTTTGAGGATTCTGTAGGTGCCCCTCTTCTCCCTTATAAAAGAAATGCTCCTCCCTCTCATCTTTATACAACTTTGAGCCTTCAAGCTCGACCAAACCCTGCCCATTTTCCATCTCAACTTCCCTAGAAATATTATAGAGGTTCTGGTCTTCTTCAAAGACCAATTTTAGTGCCCTAAGAGGAGGTTTCAAAGAGTCGTGTCGAAGAAGAGGTAATATTCGTTACCGATTCTTTCAAATTTATTTCTACTTCTACTTCCTCTTTATTTAGTTGTTTCATTATTAAGTAATAACATCAGTATCACTCATATACTAATATGTTATTATAAATATGAAACAACCCTATTCCACCTTCTATCCATCCAACGGAAAACAAAATCACCGCGCATGTGTACATACGGAATACCGTCTCCACGCCGTGGTGTAATCTATTTTCCACCACCACTTTACTTGGATGGGTATAATGGTGTAAATAATAACTATATGTGATTATTGTAAGGTGATATTGATTCTGAAATAGTATACATACACTTTAATACAATTCCACTATCCTTGGAATGATATAATTGCTTGTACGTACGTACGGACTACCGTCTCCACGAATGCGATAAGATTCATTCTTCTTGTTAACCATTAATGAATGATTCTAAAGTATATATATTGAATAATAATAGAATATATGACATAATAATTCTACTGTATTTATGTATATATTTTTATATATGTGTGTCATCTATTTAATTCCATTCAATTCAATAAGGAAACGAAAACAACATTCATGCGTACGTACAGCCCACCATCTCCATGAACGGTGTATTTCATTCCATTTATCAATATATCATATATATGTATATACTGAATATTTATTATATATAAATCATTTTTTACATTATTAAATTAAGGAAATCAGGATATAAGTAATAATATCAAGAACAACAAGTTGAAACACGTACGATAAATTAAATGATTTTACCCAAAACGCTACTTTAACATGGATTTACAAAAGAACAGTTAATATAAAGTCATAAGTGAACCATATATGATATCATAAAATTGAATATGATTATTTAATAAGTCAATGACATTATTTAAATCATTATATAGGAGGTTCGGATATGTACGAAGCATATCGGACCTAAGGTAAGGGATAATGTTGCAATCTCAATTGTTTTCTATCTGAGATTGCTTATACGTAAGTATTTGCTGGGGTTATATTTATCATCAATGTCCAAGTTTTATAAAAATGTTTTCATGTATTTTTAAATTACTTTTTACCAATTTTTTACTTTTACTACATGGTATGTAAGGAATATTGTTTTTGTTTACCATACGAGGTACTTTTTGACTATTCCGGAGAAAGTACGAGAAGAATGTTTTTTTAACTTATACGGCATGAAAATATTTTTACAGTTTCATAACTACTTATTTTCATGAAGCATAATCTACAGGATTTCATGAATATTTTCAACAAAATCCATTTCTTTTAAAATTGAATGGAATTTTGTGAAAATAAACTGATTTTCAAGAAGAAAGGATAGTTTCCTAAAAAATTCATTTCAAGTGCTTTATCAAAACAATTTTCCATCTAAGATGACATTGTTTCATATGTGTAAGTTTCAAGTATAATGTCTCTATGATTTATATACTTTCACTTCTCTTATGAGGAAATTATATTCATTTGTTATTTATGGATTATGTTATGATGGAATGATGTTTATGAAACCCAATTTATTCTTTGGGTTATGATGAATGATTTATGATTATTTTGTGGCACATGTAAGAATGATTTAAATATGAGATGGGTGGGACCTATATCTACCTAAATTTAATTGGGTTAAGATTTATATCTCATGAGATAGATATGGCAAAAACGATAGGTAAATCCGGTTCAATAATACAGGGATGGAACAGCAAGTAAACCCGGTCCAGTAAGGGACTTTGTCCACTAAGATGGTCTTGGCAGCAATGCCTTGGCTATTATGGAAATCATATCATGTGATTAATGTTTTGACACAATTATAAGTTTTATTCCCATGCTATTTTATCATGATTTATGTTCCATTATGATCTATGTCTTACATAATACCATGTTTTATGTCATTTTCAGGATCTTGATGTTTAAACATTATGTTCATATTTTTATGTTCAAATATATATGGTTTGTTTTATTTTATCCATGCTTACCCTTATTGAGCATTTGAGATCATTGGTTTTATGTTTTCTTTTCCCCCAGGATTAAAAGAAAGGTTTTAGGTAAGGAAACAAAACGGGGAAGATCACTATGGGAGATGTCGAAGATCTTTCAACATGATTAGAAATTTATATTCCAAGTTTCCAAAGACACTAAACTATTACCATACTTTGTTGTCTATTTTTCATATGTATTAGATATTCCACAAGAGTAATGTAATGTCTATCTACGTCAAGATTTGGGTCTCTATAGTTGGTATCAAAGGGAGGTTTAGTTAACCTTTGGAAACTAGGATGTGAAAACTTTAGTGAGATCCCTAGAGATATTTATAAGGTATGTCTAGGGATGTACCTAAGGGTAAATATAAGTACAGGTTATAGTCCCAGAATTACGGAAACCATATTAGAATTAAACCTAATATATTTGATATTGAAGGTACTCCCTCTTTATAATGCTGTTTTCCTAGCATGATTTTTTCCTCTCAAACTATTCTTTTTGGGTTTTAGAAAATGGCTGGAAACGGGAGGATTGACGATAATGAAGTATATGATGGAAAATGGAAAGATATTCTTCATGAGCTACCAAATGAAATGTAATTTAGAAGGAGAAACATAATTATTATGCCTAATCAAAAATCTCATAATATGATCAATAATATCAACTTTGGTAAGATTCCGGACTCAGCTAATAAGAGAAAGATAGAGTTTCATGATGATCATAGAGGAAAGAAAGTTCAATTTCCCTCATGTAAGTCATCTGGGAAGAGGCATCAAGGGGAATGTTTCAAAGGAACTGGAAGATTCTTTGGGTGTGGAAAAGGACACAAAGCTAGTAATTGAAAAGGAAGAGGTTCAGTTAACACCATGTATAAGGATAATGGTATTGCTAAGACATCAAAAATGGTTAAATGTTTTAAATGTGGAATGTACGGGCATTATGTAAACCAATTCCCTAAGGGAAAATATCATGAAGAGAACCAGAATGGTCGTATGGGTAATATTTATGTTGATGATGATGAAGAGACTACAAATGGTATATGACATGAATGAAGTATTGAAGAATACAATGATGAAGCTCGGTCAATAGTTTAACAATGTATTGGAATGATTTATGTTTATAAAGAGTAATGTTGTATAGGTAGTGGTACTATAGAATAAAAACACATCTAAGGATTGTTACACTACTGTTTTTCCTAAGTATTTGATAGTATATGTTAAATTGTACTAGTAACCATGAATGGTTATTCGAATATTTTTGGAAAGTAGATGATATGCACATAATGAAGGTATAAGGATAAAATAATATGTATGATAGTATTCATGAGCTCATGACAGATATAAGGACAAAGTGATATCATGGTTCGAGTATATCGAAATTTTGGGATTTTGGTATGTGGAAAGAGTTAACTTTTGACAACATTCATGTTTTCACTAAGGTTCAATGGGTATTAATTTTTTCAATAGAATACATGATTAAGGTATTCACATGTTTGGAATGTGACCAACAAGATATATCGTATGATATATGGGGAATAAATTATGGTATTCACATGCTCGGTAGATGTCATTTCTAGTAATTGTTTTCTTTATACTATGAGATTGGACATAAGTATTTTGGATAAGCCTAAATATTGGAATGGATTATGTTGGACATAAATTAGTATTGTATAAGGCTAGAACTTATTTTTCAATATTATTGATGGGATGCTATAATAATTTAGTTTTAGAAAAAGGACAACCTGCTGGATGGGCGACAACCCATCGCATCAGACAACGTTGCGGGAATCGAACCCACAACCAAAGTGCGATAGACCTTTATCACCTACCAATGGCCTACAAGAAGTCCCTTGTTAGAAGAAACTAGTTTTATTTTATTAAGCAGTATGATATATAAAGTATATGTCCATTTTTTGGAATCATATACGATTAACCACACCATAGATGGACTTATGTATATTTGATAAAATTTTCTAACCTTTTGTTTGAAACAGATGGAATGACTCATCATTATATCACATGATCTGCTAACAATTCATGAATGACAAATTCAACTTCATTTCTTTAAGAGATGAAGTGGAAATTGTTCAAGGCACGATCAACAGTGAGATTGTACTAAAATCAAGTAAGTATTTATTTTTATTCAAAAATTCATCAACATTAGGGAAATGTTCTAGAAAATCAAAAATGTTGTCCTAGTACCCTCATATCTGATGAATCAGATGGTACCTTAGAACATCACAAATTTATGGCTTTGTGATTGTTGGCTTTTTCATAGTCATGTTCTCTACCACTCTCCATCAGAACATGATGGTTAGATTTTTATTCCATATCCATATTTTCACCTATGTTATCCTATATGGAAACCTAGTGATGACTTATTTTGGGTAATCATTACGTTTCATACTTTAGTTTTTAAAATTATGTTTTAGTATTCCTTTTTACGATGTGGGTTTCTATGAATAGTAAACGATTTATAACCCCGACGAATTTCGAGGGAGAAATTCATTTTAAGGTGGGTAGAATGTAACAACCTGAGATTTTATAAGATATATTCTTTTTAATTTCTTTCATATCTTCTTTTATACACTACACCAATATTATCTTGTGCTATATGCAACACCGTATTATCTTGCAGTATACACAACACTAATCTTAGAGAGTGTTACAAACAATTTCAAGTTTGTTTGATAGTAGTAATTCTATGCAACATTGAGTATCTATATATATATATATTCAATGTATAAATGAAATATGGTTGGATTTTTTTATACACAACAACAGAGGAGTCTTGCACTACACGCAACCCTGACTTGGCTTGCTTTACACGCAATCACAACCTTCATCGATAGCGTGTGTTGTATGCAATACCGGGTTTCACTAAACAAAGATATTTGGTTATAATATTATTATAAACTAGCCATTATGAATATTAGTAAATATATTTTTAATTTTATGAAATTATAATTCATCTTACACATTTTATAGAACATGTTATGAGAATAAAATAAAATTTTTGGGTAAAATAAGTGTTTTTTCAAAAAATGCAGTTTTGCCGCCTTTTGATGGCGCACCCATTTTAAATATAATTTTTGACAATTTTATAAGTTAAATTTTACAAAATAAACTTTTCTTTTGAATCGGGATATAATAATTTACATTGGATAATGTTTTGATATTTTTCTGATAACTTTCATATTTTAATGAATAGTAAAAATACGCTATATTTTAATTTAAAACAGCTTTTTTCATCGTAATAATTTATATGGTTAAGTTATAATATTAAATGGTTTTAAAGTATAAATAGAATATATTTTTACCATTTAATATAATTTATGTAATTAGCATTGATTTTACATTGAATTCATAGGTAAAATTATTTCAATCTTTTTCAATGTTTTAACTTTTAAAACTCGTTTTCTTAACAATGGGATTAATTTTAAATTAATTTCTTCAACTTTTGTGTATTGAATTCAAAAAAATGGACTCAATATTTGGAATCAGTTGTTCTAAATTATGTTAATAGACTACTTTTTATTTTTGGGCAATATGAATAGTAACTACGGTAAATTTTATTTACCATTGTAAAAGTTAAATCGGGTAATTTAGGGTAAATATAATATTATAAAATTACCCTAACACTTGTATTAATATAATTGGATGCTTATATTTAATCATAAAGAATATTTGGGTCGAAATGGAATCCATTGGAACCCACTTGGAGGTGATTAAGACGATTAGTTTATTTTATTTAAAGGAAAGTGAAATATGTCTCACTCAACTTTAATAATTAAAGTATTTCTAATATAATTTTATACAGAATATAAATTCGGTTATAAATACTCATTTTAAAGATAAAATGTTTTTCTTTATCATGGTAATTTATTTATAAATTTTAAAAGATACTAATTACCTTAATAGGTTATACATTAATGATGCAGAAATTATTTATTTAGTGAAAAATAAGTAATATAGTTTGTATTTAAATACTAATACCCATTAAAAGGCTCAAAAACCTGACCTAAACTTATTGGTAGTCTATAGATACAACATAAGCATCCAATGACCGAATATAGGACCGTTTGGAGTCTTATAAAAGTGATTATGACACTTATTTTATTTTATGTTAAATAATGTCAAAGTTTTCACCTTCATAATTTAATAAATATAACATTTTAAAGGTTGGGTGTCTTAGAATATAAATCTGATTAAAATTATTATTATGAAATATATAAGATTTATCTTTATCCTAGTATTTTATTTTTAATTTTTATGCAACAAATATGTATATTTAATAATTATACAAAATGTTGTAGAAATTCTTTTATTAAGAGAAGTATCAAATAAATGGTATTAAAAATAGTAAAATAAATATTATATGAACTATTTAATGTGTTCCACTAATTTTCTAGATGATTATAACTTGTTAGGAACCTATTAGATATTATAGTTCGAATATATTCTCTGTGTGGATTTTATTTAAATTCAAATAAATGAATTGTGTTAAAATTGACACTATTGTTATTTTATAAAAATAACATATTATTAAATTGTTTAAAAATAAAAAAAATATTTAAAAATTATAAATTGAAATTTATATAGTCTCAAAATGTCATAACATATCCAATTATGGAAAATTAACAATACATAAGTGATTATTTATAACCATTTAAAATTTAGATTTTTATTACCACAAATAAAATTAAATAGATTAAATAATGAAAAATCAAAAAGATAAGGTTTATATTAATATTGACACATGTCTAAATTTGATTGGTTGATTCTATTACAACTCTATATCATCTAATATTTAATTGAGTCATTTTTGGAGGTTTTTGTGTGGGGTTTGAATTTATATTAAACTAATATTTTTGAGGATTCCAAAGGTGCCCCTCTCCTCCCTTAAAAAAGGGAACCTCCTCCCTCTCATCTTTACACAACTTTGTGCCTTCAAGCTCGGCCAACATCTGCCCATTTCCCTTCTCAAATTCCATATAAATATTCTAGAGGTACTGGTCTTCTTCAGAGACCAATTTTAGTGCCCTAAGAGGACGTTTCAAAGAGGCGTGTCGATGAAGAGGTAATATCCGTTACCAATTCTTTCAAATTTATTTCTTCTTCTGCTTCCTCTTCTTTAGTTGTTTCATTATGAACTAATAACATCAGTATCAATAATATACTGATATGTTATTATAAATATGAAACAACCCTATTCCACCTTTTATCCATCCTACGGAAAATGAAATCACCGCGCGTGCGTACGTACGGAATACCGTCTCCACACCATGGTGTAATCTGTTTTCCACCACCACCTTACTTGGATGTGTATAATGGTGTAAAGAATAAATATATGTGATTATTGTAATGTTATATTTATTCTGAAATAGTATACATACACTTCAATACAATTCCATGATCATGGGAACGATATCATCGCTCGTGCGTACGTACGGACTACCGTCTCCACAAACGCGATAAGACTCATTCTTCATGTTAACCATTCATAAATGATTATAAACTATATATAATGAATAATAATTAAATATATGACATACTAATGCTACTGGATTTATGTATATATGTTTGTATGTCATCTATTTAATTTCATTCAATTCAATAAGGAATCGAAAATAGCGTTCATGCGTACGTACGACCTACCGTCTCCATGAACAGTGTATTTCCTTCCATTTACCAATCTATCATATATATGTATATGCTGAATATTTATTATATATAAATCATGTTTTACATTATGAAATTAATGAAATCCGGATATAAGTAATAATATCAAGAACAACAAGTTGAAACACATATGATAAATGAAACAAATTTACCCAAACCACTACTTTAACATGGATTTACAAAAGAACGGGTAATATAAAGTCATAAGTGAACCATATATGAAATCATAATAATGAATATGATTCTTTAATAAGTCAATTATTTTATTTAAATCATTATACATGAGGTTCGGATACGTACGAAGGATATCGGATCTATGGTAAAAGATAATGTTGCAATCTCAATTGTTTTCTATTCGAGATTGCTTATACATAAGTATTTACTGTGGTTATATTTATCATCCACGTCCAAGTTTTATAAAAATGTTTTCCTGTATGTTTAAAGTCATTTTTACCCATTTTTTACTTTTACTACATGGTATGTAAGGAATCTTTTTCTTGTTTACCATACGAGGTACTTTTTGACTTTTCTGGAAAAAGAACGAGAAGAATGTTTTTTAACTTATACAGCATGAACAGATTTTTACGGTTTCATAAAGCCTTATTTTCATGAAGCTTACACTACAAGATTTCATGGCTATTTTCAACAAAATACTTTTCTTTTAAAATTGAATGGCATTTTGTGAAAAGAAAATGATTTTCAAGAAGAAAGGAATTTTCTTCAAGAATTCATTTCAAGTGCTTTATCAAAACCATTTTCTATCTAAGATGAAATTATTTCATATGTGTATGTTTCAAGTATAATATATCTATGATTTATATGGTTTCACTTTTATTATGATGAAATGATATCCATTTGTTTTATATGGATTATGTTATGATGGAATTATGTTTATGAAACCAAATTTATTCTTCGGGTTATGATGAATGATTTATGATTGTTTTGTGGCACACATAAGAATTATTTCAATATGAGATGGGTGGGACCTATATCTCCCTCTAATGAATTGGGTAAATATTTATATCTCATAAGATAGACATGGCTGAAATAGCAAGTAAATCCGGTTCAGTAATACAGGGCCGGAACGACATGTAAACCTATTTCAGTAAGGGACTTTGTCCACTAAGATGGTCTTGGCAGTAATGCGTTGGCCACTATGGAAATCCTATCATGTGATTAATGTTTTTAGACAATTAATTATTTTATTCCCATGCTATTTTATCATGATTGATGTTCCATTATGATCGATGCCTTACTTACTGCCATGTTTTATGTCATTTCACAAGATCTTGATGTTTAAACATTATGTTCATGTTTTTATGTTCAAATATATATGGTTTGTTTTATTTTCTCCATGCTTACCCATACTGAGCATTTTAGCTCACCATTTTTATGTTTTATTTTCCCCCAGGATTAAATTAAAGTTTTTAGGTAAGGAAACAAAAATGGGAAGATCGTTATGGGAGATGCTGAAGATCTTTAAATATGATTAGAAGTTCATATTCCATGTTTCCAAAGACACTAAACTATTACAGTCCATTGGTGTCTATTTTTGTTATGTATTAGATATTCTATAAGAGTAATGTAATTTCTATGTACGTCAAGCTTTGGTTCTCTATAGTATTATAGAATATAAAATAATATTTTAATATCCAAACACATATAAAAAATACTTATTTTTATCAATGTTTCTATAGTGTCTACAACAAACAGAAAATATTATGGTTATTATATTTGTAAATTTATGAAATAGATCATATTTCATTAACAAACTAACATCCCTTAAGTGGTATTTCCGAAGATAATTATTATTTCATTTAAAATATTTGTTAATCATCTGTGTATTTATATTTTTTAACTAATACCCTAATTGTAGAAAAGACTCCTATTCCAAAAATGACATAGATTTGTTTTGAAACAAATGGGTTGCATACCTGATGGATGAATGTACACAATTAGCATGAATATGTGACAGGTATGACTTGAAGTGTCTATTTTTATTTAAAATTGTCAGTATTTTTAGTAAAAAGAAAAGGTGGCATATTGAAAACTGATCAAACACATTAGGATCGATTTCATAATTCAATAAAATGATCTATAAGTCATTTTTGCTTTATAAGAATAAAATTTACATAAATATGATGCATGGTGTGACCATTATGACTTTTAGTGTGTATTTTTATATTAAATTGACAATAAATTTAGAAAAAAGAACATGTGACGTACTAAAAATAGAGAAAATGCATTTTTATTATTTTGATACTTTAAAACAGTGATCCATCATTAATTTTTTTTGTGTTGAAATCTAAAACACTTCAATATGACGGACATTGTGACCGATATGACTAAAAGTGTAGGTTTTCAGTTTAAAATTGGTATTTTAGCTCAAAACGCGTCACTCAGTGAAAACTAAGAAAACTTACTCAAATTGACTTAATAATATAGTAAAATGATTCATATGTTCTTTGTGATTTATATGAAGGAGTCTCTTTTCAAACCAAAACACGATACGACCGATATGACTAAAAATGTGTATTTCTAGTTTGAAATGATATTCTAGTAAAAAAACAACTAACATACTAAAAAATGATCAAACGCTTTTAGAATGTTTTGATACATTAGGAAAATAATATATAAGTCATATGTGACATGTAGGAATCAACTACACATCAATCCGACACATGATGCAACTGATATGACTCAATGTTTCTATTTTTATTTAAAATTGACATTAATTTTAGAAAAAAACACAACTGGCATACTAAAAACTAAGAAAAACGCATTTGGATTATTTTGATAATTTAGGAAAATGATACATGAGTAATTTTTTCTGTGTATAAATCAAACCCATCTTAATAAAATTCACTATGTTACCGATATATATCAAAATGTGCCTTTTTATTTAAAATTGACATTAATTTAAGTAAAAAATAAAAATTGACATACTATAAAGTAATAAAACACATTCTGATAGTTTTGATACATTATGAAAATGATCCATATATCATTTGTGACATATAGGAATCAACTGTAACTTAATTCGATGAAAAATGTAACTGATATGACTAAAAGTGTCTATTATTAATTTAAAATTTAAATTTTAGCTTAAAACATGTCACTCATTGAAAAAAAATAAAACACATTCTAATTGTGTTCATGATTTAGGACAGTGATTCTTAAGTCCTTTATAATGTTTATGAAGTAGCATCACATCAAATCAACCCACGATGTTATTAACATGACTCAAGAAGTGTGTTTTTGGTTAGAAATGATAATTTAGTAAAACAACATAACAAACATACTGAAAAATGAGAAAATGAATTTGGATTGTTTTGATTATTTGAAACAACAATCCATGAGTCATTTCTGATGTGTAGGAATCAACTATACCTTAATATTATGAATGATGTGACCAATATAAATCCAAAAGTGTTTTTATATTAAATTGACATTAATTTAAGTAAAAATAACATGTGACATAATAAAAACCAAGAAAATACATTCTTATTGTTTTTTTACTTTAAAAAAATGATCCATGAGTCATTTTTGATTTTTAAGAATCAACCACACCACAATCTGATGCATAGTGTGACCAGTATGACTAAAATTGTTCGTTATCAGTTTAAAATTGATATTTTAGCTCAAAATATTTCACCCACTAAAAACCAAGAAAAAACACTTCGATTTTCTTCATAACTTAAGAGATAGATTTATAAGTCCATTATGACATGTATGAAGCAGTCTCAACTGAAACTGACACATGATGTAACCGGTATGACTCAAAATGTGTGTTTTCTATTTGAAATGACATTTTAGTGAAAAAACAGCACTGCCATACTGAAAAATGAGAAAAACCATTCAGATTGTTTTGATACATTAGAACAATGATCCATGCGACATTTGTAACATGTAGGAATCAACCACATCTCGATCTGATAAATGATGTTGTAACACCCCAAACTTCAACAGTACGGTTCTCGTTGAATAATACAATAGCTTGTGTTGTACAGAACTTCGAGTTCTAACACACCACAATTAATCAATTTGTCCGTTATGAAAATTAATACCCACTTTTTAAAATTTTATAAATTTTATCATTCCAAATAGAATTAATTTATTGATTTAGAATATCAAAATTCTCTTTGGTTGAATTTTTGGTATTTTTTAGAAAACATTCCATTTTTCATGAATAGTGAAAAACACTAATTTATTGTTTAAAACCGTATTTTTATTTAAATAATTAGTTATTATATTTGAATTTATTTTAGGTCAAAATAGTTACATAATACCTATATAAGTTTAATGTAATTCATTGGAGTCAGTTTATAATAATTTTAGATATATAAAAATTTTATTGTACTTTTTACCTTTCTTTACCCACCTCTTAGGAGCATTTACAAATTTACATAAAAAATAATTTTACCACTTTTGTGAGTTTAATTTCAAAAATCTGAGAGGAATCGTTGTTATCAGTAAGTAAAATTTGGCTCAATAAGATCAAAATAATTTTTGGTGAATAATAACTTTTTACTTTTTTTTACCACGGTTAAAAGTAAATAGGGTAATTAAAGATAAAAATGATATTATTATTACCATAACACATGTCCTAATTTTATTGGATAAGAATAATTCTACCAAAAACAAAAATTGGAATATAATATGAACCTCTTTGGTCCACTTGGATTAGATTAGGATATATATAGTTATTTTATTTAAAGATGAGTTAAAAGAGTTAAATTCAAAGTTTAATAACTAAACCATTTTTAATATAGCATTACACACAATATAAATTAGACTATAAATAGTCATTAGAATTATAGAAAGATTTCTTACATAATGGAATTTTATTTATAAATTTTAGACATTAGATATTTAAATTTATTTATGACACATTGATGATGCAGTAATTACCATATTAATGAAAGATTAAAATAATTGATATTATAAATATCCTAATAAATATAATTTTCAAAATTTAATGAATTAAAATAATTTTATAGGTTAATATTACATTTTAGGGTTGATTAAATTTATTTATATATAAGTAATAAAGTTGTTATGACTTTAACAAAAATCAATTATTAAGTAATGTAAAAATTGACATAAATGAGTGTTTAATAAAAATACAATATTATTGGTTGATATAATAATCTTAAAAATCTAATTCTCGGCCAAAAGACTTATATAATGATAGGTGTATCATTAATTAATCACATGGAGTTCTCTTGGAAGTTTATAGTATGTTTATTAACCATATAATATAAAAATACCAAGAGACATGATAAATGTCAAACTTTTTAACAAAGACTTAAATCTAAAGGATAAGGTTAATATAGTGACTCAAACCTATATAAAACCTTTAGGTTGAGAGGGTTTCGACCCATAACCACCTTATCCTTTTAATAATTTATTTTTGAGTGATTAGAAACCGAAAATGATTTTATTATAATATAATATTTATAGCTTTTCCTAAGGGGCCCCTCACCCCTCTTATTAAAGGACACTTACCCTTCTCTCTAATTCACAACTTCAAAGCAATTTGTCTTGGGAAAACCCTACCACAATACCCTCTCAAATGTTCTTAATTCATCCTATAGGTCTTCCTTTAGTCATAAAGCCAAATTAAGGAGCCATTTTGATCAAATAAGAAAGAACCCGAAGAAGAGGTAAATATCTCACCACCTCTTTCATGTTTTTTTCTTCCGCTTCTTCTTTCCTTGTTGTTTCCATTATAAAATAATAACTCCATTATCTTATAAATAATATGATGTTATAATAAATATGGTACAACCATATTCATTATTCTATCTATTCTTTGAATGACATGTCACCATACGTGAGTACGCACGGCTTACCATCTCCACGTCATGGTGTAGTTGTTACTCAATACATTATTATTCGGATGGGTATAATAATTGAGTATAATTGATATAAATAATAAATATAACATGATAATTATTCTTTATATTTGATATAGCATCCAATTATATATTATTTTAATATCAAAAGAATGATATTGTCGCTCGTACGTACGTACAGATTACCGTCTCCACGAACGCGATTAGATTCATTCCCCATAGTATCCATTCAAGACAAATTTTCATTTGATGATTAAAAATATATTTTAAATACATAATATCATTCTAAATATGAATAAGATACATCATATACACAAAAAACATTACTCACATAACAAATCATATAAAGGAAAACGAATCAATTAACATATGAAATGATGATACTGCTGAAATGTCATTAACAAAGTAATATTAGAAGATCATATATGATATCATATTAATGTATATGGTTCTTGTATAATTTAATAACAATGATTTCACCATTATAAAGGTGTTTAAACTTCCATCGACCAAGGAAAAGATCAAGGTAAGGGTTAATTTCACAATATCTTCATTATCTGAGGTTGCTTATACGTAATTATATATTGGCACCTCTTTATCATTCACATCCATGCTTCTTAAAAATGTATTTGAAAACATTTTTACAATTTAATAGAAAATGGGTTAAAGTCATTATACCATTATTTGACCTTATATGTTATCAAAGGAATCATTCTGGTGTTTTTCAAACAAGGTACTTTATGACCTTTTCGACAAAATTATGGTAAGAATGTTTTTTAACTTATACAGTGGGTGCGGCTATTTTCTGCCATTATAACATCATCAAAGATTCACTTATAATATTATAATAATATTTTCAAAATAAATGATTTCTTTTATTATTATATGACTTTTAAATGATTTCAGAAAAGAAAGATATATTTCTATAAAATATGTTTTGATTTCATCTATGTCAACATCCTTGGATGGATTGTTAGATTATTTGAAGTTGATTTATTTGGATTAAAAACTTCCTTATTGTATTGAAGATTTTTTGATATTTTTGATAGTGGATGTTTTATTTTTATACCATTCATGGTTTATGTATAAAGTATTGACATTTTGTAAGCTAGTTTTAATATGAATGTTTATGTTATGTTTAAACCTTTTCATATGTGGCAGGAATTAAACTTAGTAAGTGACAGGTGGAGACTGCTATAGCTCCTCGATGCGTCGGTAGGTCTCATGAGACAAACTAGTGTCATGGAACAAGGCCTTGACTATGTGGTTATGAAGTCTCACACTTTGCATTCCATCATTATGAAAGTGGCTATTGATATTTCATGTGATTATTTGACTAGTAGAATATCCATGTGAGTAAGTAAATGGAATTATTTTGATTTATATTTTACATATTATGATGAAGTTTATGTTGAAAAGGATTTTGTTTTAGTTTTCTACATTGCCTTAAATGTTTATGCTTATTTATGAATGTTTTTGCTATATTGTTATCCTTTCTGAGCATCTGAGCTCACCTCTTTCTATGTTTTATTTTTCCCATGATGTGAAGAAGTATATTATGGCTAACCTGTAGGGATAGTCTATGTGATCTCAGTGTTTTCTATGGAAACAATGTTGTTGTAGTTTTCTATTTTACGATGTAACGTAAATCTTACGAATGTATCTAGTACTTACAAGGCTGCTAAACTAATCGGTCTTTCGAGACTTGGTCTTTTGTGATCACGCCAATGTTATGCAATAATGCACTGACTCTAGGTAACTAGGGTTTGGGAATTTCAGTTGGTATTAGAATAAGTTTAGTAAGAACCTTGAAATCTAGATTTAGATGAACTCTAATTAGAGAACATTACCCTAAGATAGAATTGGTGGATTATTATAGAATAACTTCTTAGAATTTAGTGTAGAGATTTTTTTTTGTGTTTTTGGAGAAATACATCCCTGTTTGGATATGATCCGGTAGAGGTGGCTCTGGCACAGACGTACCAAGGGGTAAAACCCAAAAACCCCACATTGAGCTAGACTCAAACGGGAACTGGTGCGTGACAATGGGGCTTAATACACTCTTGGTTATGACACTCCCGAGGGATATGCTTTGGATAATTCTGATTTTCTTTAAAACCCATTATGAAGGGTTTACGAGTATATACTTCTTCAAAGAAAACATTTTGATGATAATGGATTATATCCATAAACTATTAAATTTGTGTTTAGTGTGTTACAAGTTTGGAATTATGTATTTCGATTCATAAACTAATTTAGTTTATGCCATTGTTTAGAAATGGATCCTTGTGGAAGGAATGGAAACCGTATCAATGGAGGAACTCCATGTAGGGATTTCCCTCCTACTCAAGATAATTATAGTGGAACCAGTGATGCAACTGGTGCTGATCAGCTAATCACCATACTGGGACAACTCACTAAGGTTATGAATAATAACTTTACCCGTATGTAGCACCCTGATCCACAGAATGGAGGATCAATGTTAGATCTCTTCATGAGGTAACAACCAACAACATTTAAGGGGGAACAAATCCACTAGTATCCGAGGAATGGATAAATTCCTTAGAGAAAATATTCCTCACCTTGGTGAGTATCGAAAGGGAAAAAGTTGTCATGGCAGTTTACTGCCTCACTAGAGATGCTAATCAATGGTGTTCATTGATTAAAAACACAAAGGAAGATGATTAAGTATCAAATATGGAGCGGAGGGAGTTTAAAGAGTTTTTCTTAGAAAAATACTTTCTTCCTGACCATTGTGTGGATATGGAATGACAATTTCTGAGTCTGAGGGAAAAGGAGGATGAGAATGTCGCAAAGTATGAAGCAAACTTTGCAAGGTTAACAAGGCATACTGCAGATTATATACATAACCCAAGAAGTAATATTGATCATTTCATTGATTTATTTAAACCATTTCTCCATCAAGTATTAGTCTCACAATCCTTCTCATCGTACGAAGATATTCTGTCATGTGCTATCAAGAGAGAAAAGTAATTATCTAAGTCTTATGACTTTAAAGCAATGAAAGATAAGAAGAGATATGCTAAACACTCTAGAAATGGAAATAAGGGGAAGATGGGAAAAGTTGAATATCCATCTTGTAGTTAATGTGGAAAGAAACACCCTGGTACTTGTCTAAAGGGAATGAGAGTTTGTTACAAGAGTGGTGAAAATTCCCACGAAGCTCGTGATTGCAAGGGGAAGAAAGAGGCTATCAATGTTGATTTCTATAATTTTAGAGAAAGGGGAAATTATGAAAATGAATGTCCTAGGCACTAAAGAAACGTACCTCAGAAAAGGCCAAGGGATCAACGTCAAGAGTTTTCTATCACTACTACTGATGTTGAAGCTCCAAAAGACATGGTGGTAGGTAATTTAATGGTTTCCTCGTGTTTAGAAAATACTTTATTTGATTTTGGATCATCGCATTGTTTCATATCTTCCCTATTTTCTAAGAGAATTAGATATTTACAATTTTATTTAACAAAGGATTTGTTAGTAAAAACTCTTAAGGGATGTATCGTCGTAACAATGTTTTGTGAATCAATACCCATTAGGGTATATAAATGTTCTTTATCTGCTGATATCATTATCATACCTATGATTGAATTTGATATAATCCTTGGTATGTATTGACTTTTAGACCATGATATGAATATTTCTTGTAAGAACAAGGAGATTACTATTTTTGATGAGGATGATAAAGGACACCTTATATTTAGAGTAGAATCATCAATACTTGATTCTTATCTAGATCCACCCCCATTAGCTCAACTAAATTAAATTATTAGGGAGGAAGATAATGAAATAACTATGGGTGAGGAAAAGAATGTTCAAATATAATGTGTACCTATTGTGCAAGAATAAGTTGATGTGTTTCCAGAAGATTTACCTGAACATCCTTGAGAACGATAAATTGAGTTGTCTGTTGATTTAATTTCGGGTTCAAGGCCCATATCGAAGACCCATTATAGAATGGCCACTATGGAATTAGTGAAACTAAAGAAATATCTTGAGGAATTGAGTATCAAGGGATTTATTCACACTAGTGTTTCTCCATGGGGAGCCCCTGTCCTTTTAGTTAAGAAGAAAGATGGATCTCTGAGGTTGTGCATTTACAATAGGGATATCAATGCTATAACAATAATGAACAAGTATCCCTTACCTTGCATTGATGTTTTATTTGACCAAATTCACGGAGCTCAATATTTTTCAAAGATTTACCTTCGATCTTGATACCATTAGTTGTGCGTTAAGCATGAAGACATTCTAAAGACAAAATTTTGAACCAGGTATGGGCATTACGAGTTTACAGTAATTCCTTTTGGATTTACTATTGCACCCTTTGTCTTCATGAATCTAATGAATAATGTTTTCAAGGAATATCTTGATTACTTTATAGTGGTATTTGTTGATGATATATTAGTATACCCCAAAAGATAAGAAGATCATGAAAATCACTTTCGTATTATTCTAATGACTCTTAGAATATATGAATTATATGGAACGTTTAGCAAGTGTGAATTCTGGCTTCAGGAGATTTCTTTTCATGGCCATATTGCCTCTAAGTATAGAATCTATATCGATCCTTCTAAGACCAAGGAATTCCAATAATGGCCAGTACCAATGAGTATAACCAAGTTACACATTTTTATTGGTTTATCAGGTTATTATCAATGTTTTGTCCAGAAGTTTTCCCGGTTGGCTAACCTATTAACAAAGCTCACACAAAAAGGGGTTAACTTTGTTTGGAAAAAATATTGTGAAGAATTTTTTGAAAAACTAAAGCGAAGATTAGTCAATGATCCTATCTTGAATCTACCATCGGGGAATGATGGGTTTGTTATTTATAGTGATGCATCAACAAAAGAACATGGTTGTTTACTTATGCTGAATGATAGGGTTATTTCCTATGAAACATGACAGCTAAAAATTAATGATAAAATCTATCCTACTCATGATCTTGAGTTAGAAACTATAATATTTTCTTTGAAGATATGGATACATTATATCTATGGTGAAAAAAATGAGATTTATACTTTTGAAAAGAGTTTGAAGTATATTTTCTCACAAAAATAACAAAACATGAGGCAAAGGAGATGGCTTGAACTACCCAAGGATTAAGATTTCACTATACACTACCACCCGAGGAAGGCAAATAAGCTGGCAGATGCTTTGAGTAGAAAGGATAATGGAGTTTTGAACAATATAAGAGTTTAAAAAGATCTTATATACATGGATCTAGTAAATATGGATATGGGAATAACCATGGAAGGTGAAACATCTATGCTTTTTCAAATGGTTTCCAAACTATATTTACTAGAAAGGATAAAAATTTCTCAGGATAATGATGATGAGTTTCTAAAGAAGATTAAATATTTGAATGATGGAAGATTGAGTGACTTCGTATATGAAGATGGGATTTTAAAATTTGGGAAGAGACTTTGTGTTCCCGATATACTTGATCTAAAAAAAGAATTTTTGGATGATTCTCATAGCTCAAATTTCTATATACACCCTGAGAGAACCAAGATGTATAGAGATTTGAGGGAACATTTTTATTGGGACAACATGAAGAGGGATATTGCTTATTTTTGTGTCAAGATGAATGGGTTTTCAACAAGTGAATGCTGGAAGGCAACAGCTTGGAGGAGTCATGCAACCTCTTCCCATAACTGAGTGGAAGTGGGATAATATTACAATGGACTTTTTCATGGGACTACCAAAGACTCATAGAATGAATGATGCAATATGGGCCATTGTTGATCATATTAGCAAGTCAGCACATTTTCTTGCTATAAGGGAAGATTTACCACTTGAACATTTAGCAAGACTATATATTTATGAATTTATATGACTTCATGGAGTACCACTATTGATTGTTTATGATCGTGATCCCCATTTTACATCAAGATTCTGGATATGTATTCAGAAATCCATGGATACTGAACTTCATTTGAGCACTGCCTACCACCCACAAACTGAAGGAAAATCAGAACAGACTACTCAAACCATATAAGACATGTTGAGATCAAGCTCACATGAATTTCAATGTACGTGGGATCAATATTTACCTCTTGTAGAATTTTCCTATAACAATAGCTTACATTCAATTATTCAGATGGCACCATATGAAGTGTTATACAGAAGGAGATGTCGCACACCAACCTATTGGGATGATGTTGGTAAAAGAAAACTCATAGGTCTAGAACTTGTGGAGGAAACGATGGAAAAGTTGAATGTAATCCAAAACCACATCAAGGCTGCTCAAAGTAGACAGAAGAGCTATGTTGATAACCAAAGAAAGGATTTGGAATTTCATGTAGGAGATCACGTTTTCTTGAAGTTATCTCAATGGATGGGTGTTATAAATTTTTATAAGAAGGGTAAATTGAGTCCCAAAAACATCGGACCTTTTAAAATTGAAGAAAAAATTAGGGCTGTAGCTTACCGTTTGGAAATGCCGCCAAGTCTCTCCAATGTTCACGATGTATTCCACATATCAATATTTAGAAAATACATGCATGACCCAACACATGTACTCACTATGAAGAATTAGAACTGGAACCTGATCTGTCTTATTGCGAGGAGCCTTTCAATGTTCCTGATACAAGAGAACAAGTGCTGAGAAACCGAATGACTCGTCTGGTAAAATATCTATGGAGAAACCATAAGATGGAAGAGGCCACGTGGGAACCCGAGGAACATATGATAAAGAACTACCCGAGTCATTTTACACAGTAATACTCTAGAACTTTCGAGGCAAAAATTATTTGAAGGTGGGGAGAATGTAACACCCCAAACTTCCACAACACACTTCTCTTTGAATAATACAATAACATGTGTTGTACGCAACTTCGAGTTCTAACACACCAAAAAAAATCAAAATAGCCATTATGAAAAGTAATACCCACTTTTTGAAATTTTATTAATATTATCTTTATAAATGGACTTCATTTCTAGATTCGAAATATCGAAATTATCTTCAGGTGAATTTTTGGTATTTTTCTGAAAACATTAAATTTTTTATGAATAGTGATAAACACAAAGTTATAGTTTAAAAAAACATTTTTATTTAAATAATTATTTATTTTATTTTAATTTATTTTAGGTCAAAATAGATACATATTACCTATATAAGTTAAATTTAATTCATTGGAGTAAGTTTATAATTATTTTAGATATATAAAAATTTTATTGAACTTTTTACCGTCCTCAACCCACCTATTCAGAGCATTTGAAAATTTACATAAAACATAATTTTACCACTTTTGTGAGTTTAATTTCAAAAATTCAAGAGACACGGTTGATATCAGTAAGTAAAATTTGGTTCAATAAGATGAAAATGATTATTTGTGAGTGTAACTTTTTACTTTTATTTACCAAGGTTAAAATTAAATATGGTAATTAAGGGTAAAAATGATATTATTATTACACTAACACATGTCCTAATTCTATTGGATAAGTGTAATTAGACTAAAAACAACCTTAGGAATAAAATATTAACCTTTTTGGTCCACATGGATTAGATTAGGACATTTATTATTATTTTATTTAAAGAAGAGTTAAAAGAGTTAAATTCAAATTTAATAACTAAACCATTTATAATATAGAGTTACACACAATATAAATTCGACTATAAATATTCATTAGAAATATAAAAATATTTCCTATATAATGGTATTTTATTTATAATTTTTAGACATTATATAATTAAATTTTATTAAGACCCATTGATGATGTACATATTACTTTATTCCTGAAATATTAAAATAATTGATTTTATAAATATCCAAATAAATCTAATTAGAATCTTTTTATTAATTCCACTAATTTTATAGGTTAATATGATATTATAGGGTTGATCAAATGTATTTATTTTTATTTAATAAAGTTTTTAGGACTTCAAAAAAAATCAATTATTAAATAATGTCAAAATTGACATAAATGAGTGTTTAAAACAAATACAATATTTTTGGTTGATATAATAACCCCAAAGATCTATGGATCAGTCAATAGATTTATATAATGATAGGTTTATCATTAATTAACCACATGGGGTTCTCTTATAAGTTCATAGTATGTTTATCAACTATATAATATAAAAATACAAAGAGACATGGTAAATGTCAAACTATTTAACTAAGAGTTAAATCTAAAAGATAAGGTTAATATAGTGACCCAAACCTGTCTAAAACCATTTGGATGAGGTTTTTGCGACCAATCACCACATTATCCTATTAATTATTCATTTTGGAGCCATTATAAACCTAAAATTATTTTATTGTAAAAAAATATTTCTAGTTTTTCAAAAGGTGCCCCTCACCCCTCTTATAGAAGGGCACTTTCCCTTATCTCTAATTGACACCTTCGAAGCCATTTGTCCCAACCAACCACTTCCCAAATACCCTTAAACTGTCCTACCTTAATATTAGAGGCCTTTATTTAGTCAGAAATCCAACCTAAGGAGCCCTTTTGATCAAATGAAAAGGAAGTACCCGAAGAAGAGGTAATTATCTCACCACCTCTTTCATGTTTTGTGTCTTCTTCCACTAATTCATTCTTTATTGTTTTCATTATAAATAATAACTCCCGCATCTTATATATACTATTATGTTATTATAAATATTTTATAACCATATTCATTATTCTATCCATCCTTCGAATGACATGTCACCATACGTGCGTACGTACGACTTACCGTCTCCACGTCGTGGTGTAGTTGTTACTCAATACATTATTATTCAGATGGGTATAATAATGATGTATAATTGAGGTAAATAATAAATATAACATGTTAATGATTATTTATATATGATATAACATCCAATTATATATTATTTTAATATGAAAAGAATGATATTGTCGCTCGTACGTACGTACGGATTACCGTCTCCACGAACGCGATGAGATTCATTCCCCATCGCATCCATTCAAGAATAATTTTCATTTGATGATTAAAAATAATTTTTAAAGACTTAATATCATTATGAATATTAATTATATACATCATATCCACCACAAAAATTACTTATGTAACAAATCATATAAATGAAAACGAATCAGTTAACACCCGGAACGATTATACTGGTGAAATATCATTAACAAAGCAATATTAGAAGATCATATATGATATCATATTAATGTATATGGTTCTTTTATAATTTAATAACAATTATTTCCCCATTATACAGGAGGTTAACCAACCCTCGACCAAGGAAAAGAATAAGGTTAGGGTTAATTTCATAATCTATTAATTATTTGAGGCTGTTTATACGTAATTATCTTCGAGGACCACTTTATCATCCACACACATGCTTCTTAAAAATATATTTGAAAACATTTTTACTATTTACTAGACAATGGTTTAAATTAATTATATTCTTATTTGACCTTATATGTTCTGAAACGAATCTTTCTATCATTTTCCAAACAAGGTACTTTATGACCTTTTTGACAAAACTAAGGTAAGAATGTTTTTTTAACTTATACGGTGGGTGTGGCTATTTTTCACTGTTATAACATCATTAAATATTCCATTATAATCTTATAATAATATTTTCAAAATAAATGACTTATTTTTTAATTATATGACTTTTAAATGATTTCAAAATAGAATGATATATTTCTCTAAAAAATGTTTCGATTTCATCTATGTCAATATCCTTAGATGGATTGTGAGCTTATTTGATGTTGATTTACTATGATGAAAAACATCCATATCTTATTGAAGGTTTTGTGATATGTTTAACTATGGATTTTTTTATTTTTATACCATTCATGGTTTATGGATAATGTATTGACATTTCCTATGCTAGTTTTAATACGAAAGTTTATGTTATGTTAAAACCTTTGCATATGAGGAATGCATTAGACTTAGTAAGTGACGGGTGGAACCCACTATAGCTCCTCAATGCATCGGTAGGTCTCTTGATACAAAATAGTGTATTTGAACATGGCCTTGACAAAATCTTATTTGCAATCTTGGCACAAGGCCTTGACTATGTGGTTATGAAGTCAGGCGTTATGCATTCCATAATTATGAAAGTGGATATTGATATTTCATGTGATTATTAAACTAGTAGAATATCCATGTGAGTTAGTAAATGGAATTATTTTGATTTATATTTTCCATATTATTATGAAGTTTATGTTGAAATGATTTTATTTTAGTTTTATTCCTTACCTTAAATGTTTATGAATATTTATTAAAATTTCCGCTATATTTTTATCCTTACTGTGAATCTGAGATCACCCCTTTCCATGTTATATTTTTTGCAGGATGTGAAGATGTATATTATGACTGACCTACAGGGATAGTCTATGGGATCTCATTTTTGTCTATGGAAACAATGTTGTTGTAGTTTTCATTATATGATATCATTTAATCCTTATGAATGTACCTAGTACTACCAAGGCTACTAAACTAATCGGTCTTTCGAGACTTGATATTTTGTGATCATGACAAGGTTATGTAATAATGCACCGACTCTAGGTAATTAGGGTCGGGGCATTACAGGTGTAACTGATATAAATTAAAATATGTCATTTAAATTTGACATTAATTTTAGTAAAAAAAATTAAGGAAAATACTCAAAACTAAGAAACCCCATTCAGGCTGTTTTGATATTTTAGAACAATGATCCATAAATAATTTGTATCCTATAGGAATAAACCCCTACCTCAATTTGATTCACAGTGTGACCTGTATAACTCCAAATGTGTCTTTTTTTGTTTAATGTTTACATTTTATTAATGTATTCTTTCATATTAATGTTTAATTCATTTCTTTATAGTACAAATAACATAATATTTCTTTTCTTATATAGGTGGAACCTTCTGCTTGAGTTGGGATGATTTTTTCAGAAACAAATACCATGGGAAAGAATTTTTGAGAGGGGATCACATATGTTAAAAGATGAAACATTAAAGTTTATAACTGTTTGTTGGATAATTGTAAATGTAATTATTTAAAAAATTGTTTGAAATTTATATATCATTATTTTCCAAACCCTTGTGTGCATTGATTTGTTCTTGTGTGCCCTGTGAATGTGATGTTTTGTGTAGGTGGTGTGTGTGTTTTATGAAGGTGCATCTGGTGGGTGTGTTGTTTATATGTGCAAGTGTTGCTGGTGGGTGTGTTGTTATATAAACAACACATCACAGGTAGCTAGGCCTTTATCAGTGTTATTTTGAGTACTGATAAAGACCACCTTTATCAGTGCTATTTAGAGCGCTGATAATGTACCACTTTATCAGTGCTATTTTGATTACTAATAAAGTCCCCCTTTATCAGTTATAATTATATCACTGATAAAGTTCCCTTTATCAGGTCTAAAAATAACACTAATAAAAAGTGTCCTTTATCTACGCAAAAATACATCTGATAAGGGTGGGGGGGAGTTTATCATTTATTTTTTTAGTGAGGATAAATGACACCATTTGTCAACACTTTTTTTGACCTATTAAAGGGGACCCCCTTTATCTTCGCTAATATTAATAGTGTTTTTCTAGTTCAATTTAAATCATTTTCTAGCACTGATAAAATCATTATATATAGTAGTGGGTCCTTTTGAGATTTTCTAAATATATTAATTTATAATAAATTAAATCTCATTAAAAATTCCTCCAAAAGGACATGTATTAGAATTTATGATTTTATAAGGTTTTAATCTCATCAAACAATATACTTTAGATATGTTTCGGTATTATTTTAAACCTTATCATTTTTATTAACCATCAGATAACCTATTTTAATTTTAAATAATGCAATAAAATTTCAATATTGAAATGTTGAATTTTTTACTTATGTGATGTAAATTAAATCTTAAAAGATCAGTTTATAACATTTTAGACTATATCATGATTATTATAATATTTTTAAATAAGTTTTATGATTTTTATTTAATTTAATATAATATTTTTTTTAATAAATTAGAATTTGTATTAATTTTGAAACTATTATTTTCATGGAATTTTTAAAATATTAACACAACAAGTGAACTTAGAAAAAAATATTATATTATAACTATAAGAGGCCAGGGTCATCTATTAATTTTTTTATCACATTAATTATTTCAAATTTCATTTATTTTAATAATTTTAGTAACAATTTATTTGATATTTCCATTAATAAAATAAATACTGCATCAATGTGGTGTAAATATTTAATATACGTATTTTTTCACTAAAATGTAAAAATAAAATACCATTATAAAGATAAATATTATAAATTTAATAATAATATTTATATTATAATATATATTTTGGTTAAACATATATTAAAAATGATATAGTATTGAAAACATCAATGTGACCACTTTAAAATTTTATTAAATAAAATATTATAAATATCAAAATATCATATAAGTGGCCCAAAAAGTATAAAATATATTTCTATCATGAACATAGGTTTATTAAGATAGATACTTAAATTTATATTAGTTCATAACATATATATTTTCCTATATAGGCACATAAGGTATTTTTAAGGCAACGAAAGTGACATTTAGTGACTTTCTTTGATTTAAATTTTATATCAGTCATTTTCAGGGACACGTGCCAATTAAATAAATTAATTTAGATTATTATGTGCTAAGGGTATAAATATATCCATCTAATTAAATTTTTTCATTTGTTAGAGTCATTTTATCATCTTTATCATTTTATTTTTAACCTAAATGAACCAATTTACCCTTTATTGTGGTAACAAAATTTACCAATGTCACTATTCATATTGAAAAAATAAAAGGAAAATATTCAATAAATTTGGAAATACTGAATATAAATTTGGCATACTTTTTTTAAAATTTAAAGAGAATATGTTTTAGAGTTTATTTTAAAATAAAACTTGTAAAACGCCATGAAAATTAGTTTTTTGGAAAGAATCCCCTTTAAAACATAAAAGGTTTTTATAAGAAATTATTTTATAAAATACTTTTTAACACCATAATTTCAATATTTTAAATTAAAATTAACTAATTATAATTGAAAACTAATAAAAAACATTATTTTACCTTGTAAATACTTTAAAATAAAATTGATTTTAAATAAAAATTGGAATTTTCATTATTCCTTAGAAAAAATAATAATTTTTAGAAAAAAATAATTTTAAGTTAATTTTGAAATGATTAATTAAAAAATAAATTAATTTTGTAAATTTTTTTTATAGATATTTTAAAAATTAATATCCATTAATACATAAAAGAAAAAAACATTTTTGAAGAAAATCTATTCTTAAATAATAAAGTGATTTTTCTTAAATTATGAGATTATTTTCTCCGCACTTTTCAATAAATTCATATTGAGTTGAAGAATCTAATTTGTTTCAAAAAATAGTTATTTAAATTTATTCCCATAAATTTAATAGGTATTTTGTACTAATACTATCAAATAGTTCTCTTAAACTCACGTCTGTGGGCAATGCAAGCTGTTAATGAATTGAAGTAATTTATAGAGAAATATTTCATAAAAATATCTTGGTGTTACCTTATACTCCATTAAATTATTTTCTCCCTCTAAATTCATCACATGTATATAAAAATATGAGGATACCTTTTCTGCATCACATCCTTAGTTTCAAACATGGTTTCCTCAAATTGGTCGTTCCACCATAAAACATTAACCCAGAAAGTGGCCTTGTTTCATAGAACTTTTTCTATAAAATCCAGAGTCTCTATCGTCTATTCTTCATAAGAAATATCTTTATACCATGGTATTACTTATGAGTTTAATACTTCTGAAGGGTCAATTATGTACTTTCTCAAAATATATACCTAGAACACATCATGTACATTAGAGAAATTTGGTGGTGGCACCAATAGATAAGCTACCTTCTCAACACGATCCAAAATTTAAAAAGGAATGATATACCTAGGTATTAGATTTACATTATTTACAAATACCATAAATATATTCAAGGTAGATATTATTATAAATATAGTTTCACTCACTTGAAACTCTAGGTCATTTTGTCAACTATCAACATAATATTTTTTTCAACTCTAAGTTGTTCTTATATGATGTTGAATAGATCCAACCTTCTCTTCCATTACCTCAACTATATTAGGTCCCAATATATTTCTTCTTAAAATCATTTCATCATGTTGGATTTTTTCACTTCTTACCATAGAGTAATTTTTTAGGATCTATGTGAATACTAGATTGTAATCTATTTTTGTAAGAAAATTCATCTAAAGGTAAGTGTTGATCCCAAAAACATTTTAAATCCATAGACAAAGATCTCAAAATGTATTCTAGAGTTTAAATAGTCGTATAAAACTAATCATCTATATAAGTATCATAAGTAGTGATTAAATGTAACTCTCTATCTAGATCCCACTGAAAACTTCTCTAGTACATTGAGCTAAACTTCAGATCCTGATAAAATATAATGAAAAGTGGTACTCCATGAAATCTTACAACTTCTTGAATATATATTCTAGTAAGATAATCAAGAAGGAATTATTCTTTGATATAAATTAATTGTGACAAATTTATAAGGTGATCAACTATAACCCATATAGTATAAAAAATTTAGATGTTTTGGGAAGTCCAATGAAAAAATACATGGTGATGTTTTAATATTTACATTTTAGTATAGGTAATGGTTGTTGCATACCATTGTACGTCTGTCTCCCAACCTTACCATTCAAAAAATCTGAGCACCAAGAAACATATTATACAATATCTTTCTTTATTCCATCCAACTTTAAAAACTTTTTTACGTCCCTATACATGGTTGCACTTCAAGGATGAATTGAGAATGATGAATTATGAGCCTCATACAATAACTCCTTCTTTAATTCTTATATGTGAGGGATACAAACATGGTTCTTAAATCTTATTATTTTATCATAATGAATGTTAAACTCAAGAAAATTTTCTCACCTTCTTTTGTATCTCTACATATTCCTTACGCACTTATTTAATCTTTACTTGTATAGATGTTTGAATATTCATTTGGTCCAGATAATATTTCTCCCCTTCCTTTAAAATTTACATATCAATCATTTAAAATAGATAAATATTGGATCTTTTTTGGTCCTCACCATAGATTGGATATCATGTAATTTTTCACTCAAAGAATCTTCCACCTTGTTCGCTTTCCCAGGGCGGTAATGTATTGAGCTGTCATAATATTTAATCAACTCCAACCATATTCTCTAGCACATATTTAGATCCTTTTGAGTGAATATAAGATTTATATTTTTTTGATCAATATAAATGTTACATATTTCTCCAAAAAGATAATACATCCCTATCATTAATAAAAAACTTACCACAACTAACTCAAAATCACGAGTTTGGTAATTTTACTCATAGATTTTTAATTTTCACGAGGCATAATCTATCACCATATCATTTTTCTTGAGAACACATCTCAACCATTTCTTGGAAGCATCACTGAAGAACCCAAACCATTCCCCCCTATAGGGTAGTGTGAGAACAAGTTCTATGACTAACTTTCATTTCAACTCCTTGAAATTCTCTTCACATTATTTTATCCATATAAATTTAACTCCTTTCTGAGTCAACTTGGTGAGTGAGTTAGATAATAATGAGAAATATTTTTAAAATAGTCAATAGTATGTAGTCAAACCAAGATAAATCTAGATCATAGTTAATGTTGTTTGTCTAGGATAATGTTCAATAAATTCTTTAATTGTTGGATCTACGAATATCCCCTCTCTTAAGATTATGTGACCAAAAAATAAAACCTTCTGAAGCCAAAATTCAAACTTAGTAAATTTTACATGAAGATTCTTCTTCCTCAGGGTCATTAGTACAATCCTAAAATGATCTCCATGTTCTTACTTTCTCAAAGAATATACAAGAACATCATCTATAAACACTAACACAAACTGATCAAGATACTCAAAAAAGACTCTTTTATTAAATCTATAAATAAAGTGTAGGAACTAGTAAGACCAAAAGGAATCACTATAACTTCATAATGTCCATACATTATAAGGAATGATAAGTTGGGTATATCCTAGATCTTGACCATCAATTGATGATATCAAAAACTAATATCTATCTTATAAAAGTATAGATCTCCACATAGTTAATAAAATAAGTTATTAATATGGGGAATAGAATGTTTTTTACTTGATAGTGATATTGTTATGTTCTTGATAATCAATGTAGAGTCTCATTGATCCATATTTTTATTAACTAATAGAATAGGTTCACCCCAAGGTGATTCACTAGGGAATATAAATACATTATCAAGATTATATTGGAGTTTCTTATTCAATTCATGTAATTCAATTGGGGTTATTCTATAAAGATTATTTGAAATAGGAATAACAGCTGATATGGGTTCTATTGAAAACTCAACATCATGATTTGGTAGAAGACCTAGAAATTCTTATAAAAAACATCAACAAAATCCCGTACAATAGGTCTATCCTAATGGTGAGTTTCTCCCCAACCATTTGAGGAAAATAACCTTTAATTATAGAAATTAAGAAACACAGGATGGAATTAATTTCCATTAGAAGTTCATATTCATCATTGTATCAATAGATGATCATAGATTCATATGATATATAAAGCATGACTTCTATTACTTGAAAATTTATATGATATCCATATACTGAAATCCAATCAATGCCAAGAATCACATCTAATTCAACTAAATAAAGGATTATAAGATTTTATGGAAGCACTATCCCATAAACTTCAACTAGAGAAGAATTATAATCTTTTGATGAAACAATTATTCCATTAGGAGTTTTCATAGCTAACATAACATCTAATTACTGAGGTAATATAGAAATACCCTTATAAAATTCATTCTAAATAAAATATTGGCTGGATACATAATCAAATAAAACATTAGCTGCTTTAGAATGGATGATAAGTGTACATTTCATCACTTTTTTGTCGTACTCCACATCTCTAGTAGTGATAACATGTGATTTTCCCTTATATTTTGTCTTAAAAGTTTTATGAATCCATTCAACATCGATGACCCTCAGATTTGGTCAGTGGTTAGCATAATTAGCATTTTACTTAAACATGAATCATTGATGCACGGGAGGTTCGTTCTATGTAGCCTTTCTCAATTTCCATCATTATCTATCTTTATCCCATCACTTTAGCTATAAATTTCCTGATGAACGTCTTTCCCACACTTAACACATTTATTATCCCCTTTAAGATAGAATCCTCCATGGTTCTTTATAAAATTTGTGTATAATGAAAAGCCCATATTCTTTTCTCTATGGTTTTTATATTTTCCTTTTAAATTCCATTTTTTTCTTATTGAACCCCTAAGATAGATGGATAAATATAATATCCATATCAACTTTGAGAACAAATCAAATTATTTCCACATAGCTATTTAGACCCTTATGGATAATGCCCATTGGATACTTGGTTTTAAGCCACTGATGAATTGATCAACATTACTTTCAGGTTTAATGATAATTCCAAAAGAGTATCTAACAAGTCTTATTAAATTTTATTTATAGGTACCAAGGGATTCGACACCCTTTTTCTTAATCTAGAGGAACTCTTTATCCATCTTCATTCAATGAATACTAGGAAAGTACTTATTGAAAAATATGCTCTTTAACTCATCCAATTCCATAGAGTTAGTTTCATCACATTGACTTATATTCATAAAAATATTACACCATTGATCCACTTCACCCTCTAAAAATAGATTTCCTAAATGAATTTCTCATGGTATGAATATTAGAGAACTAAGAATATAATTTAAGTGGTATTGATCCATTGTTTAGATACTAGTGGATTAGAAGACCCACCAAAATAAGGTGGGAACTACCTCATGAAGGACTCAACAAAATTTTGTTCCCTCCTTTTCTTATTAGAATGTTCTATATGATTCATAGCTTGAGAATGTTTTGTGAGCTTAAAATCAAGGTTTTGTATTCTAGCTTCCATTTTGGCTGATCAAGAGGATAATCATTGCTTTTCCCATCACACTCAATATTAACATGGTTCCTTCATGTTTGATACATTGACCAAAACAAAAAATCATAGTGTGAGTATCACTAATCATAGTGGGAAACCCACATAATCAAGAGGAATTACTTATAAAATTTCAATTCTGGACACCTTAGGATTTATCCAAGGTTATTTATGATCATCACCAAAACTATATGATTGTATCCTATACTTAGAATTATTCTTAGAGTTCTTACTAAGGCTTTCTCAACCTAATTTCCAAAGGCTAACTAAACCCTGCTATGATACCAACTAAAACAGCCCATAATGTTCATTTGTAGAAATTACTTATAAATAGAATAATATTCATTAAATAACATAAAAAACCATGTCATAATAATATAGGTTTAGTGTCTTTGGAATTTAGGAAACACAAACTACTGATTCATAAAACATATACATCATCTCCTGCTTATTCTTTCAAACTAGAACCCTTTTTGACATATATTACTTAATACCTTTCTTCCTATCCAGGGGAAAATAAACATAAGAAAGTGGTAAGATCAGATTCTTATCAAGGGTAATAAATAGAGAAGGCATAAGCATAGGGTCAAAAGAACATTAAAATAACATTTGAAAATTATATCTTGAATATCAAAGATGTTGATATTGTGTCATGGACTAAATTGTAGATGTTTATAAAGAATAAAATAACATATTCAATAATAGAATAACATAAGACGTGGAATTGTGGAAAAAATAGGAATATAAAATCATTTTCATATTAGTCAAGTCTCACTTCAAAGACTATCATAGTAGACAGAGTCCCTTACTGAACTGATTTCACTTCTCATTCCAGCCCTATATTATTGAATCAAGTTTACTTCTCATTCTTGTCCTATCTATCTCATGAGATATAAATATTTACCTAATGCATTGGATGAAGATATATTTCCTGCCCATCACATAATGAAAACTATACATATGTGTTCCACAAGAACCAAAATCATTCATTATATCAAAACCCATGGAATGAAATGCATTTCTTAATCATCATTCCATCATATCATAACCCATGAAAAAGAAATGGGATTCATAAATATCATTCCATCCTAAACATAAAACAACCTTAGAAATAATTTGGACAGTGTCTTTGAAAATATCTCTAGTAAATCATAAGTAACATTAAGGAATGCTTTAATATATGGAAAATAATTTTGAAATATCACTTGAAAATAATTATTTAAGAAAAAATTCCTTATTCTTTGAAAACATTTAATTAATTTAAATGTCGTGAAATTTTAAAAGAAAACATTTTTCTCTAAAAATAACCTTGTATGATTATAAGGTAAGATTCAAGGAGTTATTGTTTTATAAACACATGCAATTATTCTCATTGAATATAAGTTGAATAAAACATTCCTTTCATATGTTTTTTTTTTGAAAAGTCACAATCTACATTGTTTGGAAAATAAAAAAAATATTTTAAAAAATTTTGTAAACAAAACCATACATGGGTAAAAATGAAATCTAAAAAATTTTAGAAGATAAGTAAAAATATTTTTGAATTTTTTTAGGAAACATGGACAAGGAATATAAATATTCCTCAGTAGACACTTATGTATAAACAGTCCTGAATAATAAAGTGATTGTGGAATTTGCCCATATCTTAGGTCTGATTTCTTTATAAATATCTGAAACTCCCTTATAATGGTATAAATAATTTTATTTATTCATTAAAGAACTATATTAATATTTATTATATTATATATGATCTTTTTATATAATCTTATCACCCATTTGTTTTAATAGTTTATTATTTCCATTCTCTCATGTGTTAAATGCTTCATTTTACAATGCAAGTTTTTTTATTTAAGTCCATGTTCTGGTGCATAGAATATAGTCCTATCATATCAAGATAGATATTAAGGTAATATATATTTTATTTATTCATTTATATAATCATTCTTGAATGGGGAACATAGAAAATGAATCACATCGCGTTGTGGAGACCGTAGGTCGTACGTACTCATGAGTAATGCTATCATTCCCTTAATGGTGAAAGGGGTGGAAGTGGATGATATGTTTTTCTAGAATAAAAATAATCTTATAACTACTATTTATATTAAATATTTCCATAATTATACCTACTAAGTTATGTTAGTTATGAAAAACAGATTACACCATGACATGAAGACTGTAAGTTGTACGTACGCACTCACGATGATTTTTTTTTTCATAATATGGATAGAAGGTATAATATGGTTGTTTCATAGTAATAATAACTAATTAGAATATATTTTATACAGGAGTTATTACTTTATAATTGAAACAACACATGAAGAGGATGTAGAATAATAACAAATCATTAAAGAGTTGATAAAGATGATTACCTCTTCTTCGGTGAACTTCTTTTAGATCTCCACATAGGGATACTAAGGATGGTATTTTGTGAAGGAAAGAACCTCTAGAATGTGTATATGAATTTTTAAAGAGATATTTTCATGGAATTATTTGTCTTGAAGGATAAAGGTGAGGTGAAGAAGTAAGAGAGGAAGTTCCCTTTTATAATTTAGGTGAGGGTACTTTTGAAATTATTTCTAAATATTAATATATAATAAATTAAATATGAATAAAAATACCTATAAAATAAAATTAATTCTAATATAATATGATAAAAGGTTGTAATGTCATCAAACATTAGATTTTAGATAAGTTTTGTTATTATTTAAAACCTTATCATTTTGATTAACCCTTAGACAACATATTTTAATTTTAATTATGGTAACAAAATTTTCAATATTAAAAGATTATAATGATTAATTATGTGATGTAAATTAAATCATAAATGGAAAATTTATAACATTTTAGATAATTTTGTATTTTTTTATTTTTAGAGATGTTTTATGGTTTTTAAATAATTTAAAAAATATTAATTTTATGAAATATCAGTAGTGTTAGTTTTGAATCTATTCATTACTTATACTTTTTAAAATATCAATATTACAAGTTAAATTCAAACCCAATATTTTATCATATACCCAAGAGTTGAGGGTTATCTATAAAATTATTTTATCATATTAATTTTTAAAAATAATATTAATTTTAATATTATTAGTAAAATTTATTTGATATTTTCATTAATAAAATAATTACCGTAACAACGTTGTGTAATAATTTAATATAGTTAGTTATTCAATAAATTTTATAAAAATACTATGATGAATATAAATCTTAAATATTTCAAGAGAGTATTTATACTCAAATATATAATTTCAGTAACCCTATATTGAAGATGATATATTATTGAAAACATGAAGGTTACTTCTTTATATATATATAAATTGAAATATTATAAATATCATAATCTCATATAAGTGAACCAAAAAGTATAATATAAATTTATATCATTATTTTTTTTATTAAGTTAAAATTTTAAATTAATATTCATTAATAACATACTTTTTTCCCATGGGGATACATAAGGGATATTTAAGACAAATAAAGTGACTTTTTGGGACATTCTTTGAATTAAATATTATATAGGTCATTTTCCAGGAAAATGATCCATTAAAGAACTCAATTTCGATCATTATGTTTTGAGGCTCTAATTATCTTCGTAAAATAAAATATTTTCATTTGTTATTGTCATTTTACAGTCTTTATCACATTATTTGTAACCTAAATTGTCTAATTTATCTTTTACCGTGGTAATAAAATTTACCAAGGTTACTATTCATATTGGAAAAAAATAAAAGGGACCAATTCAATAAATTTGGAAATAATAAATATAAATTTGAAATCCATTTTTAAAAATTAAAAACATATATGTTGTAGAATTTAATTTTAATTAAAACTGATAAAACACCATGAATAATAGTTTTTTTTGAAAAAAAACATTTTAAAACTTAAACATTTTTATAATAAATTCAGTTAAAAAAACTTTAAAAAAACATAATTTCTTTATTTTAAAATAAAATTAACTAATTAATTTTTAAATCTAATAATAAACATAATTTTCCCTTATAATGAATTTAAATGAAAATTTATTTCTCATTATAAATATTCATTTTAACTACTCCAAAAAAATAATAGTTTTTAGAAAATTATTATGGTAATATTTAACATGATGAATTCAAAAATGAAATAAATTTTGTGAAATATTTCTCTTATGACTTCTAAAAATTAATATTCATTCATAAATTGAAGAAAAACACATTTTTGAAGAATAATGATATTTTACTAGAATTTGTGATTATTTTTATGATCTTATCAATACATTCATATTGGGTTGGATATTTATATTTATTTCATACATTATTTATTCATATTTATTCCCACCAATTTAATGGCTAGGTTGTACAAACAGTGTCTTATGGTTCTTTTAAACTTACGGTTTTGTGAAACACAAGCTATTAAAAAATTAAAATTATTTAAAGAGAAATAGTTCATAAAAATATACACGTTTTCCAACTCCATCATGTAAGGATGATGTTTGAGAAATAAATATATTGAGACCAAATAAATATGAGGAAATTCTATAGAAAGGTAAGACCATTAAAAAACACATTAAGGCATCTCATAATTGATATAAAAGTTATGTTGACAATCATCAGTGAAATATGGAATTGAATGTTGGTGAGAAGGAATTACTATAAATTTATTTTGGTATGAAATTTATGAAATTTAAAAATAAGTTAATGTTGAGCCCTAGGTATATTTATTCCTTTTATATTCTTGATCAAGTAAGGATGGTAGCATATCTCTCACTACATCCACCGAACCTATCTCAAGTTTGTGATGTGTTCCATGTATCTCTCTTGAGAAAGTAAAAACACGATCCTTCACATGTACTAAAATTATTGTTTGTACAAATTTAGAATTACATTTATTTTATAGAAAAACAATTATAAATCTTGTATCATAGATATAATGTTCTATGTAACATTACTACTCACTTGGATAATATTATCTGGAGTAATATTAAATTCATAGACTTTACATGGGACCCCAAGGATGTGATGAAATAAATACAAACTCATTTTTTATATCAATTTGATGAAATTTTGAATGAATAAATAATTTTAAGAGGGTATAATGTAACAAAAAGATATTTTATGATATATTTATTTTAAAATAAATTTAATTGCTTTGATATATTTTGATGCACACAATATTGAGTCTAAATGAACCGTAATATCATATACCATTATCAACTTGATGTAAAATTGGAAGTATGAATATGAATAAAATTTAAGAAATTATAAATGTTTTATATTAAAAAAATATGTATAAATTAGTACACATTTTTTGTAAAGTTATTATATGCCTTAAAAATACATTTCCCCTTAAAATGGGTTTTATTTCTTTTTGTGAGAAAAGTAATATAATTATTTTTTTATAATTTAAGACTATTTATTTGTAAAATTTAACCTCATTATTTAAATTAAAATTTCAAAATTATTTTAGAGTTGATTTTTCATAATTCTTTGAAATAATTAATTTTTCTATGAATAGTGAAAATACTGATTTTAATTGAAAACCATCTTTTCATTTAAAAGAATTTATAAATTTCCATTTTATTTTAAATTGATTTTAAATGTAAAATTAGTTCATATATATTGTTAATAATCTAATTATGTTCATTTAAGTTTATTTTATGTGTATTTTTTGAATGAAAAATTTATCTACCAAAGAAAACAGTTTTTCATAAAAAAAATCATTTTTGACGCATTTTTTGAGTTTATTTTAAATGTAATTTCTACCAATTTTGGATATTTTGAAAAATAAAATGATTTAAATATTTATAATCAGTACATTTAACTTTGTTAATGAGTCCAATTTCATTTTATGTCACAATGAATAGTAAAAACGATAAAAATTTGTCACCGCGGTTAAGGTTAAAATGCCTTTATCTGGGGGGGGGGTTAACCAACATATAAATGGGGAAATTTAAAATCAAAATTCTAAAAATAATATTTAATGAAAATATTTTGTCCCAATAATATATAAAATTCTAATTTTTGTTTGTTTTGGTGCATTTGGATTGAAGATGGATTTATTGTATTTTAATGTTTTAATAATTCCAAGTGTGTCCTCTGCCCCACTTATAAAAGGACACTCATGCTTTCTCTTATATACACTACATTGAGCTTTATATCTAAAAAAACCAACTTGATTATATTATATATTTTACTAGACAAAAATTATATGTGATGATATTTTTTAAAAACCATACCAAGGGTCCTTAAGAGAGGATCTAAATGAGGCCAACAGAAGGAGAGGTAATTGTCTTACATGACCTATTTCTATTTATTTCTTTTTATACCATATTTTAATACCTGGTATTTATCATAAAATAATAAAATAATTATCATCAATATAGTCATATATTATTATTATATAACCACCAATATCCACCCTCTATTCCATAAAATAAGAAGTGAAATTATCGCTCGTGTGTACGTGTGGACTACCACCTCCATGTAGCGATACAAATCATTTTACAACACAATATTTCATGGATGGGTTTTATGATGGGTTTAATATTTTTATATGATATTTAAGATATAATTAATCTTCTCTAATTATAATATCACTTGTACCTCACCAGTGCATACACACGATGCTATAAATTAAGTCTAATTTTCAAAAGTGTATTAATAGTTTCAGTTGTTAATAATGAAAAGTAGTTAAATATTTGTTAAAATTACAGCTTTAGTGATATATAATAATTAAAAGTAATGAAAAAATAGAACATGTATCTTAAATTATAAATGAAAATGAATGAAAAGGAAAAAACATGATCTAAAAAGATACAAAAATGAAAAATTTTGTACATTCATTTATCTGAAGAAAGGAAACATTTATGGCTTGTATGTGCTGTTATAAGTTTTCTGTATACTATAATATTATTAGAGTTAAATGTGGAAGTATAAATGTAAAAAATAGGTTTAACATAATAGAGTCAATAATATTTTTTTCCATTACATTGCAATTGTAGCATCACATTTCAGTCAATTTTGTCAGTTTTTTTTGTTTATTTTTTCCTTCAAATGGGGATACACATCATTGAATTGGATTTTTGTTGTTGTAGAGTCTCTAGATTTTTTAATATTTAGTTAAATCACCTCATCAGTATAAAAATCACTCAAATATTGAAAAATTTAATCCTTAAATAGGAAATATTATGTTTACCAATTTGAAATGAGAAGAAAAAATACAGTTTTATAATGTTATAGTCAATCTAAATGAAAGTTAAAAAAAATAAGTAATGTCCACTCTAATGAGGTAATGAAAATAAAAGACAATGAAGATAAATTTCTTAATACCTTAGCGGAGGAAAATTTGGTAGTTGTTGTAACAAATCCCATGGCATTGTTGCAGCTGACTCTTAAACATCCAGAGCAAGAGAGTTATTATAAAACACAACTATGTTGGAGTTACAGAACTAATCTTACCCAATAAATGAATGATAATATATATTAGTAGTTTCTTTATGCCTATAAAGGATAATTACAAACATGCAACCACAAAATGTTGCACGGTTAAACATTCTAGAAATATGTATGTATATTGAAATGACAACTAAAAAGGATACTTATTAAATTTTATAACAAAGACATATTGAAACTACATATTAATGTTATGGAACCATAACATAAATATGTAAGACATTTAATTTTGTACATTAATATCTATTAAACAGTACAATTCAAGATAGAGTAAAAAATACATGAGGAACACATTTAATAATATATATATATATAAGACAACCATTTTTTTAACCAAAAGAATGAAGATACAATAGTGAAAATAAATAGAAAAACCCCAGATAGTGAAGGTCCCAATGACAGTTGTATTCCTCTCAAAATATTCATGTTGATATGTATGATTGAGTTTATCTCACACAAAATTTTTAAACCATCACTAACCTTTTCAGTAATATACTAATAAGCATGTGTGTTGTGACATGGGTGCATACGCACCCATGAACTTTCACATAATTAATGCTCCTGAAATCATTGTCTATCATGTTTCAAATATGTTGGTCTGTAACTAAATTTACTACATGATTGTTTTTATAGATTAACTAAACTATTGTTCCATGTTTAAGGGGGTGTTAGTAGTGCTGACTTGCATATTTTTCTACTCATTTCTACTATAAAAGAAAGAGAAATAATGCTTTTGACACAGCTGAAAACATGATTAGGCATATTGGTGGGATAAGGAGAGATGTGGGTTTCCACATTTTTGGAGGGTGGATATCTATTTTTGGGTGATGTGGAATCATAGCTAGGTGAAACGTATGAAAAAGTCACCCAGTTGTAGTATATATATTTGATGTTGATTTCATAGGGGTTTGAAGCCGTGCCTTCTTGTCCAACATCCAGTATGGACCACTGGTGGGATGACCACCCGTCTTGTTCATCTTTAAACCTCAATGATGGTTTTATTCCATTCACTCCGATAAAGAGTTTCCTTTGTTCCTTTTTATCTCAATTGGCCCCATGGTCCCAAAGTAAATCAATGGGGCGTGTATTCAGATTTCCCTCTTAGAGTTCAATGAATCATTGGATCTCATTAATCTCTTTCTAGAGGATCACACTATCCAAAATCAATATTTTTTTGTTTCCATTGATATAATGGTTAATAGATTTGGGGTTTGAATAATCATGTGATTGGTGGGATGCTGGCCTCAAGGCACATGTTGCTACACTTGGAAGATGCAGACAGTTTGGATATAACCTAGATGAAAGCCTAATGGTACATAGATGGATACTAATTCTCCCTATTAAGATGGATATATAAGTTTTATATGAGGTGATACCCCTCTATTTAACCCATCTAGGTTTCCATTCTAGGTTTTCTGCTCCCATTTCAGAATATAACTATTTTAAAATTTCTAGGCAATCCTGGGGGGTTTTTTTAAATTGATAAAATATCTTTATCTTGGCGTCATCCAGTTGCCCAAAAATCTATGTCAAATTGGATATATCAAATCCACTTGTTGAGATAGTTTTCTTATGTCAGGAGTGGATCCACTATGAATTTTTACAGGTAATTCAGATCCACAACATCAACCTCTAGTTGTATGAGGGGCGATGGAGTTTGTATATTTCCTGAGGAAGCTATTAAACATTGATTGTGAGTCTTGGATGCATTGAGGAACTCCATGAAAAATAATCGACCTCTGTTATAAATTCTAAAGAATAATAGACTGATGAAAAAACTAGTTACTATAACATGTGTGTTGTGACATGGCTATAGAAAACTTCATTAACAAAAACATTTACTACTGATCAGGATTTCTACTGAATTTTCATTTTAAAACAACAAAATAAAAATAGAATACATGTTAATATGTGGATAAAATGATAAGAAACCTCCATGATAGAATAACCAGGGATCATCATCATCCAGTGAATATAACTCAGGTGGGTGTGATCAATCATGGAACGAATCATCTACAATAACCAATGATCAATATTATCCATTGAACAAATGCTATTGGAATTCATTTACAAAGACTGTAACAGAAAAAGTCTTCATTATCTGCATACCATAATTCTCCTTGAAACCATAATCATCATCATCTTCCAAAAAATCAATCTTCTGCAGCAAAACAATTAGGAACTAAATGAAATGTTTGGCCTAATTCCAAGTCTTAGGGAAAAATAGATTTATATTCCTTGAGAATATGATTTTAATGAGTAATATATTTTTTAAATTACATTCCATTGAAAACCAAATACATGTTTTTACCGTTTTTCCTATCAATTCCTGCAATCGACTTCCACCCAACAAAATAGGACCTTGGCCCGGACATCTAAAAAATGTTGGAAAACAGACAACAATAATGAATGACCACCTTTAAAATATAAAAAATTATTAAAGAAAATAACCATGATAAGATATGTAATTTCATTAAAATGCATAAAAACTAGAAAATCTGCGTATACCAAACATGTTTGGAAAGTTCAATTTTAGCCCGAATAAAGTAATAATAATTCAATGGAAATGCAAGTAGTAAATTTTGACAATGCCGAAGAAAAAATTACATGCTGAAAAAACACATTTGAAATTTAACATGGATAGTTTTAAATTTAAAAAGATATGGAAATTAATTCAAATGATTAAAAACAGAAAAAACTGGGTTTAGTAAACATGTTCGGAATGTTCAATTTAAGTCTGCAAAAAAATAATAGTAAATCAAAGGAAATTCAAGCAATAAGTTTTGAAAATGAAAAAGGAAACCTTACACACAGAGAGAACACATTATAAATTGTTCATTTATGCACAAGCAAAAACAACCAAAACCTCTCATACCTGGCCATTTAAGTGAATTTCATGTATTACCAAGTTGAACTAAAGAAGCACATGATTATCATTGTAGTATTAACCCCTTTATTTGTAAACAATATAAAATCATTTAGTCCTTAAGCATAAATCAAATAAATACGAAGAATTAGTTGGTAAAAAACACCAGGATCAACCAAACATAACCTTAACCAATGAAATTTTGAAAATGGGGAAAAGTAAACAACAATAACGAATGAACAGCTTCTTAATATAAAATATTTATTAAAGAAAATAACCATGATGGATAAAAATTTAAAAAGATTAATAATTTCATTAAAAATACTTAAAATATAGAAAAACTGGGTTTACCAAACATGTTCAACAATTTCAATTTAAGACAACATAAAATAACAAAAAAAACTAATGAAATTTTAGCATTAAATTTTGAAAATGAAAAAGGAAACCATGAACACTGAAAAAATTCGTTAGAAGTTGGACATTTATGAAAAGGCCAAAACAACCAAAATAACTCATACCTACCCATTGAAGTCAAATTCAATAATTATTAAGACAAACTCAAGAAGAAAAATTTTATCTCTATATTATTAACGCTTTGAGTTGTATACAATATAAAATTGTTGAGTCATTACCTATAAATAAAATTCAGATGAATCATTAGTTGGTAAAATAAAAGTAGGATCAACCAAATAGGATTATTGTCCAATGACATTCCAAAAATATGGGAAAAAGACAACCAAAATGAATGACTGCCTTACAGATCTAAAAAATGGTTAATGAAAATAACCTTGATAGTTTGAAATGTACAAAGATATGAAAATTTATTAAAATTCTTAAAAACTAAAAAATTGTAGTATACCAAACATGTTCATCTAGTTCAATTTAATCCATACAAAATAACAAAAAACTAATTAAATGGAGCATTAAGTTTTGAGAATGAAAAAGAAACCTTTCTCACTAAAAAAATATTAGAAATTGAACATTTATGCACATGAAAAAACAAACAATACAACTCCTACTTGCCCATTTAAGCCAAATTCAAGTACTTTCAAGTCAAACTCAAGAAGAACATTACTATCAACGTATCTTTAACTCCTTAAGTTGTAAATAATATAAAATTGATGCATCCTTAACCATAAATCAAATCGAGATGAAGAATTAGTGGGTCAAAAACAATAGGATCAAACCTCTTAAAATATAATGAAAACTTGTTCTTCGAAAACATGTTCTTCGATGTGACTTGTTCTACGATGCAAACCCATATCCTAAAATCAATAGATTCAATAGATCAGAAACCACAAAAAGGAAAAAATCCTAGAATGTAGACATCAGGGAACAAAAGAATCAAAAAATCTAGTATGCATTTACACCTAAAACCAGGAACAAAGCGAAGAGAGGTTTATTCCAGAAGAAATCTCCAAAAAAATTCATTATAGAGGATTGAATGATCATACATATAAAGTAGTGATAGTCTGAGTAAGTTGACTATGTATGTAATTAAACACATAATTAAACACGTTTAGTGAAATATAACAAAAAAATATGTATGATAGAAATAGTGCTAGTTATGTATTGAATAAAATATTTTTTTCTTGACAATGCTATGCCGAATAATATGGTGGAGCATAAAGATGTGAAAGCTTGTACGAAATGCAGATATTTATACTGTTACATGAAGTAGTTGAATTAGTTTTTCTGAATCAGAGAAGCATATATATATTTTCAACTTCTGGAAAATTCTTATGAATTGGGGTATAATAAATATTGGATACATATATGAAAAATTATTAATATTTAAAGTGTAGTCAAGTTTGGAAGAAAAATTTATTATTTGTAAATTGAGTTGAAGAGGTGGATACAGAAAATGACGGTGTAGAGGATGGTCATGAAGAAATTCCTGAATATTTTGAAGGAGTATGTATCCAGGGTTATTCTGTGGAAAAAGTTAGGACTGGATAGAATCAGTGAGGGTGATGTAGTGAAATTGTATTGTTTGTTATCGAAATGGTTCGAAGGAATTACATGGATCAAGACACTAGCTGTGATATTCGCGAGCTGTAGGTGGAGATGAGGCGAATCCCGAGTAGGATCCCAAGTAGGGGAGGAGTGAAGTCATGAGAAGGAGGTCGTCCCTGTATTTGCAGGATTTGTAGTAGGCGAGGACATCAAGGCTTTGTGGGAACCCTAGGAGCGGCAGAGGTAAATACCTTTTAGAGGGGGGTATGGAAGTAACTAATGAAAAGCGATAGATATTTTGTTACCGAAATTGCTTGAAGGAGATAGTTATAGCCAGATGCCAGCAGTGATATGTGTCAACAGTAAGACATCCATGTAAACATGAGCAGGAACCAAATAGTGGAGGCTTGTGGTAGGAAAGAGAAATTGGTCATTCAGTGGATCTGAATGAACTCGCAAGCCAAAGATAATTTGAAGGAAACTAAGACTAGGAAAAGGTACATGATGGAGAGGTAAGGTGAAACTGGGAGAAATAACAAGATGTAGTATGAAAATATTGAACTATTGGGAATCTGGGGAGAGGACAACGACGTCTATGGTGGTTTCCGGTTAACCCTTGGTTGCGAAGAGGTGAAATCGAAGCAAGTGCGGTATACAGAACACGACGGAAAGGTGACCTGGAGCTAGGATGAAGATAAAATTGGAGAAGAAGGAAAACATAGTGCATCTTAACTAGAAGAATGAAGACTAAGTTGGGAGGGGTTTGTGGGGATTGTAGGTCACGGTGAGGTGTAACTCGAGCGGGAGTGGGAGTGGGAGGGAGATAATGGAAGAGAACGAGAGCAGAGGAGGGACGTGGTGTCACGGTGGAATGAAATGTAATGAAAAAAAGGATGCGGAGTATTGGAAGGGTGACACATGTTATGGGAGAAATCCAGAATTATAATATATAGTAGATATCTTCCTTCTTACCTTTAAATCCATTTCCAAATGATATTGTTGCTCATGCGTATGTGCAGACTACCACCTTCACAATGAAATGGGATTCATTTTTAGTTTCTGATTTACATAGATGGAAATAATGATATATTTAATGAATATATATGGTATATGTGATATAATCATTATTCTAAAAGGTTAATTATTACTTACCTTTCTTTCATTTCATCTATTGAAAAGTTAAAACATTGTTTTTGTGTGCGTACGATCTACCGTCTCCATGAACGATGCAATTCATTTTTCTATCAATATATTTTATTGGTGAATATAAATAAAATTATAATGAATATATTTTATATTTATGTCATGAATAAACTTATGGAGATGATGTTACCCTGATCACAGTATATGTACCATAACTACTGAATTGAAATTATCAAGAAAAATGAAATAGTTAACACCCAAAAACGATTATTTTAATAAGTAATTATAAATAAATGGGTGTAAAAATGTTATAAGTAGATAATATATGATATTTAATGTATTTAAATTCCTACATAATATAATTATAATAAATTTAAATTTATTATATGGGATGCCAAATCACTTTTAAAGAAATACAAAATTAGGGCAAGATTTTTATGCTACAATTTCAATGTTTTCCAAGATTGTTAATGATTAAATTATAAAGAATAAAATTTCATGATATATAACTCCTTAAATTCATGAATTTTATTATACCTTGGTTATTTATTAATAATACATGCATTCCTTCCACTTTCCTTGCTTTAAGAACTCAAGATACCAGAAGAGTGTTTTTAAGGAAAGTGGACTTTATTTCTCGCTTCTGTCAAAAATACTTTTTCTTCCATCTCCATGTTTTCGAAAAATTCTTTCAATAATATATTAATATTATACTATAAATTTTTAGATTAGTTTTTACCCATTTTTTACTTTTAATTTTTTAAATAAACTATTCTTATTGTTTCCCAAAATGAGGTATGTTTGACTTTCCACTAATAATGTGAAATGAATAATTTTTTTAACATACTATAAATGAATGGAATATCATGAAGTCTTAATCACTCAATACATTGAATATTCAATAAAAAATTTCCATGGTTATTTTTAAAGAAATTTTTTTCTGTTAATATTGGGGAAAATTGTATATTTTTAATACGTTATTTCGAAGTGAAACATTTATTTTCCTCGAGAAATGTTCTAGTGATATTTTATAGGTATTTTTCATTCATGAAAACATAATTCTACTTTACTCCTAATTTAATAAGGTTATAATCCAATTATAACATTCACATTAATTATTTGGATGGATTTTGATGATGATTTTTTAAGGGTTATTCAATAAAACACATTTCTTTCCCAAAGGTTAATTATGTTTTGACGAAACTTTTATAAAACTCACTTGTATTCCACTGGTTTTATTATGATGTTATGATTAAATGTTTATGTAACTGATATACATTCCATGGGTTATGAAATGATTAATGTTTTATGATATTGTGACACACATATGCTTGATTTTCTTTTTGTGATGGGTTGGACTGAAATTATATATCCATCTAATACATTGTGTAAATAGGAATATCTCATGAGATAATAATGAAATAAATGAATATTGAACCCTATTTTGTAAGGGTCTTTGTCCACTATGATTGTCTTGAAAGTGAACCTTGACTAATTATATGATAGAAGGCGGGGTGAACCCAATCCACTATTATGGTCTTGATAGTGATCCTTGATTAAGGAAATAATTTTCTATGATTATGTTAATGACACAAACTTACCCTTTATGTCAATGTTATTCTCTCATGACTCATGTTCTTTTATTTCTTTATGATTCATGTATTTTGAACATCCAAGACTTATTACATGACTCAAGATTAAGATCTATGTTATAAAAGTTTTGGTTTTCAAATGTTATGCTCATTTTCTCATACCATTATGATCATATTATGTTTAATTGATCTTTGATATCTCACTTATTTATCATTATTTAACATGATAGATCTCCATTTCTCATGTTTTCATTCCACTGGTTATGAAGAAAGGTTTAAGTATAATATGTCTTTGAAGGGTGATATTTATAATAGCTTAGTTAGTGATGAAGTAGATATCTTATGAAAAAGTTGTTTATGTATCTAATTTTTCAATTTTACTAAACCTATAGTATCCTAGCATGGATTATAATGTTATGTAATTAATATTTGTCTATTAATATGTAATATCTTTATATGAAAAGTATGAGTCATTATTTGAGGCATATCTATTCATAGTGAATCTTATGCATTACTTCCCATTATATAGATTATTTATTTAACACACATCAATGAATAAATGAAAAATTAATTAAACCAAACTTTGGTTTATAACATTATTTAACCATTTGAGTTAAATTGTATAGGTTGTTGCATCAAATTCAACTTATTCAGAATATTCATTTCATGCATATCTGATATAATATATATATTAATATTATTCATGAATCATATGTATTAATTAAATATACACTATATATAATATCATATATTATATATGTCTATATGCATCTCATTCATGTATATTATAGTGCATATCCAACTCATATATGGCTTATATTGAAACATTAAACTAAAATAATATTTATAAAACTTACTCTTCAAGATAGTTTTATATATTATCATTAAATTCATTCATTATTCATATATACAACATCGATAAAAACTAAAATATTCACATTTAGAATCATTATTATAATAATATTCACTTATGAGGATAGATTTTTAATCATTGAATTATTTCAAAATATAATCAAAATGTGTTGGGATGATCACTTAGTAGATTGTTTTCACTTTGGATCTTTGAGTCCAACCAATTTTATATGTGTTTACTAGGAAGTGGATCCTCAACATTTTTTAAAGTGATATTTATGTATATGAGAGGTGATGTGGGAGAATATATATGATTCAAAAACCATTCACTACCCCAGTCAGAACTGTAAATCAAAAAATTATTTTTTTAATCTTATTCACTAGAAGTGTGAATTGAAAATTAGTTGATCAATATATAAGATTTTTTAAATATTCATAGTGGGTAACAAGAATATTTTAAAAATTTACATGAATAATTTCAGTCAATTAGAGGATTAAAATAAATTTATTTAAATTATATTCATTTCAAGTAAATAATTTTATAAATGATTCACTGTATTTTATGATTATTTGATGATAATTCATTAAATTATTAATAATGATCATCTCTTGCAAAATCATTCATTTAATTAATAATTATGATCACTATTTTACATCTTCAAGAAATAAAACTAATATACTTTATCATAAAAGTAACTATTCCACTATGAAAAATAATAAAAATAATATCCACACTAGGGGGTGATATCAAGTCAATTTTATGGAATATTATTATTAAACATAGGATACAATAAATAATAAAATTATATTTTATGACTCATGATTGTAATATAAAAATATAGTAAATTTAAATATTCTATAACATAATGAAGAAAAACATTATTTTCATATAATCTTTCAGTGAAAAAATACTTTATATTCACCCTAACCTCAATTTTTAAAAACCATGTAAATTTACATTAACTTTTATGAATGAAATTGAATTTATTGATCGAGATATATGGTGTTTCAAGACCAATAACACAAATATATAATTTAATATTTTTGTCCATATACAATAAAAGAAAATTAAATACCACTGAACGAATTAAAATAAAATATAAAATAAATAAATCAAACCATTTTTATGAAAAATCATTAAAAAATAAAAAATAACTTCATTTTGAGAATTTATACATTATCATTCTGCTCAACAACTTCAGGATTTATAAAGAAACTAGATATATCAAAATTCATTATATCATCATTACACTTTATAGACTAGTAAAAAAACATACATTAAATTTTTTATCATTCAATTGAATTGATCATTAAGAAATTTCAACAAAGTGTTTTGATGTATAGTAAGTACATGACTAGTTCCCTTTTAGGATATATCAAAATCATTCACTTTTTTACTTATTTTGTTTTCATTGGATGTATTTTTTCATTATTTAGACACTTATAGTGGTGTCCATTCTACTTTTATTTTATTTTTATTATCACTATGATCATAATATTTGCTTAAACATTATACATATCATTTTTTACTATGATTTTTACTACCATCACATTTGCTTCAGGGAATGGAGTCGATTAATTTGATTGGGTTTCATGATTACTCTTTTGTATTTGATGGCGGATGAATGTTTTTTAGATTATAATAAGTAAAATTCATATATTTTTTAATGATTTTTGATGGGTGAAATTATTTTATAGATGTTTACAATGGAAAGTAGAACTTACTTATTAAAAGAAACTTTTTATCCCATGAAAACTCATATTGATAACATGTTTTGAAATGAGGTAAAAGTGCCCATTGATACTGTATGGTATGTAAAAATTAAGCCTCTTCAATGATCAAGGATAAAACTCTATGCATATTTAATGTGATAATGGTGGTGAATGAATATCGGTATACAATACTAAAGTAATGACCAATGAAATGAAGACAAGAAATAGAGAGAATAATAGATCCAACTTTTCTTATTCAAATATCTATAATGGTGGTGAATGAATATAGGTATACAATCCTAAATTAAAGACAAGAGAAATGAAGACAAGTAATAGAGAGAATAGTAGAACCAAACATTCTTATTACATGATATATTAACATATATATAGACTATATATAAATATAATAAACATTTAAGATTAATCCCTACTTTCTATTAATGATATAATGATTATTATTGTTGACACAAGATATAGTTTGGGAGATGGATAGTCATAGTAATTACTTCCAATGGGAATTACCAACCATATAAATCATGAAAATACATAATTATTTCTTCACATGGTCTAACTTGTTGTTATATAATTAATTAAACTACCAAATAATAATTAATAATATAAAGATATTTAATAATTTAAATGAATATAATATGATTCTATTTAGACCTAATTGATTAATTAATTTCATTTAAATATCTTAAATTTATTAATGAAAAGAATAAAAATATCATTCTTGAAAAATAATTTATTTTTTAAATTGTTTCTGATTCTTATTTATCACATGGCCATTGAATTTATTTCTAGGGTGATAGAAATGTTGAAATTTGGTGAATGAGTGGTTGAATCATCCCATAATGTATATTATTCTCTAGACCGAGTCCCTCTTATTGATATGATAGTATTCATAAAATCCTTCCTAGTAAAAAAATGTGTACCCTTGTTGTGGAAGTAGTCAATTGAGACCATTCATCTAAGAGAACATTGTATGAAATGTACTCCATTACCCCTCTCTAATCAATAATGCTTTATCTTAATGTTGTATGGTTAAGAACATTAGAAATTATTTCCATATTGGGTAGTAGAATTTGTTGAAAATTTGGGTTGGTACGATGAGAAGTGTGTCCTATATATCTCTTTAAAGGGAATAATAAACCACATAGTTTCATTATATTTAATGAGTCACATCATACCTCTTAGGTTCATGTGATAAGGACCAATGTGTTTTCTTTTAATGTTATGCATATTAGACTAAGAGTTTTCCCTTTTAAGGTGATGTATCCATGACCAATGAAACTTATAATTTAATTCCATATTACTAGGACCATTCAAAAGATGTATAAAGCCATATATAGTGAACAAATATGTGTGAGTTCTTAGAAATAGTTTGGTGTGGTATTTTCACATGAGTATATATTACGTGATCACAAATTATTTGTTGGTAAATAAATAGGGGAAGGATGATTGAATGCACATGGGTGAGAATTAGTGGGATAAAAATTGGGCTTAAACTAGATTGAACACCATTTATACCCCTAGATCATTGACCAGACCCATGGATGCTGATCAGGTGCTTAGAGAACTTTTATATAGTTCTGAATATCCAAAATTGTTATGTTTAGAAACCAAGGCATAGAAATGTTTCACTTGTTCTCCATGTAGAGTGTTTCTCATTATTAAAAAATATATAATTGATTTAATTCAAAATAACCTATTAATTAGGGAAAAGAACTCGAATGAGACATATTTTCGATTGAGAGACTCTGATTATCAAAAAAATAAATGATCACAAGGGGAGCATGAATGTGGAAAATGACCCAACCTTGTATATTAGATTAATATAGAATAGTCTTGGGTAAAATAGGCTCTTTGATAAATGGACCTAGGTCAATGGGTTACAATAGTATTTGGGAAGCTATGATAGTGAAAGGGTTTAGCTTATCCGAAGCGAGTAACTTGGGAGATGGAGGTTCCCATATATGCCACTAGTAAGCTGGGTGTAGTTCCTTTGAATGGGTAAGCCTAGGTAAGATTCTTGTTCATCCCTTGGAGGATGGGTGTAGCTCTAAATTGGAATCCTGGGAGAGGGGGATTTACAGTGAATCTATTGAGTGTGAGGAATAATGCTAATTTATGAAAATATTGATCACCACTTATTGTATCCCTTCTTGTTTCAGATATCTTCTATGAAGGGGTTCTTTAGCCTTGCCTTGGAAGAGGTTTGGAAATAGTAGTCTTTTATGAAGGATTTATGTTTGCAAACCTTTATATACCCTTAACACCCCTAGTTTCCACCCATTATCCTAGTTTTGGACTTAAAATTCACTTCATAGAGAGTTTATAAATCTTAGGCGTAAGTATATGGGCTCTGGTGGCTCTCAGTATTGATCTCGAGATCTTGGTAGGACTTCAACCCTTTAAATGGGAAATTAATGGTATTTTTATTAGTGAATGAGGAATGTGTGTCTAGTTTTCAAAGAAACTACTCATAATAATCTAGGATTCTGAGGTGAAAGTTTGTGAATGTGCATGACAATTATAGGGAGTGCACATGGATTTTCTAAGGCACTTATAGTAACTATGGGGCATGAGAATGACTTAGGCAGGGTGAGAAATAAAGGTTAGGCAAAGTGTGGAATATAGGTCACCTATTCTAGTTTTCTACTTAAAAAATTTTCAAATTTATTTATGCCTAATGAATTTATATTTTATATAATTTGAGCATAGAAAAATACCCCTCCTAAAAATTGGACTCATTCATGATGAAAAGGATTGAATTTCGAGGAAAATTAAGACCATGTGAAAAATTGTCTTGAGAGAGGGTGTGCGATTAGGTATGGGGATATAGGAACACTTTTGGGTACATGGGAGCATGATTTACCTCTGATGTAGTAACATGCTCAAATAAGTAGTGGGAACATATCTACGATCAGAGTGAACCCATAATCCTCCTATATAAACATGGGGGGACACCTCATTAAGGAGAACAAATCATGTTGGTGAATCCTATAGGCCCATTTTTATCTTTTTTCACTATTTGATCTGAACATATACCCTAGTCTAATAAGTTTAGGTACCTTTGTTCCTTTAAAACCAATAATATGTTCTCTAAGAATTTCATGCTCGCCTAGGTGCATTATATTCGGCACCATCACCCTTACACGTAATGTTGGGCGCGCTATGAGAAACTAGTAGAGTACACCTGAGTGAACGGCTTATTGAAAAAATATATATTTTTTTTAAAAATACCACTTATTTTCATTCATTATTTTATGTTATCATCCTTTAATTACTTTTCTAGTTTTTTTATGAAAATTGAACTAATGATTTTCCAAAATATATATTCCCTATTAAAAATGGATGGATTTTCAAACACAATCCCTGTTGAATATATAGAATCTCACATCGAAGAGCTGGTTAAGAATATCAAGCTAGTGTGGGTTAACCAAGATAGGAAATACTTGTAATCTATTGTAACAATTAAACTATATCATCAATAAAAATATATATTATCATACTTTCTACTCTTATGTGGTTATGGACTCTTGATGGATGCTAAAATTCTATTATCAGACCATATTTTTTCATGTTCTGGGGTTTCACTCTATTAATGATTAGAATGATAAAAAATTATGATAAATAGATTATATATTAGAGTATCTTCTACAATTCTGACACATATCATGTAGTCTATGAAGGACACCCCAAATAACCATCAAAATGTTCCAAAGTCACATACACATAGTTACACTTCTATAGTTCCTCATACCGTTGTTAATTAGCTTCAAATATAAAATACAATCTAAGACGTCTACCATAGTGGTATATTCATGATTAAATAGATGTAGGAAATGGTACTTCCATTGAGACTACCTTTTTATTTATCTATTTTTACCTACTAAAAAATGTAAAGTGGAATGTAGGGTCAAACCCATGAGGACGTGTGTGAAAAATCCAAGAAAAAAAATAAAACTCAAGAAAATGACAAAAATATTGAGGTAAATGTTTGAATGGGAGTAATGATGAAATAATTAAAAAACAAAAAGTGAAATAGTTCAAAGGACAAAACATGACCAAAGAAAACAATAATTAATGAAAAAGTAGAGTTCCAATTGAATGGTTTAAAAGTAGTATCATTTATTTACGTATAAAGTGATAAAATTGAAATTTATATCTACGAAATGTAATCACCTAAACCTTTCATGTTGTAAACCTATAGTTTTTTTAACCGTATATTTTATCATATGTACAATTCACTCAACCAAAAAATTATATGGATTTAGTTTTTTCCAAGATCAATTTTTCATTAATCATGGTGTTTTACTCTCAGTTATAAAAATAGTTTTTCAGATGGGTTGTGTGACTACAGGCCTTCAAGCCATGTTTTCTAGGTACTCTATCCATGTATCGGTTTTCTCTAAACCTAGTTAAAAATTTAGATTATCTAAAAAATAAAATAAAAACTGATTTAAAAAAATACAATAACGTGTAAGAATTTTATAAAAATAGAAGAAGAGATTAAGAAAAGGAAAATAATTTTTTGAATAATCTTATCTATATTGTTGATCCCACTATTTAAAATATTCATTTTCTTTAAGGTTATCATGCTTTTGAAATTCATTTGAATATGATTAAAACTTCCTTTCAATTTACCAAAAAGTGTGTTCCAGCCCTACTATTCATGAGTCTCACTCATGAATTTAAATTAATATGCATTTATGAAGTAATCTGGAGTCACCTAACAACCACATTATTCTATTTGCAGTATAAGGAAGACTACATTTTGTGGTACTTTATTAGCAACGATTTTAAAAACCATTGCTAATTAAAAATTCCGAGTTTCTTACTTATTTATTAGTAGTAATTCAATATAATTGACATGAAAATAATTATTAGAAAGAATTTTAAAAAAACACCAATATATTAAATATTAGATACTGTTCTAGAAAACTACTACTAATTAACTCATATTTTTGTATAATCTTCCCCTTTATTTTATTTTTCTCCTTTTATCCTGAACTATTTTATAATGTCACTTTCCCCTTGTTCAATTTATCTTCCACTTCTCTTCTCGACATCGTTTATTGTATGACTCTTCCCTTTATCCTTTATATTATTACCAATCATCCCCTTCTCCATCCCCTTCTCTTCCCCATTGGGAGGGTATTATCAATCTCTATACATCCATTCATCGGTTCATCATGGTGGTTTCTTCAAAGTTCAAGGTAAATTCCCAAAATATTTAATCTTATGTTCTCTTAGTAGTCACTAATAATGGCAGCCTCAATGATGTTTCCTTAGTTAGTTTGGATTAAATCTTTAGATAATTTTTAAAAGTTGGATACAACTGCTAGAATATACAATTAAAGAAGGCTTTAATGATGTTTCATTTATTATGGTTTTATTTATTGTCGATTTTAAACTTTTTATTCTTAGAATCAATTGAATGTAATAATTTTTTATGTTATATAATGAAGGTTACATTATTATAATACAATATCTAAGAGTTTGATTTTTGGTATTAATTACTATATTTAAGATGGTTTATAACTTTAAATAATAAAATTTGGTGGGATTTCTTAATATTTATGAAAGTAATAAATAAAATTTGGAATAAACATATTAATAAAATTAAAAGTAATGATAATTATCAGTTGAAATATTATCATGCCAGGTTGGTAATTTATTAATCTATTCAATAAAATTAATGTATTTGAATGATTATAATAAATTTATAACATGGGTACTATGATGTTTTAATAAGAATATTTCATCATAATTTCTACTTTTCTTATAATTAGTTTTTGAATTATTATTAAGTAGTGTCCATGTGGAAATAATGGAGTTTAAAATATCTCAAGTTCTTTATAATTTTTTTGGAGAGAATACTAATTTATGTTTTTATTTAGACAAGAAAAAATATTTCACATGTATTTGGAATTCTCAATTATTTTATACTTTATTTTTTATCAAAACATTGAAATATAATTTAATATAATGATATGGTTCATTAAATGAATTATTAAGGTTGTGTTATTTTTTATAAGATATAACATTACCATCAATGGTTTCTTTCATTTTATTTGTAATCTTCATAAAATAAAATATATTTTATGTTACATGTCCTCACTTTCAATAGGACTGGTGTATTAGTTATTTTTTAGATATAGTATTTGGTTGTTTTTGAAATATACAATGAAATTATACAGGATTTCAAATAATCCATTTGAATTTTTTTCCAAAAAAATGTAAATAAAAAAAATATTATTTATATTAATATTTAAACGGTTGTTTATATTTTATGGAAATTTACTTATCATTTTTATAAGAAGAAGTGTAAAATTATAGTTATTATAGGAAAATGATAAAAAGGTTATGGTGCCCTTATTAATATTACAATACTTTTTTTAAATACAAATCATGTCTTAAAAACCTCATACAACATAGGGTGAAGTAAAAAACACATATTTAACAATGAGAGATTAAATAGACATATAAGATTCAAGTTTTTTTTAAATTGAAAGAACATGGAATGGTGGGTTAATACATTATTATAATTTATTAAGTACATATAGGTTTCCCTTAAAATTTGAATGTCATCATTGTTTTTAAATTGGTTTGGAAATCCTTTCACCTTGGGCCTTAGGATTAGATAGTATGATGAGGAAGAATGTGAAAGGGTGTATGGTGGGACTTCTTTATGTTTGAAATTTTCGTGAATCATACTTAACACTTTTGGTTTACATCCAAATACTTTTTTAAACCTACACCAAGTGTTTAAAAACCCTTCAAATATAATGGATTATGTACCCAATCTTACGAAATACAAATATTATTTACATGAAATTTAATATGAAAATAATAAATCATAAGTTCACAATTTTTTATATTTTCTATTTAAACACTGGCTACATCAATGGTTTTATATTATTGTAGCGTTTAAATGGATCGTTATCATCATTTATCATTAAATTGTATAACTGTTATGAAAATACCACGAGAATTTATATTACTCAAATATTTTCTAAATGTAACATTTTTACCATGATCATCTTTTATGTATATATAATTATGTTTTTATAATGTATTAAATCATCTACTATAACTATGTTATTGGGAAATTTTTAGGGACCTAAAGTCTGACATTTACCCCCTTTCCATATTTTCCCCTATAATAAACTCCATAAATCCTTATATATTGACTCCATTGATTAGATAATGTGTTTATGATTTAATTTTTTTTTTGTGAATTTCAATAATTATATAATATGTAGTTATGTTTTAGTAGATCACCTCTGTAAATTTTTTGGGTTATCATTTTTTCCTTTAAACTATTTTTTTTGATACATTCATGAATTCTGTTTTTTGTTTTCATATTTTATTCATTAATAAATTGTAGACTAATTTTTTTTAATATTTCATATGTATTTTACTATTTTTTAATTTCATTTAATAAATATAGAAAATGATCCAAAGGATGATAACTGATAAGAAAATCAGGAGAATAGATCATCTGAGGGTAGCTAACCTAACTTATAAGAGTAATATTGATATTGGATTCCAATTTTAATATGTTATATTTGTAAAGAGAACTTATATATGTTATTTTATCTGCATATTTCTAAAAAATATGTTTTTTAAATATTTTAATCAAATGTATGTAATTGTTTTCTTTTTTATGTTTTTTTATTACTAAAATTACTGAATTCATACAATGTAGACATATTTTTACTTCATAATGCATGTAGTAGCATATTTATAAGCTTAATTTTTATAATTTTTATTTAATTAGAATAAGTTTTAAATTCCATTAGTTTGCGTAAAAAAATAAAAAATAAAAAAACAACTACTATATTTAATAAAATTACATGTTGTAAAACTACCACATTCATTTTAGCAATGGTTTTAGATCCATCATCTATTATGTTTTCAAAATGGGTTTATAGGGCTTACAAGAATAAAAAACTACCTCTAATTAATTGGAAACATTGAAAAATGCATCGTTTTGTTGAACAAACTCAAATCAATGCGCAGTGGTAAAAACCACCATGTATTAAAAAAATTCCTTTCACTAATAGTATCATGATAATAATTTCCCCCTTTTAATTAATTAATATATTCATGTGCATCCAATATAACAGAAAATTGGACATCTGATTGGTCTTTATTCTTTTTCCATTTATTAAAATAACTCTAAAACTCACTTCAATCAACGAATTAGAACTTAAAGAGTTTTTTGAACTATAGTTAAGATTATTTGTTTTGTATTTATCTAATTTTGACATCACCAAGTTATTACTTGATGATTGGATCCCCTAAAAATACAAATGTCAAAAAACCTAGACCTTCTTTAAGATTATCTAATGAAAAACTAGCCTTCATCTCCAACACTTAGATTGAAAAATCACTTATATTTAAAAGTAAAAAAATGTATCGATCGTCTTTTACCAAGATTAGTTGAGGCTTTATAATCAATCATACTCAAAACACCATTAATAAAATATTTATATCCTATATCCATGTTTTCATGAGTGTCTTATTCAATTTGAGTATTCACATCAAACAAGATTATTTCATGCATACTCACAATCAGTCTTCAAAAAATTATTGAGGATCTAGTTGGTTTAAACTCATAGATTCATTTAAACATTCTGTGTCACACCCAAACATTGCATTGCAGATATTTTTTAATTTTAAATTTTACTTCATAATTTTATCTACCTTTTTAATAATTGTTTTGTTGAAATGCAGGCTGATCCCTACATGAGTTATGCACTTTTTCACTAATAAATGTGTGTTAGCTTGGAAATTCCTGATGTGCGGGTAGGGCACGAGCGAAGTCACGTGGCTTCACCTGTTGGTGCGTAGATAGTTCACTAACCTAATGAAAATAATATTAATTATTATTATTATTATTATTTTCTTCATTATTATTATTATTATTAAAATTATTATAATTAATAATTTAATATTGTGGTTAACATTAAAATTTTAACATTAGTAAATTTTTAGTATCAATATTTATATTATTTATTATTATTATTATTATTATTATTATTATTATTATTTTATATTAGTTTAAATGTTTTAATTTAGGTTAGAATAATTCTATTTTTCCTTCCATTTTATTTTCCACTTTTTTTCTATCTTTTATTTATTTTATTTTATTCTTTTTTCCTTCTTTTATTTTTTCTCCCTCACATTACCTCTCTCCCCATCGTGCGTAGGACCCTCCCCCAAACATACCTATGCCGCTTCTTTTCCCCTTCCCTTTGTCTCTACACTCTTTTGCTGTGCTACCTCCTGGCGATGTTGTGCCCTCCCTTTTCCAATAGACCACCCGATCGACATCACCCCCGCAGCCTCGTTCTACTCAGACCCACCTTGTTCTGAAACCCCCCAAACATAGCTCCTAGCTACAACCCCCTTTGTCTGCACCTCCTTCCAGTGATATTCTTATTGACTCAATAAGGTTTCCTTATGACTTTTTTATTCCTCTATGTTTTGAAAATAAAAAACACTCTATCCTAAGGAAAATTAACTTTCCCCTATGTTTTATCTTAATAAGTATAATTTTCCTTCCCCAAGGAAATTTTTTTCATTACCTATGTTTTAATTGTCCATTTTATAGATTATCTAAATCTAACTCTTTTATTCCAATGGGAAAATTTTGGTTTCGCATTTTAAACCTCAAAATCTTATAAATACTTGGTTATAGAGTATTCTATTTTCAGACTTTGAATTTTTTGAAATTTAGAGTCTGCATTTTCTGAAATTCTGATTTCAAATTCATTGAAATTCAAACTCTAAATTCTATGAAATTCGGACTCTGAATTACTTAGAATTCAGAATCTGAATTCATGAGAATTTGGACTCTTAATTCCTCAGAATTTAGAATACGAATACTCAGAAATTCAAACTCTGAATTCCTCAAAATTTGGACTCTAAATTCCTTGAAAAACAAAATTCAAATATTCTTGATTTATAGTTTCCAAATGTTTATTTACTTAGTCAATGAACTTTATTTTTTTCCTTAGACTCCGAAAAATGTATTTGGTTAAGCAACCATATTTTTTTCTTACCCTTGTTTTATTTATGAATCTATTTCATAAAATACGTTTCTAACTATAACGAACCATACTTTACATACATTTTTAATACTTCAAAATTGAAGCACACTTATTACAACATATGACAAAAACACAAAGGACTGTATAGGTATAGTGTATTTAGAAATTGGGAAACATAAACAACTGGTTCATAAATCTTCTACAGTGTCTCCCATTTATTTCATCATATCTAGGGTCCCTTTTAGCATATTCTACTTAATATCCATCTTCCTGACCTGGGGAAAAGAAAACATAAAAGGGTGAGCTCAAATGCTCAGCAAGGGCAAATAATGGAAATAAAAATCATATCATATCTTTTTGAAAATCATAACCTGCAAAAGAGATCATAATATCTTAACATGGAATAAATCATAGAAGTAAAAATGAGATCCCCATAATCATAACATGAAACTTGAAACTTTGTGTCATGCACACATACTCATGGAACATCAATTCTTGTTAGTCATGACTCATTGCCAAGACTATCTTAGTGGACAGAGTCCCTTTCTGAACCGAGTCACCCTCGTTCCAGTCCCGTTTCACTGAACCGGTATAACCTACCGTTCCAGCCATGTCTATCTCATGAGATATAAAATCATTACCCAATGCATTGGAGGGAGATATAGGTCCCACCTATCTTATAATTAATCCTTTCTTATGTGTGCCACATAATCATAAACCATACATCATAGCGTAACCCATGTAATAAAAATGGAATTCTTAAACAACATGACATAATAAAACAATTCATATAAGATAAAGGAATTCATAAAAATATTTCCATCACAACATAATCAAATCCATGTAATAATAGGGATAAAAATAGAACCCTTTTATTATCTTAGATGGAAAATAATTTTGATAAAATACTTGAACTCAATTCTTGAGGAAAATATCCTTTCTACTTCAAAAACATTTTTCCTTTCATAACATGTCATACGACTTTAAAATAAAATAATATTATTAAAAATAAACTTGAAAACTTGTAAAGGAAGCTTCTTCGAAATAATGTTTTAAAAATCCATTCATGCCGTATAAGTTAAAAAAACATTCTTCTCGTACTTTTGTCGGAAAAGTCAAAAAAGTACCTCGTATGAAAATCGACAGAAGATTCCTTTCATATCCTTTACTAAAAATTTACCAAATGGTAAAATTGAATATAAACTATTGTATAAGTATATAAATATTACATATTGAGGAAACATGGATGTGGATGATAAAATACACCCCAGTAAATGCCAAAGTATAAACAATCTCGGATAAAAATGAGATTGTGATATTTTCCCTTACCTTAGGTCCGATTTGCTTTGTACGTGACCTAAGCTCCGGTATAATGGTTTAAATAATGTTATTGACTTATTCCAGAATCCTACATATTGATATGATATCATATATGGTCATATTCTTAGCTTCTTGTTAGTAATATTTCATTGTTACTTGTTACTCGGGTCCTTATTGCCTTTTGTTCTTATGCGTGTTTTGCCGAATAAATTCTTATTCTTCTTTTAAGGTTATAGATACATTATATCCCGAATCGTATTAGTGTAACATATATCATATTTATTCATTCAATTCATTTATATAATTACTATTTAATGATGATCATGTAGAACGAGTCGCATCACATCGTGGAGACGGTATTCCGTACGTATGCACGAGTGATGATATCGTTCCTATGATCATGAAACTGTATTGGAGTATATATATATTATTTCAGTATCAATATTACTTTATAATAATCATAAATAGTTACTCATTACACAATTATACCCATCCTTGTAAGGTGATGGTGGAAAATAGATTACACCACGGCGTGGAGACGGTATTCCGTACGTACGCACGCGCGGTGATTTCATTTTTCCGTAGGATGGATAGAAGGTGAATTAGGGTTGTTTCATATTTATAATAAAATATAAGTATGTAAGTAATACTGATGTTATTACATTATCATGAAACAACTAAAGAAGAATAAGTTGAAGAAGAAAGAAATTGAAAAGATCGGTAATGGATATTGCCTCTTCTTTGGAACGCCTCTTTGAATCATCCACTTAGGGAACTAAGATTTTTCTTTGAAGAAGACCAGGACCTCTAGGATTATTCTAGGGAAGTGGAGAGGAGAAAATGGCAGGGGTTGGCCGAGCTTTAGTGCTCAAATTAGTGTGAGGAGGAGGGGGAGGAGGTGCCCTTTTATAAGGGAGGAGAGGCGCACCTTAGGAATATCTCAAAATATTATTTTATATTAAAGTAAAATTCGGTTTATAATGGTTCCAAAGGGTCTTATTTAGAAGCTAAAGTGGGGATGGGTCGAAATACTATCAACCAATAGGATTTAGACAAGTTTAGGGTATTATTTTAACCTTATCAATTAGATTTAACTCTAAGTTAAATAATTTAACTTTTATCGTGTCTTTTTGTTTTCTTTCACTATATGGTTAATAAACTTACTATAACATGCCAAACGAACCCCAAATTTTTTATTATTAATATATATATCCTTATCTAAGTCATTTGGCCGAACCTTATATTTTTAGTAATAAAATAAAAATTAATAATATAATATTTGATTTAAAAACTATTTTGTGTCAATTTTGACACTATTTGATATATGATTTTTGTGAAAGTCATAACAGAATTACATGTTCGATACAAGTTGATTAAATCAACACTAATATATCATAGTAACCTAGAAAATAATTGTGATTCATAAAAAGTATCAAATTACATTTATTTTGGTGTTTATAACATCAATTATGTCAATATTTCATTAATAATATAATTACTGCATCATCATTGTGTCATAAATAAATTAAATTATTTAATGTATAAAAATTAAAAATAAAATACCATTATGTAGGAAATCTTTTTATCTTTCTAATGAATATTTATAGTCGAATTTATCTTATATATAACCCCATATTAAAAATGATTTACTTATTAAACTTTGATTTTAACTATTTTAACCCTTCTTTAAATAAATTAATAATAAATGTCCTAATCTTACCCAAGTGGGCCTAAATGGTCATATTTTATTCCTAAGTTTGTTTTTGGTCGAATTAAACTTATCCAATAGAATTAGGACATCTGTTAGGGTAATAGTAATATCATATTTACCCCTAATTACCCTATTTACTATTAACCGCGGTAAAAAAAGTAAAAAGTTACTATTCACCAAAAAAATTATTTTTATCTCATTGAACCACATTTTACTTACTGATATCAATTACGTCTATCAGATTTTCGAAATTCCATTCACAGAAGCGGTAAAATTAAGTTTTATGCAAAATTCATTTTTTAACCTACCACTTAGTGGTTTCACTATTCATCAAAAATTGATAGTTTTCAGAAAAATACAAAAAATTCACCCTAGGCTAATTTCGGTATTCCGAATCCAAAAATGAAGTCCATTTTGAAAAATAAAATTTATAAAATTTCAAAAAGTGGTTATTACTATTCATAACGGCTAGTTTTAATAATATTTTAATAGCATATCGTTGTTTAGTGAAACTCGGTATTGCGTACGACGCAAGCTATCGAGAAAGGTCGTGATTACGTGTAAAGTAAGCCAAGCAAGTGTGTAGTGAAAGTTTCCTTTGATGATATATAAAAACAAAATATTACTCATAAAAATCTCGGGTGTTACATTCTACCCCCCTTAAAAAGAATTTCTCCCTCGAAATTCGTCACTTTGTAACAAACAGATGAGGATACCTCTCCCTCATCATATCCTCAAGCTCCCAAGTAGCTTCTTCTAATTGGTGGTTCCTCCATAAAACTTTCACCAAGCGTGTGGTCTTGTTTCGTAGGACTTTTTCGCTACGATCCAGAATCTCTATCGGCTGTTCTTCATAAGAAAGATCTTGCTCCAGCGGTACAACTTCTGAGATGAGTACATGTGAAGGATCTGGTATGTACTTTCTCAGGAGAGATACATGGAACACATCGTGAACTTGAGAGAGATTCGGTGGAAGCGCCAATCGGTAAGCTACCTTCCCAACACGATCCAGTATTTCGAAAGGACCGATATATCTAGGGCTCAACTTCCCCTTCTTTCCAAATCTCAAAACCCTCTTCCAGGGAGATATTCGTAAGAACACTTTATCACCCACTTCAAACTCTAGGTCTTTTCTTCGGTTGCCAGCATAACTTTTCTGTCGACTCTGAGCTGCTCTTATGTGTTGTTGAATAGATCTGACCTTTTCTGCCATTTCATCAACGAGATCAGGTCCTAATAGCTTTCTTTCCCCAACTTCATCCCAGCAAGTTGGAGTCCTGCATTTCATTCCATAGAGAGCTTCATAAGGAGCCATCTGAATACTGGAGTGAAAGCAATTATTATAAGAAACTTCCACCAAAGTTAGGTGTTGATCCCAACCTCCTTTGAAATCCATAGAGCAAGCTCTCAACATATCTTCTAGGGTTTGAATTGTTCTCTCAGACTGACCATCTGTCTGGGGATGATAAGCAGTTCTGAAACTCAACTCTGTATTCAGAGTATGCTGAAGACTTCGCCAGAACTTCGAGGTAAATCTCGGATCCCGATCAGATATAATAGAAAGTGGTACTCCATGCAATCTTACCACTTCCTTTACATATATCCTGGCAAGCTGATCTAGAGAGAAATCCTCTCTAATAGCAATGAAGTGTGTAGACTTTGTAAGACGATCAACTATGACCCAAATAGTATTATTGCCTTTGGATGTTTTACGAAGTCCTGTGACAAAGTCCATAGTGATGTTTTCCCATTTCCATTCGGGTATGGGTAATGGTTGTAACATCCCCTTAGACTTCTGTCTCTCAGCTTTAACTTGTTGACAAACCAAGCATCGAGAGACATATTCAGCAACATCTCTTTTCATGCCATCCCACCAGAAGTACTCTTTGAGGTCCCTATACATCTTCGTGCTTCCAGGATGAATAGAGAATGGTGAACTATGAGCCTCATCCAGCAGCTCCTTCTTTAATTCGGGGATGGGAGGAACACAAACCCGATTCTTGAACTTTATTATCCCATCACAATCAAGGTTGAATTCAGGAATATTTCTCACCTTCTTTTGTAACTCGACATCTTCTTTCTGTGCTTCTTTAATCTTCACATGTATAGATGGTTGAACATTCATTTGAGAAAGATAAGATTTTCCCCTTCCTTTATAATTCCAAGATCCATCCTTTGTAAATCCATAAATATTGGATCTTTTGTGATCCTCATCATGGATAAACTAGCATGGTCTTGTCGACTTAATGCATCTGCCACCTTGTTTGCTTTCCCAGGGTGGTAATGGATTGAGCAGTCGTAATCCTTAATCAGCTCCAACCATCTTCATTGATGCATATTCAACTCTTTTTGTGTGAAAATATACATTAAACTTTTATGATCAGTATAAATATCACACCTTTCACCATAAAGGTAATGCCTCCAAATCTTTAATGCAATGATTACCGCAGCCAACTCCAAATCATGTGTTGGGTAATTTTGCTCATGGATTTTCAACTGTCGTGAGGAATAAGCTATCACCATATCATTTTGCATAAGAACACACCCCAATCCCTTATTGGATGCATCACTGTAGATCACAAACCTTTCTCCACTACAAGGCAGTGTGAGCACAGGTGCACTGGATAACCTTCTTTTCAACTCCTTGAAATTCTCTTCACATTCCTCTGTCCAAACAAACTTAACTCCTTTCCGAGTCAACTTGTTGAGTGTATTAGATAATCGTGAAAAATCTTTTACAAAACATCGATAATATCCAGCCAAACCAAGAAAACTTCGGATCTCAGTTACTGTTGTTGGTCTTGACCATCTTTCGATAACCTTTGTTTTTGCTGGATCCAAATATATCCCCTCTTTTGAGATTATGTGACCCAAAAATGCAACTTTTTGAAGCCAAAATTCACACTTGGTAAATTTGGCATAAAGCTTCTCCTTTCTCAGGGTCTTCAATATAATTCTCAAGTGATCTTCATGCTCTTCTTTCTCTTTGAATAGACAAGAATATCGTCTATTAAGACTACCAAAAATTGATCAAGATAGTCTCTAAAGACTCTATTCATTAGATCCATGAAGATAGCAGGGGCATTAGTAAGACCAAATGGCATCACTATAAATTCATAGTGTCCATACCTTGTACGGAAAGCCGTCTTTGGTATATCCTCCCTTTTGACCCTTAATTGATGATACCCTGAACGAAGATCAATCTTGGAAAAGTATTGAGCTCCGCGTAGTTGGTCAAATAAGTCATCAATGCGTGGGAGAGGATATTTGTTCTTGATAGTGATCTTGTTAAGTTCTCGATAATCAATGCAGAGTCTCATTGATCCATCTTACTTCTTAACAAATAGAACAAGTGCTCCCCAAGGTGACGCACTAGGGCGTATGAATCCCTTATCAAGATTCTCTTGTAGTTGCTTCTTCAATTCCTGCAACTCAATTGGGGTCATTCTATAAGGTGTCTTTGAAATTGGAAAAGCACCCGGTACGAGTTCTATTGAAAACCCAACTTCACGATTTGGTGGATGACCCAGTAATTACTCCGGAAAGACATCATCAGACTCCCGTACAATGTGAATATTCTTAATCGTGAGTTTCTCACCAACCATTTGAGATAAATAACCTTCATTTAGTGGAATCAATACCCGTAACATGGAAGAAATTTCCACTGGAAGGTTATGTTCATCCTTGCATTGATAGACGATCGTAGATTGATCTGGAATATGAAATGTGACTTCCCTTCTTTGGCAATTGATATGAGCTCCATGTAGAGAAATCCAATCCATTCCAAGAATCACATCAAATTCCACTAAAGGAAGGATCACAAGATTTGCAGGAAGCACTTTCCCACAAACTTCGATCGGAGAAGAATTATAAACTTTTGATGCGACTGTTGTGCCATTAGGTGTTGTCACAACTAACTACACATCTAATTGTTGAGGTAGTACGGTGATACCCTTAGAAAATTTTTCAGAAATAAAAGAGTGGGTGGATCCAGAATCAAATAAAACATTTGCTACTTTAGAGTGGATGGTAAGTGTACCTTTCACCACATCGTTATTGTACTCCACATCGCTGATAGAAATTGCATGTGACTTTCCTTTGTCTTTAGCCTTAAGATTTTGTTGACGTCGACCATCATCTACAACCCTTGGATTTGGGCATTGATTGGCATAATGCCCCATCTCCTTGCACTTGAAACATTGAAGTGTAGTAGGTTCATTCTGTGTATCCCTTCTTTTGTTTGCATCATTAGACATCTTCTTCCCATTATCGCGGCATTCAAATGCCCGATGACCTTCCTTTACACATTTAAAACATTTACTTGTCCCTTTAAGACAACTCCCTCCATGTTTCTTTCCACACATTGAGCATAAGGGAAATCTCATCTTCTTTTCAGTGTGCTCTTTAGATTTTCCTTTGAATTCCATCTTCCTCTTCTTATCAAACCCATGTGACTGATGGGTTACTCCAATCTCCATCTCGACTTTTAGAGCACATCGAACGATTTCCTCGTAGCTATTGAAGTCCCTTATGGCTAATGCCCTTCTAAGACTTGGTTTTAAGCCACTAAAGAATCGATCGATCTTACTCTCAGGTTGGATAATAATACCAGAAGCGTACCTTGCAAGTCTTGTAAAATTTGCTTCATAGGTACCAACAGATTCATCATCCCTTTGCTTCAGTTCAAGAAACTCTTTCTCCATCTTTGTTCGGAGAATACGAGGGAAGTACTTATTGAAAAATATGTTCTTGAACTCGTCCCATTCCATAGACTCAATTCCATCCCTTTTCCTCGTATTCTTAATAAGATTCCACCATTGATCAGCATCTCCTTCCAAACGATACACTGCTAGGATGACTTTATCATGTTCAGAACATTGAAGAACTGAAAATATCTTTTTAGTAGTACTAATCCATTGTTCAGTAACTAATGTATCAGTAGAACCGCTGAAAGAAGGTGGACGCTGCCTCATGAAGGATTCAACAGAATGTTGCTCCTTCCTTTGTTCGTTTGGAAGTCCTGCATGATTCATAGCTTGAGAAAGTTGTGTGAGCATGGCTACAAGATTTTTCATTCCAGCTCCCATATAGTTTGGTTGCTCAGTGGGACAATCATTGCATTGCCCATCACATTCCGCATTAACACGGTTCCTTCGGGTTCCAGCCATTGACTAAAACCAAGAAGAATAGTGTGAGAAAATCTAATTATAATAGGAAAACCACATAATCAAGGATTAAAGTTCACACTTAAGGTCTTATCCTAGGGTATTCATGGCCATTTCTAAAACACTAATATTGTGTTCTATGCTTAGACTTATCCTTAGGGTTCTTACTAAGGCTTTCACATCCTAGTTTCCAAAGGTTGACTATACCTTTCCTCTGATACCAACTATATCGACCCATACTTTACATACATTGTTAATACTTCAAAATTGAAGCACACTTATTACAACATATGACAAAACCACAAAGGACCGTATAGGTATAGTGTCTTTAGAAACTGGGAAACATAAACAACTGGTTCATAAATCTTCTACAGTGTCTCCCATTTATTTCATCATATCTAGGGTCCCTTTTAGCATATTCTACTTAATATCCATCTTCCTGACCTGGGGAAAAGAAAACATAAAAGGGTGAGCTCAAATGCTCTGCAAGGGAAAATAAAGGAAATAAAAATCATATCATATCTTTTTGAAAATCATAACCTGCAAAAGAGATCATAATATCTTAACATGGAATAAATCATAGAAGTAAAAATGAGATCCCCATAATCATAACATGAAACTTGAAACTTTGTGGCATGCACACATAATCATGGAACATCATTTCTTGTTAGTCATGACTCATTTCCAAGACTATCTTAGTGGACAGAGTCCCTTTCTGAACCAAGTCACCCTCGTTCCAGTCCTGTTTCACTGAACCGGTATAAACTACCGTTCCAGCCATGTCTATCTCATGAGATATTAAATATTTACTCAATGCATTGGAGGGAGATATAGGTCCCACCCATCTTATAATGAATCCTTTCTTATGTGTGCCACATAACCATAAACCATACATCATAGCGTAACCCATGTAATAAAAATGGAATTCTTAAACAACATGACATCATAAAACAATTCATATAAGATAAAGGAATTCATAAAAATATTTCCATCACAACATAATCAAATCCATGTAATAATAGGGAAAAAACAGAACCCTTTTATTATCTTAGATGGAAAATAATTTTGATAAAATACTTGAACTCAATTCTTGAGGAAAATATCCTTTCTACTTCAAAAACATTTTTCTTTTCATAACATGTCATACGACTTTAAAATAAAAGAAGATGATTAAAAATAAACATGAAAACTTGTAAAGGAAGCTTCTTGGAAATAATGTTTAAAAAATCCATTCATGCCGTATAAGTTAAAAAAACATTCTTCTCGTACTTTTGTTGGAAAAGTCAAAAAAGTACCTCGTACGAAAAACGACAAAAGATTCCTTTAATATCCTTTAATAAAAATTTACCGAAGGGTAAAATTGAATATAAACTATTTTATAAGGATATAAATATTACATATTGAGGAAATATGGATGTGGATGATAAAATACACCCCAGTAAATGCCAAAGTATAAACAATCTCGGATAAAAATGAGATTGTGATATTTTCCCTTACCTTAGGTCCGATTTGCTTTGTACGTGACCGAAGCTTCTGTATAATGGTTTAAATAATGTTATTGACTTATTATAGAATCATACATATTGATATGATATCATATATGGTCATATTCTTAGCTTCTTGTTAGTAATAGTTTATTATTACTTGTTACTCGGGTCCTTATTGCCTTTTGTTCTTATGCGTGTTTTGCCGAATAAATTCTTATTCTTCTTTTAAGGTTATAGATACCTTATATCCAGAATGGTATTAGTGTAACATATATCATATTTATTCATTCAATTCATTTATATAATTACTATGTAATGATGATCATGTAGAACGAGTCGCATCACATCGTGGAGACGGTATTCCGTACGTACGCATGAGTGATGATATCGTTCCTATGATCGTGGAACTGTATTGGAGTTTATATATATTATTTCAGTATCAATATTACTTTATAATAATCATAAATAGTTACTCATTACACCATTATAACCACCCTTGTAAGGTGATGGTGGAAAATAGATTACACCACGGCGTGGAGACGGTATTCCGTACGTACGCACACGCGGTGATTTCATTTTTCCGTAGGATGGATAGAAGGTGAATTAGGGTTGTTTCATATTTATAATAACATATAAGTATGTAAGTAATACTGATGTTATTACTTTATCATGAAAAAACTAAAGAAGAAGAAAGAAGTTGAAAAGATCGGTAATGGATATTACCTCTTCTTTGGAACGCCTCTTTGAATCATCCACTTAGGGAAATAAGATTGGTCTTTGAAGAAGACCAGGACCTCTAGGATTATTCTAGGGAAGTGGAGAGTAGAAAATGGCAGGGGTTGGCCGAGCTTGAGTGCTCAAATTGGTGTGAGGAGGAGGGGGAGGAGGTGCCCTTTTATAAGGGAGGAGAGGGGCACCTTAGGAATATCTCAAAATATTATTTTATATTAAAGTCATAATCGGTTTATAATGGTTCCAAAGGGTCTTATTTCGAAGATAAAGTGGGGATGGGTCTCAATACTATCAACCAATAGGATTTAGACAAGTTTAGGGTATTATTTTAACCTTATCAATTAGATTTAACTCTAAGTTAAATAATTTAACTTTTACCGTGTCTTTTTGTTTTCTTTCACTATATGGTTAATACACTTACTATAAAATGCCAAAAGAACCCCAAATTGTTTATTATTAATATATATATCCTTATCTAAGTCATTTGTCCGAACCTTAGATTTTTAGGAATAAAATAACAATTAATAATATAATATTTGATTTAAAAACTATTTTGTGTCTGTTTTGACACTATTTGATATATGATTTTTTCGAAAGTCATAACAGAATTATATGTTCGAACCAAGTTGATTAAATCAACAATAATATATCATAGTAACCTAGAAAATTAGTGTAATTCATAAAAAGATTCAAATTACATTTATTTTGGTGTTTATAACATCAATTATGTCAATATTTCATTAATAAGATAATTACTGCATCATCATTGTGTCATAAATAAATTAAATTATTTAATGTATAAAAATTACAAATAAATACCATTATGTAGGAAATCGTTTTATATTTCTAATGAATATTTATAGTCGAATTTAGCTTATGTATAACCCCATATTAAAAATGATTTACTTATTAAACTTTGATTTTAACTATTTTAACCCTTCTTTAAATAAATTAATAATAAATGTCCTAATCTAACCCAAGTGGGCCTAAATGGTCATATTTTATTCCTAAGTTTGTTTTTGGTCGAATTAAACTTATCCAATAGAATTAGGACATGTGTTAGGGTAATAGTAATATCATATTTACCCATAGTTACCCTATTTACTATTAACCGTGGTAAAAAATGTAAAAAATTACTATTCACCAAAAAAAATTATTTTTATCTCATTGAACCACATTTTACTTACTGATATCAACCGTGTCTGTCAAAGTTTCGAAATTCCATTAACAGAAGCGGTAAAATTATGTTTTATGCAAAATTCAGTTTTTAACCTACCACTTAGTGGTTTCACTATTCATCAAAAATTGAAAGTTTTCAGAAAAATACCAAAATTTCACCCTAGGCTTATTTCGGTATTCCGAATCCGAAAATGAAGTCCATTTTGAAAAATAAAATTTATAAAATTTCAAAAAGTGGTTATTACTATTCATAACAGCTAGTTTTAATAATATTTTAATAGCATATCGTTGTTTAGTGAAACTCGGTATTGCGTACGACGCAAGCTATCGAGGAAGGTCGTGATTACGTGTAAAGTAAGCCAAGAAAGTGTGTACTGAAAGATTCCTTTGATGATATATAAAAACAAAATATTACTCATAAAAATCTCGAGTGTTACACTAACTAACCGTTAATTGAGTGACATGTGTACATGCCCCTCATAGATTCAAGGAAAAATATAACTGTTGTAGGAGGGGGCTGACTGTTGGAGATGTGGCTATAAATAGGAGCTCATTTAAACGATCTTAATAACAAGTTGGTCACTCAGGAAGTTTCAAGTAGTTGAAGTTATTTCTAGAGAGAGAGAGACTCTCATTCCATGTACGTAGTGAACATCTTGTTCAGATTTCTTCTTTTGACTATGATTGTTGTTGCGTACAATCAAGGAATTCTGAGGATAGGAAGATATAGGTTCTGATTACCTTAAAGTTCAAGGACCTTCATGGATAAGAAGACAGAGGTTCCAAAAACCACAAAGTTTGAGGGATTTTAGGGATTAAAAGATATAATCGAATATTCATATTATGGGCTTACCCTGGTATGGTCTTGAAAGTAAAATTAAGGGACCATTATCCCAGGATGTTTTCTATCCTTCTCTTTGGGTTAAAAGATTTTATAACGACCCATACTTTACATATATTGTTAATACTTCAAAATTGAAGCATACTTATTACAACATATAACAAAACCAAGAAAGGACCGTATAGGTATAGTGTCTTTAGAAACTGGGAAACATAAACAACCGGTTCATAAAGTGTCTACACTGTCTCCCATTTATTTCATCATATCTATAGTCCCTTTTGGCATATCTTACTTAATAACTTTCTTCCTGACCTGGGGAAAGAGAACATACAAAAGGGTGAGCTCAAATGCTCAGTAAGGGTAAACAAAAGAAATATCAATCACATCATATACATAAGCACATAACTTTTGGAAATCTTAACCTGCAAAAGAGATCATAATTTCATAACATGGGATAAACCATGGCAGTGAAATGTAATCACAATAACTTAAAACATGAAACTGTGTGGCATTCACACATAATCATAGAGAATCATTTCTTGTTAGTCAAGACTTATTGCCAAGACTATCTTAGTGGAAAAAGTCCCTTTCTGAACAGAGTCACCCTCGTTTCAGTCCTGTTTCACTGAACCGGTATAACCTACCGTTCCAGCCATGTCTATCTCATGAGATATAAAATCTTTACCCAATGCATTGGAGGGAGATATAGGTCCCACCCATCTCATAATGATACCATTCTTATGTGTGCCAAAAAATCATAAATCATACATCATTGCATAACCCATGTAATACAAATGGGAATCTTAAACATCATGACATTATAAAACAATTCATATAAGATAAAGGAATTCATAAAAATAATTTTATCACAACATAATCAAATAAATGTAATAATTGGGATAAAAACAATACCCTTTATTATCTTAGATGGAAAATAATTTTGATTAAAAACTTGAACTCCATTCTTGAGGAAAATATCCTTTCTTCTTCAAAAACATTTTTCCTTTCTTAACATGTCATACAACATTAAACTAAAATAAGTTGATTAAAAATAAAATTTGAAAACTTGTAAAGGATGCTTCTTAGAAATAATTTTTTAAAAATCCATTCATGCCGTATAAGTTAAAAAAACATTCTTCGTACTTTTGTCGGAAAAGTCAAAAAGTACCTCGTACGAAAAACGACAAAAGATTCCTTTCATATCTTTTACTAAAAACTCACCGAAGGGTAAAATTGGATTTAAACAATTGTAGTTGGATGGAAATAATATTACATATTGAGGAAAACATGGATGTGGATAATAAAATACACCCTAGTAAATACCAAAGTATAAGCAATCTCGGATAAAAATGAGATTGTGATATTTCCCTTACCTTAGGTTCAACTTGCTTTGTAAGTGTCCGAACCTCCTGTATAATGATTTAAATAATGTTATTGACTTATTCCAGAATCATACTTATTTTTATGATATCATATATGGTCATATTCTTAGCTTCTTAGTAGTAATATTTCATTGCTACTTGTTATTCGGGTGTTTATAACTTTTTGTTTTTATGCGTGTTTTGTCGAATAAATTCTTATTCTTCTCTTTAGGTTATAGATACCTCATTTACAGAATGGTATTAGTGTAATATATATCATATTCATTTATTCAATTCATTTATATAATCATTATGAAATGAAGATCATGTAGAACGAGTTGTATCACATCGTGGAGACGGTATTCCGTACGTACGCACGAGTGATGATATCGTTCCTATGATCGTGGAATTGTATTGGAGTATATGTATACTATTTCAGAATCAATATCACTTTATAGTAGTCATATATGGTCATTATTTAGACCATTATACCCATCCAAGTAAGGCGGTGGTGGTAAATAGATTACACCACGGCGTGGAGACGGTATTCCGTACGTACGCACGCGCGGTGATTTCTTTTTCCGTAGGATGGATAGATGGTGAAATAGGGTTGTTTCATAATTATAATAACATATCGGTATATGAGTGATACTGATGTTATTACTTCATAATGAAACAACTAAAGAAGAAGAAGTGGAAGAAGAAATAAAGATGAAAGAATCGGTAACAGACATTACCACTTCTTTGAAGTGCTTCTTTGAGACCTTCTTTTAGGGCACTAAAATTGGTCTTTGAAGAAGACCAGAACCTCTAGGATGTCTCTAGGGAAGTGGATTGGAGAAAGTGGCAGGGGTTGGCCGAGATTGAAGGCTCCAAGTGGTGTGAGTAAGAGGGGGAGGAGGTGTCCTTTTATAAGGGAGGAGAGGGGCACCTTTGGAATAACTAAAACTATTATTTTATTATAAAGTCATGTTCGGTTTTAAATAGCTCCAAATTGATATATTTCGAAGCTAAGGTGGGGATGGGTCGAAATCCTCTCATACAATAGAATTTAGACAAGTTTAGGTTCCTATTTTAACCTTATCATTTAGATTTAACATTAAGTTAAATAATTTTACTTTTACCATGTCTTCTTGTGTTCTTATACTATAAGGTTAATAAACTTACTATAAGCTGCCAAAAGAACCCCAAGTTGTTTATTATTTATATATATAACCTTATCTAAGTCACTTGGCCGAACCTTATATTTTTAGGAATAAAATAACAATTACCAATATAATATTTGTTTTAAAAACTATTTTATGTCAATTTTGACACTATTTAGTAATTGATTTTTTTGAAAATAATAACAGAATTGTTAGTTCGAAACAAGTTAATAAAATCAATACTAACATGTCATATTAACCTAGAAAATTAGTGGGATTCATAAAAAGTCTCAATTACATTTATTTTGGTGTTTATAACATCAATTATGTCAATATTTCATTAATAAGATAATTACTGCATCATCATTGTGTCATAAATAAATTATATTATTTAATGTCTAAAAATTATAAATAAAATACCATTATGTAGGAAATCATTTTAGATTTCTAATTAATATTTATAGTCGAATTTATCTTATGTATAACCCCATATTAAAAATTATTTACTTGTTAAACCTTGATTTTAACTATTTTAACCCTTATTTAAATAAATTAATAATAAATGTCCTAATCTAATCCAAGTGGTCGTAAATGGTCATATTTTATTCCTAAGTTTGTTTTTGGTTGAATTACACTTATCCAATAGAATTAGGAAATGTGTTAGGATAATAATAATATCATCTTTACCCTTAATTACCCTATTTACTTTTTACCGTGGTAAAAAATGGTAAAAAGTTACTATTCACCAAAAATTATTTTCATCTCATTGAACCACATTTTAGTCCTCGATATTAACCATGTCTCTCGGATTTTCGAAATTCCACTCACAGAAGCGGTAAAATTATGTTTTATGAAAAATTCAGTTTTTTAACTACCACTTAGTGGTTTCACTATTCATCAAAAATTGAAAGTTTTCAGAAAAATACCAAAATTTCACCCTAGGCTAATTTCGATATTCCGAATCCAAAAATGAAGTCCATTTTGAAAAATAAAATATTTAAAATTTCAAAAAGTGGTTATTACTATTCATAACGGCTAGTTTTAATAATATTTTAATAGCATATCATTGTTTAGTGAAACTTGGTATTGCGTACGACGCACGCTATCGAGGAAGGTCACGATTTCTTGCAAAGAAATACAAGCAAGTGTTGTGTAGAAAAAGATTTCTTTGATGATTTATATAACATAAAAGTCTCGGGTGTTACATTCTACCCCCCCTTAAAATGAATTTCGCCCTCGAAATTTGTCACTTTGTAACAAATAGATGAGGATACCTCCCCCTCATCATATCCTCAAGTTCCCATGTAGCTTCTTCTAATTGGTGGTTCCTCCATAAAATTTTCACCAATCGAGTGGTCTTGTTTTGTAGGACCTTTTCACTACGATCCAGAATCTCTATCGGTTGTTCTTCATAAGAAAGATCTTGCTCCAGCGGTACAACTTCCGAGCTGAGTACATGTGAAGGATCAGGTATGTACTTTCTCAGGAGAGATACATGGAACACATCGTGAACTTGAGAGAGATTCGGTGGAAGCGCCAATCGGTAAGCTACCTTCCCTACATGATCCAGTACATCGAAAGGACCGATATATCAAGGGCTTAACTTCCCCTTCTTTCCAAATCTCATGACTTTCTTCCAGGGAGATATCCGTAAGAACACTTTATCGCCCACTTCAAACTCTAGGTCTTTTCTTCGGCTGTCGGCATAACTTTTCTGTCGACTCTGAGCTGCTCTTATGTGTTGTTGAATAGATCTGACCTTTTCTACCATTTCATCAACGAGATCAGGTCCTAATAGCTTTCATTCCCCAACTTCATCCCAGCAAGTTGGAGTCCTGCATTACTTTCTATAGAGAGCTTCTTAAGGAGCCATCTTAATACTGGAGTGAAAGCTATTATTATAAGAAAATTCCACCAAAGGTAGGTGTTGATCCCAACCTCCTTTGAAATCCATAGAGCAAGCTCTCAACATATCTTCTAGGGTTTGAATTTTTCATTCAGACTGACCGTCTGTCTACGGATGATAAGAAGTGCTGAAACTCAACTCTATATCCAGAGTATGCTGAAGACTTCGCCAGAACGTCGAGGTAAATCTTAGATCCGGATCAGATATAATAGAAAGTTGTAGTCCATGCAATCTTACCACTTCCTTTACATATATCCTGGAAAGCTGATCCAAAGAGAAATCCTCTCTAATAGCAATGAAGTGTGCAGACTTTGTAAGACAATCAACTATGACCCAGATAACATTATTGCCTTTGGATGTTTTAGGAAGTCCTGTGACAAAGTCCATAGTAATGTTTTCCCATTTCCATTCGGGTATGGGTAATGGTTGTAACATCCCCTTAGACTTTTGTCTCTCAGCCTTAACTTGTTGACAAACCAAGCATCGAGAGATATATTCAGCAACATCTCTTTTCATGCCATCCCTCCAGAAGTACTCTTTCAGGTCCCTATACGTCTTAGTGCTTCCAGGATGAATAGAGAATGAAGAACTATGAGCCTCATCCAGCAGCTCCTTCTTTAATTTGGGGATGGGAGGAACACAAACCTGATTCCTGAACTTTATTATCCAATCACAATCAAGGTTGAACTCAGGAACATTTCTCACCTTCTTTTGTAACTCGACATCTTCTTTCTGTGCCTCTTTAATCTTCACATGTATAGATGGTTGAACATTCATTTGATAGAGATAAGATTTTTCCCCTTCCATTATAATTCCAAGATCCATCCTTTGTAAATCCATAAATATTGGATCTTTTGTGATCCTCATCATGGATAAACTAGCATGGTCTTGTCGACTTAATGCATCTGCCACCTTGTTTTCTTTCCCAGGGTGGTAATGGATTGAGCAGTCATAATCCTTAATCAACTCCAAACATCTTCTTTGATGCATATTCAGCTCCTTTTGTGTGAAAATATACTTTAAACTTTTATGATCAGTATAAATATCACACCTTTCACCATAAAGGTAATGCCTCCAAATCTTTAATGCAATGATTACCGCAGCTAACTCCAAATCATGTGTTGGATAATTTTGCTCATGGATTTTCAACTGTCGTGAGGAATAAGCTATCACCATATCATTTTTCATAAGAAAACACCCTAATCCATTCTTGGATGCATCAATATAGATCACAAACCTTTCTACACTACAAGGCAGTGTGAGCACAAGTGCAGTGGATAACCTTCTTTTCAACTCCTTGAAATTCTCTTCACATTCTTCCGTCGAGACAAACTTAGCTAACTTCCGAGTCAACTTGGTTAGTGGACTAGATAATCTTGAAAAATCTTTCACAAACGTCGATAATATCCAGCCAAACCAAGAAAACTTCGGATCTCAGTTACTGTTGTTGGTCTCGACCATCTTTCGATAACCTCTGTTTTTGCTGGATCCACAGATATCCCCTCTTTTGAGATTATGTGACCAAAAAATGCAACTTTTTGAAGCCAAAAATCACACTTGGTAAATTTGGCATAATGCTTCTCCTTTCTCAGTGTCTTCAATATAATTCTCAAGTGATCTTCATGTTCTTCCTTGCTCTTTGAATAGACAAGAATATCGTTTATAAAGACTACCACAAATGGATCAAGATAGTCTCTAAAGACTCTATTCATCAGATCCATGAAGATAGCAGGGGCATTAGTAAGACCAAATGGCATCACTATAAATTCATAGTGTCCATACCTTGTACGGAAAGTCGTCTTTGGTATATACTCACATTTGACCCTTAATTGATGATACCCTGAACGAAGATCAATCTTGGAAAAGTATTGAGCTCCGCATAGTTGGTCAAATTGGTCATCAATGTGCGAGAGAGGATATTTGTTCTTGATAGTGATCTTGTTAAGTTCTCGATAATCAATGCAGAGTCTCATTGATCCATCTTTCTTCTTAACAAATAGAACAAGTGCTCCCCAAGGTGACGCACTAGGGTGTATTAATCCTTTATCAAGATTCTCTTGGAGTTGCTTCTTCAATTCCTGCAACTCAATTGGGGCCATTCTATAAGGTGTCTTTGAAATAGGCAAAGCACCCGGTATGAGTTCTATTGAGAAATCAACTTCATGATTTGGTGGAAGTCCCGGTAATTTCTCCGGAAAGACATCATCAAACTCCCGTACAATGGGCATATTATTAATCATGAGTTTCTCACCAACCATTTGAGATAAATAACCTTCATTTAGTGGAATCAAGACCCATAAGATAGAAGAAATTTCCACTGGAAGGTTATGTTCATCCTTGCATTGAAAGATGATCATAGATTGATCTGGAATATGAAATGTGACTTCCCTTCTTTGGCAATTGATATGAGCTCCATATAAAGAAAGACAATCCATGCCAAGAATCACATCAAATTCCACTATAGGAAGGATCACAAGATTTGCAGGAAGCACTTTCCCACAAACTTCGATCAGAGAAGAATTATAAACTTTTGATGCGACTGTTGTGCCATTAGGTGTTGTCACAGCTAACTCAAAATCTAATTGATGAGCTAATATGGTGATACCCTTAGAAAATTCTTTAGAAATAAAAGAGTGGGTGGATCTAGAATCAAATAAAACATTTGCTACTTTAGAGTGGATGGTAAGTGTACCTTTCACCACTTCGTTATCATACTCCACATCACTGATAGAAATTGCATGTGACTTTCCTTTGTCTTTAGCCTTAAGATTTTGTTGACATCGACCATCATTATCAACCCTTGGATTTGGGCATTGATTGGCATAATGCCCCATCTCCTTGAACTTGAAACTTTGAAGTGTAGTAGGTTCATTCTGTGTATCCCTTCCTTTGTTTGCATCATTAGACATCTTCTTCCCATCATCGTAGCATTAAAATTCCCGATGACCTTCCTTTCCACATTTGAAACATTTACTTGTCCCTTTAAGACAACTCCCTCCATGTTTCTTTCCACACATTGAGCATAAGGGAAAGCTCATCTTCTTTTCAGTGCGCTCTTTACATTTTCCTTTGAATTCCATTTTCCTCTTCTTATCAAACCCATATGACTGGTGGGTTACTCCAATCTCCATCTCGACTTTGAGAGCACATCGAACGATTTCCTCGTAGCTATTGAAGTCCCTTATGGCTAACGCCCTTCGAAGACTTGGTTTTAAGCCCCTAAGAATCAATCGATCTTACTCTCAGGTTGGATAATAATACAAGAAGTGTACCTTGCAAGTCTTGTAAAATTTGCTTCATAGGTACCAACAGATTCATCATCCTTTTGCTTCAGTTCAAGAAACTCTCTCTCCATCTTTGTTCGGAGAATACGAGGGAAGTACTTATTGAAAAATAATTTCTTGAACTCGTCCCATTCCATGGAATTAATTTCATCCCTTTGCCTCGTATTCTTAATAAGATTCCACCATTGATCAGCTTCTCCTTCCAAATGATATACTGCTAAGATGACTTTATCATGTTCAGAACATTGAAGAACTGAAAATATCTTTTCAGTGGTACTAATCCATTGTTCAGCCACTAATGGATCAGTTGAACCGCTGAAAGAAGGTGGACGCTGCCTCATGAAGGATTCAACAGAATGTTTCTCCTTCCTTTGTTCGTTTGGAAGTCCTGCATGATTCATAGCTTGAGAAAGTTGTGTGAGCATGGCTACAAGATTTTGCATTCCAGCTCCCATATCGTTTGGTTGTTCAGGGGGACAATCATTGCATTGCCCATCGCATTCCGCATTAACACGGTTCCTTCGAGTTCCAGCCATTGACTAAAACCAAGAAAAATAGTGTGAGCAAAACTAATTATAATAGGAAAACTACATAATTCAAGAATAAAATTTTCACGCTTAAGGTATTATCCTAGGTTATTCATGGCCATTTCTAAAACACTAAGATTGTGTTCTATGCTTAGACTTATCCTTAGGGTTCTTACTAAGGCTTTCACATCCTAGTTTCCAAAGGTTGACTATACCTTTCCTCTAATACCAACTATAATGACCCATACTTTACATACATTGTTAATACTCCAAATTGAAGCATACTTATTACAACATATAACAAAACCACGAAAGGACCGTATAGGTATAGTGTCTTTAGAAACTGGGAAACATAAACAACTGGTTCATAAAGCGTCTACACTGTCTCCCATTTATTTCATCATATCTATAGTCCCTTTTGGCATATCTTACATAATAACCTTCTTCCTGACCTGGGGAAAGAAAACATACAAAAGGGTGAGCTCAAATGCTCAGTAAGGGTAAACAAAAGAAATATCAATCACATCATATACATAAGCACATAACTTTTGGAAATCTTAACCTGCAAAAGAGATCATAATTTCATAACATGGGATAAACCAAGGCAGTGAAATGTAATCACAATAACATAAAACATGAAACATTGTGGCATTCACACATAATCATAGAGAATCATTTCTTGTTAGTCAAGACTTATTTCCAAGACTATCTTAGTGGACAAAGTCCCTTTCTGAACCGAGTCACCCTCGTTTCAGTCCTGTTTCACTAAACCAGTATAACCTACCGTTCCAGCCATGTCTATCTCATGAGATATAAAATCTTTACCCAATGAATTGGAGGTAGATATAGGTCCCACCCATCTCATAATGATACCATTCTTATGTGTGCCACAAAATCATAAATCATACATCATTGCATAAACCATGTAATACAAATGGGAATCTTAAACATCATGACATCATAAAACAATTCATATAAGATAAAGGAATTCATAAAAATAATTCCATCACAACATAATAAAATCAATGTAATAATAGGGATAAAAATAGTACCCTTTATTATCTTAGATGGAAAATAATTTTGATTAAAAACTTGAACTCCATTCTTGAGGAACATATCCTTTCTTCTTCAAAAACATTTTTCCTTTCTTAACATGTCATACAACTTTAAACAAAAATAAGTTGATTAAAAATAAACTTGAAAACTTGTAAAGGATGCTTCCTAGAAATAATTTTTTAAAAATCCATTCATGCCGTATATGTTAAAAAAACATTCTTCGTACTTTTGTCGGAAAAGTCAAAAAGTACCTCATACAAAAAACGACAAAAGATTCCTTTCATATATTTTACTAAAAACTCACCGAAGGGTAAAATTGGATTTAAAAATTTTTAGTTGGATGGAAATAATACTAAATATTGAGGAAAACATGGATGTGGATGATAAAATACACCCCAGTAAATACCAAAGTATAAGCAATCTCAGATAAAAATGAGATTGTGATATTTCCGTTACCTTAGGTTCGACTTGCTTTGTAAGTGTCCAAACCTATTGTATAATGATTTAAATAATGTTATTGACTTATTACAGAAACATACTTATTTTTATGATATCATATATGGTCATATTCTTAGCTTCTTAGTAGTAATATTTCATTGCTACTTGTTATTCGGGTGTTTATAACTTTTTGTTTGTATGCGTGTTTTGTCAAATAAATTCTTATTCTTCTCTTTAGGTTATAGATACCTAATTTCCAGAATGGTATTAGTGTAATATATATCATATTCAATCATTCAATTCATTTATATAATCATTACGAAATGAAGATCATGTAGAACGACTCGCATCACATCGTGGAGACGATATTCCGTACGTACGCACGAGTGATGATATCGTTGCTATGATCGTGTAATTGTATTGGAGTATATGTATACTATTTCAGAATCAATATCACTTTATATTAGTCATATATGGTCATTATTTACACCATTATACCCATCCAAGTAAGTTGTTGGTGGAAAATAGATTACACTACGGCGTGGAGACGGTATTCCGTACGTACGCACGCACGGTGATTTCTTTTTCCGTAGGATGGATAGATGGTGAAATAGGGTTGTTTCATACTTATAATAACATATCAGTATATGAGTGATACTGATGTTATTACTTCATAATGAAACAACTAAAGAAGAAGAAGTGGAAGAAGAAATAAAGATGAAAGAATCGGTAACAGACATTACCTCTTCTTTGAAGTGCTTCTTTGAGACCTTCTTTTAGGGCACTAAAATTGGTCTTTGAAGAAGCCCAGAACCTCTAATATGTCTATAGGGAAGTGGATAGGAGAAAGTGGCAGGGGTTGGCCGAGCTTGAAGGCTCCAAGTGGTGTGTGGAAGAGGGGGAGGAGGTGTCCTTTTATAAGGGAGGAGAGGAGCACCTTTGGAATAACTAAAACTATTATTTTATTATAAAGTCAAGTTCGGTTTTAAATAGCTCCAAATTGATATATTTCGAAGCTAAGGTAGGGATGGGTCTAAATCCTTTCATCCAATAGAATTTAGACAAGTTCAGGTTCCTATTTTAACCTTATCATTTAGATTTAACATTAAGTTAAATAATTTTACTTTTACCATGTCTTCTTGTGTTCTTATACTATAAGGTTAATAAACTTACTATAAGCAGACAAATGAACCCCAAGTTGTTTATTATTAATATATATAACCTTATCTAAGTCACTTGGCCGAACCTTAGATTTTTAGGAATAAAATAAAAATTACCAATATAATATATTTTTTAAAAACTATTTTATGTCAATTTTGACACTATTTAGTAAATGATTTTTGTGAAAATCATAACAGAATTATTAGTTCAAACCAAGTTAATTAAATCAATACTCACATGTCATATTAACATATAAAATTAGTGGGATTCATAAAAAGTCTCAAATTACATTTATTTTGGTGTTTATAACATTAATTATGTCAATATTTCATTAATAAGATAATTACTGCATCATCATTGTGTCATAAATAAATTAAATTATTTAATGTCTAAAAATTACAAATAAAATACCATTATGTAGGAAATCTTTTTAGGTTTCTAATGAATATTTATAGTCGAATTGATCTTATGTATAACCCCATATTAATAATTATTTACTTATTAAACTTTGATTTTAACTATTTTAACCCTTCTTTAAATAAATTAATAATAAATGTCCTAATCTAATCCAAGTGGGCCTAAATGGTCATATTTTATTCCTAAGTTTGTTTTTGGTAGAATTACACTTATCTAATAGAATTATGACATGTGTTAGGGTAATAATAATATCATCTTTACCCTTAATTACCCTATTTACTTTTTACCGTGGTAAAAAAAGGTAAAAAGTTACTATTCACCAAAAATTATTTTCATCTCATTGAACCACATTTTAGTCCTTGATATTAACCGTGTGTCTCAAATTTTCAAAATTACACTCACAGAAGCGGTAAAAATAAGTTTTATGAAATATTCAGTTTTTTAACTACCACTTAGTGGTTTCACTATTCATCAAAAATTGAATGTTTTAAGAAAAATACCAAAATTTCACCCTAGGCTAATTTCGATATTCCGAATCCAATAATGAAGTCCATTTTGAAAAATAAAATTTATAAAATTTCAAAAAGTGGTTATTACTATTCATAACGGCTTGTTTTAATAATATTTTAATAGCATATCGTTGTTTAGTGAAACTCGGTATTGCGTACGACGCACGCTATCGAGGAAGGTCGCGATTTTGTGTAAAGCAAGCCAAGCAAGTGTTGTGTAGAAAAATATTCCTTTGATGATTTATATAACATAAAAGTCTCGGGTGTTACAGATTTAATACTTGTTACTTGTTTTGTTTCAAGTTTATTTCTGAAGAATTTTGATAAAGAAAGAAAGTATAACCTTCTTATACTTTCTTGTTTTTTGTATACTATGATTATTAAGATTCTATGCACATTAAGCTATAATATTTTACTTGTAAACTTTCCTTAAGTTCCATTTCTGGAACTATATTTCCAGAACCTAATAAGTTTGTAGAACTAAAAGACGTCTTGTGAACATACCTTATTTGACCTTATTAAACATAGTTTTCCTTAAGATTAAAAAGGAACGTTTTTAAACATACAATTCACCGCCTCTTGTAATTGAGAATCTACATTCATATTTCGATCCTACAATTAGTATCAGAGGAGGTCTATGAAATACTTATATTCACATATATGTTTTCTTGCTCAAGTTTTCATTATTCTAAATATTTTTTTTGCATATGAATTTTTATCCTTATTTAAAAACTTTATCTATTAACAAGTTTTTGTGTGAAGATATTTTTGTCCTAGAACGGCAGGAATGAATATTGGTTCAATTGAAAATTTAAATCGTACCAGACCAACTATTTTTGAAGGGAATGATTATGAATATTGGAGGGATCATATGAAGACTTTTGTTATTAATACTAGAGTGGAAAAAATTTGTTATGCTTACTAGAGATTATAAGATTCCGAATAAGGAAGTCAAAACTTTTAATAATCAAGAAAAATAATAATATAAACTAGACTACAAGGTACATAATACTTTGTTGTGTTACATGATGAGGAATACATATAGTCAAATTTCTTCATGAGAAGTTGCTAACTGTATCTGGAATAAAATGGAAGTTACACATTTTGGTACATCAAAAGTTATAGAAACTAGAAGAGATCTACCTAGAATAGAATATCATGGATTTCTATTTCCTTATGGAGAACCAGTGTTCATGGCACCACAATGGTTTATGATTATTGTTAAAAATTTACAATCTATGGGAGAAAAATGTTCAGATGATGATGCTTATGTGGAAAATATTATATAAATTTTTACTAATGAGTGGTAATCTAAGAGAAAAGCTATTGACGAGAATCATAAAGTATCTCAAATTACTCTTGATTATATTTTTGGAACACTTCTACAACATGAGACATGAATCAGAATAGATGCTAAAATGAATAATTATAAGAATGGTAATGGAAGTGTAGCCTTTACTAGCCAAATTACCCAGTGGTGTGACTCTTCTGATGAATCCTCGGAGTATGAATCTTTTGGTCAGAAGAATCTTGGTCTACTAGCCAAATTACCCATTGAAAATATTTTTCTAATAGCCAAGGTATACAATGATGAATCTATAAATTATTTATATTTGAATGAAAATTATAATAATAGTAAATATTATGAATCTATAGGTGAAGAATATTATTTTAATGAAGATAATATATTACATACTCTTGAATAAGTGTCTAGGTTTACTAAACTTCATGAGAATGAAAATTATAAACTCAAGAAAAATATTGATATGGAAAATTCTAGAATTTATATTATTACTATAAAAGTATCATATCATTCTAAATAACTTGGTAAGAAATATTTTGATTTTGAATGTATTTCAAAAAACCTTGAGGAAGATAATTCTGAGAAGGATAAACTTTATAAGGATCATGAAAATGTAATTTCTAAGAAAATTTTTTAGAGACTAACTCTAGTTCTAAAACAAATGTTTTTGAGGATAAAAACATGGCAATTAAACTAATGTCAGAAATATATTCATTGATTAAGTGTTTGTAAAATTTTACCTCAAGTAAGGAAAATTTTGAAAAAATGTATTCTAAAATTCGTCCTTTAAGGAATAGTACTAGATTTGGTTATACTCATTCTAAAACAGTTTTTAGTAATAACTACATTGTTCCTCAAAGTTCTCCATACTGCACTAAATGTCAGTGTGGTGGAAATTAGGCTAAAAATTGTTCTTTAAATAACGTTCAGTCTTTAGGTTTTCCTAAAGATTATTTTTCTAGGAAAATGTGGATACCTTAGATTTTGTTTGTGAAATTTCCGTATCTAAGAAATTTTGGGTTCCAAAAGTCTAACACTCTTATTCCAAGGAAAATAAAGAAAGTACCAACAACAATACATGGTGCAGGGATAGTGGATGTTCCCTACATATGATTAGTAACAAAACCTTCTTTGAAAATACTATCACGGCAAAAGGAGAAAAATTAACTTTCTGAGATAATTCTTGGGGATAAATTATTGGTATAGGTAACACTGTTTTTCTTGGGAAAACATTGATTTAAAATGTTTTATTTGTCAAAGTTATTAAGCACAACCTTATTAGTATAATCCAATTATGTGATGAAGGATACCTTGTGAATTATAGGAATGGTAAGTGTTTAGCACACAATTCCAAGGAAGAGTTTATTCTTCCTTCCCACAAGAAAGATAATGTATACCCACTAAACCAAGAAGACCTTAGGAGCTAAGACCCACATTGCCTTAGTGAAATGGAAGACCAATCTTGGTTATGGCATAAAAGGTTAGGATATTATAACCTTAAGAATCTTTGTAAACTTTATATGAAAAGAGTAGTTTAGGATCTAGTGGAGCTTAGATTTGATTCTTCAAAAGTTTTTGATTCTTTTCAATTGGGAAATCAACATAAATCATGTTTTAAATCAATCAGTGAAATCTAAACTACTAATACATTACAATTTGTGCATATGGATCTTTTTGGACCAACATAAACTAGAATTATTGGACGTAAATATTATGTATTTTCCCTAGTTGATGATTATACTAGATTTACATAGATATATTTTCTATCAAAGAAACCAGAAGCTATTTATTATTTCAAAATTTTAAGAGACCATGTTAAAAATGAGAAAAACCGTCCATTTATAACTATTCATAGTGATCATAGAAAAGAATTTAAAAATTTTGATTTTGAAAAAAAAAATTTGTAGAAAAGGCATTACTCATAACTTCTCATCACCAATAAATCCTCAAAAAAATGGTTTTTTGAAAGAAGAAGTAAAATTCCTCAAGGGATAATAAGAACTATGTTGAGTCAATAATCGACAGCTAACCATTGTTGTACTGAAGTAATAAGTACTTCTTGCCATACTATAAATTGAGTTTTGATTAGACCTTTTCTTAATAAAACCCCCTATGAGTAATGGAATGGTAGAAAACCCAGGCTTTCCTACATCAATGTATTTGGTTATTAAGTATTAATTCTGATTATTAAATATAATTTAGCGAAATTTGCACCCAAAATCTGATGAAGGAATTTTCTTAAGCTACTCCACAACTTCTAAGGCTTAGAGAGTTTTTAATAAAAATTATTGTACTATTGAAGAAAAAGTACATGTTAAATTTGATGAATATGATCCATTTGTTTTTAAACAATATAAACATACATTTTTAAATGTGTTTTCAAAAATTGATTATCAACCCTTGATATAAAATCCTTCTGATAAGGAAAATTTTCAAGAAAATATTTCTAAAAAATTTATCCTAGAATATTTTCTACTATATGTTGATGAACAGGTTTTAGAAAACCCAAATCAGTTGTTTCTTAAGAATAATCAAAATTATAGTATCATTGGTGATGTAAATCAACCCGTAAGTTCTATAAGTTACTTAAGAAATGAAGCAGAACATCTAGCATTCCATTCCCAATTAGAACCAAAATGCACTAATGAATATTTAGGTGATGATTATTGGATTAAAGCCCTGTAAGATGGGAAAAATGAATTCAAAAAGAATAAAGTCTGGACCTTGGTTGAAAGACCTAAGGAATCTTCATTAATTGAAGTAAAATGGGTTTTTAGAAATAAGTGAGATGAAAATGGAATCATAGTAATAAATAAGGTGAGATTAGCTTCAAAAGGCTATAATCAACAAGAAGGAATAGACTATGAAGAAACCTATGCTCTAATAGCCATACTTAAATCTATTCATATTTTACTTTCCTTTGGAACATTCTTTAATTTCAAAAATTTTCAAATGGATGTTAAATGTGCTTTCCTTAATGGTTATGTTCAAGAGGATTTTTTGTTGAACAACCCCTAGTTTTGAAGATACAAAACATCCTGAACATGTTTTCAAACTTACCAAAGATTTATATGGACTTAAACAAGCTCTTAGATCCTGGTATAATAGACTTATAGGTTTTTTGTTACAAAACAATTACATTAAGGAAAATGTTGATCCACCTCTTTTTATAAAGAAAGATAAGAATGATGTGTTGATTGTCAAATTTTTTTTTGATGACATTATACTTGGTTCAACTCATCAATAATTAATGGATTCCATTACGGATTTAATGAAATCTATGTTTGAAATGAGTATGATGGGTGAGTTAACTTTTTTTCATGGTTTTTAAATGTCTCAAAAACTTGAAAGAACATATACATCCCAAAATAAGTATATTAAAATATTCTTAAAAGGAATGGATATGACAACACTAAGAGTATAAGTACTCCAATCGGTACCTCATATTCACTGGATTTTGATGAAGCTGGGAAACTAGTGGATCAAAAATCAGTTAGTGGTATGATAGGAACCATATTATACATAAAATCTAGTCATTCAGACATCATGTTTTCAGTATGATTATGTGTAAGATATGAATCTAATCATATGGAATATCATTTAAAGGTAGTGAAAAGAATTTTTCTCTACTTAAAAGGAACCATCGATTTAAGAGTCTTCTATACTTCTGGAAATAATTTTTGTTTTAAAAAGTGTTTCAGATGCTGAATTTGGTGGATGTAGAATGTATATGAAAAGTACATTTGAAACTTGTCATTTATTAGGAGATTCATTAATTTCATGGTCATGAAAAAGCAACACTCAGTATCAATTTCCACTACTGAAGCTGAATATGTTGCAACTGGAAGTTGTTGTGCTCAAGTATTGTTGATAAAACACAAACTAACATTCTATGGTATGAGTTTTACAAAAACTAAAATAATGTGTGATAATACTAGTGCCATTTCCTTAAGTAAAAATCTTGAACATCACTCATTTGAAAAACACATAGATATTAGGCATCCATTTCTTAGGGATCACAAAAAAAAGATATATCATTCTTCAATTTATCAGAACTGAAGATCAACTTGCTGATATTTTCACAAAATATTTTCCCTCTAATATATTTGAATATATTAAGAATAATTTATGAATGATAATCGTAAGGTAATCTTCCATATTAACTTCTTTTTGAAATCTATCTCCTAACAGTAATAAAATCCTTTTCTATGGATGAGTACATTTTTTTGGTAATAAAAATTTTCGAAATCAATATTTTTTTAATTAAAATTTTTTTAATCTAACTTTTCATCATCATTTTTTTAAAAATTACTTTTCCAAAATCTAATATACTTTAAAAAGAAATATCATCATTATGAATAATTTTTCTAGTAATCTAGAAGGTATTATTTCTATCTTAAATTTTCATAATCAATTTTGTTTATGTTGGTATTTTTATCTTATTTAAGAATATTTTTTGGATTCACTTTTTCAAAAATCCAAATGTTTACATTAAAAACATCAAAAAATCGGATCCAACCAAATTCCTTCTTCAGCTATCATCTCAACCATCAGATCTGATCAAGAGTTTTCAACTATTAGATCAATCCAGGAAGTTGAACCATCGTCTCATACACCTATATAAGGACCCCCTGTTGGTTACCTCATATCAATCTTCAAATACTTTATGTTCTGAACTTCTTCCCCCTACATATGGTTGTTTTGAATATTCTTGTTTTCCTTATTTCTAAATGTCTACTGAAGTATCTCCTTAGAAATAAATTTCAACCATAAATGAAATATGTGAATGGAGTATATATAGAGAAAGTTTAGTTGATCTGAATTACTTTTCCAAGTATGATTCTTTCATTTCAGAGAATATCAAGCAAAATGGATGGGAAAGCCTATGTATATAAATATTGAGGGAACATGATCTGGTCTATCTGGAGTTGATGATTGAGTTCCACGAATCAGTAAGTTTCTTCAATGAAAGAGGAAGAGACCAGTTTTCCTTTAAGAGTTATGGAAAGACCAACTCCCTTTCTAACACCAAGGCCGCAAGCCTGATAGGAATTCCCTTTAAAGGAGAAGTATGATTCTATACCCACAAGCTTCCAGATGTAGTAGGATCTTTTGATAATGTTAAAGCTATAGAATTTCATGGTCTTTCAGAAGTGAAGACTCCGATGATTATCCATCTCTCTACAAACTTTCTGATTCTTGAATTAGGGGTTCAATGTTTTACTATTCCGAGAAAAGGGGATAAGGACACCCTAAAATAAGGGACATATTTGTTCTGTATTTCTTGGTGAACCTCAGAAAGATAAACTTGGTTAACTATATCTTGGTTACAATTGATAATATTAGGAATGAAAATTTGAAGTCTCAAATTATCATGTATCCAGCTATTCTATCCAAGATTATAGTTCTTTGTCTCGAGTCATTCAGAATTCCTTGTAGTTCTACGCTAAGGAATTTCAAAGTAATGTTGCTGATTGATGATACTCCTAGAAGGATGAAGGTTGGCTTCAATAGTAAATGTAGAGATTTCTATGACTTGTTTGAAGCTGAAATTGAAGCTCTATCAAGGAAAACCAGAAGTGGCTGAAACTTCCAAGAAGATGGGGAAGACGAAGAAGAAGAAAAAGGATGCAGTGATACTGAAGGCATGATAGGGAAAGTAGGGGATTATCATGAGAAGGAGACTCCTTTTGAGAAACTGTCAATTTAAACTTTTGAAGTTGAGTCCTCAAAACTTCCAACACCAGGAAAAGAAGAAAAAGGTTAGGAAGAAGTGAATAAGCCTTCTAAAGAAGAGATTAGAAACCATGACTTCACACAGCAATAGGATGTTGTGGTAGGTGCCGGAAAAGAAAACCTAGATGAAGATAAGATTGTTCAGTTATAAAATAGTGAACATAAATCAATGAAAGAAAAAGAAATAATTCTATGAGTGGATAAGGGAATGAAGGTGTTGGTTGATACACCTAGTAAAGAAGTGGTAAAAAGGAAAGAAGTTGGTGCTTTATTAAAGAGCAAATATGAAGAGATAGAAAATAATCCTCAACAACAAAACACTCTGATTCAAAATCATCCTCTCGTGGACAAGAATTTGTGATTCAATCATTGAAAAATTTGGTTGAAAAAATTTCCTTATTCCCAAGTGTAAATTCAAGATGCCATATGCTTCAGTATTCAATAAATCATAAATCAGATTCAGTTTTCAGGATTTTGGTTATGTTTTTTAGACTCGATGCTGAATTCAAATATTTCTTAATTGGTTATGAATCTCATAAAATATAATGCAAGAAGATTAATGTTGATTAAATATGGCATTTTAAGAAATGAGAATCCTTGATGATTTCCAAGATAGTGTGAAGGATGCTTTAGACACTGAAGATCGGATGTTTAAAGATCTTATTATGTGTTTTGAGGAAAAGATGACACTATAACAGAAAACTTAGAAGAAAGAAGTCAAAGTCTTGAAAGGGAAAATTAATTAAGTGTTTATGAATTGGAAAAGAGAAAGGGATATCATAGTTGAGTTTTAAGAAAAGATTATTAAGAAAGAAGAAGTCTTGAAGGCCTATGCATATATTCTTATGGCTCGGGAAGAAAAAATTAAAGCCTTGGAGAAGAAAAGTGAAGATCGAGATCAACTGATGAAGCGTTTTAAAGAATATCACAAGGATATTTAGAAGTGGAAAACTATTTTGAAGAAGTTAATGTGGAAGGAGAAAGAAGGATTATTTTTTTCCCAAATCCGATCTTTTGTTGTATTTCCTTCTATGTAAATATTCTTTCAATGTTAATGGAATTTTGGTTGTTCTTAATATATTTGGTTGTTTAGTAATAATATTTCAGGTACCAATTTTATTTCCATTACCTTTATTCCTTTTTTAGAATCACAAATGGGGAGAAAGGAATGATAAAATAAATACAAAGAAAAGAGGATTTTTCCCTATGTAATGGGGAGTTCATCCAAGGGGAAGTTCTTATCAAAAAATATTTTCGTATGCAAGAAAAAATAAAATCTTATTCATTAAATAATGAAAACAATCCCTATTAAGTGGGAGTTAGTCATATTCATTATGATCCATAAGTAAAGGGAGATATGTTTTTTTTCAATGTGTATAAAAATTCTAACTCCTTATATTCTTCTCTATAAGGATGTTTGTTCTTTCCAAAAAGGAGGTGATTGTTGAGTCAATATGCTTTCCTTATGACTTTCCCATTCCTCTATTTTTTGAAAATCACAAACACTCTATCATAAGGAAAATTATATTTCCCTGATGTTTTATCTTAATAAGGAAAATTTTCCTTCCCCAAGGAAATTTTATTCATTACCTATGTTTTCATTGTTCATTTTATAGATTCTCTAAATCTAACTCTTTTTATTCCTAATGGTAAATTTCATTTTCACATCTAAAACATCAAAATCCTATAAATTTTTGGTTCTAGAGTAATCTATTTTCAGACTCTGAATTCTTTGGTATTCAGACTCCAAACTCTCTGAAATTTAGACTCTGAATTATCTAAAATTTAGACTCCTAATTATCTGAAATTCAGAATCTGAATTCCTCAAAATTCAGACTCTAAATTCTCTGAAATTCTGACTCTGAATTCCTTAGAATTTTGACTCTAAATTCCTTAGAATTCAGACTCCGATTTCAATAAAATTCAGACTCCAATTGTCTAGGAATTTAGACTCCGAATTCCTTAGAATTTCGATTCTGAATTCCTCTGAATTCAGACTCCGAATTCCTTGGAATTGAGACTCAAAATTCCCTGAAAAATAAAATCCGAATATTCTTGATTTATAGTTTCCAAATTTTTATTTTCTTAGACTCCGAACTTAATTTTTTTCTTTAGACTCCAAAAAATGGATTTGGTTAAGAAACCATATTTATTTTTTTTAACATTGTTATAGTTATGAAATGATATCGTACAATCTATATCTAACTAAAAATTGTTTGAGTGACCCGAGTAAAGGTCCCTATTAGATTCAAGGAAAAATATGACCATTGGATGAGGGATTTGACCATTGGGGAAGTTCCTATAAATATGATCTCATTTGAACAAGCTCAAAAACAAGTTGATCACTCTAGAGATTGCATGTTGCTGATGTTATTTATAGAGAGAGAGAGTCTCTCCTGCCATATGCATACTGAAAATCTTATTCATCTTGCTTCCTACGACTCTGATTGTTGCTGTGTACAATCAAGTACTTCTAGGGATAGGAAGGCAGAGGTGTCGACTAACTTATAGTTCTAGGACTTCTGAGGATAGGAATAAAGATGTTCTGACTACCTTAATGTTCGAGGGATGGTAGGGATAACAAGACAGAATCTGATATTCCTATTGAGGGCTTATCCTACTATGTGTAAGATAGAATTTATTGAATGCATAAATCAAGGGACCTTTATCCAAAGTTGTTGGGCACCCTTCTCTGTAGGTTAAATGATTTCATACTTGTTACTTGTTTTGTTTCAAGTTTATTTCTGTTTTATTTTGATAAAGGAAGAAAGTATAACGTTCTTATACTTTCTTGTTCTTTTGTATATTCTGATTAGTAATATTATATACCCTTTAAGGTAGAATATTTTCCTTGTAATCATTCTTTATGTTTCATTTTCTGGAACCATATTTCCAGAACCTATCATGTTTGTAGATCTAAAAGAGGTCTTGTGAATTTACGTTGTTTAACATTGTTAATCATGGTTTTACTTAGTATTAAAAATGAATGTTTTTAAACTTACAATTCACCCTCGTCTTGTAATTTATCATATAAATTCATATTTTGATCCTATAGTTCATTCGGATGCAACATATTCCGACACCTTCCACCTCACTTGGCCAGCTTGTCTCACCCCTCGTTATAGGTGCAGAGTACCTCAATTATTAGTTCATTCATTTTTGTGGTGTTGCAGTTAGGGTTTAGATTAAGTTTGGTTCAATCTTGATTCAATTGTGTGATACATTGTTTTAGGGTTTATTTTTGGTCTACATGGTGTGTTTGTGGAGTGTGGTGAATGTTTTTAAATTGTTTTGTGAAGTTTTCTACACACCGGTAGGTGTTTCTGTGCTTAATTATTACATGATGAATTGGTTTGTAAGTTTAATTTATTTTTCATGCTTGTTATTTAATTTATTTGGTGAAAAATTAGTTTTGATAATAATTCAGTCTACTTTTATTTAGTTTTTTATTTTGTTATTTTGTTAATAGTTCATTTTAGCTGGAAACATATTTTTGGTCAATTAGTAGTGTTGAAGTAATTGTTGAAGTTAGTTTATTAATTTTTTTAGGTGGTGAAGATTATGTTCTTGATGCGGCGTTATGGGAGTTTAGATATGAAAGGATTTTTTGGGTTGGTATTGTGGTTAAATCCAAGTGACTCTTTGAAAAAAAAATTAAGAATTTTTTTGTGATTTTTTAAATTATAATAATGATATAAAAACTATTTTAGTAATTGTGTAAATGATTGATATGTCTGTTTATGCATTATAGATCATGTTTTAGTGATGTTTTGGTGTGTGTATGATTCTTGGTTATGTTTTGGGAGTGTAAATGGTGACCTCAGTATATGTGTGTCTGTGTGTCTTTTTCCTGTGTATATGTTGCATGTTGTGAAACTGAAACCTGTTTGCGCAAAAAATGTGAAACCTAGGTACTAGGGGTGGACTAGGTCTAGTGCTCTAGTGACATGGGAGTGGCCTCAACCCAGTTTCACTCATCTGAATTGATGAATACAACTCTAACTCAACTTTTGGATGTTGATAGTAGACCAATAGATCATGGGCATGTCCCTTACTAGTGGCTCACGCATGAGAACTCTTCTTGCAGTGGTCCCTACACCACTTGTCACTAAGAGGTGATGTCTTAGGTCCCCACTTTTTTCAAGTATCTTTCAGGCCTCTTCCATGTATTATGCTCCCTCTTCACTTTTCGCTCACTATTGGCACAATGTGTGACTTTTGGGTTACTATAAAAGTGTGTACATATGTGTTTTTAATTTATGTTTTTTAAAGTCTTTATCCTTACAAATTTTTCATTAAAATGGTTCAAAAATTTACTTATTTTTATCTGTTAAACATGCAACTGTTTTTGTCATTTAATTTGTATGCATGGAATATTTTCTTGGTCAGATCCTATTGGTCGTTATCTGACACCATAATTACACCCTTGGGTGTATTTAGGTCTATTTAGGTCTGACATAGGTATGGGTCTATTTTTTGTGAGTGGTGGTTTAGGTTGTTATCAGACTTTATGGCGTGGTGTTCTATAGATGGAATGAGGGTGGCGTCCTCTCGCTAAGTAGTACTTTTTTGTGTTGGTTTTTGGTCAACCCACCAAGTGGTAGTTCTTGTTTAGTTTTTAGTTTAAACATGAAACACAAATTGTAGTTTTTTGGTTAAAGTCTCATTCTGTTGTGACCTTCAGTTTTGGTCTATTTTTTATTTTTGGTTATTTTATTTATATTTTCTTATTTGGGAAAATCATTCCCAATATTGGTTTTGATACCTGAGCACTTGTGTCATCCCATGGGGATCAAGAATTAAATATGGGTATTGTTGCAGATCGGGTTGGGCATCAATTATATGGTGGCCCGATTTGGTTTGTGTCATTCCAAGTTTTAGGAATGAAACACAATGTTCAGTAGCATAAATGATATGCTAAATAGAGCTTAAAATAACAACTGAACATTATTATTTAAATGTTACTATTATAACCTATACACTAGAATGTAGGGAATGAAAAATAATTAATTAATTATGAAAATATTTTTTACATTTTATATAATGATTCATTGGTTACCAAATTTATTTGAAATGGAAATAAAAACCCATTGAATATAAATGATATGTTTTTATAAAAACCTATTTATATGAGAATAATTATGTTTATAAAATCATATAACTCTTTATGGATTTTTATTTAATGAAAAATATATGTTATGTAATCAATTTATGCTTTAAAATTCATCTTATATGTTTTCAAGATATGATATAAGAACAAATTCAATTTTTCGGATAGAGGATGTATTTAAAAAAAATACAGTTTTACTACCTTTTGATGGAGAACCCTTTTTTACATCAAGTTTTTGACAATTTTATATGTTATTTTTATCAATGTAAACTTATTATTTATAAGTGGGACATCAAAATTTAATTTTCATGAATTTGGAATTTTTAGGATAAAATTCATTTTTTAATGAATAGTGAAAAATACTGCATTTTTATTCAAAACTGTTTTTTTATAATTTATTTATATATATAGATTACTATTTTAATTGGTTTTAAAGTGTAATTGTATTATTTTTTTATTATTTAATCAAATTTTTTTCATTGGAGGTAATTTCATATTGAAATTTGATATAAACACATGTCAATATAATGAAGGTGTTTGCTTTTTAAAAAACTCGTTTTCTTGTTTTCACAATGGGAATTAATTTTAAATTAATAAATGAAACTTATGTGTTTTGAATTTGTAAAAACCTATTACATATTTAGAATTAGAAATTCCAAATTATGAAAAAATATCCCTTTAATTTTTTCTGGACATTATGAATAGTAACATAAAAAATTATTTTTATTCACCACGATTAAAGGGTAAATATGGAAAATAAGTGTAAATATAATATTATAATAATATATAAATACCATAAAAAATGTACCAATACTATTGTATAACACCTTTAAGGCCGATAAAACCCATGGGATGAAAAGTTTTCCTTTGGAAGCCACTTTAGTGTGATTATGACACTTATAAGTTTTAAAATAAAGTAACAGAAAATATGTTATAAACATATATCTTATTACTAATTTTTTTTAATATGGGATTATATAAGAGATAAATTTGCCTATAAATAGTAATTATAAATATTAAAATATTTCCTCCATCATTATATTTAATTTATAACTTTTAGTAATTAAATATTTAAATTTAAATTTGACACAATTGTGATGTAGTGATTACTTCATTAATAAGAGATTCAAATAAATGATATTATAAATGTTAAAATAAATTTTATTTTAATTATATGATTCCATTAAATAATTTCATGGATGAATATGAAATTTCATTATTGATTTAATTTATTTTTTTCCGAGGAATCAAGTTGTTATGATTTTTTGAAAAAGTCATGTATGAATAGTGTCAAAATTGAAAAAATTAATTACTTAAAATATAAAATAGTTTATTAAATGTTATAAAATTAATAAAAATATAATATTTGACCAATTGGTTATGTTATGTCCTAATATTTCATAAATGACACTTTTTTGGACTCTTTAAAGGTTATGGTAATTACATTAACACAAAAACTGTAAATAACAAGTTATCATGTTGAGATTAAAAAAGCTTAAATAAAGGTTAAACGAAAACGATAAGGATTAAAAAAATATTCCAAAATAGTCTAATTTAAATTTTATAAAAGGGATATGACCCAAAATCATGTTATATTTAAAAAATTTAGTTTGGGACCATTAGAAACTGAAAATAAATTTATAATAAATTAATTCAAGACCATACTAAAGTGCCCCTCATCTCTCCCAAAAAAGGGACCTTCTTCATATATTTTATTTAAACATCCAAAAACATTTTGTTTCGAAAATATCTAACCAAAAATATTCCTATAATACCTCCTCACATTATTAAATCCTTAGTTTAGGCATAATTCCCTTCTTAGATGTGTTAAGGTGTTCTTCAAAGATGATCAACCGAAGAAGAGGTATCATTTTCTTTATGTGTTTCTATTTTATTTATTCTTCCAATTCCTTCAAATATACTCCAATGATGATGAGATAGTATATCCAGTAATATTAATATACTAGGATGTTATTAAATTAATATCATCACCTAAATCCATATTCACTTCTATTAAATTCGATAGGAATTAATCATTCGGGCCTATGCATGAACTATCACCTACACAAACTAATTTAAATCATTCTCCACAACTGTATCTCATGACTGGTTATATTAATGGAATTAATGTTCATATGTTATATTCATTACATATTCTTCATTATAAAATAATAATATTTCATATACTTTCTTAATTCAATGTGCATAAAAATGATAACGTTGTTCGTGCAAACGTGTGAACTACCATCTCCACAAAGTGGTGTGACTCGTTTTGATTCATTATATAACTTTATGATAAATATATTTAAGTATATTTAAATTGTTATTATGATGTTAATAATATCATAATCATTATTCAAAGTTAAATTGATAATTACCTAATTTCCATAATGATCAATGATGAATGGAAATGTTACTCATGCATATGTATGGCCTATAGTCTCTTTGATTATAAAAATTTTCATTTTTAATAACCATAATTAATGGTTTGATTTAAAAAGTATTACTAATATATAAAAGTGATTATTATTTCATTAATAATCATCAAGAGATGATGGAATTATGAAACATTTATTAGTGACACCAAAACCATGTTTATTTTTGACTCAAATACCGAATATCGACAAATGGTCCGATATGAACTTAAAAAACTATGTAATTTTTCTAACATGTTACTAAGTGATATAAAAGAAATAATAAACTTGAAAAAGGTTATCATTAAAGTATAAATTAACCTAATTCTATTATTTAGGAATATAATAACGAACGAGAAATGTCAGACTCAATGTAAGGTATATATTAAATCAATTTCCATTCATTGAGTTCAATATACATGTCATTGGTTTTGTTTTTACAAGAATATGTGTGAATGAAAATTGATTTTTTTACAATGAATATCAACTTATATTGGGTTTATTATATTTTTCACACATAATTATGGAATTTAATTATCCTTAATCTAATGATACAATCTTTTTAATGGACTACGTCTTAATCTCCATTAATTGAGGCATATCTTGATATTGTTCACCTTTATTATACTATAAGGTGTATATACAACCCTATTGAAATTTTATATCATAAACTTTTATATTCCCATGACATTTATGGTTTCTTTTGATATCCATGTTTTCAAAATGGTTTTATGGATGTATTTATATGGCCATGAATGTTTTAAAGTATTAATTCCTTTCAAAAGTTTCAAAGCGGTATGGAACACTTTGATTCAAAAATATTCTTTTTAAATGTTTTAAATGTGTTTTAAAATTGGATTGATTATTTCAATAACTTGGAAGTTTTTAATTTAACATATACATCATTAATGGAATTTATCACTTGTATGTCACTATTATGTATCTATGTTTTCATTATAAGTTTACCATTTTATTTTAAAATAATGTTTTTTCACTAATGAGTGCACAACTTGTAAAAATGAAATGTGATTTCAATTAAGAAATGTTATTTTTCCGTTATGCTTGTTTTGTGTGTTATGATTATGTTACGGTTTTTGGGAATTTTGTATATATATGAGTGGTTCCATGATAAAACTAGGGTGGGTGAGGCCATGATAGATCTCTAATGCATTGGGTAACATGACAGAGGTAAATAATAATGTTTCTCTTAAGAGATTTACGGAATATATTGTGATGGATATTCCAAACATATCCATGAAGGTACGCCCTATATAGATATAAAATATACAATCTAAGGATGATATGGATGACACAAGTTACCTTCATAATTTATGATTTCTAAGAAGTTTTTCATGAATATTATGATTTCATGACGTATGTTAACAAGTTCATGCTTTATGGGTGAAAATTTTGATTTTGTGAAATTTTTTTAATGGGTTTAAAATAATCACAGACTACTGGTTTTATTCCTTAATGATATTTTTATGCTCATCCCATTTTTTAGAATAATTTTCCATAGGGTTATGGATGGGTAAGATAAAGGAAGAAGTCAATAATAATTTTATCAAGAAAAGAAATCATGTTTAATTTTAAAACGTTTCATATTAAAGAATAAATGAATACTATTATAGTTATATCCACTTTATAAAAAATTGAGTTTTTATGTAATAGTTATGGAATAATTCTCAAAAAAATAAAAACCTAAAAAGTTCCTCAATGTTAATTCATGAATTAACTCAGGATTATGTAATGTTTAATGCTGGGTCCTTACAATTGGTATCAGAGGATCGTTTAGACAACTTTGGAGATAGTATGTTTTCTTAAGAGTTAGGGATGTCATCTAAGGTTTATAATTTTAAGGTTGATCATAAGTTCAATGTCTAATAAACCCTTTTTGAGGCTTTATGTTCTAACATATTAAGGTGACTAATGGTTTTTTTGGAGACACTCACCTTTGAGAAAATTAGGGGTTATTATTTTTCGTATGGAAAATGCGAGGTATGAAATAACCATCGAGGTTAGAACATGTTATGGTTATTTTTGAGGAATTTATATCATTTTGGTAATGTTATAAGAATTATACAGTTTTCTAAAAAGGGAAACATGTAGACTGTGGGATAACCCATAACATTGGATAGGGCTGTAGGAATCAAACTCTAAACCAAAGGGTGATAATGGTGCATCCCATACCATTAGGCTATGTGAAGTCCCTAATTAGCATGATTTTTTTAGTTAAACCTGTTTAAGGAATAATATAATGGTGATTTTGGGATCTTATGTTTCTTGAATTGTATATCATTGGTATTGTAAAATGATTTTGGGATTACGTGATAAATGTTATTATGGAAGACGTTCACTATATTGGGAACATTATTTTATTATGGTAAATAGAATACTATGGGATTTTAATGGAGTAATGGTTGAACTGTATTTTGGAAGAATCTATGATTTTAATTAGGGAATTAAGGGTTCACTTATGAGTGCGCATCTTATAAAAATAAAATGTGATTTCAAAATGGAAATGTTATTTTTCAATTATGCTTATTTTTTGTGTGATGATTATGTTATGGTTCATAGAAATTGAGTATATATATGGGTTGTTCCATGATAAATTGAGGGAGAGTGAGCCCATGATAGATTTCCAATGAATTGGGTAAGGTGATGAAGTTAAATGATAATGTTTCTCCTAATAGATTTAAGGAATATACTATGATGGGTATTTCAAATGTAACAATGAAGGTTACTCACTAGGTAGCTGTGAAATCTATAGTGAATGTATGATTTAGATGCCACAAGTTACCTTTATGATTTATGATTTTCTAGGAAGTTTTTCAGGAATATTATGATTTCATGAGGTATGTTAACATGTTTATGTTTTATGGGTAAAAATTATGAATTCGTGAAAAAATTTCATGGGTTTAAAATATTCATGGAGTAACGGTATTAATCCTTATTTTATATTTCGTACTAAACTTTTTATGATCATCCAAAGTTTGTGAAATATTTTCCATAGGGCCTAAGTATGGGTAAGAGAATGTAAGAAGTCAAGAATAATTTTCTCAAGAAAATAAATCATGTTTAATTTTAAAATGTTTTATATTTTTGAAGAAATGGATACTATTTTAGTTGTATCCACTTTGCATAAATTTTAGTTTTATTGTAATAGTTATGGAATAATTCTATAAAACTCTAATCCAAGAAAGATCCTTAATGTTAATTCTTGACTTAACTAAAGATAATGTAATGTTTAAGACCATGTAATTGCATTCAGTTTATCTTGTAGATCATGTGAACACTTCTGAAAACTCATAGTCATATTATTTAGAGGTTAAGAGGCCCCCTCCATCTTCTTCAAATAGAACATATAAAACAAAAAAAACCCAAAAATTAAAAATATTCAACTTCATCCTCTCAATCCTAGTAAAACTACTTCAATATGACAATCAGTTCCAGTATGTCTTCATCCAATCTTAGTGGATCTCATTTATTTTTTTAAAAATTGATTTATCAACAAAATAAACCATAGTTCTGGCAACAAAGTCAGTTTGGAGTGTTGGATCTGCCATTTTATTTGATCAATATCACATTTAGGTTTCCAATTTCTTGACTCAAAAGATTCAATGACCTCATTATAAAAAAACATGGCTTCATATGGTGTCAACATTAGTTTCTTCATCTAAAAAAATATTTTATTAACAACTTGGGTGAAATTTAACACTTATATAGATATGAGACAACTCATACGCAGAACTAACATTGTAAATGACTCATATGTTGGCTTAGTTTTCTTATACAATTTTTTATGTATTATTATGATTTTACAATTCGAATATTAGAATGATAAAATAGGGTAAAAGTGTTTAAAAAAAGAGTGATATGTGGGATGAGATTTGAAAAAAAAAATATATTTATCTTTTCATTGAGAGGGGTGGATAGATCTTATAAAATATCATTCCATGGCAATGGAATTTGAAAAAAGAGGAATAATATGGGACCACAATATGAATCCTTTAAGAGATAACTAGATAGAGGAATCCAATTTTTCAATATCTCATATGAAGCATCAATAAGGGGAAATTAATAGTCTGTGACAGATAAATAGAGATGATGATGATGTTAAAAATAAAACGTTGATGATGGAGAATGTAGGTTTCGACGATGGAAAACAATGAGATCCATAATGGAGATCCTTGTATAAAAAGTCTTATTAGTTGTGGGGATCAGGAAATGCAGTTTGGTTCCCAAGATCAATGATACAATAATTAATGCTATATCAATGGGTGTGAGAAAAATGACTTCAGGTGAGAGAAACATTCCTCTAGGTGTTGAGAGAAAAATTCATTTGGTGTGTTGTAAAATTATTTTAGGTGAAAAAAAATACTTCAGGTGAATTTTCTATGTTTTGTGACTACTTCCCCTGTGATGTCAAGATCATCCTTCAACAACTTTGGAAATGAATTTGACATTGGATTAGCTTACTCATAAAATGTTTTCTTTGGCTCTTATGTAGCCAAAATTTTACTCTTATAAATGATTTATTTCACTTGTATGAAACACTCTAGTGACTCATGCATAGTTGTAAATGATACTTACACAGCCTACATTCACTAGAATTTGTTAAAATTTGAAATATAAACTTTCCAAAATGACACTTACAGACATGAGCATAACTCTTTTATAATTTGGATGTAGCTAAATTACAATATTCTATTTCATAAAAATTACCCCAACATGATATTAAAAAATATATAGATTATTAATTTTCATCTTTGATACTTGAATTAAAAATTAGTTCCAGAAAAATATATTTGAAATAAAATCAATTAAACTTTGAGAACATTAAATCCTTAAAATTGTGATGAATATAAAAAAAAAACTAACGGTTGTTCTTAAAATACAAAAAAAAATCAAATAAGTATTTTTCAATTAAGAACAAAAAATCTTCATTTTCAAAACAAATTAATTGAAATAAAATTTTATTTCCAAATGATAAATCTATTAAAATATTCAATTAAAATGAATTTAATCAATACAAACATTAGAATTTAATAAAAAATAAGACCACATCAAATTCCACCAAAATTAAAACATTTATTATACTCAAGAAATCAATTAATCATATTTAGTAAATGGAAATCATTTTTGGAAATTAATGATTTTTAATGCCAACCAAAAGGTTAATTTCAAAAGTCTTTCCCCAACATACTCTATACGTTAAAGAGGTTTGGTCTATCTATAGAAGAAAGATATGGTTTAACCAAAAGATAGTTTTTAGTATTATAAAGATGATTGAATTTAAAAGTTTTAAAGGATTTAGATCAACTTTACATTGAATTAAACTTTTCTTGACTATTAATCTTCTTTTATATGGTGAAAAAACACAAATATTTTAAGATTAAAACATAATTAGACACAAATTATCGATGAATGAGATTAATAATTAACTGAACATAAATTTTAACCCATCCAACTTTTTTTTTAAATAAAAATAAAATGGAAAATTAGGATTAATAGTTCATTCTTAGAACATTTGAATGAAATTTTTTTTAGTTTAACTCTAATCAAGAAGTTCAAATATAGTAAAATGTATAAAATATAATCCTAATGTTTACCAAAAGAATGTATTTTCAAGAGAACAATAAAAATATGTTAATTGATTAACCTCATGGTTTAATAAAATAGAATAATAACTAAAAATATAAAAATAATATATTATTTAAAGAAAAATTCCCAACCACTAAAAAAGATAATTGAAGCTTGAAAAAATAATTTTCCAAAAAAAGTGAGGGTATTTATAATTGGAAATACATTGAAATATATTTTAAATAAATAAACTTCTAACCAATATTAAAAACCCGTCATTGTCCCCAATTGTGAATTCTTAGGTGAGAGAAACAATTTGAACATGTTCAAGTTCAATAAAAATTTCAATTTTTAAGTTCAAAATCATGTTTAAGGAAATATGACAGTTTGAAAAGAATATTTTCCACACTACACAAGAAATTTAACAACACCAAAATTAAAAGGTTACCAAGTTAGTTACTTTATAATAGTCTTAGTTTATATGAAATACTTTTAGAATATACATGCTTAAAAATTAAAGCTCAAAAACAATTTCATGCATAGAAATAGTCACATGATAGACAATTTCAGAAATCAAAGACAAGAAAATTATAGTATAATCCCAAATTTTTTTCTTACTAAATATTTTAGCATAAAATGAACACTCTAAACCAATCTTTAACAATTTATATCTTAAAAAATAGTAGTAGTTTTGTGTAAATGATCATAACGGTGCACTGAATTAAAATAATAACTTCCTTGATGAAGAATCATTTTATTTGAATGTTCAACAAATAACACTTTTCTTCTATTTTGATTTAAAATTATTCCTTGGTTAATTAATTAAAACACCAAAAAATGAAAATTTAGACATTTGATTCCTAGAAAGTAAATCCCCGAAGATAAATAACCAATGTTTGTTGGTTAAATAATTAGTGATTCATGTTTATTTTTCATTTAGATTCTATTAGTCATTTAAAATGAATTGAAATACCACTACAAGTATTTTGAAATTATTCAATCCAAATAATTCAATATAATTTTTTAATCCTTAATGCACCAAGGGGAACTTCAGTGAAGTGCTAAGCAGTTTAAAATATTAAACGTTATTTAAGAGTACTATGGTGAGTGTAAAAGGAACATTATCCATTAAATAAAAATTTATTCAATAGGTAAAACATAAATGAAGGTTTTTTATTATTTAAAACTCAACAGAAAATAAATAATAAATCAAAATAACCCAGGTTTGAATCCTATGAATCAATAAAATTTAAATCATTAGTTAGAATCCCTGAAAGATCCATTTTCAAGTATGTAGATAAAAACCAACCCATTTTAATGCCTCTAAAAATAATGTTTTATCCTTTGATAATTAACTAATAATGGTATATTATCTTCTTTAATTGTTTCAAAAACACTATTAACTAAGACTCTTAATATAGTGAAAGGTATATACCATTTGGTTTTTATTTTTCAATAAAAATGTATTAGTTTAGAATTTTAAAGTAAAACCATTTCAACAACATTGGAATATATATTTGGAATTAGTGATTCATAAAAAACTTGGTTCTTTCCTTGTAAATTCTATCACTTTTATATGGATCTCTTATAAAATCATCGTATTCACTTAAATCAAGTAGTCTCCTCTCTCTTGTAATCTTAAAATCAAAGTCAAAATATTTCACAACAGAAAAATACTTATGATGAAGCTCGATAAGAAAATGAAATGTCTTACCAAACAGACTTTTAAATGGATAAATCCTTATGAGGGTCTTGTAATCGGTCCTATAGACCCAAAAAGTCTCATCCAATTTAAAGGACCAATATTTCCTAGAGTTAGACATAGTTTTATATAATTTTTTTAATCTCTCTATTATAAATTTCATCATTCCCACTATACTATGGGTGGTAAGTAGTCCTAATTTTATGAACCCACTCATAATTCTACATTAAATATTTTAACTTGAAATTATTTAAGTGGGATACATTATCAGTGATAAATTTTTTTTACCCCAAATCTAGAAAACATGTTTTACTTAATGAATTTTACAACACTAGGGGGTTTATTATTGGAAAATTACACATCCACAACCCACTTGAATACATAATCAACAACTACTTGGATGTATTCATTACATTGTGAAAATTAAAATAATCACATAATGTCTAAACAAAAAAAATTTTAAACATTAACTTTCAAAATTCCCTTTTTAGGAAGCTATTACATTCATCTAAAATTTTCAATCCTTTTACACTTATCACAACCAATTAGTAGAATTATGTCATCCTTAAACATGGTATGCTAGTAGAATCCAATCTGTAATACTTTTTGGGTTAATATTTCTCCCCGATGTGGTCCTCCCCATAGTGAATAGTAGAAAATATTAATAATGATAAAAATATATTCATCATGGACACAACTTATTTGAATTCTAGCAATACACTTTTAAAATAGAAAAGGGTCTTCCCAAATGTAAAATTTTAGTTTGAAAATAATTTTATTTCATCAATTCCATGTGAGACAATTGGGAATGACAATTATAGATAATAATATCACAAAGTTAACAAACCATGAAGCATAGACCTTTGAAACATAAATAATTTTTTCATCAAGAAATAAATAGATAATATATTTAGGATCATTGGTTTGAGTACTATGTAGCCTGAACAAATAATCTGCATGTACATTTTCCACTCCTTTTTATCCCAAATTTATAAATTTAATTATTTCAATAGAAGAATAATTCTCATAAGTATAGGTTTATAATATTTCTAATCAAAAAGATACTTTAGGGATGCGTTATTAGTAAACACTATGACTTTATATCCAATCAAGTATTGATTATAATTTTCAATAGAAAACACAAAAGTTAACAACACCTTCTATGTAGTGGTTTAATTATTTTTGGAATCATATAATATCCTAATATCATAGAATTAAATGTTAAATTTAATATCTTTTATTTCCACAAAGTTTAACAAAATAGACATGTCATTAGGTTCATATATTATTTCAAATAGTAGTTTCTAATTAGAGACAATAAGAATTTTTGATGAGGTATGTATATCCTTAAAAAGATTGAATGATTCTAAAAACATCTCATAAAAATAGTCTATATTTAACATATAGTGTACAAAAGGTCCTTGTAATATTTTACAAATCCTTATTTAATCTATAATAGAAATAAAAAATATATAAAGAGCTTATAACACTTTTAAATTTTTTGGAGGGGTAATTTATGAATTTATACAATCTTAGTAGTATCAAATTCAATCCAACTCCTAGAGAACTTGTGACCAATCAAAATACCCTCAGGGATAATAAATTGGTATTTTCTCTAATTTAAAACAAGATTAGTCTCTTGACACCTGTAGAAAACCGATCCGTGATTTTATCAATTGATTTCAAAATTATTACCAATAATAGATAAATCATCCATAAAATCCTTAATTATTCTTCTTGTCATATCTGAAAAGATAGCCACTATGAATCTTTGAAATGTTTTTGAGGCACCACACAAGGAAATTGAATTCACTGGTCGGTAAATGTTTAAAATTGGCATGTGAAGGTGGTTTTCCCTTAATCTTCAGGGGATACTAAAATATTGTTTTAACTAGAATAAACATCAGGAAAATAATATAAATCATCCTTATATACCTACTTAATAACTAGATCTAAAAATGGATAGGGAAAATCATCATTTATAGTGGAAGAATTCATCTTCATATAATATATAAAAATCCCCACTTTTTTACAGATTTATTTTGGATTTGTTCATTTTTCATTGGCCATAATAGTTATACCCCATTTTTGGTAACTACTTGATTATGGATTATTGAGGGGATATTAGAGATTGGATAAATTATTCTTGCATATAAAATATTGATCAATACCTCCTTAACAACCTATTTTATATTGGTATTTATCCTCCTTGGGCCCTAAAATATTTTTTTGTAAGGTTGAATAAGGAACCTATGCATATAGAATGATGGAAATATACACTTAACATTATAAATTGACCAACCTAAAGTAGTATTATACATTTTAGGACATACACAAACATTTCCTCTTTAATTTTACCTAGTTGGACTAAAATTATAAGGATAAATGTGTACTTCTAACCTATATTTGAGTATTTCAAGTGAGATGGAAGAGGTTTGAGCTCAACTATTCAAGTTTTTTAGCTAGAGTGTAGACTCTTGGGTCTAGGATTCCAAAGGTACTTAATTTTTCTCTTAAATAAAAAGTTCATGAAAACAAATTCTTTATCACTACTATCCCTATTGAAATAATCCTCATACTCAAACTATAAAATTTGTTTAAGAATGTTTTCTTGGGAAAACTCATCTCAATGATCTGAGAAGTGTCCCTCATAATCATCCAAGGGTTATTCATTTTTACTAGATCTAATTACCTTAGAGGTTTCTATAGGTATGGTTTGACTATTAATCTCATCAATGATACTTTGAAACTTTTCCTCCCATTAATAAACAGGTTCCTAAAATTATATAAGCTCATTATTTAAGCATATTTATTTATGTACAGGTTCACTAGACTGCGTAAAAATATTAAATTCTTCTCTTTGTTCCCAAAAATTGATTTTTTTTTCTTTTGAAAAAATCTATCACATCCTCACTACTGGATAAGAATGGAATTCCTAAGATTATAAATACATATTTATCAAATTATATGTCTAAAATGAAGAAATAAGATATTAAAAATGGTCAAAGAACTCCTACAAGAAAATCATTCACTCTTCCAATGTGGTGAGTGATAGATCAGTCAACCAACTCTAAGACTGATGTGGGAAGTAGGTCTCCAAATATTAGATTTAAAATTAATGATTAAGGGATAATTTATTTTCCTAAAACCAAGCTCATAAAGTAAATTTTTATATCCAATATCTATTAAGGTACGTGGGATGACAAATCTACTTCTATCCTTAAACTTAATAGGTATAATATTCTGAATAATATCCCTACACTCATTTATTAGGCTGTAAACAATAAATTCATCCCATGTTTTCTTATATGAAACAATATTTATTAGTTATTTCAGTTAAAATGAAATATAAACTAAATCTTGAAGAAATATAATATTGATTTTATTATTTTTAAATAACTCAAGGAACATTAGTAATTCAAGTTATTGATTTATTGTTTGATTCTTTGAGGAAAAGGGATATATGGGGAACAATTATTCAAAATAGGTGGAATGTACTCATGTTAATCTATAAAATTTTACTTACCTTTATTTGTTTTTAATTCTTTAGTCTTTTTATTCTTATTTTCAGGTGGGAGGGTAGGTTTAGGATATTTTTCTGGGTTTCTGTCTCGATTTATGGATTCTTTATTTTCTAGATTGAAAATTTTAATTTCTTTTTCATTATTAGTTTGAGATTTCATTGGGTTATTTATAACATACTCTTAGGTTTTCAACCGAATAATAGTGTTTAAAGAGATAAAATTATCCTTAGGGTTTATATTATTTATACTTGATAGATTTCCTTTATCCATTGAATTATATTCCCTTGCCAATTGACTAAATTCTAGATTATGGTTGTGAATTTTTGAATTAGTGTTGACTTTATAGAATATTGAGAGTCAAATTTTATTATTATATATTTTATAATTACTCTTAGTTCCCATTATCATTATAGGAATCATCATTATATTGGTTTTTAAATTGTATCATTGGTTGTTGTGGAAATACATGGGTAGGAGGCTATGTAATAATGTCATATTATTTCAAGTAAAGATTATAATGATTCATATAGATAGGGTTTTAACTATTTCAAAAGGTATTGCTGGTGTCTATCATCCGAATTCTATACCTAGAAAAACTAAAATTTTTATTATCTTTGGAATTCATTTCATAGTCTTTTTAGTTGTTTTTATTGTGCCCACAAATACCACATTAGGCATATTTTTCTCTAAGACTTTTAGACTATTTTTGATAGACCAAATGACTAACATTTGTGTATCATTTTTCTTCATCAAGGAATATTGTTTTTCTTTAATTTTAATAATCATGAATTAATTTATATCCCTAAATCAGTAGTGTACTCTCCCCTATTAACTATTATTCTCCTATAAGTTTTTGAATTGTGAGTTTAGGGATAATGTGTTGTAGATCTATCTCAAATCATTATCTGTCTTATCTATGTAGTTTCCTAAAGAATGATTAGCCAACCAAGTTTTGAACTGAATGTGAAAACAGATTATAGAAAGTATCCTTTATAATATGAGAGGGGATATGGTTGTGAGGACACAAGTAGGTCCCAAAATCTATCATAGTCTTAATGAAAATAATCTTGATCCTCTTGATAGAAATTTGATATTTTACATTTATGTTCCCCCTTAAGTCTCTTATACTAAAATTTCATGAAAAGGGAATAGTGAAATTTAACCCATATTTAAATGATGTTGTTATATAACTCTAAGAACCAGTTCCTAATATTTCTCTTTAAGATAAAGGGGATCATAGTCACTTTAAGTTCATCCACTTTCATCCCTTTAAGTGGTATTTGTTGCACCATTTTATAAAAATCCCAAAAGAAGGATTAAAATACCTCATTAGAAATTCTATTATAGTTTCGAGATCTTTAAGATAATATAACAAAGGATGGATTTCTCAAAACATGAGGGAGTTGGTGCTCCCTCATCCCATTCACTTCTATATTTTGTTGAATGAATTGTTCATAATTTTCTATAACCCCCACCAATAAATCATACTTTCGAAATATTCAATCATTATTTAGAGATCTATAATGTTTTTAAATTTTATGTATAACAGGCTATAGAATTTTATACTTTGTTCTAGTACACATTCACTAAACCGTTTTTCAAATAGTTTTTTATATTTTTGTTTTGTCTTTTAAATTATAAATTTATTTTTTTCCATTGGTCACACCAAGACATCCTCAAAATTGTTCTAAAATTTGGTACTGTATTTGGGGATACCAAATTATTTATTTATATTTACCTATATAAAACTAGTAAAGTGGAATGTATGGTCAAACCCAAGGGAAGGTGTGTGAACCATCCAATAAAAAAATCATAGGAAAATAATAACAATAAGGATGAAAATAATGAAATCAGAGTAATGATGAAATAATTATGAAATGAAAAGTGAAATAATTCAAAGGAGAAAACAGGATAATGAAAATAATAGAATAATAATTAATAAAAAAGGGGAGTTTATATTATTGGGTTTGAAAATATTTTTCTACATTCACACAGAAATGGAAAAAATTGGAATTGAAATTTGAGAAACATAGTCAACCAAGCCTATTGTGTAGTATGCCCCCAGCTAGTTTAACCCCATAGTTTATCAACTGTAGGATTCACTCATCCCCCAAAATCATGGAATCCATTTTCACTAAGATGAAATAATCTACGATCTTGGTGTTTGACTCTCCAGAATGGAAACTTCTTATTAAATGGGTTTTTGAAAATATTTTTATTAGTTTTCTATATTGATTAAGGTCAATTATCAATTATTTATAACGAATTTGCAAAATAAATATATAAAATAATGAGATGATATTAGATACCAATACCAAATAGATGAAGAATGAAGTAAAAATAAATTAACCAGAACTATATTATTCACCAAATATGTTTAGCAAAAATTCACTTTCAATATAACAGGGTAAAATAATACCATATAAATAGAATAAAATACAAATAAAGGGATAATAATGTGTTGAATAATCATTTCTATTAATTTAATCATCCTATCTCCAAGCTCTACATTTTCTTCAAGGGTGTTTGGCTATCACACTTGATCTGTTTTTCCCCTAAAACTACCTTCCTCTTTCCAAAAAATCTTGTTTTAGCCACACATTCCAAGAGAATCACTAACAAATAGAAACAGAAACATATTTCCTAAGTAATATGGTGTCACATAATATCCAACTTATTCTAATTGGTATCTCCTTTCATTTAAACTCAAAAAAATTTCAATGATCATATTATAAAAATTATTTCCCCCTTGTATGGAATTAATACATGCACATGCATCAAACTCATCAGGAACCTAGACACCCGACTGGTCTTCATTCAGATTCCTTCCATTAAAACAACCCCAATACCCATTTTGATAAACTAATTGATACTTTAAGAGATTATGAAATTTAGAAATTAGACCCTCTAACTAGAATTTATCTCAATATGGAATTATCATGTTCTTCCTCAATAAATGGATCCCCTTATGAAATCTAGATCTCAAAACATTTAGACATGATTCAATATTAACCATTGAAAAACTAGTCTTTATCTCCATCACCTAGATTTGACAATCAATTAATCGAAACAAAATTGATTGGATCTACCATATCTAACTAATTTTGATCGATACTTTATCTAAAATTGGACTTAAAACACCATGAATAGAATATTGATCTTAGATATCCATGTTCACAAAAGATAATTCCTTAGTTAGAGTTTTGACATCAAAAGATATTGGTTCATGCATACTCATAATCTTCCTTCAACACCTCATCAAGGTTCTGGTTGGTTTGAATTCATTAAGGCATTTCATTATGAAGATGATTTAACCCTCTATGAACTCATAACTATTGAAATAATGATCTATAAGACCCCATCTATCTTCTTAAAAATGAAAAATCATCTGGTAAAGACCTAGAAATTATAAATATTAATCTTTACCCTCTTGGTCCCTATAAATCTTCTTTAAGCTCAAAATCAGTTCCAATAAGACTTCATCCAAGCACAGTTAATCTTATCCATCCATTAAAAATAATTATAGAAAACGAACCATGATTCTGGTGAAAACATTAGTTTTTAGGGTAAGATTAGTAATATTAACCGGTTTATCCCACATTTGGATTTTTAACATTTGAGTTCACAAGATTTAGTGACTTTACTCAGAAAACACTAGGATTTATATAGTGTTTCACTCTATTTCTTTAGCTCAACAGATAGTAAATCTCAATTTCACCCAAAATTTGTGCATCTTAGGTGCCATTTGACTCATATATAGAATTAGGAGAACTCATACTGACAAGAAATCGTGGAAATGACTCATATGTTTTCTTTGTTTTCTCATATAAAGCTATTTATGAATCTTACACATCCTACACTACTCTCTTATGAAAGATTGATTTCATTTGTATGTAACACTCTAGTGACTCATATAAAATAGTAAATAATACTTACATGGCTAGCATTCACCCATATGCATGATAGATGTTTCTTTATTTTTCAATCTTAAATTTCAAAATTGTATGTTACACACATGAACACGACTCTTAAATAATTTAAACATAGCCCAATTCCAACATTTTTTAGAAACAAATCCCTAACATAATCCAAAAAAAATTGATAAATCACAATTCTTCAACTTCAAAAAATGAATTAAACATTTCTTATGAAAGAAGATATTTGAATTAAAATTAGTGGAACTTTGAGAACATTAATTCATTAAAAAAATAATCTTAATGAATATTCAACTGAAAACCACTAAAATATAATTATTAATATACATTAAAATTAAATCAAATAAATTTTTATTAATTAGTCATAAAAAATCATTATTTTCAAAAACATATTAAAATAATTAAAATTTTATTTAAAAATGATCAATAATATAATAGTTTTAATTAAAACAAATTTTATTAAAAAAATTATAATTTCATAACAAATAATATGGAAACCATGTATTAAAATAATGACACATCAGGAATATTAGGTCTGGTATACATAATAATAATCTTAACGGTAATTCAAAATAGTGTAAATATACGAGTTCATCTAAATATTGCAAACATATATATAAAAATAATTTTGATTATACATTAATTTTATTCAAACATTGTTGTAATTATATAGACACATTCCACCCATCACACAGAGATGTGGGAATTAGTTTATAAGTCATGTACATGATCAATAAGGAATTTATTCTTGGATAGATGGATGATTATTCCTCACAATAAAATAAATATGGTGAGATGTTAGAGTAATGATACAATTATCTAAGGAATTATCGAGGGAAACCAAAAATTCTATAAGGAAGGAGCCTCGTCAGTAGGTTGATAAAAATTCCTATACATATATGAACATTTCATATTAATTAACATCTATTACACATAATATTACATCATTCCTAACATAAATATCTATAAAGAACAGATAGAAATTTATAATTATAGTATCTTAAGGAAATTAGACATATCATAAAACATCTATAATATAATAACATAATATTTTATGTCCTACTTCTTAATTTTTCTTAGAGTTCATAATACACTTATTAATACATGCGACAAACAAGGGACATAAAAAATGTATGGTTTTAAAATTAGATAAATATAAGGAGAGATTCCATGAGAGTCAAAAATGATATCAAGGAAACAATATGGTAAGGTTCATAAACCATCATATTGAAATATTACAGAAGAGTTAGAAACATCATCAAAGCATGGTAAACATGAGAATCATAAAATGTGGCACAAACAAAAAGAATATCATTATAAACATAATTCAAGGATCACAATGAATACAGTATAAGATTATGGATAAGGATAATTGTATAATGATGATGTATAAAATTGTGGATAAAGTTAACCACATCATGACCATGAATAACACAACAAACAAAGCTAACAACATCATTTCCACATATAAGGATCTCATGACATATAAATAATTACCCAATCAATTGTGGGGATATATAATTATAGGCTCACGCATCATTATAATATTTCATGTATATATGTTTTATATTGAAAACAACATTCATAAATCCTACACATGAAATAAGTTATGAGGAATAAATGGGTAACATAACAAATACATAAATATTTATTCATCAAGGTATCATATAAGATCACATTAAAATAAGGGATTAAGGAATATTGGACAATCATTGTCATGTAAATAATCAAGTATCATGAAATTATATCTCAATGTGAAGGTAAAATCTTAATAACAAATAAATATTAAGTCATGAAATGAAATAAGTTTATTAAACTATTGATAAAAGGTTAAAAATTATATTTAAATGGGATAAGAGTGTACTTTTTCAGAAAAACCAGATATAAAAAATTATTTTTTATTTTTAAAGCAGAGAGGTTTTGGAAAACATATAATTAAAACAATCCATATAATAAAAGGAAGAATAAACATAATTATTCCTTTTATCGAGTTTAACATTAAGAAAATATTGGAAAGAAAAATAGAGAGACACGAAATACCCATGAAAAGAAAGGGATAATGGAATCTCATACATTAAGGAAATATATATAATGAACATATAAATAACATAAATTAAATGATGAATGACTAAGAGAGAGAGATATAGTGATAGAGAATATATCCTTAAGAATGAGAAAGAGCAGGAAAACCCTCTTACCCCGAGACCCGACTTTCATTACACAATCTATTAACCATATAAGTAGTTAAGTTAAATTTATTAATTAATTTATTCAAAACATTTCTCAAATTTATTTCACTATAATAATTCAATTATTGTCATATTTTATTTATTTATTAACTTAATATATTCCACATTGACTGGTTTTTTGTTTTGGGGTTCCTGGATCCAAAATCACCATGATATAGATGTTAATATTAAAAGCCACTTTACAATGGTTTGATGAGATCTAGAAGTATAATGTAATATAGTTCATATAATTCAATAAGTGAAAAAGTTCAATAAATTATTTTATAATTACAAATTCCAAGAATATTCCTTGGAAATATTGTTTTTTATGGGTAAAAATTACTATAGAAGTTTATATTTAATATCATTATTAACATGAATATTTTCATTAAAGAACCATACAAATGATATTATTTTATTATTTTGTTATATTAAATAATGAAATAAATATTTAATATTATCTATAAAATAACTAAGGGAAAAATAAAACATCACCATTCACTTAGGTAGCATAAAACTACAGAAAGTCAAATAATATTTTTTAATATAGTTTTAAAAAAGAAGAGGTACAATAGTGAATACTAAGGTTTTGTAAAAAAATAAATTTTTTAATTATTTTGTTTTAAGGTTAATTTTTATTGATTAATTATACTATATAATTTTGAAGAGGACAACAGAAATGGAAATATGGTTTTTGAAAAACATACCTCCCACCTAGAGTTATCTCCTTTGGATTGAGCGAAAACCCTTAGGATGGGAGAATTTTGGGTACACCATGGTATTAATAACATATCTATGAGCTTTTATAGAGGGATTTGGGTAGTATTTTACCATGGTAGATTGTATAGGAAGTGAGATGAAGGAGGGGTATTTATATAGGAAGGGAGAGTGGTTTTTTAAAATAAAATATCGACTGTTTTGTTATTTAGTTCAAATATTATGAATACGACTGGTTCCTAAATTTTATTAGTGTATGACTAAACAAAATAGGTTTCTTCGATATTAAAACCCATTAAAAATCTAATGTAATCTTGGAAAACTTTATTAAATGTAAATAATCAAAAATAATTTTATTAAAATAAAATATAACTTCGAATTTAAAATTTGATTTATAGGTTTGGAAAGTGAGTTTATTATTTTTAAATCCATTATTTTTTATTAAATTAAATTCTAAAAATTCAAAATGTATTATAGATTATTGTTCTCATTTATATAATGATGATGTTATAAAACTCACGTTATTCAAAAAAGCTATATATATATATTTTTTTCTATTCATCAATTTTTTTCCAAAAAACACCCAAAGATATACCAAAAGATAATTTTGATTTATTGGTTCTAAAAATTAATTCCAATTTTATAAAATTACATTACTACAAATAATAATTTTAATTTTAAATAAGAAATTATTATTTATGAAACATAATTTTATCTCAAATAAATACTATTTCTTTTACCATGAGTGGTTACATTAATTTTTTTTATCATTCTTAATTATTATATGATTGATAGCTAATTATTTTATTTTTTTAAAAAATATTTTTCAAAATTATATAATTAAAATTTAACATAAAAATTATTATTTAACTAAATATGAAAAAACATACATTAATAAATTTTTACTTATTTTTTTAGTTATTTGATTTGATACATCATTTTATATATTTATAATTTTGATAATTTTTTATTCTACTTATTGAAAATATTTGATTTTACGCATTTTAATTTTATCATCTTTCATATTTCTTTTTCAATGGAGATATATCATCTCTAATGGTCAACTATTATTCCAATAGTCGTTTAATTTCTACGCATACTATTAATATGTCATATTATCTTTTTTATTCATCCACTCACTTTTCTATCAGAGTTATTTATATTTTATTAACAAAATCCCAATCTTGTTTCTAATATCTTTCTTTATTTTTATAGTTCTATCCATATATGTGGTAATTCTAAGACATCGTGACACACTAGAAATTCATGTTATAGTTTTCTTATTTACTTATGTTTATTATATCTTCGCAATATTTTTAATTTTATGAATTTTATTTATACTTTGTAAGTAATATTTTTTATTGATTTAATAAAATGGTGTTCGTTTTATTATTTCATGTATGTGATTTTTTCTATACATTATGCTTGGATATGAAAAAAATATCTATTTAATACCATTTTATATTTGAAAAGTAAGGTTCACGAAACATTTTCTTAATAAATCATGGTGAAGGTTCAGTCTCTCAGTGTCTAATGAGGTTTCACACCATACAAAATAAGGAGACCTTGGGATCATACTGAACCAGAATGGGATGCTTTTAGTTTCAGACACAGGGTTGGTAAATCAACCTCAATATAAATCCCTAGGTCTTCCATGGGGATATCTTTTCTCAATGGTAAAGATTTTATCCAATATATTCTAGTGCCTACTACATATCAATCACAATAAGTATTTTTTTCATTATATCTGGACTATTCTAGGTGTTTTATTGTTGGTTAGTAGCTCAATTCAGAACTTATGAATCTATGAATCCCTTTAAAATCTTATGGTGCAAGTTTAGAGAATATATTCACGATGTTTTTTACATACGATCACTTATAATGAATGATTAAATGCTCACAAATACTCTATAGATCTCATAAAAATTTTAATTTCCGCTTATATAGTAAATTATCTACTAGGAAAATTATAGAAAACATCCATGAAGGGTATGCAATATGATTATATAAAATTCCCATAAAAGATTGTGTTCTATCAACATGAATAGAATGTGATATTTTTTTAAAAAATATACTTGTTATACCATTTTTATTTGTAGTTTATATTCTTAATATGACGATTACTAACCCGATTTTTTAAATTAGAGGATGAATAAACATCCTGCAGTAGCTTGGTAACTATGAGAGATAATGATTCTGGAGGTTACTAGTGTTGAAATCACATTTATCTCCTCAGATTATAAAATTAAATTTATGAATCACTATACTAACATCTAGATATATTCTTAACCTCATGAAATATTGGTGAAGAGGGTTTTTGATGTCAGTGGTTTCTCAACTACTGATGAAGGGAAGTATGACACTTGAATTCCACAAAAATAAGGTATCACAAATGACTTATCAGATCATCTAGGATACCAGTCTCTAGGACCTTCTTATTATCTCAAAAATTAAAGATCCAATGTATTATGGGCCTAAATTAATATGACCCTGCCAATGGAAAAATGGGGATACTCTATCCAAAGTTGAGAGTCTGGGAAAACAACTAAAGATAAAAGATCACAAAACTTCCTTTAGGACTTAATAAAAATATCCATGTTCCAATTTGGATTATATATATGTGTGTTAAAACCGATCACCTTTTTTTGAAAAATTGGTCCACTTTACATAGGATCAATGTTATATGGACTTCTATACAAGGGAGTACACTCATTCTTCAAATTGGTCATCTAAAAGTTCCTTCCAATATTGATTTGGAAAATAATCCCATTAAAGGAAGTATTTACATTTGGAAATTAAAGAAAATAGTACATTCCACTAATGATTGAATTTATATTACAAAATAGACAAAAAAGATATTGGATCATGAATATTTTAAAATAGTGATAGTCAAATAATTGATAAAGAATGGAATTCTTTCATTGTTTTTGTAAATATATAATGAATGACTTTTTTTAAAATGTATCTTTGATACCTATAACTAAATTTAACATGTTTAATTTTTTTCTCACTATAAAGGGTAAAGTTTTAAATTATGTTTATTGCATCGAATCATTATATAGATGGTGGTATCCCACTTGAATGTGTGATGGAGTTAGTGAGTTGGGTGGTTGAGGAATCAACTTCTGGCCACAAGGCAATGCTTGATGCCAAGGGATTGAATCCATTAGATACTTTTACAATTCTTAGTTAGTCTTATCTAGAAACTGAACCTAATAACCCACTATAATTATATAATTTTTTTAATGTTCCCTTATATTAGCTATGAACATTCACATAGTAAAAAAGCTAGTATTTATGTTTAATTATTTTAATATTGTTTGGAAATTGATATCACACACATTTATAATTTTAGAATCTAGTTTCTTTACATTATAACATTTGTACTGAGCATATAAGATAAATAAAATAATAAATGTACTGATATTTTGATCCCATCTCGTGTTGAGATGAGACCCTAAATTATTAGAAGGGGTATTTATATACCCAATGATGAATATTTTAATACTATCAGTGAGGTTTCAATATCTCAGGCTCTCCCCCATGCTGTTGAGAATGAGGTCCTAATGGTTAATGGGGGAGCCCTAGGGAAAACTTCCGAGTATCCCAATATAAGGGAGGAAATAACCAAGCCTCAATTTGGGTCTCTAACATTGATATATAAGAAATTGTAGTGGATTTGATTGATGGATATATATGTCTTGGGAAAGATCAAATAGGTGCATTTTTAAGCACACCAATGAAGACTCGTGATAGTCCTAAATCATTTTCAAGATAGACCCTAAAGTTCATTTGAAATTTGAATGGATGAAAAAATAGACAGGGGAAACCATGAAATAAAAAATCAAATATTACCCAACCTCGATTGTAGAGATTCATGGTTTTAATGAATGATTACAAGAATGTGATTTTTAACTATTTTTTTCATTCCATTAATTCCCAACATTTCCTACTATATTAAATCCTGAGTATATATATATATAAATATCTATAGAAAATGTTCATAGTTAGATCCTTGATTGTGAATCCATAATCCTCATTCTCTTATGGGTTTCCTTTTCTATAATTCGTGACGAATAGTCGTAATTACACCATAAATTATCTTGAATAATTGTTTTTAAAGATACAAAGAGGGGTTAACCTTATGAGTATATTTTTGATTTAAAAAAAGTAGTGGTAGGATAAGTAATCCTCACTACACTAATTTTTTGGATAACTGATGAAATAATGACATTAAGATACTCCTTTAATATATTATGATATATAAATTGAAGCTGAATAAGTTAACAATGTAAAGAGTGGAGGTAATTTTTGATGTTGTTAACCATTAATGTTTTTGTTTGAAAACAGACATACATTCTTAGAATCAATCATAGTTGTTTCATAATATAAAGTAGAGAAACGATAAAAGGAAGTTAATACTCTTGTGTCCCAATCACCCAGAGGCACAGAGGGAAGGACCCATCCAACATTAGTATTTTTTATGGACATTCTGTTTAAGCTTTCTCTAAGAGATCTAGTACCAGTCTATACCAATGACTCTCTAGAAGACATTGATTTAGATCCCATGTCAAATTTATTTTAACAGGCTCTGATATAGTGGTTGTGGATATATATCTTGAAGCGAATTTATGATACCTCTATGGAAGAGTTGAGTTAGAATCTAGATAAAATAATCTCATGTTTATTACTCTAGGATATTATTGATCTGAATACTATGAAATCAATTACATTGTTAAAAAAATAGTCAACAAGTGAAATATGTAAAAATCATTTCAATTGAATCTATGTAGAGTTAAATCTACAACACATTTCATAGAGCTCATATCTATAGTGTTCTGAGAGAGATCTCATCAAACTGAATTAGTATATGAATAACAATGTTTAACACATGAAGGGAAGGTATTAATGATCTATTTTCATCAAGAGATGGTGAACTCACCTATCATTTGGTAGTGAAGAAGCTAAATTTTATTTCCTAGTATAGTAAACTAGATCACTAGGTTCGTCTTATTAGATTATCCATCACAGTTCAATCAATTATAATTTCAAATTAACTTATTATATTTTTTGTATTTTCCTATTTAAGAAAGTAAAGATATTTTGGGTTATTTTATGTAATGAAAAATTAAAACTAAATATGAAATAAAGATGCAATTATAATGGATTTAGGTTAGAGATAAAAGTAATTATCTTGAGATAACTTCCAAATGAACACACTCGGTCAAGATGAAACACCCTTCTCTATAAAAGTTGTGAATATATACTGAACTCAATCGATTTCACTGCACATACACCTCCTCTATTGAGGGATAAAATTATATAAAATAAAACAAAAACATGGGTAGCACTAAATATGACTCTAAATATTCCCCTTATCTCAACTCTACGTAAATTTGAAATATTTATAGGAATGTGAAAAAATTGGGTTTGACACTGAATTAATTCACTCGGAGAGTCCTTGGGTTAACAAATCATGATTATGAGCATAACCGATTACTATGAAGAATGAAGGGGAAGAAAACAAAAAGGAGAAAGATAAAAACAAATTAGAACCCTTTATTTAAAATACAACATGAAAATTATATAATGAAATAAAATTGAAAGAATTATAAAAAACTAAATCTAAAGTAGTATAATTTCAGCATGGTTTATCTACATAGTGGATGATCCCTTTTTATAGTAGTGTGGCCTATTTATTTATAATAATCACCCATTTATTTGTGGGATTCACAACTTCCTTCATCTCCCACAAGTAAAATATCTTATATTTTATCACTTTTGTATTTATTGAGGGATTCCTTCTTTTTGGTGGTCTTCTTTTATTCTCACAACTTCAAATATTCATGAGATATAAGGATTTATTCCCTTTTTTATAATCAAAATATTGTTTATATAATCATCCACATGGATACATCTAATTTATTACATGCATGATTTCATGAAACTATGAGGTCTTGACTTTAAGTGTGGATGATCCCCCCAAGAGTTACATGTTTTCTTTGAGGTCACCTATACATTGCTTGTGTAGAATGCTTATTACATTTCTACCAGTTTAGATTAGCTATCAATAAAATTTAACAATATTTATGGTACCTTTTTTAGCTCCCATGCTTGTTTTACATAGCCCTTATAAATGTCTAAGTACCCTTAAATCGTCGAAATGTCATGGTTTTTACTTTTAAGTATTTCTTAAAACATGCTGATGGCCTTTACATAAGTTTCAAAGTTTGGAATATACCCTTACATATCATAAATAATTGCTGCTTTACCATTTTATAGAAGAATACATATGACATGATTACTCTTCTATAGCATTTTTAATTATGACGTGACATCTAAATAGCTCCAAAATTGGAAAAAGTACCATTACATTGATTTTAAATCTTATATTTCACTTTTTTGTAGCTAGAATGGTAGATTAATTCTCATGGTCTCTTGAATAGATGCACAATCAGTTGAATTCTAATGGTAGCTTGAGCTTCACACGATCAATTTATTTAATAGGGAACAATTGAGATGAACATGATGTCACATCATGAATTAGTAAAATTTTCTCTTATGGTCAGTCATAAGGATCTCTTCTTACGATAGATCGATCGATCGATCGTATGATTGAAAAAAATGTGGTTGGTTAAGGATTGAAAGTTATAGACATGGTCGATCAGATGCAGCAACTCCAGAATTTATAGATATTTATTAAGATAAACTTATTCTCATGAAATAATAATAAAATATATTCCAATATTAAATGAAGGTTCCATTACAATTATTCAAAAATGAATAAAATAATAAATAATAAATAATTTAACCATTTTCTTATTTAAATCCAAAATACTTATATATACATAATATGTGACAACTACCCAGTAAATGTTGAATTAATGGGATTAATATCATCAAAACCAAAAAAATATATGAATGTATTAGATTGAAAATTCCTATAAATATAAAACTTTATCTCTAGGAAATCATTTTATACCATGGGCAAATATATTTCTCATGTTATAAATGACAACACATTTAAATTTAAATAACCAAAGAAGTATCATACCTCTTTAATGGAGTTAAATTACCTCTTTTGACCATAAGCATTAAAATTCATTCAATATCATTTTATTTCTCATTTTCATGCTTTTCGTACATCTATAGATATATATCTATCTTTTCTCAATGATTTTGAATCGGTGTTTTTCTCATTCTCAAAAAGATACATGATTTTCATAAGATTTGAACCTTCTTAGAATCTCAAATTTAATTAATAATAATAACATGTTAATCATGTGGTCCTTACAAGGGTTTTTTAATGCTTAAGGGTTGGTAGGATTTGAAAATAAAAACTATTGAGACCAAATGAAGAGGATTGTCTCTAAAATGAAGTAAATTTCATAAAATAATTAAAACTCAATAATGGGTCGTAATTTAATCTCCCTTTCGAAAATATTTCACCTCAAAACTAACTTATTTTTATTATGCAGTCCACACCTTGTAATTTTATCACCAATGAGAAGATTTATTCTCCTTACATCCTTTATGGCATTATTTTATCATGCATTTAGATATAGATTTCTCTTCATAATCCCATTTTTTAGGGAACGAGGGGAAACATTTAGATCTTCAAGTAGTGGTGAACTCCTAGCCTATATTTGAGTGATTTTTTTGTCCACCCTCATATATTATTGACATGATTTTTTATTCCCAAAATATAATAATAAATAGTGTCTAATAGCTCAAAAACCATTCCAATAGTTTTTTAAATGTTAAATAATTGTACCTCCTCTACACTCGAGTTTAAATAAATTTATTATATAAATATATTGGGATGGTATATTGGGATAAATTATGTATAATATTTCTATATATCAAGGTTTTTCATCGCTATTAAGAGATTGATAGAAAGTTTACATGTATGGTTAGACTTGAAAATAATGTTCAAAGTAAAAATGGGATTTCAAAATGGCTCCTCAATCAGGATTAACACATATTATGAAGAATAAAATATTTTAATAAATAGAAAATAGAAATTACTAGGTTTAATATAACTCTTTATGACTATTAATAAATGTAGTAATAGATGAAAGATGTTAGAAAGTCATAAAAATTCGATGTTGTGGGAAAAAAGTTCATTATAGACAATACGAGTGCACATTGAGTTTCATATTTGACTAAAATTCCTTAAATTCTCATATTGAAAGTCAAGATTCATAATTCTTTTTATTAATAATATAAAACTTTTATAAATTCAAATAAAGTTGTTTTTTTCAAAAACATTAAAATAATGTCAATATTTTTTATTTTTTAAATAAATCTGAAAAAGGTATTTACCTAAAAATACTCCAATAATATATAATTAAAAGAAATCATACAAGTCCCAAAACGGATTTCTATCTGAATAGGTTGGTATCCTCTCCCCACACATAGTCCACCTCTTCTACTATTATATTCAAAATTATTTTATCTTTTCATGAAAAACATTAAGTAGGAAATAGAATAAATCATAGGATGATTAATACAACCTGGTTTATTGGTAGGAACAACTTTGAGTTAGTCTTATAAGTTCAAATCACTAAAAAACTACAAGTAAAATTAGAAAATAAAATATAAGAAATTTACTTAAAGTAAAAAATATAAATAAAAAGGGGAATGAAAAGAGAATAAGGAAAATTTTTAGTCTAAACCCCAAGTGATCCTTTTGTTTTGACTGCCCTCAGATGGGTAGTACCATATTTTATCCAAAATCAAATGATGGGTGATATTTGTGTGAGATAAATCACCACATTATTTTCTTTTCTTTTGTGAAGTGAAATGTATTTATTTTTTAGGTCCCTTTTCATAAATTTTATCAAGTCCATCCCCATAGCTATCTGGTACAACTTACATGGTGGAGGCGAGATAGAAAATGGGTCCTCCCCCTTTTTAGCTGAAAATTTTACAACCTATTCATTTTCATTTATAGTCTTCTCATATGTTTTTGTATGAATATAATTCTCAAATTGAATGTTAGATAATAATATTATTTGAACAAAAATAAATTATAAAGAATTAATATCATTATCATCCCCTTCCAAATAAACAACTTTTAATTTGGTTTCTTTAGGTAGATCCACTAGGAAGTTCTCACGTAATCACTTTATTATATGTTAAATGGGTTTAGGGAGCTCCATGTACTCCTCATTAGGTGAATTTTTATTTTATTCTTCATCCTCCAAGGTACCACAAAAGTTTTTATATTTTGAAAAAAATTAAAAAATGGGATTTTATGCTCAATTTAGTCACAATAAAATTGAATAAAATTGGTTGTAAGAAAGTATCACCCCTTAGTTTGTTTATCTGCAATTACTTCATCAGTGTGAAGTGAAACTTGGAGTAGAGTTACAATGGATGGAGGTAGGTATCTAGAATGCTCCATTATTTCTTCAAACTCCACCACATGGGTGGTATATTATTCCATGTCTAGAGAGAGGCACAAAGGTGCTGGTTTCTCCTCTCCAATGAAGGTATGATCAAGTGGAAAGTGGCTCCCTAAAAAATAGTTCCAAGATTATTTCAAAAAATATAGATCTCTAATGTGTACTTCAGTATGAAGGTATTCTATAAGGATATCCTATATTCATGGATGAGTGAATTCAAATGATAACAATCCTATTTGTAACTGCTTTTCACCCTCATTAGGTTACATTAGAAAAATTTTGAGTGGGGAAAGTTATTCCACCAATAGTACCTGTTTAGGTTAATCTACTTGATGCTCTTTATATGTAAGGAAATATTTAGTAAACCATTTTCTGTTACTACTCATCTCATGACTTACTTATTTAATATCTTATAATTGGAATTATTATGAATAACCACTTCTTATTGTTGTTGAACAAGAGGTTAGTTAGTCAATGCATAATAATTGTTATTTAAATACATCATAGAAACATTTTTTTTGTAATTTTTTTATTTTTTTAAATTTATTTATGAAAAAATAAAAAATTATTTACAATATTTGAAAAATAATATAGTATATGAAAGAACAAATTGTCTCACTCATAGTGGTTGAATGTTTTTAATGAACCTATTTCAGGGAGATATAAAAGCTATAAATTATTTTATAGAGTAGTACAACTACAGACTAGGTTCATGTCACTTGAGGATCATTCATTGTTTAATAACTTATTATTTCAAATCCAGTCATTATATTTTTAGTATTTTACTATTTATGGAAGTAAAAATATTTTGGGATCTGATTTATGGAATTCAAAACTATAACAATATTTAAAATACAGATGAAAAAATAATAGATATAGGCTAGAGAGAAAGAAGGTTGTCATCAGATGATTATTCAGTTTAAACCATTATTAACTTTTTATTAATTTCATATTTACTTAATAAACACACTCAATAAGTTATAAGAACACTTTTATATAAATTTTGTGAATATACAATGCACTCAATTGATTGTATTGCACATCCAACTATTTTTTCAAGGGATAAAATCATCAAAAATAAAGTTAAAACTTTGGTGACAATAAAAATACCCCTAAAGATTCCCCTTTTCCTAATGTTATTAAAAGTTTAAATATTATGTATGAATGTACAATTACTTAGGTTTAACACTGAATTACTCCCCTAGGAAAGTCCTTGGGTTACTACTTATGATTATGAGAATAAGATATCATTATGAAGAAAGAACAGAAAGAAATGAGAGAGAGAGAAATAAATGAGAACACATTATTAAATGATACAACATCAAAATTATAGAATGAAAATAAAATAAAATTATAGTAAAAAACTAAATCAAAAGCAATATAGATTTATCATGGTTTCTCTAGGTAGTGGTCGATCTATTTTTTACAGAACAGAAAACGAATTATTTTTAGGAATCTACAAATTCTTCATAGGATGCATATCTTCATTACTCCTTTGGTCAAATATTTGAAATTTTATCACTTTTGGAATTCTATAAAGGTTCCTTTTTTTTCACTAAAATCTCCCTTATTTATCACAACATTACATCTTCATAAGATCCATGAATTACTTAAGTGATTTTTTATTGATGTAATATCCCGAACTTAATTAGGTACGAACTGTTTTTACTTTATTGTAGTCTAATTAATTAAGTGACCTGTGGCGCGTGCCTGCGCACCTCACTGCGGGTCCTTGGTAGCTTTTTATTTAATTTAAATAATTTCATATGTTTCATGAAAAATGGAACATCAATCTTTGGCGTGGTTTTCAGGTTTTAAAAAATTAATTAAGGACTGGAATAGAGTAATAAGAGATTTAAAGAAGATTTAAAAGAAATCAAGAAAGGATAAAAAAATTCTGAAATAAAATAAAGAGGGGGTCACGGGAAAAATGAAAATAATTAAAATGGGGTATTTTTGTTTTAATTATTTTTATTATTTTCCATTCCATTAATTTGTTTTATTTTATCTTTTTTATTTATTTCCTTTTTCCTTATATTATATTTTTCTCTTTTTTTCTTTTTTTTCTTTTTCTTTCTTTTCTCTCTTTTATTTTATCCTCTCATCTCTCCTTCTCCCACTCATCACGTCACACCCCTCAATCACGTCACACCAAACAGAAACCCCTTTAGAAGGCCGATTATCCTCTGTCCTCCGTCTGATCCCTTCACTGTTAGGTTTTCAGTAAACCTTACGAAAATTATAACATTGTGCAAGTGAAGTCATTCGATTCCATTGAGTATTCTACACGCAGTTTGTCGCGGAAGATTGTTACCCTATTTAGGTTTTTTTTCATAAAATACTTCATTTCCATCCATTTTAGGTAAAATAAAAGTCTACCATGGATCTTAGAGTCATATAAGACTATAGGGTAGGGTTCCTAGTTTCTTTCCCCACATTTATTTGCGATTTATAAAAAAATGCACTGTTGTGCCGTTAGTTGGTGCCTTCCGGCTTTGTGAAATTTTACCCATTTTAATTACATTAATGGTTCTGCTTAATTATTTCAACCTTAATCAGATTAAAGTAATTTTTTAATGGTTTCAACAAGATGGGATACACCTTTGGGTTTGCCAACATAGTCGGCATATATTTTTGTTTTCCAGGTTATTAATTTAATTAGCTGCGAGTATTGCGCAACCCATTTTTATTGTTTTTATATTAAATGAATAGTTGTTTGAATTATTGAAACAATGATGGAAACCCCTTTGAGAGTACTGACATGATCTGTGTATTCTGCCATTAGCTGAGTTTATTGTTTTATTAATTTCATGTGTTGTGAAGCAAATTTTCATTGTAATTAAATTAAATAAATAGTTGTTTGAACATGAACTTCAATTTTTGGATCATTGTCACTTGTTTTGATGAACTGTTTATTATTTAAATATGCATTATCCACTGTGGTTGATATGATATATATATTTCCTTGCAAGTTGTTGTTTTGTACTATTAAATTTATGCCTTGTGATGCACGAGTGTATTTGGTTAGTTTTCAAGCTGTGACTTTACATGCTGATTATGTCATATATGCTGCTGTGAAAACATTAATTAAATTCAGTGTGGGGAAATGAGGCGGGTCCCATATTAAGGGCCACACTTAGATCCTTATTTCCTGATGGGTTACCTCTATATTTCGGGGGGCGGTGTCACTGGATTTTCCAGATCGAGACTTCCCCGAAAAATCTAATACTTTTTAGTGATACCATTTCCAAAAAGGCCCATCGGGATAGATCCGCTGCCAATGTGGATAAGCCAGCCTCGGATGACACTAAACCTATTTTTGTGAGATTTGGAAAAACTTAGGGTAATTCCATGCCTCAGAAGACACTTATTCTTTCGAAAGATAGCCTTGGATGGGTTCTATGGCATTGGATAAATTTGCGGATGTTATGTAGCAATACCTTCAGGACGGGCTCAGACTCAAACTCTCAACTTGAACCATAAATAATGATGCAATTAAGGTTTCTGTTATTAATAATTGAGTCTATTGAGAATTGAGATATTTCCCTTGATATGTGGAAGTGTGCCTAGTTGACACTGGACTTGAGCCACAAGTTAAAGCACAAGCCTGGGATATACTTTTTCTTAGTTTTACATTTATTTCTGGGTTATATGTATATGTGTGTGTTTATGAATTTCTACTGATAGGTACCCTTTCAGACTACCAGCATAGGATGAAGTAGGTGACTAGGCACGGGTGCCGTTTGGGACCCTGGCTGACTTATTTATTTCATTGCAATATAATTAATTTATTTTAAATGGTTATGTAATGGCACATTGCAATTTTATTTTTTCACGAAATGGAAAGGTTTAGACACCGTGGGCACTGGCTTGCTGGGATTTTATCTCACACCCTTCTCGGTCATCGTCGACAACCGAGTAGATTACATTCTCACATGTATTGACAAGGGGAAGGATACTGCTTCTGATGCTTGACTTTTCATTACTACTTAGGATGGAGACTGGGGCAGAATACCAGGCCTTGCTCGACATGTAGTTGCTTCTTGTGTCTTTTTTTTATTTGGCTATGTGTCTGAGTTCTATTTTCTATTCTTTCAGTTTAGACTCATATCATGGAATGTCACACTTTTTTGAGTTTCCACACTTGGTTTTTATTATGCAATTGGATTAATTACATTTCATCACCTGCAGTTTATTTATTCACATTCTTCTACTTCTTATTATTTGTTTTTGTTTACAATTGTTGTGATCTTATCTGTTACCTATGAGGGAATAATCTCCCCCACAGACACAAAAAGGGCCCTCACTGTTAGTCGTAAACCTTTGGCTTTTGAGGAGATGTGCTTGAGGTTATGTGACACACCGGTCCGGCCACCGTCTTAGAGGTGAGTCGGGTGGGGACATTACAAAGTAGTATCAGTGGTCGTTTTTTCTTTTGTCTTACTGTTTGGGTTAAATAGGTGACTAGGGTATAGATATTTGGGTTGTACTCTATTCTTGGATGTAGCTAACCCTTGTATAGTGGAAAAATCAAATTCCTACGTTGGGATTACAATTATTGATTATGCCCGTTACTGTTGATATGATTTCACCTAGAGTGACTCACTTGTATTACGTTGTTATTGTGCTGGTATTATTGAAATAATGGGTTTACCTTTGCAGCCTGATAATACGAGAGAAAAACATCCCTTGCATCATGATAGACACTATAGGATTTAAATTCCATGCATATTTCCATGCCACATCAACTTTCATCGTGCATTTACATGTTGCATGTGAGTGTTGTTATACCTAGTGGTAGAATTTTGAAATGTTGGTTTATTAAATATATGGTTCTATTAGTCTGTTAGATGCTATCCTGACTCAACCTAGGAGTGGGATGTAGAACTATTTAGTAATCCTTTTTAGTTGTCTATGCTCTATCGAAACCCAGATGTTGAGGCGGGTTGTCTGTTGTCTAGTGCTCAGAGGCAGGCTATGTAACTAAACTCATTTTTTACCCAACATGTTTTTTCACCTTATTTACTCCTTATATAAGGCTGTGTTTGGATATTTTAGAAAAATGTTGCAGCGACGTCTTCATGCTATGTCTCAGGAGAGTGGAAATGACCGCATTCCAGAGATGGTGGGTCTTGAACCGCTAGTGGTTCCGCTCGTATAGCCTCTGGTGGCACTACCTCCAGTTGATCTTCTGAGGGACCCTGAAACTCAGTTTAGGGATAGTCTCCTCAGGTTTATGAAATCAATTCAGAATATTCCCAGACCTGCCTCGTCTATGGAAGACCATATACAAGAATTTTGGCTACAGCACCCTCCCACCTTATCGGGGAGTGGTGGCCCTCACACTGCAGAATCATGGATAGAAGATGTATGGTCTATCTTTGACCACCTTGAGACACCTCCAGAGACAAGGGTCAAGATTGTAGTCTACATGATTCGTGAAACTGCCAAACATTGGTGGGATGTTGTTTCTCAGGCTGAGCAGGCCAGTGACTTGGCGTGGGCCGATTTCCAAGAAGCCTTATATAATCACTTTTTTTCCGCAAACTCTGAGACATGATCAAGTGTAGGAGTTCCTACATCTTCAGTAGGGCTCTATTACTGTGTTATATTATTATACTCATTTTACATAACATCATCATTTTGAACCATCTCAGAATGGTGACGCACAGACTACTATGAATCATTTTGAGGACAGACTTTTAGTGAACTATCCACACGCAGCTGAACGTCTTCTATTTGACCACTATTACAGAGATCGTGAATCAGGCTCTGATATTAGAGTGAAATGTCAGGGAAGCTAAACCTGTGAGCCAGGGTGGTTCAGTTCTGAGATAGGGTGATGAATGTTATAGCAACATGAAACATCATTTTGAAAGTGTATGTGGGGGAAATCCAGGCCAAATAGCATGTATTGATAGCTATGTCACATGTTATCTGTGTGGCAGGGATTGTCACAAGAAGCCACAGTTCACGAGAGATCTGAAGGAGTGCCAAGCTTGCGGCAGGATGGGTCACCATCAGCTATCTACCGTTCCTTCTCTTCAGCATCCAATAGTAGAGGATTCACACCTACAACTATGTCATGTATGGCAACTATGACCCACATCTGGCGGGAAGTTATTTTTCAATTGGTTGATCAGGCCGAAGAAATGGTGGAGGTTGTGGTCGAGGAAATCATGTTCCAGACTATCAGCATCTACAGAGTGGACCTGCTCAGGGCAACCGGGTAGTGTATCAGGGTCGTGGCTCAGGGACCATGTATGTAGTGCAATCAGCACCAGAGGAGTAGAGTGCAAGTCAATCTACAGTTTGAGGTACTATTCTAGTAGCCTCTATCTTAGTTTCTTCTCTTTTTTATACTGGCACATCGCACTCCTTTATATCGGCTGCTGTGGTCGAAAGTCTTGGTTTTCCAATTGATTACCTTTGCGGTGTCATGTTTCTCAACACTCCACTCGGGGTCAGGACAGAGGGCATATGCCAGTGCCAAGTGTGCCCCCTCGAGATAGGCGGGTACTGTTTTGGTTCGGAATATCTATATCATCGATATGTCTGGCATCAAAGTCATTATTGGTATGAACTGGATTTCTTCTTACTGTTCCCAAGTGGATTTCTATCGTCGGTGGGTGTCCTTCACATCCCTTGAGGGTAACACACATCTCCATAATGGAGAATGGGACTTATAGATAGACCGAGCTAAGATGAAATATATAGGGTTGGGCAGAGTGACCGCTCATTTGGTAAGTCTCTTCACGAGTGATCAGGGAATCCAACTAGTTGAATTCCCTCCAGTGGTGGATCTTTTTAGGGGTGTCTTCCATGATGATTTCTCTGGATTATCTTCTATTAGAGATGTGGAGTTCACTATTGAGCTCGTTCCAGGTGAGACACCAGTGTCTATTCATCCTTATATAATGGCTCCAATAGAGCAACAAGAACTCAACAAGTAGCTTGAAGACCTTGAGGCTAAGGGTTTCATCAGACCTAGCAAATATCCATGGGGTTCACCTATCCTTTTTTCCAAGAAGGCAGATGGTACCCTAAGGTTATGCGTGGATTATCGTCGACTGAACCGGCTCATAGTAAAAAATCGATATCTATTACCTCATATAGATGATCTCTTTGACTAGCTTCAGGGAGAAACTGTTTTCTCAAATATTGATCTGAAGTTGGGATATCACCAGGTGCATGTGCAACCATCTGACATACTAGGTACAACATTCCGAAGTAGGTATGTCTTGTAAGAGTATCTGGTTATGCCTTTCGGCCTCAAAAATGCGCCGATAGTTTTCATGGACCTGATGAAATAGGATTTTCATCAGTATCCTAATTCCTTTGTGGTAGTCTTCCTGGAAAACATCTTAGTGCATTCACATTCCAGACATGACTATGAAACCCATCTTGAGGTCGTGTTGAGTACACTAAGAGAGAACCAGCTATACGCTAAGCTCAGTAAATGCTACATCAAGATTGATAAGGTACAATTCTTGGGTTATATTATATCTGAAGTAGGGGTATCAGTTGAACCAGTAAAGGTGAGTGATGTGGTTTCATGGGAGCAACCCAAGTGTGTGTTCGACATCTGCAGTTTCTAGGGGCTTGCTGGCTATTACAAGAGATTCATCCAGGATTTCTCCTGCTTAGAAACACCTCTCACGGCCTTAACTAAGAAAGGCATGCAATTCATCTGGTTATAAACTTGTGAAAAGACTATTCAGGATTTAAAAGGAAGACTGACCTATGCCCCGATCCAAATTTTTCTTGAACCTGGTAAGAGATATATAGTTTATTGTATTCATCAGGAATTGGTTTAGGCACAGTTTTGACGCAGGGTGATTGAGTCCTGGCTTATGAATCCTGCCATCTAATACATCACAACCAGAACTATCCTACACATGAGCATGATTTGGAAGCTGTGGTTAATGCTCTAATTTGTTTGAGACACTATTTTTTGGGTGAGATATTCATTGTTTACACATATAATAAAATCTTGAAATCTGTGTCCACTCAATGAGACTTGAACATAAGGCAATACTGGTGGGTCGAGTAGTTGCAGTCATTCTATTTTGAGCTGGTTTATACCACTGGTATGGGTAATGTTGTGGTTGATGCTTTAAGCTGCACGACACAGACTCATGCTGTGTAGGTAGCTAGTAGTGAGTTGAAGATGATGGCCTTGTTTTCAGAGATGCATCTGGAGGATCAAGAGCAGAGTGGACAACCAGTTCTATCATCTATTATAGTGACATCCTCTCTTCTATAGAATGTCTACAACCAATAGTTGATTGACCCACAAGGTCTCTTTTTGAGGTAAAGTGTTAGAGGAGAGAACCCACCTATTGGTTGGGTTATTGATGGCAGTGAAACTCTCCTTTACTGTGGCCATGTATGGGTACCTTTAGGTATACAGAAAGAGTTGATGAAGGAATCTCAAACCTCTGTATGGGCAGTTCATCCTGGGATGACCAAGATGTATAGAGACATGTGTCGATAGTATTAGTGGCCTGGTATGAAAAAGAAGACAGTAGGTTTCATGACTCGATGCTCCACCTGCCAAAAGGTGAAGGTAGAGCACCAGCGACCTGCTGGACTTCTACAGCCTCTATCCATTCCTCAATGGAAATGGAAGGACATCACCATGGATTTCATTATAGGCTTGCCAGGATCTCCTCGAGGTATCGATGCAGTATGGGTGGTTGTCAATATGTTGACCAAGGTTGCGCACTACTTGCCTATCCAAGAGACCATTACGATTGATGAGTTGGGAAGGCTGTATATCTAGGAAATTGTTCGAATTCATGGTGTACCTTTTTCTATTGTCTCAGATAGGGATTCCAATTTTACATCACGGTTCTAGGAATGGTTACAAAAGGCACTAGGCTCATTAGTACTTCTGAGTACTACATATCATCCCTAGACTGATGGGAAATCTGAGAGAGCTATATGAGTTTTAGAGGATATGTTACGAGCTTGTATCCATGATTTTTGAGGTTCCTGGGAGAAGAATTTACTTATTTTATAGTTTACCTATAATAACATCTTCTAGTAGACAATCCAAAAGGATCCGTACGAGGCTCTCTATGGTAGACAGTGCCATTCAACTTTATGCTGGATCGAAGCAGGTGAGGCAACTCTGTTGGGTCCTTATCTTGTTCAGGAGACTTTTGAGAAAGTTTGGATGTTTCAGAAGTGTATGACTACAGCTTAGTCCTGGAAAATGTCTTATACCGATCATCATCATAGACCTCCGGTGTTTGAGGCGGGACATAGAGTCTTTTTGCGAATTTCTCTAAGGTTGGGTCATAGGCGGATCAAGAGACATGGTAAGTAATCAAAAAGACACATTGGGACATTCGTGATAGTGGAGAGAGTTGGTTTTTTAGCCTATTAGTAACTGCTACCTCAGAGGTACCATGCCATGCACAATATGTTCCACGTATCTCAGCTTCGACAATATCATCCAGAGTCATCTCATTCTTTTGACCCTGATGACATCGATCATGATGATGAAGAATCCTTTGCAGAGCATCCGATATGTATCATCGATGGTATCATGAATGTCCTTCGAGGAATGTCAGTCCCACTGGTCCGGGTGTTGTGGCAATACAGACATGTTCAGGGTGAGACATGGGAGTGAGAGACGAATGTACGTGCGCAGTGGTCGAAACTCTTCTCTGGTGATGTCCCACAACCCTCTGAAGGGAAACTCGAGGATGAGTTTTCTTAAAGAAGGGAGGTTGAATTGTCCCAGCCTTAATCAGGTACGGAAATTTTTTAATTTATTATAGTTTAATTAATTGGGCGACCCAGGGCGAGCTCCTGTGCACCTTGTTGTGGGTCCCGGGAAGCTCTTTATTTAATTTAAATAATAACACACCATTCATGAAAAATGTCATGTTGCGCTTTGTCATGGTGTTTGGGTTTTAAATAATTAATTAAGGATTGGGAAAAAGTAATAAGAGATTTAACGAATATTTGGAGAAAGCAATAATCGATAAAAAAATTATGAAATAAAATAAAGAGGGGGTTACGGGAAAAATGAAAATAATTAAAATGGCGGATTCACGTTTTTAATTATTTTTATTATTTTCCTTATCATTATTTTGTTTTTCATTATCCTTTTTTTCTACTATTTTTCTTTTCTTTTATTTTTCTTTCTTTTCTCTCTTTTCTTTTTTCCTCTCCTCTCTCCCTCTCCCACTCATCACGTCGCACCCCTCAATCTCGTCACACCAACCAGAAGCCCCTTCTAAAGGCCATTGCTCTTCCATTTGACATCTGATTCCTTTGTTGTGAAGTGTGAAATAAACCTTAGAGATATTCTATCATTTCACAAGTGGAATCTTTCGATTCAATTGAGTATTCTGTGTGGAGTTTGTCGTGGAATCTTTTTACCCTATTTTGGGATTTTTCTAAAATTATTTGTTTTCATTTGTTTTAGGTCGAATCAACGTCTACCAAAAATATTAGAGTCATCTACGACTACAAGGTAGGGTGCCTACTCTCTTTCCCTACTTTTTTTGCGATTTATAAAAAATGCACCGTTGTGCCGTTAGTCGGTGCCTACCCGTTTTGTGAAATTTTACCAATTTGTATTTCTTTAATGGTTATGTTTTATTATTGAAACCTTAATCATATTAAACTAATTTTATTTAATTATTGAGACATGTTTAGGCACCCCTTTGGGTGTTCCAACATAGTCGAAGTATTTTTCCATTAGCTGGGTTATTAATTTAATTAGCTGTAGGTATTGCGTAACCCCTTTTTAATGATTTTAAATTAAACGAATAGTTGTTTGAATTATTGAAACAATTTTGGACACCCTTTTGGGAATGTCGACCTGATTGTTGTATTATACAATTATCCGAGTTTATTGGTTGATTAATTTCTAGTATTGTGAAGCAACTTCTTATTGTAATTAAATTAAATAAATAGTTTCTTGAACATGAACATCAATTGTTGGATCATTGGAACTTATTTTATTGAACTGTTTATTATTTAAATATAAATTATCTATGGAGGTTGATATGATATGTATAATTCCTTTCAATTTGTGGTGTTGTACTATTAAATTTATGCCCTATGATGTAGGGGTGTATCTGGTTAGTTTTCAAGATACGACTTTACGTGCTGATTATGTCATATCTACTACTCTGAAAACTTCAATTAAATATTGATCACAGAAAGGAGGTGAGTCCCTTATTAAGGTCCATGCATAGATCCTCCGTTCCTAATGTGTAACCACTATGTGCCAGGGGGCGGTGTCGTTGTATTTGAAGAACCAAAACATCCCCTGGCTTTCTAATACTTTTGAGTGATACCAGTTCCAAAAGGTCCCATCGGGAAGGATCCGTTGGCAATGTGGCTAACCCGGCCTTAGATGAAACTCAACCCCTTTTTGTGATATCGGGACGAACCTAGGGCAAATCCATGCCTCACGTGATACATGGTCTTTTGAAAGTTTTCCTTGGACGGGTTCAATGGCATTGGATAAATTGAAGGATGTTCTATAGCGATACCTTCAGGACAAGCTCAGACTCTAACTCTCAACTTGAACCTTAAATAATGGTGCACTTAAGGTTTATGTTATCGTTAATTAAGTATACTGAGAATTGAGATATTTCCCCTGATATGTGGATGTGTGCCTGGTTGACACTGGACTTGAACCCCATGTTAATGCACAATCTTGGGGTATAATTTTTCCTGGTTTTACCTTTCTTTATGGGTTATATATATAAGTGTGTTAGTGCATTTATGATGACTGGTACCCTTTGGGACTACTAGATTAGGCTGATGTAGGTGACCAGGAATGAGTGCCATTTAGAACATGGACCGACATAATTATTTCATTGCACTGCAATTAATTTATTTGAAATGGTTATTTAATGGCACACTGCATTCTTATTTTCACACGAAATGGAAAGGTTTAGACACCATGGGTACCAGCCTATTGGGATTTTATCTCACACCCTCCTCGAGCATCATTGCCACCTGAGTAGATTACATGATCATAGGTATTAAAAAGGAGAATCATGCTACTTCTGATTCTTGACTATTCATTACTGCTTAGGATGGAGAATGTGGTAGAGGACCGGGCCTTGCACGAGATGTATTTGCTGTTTTTGTATTTTCTTTCAGTTGACTGTGTGTTTGAGTTCTGATTTCCTTAATTTTAATTTAGACTCAGATCATGGCATTACACTCTTTTGTGAGTTTCCACACATGGTTTTTATTATTCAGTTAGATTATTTACATTTCTTCTGCTGTAGTTTATTTATTCACATGCTTCTGCTACTGATTATCTTTAATATTTTATGTTTTAACTTTTATTAATCCATAGAAAGTGAAGGATTAGTGAGAAGATATTTGAATTTTCTTAGTTTTCCCTTATGTGAATTTTTATCCTGATTGTTTTACATCATTTACTTTTTAGCGATCTAAATTTTTTCGAATACATACAGAGGAGGCTTAATGAGTCGAGACTTAAATTTTTATCTCTCCTAAATTTTCATCTTTCCAACCTAATGATTAACATGATTCTTTCTATTGTTATTTAAAAATATTATAGTCCATTATCTCATTGGGTGTCTTTAGTTTATGCAATAAAACATGAACAGATAGAGAGTAACATTTTAGGTCATACAGATTTGACCAAGTCATCGTTGAGGGTCATGGTCATAAAATTTTGAACATGACGAGTTGGTATATAAAATAATGAAGGTAATACTTACCCCACATGAATAATGATCCTAATGATGGTATAAACCAGCTCTAGGTGAAACACACACTATTTAATGTGTTTTGCAAGGCTCTCACTATTTATGTTTTTAATTATTATACTATAATGAGGTTTCATATCGAGTGATAATTTTATAGTCAAATCATTGTGAATTACAGGAATGATTTATGCAAAACTTGAGAGACATTTGAACACATTTTTATGTCACAATTCTCAAATTATAATATGACTCATAGTTTAAGGATATAGATATCAGAAAAATATTTGACTCATAATTTAACTTGATAGAGATCATACCATAATATGACCCATAATTTGAGTTTGTAGAGATCATACAAAAACTTTAACTCATTTTTTAGGGTCATAGAGCTTGGACTAGAATGTGACTTGTAGTTTAAGATCATATATCTCATACCAGAATGTGACTCATATTTTAAGGTCATAATACTTTATCCAGAGGAGAGGTTGTATAAATAGTTGTAAGGAATAGTTAATCATGATGTTAATGATGATCCTTATACCAATAAAAACAACCTCAAAGATTGTGACGTCAAAAAACCAATGGAGTTGTGAGAACCAAAATCATTTTAACTTCATTGAATATAGGATTATAGGTAATATAAATTCTAGTATAAGATATTTAAATTAGGAAATTATGAGATGATAATGATTAATCTAGGATAATTACTGACCATGATTAAACCATAGGGAAATTTTTGTACTGTTTGATAGACAAACATGGGATGGCCACTAACCACAACCAAATGATGGGATCCACTATAACAGAGATTTAAGGTGCATGGGGTTGGTGATTTATATCATTAGGTTAATTATATAAACTCTATTGGTTATAGGCAATCCATATATATAGTTCATTCATTTTCACTATACATGGGCTCTATTGGTATTAGATATACCCATTAATAATAGTCGTGGAAGGTTTATGGAAATTTAAATACACAAGGTATAACATATGATGTATGTAAAAGTAATTTTCAAGGGTAGTTGGAATATTTTGATTCAAAAGGGATCAAATTAGTTTGATATATTGTGTTGAAGAGAATATGGAAGCATATAAGGATTTATGGATGGGTACATGATAGATAATACAAACATCAATATATATCATGATGAAATAGAAATAAATCCACACATTGTTTTCAGGGAAAATTAATTTATCCTAGTGTAGGTCCATTAAAAGAAACTTAACACGAATAAATAGACTATAAAATAAGACCGAATGGCACAATGTCCTTATTTTTTATTTAACTATTGATAATCCCCCTTTTAAGGGATGAAGGAGAACCCGTACATGACCCATAGGCCCAAGGCATAAGGCCCAACATGACTCACAATACATGACCCGAAGGCCCAGATGAATACTATGGCCAATACCTGATTCGTATGCCCTACCCACAGGAGCTGACCCTCCCTTAGCTTATGTATCATTGATCACCTAGCTCCCCTCCTTGCATTTCTGATCAGCTAGCATTGCCTCATACAAAGCTACATGAAGCTTGGTCATAATGGCGGTTAACATACCCTCTCATTCTTCTAATCCGGTAGCTCTGCTTCTAGTGACTGCTAGTCTTGATGCTCTGATCTAGTTTTGGGGCCTGCTCTGTGTTAACTAGGATACTCCACGGTTTTTGTGTCCTGAAGTCCTTAAGGCCCGAAGACCATTGATGTCTCGAAGGCCCTAGAGACACGTAGGCCCAAACTGGTGGCCTGAAGGCCCAAATCAGTTGAATAGTTCTGGCTGCTATAGTACTGAATAATACCTACTACAATACTGCTACAATACTGCTACATTATCCCCCGAAATTAACCTCCAACTGGTTTTGAACATGGGTCTCTTGGATGACAAGCAGGAGCCTTTACCACTCGGGTACGTTCTATATGGCCTATACACTAGGTGGGAAGTGGAATACGAGTGATTTTTTCAACTATATAAATATAGGGGATTCAGGTATAACTACATATATTTTGAAAATAAAAATAAATCCTCATATATTTATTATAAGGAGAAAATTTTTTATCTTATCACATGGTTAATAGAATAAAAAGAGAAATTAATTGTAAATACCATATTATAGGAGTGTAAAAAGACTGAAATTGGTAGTTGTACAAAAGATTAGAGATAGTAGTGTCATTATATGGTGTCCCAATACAATGAAATCATAGAGAATTATATTTGAATAAGGATTCCATACACTTGGAGGGTTTGGATGATGATGAATTTTGTGAATGGGTTTGGGACTAGTGATATAAATTTAACTACGTATACTATGAAAATAGGAATCTAGCCCCATATAGTTATTAGAAGTGTCATTTTTTATATCAAAGTACAATTATTATTAGGAATACATGGTTTCAACTGGGGAGAACATAAAATAAGAATTATTATATTGATTGATAATTTATATAAATGAATTAGGAATCATATAATTGACCACTCCAAGTAGTTTAAGGTCACGAAGAATAGTCTATATAACAGATAGTTTTAGGTTAAGCAATGAATACCATATACCTTACAATTTAAGGTTATGCGGTAAAGACCATTGTCATATAGTTTAAGGTCATGTGATAAGGACCAGATACCTTTTATTTTAATGTTTTATAGTAAGGACATAATCTTCCCAATATGAAGCTATGATAATTACTTCTGTAGAATCCTCACATTAGTGGGAGTTGTATTATGCTCACCATATACAATGTTTACAGAGTATTCTATATTGAATTAAAAAATTCATATAATGTGATTAGTTTTGTAGGATCTTTAAATGATGATTGTAGTTGAAGAAACCCATAAATATTACTAATCTATCATCAATGAAACAACAAAAATTAATGAACAAAAAACATAAAAAGGAATACTAGAAATACAGTAATCTCTATATCCCTCAAACATGAAGGATTTTTCTTGATCATATCTAACAAGTGAAAACCAAAAGACTGTCACCTCAATAAAGATTCCATTGACCGATATAATCCTCAATTTTAATGAGATGACCCCATGATCTCCTATTATGTGTTAACAACTTCTCCATAATGAAAATAGGAGAACTAGGGAGATGATAGTATCAATTATAGTTTATCAATATCTTGTAAGACCAACACGGGGTTCATATCCTTTATATATTCTCTCATAATTAAACCTAGAGTGTCGAACATCAGTTACCAACACTTGGTATCCTTTATGAATTACCCATACCACATGTCTAATAGAGTTTAGATTGTTTAAGAATTTTAAAATATGTCATGACATAAATGAATCGATATGTAGATTTGTAACTGAAGAAAAAAATGTGAATTATATGGCCATGGTAATTCACTATCACACCATATCAAAAGACCATTTTAAAATACTATAAAAGATAAAAATGGTATATTTTTGCATCTTAAGATATGGACATGTCATGATCTATGACATGCATCACACGTGTATCACAGGCTATGACTTCAGGTATATCACACAATTTTATATACCCTATATTAGTGTATTTCCAATAATCTCCCACTTAAACTAGATGTAAATGTGCTAATTATGAAAAAAACGTCAAAACTCTTTGTGAATCTATCAAAAATATTTTAGATATAGTTTCAAAAGTCTCTTCAATTCAAAAAAATACACTTTATCTAAAATTTAATCTTTATTCTAAGTCTTAACTATGTGACCCTATGGGACTTTGTAGAATTGGAAAAAAATATATGAAATCCTTATTTCATAGATGTTGGAAAAGATAGGCCTCTAGAAAAATAATAGTTCTACTCATGCTACAAAGGGGTTTACTGTGGTCTTGACCAAATATAATCATATCTCCATATGAACATATTCACCATAAGATAAATCATATACACCATATGAATACCTATATAATCTATTTATCCATGACATTGAGTGACCCCTTGACATGAAACATGTCAATATTGTATAGTCTATATCATAAATTCATGATTCTATAAAATAGATTGACCAGGTCAATGAATACATCAAATTTCATTTACCAAGAATATGAGAACATCACATGATCTTCATCCAAGTATTTGAGAATATAACACGTCACTAAACTTATAAGGACCATGTATTTCATCAGTTTAATTAAATAAATGGTATATATGTCTTACACATCATATAAGTGGAAAAAATACTATCTAGTTTGACCTCCAACAAATGGTATGATTAGTAACATTCCTAACCACCCCAGATTAGCTAAACCATAAGTATTGTATAAAAAATGTATCAAAATATGAAGGTTATAATTCTAGACATATCACTAACCTAATGTAATGGGGATTATAATAACTACACACACCTAAGTACATAAATGAACATATGACATTCCATGTGATATACTATGGTTTGAAAATCAAATTAATATGTCTCAACTTATTACCTCATGATTCTATTCTTCACATATCATTTGCATCAAGTACAAGATTATACTCACATTAATATTAACATATCATGACAACCAATAATACCTTGTAATGATCATCGATTAGGGGAAAACCAAAGCCATACATTGAGGAGATATTATCATTACACTATTCATGTAATATGAATTTCACCATACATGAATAAATGAAAAATAGAGTTCACCTTTATTATAAAATCATATAAAATATTAACAATTGTTACTTATAATCCCTCGTGTATCTTATGAAAATAGATTCAACATGAACCTCTTGTTTTTTGGGGATAATAGTTTAGTTAATAGATCTGATACATTCTCTTATGTAGCTACCCAATAGATCTTTACATTTACCTCTCAATTATATCTAGAATAAGATATCACTATTAAAGGATGTGTTTGGTCATTTTTTGAGATAGCGGTACCTCTGACTAAGAAATAGATCCATTTTTATCATAGAAAGTATTGTTTTTTCCCTTAATGCTAGGAACCACCCCATGTTAGTAGATGAACTTCTTGATCCAAACAGTTTCCTACATAACATATGATGCAACAATATACTCTATCTTTGTTGCTGATTCCACTATGGTTTGTTATTTTAAACTCTTCCAACTGACATCTCCATTGTATAGAAAAAAATAAAACCATATTGAGATGTCATATCTATTTTCTAGATTGGAAACTAGAATTAGTGTACCCATTTATACTGACTTATTCCTCTCATATAATGACCAATAATATATCCTTACTTCTTCTCAAGTACTTAAGGATACTCTTTAAATAATTCTAATGTCTCTCACTAGGATTGAATTGGTATCTTATTGTAATGATAAAAGTATAAGTGATATGATTTCAAGAACACAACATGGAATATATGATATATCCTATGGAAGACCCATAAATAATCATACCCATCATTTCTAACTATTTATAAGAATCATTAATCATTTAAAAATATGTTTCATGCAACACTAGTAAAGACCCATTTTGGAGTCCTCTATGATAAAATTATTTTTTCTTTACCAATATATGTGGTCTCACTAAGTCTATGAAACCTATTAGATCTATCTCTATAAATCAGCATACCTTTTATATAGGCTACTTCACCCATGTCATTAATTGAGAAACAATTTCCCAAACAAATCATTACAGAGTGTAAAGTTACAATATAATTTTTTATAAGAAGTATATCATCCATATAAAATATCAAAAATATCACCACACTCCCACTAATTTTCTTGTATACATAAGAATCAACTATGTTATTTATGAAACTAAACTCTTTGATTGAATAATAAAATTAAATATTCCAACTCTAAGTTTTTATAGAAAACAATATTTGAATGTACTTTATCATTAAAAATGAAGAAAAATATTTCTTCATAGTAAATACTATAAATTTCTTTGTATCCATTTTCTACTAGTCATGTGTTATAGGTATATAATTTAAAATTCATTCTATTTTTCTTATATAAAACAAAATTTCACCCTTGAGGTCTCACCCCCTCACGTGAATCCACCATGTTCCAAATTTGGTTAGTGTACACAAATATCATTTAATATTACATGGATTTTAGCCATATATTGTAATAATAACTCTCAATGAAATCATAGTAGGTAGTATGTTCATCAATCATAAACATTACATAACCATTATTTTCGAAAAGAAATCTATACATCTTTGGTTCTGGAAAACATTCTACCATAACATTGAGGTTTTTATATAACTTTATTTTCTTCTTCATTCAAAATTATTTATGGAACTATCTCAAATTCCATCTTCATAAAACTTATACTAGTTAGTATTAAACTTCTCAAAGATTAAATTTTCTACCAACAACTACTTGATTCAGGTGATATTTCACAAGGAGAACACTATCTAGATCCACAAATACTTTTTTAGTAGGACTATAGAAATAATATACATTTATTTATTTAGTATAACTAATGGAAATGATATTTTCTAATTTATGCCTTATTTTGTTAGAATACAACTATAATATGCATACTTTACAACCCCAAATCCAAATAAAATAAATATTGGATTGTTTCCCATCTATATCTCATATGGTTCCTTTATGAATGATTTATATGTAATGTAGTTTAATAAGAATAAAATAGTCTCAATAGAATATCCATATAATTAAATAATAAGGTCAAATGTGCTCATCATTGATCAATAAATGTCCAATAAGGTACAATTACTCTTCTTAGACACAGAAATGAATTATATTTTTATATGATGAGTGTGTTGTGGAACAATTCCACATTTTTTAGATGATTAGTGAATTCTTGGATTATGTGTTCACCACCTAGATCTAACAAGAGTATCTTAATACTTTTCCCTAGTTTAATATATACATTATTCGAAAACTCTTTGTACTTTGAAAAGTTTCATATTTTTGTATCATCAGAAACACATGACCATACTAACTAAAGTTATCGGTAAATGATAAAAATAACCTAAAACAACCACTTTCTTAAGTAATAATTGGTCTAGATACATATCCATGTATGAGATCCAATAGCTCACTATCCCTTTCACTTTTTCCACTAAAAGGCGTTTTGTAAAATTTTCTTAATAAACAAGATTCATAATTATAAAATGATCTATAATAAAATGGGTACAACCTTATATATCTATAGATTCATTAGATGAATTTATCATCAGTATTCCTAAGGATATAATGTCAAATGATGGTGGGGTTAGAATCAACCTTAACCTTAATATTTTGAATGTTATTGACATGATTATCCATATATAATATGTATAAACCATTAACCATATTCCAAATTCTAAAAAACATTTCATTAATATATATAGAATAACTCTTGTTCATAATAATGAATGAAAATCCCATCTTGTTCAAATAGTATAAATAAATAAATAAAATTTTATGGAGGAACATAATAACGGTTCTATAATTCTAGAACTAATCCACTAAGAAGACTTAGATCACACATTCTAACCTCTAAAGTAGTAAATATTTCCCCATTTCCTACACATAGATGTAATTCAACCCTTTTCAATCCCTTATTATTATTGAGTATATGTTTATCAGTACAAATGTGTTATGCACACCCAGTATCTAATAAAAATGGGTAATAGTTAGAAAAATGAAATTATATAACACTCACATTGAAATGATCAAAATATTTCTCCTTGAGAACTTTGTTAACCCTTATATACTAATCTAGAATAGTTTTAAAGGTCATACTTATAATAGATATCAAATTGATTTCATGATTCTTACCATAATCTACAACAAAGACATATATATGGTTTAGTACCATGTTTTATATCTTTTCATCAAGTAATTATAATAAAAATACTCAAACTAAAACTGATGACCCCATACATCGTAACTATTTTGCGAGCTAATACCCATATTTCACTAAGAAATATCCCCACTTTGGTGTTAACCTCATTAATTTATTTATTCAGGTAAGATAAAATTCCAATAATATCACATATGACTCTTGGATAGTTGAGTGAGTACCCTTTACCTTAATTTATAATATGGATATAAACTCAACAATATTCCTTTGGTATTATAACACTTTTGGTTTCCAAGCTAAGTGTCACCATATCTCACAACAGTATGTGGTTACCTAACCTTTAGGTTTATTGAAATCCACTATTCCTTATGCAATATAATCAATGTGAATATTTTTAGATTATATTTTTAGTTTGTAAATATTATATATACAATTCTTAAAACTTCTCTGTCATAAAAATTTATAAACTATAATAATTTTATTAAAAAAATATAAATGTTATTATTTTTATCTCTAATCATATATTATGATTGATAATTATATTATCAAATATTATTTGAAATTCAATTGATGTGTACAGTTACATTTCAATTCTATGAAAAGGGTATCTTTCATATATACCCAAACATATTGAGTGAATTTATTATGTATAAGGTAAACCATATATAAGAGAACCATAAATATAAAACCCCAAAAGATTTTTAGAGTAAAATTTTTGAGAAGTGGATTTGTTTTCAAAATGAATGGTGTCTAAAAATATTAAATATTAGATTTCTGGGTGATTCTGGGAAAATTTTCATGGATTAGTTTAATCCATAATATGAAAATTAAACTTGGAGAATAGTTATATATTTATTCAATCAATAATATTGAATTTGAATTAGTTCATGGGATGTTCTATTAAGGTTTCATAGATTCACTGAATCCATAAAATTAAAGTTGAATTAGTTCATGGTATGTTACATTAAGGCTTGTTATGAATTAATTCAATCCAAAATATTGATGTTTATGTAGTTTGTAGGATGTTCCAATAAAGATATAGGTCCTTCAGATATAATATGAATGAATTTGGATGGAATTATGGAATTAAAGATGTTGTAGGATCCCAGTGTAAAGGTAATTAAAAACATTCCTAAGGGTAGTCATGATTCATGCATAAATGTAATTGAAGCTGTGTAAGGGAAGCATGTGGCTCGCATAAGGGAATCTTGCACAACTGTACAATTTCATAAGGGTAGAATGTGGCTCTTGTAAGGGCAGAAACCACATATGTACAACTATGTAAGGGTAAAAAATCTTGTATATAAGGGTATAAAATCCCTCATAAGGGTATTATTTCGCCACTAAAGGGAACTTACGATGGCTACATAAGGGTACCTGTGAGGCTATGTAAGGGTACCAGTGAGAACTCTATAAGGGTACCATCGACCTGCAAAAGGGTATATGGACTGCATAAGGGCCTAAGAAGATGCTGAATAAGGGTATATAGACTTATTAATTCCAGAAATACTATAGTGCATGAAATTTCACCATAATGAACTACGTAAGAAAAGGCTACGTTATAGAAGAACATTCCACATCACCGGAGTAAGGTATTACACCATAGAAGAAGATGGTAATACTACATGCATAAGTGGAGATTATATTTTTCATTCTACTACTTGAGATGTGTCCATACCATAAATAAGAATCTATTCTTCAATATCAATTTGGTTTTGTGGACTTTGAGGATACTACACTATAGAGGTATTGGTTATTCCGTATTATACATGAAAAAATACATGATCATATTTTTGAAGACTCTTATCTATCTGTAGACACTTGATTGAATATGGTTATCTATAAATGGAGGGTCCAGAAAAATACCATGATCAGCATGGGTACACATATGGTTTTCTATATTTTAGGGAAATATAGTTTTGAAAATGGAGATATTCTCAGATAGTTTTATCTTTGGGAAATATCCATGATGTTATAACCTGAGATACATAGAGAATTTAAGAGTCATTTATGACACTTAAAATTGAAGTTATAGCACATATGATAATGATAGTATAAGAGGAGAAGTTATGTATCACATTGAAAACTTCTCGATATAAGAAAAATAGAAAGGATTATCTACACCATTTAAAATATCTACAGAATAATAAGATAGAGAGTATCACACTGAAATATCTGAATTAAAGAAGAAGAAAATTTATTGCACTAAAAAAAGTTAATTGGATGGTTGGAGTTCTTGTATACAGTAAAGTGATGTTATTACAATATAATTCAATAATATAGTAGAAAAATTATTTTGGAAAACATAATCATTGGAATCCAATGAAGGATTTTCCAAAAAAGAAGAAGAGATCACTACTATCTAGTGAATAAGGGATTTCCTAAATTCTTAAAGAAATTAATAAAGGTGATTATGTGACCTATTATAGAAATTAGATGCATTAGATGATATTCATAAGAGATTTTTTAAGTAGAAATTGGATATTCAAAGGAACCCATATGATATTTGGTGCATCTATATCAACATGGTGACGTTGTTCTTAGCCTCTGAGGCAATCTTGTTTTCCCTTTGAAGTAGTTAGTGAAATAGAAAGTTGTAAGGGAAGTGATCTTGAGGAGATAATGAATCTTCCCTTAATCATTTTAATGAATTGATACTTGTAATTATTGAACTTTCCTAAAACAATAGTCAGTGAGTCTTGGAAAGAGTGACACAACCTAAACCAATAGATATTAAGACTTAAAAGCAGTGACCCAGACCAATTCCACATGCAGTAAGCCTAGTGATTTTTCTGCACCAACATAATTTTGGTAGCATGATACTTGAACTAACCCTTCATGGGGAACCATGTAAAAATCTATGTGTCCTTATTCTTGTTTGATTTAATTCCCATTTATCATCATCTGATAAAATTGATAAATATAATCAAAATGGAAATTGATATATAAAGGTTTATCATGTAAAATTTAATAATATCAACAAGATAAAATCATGGTTACCCATATAATTATGATTTTAGGATCCACTAGGGTAATCATAGATAATAAAAATCACACATACCCTGATTCAACCCCCTCTATGGGTACCTAATCCTCTCTTAAATCTATCAATTTGCATCGAATGGTAGGCTTCTTTAATGATTTTTTACTCTTTTCTTATTGGTAGTATTATTAATGTATATTATTTATTTGTCTCATATATTATTGTGTGAAATGGAAAAATTAAGAACATAAATTAAAAAGGAACACATAAATTTGAATCAATATGTGTGGACCCATTTCGTGAGAAGATTTTGATTTAGTTGTGAAAGTAAAACAATATGGATAATATAGGTATGAAAAATTTAGATTTTGAATCAATTCTCACATTCTATGATGCTTTAGGTATGAGTGAAGAGCCTGATCAACTATTTCATTTTAGAACCACAGATGATGAGGTAATCCAAAAGATGCTAATAAGGTAACATAACCATTTATCAGAACAAGTAGACCAATAATTAATGGAATAAATCATGAAACTGAAATAGGAAAATAAGTCGGTAGACATTAAGACTAAATTGCTGGAAATGAATTCAAAAATATGTGAGGCCTAAACTAAAGTCTCGTACGAGTTACAACTCACAATATTTATAATAATGATTTACAAATGGAAGAGTTAACGATGATATCCAAAAAGTTGTAACAAGTCAAATAATATTCAAAATAAATGATTCAAACACCATAATAATTTTAGAATTTTATGGAAAAATAAAATGAGCTAGCTGTTCATATGGATAAAGTGGTTAAAGATAATTTAATGATGAAATAATAAAATATATTTACCAATGACTAATTTACTCAAATACAATATATAATTAATGAGTAATAGGACATGTTGGATAATATTAATCAAGCCTTGTAAGAGAATATTTGAATGGGGGATATTTTTAGGGAAAAATTAAGTTCTTAACTTGAATCAAGGATCAAGAGGCTATAGTAGTTAAAAGAATAATTAGTTTTATCCATGACCAAGTTAGATTCCAAGGGTAATCCTAATCTCCAGAGTACATTAAATTTTTATTTATTCACCTTCTGGAAAGTGATGATGAAATAAACAATAAATAATCTATCTCAATGTAGAAAGATGAAAAGATTCTCATGTCACAAAGACAATGATTTATGGATAAAGATAGTCTGGGATACGAATAAACACCACCATGTCATGATAAGAAGAAATCTTTGAAAACTCCCAAGAAATGAAAAAGGTGTTAAGGATTCATAAATTTATTTAATAGGGACCCAAAAATAGGTTAAAATAACAAGGTTAGAAGTTAAGGAAGACAAGGAAACATGTGAAACTTTTGGTGGATTCATGGAAGCACATTTAGTTTTTTGTGTTGAGGCATGGGGATATATCAAATGATGTGAAATTGTTTGAAATAATAGAAGACCAAGTCACTATGCACAACAAATGAGGTATGGGTATTATCCTAATAATGTTTACTTTTCTAACAATGTCCAAAGTGGATGTTTCAAAGGATATTCAATAGGTTTTAGAGAAATATTTCAAGATTCATGTAAGGGGAAATGTTTCCTTGAGAAATAGATTTGAATGATTATATTTGTAAGACTCCATTACAAAACATTATCTAGATAAAAGTTCAAAATCAATAACTAGTCCCCAGAAATACTATAAAGATAACAAATCTACATTAAAGAAAGAAAAGATATCACTTAATAATGAAATAATGAAGGCCCATTAAAAAGGGAGAACCCAAATAAAGGCAATCATTGAATAGATTCATAATAAATCAAGGGATAATCAAGGTAATAAGAATCTCTGGAGAACTAAAAATCTTTATATTTTTGGAAAATAAACTATTTTTAGTAGATCTACCAAAGAAACAATAGATTGTGTATAAGATAACAATCCTAGAGAGTATGAAATGTGCTTAGATTTAATCAAATAAAGTTTAGTTCTAAAGATGAATTACAAATTTAAAATAAAAGGAAAAATGGTGGTATATAGTGATTCAACATCATACTCAACTTGAGTGTGTTCAATGTACCCCTCTACCCATATTTTCTAAATTTTCTAACTTGTTTAAAGAGGTGTATGACTCATGGGGAGACAAAATCCATGGGTAAAGTTTGCTAAAAAGCACATTAAGTGAAGTAAATATCATATATATAATTTTGATTGAAAATATAATATGAAGGCAGTGATTGAAGTCTTTTATATCCAAAGAAATCTTCTTTAAAATAAAAAATAAATTATCCTACAATGAGGATTTACAAGACATATAGTTAGTTCAACTAATACACTAAGGGAGAAGATTTTATTGTGGCTACAACAAGAATAGATCTTGAGTATAACTATTGTTTCAATTGTTTCATTTATCATGTTGTAAAATATTTTTGAATAAAAGGATCTTCTTCACAAATTATTTCCCTAGAAATTAAAATAATTTCAATTACAAAATTTTGAAATCAAGCAAGAATTTGATTTAATGTTTCAAAGGCTACATTAATAGTGAAATGTTTCTACTAAATGAGAAAGGAATATTGGGTTTCAAATATAATAAATAGTTATTACTATAATATCAATCCATTTTTGGATGTTTCATGGAGAGTTTAGGCACTCTCAAATTGATACAAACATTGAAGACTCATTTGGACGATATAAGAAAAATAAAACATTGGAAAGATCATTCTGGGTGACAAAGAAAGAAATGTAAATATATTTTAGATGATGAAATTTATCATTAACTATGATATAAATGATATTCAATTCACTCATTGTGAATTACAACATATTTGCTAATAGTTTTATATGGGCTCGGATAATAGGGTGTGTTGAGAAGAAGAAAAAGCCAAAGATGATGTGATATTTAAATTGGATTCATGAGTGACATAGACAACCTTGTGGTTGATTTCAAAGATTCTTGTTTTCTACATTAAGCTCCATCTTAGTAGTATTATATTACTTGTTGACATCTCTAGTGAGATGTAGGGAATTCACTTAGTGACTATCATGAAAAGGTGTACCTATTGTGTAATAAAAATTTATGTAACTGAGCTCTCTTGGAGTTTCTTCCCATACACCAAGGGAACGAATGATTTAAAAATTAAAGGGGTAGAATCTATGAAGATTTTTATGCTCTCTATAATAAGGATTAGAAAGAAAGGTTCATCCGTATTTTTTAAGAAGGATGTTTGAAAATTCAACTAGAAAATTTTTATAGTTGTTGTTCAGAAAGGATGAAAAGAAGATATTGACAAAGGGTGAGAAATTTCTCAAATCAAGGGAAATTTTAGAATGTAATTTAAAAGTACATGGGAAGTATAAACAAAAGGAATAACCCATTGTATTTTATTAAAAATAGGGTGGGATAGAGAATGAAGATTGGTTCACTTGGATAATATTATTAAGAGGAAATTGGATATAGACAAACAAATCCATGGGGAGATTATTAAACCCTAATTGAAGTTTATACTGTATTTGTTTATAATATGTGTTATATTAACAAATCTAAATGAATTTATTTTTTTGTCATGCTTGAAGAATTTTTATGGATTAACTAAATCAATAATATTGAACTTTATATTAGAGAAATGTTATGGATTCAGTCAATCTATAATATTGAATTTTAATTAGTTCATTAGATTTTCCATGATGTTTTTTTGGATTCATTCAATATATAATGTTAAAGTTGAAGTTGTTAATGGGGTGTTAATATAAGTCTTGTTATGGACACATTCAATCCATAATATTGTAATTAATGAATTTCATAAGGGTAGTCATGCCTTGTTCATAAAGGTAACAGAAGCTATGTAAGGGAAGCATGTGGGTTGTGTAAGGGTAGCTATGACATCAGTACAACTATGTAAGGGTAGAATGTGACTCCAATAAGGGTAGGAACCACATTAGTATAGTTATTTAAGGGTAAAAAATCTCATGTTTAAGGATATAAAATATCACATAAGTGTAGTATTTATCCACATAATGGTGCCAGCGAGGGCTGCATAAGGGTACCAACTAGGGTTGTGTAAGGGTACCAGTGACTCGTGTAAGGGTATATTCTCTATATAAGGGTACATGAAGAGGATTCATGAGGGTAGATGGAATAATACATTCCATATAAACTTATTACATGATATTTCACCATAATAAACCAAGGAAGGAAAGGCTATGACAAAGAAGAAATTTCAATGTCATAGGAGTAAGGTATTTCACAATAGAAGCAGAAGGGTATTCCATATGGTTAAGTGGAGATTATATTTTTCATTCAACTTTTAGAGACACTTCTACTCTCTAAAGAATAAACTATGCCACACCATCTCTTTGGTTTTGTGGACTTAGATGGCACTGAACTATGGAAGAATTTGTTATGCCATAGTTTGCATGCATGATTACAAGAGCATATTTTAACAGATGCATAACTATTTGTGGATTCATGAATGAATGAGGTTTTCCTTAAATGTAGGGTCAAATTGAATACCATGATCATCAGAGGTGAAAATTAATTGTTCTAAATTTTATGGAAATATAGGTTGTATATATAGAGATATTCTCAGAATATTATATATTTTTTGAAATATACATGAAGTTATAACCAGAGATACATGATGAATTGAAGAGATAATTATGACTCAAAAATGTATGTTACAACACATGTGGTAATGATGTTATATGGGGATAATTTTTATATCACAAGATAAACCTCTTGGAAAATAAAAAGAGAAAGGAAACTTTGATCCATTTTAAATATCTATAGAATTGAGAGGGAGAGAATGTATACCATTAAAATATCTGAATTACAAAGGAATAATATTATTGCACTGAAAAAAGTGAATTTAATGGGAGTTGTTCATATATCCAGAAATGTGAAATCATTCGAGTATTATAATAGAAGGGAGTAATAGAAGTTTTTTATAAAGTAGAATCCTTCGCATTTAGTGACGTATTTTCCAAAGAAGAAGAATAAGAGTTCAATAATGTCTAATGAATAATGGGATTCTATAGTTTATATGTAAATGATGAAAAAATATTCCATGAACTCTCATAGAAATAATATTGCCCATGAGATATTCACACAAAAATTTTGAATGAGAAACTATAGATTTATAAGAACAAATCTAACAATTGGTTTATCCACATCAATAAGGCGATATTGTTATTAGTTTGTATGAAAATATTTTATTCACTTTTAATAAGTGAGTTAAAATGTAATTTTTAGGGAATTTATCATGGGGAGATAGTTTATATACCTAGAACCATTATAAGGCAGTGATCCTTGATAGGAGTGGACTATCCTAAAAGTACAGGCATTGAACCTTGTGATTTTAGTGCACCAAAATAACTTTGGTAGTATCCTCCTTGTATTATAACTTTATGGTGAACCATGTTAAAACCCATGTGACCATCCACTTGTTTTTTATAGTTCATATTCATAATCATCATATAAAATTGATAAAGATAATCAAAAGAGAAATTGATATATAAAGGATGGTTAAGTGAAAGTTAATCGGATCAATAAGAGAAAATAAAGGAGAACCTTATAATTAATAGGTCAAGACCCACTGAGGAAGGAAGAGATAAGAAAATTATTCTATACCCTGATTCACCCCCCAATAAGGGCCCTCAACCCCCTTTCATATAAAACAATATAAAATTCATATGTAACACTTTTTACTTGTATGAAAAAGTTAAAATCATATGCATGTGGTATTCTATAGATAAGAATACCTCTCATGAAAAATTAAAAGCCTCATATATGGGGTAACCCATATATAATAGTTTTCATAATGAAAAGTAAAATTTTACATATGGTTAAATTCTTATATATGGAATAGTCATAAATGGTGATATCACTTATATTAAAATTTTGATTCGATGCTCAAATTGTGCATAACAAGGATTTCTATCAAGGAATATGATATCAATTATATCATAGATTATGAAACCGATAATAACCATGGGTTATTAAAAAAATTAGATCCACACATTATGATTTCTTATATCATAAAGCCAAGTAATGTGATTTAACTACATATATTCATCCATGATATAAAATATACAATTTCGTGGGATGAATCAGATTATGATATGCATATTCATCATAAAATTAATAAAATAACATTTTTATTAATTGATGAATGTGAATTTGATACCACTGATGGGTTTTCTAGGATTATCAAATAATACTTGCATTTCAAAAAACCCATAAATAAGCCTAATCTATCATCAAGGAAACAACATGCATTGAAGAACACAAAACATAATTAAGCATACCAAAATTGAATAAAAATATATCTCTATAAAACTTAATGGATTTTTTTTATCATAATCACATAGTGATAGTTAATAGAATCCCACCTTTATAGGGATATCGCTAGACACTAGAATCCAAGCTCAAAATGAGAGGACCCCATAATTTTATATGGTGTTCTAGAACACTATCGATGAATATAAAAGGATAATCATAATGAAAAGAGTATCATATATAAAATATTAGTATCATGTAAAACCATTAGGGGTTTTATCCCTTTATATATGTCCCATTTATCAACGATGAGTTTTGAGAATCAGATGAAAACCAGATGAGAGGTGTATCATGGTCCCTCAAAAAATGAATTTATAAACCCAAAAATGTTGTAAAAGTGGGGCTCTGATAGTCTATGGAGAGGTGAGTTTTATAGATATGTTAATCTCTTATTTATTGGTTTAGTTTGTGTGAAAACAATGATTTAATTTGATTGGTATTTAGTTTAGTATTATAAATAATGTATTAACTGTAGATATCACCTCACTTAATACATTATTTTCCCTTCTACTCTCTTTCAAATCATGTGAAACCTCACTAATTACCCTCACCTATAAGTTTCAGCTTAATTAGAGGGATAAAATAATAACTAAAACCACAAATATCACCTATATCATTGATTGAAAACCTCTAATCATCCTCATATCAACCGAATTCTCATGATTGTAGGCCATGAAGAGATCCTAAATAGTTTATGTATGAAATATAATGAATGTGAGAAGAAGAATTTTATATTCATATAATGGAAATAAATCTATGAATTCTAATAATTAAAATTAATTTAGATAGTTGGAAAATAGATATATTATTAATGGGTAGAATTCATTTACAGGGGAAAGAGGAATATCCTTGGATCAACCACTAATGGATTAGTGTTCCATCACTAAAGAATTTCAACAAAAATGAAAGTAAATCACTAAATATAAGCCTAACTTAATCGAGTCGTCATGGAAGAATCCTCCTCTATTTAGTGAACAATTACCTATTTATAAATATTATTAGGACCTTACATTCAGTACATTTACATTCTATGTGAGACTCATGAACTCCTTTTCCTCCCTTATATCTCAATCCTTGGAAAATTTATTCAAATTCAATGCCCAATTTCTTATTAATTTATTTTCACCACATATACAGATCGAGGGTCATGATTAGTTATCTTGGATATTTAATATTATTTGAAATTCAATCCATTATCTCCATCTACTTATTCATTTGGATGACCACCACATGTAAAACTTGATATCTTCTTCCCAAATTTGGCTAGACTAGATAAATGAGAATTGTTTTTATTTTAGATCGAGTTTCCCTAATTTGAAAATTTTCATTTTCAATTCTTATAGGTACCCTATACAGAACTCATGTGATGATACTTATAACCATAAATAACATCAGAGTATATGATATTTCCCTCACATAGGTCTTGTAAATGCTGAAGTAACCTTTTTAAAGTCTTCATAACCTTTACATAGCCTTTGTAGTATGGTAATAACCTTTTCATAGAGGCATTATAACCAAACATGTCCTTCATAGTAAAACATAAACCTTGAAACATCCTTCAAAACATAGTGGTACACTTACATAGTGGAATTGGTACCATTATGCAAGTCTCTATGAACTTTATATAATATTAGGATCCATGGATGTACCTTTTCGTAACTCTCACCAATATATGTAACCTTCATGTGACACATGCATTATGCCCTTCACCTTTACATATATTTTGATTCATGGGATTTACCTTTATAGAACCTGAATAATATTCCCTCTACCCTTATATATCATTCCGAGTGTAGCCTCAATCTCAGAGTCAATTATTCTATAGGTAGCCAATTTATTGTGGCCGGTTGTCCTTGCAGTACCTTATAAGGATCATGCAGTAAACTAGAATTCAAATGATTGGTAAATTTATTTATATGAAAACATGGAATCTTTTTTAGATTCTTCAGTTTAACATGTGTCTGCTTGAGATCTTTTCCAAATTTCCATGTATGGTTGAGTTGGTCCCTTTATAATGTCAATTTTTCAACATGATCAATTTGGAAGAATGGTCAAGAGGCAAAATTATCAATGTGCATTAGATTATTTCATTGTATGTTTTTAGATTCAAACCTACATAGTGACAATGAGAGTTTTAGTGCAGGATTTTTCCAGTTCTCCCCATATTATAATAGACCACTAAAATCAGATTAAGTATAATTCCAAAGTCCAAAGATCAATATAGGATACCAATTAATACAAAAACATTCATAAATCACAAATTAATTTATTTTTCATTTAAATTATATATTTGTAATAATAATTAAAAATGAATGATTTACCTAGGTTTTATCAATATGAAGGGGTTAACTTCATTAAAAAGAAAATAAAATTCTAAGAAAATTGGTCTCTTATCACTCCCCTATACTTATACTATTGCACTTCCATGAAATCCCAGGAATTATATTTATTTAAAAAATATGTCTTATAAAAACTAATGTACCTAAACCATTGAATAAAGAAATTATAGATTCATCTATTGTTTAAATTACCATTCCTCTATAAATTAATCCCGCTACCTCCCTTTAATTAGGTTCAAGTTATAGTTCTAGGAGTTAAATAGATAGATTTAATTTCAATTAGAATTTTTACAAGTCAAACTTCCATTTATCCATGTTTCCTAAGTTCTTTAAACTAATGCTATAGTTTCTACTACCTTGATATAAATAAAATGATATTTTTACAAATTAATTTTCCATTCTTACTTTGGGTTCAATATTACCCTCACCTAAATGAATTAATTTTTGAAAATTGGGAACTTTATTGAATTTTTATCAGCCATTTATTATTCAAAGCAATAATTTGATTTACAAAGGTATTTTATTTACCCAAACACCCAATGATTAATGTTGTAGATAGATTTTATTTACTTTTCAGTTATCTCACATTTTGATACTTATATTTTGGAGGTAGATGATAATATTTTTCCACTTTATGGTTTTCTTTTAATATTTAACTTAATTTATGGATCCATTGAAGACATTTTTCAACACCATCCTGACCACAATGTCAAAGATTTAACTTGGAAAAAAAATCTTGGCTATTATTATTTAATGAATAGTGATGATTGTTGAAGGGAATAAATGTTTTGGCCTAGTGAATCCACTTTTATGGGGATGAATAAGTTTTTTTAATATTTATTCAGCTGAAAAGCTAAATGGGTTGTGATTTTTGTGTTTTTTTTCATGGATGGTTCTTTTTATAATTTCCCAATAAACCCTTAACTTTGGGTTTTTTATAAATAAAAATATTGAAATGGATGGATCCAAATTTCCCATTTTACACCAATTTCAAAGGAAATATCTTTTTTAGGTTGCTCCTTAAGGTTTTGTTTTATAAAATGACATTTTACCTCAAATTAAGTTCAAAATTATAGTGTTCCCATGTTATAATTTAAATTCCACAAATATATTCTCACTCACATTCTTTTTCCTAGTTCTAAAACCAAATATCTGAAAACAGTGGCCAAATTCACTTATCAATCATTTAACACTCAAAAATTCAGAACCAATGATTTTCCTCCACTTAAGTGTGGTATTTTCCCTAGATATAAAAATACTCTATTCATGTTTTTATATATATAAACACTCTAAAATTTTAAAAACAAAATAATTTTGATATTATATATAGAATCAATGAACTTATCATTTATCCAGATTTTTTATTTATTTTAGTCCAAGAACTCTTAGAAGAATAAAAAATAGGGTAGAAAATAATTTATGATGAAATTACATATCTCCTCCCCTACAGTTTACTTAGAATCAATTTTTGTTAATACTGACTTGAATTAATCAAGAAAAATCAGTTTTAAATTGTAAATTATTTATCCTAGGGTAAAGAAAATAGACAACCATGGGATTCTTTATTAAACTTCTACCGGTAAGGGTTTAGACTTATCTATTAGCTATTTTCAAAAATACTCATGAAATAACTTCCCATATTGTCCATTCAATATAAATGACTACTTTTATTCATCTCCTTTGATCCCATCTATCTAAAATGGAAAAGGATTTATTACAATGTATGACTTAGTATACTTATAATGAAGATTATAAGGAATGAGATTCATTCTTAAAGAGAATAACAAAACTTTATCTCTAACTTGAAAGTATATTTTCTGTAATAGTCTTATATGGAAATATCTCACCTTATCCTTTTCAAAAGGGTATTCTCATATACCTTCCATCTTGGATCTTAAGGATCCATCATTTATATATTCTTCTACTCTCTAGTATTTTCATACTCTATGTTCGTTATTTTGATTGATTAGTATGATTTAGTATTTATTTCAACTGGAACGTGATGATGTTTTCCATAAATAATTATATAAGTGGACATTTCTAGGGTGGTTTTGTAGGCAGTTCTATATTACTAAAGTGCATCTTCGAGACTCTTACCCCAATCAATTCAAGTTTATTACACCACCTTCTCTAGAATCCTCTTCATATATATGTTGTACACATTTTCTTTCTTATTTTTCAATGGGTGATAGGAAGGTGATTTGTTTTTGTGTACTATATACTTCTTCATAAAGGGTTCTAAATTCTTTTGGTAGAAATGTGTGCATTGGACAATGGTTATTTCTTTAGGTACTCTAAATAATCAAACAATATTTGATTTTAGAAACCCAAGGAAAACCATAGAATCATTATTTACAATTTCTTTTCCCTCAATCCAATTAAAATATATTTCACTACAAATAAGATGTAGGAAAAACCAAATGAAAAAATGGCCTTGGAAATATAATTCCTAAAAAATCATTCCACTAAAAATTAAGGGTTTTAGGGATTTTACTATATTTGGGAAATTCCACTAGTGAGTTGATTGTTTTGACATTCTTTATCAAATTTCTATGATAATTTAAAATTTTAAGTTCAAAATTAACTGTCTTTTAAAATGGCCCCCATATAAAAATTTATTAAAAAATGAGAGTATATAAATAATCTATTCATTAGGGATAAACCTTCTAATTGCTCACTCATTATATATTTTCCATAAATAAGGATCCTACTAGATATAAAACATTGACTCATATTTTTATTTAAATGCTTGATGATTAGTAATGGGAGAGACTTTCTATGTGACTAAAAAATTGACCAATGTAGCATAATGGGGAACTTCGATGCCATTATAAAGTTTCCCACATTGGAAGGAGTAATCTAGGTTTGTTTTAGTTAGTGGTTGAACCTTGATAGTGTGAGGTAATCTACTCATGTGGAATGCTACTAGATTTTCATAGACTTTCTTATCCTTGATTTTAAGAAAATCACTTAAAATATCAATATCCATATCATTAACCACATCCTTTGTTTATATTTCTTGTCAAATACATGAGTGTAACCTGATCCAACTCAAACATTAATTTTTTTCCTAACAAGTAAGACTGAATTGTTTCTCAAGAAAAAAAAAACAATTAAAAAACAATTTTCTATTTTTTGTAATTTATTTTGGATATTTCTAGAGTCTATGAAGTTTAATATATCCCTTTTTTATACTCCATGAACTTCTTTTTTCAACACTTCTCCCATAACATTGTTTAACTTATTACTCAATATCTCAAATTTTTTATTCCAGTTATGTGGATAGATTATTGGGGCTATGGATTAGCTCACTTTGAGCTCATAAAAATATATCCTACATGAATTATCAAATAAAAATTAGGTCTCCTTCTTGTGTAGGTTAGTTAAGGGAAGATAAATTTTGCTAAAGTCTTTAATAAATTGATTACAAAACCCAACATTATCTAAAAATGATCTAATGTGTCTCATATTAGGGGGTATGGTAGTATATAAATGATAAAAAATTTGGGAGTTTCCACTTAAATCCCATATTATTAAATTATGTGTCATTGAACAGTTATTTTATTCACCCTAAAATGGGAATTTTCAAAAATTTAAACCAAGTTTTTCTCAATTCATTTTAAACAATTTTTTAAGAATTTCAAGATGAATTTAAAAACCTATTCCATAAACTATAAAATCATCAAAGAATACCTCCATAAATCTATCAGTAATATGTAAAAATATGATTACTATACAATTTTGAATGTTACATAGGGTATTTCAAAGACCAAAGGACATCCTTGGGTAAGTAAAAATACTATAGGTCCAAGTAAATATAGTCATTTCCTAGTCTTATAGACCTATTAGAACCTGATAGTACCAAGATAATCCCTCAAGGGAACAATAATGACCCTTCCAAGATTACCTATCTAATGTTATGTATAAAACATTAATGGTAAGTTGTCCTTTCTTGTCACATGGTTCAATTTTCAACAGTCAATATAAACTCTCTAGCAATTTTGAATCCTTATGAGTACTATCTTATTATTATCATTTTGTACAATTATAAATCCATTTTTCTTTGAGAATGTTTGAATGAGACATAACCATTGAGAGAATGAGATGAGTTACATGATTCCATATCCTAAAATTATATATAATTTACTTTTTATATCTTCCATAAGGAATGGGTTGAGCCTCCTTTGGGGCTGTCTGACTTGTTTAGATTTAGGTTCTAACAAAATACACTGCATGTAGGTTGTAGGGATAATCCCCATGATGTCTCGTAGTGTCTAAGTAATTGACATAATTTTTTATATCAAATTTTCTAGTAGTTATTAATCTTTACTGGGATTTAAAATGTTTGTGATTATGATAATAAATTTCTCATTTTCTCATAGAATAGATTATTTACAGTTTAATGCCAAATAATTGAAATCTAGTTTAAGAATGTTTTATAATTATGGTTTCAAATCAGTGTTATCCATGATCGTATCCAAAAGAGGTAAATTAAGAGTGTTAGTAAATGTTTTTGACTAAATCATCAAAATTTAATTCATCAAAATAACTTCCATTAATGCACATAATAGTTTCATTATTTAACTCATTTTCAAAAATAAATTCATTTTAGAAATCATGTGTTTCCAAGGAATCTCTTAATTGAATTATATTATCATGAATTTCAATATGAAAACACAAAATGGTTCAACGTAAACTCAAATATATCATTATGGGGGTATTTCATTGAATTAAGGATATTAAATTTCATAATTGTTTCTCCAAGATTCATTGAAAGAGTTCCCTTATTGACATTTAAATTTGTCTTAGAAGTCTAAATAAATAGAATACATAAAATGAGATGGGATAAATATTTAACTATTTATTCTTCCATGTCCAAAATGAAAAAATTATCTAGGTACACGACTCCTTTCACACTTACCATAACATCCTCTAGAAATGAAACTGGGTAACGAGTGTTTTAGTTTGTAAGTTGTTGAATCACATAGGTGGGGTTAAATTCTCTTATCTTCAGGGAAGAATAAACTAAATAAGGAATTACATTATTGGATTCTTACAAATCACACAGTTCATTTTAAAAAGTGAGTTCTCCTTTGTTGTATAGTACAGTGAAGTTATCTTGATGTTATCATTTCTTTGATATTTGTTGGGAATATTATAGTAAAGGGATGTTTATCTCCACTTTTTTTCTTATCTCAAAGATAACATACAATAATTTTTCTTCACTAGGTTTATTAGGTTCTTTTATCCCTATAGGGAAGGAAGTTTGGGGATGATATAGATCTTCCATATTGAATTTTCCATTGAAATTAATCACTAGGGGTTTTCCACAAGTTCTTATTCTTCCTATTGTTTTTCGGGAGAAGATTCCTCAGTTTCAGTGGTTAATCCACTTCATGATTCAGATTATGATGATGATTCCTCACTAATTTTAATCTTCTTTCCACTTCTTAATGAAATGAAACTAACAATATATTTGGTGTTAGGAATTTGATAATTAAATAGATTACTTAAACCTTGATTTTTGAATTCATTGATGAAAGTCATGATCTTGATATACTATCGATGCATCAACATCAGTACTAATTCAAAATAATTGAGAGTAGTTTTCTGAGCAGTATGATACTCTGAAAGCTATCTCAATATTTATTTCATGTATAGTTCTTTATTTTACCTTGTTGGTAGCCTGTATAGGCCTCGGGGCTACTTCATTGAAAGTGTGTTGGATGGAAAGATGGTTGGATGTTCTATTATATAAGGGGCTTTGGGGAAGTTGGCTCCCAAATCCATATTGGATGTTTGAAGCTTCTCCAGATCCTTGATTATAGGTGGGTTATTATTGGTATAGCTATTTTAACATGGAATTAAAACTCTCATTCACTTGTGGGAAACCATCAGTGTAGTGTTCAAGAGAGTGGAAAAGTTGGAACACTCTTGCTGGTGTGGAAAATGATATTTAATGTACTTTTTTTAAAGAAAAATATCTATCAATAGAGGTTAGATCTTCAATTTGTTTCATGTGAAGTAGAGTTACAAATATTGAAATCATTTACTCCCCTTTTATGGTTATTACACTGATTTTTTGAGAGGTTAGAAAAATTTTACCTATCAGCTCTCTGACATCAATAGGGGAATTGTTGATAAGTTCTCTAACATATGAATAATCCAATAGGTTATGGTCATTTTCCATTTATACTGGGAAAAAATAATACTAGTAAATGGTTCTCCTAATAGGGATGTTGTGTGAATGATGTTTTTCACTTCTTGAATCTATCTTAGAACTCATATAGAGTTTCTTTAATTGCATGTTTGATTCCATATGTATCATTTCTCAGATGGTCACTCCTTGATATTGGAATATATTTCTGGAGTAAGACCTTATTTTTTTTCTCCCATGTGGTGTCTTGTCTAGGATAGAGGTTGTAGATCAACTCCTTAGATGACCCATTAACAGAGAAGGGAAACACCTTTTGACTAATCTAAGCCATAGTGGCTCCTCTAGTTTTAAACATAGTATAGAAATATCCATATGCTCTGAAATTCATGATATAATATTCTCTTAGAAAACAAAGAAATTTACTTAGTGGTGAAATAATTTTAGTCCTATTATCACAATCTCAATGATTATTCATTTTTTAACTACTTGTCATTGTTATTGAAATTTGGTGCATACAACACTCTTAATGTCCTAATCAATTTAGATAAAATTACATCATTATTTTCACATTTTATAGTAACTAAAATGAAATAATTGTAGGAGGATGGGTAAATTTATAATAGGATAGTTAAAAACACAATTTACACTTTTTAGTGATCATTAGAGTCTTATGTATTTCTAGTATAATTTCTTCAACCTCTGGATCAAAACTACAGAGGTGAGATGAATTAGATCTGGTGATGTGTTTAAATAATTTATAAAAAAGTAAAAAATTGAACACTATCATCACTAAAAATTATTCCTAGTTTATGAGATGTGTGTATTAGGTACCTCAAATTATTTTTTGAAAATATAGTAGAAGTGGGACTCAGGTTGTCTTCATAGAAGACTGTATTGTGGACGTGTTCTTCCATTGTTTATGGATTTAGTGTGTGTGTGAAAATAATGATTGAATTGGACTAATTTTAAATTCAAAAAAAATAATAGTGATGTAAACTTGGATATCATTTAATTAAAAATTAAATCATTTTTATATTTTCTCTCTCATATTCTCCCTCTATTTAAGTGAAACCTCACAGATTACTTTCACATGGATGTTTTGGATTAACTACAGGGATAAAATAGTCATTGTAACCTCTAATATCACCTAGAAAGGTGATTGGAAACCTCTAATAACCCTTATATCAACCTAATATCATGATAGAATGTAGTGTATCGATCTTTAGTGAAATGTGTCTGTAATCCAATAAAAGAGGGAAGAATAATTTGAGATGAATAGAATGAAATGAAAAACACTTGTACATAAAAAATTCAAATAAATACATATAGATGAACAAATTTATATAGTATTTTCAATAAAAATTCATTAATTTGGGGGAAATGATCTTCTCATGAGATTATACACTAATGGCATTATGTTCCATCAGGGGATAATTACATAAAAAAAGAAAGGAAATGGAGTAAATGTCATCCCATATCGGTCAAATAATAGTAGAAGAAACACCCTATATAAAGTGAATAGTTATATATTAATATAGATTCTTGAGACATTTATTTTAGTTTCTTAAAATTCCACTCAAGAAACAAATATTCCATTTTCTATCTCATATATTTATCCTTTGAGAATTTTCTCGAATTCAGAGCTTAATTCCTTCTTGTTTGATTATCACCATGTGTACAGCTCGAGGGCCATGATTCAATATCTCAAATATTAAAATTTTATTGAAATTCACCCCATAATATCCATCTCTTTATTCCTTTGTATGATCATCATGTGTTTATCTTGAAGGATTCTTCCTCGATTTACCCATACCCCATGAATGAGAATTGCTTTTGATTTTAGGTTGAGTTTCTGCAATTTCTGAAATCCAGTTTCACTTCTCATAGCCATCCTTATGGATTTAATGGGATAGTTATTTTATCCTTACATAGCTTCAGAGTCCATGATATGACCCTTATTTTGGTCAATCACATGTTTGAGTACCCCTCTGTAGGTCTTCATGACATTTACATATACTTCAAAATTTAATAGTGACCTTTCCGTAGTGGAATTTGACGTTGATGCAACCTTCATAGTGTAGTGTTACCCTTACACATGTCTTTGTGTCCTTTTAACAATATTGAGTTTTATGGTGGTACCTTTAAATAACTTTCACCCATATTTTTAACCTTGATATAGCCTATGAATCATGCCCTACACCTTTATATATCCTTATATGATTGGGATTTTCCTTTCTGTAGCCTAAATAATGCTCCCTATACTCTTAAGTATCTCTCACATGGTAGATTCAATCTAATTGTTTCTTTTTAAATGCGTTCTCAATTTATTGAAGTCGTTTATACTTGTGACTACTTTAAATGATAGTAGTTGATTATACTTTACACATCTGATCAATTTATTCACATGGGAGCCTAAAATCTTCATGGGGGTTGTTTTATTCCAACATAGGAAAATGTGAGGAATTTTTCAAATTTCCATTCATGCTTAATCCAACCCTCTTATGTATTTAATTATTCTACATGGCTAGTTTGTGGGAATTTCTAACCATGTAGAAGTGTTAACACATCGTTAACAAGTCCTTTACAAGTTTTCAGCTTCAAACCTTGCCAGTGAGAATGACAGTTTTAGTGTAAACTTTGTCTATTTATCTCAATAATATAATATATTATTAAAATTAGATTAGGTGGAATTATAAAGTCCAAATATCAATGAATCCTTTCAATTAATCCCTAAACATTAAAAGAAAATCAAAAAATAAGGTTTTCATTATTTATAGTCATGATTTTGAAGAATAACAAAAAAATGATCTACCAATGCTTTATTAATATTAGGGGTTAATTAAATTCAAACACACATAAAATATATGGATGCTTGGGATCACTTCAAAACACCTAGAAACTATCATGTGCTACCCATAACACATTCGCATTGGATTTTAGATCATTTGAATGTATTTCAATAAAAAATCATGCCATAAATGAATCAACCATATAATTAATATCCATAAAAACCATTTGGAAGATGTGGTAGTATACATACAATCACAACCCATATCAGAAGTCCTTTATATACTATGATATGGGATGATAATAGAATCATGACACCTCTTACGATATATATATTTTAATATGCGATATGCATCACATTCAAACCATATGATATGACTTAAGGTATATCAAACAATATGATACACCTTATTTTAGTGAATATTTAATACAATGTAAGGCCTTTTCAATTCACGTTCCAATTTGGGGATTTTTTTCTTGGTATCATTAGCATCCTTATGTCCCACAATAATTCTCCTTGAACAAGAGAGAAAGGGTGAACCTTCTTTTAAAATACTCATGCCACTTTATTTTGATAAACATCAAGGTCATATAATCCCCACAGTATTTTCTCATATAGTTTCTCCAATTCATCTAATAAAATTTATGATTTCTCATCATAATCCAGTTTGTTGAGATTTTTTATTTTATGAAAAGGTATTTAGTAATGAATCCAGTTTTTTTTAGTTTTATCCTTTGAATATTTTTATACATATCTTTAGATTTTTTCTAAGATTCGACATAGTTTTTGGGTGTTGAAGGACCAAAATATTAATATATTAAATATATATATATATATTAAATAAAAAACATGAATTCTTTAGAATTAATGTTTTCCCCATATATTGGGAACTTATGTGGGATATCTGAGATCACTATTGATTTCAAAATGCATGGTTTTCCCAATCCACAACATAAAGTTGGTTAGAGAAGGTCATTTGGTTAAAGGTAACCATTAGTGGGTGTGTCAAATTAAATAAATGATTAATTTATTTAATTTATTTAATAACCTAAAACCTTCTTATCCTCTATAAATACATAATTATAATGATATCCAAGGGTTGTCCACATAACCACGGGATAATTATAGGTTCCACTAAGGAGAATCATTTAATAATGACAATAGATTTTAGAGCAGTGATCTTCCTTTAAAAGATTTTTCTTCACCAACAATGTTTCTGGATCTCTCCAAAGATAATGGCACAAAATCATTCCAAATTATCAATTGATCCAAACTCAATTGAAGGCATGTTATTTCATGGATTCCACTCTAGGTTTATTTTCCAAGCATGTATTGTTTTCCTATTTTGTTTATATTGATTACATTCTTCACATGAGCTCAATTTTAAATTGATTTAAAAAACCCTTTGGTTTATATAATCTATACCTATGATATCAACCCAGATCCAAATTATGTAATTTTTGGATAAAATTAAACCATTCAAAATTGAGATTTCAATTTGTTCTTGTGTATTTTCCCTACCATTCTTCATGTTCTTCACCATTTTCGCATGGAGTAATGGTTCAAAATTTCTGATCTTTGGAGCATGATTAAACCCATGGGTTTGTAGAAGACACATGAACAATGAGTGAATTATTATTTTGTGGATAGATCGGGTTGTGACATGGAATGCAGATGTTTGTGACATGGATTAAAGTTTGTATTATGATTCTTTATCCATGAGTGATGTGATGTGGCAGTACAATGTGATATGGATGATCCACATGTGGCTTGGGTGGACGGAATGAAGCCACTTGGGATGGATTTAGTGTTGTAAACCCCTTGCTCTATGTTCCTCAAAATCATGTACGGTAGATCTAGTGGTGTTGGAGGTGCAGGAAGGATGCATGAAATGTTTTATGGTTTTATAAAATTATGATATACATGGTGTGTAGTCCCAAAGCACACACCGTGTAGTCCCTAAGATGTGGTGGATAGGGTTTTCGACGAAGTTAAATTTCACACACAATGTATAACCTCATAGGCATCATGTGACCCCATGTTGGAAGCTCAATGTGTACCTTAGGAGTATATGGACAGGACCAAAGTACACATGCATGGAAATGAACAGGTACATAGGCATGACTGGAGTTCATGGGAACAAAAATGCACTCAAACATGGCTAGGGTACTCGAACATGGATACTATACACTATTAAGACCATAGTAAATGGGAATGATATAAAGTACATGGGAACATGCATACCCAGGGTGGCCAAGACACTATATGTATACCCTATACACACCGTGTATTATTGTATTAGGCATACACCTTCTATATTTACTTTTTCAAGACTCAGATTTGGGACCTACATTCTCCTCCCATAAGTAGTTATATATATAATACAATTGTGGACTTTGTTTTAGAATTATATATAAGAAACAAGGTGATACATATGGGTTGATTCATTTAGTGATGCTTAGTTAGTGATAGCGATCGGGTGTGATCATCAGAGTGTTACCGGGGTCAATAACCCCTCTCTCTAGGGTTATGTCCCCTATATACTTATTATAGGATGATTCAACACCCCATACTATAGAGGGAATAGTACATATATCTAAAAAGATGAACCCCCATCTTCAAGCTTCGATGGGAGGTGGGTAATCCATTGGAGATATTACCCTCTAAGGTGTAGAGTGTAGTGGAGTGTTTCAATCCCTCCACATGGAATCTTGAGAGGTTACATGAGAAGTTTAGCTGGAATATAGTTCCCCTTAGCTACAACCCTCAATAGTGGGGAGTGGCCCTCCACTCTATGTCTTATGTGGTTACACATGTTTCTTTGTTATTAGTGATGGGACCCTTTGAATCATAGTTAGACTCTTTTTTCTTAACTAGATTATAGATATAGAGATCCCCTTTATCTCTTTTCTTGGGTTTCTCTATGAGTATATATTTTCTGGGTTTGATTTCCATATTTTTTATGGGGTTAGATGACAATTTTTTCTTTTTATTTATTCATTCTTGGTTTATGGGGAATTATATTGGGTATGTATATACTCACCCCAAGATGAGATTTTCTCACACATGTTGTGTCATATGAAGATAATATGATGATTGATGATGATGTTGGTCAACTAGGTTTTAGAGGAGTATAGAAATGCGTTGTGGATATGACCATGTTTAGGGGAAGACCTTAGAGGTAGTGAGTTAGGCTCTCTTTAGTCTTTCCCTCTCTCAAGTTATTATTAAGTTGGGACCTCATTTCAGGTTGGGTATAAATTTTTACCCATTTTAATTTATATATTATACTATAGTACTTTCATTATTTCTTAGAGGTTGTTATATTAACAATTTTTACATTAGATTTTCAATATTTTGTTATATATCCAGACCATTTTCATGGAGCTGGTTGTGTGTGTGTGTATACATGTAATTTTGGATAAGGCTAATGATTTCAGAGTTTTTCCTACTTCATGTTCTTTTATAGCCCTTGACGATTGGAGGCAGTCTTGGGGTGTCACACTTGGATTACCACTAGACAAGTGGGTCCTAGTGGTTCGAGTCATGAAAGATTGGTATCAAAGAGAGTCTTTCCTAGAAGTTAATATTTGGAGTTGGACTTGTCTGAGTTTTGTTTTCTGAACATAGGTAAAAATTATCAATGTGTCTCGTGCCTGTCTCATAATCCATAGAATCTAGTGTTGGTAAGATGAGTAATGTATCTATTCACTAGGGCTCACTAGTGCAGAAAACGTTTTTTATGTCGGTTATTTTTCATTTTTTACGTCGGTTTCCAGCCGACGTTAATATGGGTGACGTTATAAATAATTTTTTTGACGTCAGTTATTTAAAAGCTGACATCCAAAACATAAAATCTTGATGTTTTTGATGTCGGTTATTTTAGAACCGACGTGATAAATAAAATGGGATGGTTTTATTACGTCGGTTATTTAACAACCGACGTGATAAAAGGCCTGGAAAAAGTTTTATCACGTCAGTTATTAAAAAACCGACGTGATGAACCGGGGAGAGGGGGATTTATCATGTCGGTTTTTTAATAACCGACATGATAAACAAGGGGGAGGGGGTTTATTACGCCGGTTATTATATAACCGACGTGATAGACCAGGGTGAGGGGGGTTTTTCACGTCGGTTATTATATAACTGACGTGATAAACCGGGGTGAGGGGTGTTTATCACATCGGTTATTATATAACCGACGTGATAAACCGGGGTGAGGGGTGTTTATCACGTCGGTTATTATATAACCGACTTGATAAACTGGAGTCAGGGGTGTTTATCACGTCGGTTATTATATAACCGATGTGAAAAACCGGGGGAGTGGGGTTTATCAGGTCGGTTATATAATAACCGCCGTGATAAACCCGCGAGAGGGGGTTTATCCCCTCGGTTATTAAATAACCGACGTGATAAACCATTTCCCAGGCCTTTTATCACGTCAGTTATGAAATAACCGACATGATAAACCATTTTCCAGGCCTTTTATCATGTTGGTTATTAAATAACCGACGTGATAAACTATTTTCCAGGTTTTTTATCACGTCGATTATTAAATAACCGACGTGATAAACCATTTTCCAGGCCTTTTATCACGTCGGTTATTAAATAACCGACGTGATAAACCTATTTTTTTTTAAAATTGAATGTAGTCATCCTCTCTCCACCAGAATCAACCTGAAAACAAATCAAGAAATTGTACCACAAAAACAGAAGTAGATCAAAATTAAGCATGCGCATTGATTACATATATAACTTACCCCCTAGACAGCCCCCACCCTCATGTATACCCCATGGACAGCCCTCCCCCACCCCGTTGGAGCCCCCACCCTCATGTATACCCCATGGACAGCCCTCCCCCACCCCATTGGAGCTCCCACCCTCATGTATACACCTTGGACAACCCTCCCCCACCCCATTGGAGCCCCCACCACACTCCTGGACTGCCCCCGACCCTCGGACAACCCCAAACACCCCTCGAAACCCCCCACCCTCCTGAACAGCACCCCCTCACCCCACTTGACAGCCCCCACCACAACCTTGGACAGCCCCAAACACCCCTAGACAACCCCCCACCCTCATGTATACCCCCCCCCCCACCCTTGGACAACACTCCCACACCCCTGGACCGCCTTTCCACACCCCTGGACAGCCCTGCCACCCCCCAAGACTATCCCCCACCCCACCGGACAGCCCTCCCAGACCGCTGGACACCCCCCAACCCCACAGAACACACCCCACACCCTTGGAACCCCTCCCCCACAGACCCAAATCCATACCAGAAAACCCATCAAAAGTAAACCAAAACAATAAGTACAGAAAAATTAAACCATCAATTATATAACATTCAAAACATACACTTTCAACTTAAAAAAAACTAAATCCAACCTAAACAACTACCAAATACACAATTACAACGACAATATTCAAAATTACATTTTACATTACAAACAACTAAAATTCAATCAAACCTGTAAAACAATTTGACCACTCCACTTGTAAGTGTTTGATTTATTCAGCAGTATAGGGTTTAGGGTCATCAGAAAGCTACAAATGAAAAAGAAGGTAGTTAACGTGTATAATGAATAAATCAAATTGAAATATTATGGAAAAGTTTAAGAGGAAATCGTACCAGGTCAAAATTCACAATTGTCCCAGTTGTTATTATTTCATACATAAATCATAACATATAATATCCGCATTCGATGAGGCCTTGTTGTTCATGAAAATTCTGTTTGAATGAGTATAAATTCAATATATTATTTTTATGTAATAAATCAAAAAGTACAAATTATAAATGGAAATTTACCTTCGCATTTACATATTTGATCTTTGCATTTCTTTTCTTTGTGTTTTTTCGAAAGTAGGCCCATGCACTGTTAGAAAATAATACAAATGGGGTAAATTTAAAATTCATTATAATATATAAAACTATTGAGAAATTGAAACCTACCATTCCAATATACTCTTAAAACTTTCCCGCACATCACCATAGACAGAGCATATCCAATAAAGAGTTTTCTCCCTTGGGCAAAAAACCCCTAACATCCAATGATCACTGATAAAAGGAAATCTAACGTTAGTGGTTTTTTATCTTAAAAGATAATTAACTCTTTGAGAGAAATGTGTTTCATACCTCTCACAAAAAGGCATCATCCATCATTGTGTGATTATATTCTTTTCAAATCTTTCAGCAATATAAACCATTCTTTGTTCCTCATTCAATGCACATGCTTCAGGGGAAATCAATTGCGGGTCCATGAATCCATATACTTCTATCAGCTCATTCCTCTCACAAATTTTATAAAGATACCTAATACAAAACATACATAGGTATACATTTTTAATAAATATAACGCAGGGAATAGGTGTTAATACTTACATGGAAAAATTTTTAACCACGTTGATGCCCAACTTATCTCCAGCAACAAGCTCCATGAAATCAGTTTTTATAATCCCCAGACTTATTTCACGTCCACAAACATGAGCTTCTATTGGAAACTCATAAAAACCCAACAACAAATTCGAATATCTTGACAATCTGTCAAGACCATTAGAATTTGTATCTAATGTCATATCCATCTGTCTTTGTTGTTGTCTATACAGTATTTCTTTACCTTTGAAGTATTCTTGTAAAAAAAATTGAAAAATATATTAGTTTTCAAATGATAAAACAACTTTAATAAAAAAATAAAATAAAAGATATAACATTCATACCTCTATGGTAATGAGTCGAAGAAGTCTGGATGGCCAAAATAAAAAATGGCTGATACTCTGTCCAACTGTCGCCACCTCATCTGTAGGTATTGGTACCCTAGCTGATCTATCTATAATATCCTATACAGTGACCCTCTGATTCTCGACCTCTAATTGTTGATGATGAATTGTATCTCCTATACAATATACCAACCCATATGCTAATATATGATGTTGAGAATAATCATCATACAACTCGCAATATGTAGGAAGCTGTGGCAGTGGCGTATGATAAAAAATGGGGTCCGCAGGCTGAGGTGGGGGAGTGGGAGCTACTGGCAGAGGTGGAGGATAAATAATGGGGTCTGTAGGGGGAGGTGGAGGAGTGGGAGCTGCACTCTGAAATTGTCTTTGCATTTCTGCAAACATAGACTGCACCGACTCTCTAATCTTGTCCTCCATCATCGCATTAATATTATGAACTTCAGCCTCCAAGGATTCTATTTTTTTATAAAGCCCCTCAATGTTAGAAGCTGAAGAACGTGGCAACACTTTTCTTACCGATACACCTGCCAGATATCTTCTTACATGATCAGGATGTTCGGGCCTTCCCAATGCTGCAAATAAAATATCTTCCCTCCCAGTAGCTGTAAATGTTCCCTCTGAACTCTGCTCCTCAAGGGAGTCCTGTATTAATTAATTGAACATTTCTGTAATGATTGAAATTATATGAAGAAAATAGTTAACTTAAATAAATAAAATAGATTTCTTACAATCCTCTCAGCTACGATTATCAATTCTTCCGAAAGATATTTCCCTTTTTCCCTTTCGAGATCTCTTCCATTTTTCATGTCTAGATGGAGGGGATGGAGGGTCCACCTCTCTAGAGCGTGAAGACTTAGCTCTTAGTTGTTGAAATTTTTCCGCCATCATTTGTTCTTCCAGTATTGTATACCCTCCCCGAGATAAACTATGAGGGTATACATTTTTAGATTGGATCTCCTGATGATATTTCCTTGTTTGCTGTAATTTAAGAATAAGAAATAATTAACAAAACATTAATAAAATCATTTATATAAGAATGTTTATAAAAGTTTACATTGCCCTTACCAGAAATGACTCTTTTCTTCTACATTCAAAAAACTATCTCCATGTGTCTTCATCTATAAAAGGATATATACGACATGGATTGTCATGAATCATATGACCATAAATGAAATTAGATGAGAGGGTTGATTTGAAATCCCTCCATCTCCTGGCAGCCAACGATAAGCATTTCTTCCTGACTCCTCCTATGTCAGGAATATCAAATGTCATCTGATAAAGAAGTGGTTAAACATATTATATATTCTAGAAACATTAAAAGAATGGTAAAACAATGAAAAAAGATCTTACCAAAATCGTCTCCCATAGCTGAGAGATAATCGCTTTATCCACACTTCTCCAATCATCATACAAAATGCTTACTTTGCTCTTAGCCTGAGTTGCTACAAAAATCTTAAAATCATTAGCGTTCAGACCTCTAGGAATATTATCATCATCAAACTCAATGACTATCCTCTGATTCTGCGTACGGGAAAGTGATAATTTTTGTAAATGTGTTCACCCACCTTAACCAACCTTTGAACTCTTTTTCGTAATAGGGGCATGTGAATGTTCATCCCCAGAGGTATGACCAGCAATATGATCCTCTCCAGAATCATGTGGTTGATCATCTGAATGATCTGTCATTATCCTTCAAATAAAAAAAACGTCAGTTCAAAAATATTCAAATTCTAATATTTTAAGACTACTGTAATCAGAAAATAGAAAAGTGTACTAAGTTACATAATAGTAAACATTGGTAATATGGTAAGCATGTTAAACAATGGTATAGATGGTAAATATGGTCAAGATGGTAAAAATGGTAAAAATGGTAAACCTGGTAGACATGGTAAACATGGTAATTTAATTGCCAGTGAATAAAAAAATAGATATATAATTCATGTAATGGTTATAAACATGATAAAGTAAACTAAACAAACTTAAAACAAACAAAAACAAAAACATATACTTATTTTGTTTTAAATCATGTTTTAATAAATAAAAAACTTACAATATCTAACATTTATGGAAAAAGTAAATGTAAACAAGAAATAAACATATGTTACCTATAATTTTAGGAATGTAAAAATGGATTGTTTCCCAAATTCCTTCGTCGTGATCGTTCCTTATGGTACAAACTATGTCTTCAACATCATCATCATTATGTTCTGTTAATCTTTCCATGGAAGTAGAGATCTCACATAAATCAGCATATTCATCAAGTTCATCCTCACCAAAATATTGTTTTTTCCCTTGTAAAACAACAACCCACTACATATCTGATTGGTCTACTACATAGAAAATTTGTTTTCCATGTGTTGCCATTATAAAAGAATCAGTTGTGTCTTCCAATCTATTCAGATTAACAAGTGTCATTCCAAATTCATCGTGTCTGACAATGTTGTTACTGTTAAACCATTTACAGTTAAAAACATGAACTTTAATTTTAAAGTAATCAACCTCTCATATGTCTTCAATCACTCCATAATATGCACTTGATGCAAAAATTGGGTTTTTGTCCTTAGCACTCGAAAAATGCATTGCTTCTACAAACACCGATACACCACTATTCTGAACTACACTTCTGTTGTCCTGAGCTTTCGTATGAAATGTATAACCATTAATGTCATAACTGGACCATGTTATCACATTTAAACATGGACCACCCACTATCCATTTTAATGTCTCTGATACATCTGATCTACCAAGCAAAGTATTTTTAATCCATGACAAAAAAGTTTTGTTGTGCTCATTCAGAATCCAAATTTCTTTCTTCATTGGATGACATTGTTTCAACTCATTAATATGCAATGTGATATACGGTTGAGCATCGACTATGTTATTCAAGATGTATGATTCTAACTTCTTCATCTGTTCAGCTGACAATGATTTGACATTCAAGCCACGATTCCCCTTTCCCTCATTATTAACTCATTCATGGTGAGATGGAGGCAAGCCTATGTGTTGCGCCGCAGCCAAGTAGCTCCTACAAAACTCTCCTACCTCCTCAGAAATATACTTTTCAATAATGGAGGCTTCAGGTTGATATAGATTTTTGACATACCCCTTTAATATTTTAATATACCTTTCAAAAGGATACATCCAACGAAGATATACAAGTCCACAAAGCTTTATTTCTCGAACCAAATGAATCATTAAATGCACCATTATATCAAATAAAGTTGGAGAAAAATACATTTCCAATTGAAAAAGTATAAAAATTGCCTCCCTTTCCAAAATGTTCAAAGAATTAACATCAATCGCCTTATTAAAAATTTAATTGAAAAAATAACACAAAATCATTATAGTCTTTCTGACACGAATGGGCAATATTCCACGCAATGCTACTGGTAGAATTTGTTGCATCATGACGTGAAAATCATGTGATTTCATACCTATCAACTTCAAGTCCTTCAACGAGACAAAATTTTTTACATTAGAAGAATAACCTTGAGGGACTTTGGTATCATGGAGACACTGACAGAAGCTAATTTTCCCCCTCTTTGATAATGTATGACAAGCCGGGGAAAGAAATGTTCGTCTTCCTTTAGGAGTGGGAGCTAACTCCAAACGTATTCCCATTAATAGTAAGTCTAATATTGCATTCAAGCCATCTTTATTCTTTCCTTTAATATCTAACAATGTTCTAATCAAAGAATCATAGATATTCTTCTCCACGTGCATGACATCAATATTATGTTTAACTTCATGATACCTCCAATATGGTAACTCAAAAAAATTGACCTTTTCTTCCAAATATGTCTATCATTACCAGATTTCTGTGTCTTTCCCAATGTCACGTCAAGGTTTTTCACCCTCTCAAAATACAGATCAGGGGATAAAGGTTTTGGAGCAGTATAAAATTTTGTGAGCCATTGAATGCCTTTTTTAGTCTTCTATAAGGGTGTTCCATAGGCAAAAACTTTCGATGAACCATGTACACTGTTTTCCTCCCATGATGAAATTGACAATATGACGTCTGTTGTTCGCAAATTGGACATGCTTTATTCCCTTTAACACTATATCCAGACAAATTTCCATACGCTGGGAAGTAATTTATAGTGAGCAGAAGCACTGCATGCAGTTGAAAATATTCCATTTTATAAGAATCATACACCCTAATACCATCAGCCCATAACAGTTTCAAATCATCAATCAACGGTGACAAGTAAACATCAATATCATTACTGGGTTTCTTTGGACCAGAGATCATTGTACAGAACATGACATATTTGCGCTTCATACAAACATCAGGAGAGAGGTTGTAAATTACCAATAAAATAGTCCATGAACTATGTGTGCTACTGAGTGTTCGGTATGGATTCATTCCATCTGTGCACAACCCTAGTCTGAGATTTCTAATTTCATTTCCAAATGTAGAATACTGCACATCAATTTTCTTCCATTGTGTACAATCAACTTGATGACGTATTTTTCCATCACATACTCGCTCTTCATCATTCCATCTTAACCTTTTTTCATCATGTGAATTAGCAAATAAACGTTTGAAACGATTAATTATAGGAAGATACCAAAATACCTTTGAAGGGAGCTATGTAATCTCTACACCAGCCTGTGATTTTTCTTTCACCTTATACCGTGATGTCCCACATTTAGGACACTCTGATAGAAATTCACATTTCTTCATATATATAATGCAGTCATTCGCTCAGACATGTATTTTCTTGTATCCCAATCCCATCAGGCATAATATTTTCTTGGCTTTGTAATGTGAATCTGGAAGATCGTTATCTTCTGCAAGAATGTCTTTCATCAATTATAGTTTCCTTGTAAAAATTCTATGACTCCGTCCATGTTTCTCCTTCAAGTTAATCACTCTTAACACCACCGAAAAAATTGTAAAATCTGTACAACAATGATATAATGGTTTTTCGGAATCACCATATAGATGCACAACTGTCGGTTCTATCTCAATTTGTTCTGCTACAATATTGCGAATCATTTCTTAAATTACATCGGAGTTACCATCTTGCGAATCATTATCATCAGTGAAATTCCATCCAGTTTCACCATGCCAAATCCAAGGGCTGTAACTTGGATTAAAACCATGACAAATCAGATGATCTTTTATCTCTCTACTTTTCAACTTCTTTATATTCAAACATTTCAGGCATGGACAGAAAAAATGTCACTACTTGGAACATTTCGTTTTGAAAATTCCAAAAAGACATCAAAACCTTCCTCAAATTCATTGCTCATTCGATGTGCCGTAATCCAACTTCGAATCATTATTACCTATAACAAGTATCAACAAAAAATATATATTTTTAAGATAAGACAAATATATGTTTATATGAAAAAATCATAATTTGAATGTAAAACAATTTAAAATATAAAACAAATCTATGGGTATTTAAAAAAATATGCTTGAATATTATATTTAAAACAAAATATAGTTAGATATAATAGTTTTAAATTTCATTGAATCAAAGAAAACCATGACGCCTACATAGTTGACGGAAAATTGGAGAAAATGGAGTAAACCTGAGAATCACCCCCACCCCCCCCCCCCCCTGAACAACCCCCAAAACCCTCTGGACAGGCCCCCTCCCCTTGGACAACCCCCCACACCCACCCACCCCCTTGGACCACCCCTGGACACCCCCCAACCCTCCGGAAAGCCCCCCACCCCTCTAAACAGCACCCCCACCCCTCCTGGACACCACCCCCACCCCTACCCCTTAAACACCCCCTGGACACCCCCCAACCCTCTGGACAGCCCCCACCCCACCGGACAACCCCCAAAACCCTATGGACAGGCCCCCACCCATGTGGACAGCCACTCACACCCACCCACCCCCTTGGACACCCCCCAGACACCACCCGTTTCCACATCTTTTATATAACATATTTTTTTTAAAAACGTTTCATGAAATATGATGAAGTGTCCAATCGTATTTTTTATGAAATTTATCTTACTAGAAAGGGTCTTAGTATTGGTTATAATAGTAAATAAAGTGGAATAAAACAACAATATAATCTTAAAAAATGCATATAATCCATCCTAAATATTTGAATAAATATGTTTGTAATGAAACATCAAATCCAAAAGGTGTATGAGAGAAAAATTATAGAAAAACGTGGCAATGAGAGATCATAGTCATTAAGGGGGGATGGTGTCAAAGGAAACACAAAATCAAATGAACCGAGACCACATTATGATGTAATCCATGAAAAAGAAAAACCTACATCAAATAAACTCATTATGTCCACACATTATGTCCACACATTAACATGTGTGAAAAAATACTATTCCCATGCCATTTTGAACAAACTCATTATATCCACACCTTACTATCTTATGAGATATAAATCCAAATCAATGAAGTGTATGATGATATATGACCCCACCCATCAACATCCATACGTATGTGTGAGATATAAAATCAATAATCATTATATCACAAAGAATACATGGAAAAAATGGGTTCAATATCCATTTAAAATGGAATAATATAAATAAAAAATTTATAAGTCAATCAATAAACATGATAATCCCATATAATATAAATGGGTTCCAAATGATACTAAATAAATTTCTTGGTTGATACCATTCAATGATTATATGGTATTGAAACCATATAAATAATGAGTATATAGTTTAGTCAATAATTTTCTCAATAAATTTATCTATGATATATTGTTGAACACCCTTCAATCAAAGGAATAGAAAACATGGTATTCATAGTGGATGGTTAGGAAATAAAAATCCAACAATATTCAAAAATATTTAATAGGGTTCGAAATGGAAGAATCTAACCTAGTTTAAACAAAAAAAATCAAAAAACATAATTAAAGACTATCCGTAAAAAACGAACGAAATAAATTCGTGGAAGGATTAATTGAGTGTTGCGAGTTGAGATGATAGATCCGAGAGGAGTAAAGAAGATAAAAGATAAAGCCAAAATGAGTTTAATGCAGCTCGATCGACAAGCAGATTAGGGTTTACTGCGCGAGAGAGACGAGCAGGCGGACTGTCAATCAAAAAATCATAAATGACAGTCCACGAGGTTTTAATTTTTTAAATGTTTTATAACGTCAGTTATATAATAACTGACGTTATAAACTATTTTTTAAATTTATAATGTCGGTTATTTTAAAACAGATGTAAAAAATCCCCTGCTCTTTGGTTTTTTACGTCGGTTATTTTATAACCGATGCAAAAAACTCCTAGATATCTCCTTTTTTACATCGGTTATAAAATAACAGACGTAAAAAACCAAAGTGCGGGGGGTTTTTTACGTGGGTTATAACATAACCGATGTAAAAAACTCCTAGATATCTCATTTTTTAAGTCGGTTATAAAATAACCGACGTAAAAAACCAAAGCGTGGGGGTTTTTTACATCGGTTATTTGATAACCGACGTAAAAAACCCGTCGTGTTCGGTTTTAATGTCTGTTAATTTATAACCGACGTAAAAACCAAACACGCACGATTTGTAACGTCAGTTATTAAAATAACCGACGTTAGAAATCTACTCTCCACATTTGTTACGTCGGTTATGAAATAACCGACGTAAAAAACCACGTTCACAGATTATCACGTCGGTTATATATAACCGACGTAAAAAATGGTGACGTAAAAAACGTTTTCTACACCTGTGGCTCTGACTACCTGCTTGTCAACTCAACATACTAAAACACCAGTTATAGGGATACATTGGAGCATGAATCAAATAGGATGAATTCATTAAACATTCATGTACTTATTGATTCATATCCCTATATATTCTCATCTAACAATGGTAAATATTGATAACTTTCAGTATGCCTTTGTGATGATAGCTAGCTAGGATACTGATATGGAATCATGATGATCGATAGAGTGATAAGGCATTAGTTCAGAGACCCACTCATGAGGTGTTTCCTCTAAGAGATCATAGAGTAGTGTCATCATTTTTTAGGCAGTGAATATTTCTATCAACTCAAGATTGTGTTGTTTATAAGATTAATGAATTACAAGTGTTTTCGTGATTTAGATTTTTGAGGTTTCATGGTGATCTAGACCCTCAGCTAGTGAAAGAATGTCTTGAAGTAGGGGTACGAGTCTTCAGACTTGTTCAGACCCTGACTAATCATATGGTTATTCTTGCATCCATCCTTCTTCATGGAGTAGTAGGGTGATGGTGGAGTATTATCATATTGACCCTTGATATGGAAAAATTTCATAGTTAGATTTCCAACAACAGTTCCACAATGAGTATTTCCCATCAATCTTGTGGTCTATGTGGATTCAGGATCTTCTTGAGTTATAGTTGGGTGATATGAATATTTATAAGTATTCAGCTAGTTTTACTAACAATATGAATTACTATCTCTATATGGTGTGATATGTATACTTCCACCATATATATTTTAGAAAGGAAATATTAGAGACATCTTATCTATAATGTTATCCTTGGGTATTCCCACCGAAGTATGAGTTATGTAGTGAGATTTTGTTATAGAGAGATTTCTAGAAGAGGGATGCTTGGGGGAAAGATTTGGTAGTGGAAATCATGGGGAAGATTTATCTGAAATAGATATTAGGAATCATTTTTTATGGTCTTGATGCAGCAGACCTCTTCATGTCTGGACTCAAATATACAGATATGATGCACATGGTTCATGTAGAGTATCTGGTCAGCTATAAAAAGAGTGATGATATTCATGTGATGGGGGAGGACAGATGGCTTGTGATTTCCAAAACAGATGTGAAAATTAAAGTAGATAGTTAGTGGATAGACAACCATGGCAGATGTAGTTCCATGATTAGGGATATCCATGGAAAGGTTAGAGTGGATTCCAGGGAGGTGGTGCTGGCAGAGGAGTAGGTGGAGCTCTAGAGGTAGGAGAAGTGGGTAGATAATGAAGCTGCAAGATTCTTCCCCCACCACCACTAGGTGGCCCATGATAGGCTTAGATAGTAGGCATTCTAGTCTACAAGAAATTTTAGGCCATGGAGGTGTTTTACTAGGTTACTCATGAGATTATTTAAGGCATGGTCTATTTTGTTTCTACTGTTGATCTATTATTTGGAAACACAAGAGAAAATCATTCATTTATGTCTATATTCTTAGTGAACGAGCTAATGCTTCCAGTTGATTATTTAGCTCAGAATCTATGGATAGAGGTTCCTACAAAGAGTGATTATTCTATATCATGCATCTACTAGTATTTCATTATGGTGCTCGATGGAGAGAGTTTATCATGAGACCTTTCGGCTATTGTGATGAAACCATATAAAATCATACTGGTTATTGAATTTTTTTCAGTGGTACATACCTAGATAAAATTTTATTGTAATAGAGTTGGATACCTTAATAAATATGTGAAGATGTTCTCCTTCGTGGGTGTAATTTCTTTGTTTATGCCATGTTAGACTTTAGAATATTTTAAGGAATATTTTCAAAGATAGGAATTGATTTGACATAGAATTATGGGGCATGAAGATCTGTGTTGTGGTGATATTAAAAATATTAAAAATATTATATCATGTAAAAACTGTTTTTTGAAAATATTGAAATAACACCTAAACAAAGTCTTAGATCATAAATATTAGACTAATAGTTAATCTAGAATTTGGGTTCGACCTTAGACATGACATAAACATTGATGGCATTGGGTGTTCAGTTAAAAAGTTTCCATGGGAATATTAATTAATTAATTAATTAATTTTACAAGACCCATTCTCCTCCTATTTAAACCCAATTTTGGTAAAATACTATGGTTATCCACATAACCCTAGGGATTTGAGAGGAGCAGTAGCGGATTGCATTGTGGCATTGATGAATCATTGTCTAAAAGATCAGTAGTACTTGGATCATCTACACAAATAGAGTTCATGGATATTTCCAACTAAATTGGCATGCAACCATCCTTCCTTACCAATTGATTGAAACATGAGGTAGGTATTTATTTTTTTCCTCACACACTATTCTTCAACTAATTATCATTGAATTAATTACATATAATTGGATTTTGTATTTCGAGGATTTTGTATTTTAATATTGTAATTATCAAATATGAATTTCTTTTTTCTTCATGGATTACTGTTTTTGTTAAAGGAATAATTATCCCTCATTATTAACTCCTTAATACCTTATTCCATGAATTCATCAAATAGAATGGGTTGATAATTATTCGTAACTTTTCGTTGATGACAGTTAACAATTAGTCAGATTATTCATTATCTCTATTCGATGTCCTTCCCGTAATTTTCTTTTTGCTCTCACGAAATTTGAGTTAGCTTTAGCGATGGTCGGTGATGTAATTACGAGATATCCTAGCTGGTGGAAGTCATTGAGAAATGAGATGATAGTAATAAGTGTTTCATCTTGAGAAAGAGGTGTAGTGTAAGGGCTCACATGTGCAATGTAGGTTCCATGTGTGATGTTGGATGGGTATGAGGGGATGAGGTTCTACATATGATAGGAGGATTCATGTGCAAGGGAAGGTATTGCAGACATGGATAGGGACAAGAAGTGTGGATTGGGTTTTCTTCTATAAATTTGGGCAAGAAGGAGATAACATGGAAAGAGGAAAGAATAAAATTAAAATAAACAAAATAATAAAAATAAAGAGTATTCTAAGGTGTGTGTGTGGGGGGGGGGGGGAGGAGAGGCACGTAAACCCTCATCATGAATAGGGGGAATACAATAATAGTTCCTATTTTTATAATATATATATATATTATATTATATAATAATATTATTATTTTCATTGTTATTATTATTATTATTGTTACTGCTATTGTTGTTGTTGTTGTTATAGAAGCTAGTTACCAATATATCTTTTTCATATGATGTTAGATTGAAAATAAATATGTGGAATCATGATCATTATATTGAGTAAGATTAATCAAGATCAATATTGGGTAGTTAATTCCAATATTTGGATTGTGCAAGCAAAGCGATGTTCTTGTGTGATGTAAAAAAATGATTTTTTCACTACGTATCCATTTTGGGAAAGTAAATAGCTAATATTTAGTGTTTTTTCACATATATCACAATAAAATGATCTATTTATACATTCTTGTTCATTTTTAGGATAGTTTTTTATATTTATGTTTTAGCTTGTAGGACTAAAAATGAGCATCATGTGTGTTCGACAAGCTTTTATGAGATTCATATTTGGACATGTTAGTAGTCCATTCTGTAGTTTTTTTCATGGGATGAAATGGTGACATTTATTTCAGTAATAGAGGTATGATGTGAGGTGATACTAGAGGAAAACATCTCTTATAAATGCTTAACTAGTATTATAAATCTGATGTGATCATTAGAGAGTTATCTGGGTTGAAAACCCCCTATCACACCAAGGCATGGGCACCACATAATCTTTACATATGTAGTGTTGGAAAACACCAATAATATATTAGGTGTGTGTACTTTATATAAAAAGTGGAACTGAACTTTTGAAGCTCTAGTAGGTATAGGGTCATTCACTAGAGTTAGTGCTCTGTCGACTATGGAGTGGAATTGTGAAGTGCAGGCTCTTCACAATGTTTCTAGTGAGATTGCACATTATGCTTGGTTTTTGTTTGTGATCCTTGGATATGGAGTTCATTGGTTTGATGAAGGACCTTTGTAAAAATTCTTATAAATATACGCATTATTACTAGAATGAAAGGTGGACCTTTCGATTTGTAGGCTGACACATCATTCTTAGTTTTACTACGATGATAGAGATCTCATTTCTCTTTCACTTGGGTTTCTTATTAGGAATATTTGGTTCATTGTTATGGTTGATGTCTCATATTCTAAATGAAATGAATTTGTTGTGATGGTCTTAATAATCTCTATTTGATGATTTTATTTTTGTGATTTCAGGGTATCCTATAGGGTATGTTTATACTCACATCTTCATGGGATCTGCCCATACATGTCACGTATTATGTAGACAAAAGGGCTTCTGTTAGATTCCTAGTTGGACCTTGATTAGGTGGAGATTAGTTGGATATTAGTTATGATAGATAGATATCAAATGGATCCATGAGTTGCATTTGGGTATCTTACCCCAAGTTGTTAGTAGGATGGGATCTTTTTCTATTTTGGTGGGATTTTATTTTATACTTTTCTTTTACCATACTTATTGTACTCTAGTGTGGGATAAATGTTATTCATGCATTTACAGAATGAGTTTTCTTATCTTTATGAATTATAAAAGTGTATGAAGATGAATGTGTGTGTCCAATTACTATAGTATAAGGCCTCCAATATGTGTGATATATGTATTTGACACTAGTCACCAGCTTCTAGAAAATTAGAGGTTGGATTGATGTGTAATTATCAGCTTACCACCAGCTAAGTGGGCCCTGATGGTGTAGGTCATGAGAAAGTTGTATTAGATGTGGTTATATTAGGACCATAGTTTACAGATCATCTAGATGTGAGGTTTCATATTGGATCTAGGGAAACAATTTTAATGTTTCTTGAGTTCATTTTTCAAGATACTGTTTCAAATGTTGGTTTAAAGGATAAAGTATCCATTCAACGGGACTCTAAAAATCATCTTGTTGACTCATCACATATAGATACTAGTTTTAGGGTGAAATTTTGAAAATGTATCATATAAGAATGTTTTGTGGTTTCCATGCACTTCTTGAGTCATCTCCCCAAATATGCTCTATAACTATGATATGTCTTGATAATTTTCAAGATGCTTGAAAGATAGCTATGATTCTAGGATAGTGTCACAATGACAACCAGATGAGTGATGAGGCATCATTTAAAGGACTCATTCATGTGGTATTTCCTATAGAAGGAAGCTTAGTAGTGATACACTAGTCATTGTGCCTCATTTCGAGGACCCATTCATGAGGTATTTCCTCTAGAAGGACACTTAGTAGTTCTACCACTATTGAGCAATGCGTGGACCTAACTCCAGTGGTCCAAGTCGATAACCATCTACATGTTGATAAGTTGATGGATCTTTTTGGACATGATGATGGTATACTTAGGATTATTATGTTTCATGAGTTATAATAAAAGATACCAATCAGTTTTTGTGATGAGTTAAACTCTTGTTCAATGGAGGATTAGCTGAAGGTAGTGGTCAAGTTTTTTTGGCTTGTAAAGGAATAGTGTGAGCTTGTAGTGTGAATGTACAACTTGGATAGGACCCATCATGATTGTGGTATGGGTGGGAAGACTTCTATAAGGTGATGTAGGGTGTTGATAGGGACCTATACGTTTATGGATTTAGACATGAATTCATATATGCAATGAATAAGCACACTTCCCCCACCAAGATGCATCCTTGTGAAATATTTTAAAACCCTGCAGGCAAGTCTTTACCACCCAAAGCACATATTTTCAAGGTGGGGGTATGAGTTCCTTCTACTTATATGTTTGAGGTATTTAATATGTGTTGATTTGTTGGAGTGATACCTACTTATAGGGAACACATATGATAGGTAAATGATAGCTTCGGGCTTCAGGCGACATGAGCTTGCGACCAAAATCCTTGAGTGTGGTTCGAGGTACAACATGTGTCTTCTCTACTCTATTTTCAGTTTTAGTGCTTAGTAAAAGCAATTATTCCCAAAATTTATACATTATTAAAGACCAAGAAATATTATTGGTACCTTTTTATCTTGACCCTTATGTTCATAGGCACCAACATAGAGCATTAGTGATCACACACTTCTGTCAATGGCGTGACCTGACTCTAAGAGGAGATAGAGCCTCACATGGAATATTTTCATAGTTTCAGTGAGGCCCCATAAATATTTCCTCAGTATGAAATGTTTTCTTACCATTTATTATTAGTTTACTGTTACCAAAAAAAGGTTACAATGTATCCTAGTTGTGGAATTATGTTTTTGTTCCATAGTAAAGAGTGATCTCCAACAGGGAATGATTATCTCATGTGTAGGAGGATATATCCAATTTTTATTAGTAGGCGAGTATAACCATTGGGTAAGTGAATGATACGATCTTTCAGTTTCCTATTGTGTTGGAGAGGTATTAGGGATCCTTCCCTGAATATATACTAGGCTTACCTCCCTATTGAAGGTTTTTTTCTATATAGACATGCACCTAGGGATGAACCAATATCAATGATTTCATATCTAATGACCTTGTATAGCAATGAGAGACGAAGGTGCGATTGTGAGAATTTATAGAGATAGGGATTTTTAGACCTAATGTGTTCACCTGGGTATCTCTATATTGTTTGATCAGCGGTTCAGGTTGATTTGTTTCATGGATTTTGACCTCAGGACTAGTTATCACCAGCTCTAGGTTTGAGTAGAGGACGTACCAAATATGGATTTCTAAATCCACTATAGTTTCTTTGAGTTCATGGTGATACCTTTCAGTAGGTTGGATTCCATAACTCTATTTGTGAGACTTATAAACAAGTAACTTCAACTCTTCATGGATTACTTCATGGTAGTCTACTTAGAAAACATCCATGAGAAATCGACCTAAGAGGTAGAGCACAAGATACACTTGAGTATAGGCTTGGACATGCTATGAGAGTACTATATTTATTGGAAGATCTAAAAGTTTTTTCATATTGATTAAATATGTCCACTTTATGGGATATGTATTCTCAAACATGGTATTAGTAGTGGACACAACAAAGGTTTTGGTAGTTCTATATTGAGATCCACCTAGGGGTGTATCCATGGTTGAATATTACGATAGAAATGTTTTATATCTTCTGTTATTGATTAAGATATAGAGAAGTTGAAATATTTGTCTTCGACCCCTGAGGGTGATGATGGTGAATTGTATTTACAATTTATGGTTATTACCCATTCGCTTCTTCAGTGATTCTAGGAGGAAAACATGGGAATATCTATTTCATTGTATTGTGTGACTAGATATCCATTGAAAATGTTCTTGGGGGATATTCTGAAGGTGGGTAGTACGTCATTATTTCAAGGAATGATGATGTCACCAGTCATGCTGTGAGATGTGGTGCTGAGAAAGTTTATTTCCCTCAGCGATACATCTAGGAGTGATGAATTTTTATTGGTATCTATTTGAATAGGGTTTGATTTCAAATGATATTATATTTTGTTTATTAGTTTAACTCTTTATTTCTCAACAGCCTATAGGTGCAGGATGATTTCTCATATATAAGTGGAAATGGAGTGGTTAATTTTTTGTTTTCATGAAAAGCGCTTCCATGAATATCAAGAGGTTACAACCCTATCTGAGTAATCATAGACTATATTTTATATTTTTTTAGACTTCATAACCATTAAGATCAGAGTTTAGTGGATAGATTGGAATTGTTATGTATATTGTTGGAATTTCAACTTCATAGAATTACAACAATGATTGTTTCAGACTGTGATTCAAACATTAAAATTATACAGAGGATGAAAAAGGTATTGAGATTCAGTTGGGGTTGATAATTGTGTTTCAACACCAGACATATGTCTACGTAAAATAGACTATTTATGTTTAAGAGAACATGCTTCAAGATTTCATGTTAGTTTTGGGCCATAGCTACGAGGATCATCTAATATCAATGGATTTTGCGTATCATAGTAGTTACCACTCCACACTCGATGTAACACCATTTGAGGTTGTGTGTGGAGACCCTTAAAGTCACTATTGTACTAGTCAAATTATGTGGGGGACAACACTTATGGGTATAATGTTGGAACATGATACGGTTTTAAAGGGTTTATTTCTTCTACAGGTGGATGATGACTACCTCAAAATTTCAGGAGTTCTTTGTAGGTTTAACTCCCCGACCCCAGTTACCCAGAATCGGTGAATTATTACATAACATTGGCATGATCACAAGAATGATCAAATCTCGAAAGACCGATTAGTTTAGTAGCCTTGGAATAACTAGATACATTAATAAAGTTTACATTACATCATTGAATGAAAACTACTACAATATAGTCTCCATAGTCCACACTCTTATCCCCTCATACTATCCCTGTAGGTCATTCATAAATTACTTCTTCACATCCCGGGAAAAACAAAACATAGAAAAGGGGTGAGATCAAATGCCCAGTAAGGATAACAATATAGTAGAAACTTTAATAAATAATAATAAAAATTTAAGGAAATGTATAAATAAGAAAAAAGACTTTTAAATGTGAACAGCAACATAGTATTGAAAAAATAAAATGAAATAATTCCATTTACTTATTCACATGGATGTTCTACTAATCAAATAATCACATGCAATATCAATAACAACTTTCATAATGATGGAATGCATAATGCCAGACCATCATAACCACATAGCCAAGGCCTCGTGCCAAGACTACAATTAAAATTTTGTCAAGGCCTTGTTCCAAGACACTAGTTTGTCTAATGAGACCTACCGATGCATCGAGGAGCTATAGCGGGATCCACCCGTCACATATTAAGTCCAATGCATTCCTCATATGAACATGTTTAAACATAACATAAACATTCATCTTAAAACTAGCATATGAAATGTCAATACTTTCTTCATAAAACATGAACGGTATAAAAATAACACATCCACAGTCAAACAAATAACAAAATCTTCAACACAATATAGAAGTTTTTTATCATAATAAATCAACTTCAAATAAGCTTAAAATCCATCAAAGGTTGTTGACATTGATGAAATCAAAACTATTTGAGAGAAATAACCCTCTTTTTGAAATCATTTAAAAGTCACATAATTATAAAATAAAACTTTTACTTTGAAAATTTTCTTATAAGCTTGTAAGGGAAGCTTCGATGATTTTATAACGGCAGAAAATAGCCGCACCCGCTGTATAAGTTAAAAAAAATTCTTACCTTAATTTTGTCGAAAAGGTTAAAAAGGACCTTGTTTGGAAAATAATGGAAATATTCATTTATAAACCACTTATAAAAGTAAAAAAGGGTATAAATTACTTAACCCATATTCTAGTAAATAGTAAAAAAAAAAGTTTTGAAATACATTTTAAAGAAACATGGATGTGGATGATAAAGAAGTCCCAGTAGATTATTACGTATAAACAACCTCGGATAATGAAGAGATTGCAAAATAAACCCTTACCTTGTACTTTTCCTTGGTTATGGTAGGTTAACCTCCAGTATAATGGTGAAATTATTGTTATTAAATTATATAAGAATCATATATATTATTATGATATCATATATGTTCTTTTAACATTTCTTTGTTAATAATATTTTAGAATTATCATCGTTTCGGGTGTTAACTTACTCATTTTCTTTTATATGTTTTGTAATGTAATACATGTTTTTTATGGATAGTTTGTATCTTATTCATATCCATATTGATATTAAGTCCTTAAACATTATTATTAATCTTCAAATGAGAATTATACTTGAATGGATATGATGGAGAATAAATCTCATCGCATTCGCGGAGACGGTAGTTCGTACGTACGCACGAGCGACAATATCATTCTTTTGATGGTGAAATATTATATAATTGGATGATATATCATATAGAAAGAATAAATATCATGTTATATTTATTATTTACATGAATTACACATCATTATTATACCCATCCAAATAATAATGTTTTGAATAACAATTACACCACGACGTGGAGATGGTATGCCGTATGTACGCACGTATGGTGACATGTCATTCAAAGGATGGATAAGTTACTGAAATATGGTTGTAACATGTTTATAATAAAATCAAAGTATATATAATATACTGTAGTTATTATTTTATAATGGTAATAACAGAGATAGAAGAAGTGGAAGAAGAAAGGAACTTGAAAGAGGGTGGTGAAAACATTACCTCTTCTTCGGGTTCTTCATTTTGATTTGATCAAATGGGATCATTATGTTCTCTTTATGACTAAAGGAATTCATATAGGATGAAGTGAGGGATGTTGAGAGATTATTTGGGAAGGGTTTGGCCGAACCAAAAGGCTTTTAAGGTGTGAATTAATGAGAAGGGGGAGTGCCCTTTTATAAGAGGGGTGAGGGGCACCTTTGGAAAAGCTAGAAATATTATTTTATAATAAATTCATATTCAATTTCTAATGGCTCCAAAGTGTATGATTTAAATTTTAAGGTGGGGATGGGTCGAAAAACACTCAACCAATAGAATGTAGACAGGTTTCGGTCATTATATTAACCTTATCATTTAGCTTTAACTCTTAGTTAATTAGTTTGACACTTACCATGTCACTTTGTATTTTTATATTATATAGTTTATAAACATACTATATACCTCTAAGATACCCCCAAGTGGTCCATTAATGATACAACTATAATGATATAAGTCTCTTGGCCGAACCTTATATTTTTATGAATTGAATATCAATTAATAATATAATATTTGTTTTAAAAACTCTTTTATGTCAATTTTGACAATATTTGGAAAATTGATTTTTCTGAAAATTATAATAGAATGATTACTTAGAAAAAAGTTAATTAAATCATTCTTAACATGTTATATTAACATAGAAAATTAGTTTAATTCATAATAAGTCTCAAAGTATATTTATTTGGGTATTTATAATATCAATTATTTTAATTTTTCACTATTATGGTAATGACTACATCATTATTGTGTCATAAATAAATTAAATTATTTATTGTCTGAAAATTATAAATAAAATATCATTATGTGTGAAATATTCTTAGATTTCCAATGAATATTTAAAATCGAATTTACCTTATGTATAACCCTATATTAATTTTTTTAAGTAAATAAACATTGATTTTAACTCTTTTAACTCTTCTTTGAAATAAATAATAATATATGTCCTAATCTAATCGAAGTGGACCTAAATGATAAGATTTTATTCCTAAGGTTGGTTTTGGTCGAGCTACACTTGTCCAATACAATTAGGACATGTTTTGGGGTAATATTAATATCATTTTTACCCTTAATTACCCCATTAACTTTTAACCGTTGTAAATAAAAGTAAAAAGATACTATTCACCAAAAATTATTTTCATCTCATTGAACCACATTTTACATATTACCCATGTCTCTCAGATTTTTGAAATTCCACTCACAGAAGTGGTATAATTATGTTTGATGAAAATTCAGTTTTTAACTACCACTTAGTGGTTTCACTATTCATCAAAAATGAAGTTTTTCGGAAAAAAACCAAAAATTCACCCTAGGATAATTTTGATATTACGAATCCAAAAATGAATTCCATTTTAAAAAATAAAATTTAAAAATTTCAAAAAGTGGGTATTAATATTCTTAGCGGCTAGTTTTATTGGTTGTGGTGTGTTAGAACATGATATTGCGTACAACACAAGCTATTGCATTATTCAAAGAGAAGCGTGACGTAGAAACTTGGGGTGGTACATTATCCCCTCCTTCAAATAATTTCATCCTCGAAATTTCTATATACTACCGCATGAAAAGACTCAGGTGGTTCTTCATCATAAGTTCCTCGGGTTTCCGCGTTGCCTCTTCCATTTTATGGTTTCTCCACAAGACTTTTTCCAGACGAGTCATCCGGTTTCTCTGTACTTGTTCTCTCGTTTCAAAAATCTTGACGAGCTCTTCGCAATAAGATAGATCGGGTTCCAATTATAATTACTCATAGGTGAGTACATGCGTTGGGTCAGGCATGTATTTTCTCAATAGTGATACGTGGAACACATCGTGAACATTGGAGAGATTTGGTGGCATTGCCAATCGGTAAGCTACAGCCCCAATTCATTCTAGAATTTCGAAATGTCCGATATACTTGGGACTCAATTTACCTTTCTTACGAAAACTTATGACTCCCTTCCATGGAGATACCTTCAGAAAAACATGATAACTGACTTGAAATTCCAAATCCTTCTTTCGATTATCGGTATACCTCTTCTGCCTACTTTGAGCTGCTTTGATATGGTTTTGGATTACCTTCACCTTTTCCATCGTTTCCTCTACTAGTTCTAGGCCTAAAAGTTTTCTTTCACCAACGTCATCCCAACAGGTTTGTGTGTGACATATCTTTCCATATAATGCTTCATATGGTTTCATCTGAATACTCGAATGGAAGCTATTTTTATTGGAAAATTCTACCAGAGGTCAATATTGACCCCACATACCCTGAAAGTTAAGCGAGTAGGATCTCAACATGTCTTCTAAGGTTTGAATTGTCCGTTATGATTGTCCATCTGTTTTAGGGTGGTAGGAAGTGCTCAAATGAAGTTCAGTATCCAAGGATTTCTGGAGACTTTTCCAGAATCTTGATGTAAAACGGGGATCACGATCAGAAACAATTGATAGGGGTACTCCATGAAGTCTCACAACTTCATCAATATATAGTCTTGCTAGACGTTCTAGTGGCAGATCTTCTCTTATAGCAAGAAAATGTGCTGACTTAGTAAGACGATCAACAATGACCCATATTGCATCATTCCTTCTAGGAGTCTTTGTTAGTCCCATGACAATGTCCATCGTGATATTATCCCATTTCCACTCAGGTATGGGAAGAGGTTGCAATACTCCACCAGGCTGTTTCCTTCCAGCTTTCACTTGTTGACAAACCATCATCTTGACACAAAATCGGCAATCTCCCTCTTCATGTTTCCCCACCAAAAATGTTCCTTCAAATCTCTATACATTTCGGTGGTCCTAGGTTGTATAGAGAAATTGGAACTATGAGCATCATCCATCAATTCCATTTTTAGATCAGGTATATCGGGAACACAAAGCCTCTTCCCGAATTTCAAAATTCCATCTTCATACACAAAGTCTCTCAATCTCGCATCATTCACAGCATTAATATTCTTTTGAAATTCATCATCATCGGTTTGAGAACTCTTAATCCTTTCTAATAAATATGGTTTGGAAAACATTTGAAAAAGAATTGATGTTTCGCCTTCCCTAGTTATTCCCATGTCCATCTTCACTAAATCTATGAAAATTGGATCCCTTTCGATTCTCATATTGTTCAAAACTCCATGGTCTTTTCTACTCAAAGCATCTGCCACCTTGTTTGCCTTCCCCGGGTGGTAGTATATCGTACAATCATAATACTTGAATAATTCAAGCCATCTCTTTTTCCTCATGTTGAGTTCTATTTGTGAGAAAATATACTTCAAACTCTTGTGATCAGTGTAAATCTCACATTTTTCACCATAGAGGTAGTGCCTCCATATCTTCAAAGTAAAGATCACAGCTGCTAACTCGAGATCATGAGTAGCATAGTTTTGTTCAGGAATTTTCAACTATCGTGATGCATAGGCAATAACCCTATCATTCTGTATAAGGACACAACCAAGTCCTTTCTTCGATGCATCACTATAAATAACGAACCCATCATTCCCTGATGGTAGAGTCAATATAGTAGAATTGACTAATATTCTCTTCAGTTCATCGAAACATTCTTCTCACTCTTTTGTCCAAAAAAAATTTAACCCCTATACGTGTGAGCTTTGTTAATGGGTTAGCCAACCGGGCAAAATTCTGGACGAAACATCGATAATAACCTGCTAAACCAATAAAACTACATACCTCAGTTATACTCGTCGGTGCAGTCCATTTTTGGATTGCCTTGGTCTTGGAAGGATCAACAGAGATTCCATATTTAGAGACAATATGGCCAAGAAAAGAAATCTCCTAAAGACAGAATTCACATTTTCTAAACTTCCCATATAATTCATGTCTTCTTAGAGTCTTCAAAATAATGTGTAAGTGATTTTCAGGATATTTGTAGCTTTTGGAGTATAAAAATATATCATCAATAAATACCACCACAAATTTATCGATATATTCATTGAAAACACAATTCATCAGATCCATGAATACAAAGGGTGCATTAGTCAATCCAAACTTCATTACTGTAAACTCGTAATGCCCGTACCTAGTTCGAAATGCTATCTTCGTAATGTCTTCCATCTTCACACACAACTGATTGTATCCAGATCGATGGTCAATCTTTGAAAAGTATTGAGCTCCATGCAGTTGGTCAAATAAATCATCAATGCTAGGTAGGGGATACTTGTTCTTTATTGTTATAGAATTGATCTCCCTGTAGTCAATACATAACCTCATAGATCCATCTTTCTTTTTAACAAAAAGAACAGGGGCTCCCCATGGAGAAACACTAGGGCGAATAAATCACTTATTACTCAATTCCTCTAGTTGATTTTTTAGTTCAACTATTTCTACAGTGGCCATTATATAAGGGGTCTTCGATATAGGCCTGGATCTAGGAATTAAATTAGTGGAAAACTCAACTTCTTGTTCTAGAGGATGTCCATGTAAATCTTCTGGGAACACATCTACATATTCTTTCACAACAGGTACATCCTCTATTTGAACATTCCATTCCTCACCCACTATAATTTCATCCTCTTCCTCCCCAATAAGTGAATTTAGTTGAGCTACTAGGGGTGGATATAGATAAGAATTAGGTGGTGACGACTCTGCTCTAAAGATAAGGTGTTCTTTATCATCATCATCAAAAATCGTAACCTCATTCTTCTTATAATAAATCTTCGCATCATGGTCTGAAAGCCAATCCATACCAAGGATTATATCAAACTCAATCATAGGTATGACGATGAGATCAGCGGATAAAGAACATTTATGTGCTCTAATGGGGACTGATTCACAAAACCTTATTGCAATGATACATTCCTTAAGAGTTTTAACTGACAACTCCCTTATTAAATAAAATTTGAAATATCTAATTTTCTTAGAAAACTGGGAAGATATGAAACGATGTGATGATCCAGAATCAAATAATGCATTTTCTAAACTTGAGGAAACCATTAAATTACCTGCCACCATGTCTTTCAGAGCTTCTACCTCAGCAGTAGTGATAACATAAGCTTGGCCTTGATCCCTTGACCTTTTCTGAGGTAAGTTCCCCTGACGCTTAGGACATTCATTTACATAATGTCCCATCTCCCTAAAATTGTAGCATTGGAAATCGGTAGCTTCCTTCTTCCCCTTTCAATCACGAGTTTGGTGGATTTTTCACCACACTTCTAACATACTCCCGTTCCTTTATGCAAGTACCGGGGTGTTTATTCCCACATTTATTGCATGATGGATATTCAACTTTTCCATTCTTTCCTTTATTTCCATTCCCAGATTGATCAAAAGATCTCTTCTTCTCTTGCTTTTCTTTAAAGTCATATGACTTAGAGAATTCTTTCTCTATCTTAATAGCACATGAGACAATGTCTTCGTACGAGGAGAAAGATTTTGAGAGTAATGATCGATGGATAAATGTTTTTAACCCATCAAATAAACGATCAATCTCACTTATTGGGTTACGTATATAATCTCCATCATACCTTGCTAACCTTGTAAAGTTATCCTCACACTTTGTGATATTCACATCCTCCTTTTGTCTCAGACTCAAAAAATGTCTTTCTATATCTGCTCGATGGTCACGAGGAAAGTATTTTTCTAAAAACAGATATTTTAACTCCCTCCATTCCATATTTGATACTTTATCATCTTCCTTCGTGTTTTGAATCAATGACCACCATTGATCAACATCTCCAGTGAGGTGGTAAACTGCCATGATAACTTTTTCCCTTTCACTACTCCCCAAAGCTGGAAATATTTTCTCTAGGGAATTTATGCATTGCTCAGCTACTAAGGGATTTGTACTCCCATTGAACATTGGTGGTTGTTGCCTCATGAAGCGATCTAAAGTTGATCATCCACGCTGCAGATCAGGGTGCTCCATATGGGTAAGGTTATTATTCATAACCTGGGTGAGTTGTCCCAGTATGGTGGTTAGCTAATCGGCACCAGTTGCATGACCAGCTCCACTATAATTATGTTGAGCAGGAGGGCAATACATACATGGATTGAGTGCATTGATATAATTTCCATTTCTTCCACTAGGGTCCATTTCTAAACAATGGCATAAAATAGATTAGTTTATGAATCAAAATACATAATTTCATTCTTATAAAACACTTAACATAAATTGAACTATTTATGGATATAATCCATAGTCATAAAAATATTTTCTTTGAGGAAGTATATACTCATAAACCCTTCATAATGATTTGTAATGAAAATGGAGTTATCGTAAGTATATCCCCTGGGAGTGTTGTAACCAAGAGTGTAGCAAGGCCCGTTGTCGTGCACCCGTTCCTGTTCGAGTCCAGCTCAAAGCGGTGTTTTCGGGTTTTACCCCGAGGTACATCTATGCCAGATATGCCTCTACCTGCTCTTATCTAGACATGGATGTATTGCTTGGAAAACTCACAAAATCTCTACAATACCAAAATTCTAGGAAGTTCTTCTATACTAATCCTAAAAGTCCATCTTAGGTCTATGTTCTCTAATTGGATTTTATCTAAATCTAGCTTCCAAGGTTTGTACTAAACTTCCTCTGATACCAACAGTAATTCCCTAACCCCAGTTACCTAGAGTCGGTGCATTATTACATAACATTGGCATGATCACAATAAAGATCAAATCTCGAAAGACTGATTAGTTTATTAGCCTTGGAATAACTAGATACTTTAATAAAGTTTACATTACATCATAAAATGAAAACTAAAAAAATATAGTCTCCATAGTCCACACTCTTATCCCCTCATAATATCCCTACAGTTCATTCATAAATTACTTCTTCACATCCTGGGAAAAATAAAACATAGAAATGGGGTGAGTTAAAATGCCCCGTAAGGATAAAAATATGGCTGAAACTTTCATAAATAAGAATAAACATTTAAGGCAATGTATAACTAAAACAAAAGAATTTTAAACTTGAAATTCAACATAGTATGGCAAAAATAAAATTAAATAATTTCATTTACTTATTCACATGGATATTCTACTAATCGAATAATCACATGAAATATCAATAACCACTTTCATAATGATGGAATTCATAATGCCAGACTATCATAACCACATAGACAAGGCCTCGTGCCAAGACTACAAATAAGATTTTGTCAAGGCCTTTTTCCAAGACACTAGTTTGTCTCATGAGACCTACTGATGCATCAAGGAACTATAGCGGGCTCCACCCGTCACATATTAAGTCCAATGCATTACTCATATGAACAGGTTTAAACATAACATAAACATTCATATTAAAACTAGCATACAGAATGTCAATACATTCTCCATAAAACATGAATGGTATAAAAATAACACATCCATAGTCAAACAAATCACAAAATCTCCAATAAAATATCGTAGTTTTGTATCATAATAAATCAACATCAAATAATCTTAAAATCCATTAAAGGATGTTGACATAGATGAAATCAAAACTATTTGAGAGAAATATCCCTTTTTTTTAAAATCATTTAAAAGTCACATAATTATGAAATAAAAACTTTACTTTGAAATTTTTTTATGAGCTTGTAAGGGAAGCTTCAACTATTTTATAATAGTGGAAAATAGCGGCACCAGCCATATAAGTTAAAAAAACATTCTTACCTTAATTCTGTCGAAAAGGTTAAAAATGACCTTGTTTGGAAAACAACGGAAAGAATCCTTTATAAACCACTTATAAAATTCAACAAGGGTATAAATTACTTAACCCATATTCTTGTAAATAGTAAAAAAATGTTTTGAAATACATTTTTAAGAAACATGGATGTGGATGATAATGAAGTCCCGGTAGATTATTACGTATAAACAACCTCGAATAATGAAGAGATTGCGAAATAAACCCTTGCCTTGTAATTTTCCTTGGTTGGGGTAGGTTAAACTCCTATATAATGGTGAAATAATTGTTATTAAATTATATAAGAATCATATATATTAATATGATATCATATATGATCTTTTAACATTGATTTGTTAATAATATTTTAGAATTATCGTCATTTCGGGTGCTAACTTACTCATTTTCTTTTATATGTTTTGTTATGTATGCCATGTTTGTTATGTATAGGTTGTATATTATTCATATCTAGAATGATATTACATCCTTAAACATTATTATTAATCTTCAAATGAGAATTATACTTGAATGGATACAATGGAGAATGAATCTCATCGCATTCGTGGAGACGGTAGTCCGTACATACGCACAAGCGACAAATAATTATTTTGATGTTAAAATAATATATAATTGGATGGTATATAATATAGAATGAATAATTATCTTGTTATATTTATTATTTAAATTAATTACACGTCATTATTATACCCATCCAAATAATAATATTTTGAATAACAATTACACCCCGACGTGGAGACGGTAAGCCGTACGTACGCACGTATGGTGACATTTCATTCAAAGGATGGATAGAATACTAAAATATGGTTGTATCATGTTTATAATAACATCAACTTATATATAATATACTGGAGTTATTATTTTATAATGGTAATAACAACGATAGAAGAAGTGGAAGAAGAAAGGAACTTGAAAGAGGGTGGTGAAAACATTACCTCTTCTTCGGGTTCTTCCTTTTGATTTGATCAAAAGGGATCCTTAGGATGGCTTTATAACTAAAGGAAGGCCTCTAGGATGATGTGAGGGAAGTTGAGAGAGTATTTGGGCATGGGTTGGCCGATCCAAAATGCTTTTAAGGTGTGAATTAATGAGAAGGGGGAGTGCCCTTTTATAAGAGGGGTGATGTGCACCTTTGGAAAATCTAGAAATATTATTTTATAATAAATTCATATTCGGTTTCTAATGTCTCTAAAGTGGATTATTTAAATGTTAAGGTGGGGATGGGTCGTAAACCACTCAAAAAAATAGAATTTATATAGGTTTGGGTCATTATATTAACCTTATATTTTAGTTTTAACTCTTAGTTAATTTGTTTGACACTTACCATGTCTCTTTGTATTTTTATATTATATAGTTAATAAACTTACTATATACCTCCAAGATACCCCCCAAGTGGTCCATTAATGATAGACCTATCATGATATAAGTCTCATGGCAGAACCTTAGATTTTTAGGAATTTAATATCAATTCATAATATAATATTCGTTTTAAAAACTCTTTTATGTCAATTTTGACACTATTTGGAAAATTCATTTTGATGAAAATCATAACAGAATTATTACTTCTAAAAAAGTTAATTAAATCATTCTTATCATGTCATATTAACCTATAAAATTATTTTAATTCATAAAAAGTCTCAAATTATATTTATTTGGGTATTTATAATATCAATTATTTTAATTTTTTACTATTATGGTAATTACTGCATCATCATTGTGTCACAAATAAATTAAATTATATATTGTCTAAAAATTATAAATAAAATATAATTATCTAGGAAATCGTGTTATCTAACTAATGAATATTTAAAATCAAATTTACCTTATGTATAACCCTATATTAAAAATGTTTTATTAAATAATTTTTGATTTTAACTCTCTTAACTCTTCTTTGAATTAAATAATAATAAATTTCCTAATCTAATCCAAGTGGACCTAAATGATAATATTTTATTCCTAAGGTTGTTTTTGGTCGAGATAAATTTGTCTAATAGAATTAGGACATGTTTTAGGGTAATATTAACACCATTCTTTCCCTTAATTACCCTATTTACTTTTAACAGTGGTAAATAAAAGTAAAAAGTTACTATTCACCCAAAATTATTTTCATCTTATTAAATGACATTTTACTCCTTGATATTAACCGTGTCTCTCTGATTTTCAAAGTTCCACTCAATGAAGCGGTAAAATTAAGTTTCATGAAAAATTCAGTTTTTTAACTACCACTTAGTGGTTTCACTATTCATCAAAAAATGAAGTTTTTCAGAAAAAACAAAAAAATCACCCTATGCTAATGTCGATATTCCGAATCCAAAAATGAATTCCATTTTGAAAAATAAAATTTATAAATTTCGAAAAGTGGGTATTACTATTCATAACGGCTAGTTTGATTGGTTGTTGTGTGTTAGGAACTCGATATTGTGTACAACACACGCTATTGCATTATTCAAAGAGAAGTGTACCATAGAAGCTTTGGGTGTTACTGTAGTCCAATGATAGTGGCCTTTTGAGTTCGATGAGTAATCATGTGTTCTGGAATATCTCACCATGTTGAGGATTATAGGGACTTGGAATTGATGGAAGGTTATATCGAAGTATCATATACACTTCTTACAAATACTATGAGGGTTTAGTGAGTCAACATACCTATTATATTTACTACCATAGTTACATTGGGTGCTTGGTGTTTTCCATTTATTGAAGTTGAGGAGACACCTTCAAAAATAATTAACTAATTTTTACTAGGATAAGATAGAAATTGACGGTGGAAATAACTTTTTGGGTATTTTGAGGAGCTCAGTGGAATTTGAGATCCAATAATAGACGAACCTTCATAGGTAAGTGTTTCCCTTGGGTGTGTGTTTGTTGATAGAACGAGAACCTTTTTATGATCTCATGCTAGTGGGAATCCTAGTTGATTGTTTTTTATCCTCACTGTGAATAGGTTTTCAATTTTTTGGGATAAAAATAATTGAATGTGGGGAGAATTTGATGACCCTATTTTTTCCTAATAATACTTTGAAATATTTTAAAGAATATTTTTGAAGCTAGGAACCGAGTCAAAATAAAAACCTAGGGGCCGTATAGCCTTGTTGCGATGATATTAAAATTATTAAATATTTTATATCACATGAACATAGTATTTCAAATATAATAGAATAAATATTTGATAATGTTTCAGGTTGAAAACCAGATCCTATAATTAAATTTTGAATGTGAGGTTTACCATAGGTACAATATAACCTTTTATGACATCTAGAGTTCAGTTAAAAAGTGGTCTTTGATAGATTAGTAAATTAATCAATCAATTAATTAATTAATCCTGACCTATCCTTCTCCTTTTTAAACCAATAAATGGGAAATATACTAGGGTTTGTCTTATAAACCTAGGAATTTGAGTGGAGCAGTAGAGGAGTGTGTTGCGACATCGATAGATAGTGGTCCAATATATTGATACTGCTAGGATTGGCTTTGTTAACAGAGTTTGTAGATATCACCAACAACACCACCATGTGAATATTTTTCATTAGAGATTGATTCAAACCCAAGGTAGGGCTTCAATATTTTCCTTTTTCTCTATTCTTCATTGAATTATCATTGAAATATTTATATAGAAATTGATTATATATTTCCCATGTTTTATATTTTAATATTGGAATTATAAAATAAGAATATCTTATTCCTTTTGGATTAATGTTTTTGTTAAAGGAATAATTATCCTACATTATTAACTCTTTAATACCTTATGTGATGAATTATTCAAATAGATTAGATTGATAATTATTCATAACCTTTTTTATAAAGGTAAAATATTAGTCATATAATTCATTAATTCTCTTCGATATCCATCCCCTACTTTAATTATTTTTACTCTTATGGAATAAAAGTCATCCTTTGGGATGGCCTGTGATGTAATAGAAATAATATGTGGTCAATGGTACTCTATATAAAATGTATTGGTAGGATTGGTCATGGAATCTTGAGAAAGATGTTTAGTATAGTGGCTCACATGTTTCATGTTGTCACTACATTTTTCTTTGGTTGCTTGCGAGGGGAAGAGGCACTACATGCGATAGGAGGTGCCACATGTAAGAGGAGGAAATTTAGGCATGGATAGGTTTTATAGGTATGGATTAGCTATTTTACAATAAATTATGTGAAGAATAATAGAACCCAAAAAAATAAAGAATAAAATTAAAAGATACAAAATAATTATAATAATAATGAATCCAGGGTAGATGGGGGTCGTGAGCCCTCGTCGTGAAGAGGGGGGGGGGGTGGGAATCCAAAATGGGTTCCCTTTTTTATTTTATACATATTATATAATAATAATAATGTAAATATTATTATTGTTGTTGTTGTTTTTATGGAAACTAGTTTTTCATGTAACTTCTTCATATAATGTTGACTTGATGGTCTGCATGTTTCATCATAATCTTGATATTAATATGTCTAATTCAAGACCAATATTTATTACTTAATTTTGACTCATGGGTTGGACCCCTGAAGCGATCTTCATGCGTGATATGTTGAAATTCATTTATTCCCTTATTGTCCAATTTGGCAAAGTAAGTAGACTATTCTAAGTGTTTTTTTCATAGATTAAAATGGAATGATCCATTTGTCCATTATTTATCATTTTTAGTGATAATTCGATAGATTTATGTTTTACCCTATAGTACCGATGATGAGCCTCATTTGTGTTCATCTATCTTTTATGACATTCATATTTGGACATGTGAGTTTTCTATTCGAGAATTTTCCATGCGGGACACGATGGTGACCTTCATTTCATAAATAGAGATATGACATGAGGTGATTCTAGTAGGATGATTCTATTAGGAATGCTTTGAAGATATTAGTGAATGAATGTGATCATTAGAGTGTTATGGGGGTTGGAAAGCCCATTGTTTCACTAGGTCATGGGTCCCCCATACTCTATACATAGGTAGGGTTGGAAAAGCTCATAATACATTGGGTGTGGATCCTATATCTATAACATGGAACCCCCAATATTTGAGCCCCAGTGGACAGTGTTATCTCCACTGATGATAGTGATCTCTAGGTTGTGGAGTTCACTGGTGAGGGGCAGGCTCTCCACACTATTTTTGGTGAGATTGTGTGTGATGTTTGGATAGAGTTAGTCATCCCAAGACTACGGAGAATAGTTTCACAGTGCGGTCTCTACACATGGATTATCATATAGTTGTGCATGATGCCAGGAATAAGAGATGGACCTTTGGAGTTGAAGGTTGACTCATTGTTCATAACTAGGCGCCAACGAGCATATACCCTAGTGGTACAGTCTGTTTCTTGGCATCCAAAAGACCCAGGATCAAGTCCGGGCAGGGGTGAATTTCCTAGATACTGTAGAAGTACTATAGCAGGGCGCTGTACAAGTACTATAGAAGTGGTGGAACTATAGCATCGGTGACACTTTAGTGGTGGAGGGACTGTAGCAGTGGTTGTACTGTAGCAGGTACTGTAGTTTCATGGGTATTGTTGGAGTACTGTTCACTAAGGGGTCCTTTGGGCCAAAAAATGGGCTCTCAAACCTTGTATTATGGCCACTTGGCCTTGGGCCTTCAGGCTATGTAATGGGTCACCCTCTACCCAGTATAAAGAGGTATTTGCTTTAAATAATAAATTGATGTTTCGACCCCATCCTTTTAAAAAAAATCGTTCATAACATGGCTATAGAGATAAGGACCCCCTTTCTCTCTCTAATGAATTTCTCATTGAGCATATCTTGGTTATTATTAAGGTTGGTATCTCATATTATGATTGACATGAAATCATTATGATGACCACAATACTCTCTATTTGATTCTTTATATTTGGTGATTTCAAGGAATCCTAATGGGTATGTTTATACTCACCCCTTTATGGTATCTACCCATACATGTTATGTCTTATGCATACAACATGTCTTTCATTGGAGACCTATGTGGACCCAGAGGAGGTGGAGCTTAGTTATGTTAGATGGGCCTCATACAGATCCAATAGATTCATTTGGGTAGTGTCCCCCATTTTTTCAATAAGTTGAGATATTTTTTCCATTTTGGTGGTCTTTTATTGGGCCCTTTTCTTTTTTTATACATATTATTTTACATTGATGTTGGATAGATGTTGTGTATGAATTTAAAATATGAGTTGTTTATCTTTTCATATTATACTAGTGAATGTATATGTGTAGTTGTATACATGGAATTTAGGGCAAGACATCCCATATCTGTGATATGCATAATTGACACTAGTTTCCATACCTACCATATTTGAGGATGTCATAGGGTGCTATTCCCAGTATACCATGGGCCAAACAAGATAGGTGGGTCAGGTCAAGATAATGGTTGATAAGGATCTTATAGATCATTAGATGGGAATCATGATTAGGATGTTGCAACCTATCACCCATCATATGGTGAGTTTATCCCGTGGAGTAGCAGGCTCTTCAGGTATCTAGATTCCAATAATAGTATAGTATTATTTAGAAATATTTCTCAAATATGTATAAGGACTACCTATAATGCCAGAAATTGAATTCTACATTTAATTGCACCCCAATAACACATTGATATCTTCTATGGAATATCGTATAGAACCTATTGTATTTGGAGAGATGAGGGTGATGTTGGAAGACCTTCTAATAAAAGGTTTTATAAAACTTAGTGCATCCCCCTAGGTAGCTATTGTATTCCTTGTCAAAAAGGTGGAGGTATGGTTAGGGATATACATTGATTATTATCACCTGAATTAGGTAACGATAAAGAACTACAACCCCTTTTCATGGACTGATGACCTTTTTTATAGTTTTATGGTGCATGTTTGTTCTCCAATATTGATCTAAGGTCTAGCTAACATCATTTTATGGTTTACAGGGGTGATATTTTGAAGATGACATTATGATATTTCTATAAACACAATTAGTTATTGGTAATTCCTTTCAGTGTGACTAATTCCCCCATAGTTTTCATGGATATTATAAAACAAATATTTCATCCTTAAGTATACCAATTCATAGTGTTCTTTATTGATGACAGTATCATATACTCTATGTTAGATGAGGATCATGAAAAGAATTCGAGGATGGTCTAAGAATTAATTAGGGTTCACCAGTTTTATGGTAAAATCTTGATGTTTCAATTTTGGATCAGTGAGGCTCCCTTTTTGGGGAATTTCATCACTAAGCATCTTTTAGACATGTATTTAGTGAATATTGATATAGTGATTTCTTAGGTACCACCCAAGAGTGTGTTTGAGTAGTATAGTTTTATTTGTTTGGTGGGTTATTACCATTGGATTATGGAATAACATTCTATGGAAGTATCCCCTTTGAATAACTTGATGTGTAAAGGACATCTAGTTACATGTACAGAGAGTGTCGATGATATTTTTAGGAGTTGAGGCTAAGGTTGAACATTTCTCTTGTTTTGAGACTACTAGAGGAAGTCATTGAGTATGTGGTATTATGTGATTCATTTGAAAAAATACTCAGTTGCGTGTTGATAAAGAGGTAAGAAGTGATCACTTATGGGTTTATAAAGTTGATACCCCATGAGAAGAATTACATGAACCATGAATTATATTTTTTAGTGGTATGATTTTTTTTGAAGATGTGAAGTCATTATCTTCTTGGGGAGTGTTTCATAGTTTACTCAGACAATAAGAATCTCAATAACATCTTCAATAAAATAGATCTCAACCTAAGACAAAATTGTTAGTTTTATTTTCTTAATGACTATGAATTCAAGATAGTATATACTCTATGGAAGATAAACATGGTGGAAGGTTCCTTTAGTAGAAGGTCCCATTCTCATTTGATGAAGGATGAAATAGACCAGTTGTCTTTATTGTAGTTGAGCCTAGTAGAGGAGAGGGGTGTAACTTATCTACACTATATTGTAGTGACTCCACAAATTATTCATCATGTGAAAGAGGATTAATTTAGTAACATATACTATTATGTTCTATGTAGCCAAATATCCTCAAGAGATACACCAGATAATATTTTTCAATGAGAGGAGCACATCATCATTTTCAGGACGAGCAATTATTCCAATCATGTCGCGTGGGGAGATATTGAGGGAGTTTCATAACACTCCCTTGTATATAAATTCAGATTTTTAAATGATGTGTAAATAACTTCAGTATTAGTTTTTACAGGTAAGCATGAGGAGGATCCTTACTGAGTTTGTCTCTCGGTGTGTCAAATGCCAATAGGTAAAGGCTGAAGATCATGTGACAAAAGGTTTGACGCAAACTCTTGAGATCCCAAAATATAAGTGGTATGGAATATCAATGGATTTTTTTATTTGGATTCAACAGATACTGATATCTCATGACACTCTCTGGGTTATTTTTTAATGACTCACCAAGTTGTAAAACCATATTTCTATTCAGGACTAGAGTTCAGTTGAGAGTTTGTGGCAATTGTACGTGCATGAGATTATAAGACTTCATGGGTTACCCCTGATGATTATCTTCAACTATGATTATTGGTTTACATAATTTTTTTAAAATGTTCTATATTAGGATTTAGAGACCTATATATCAATTATCGTAATGTTTCACCTTAAAAGGGAAGGTATATCGAGCATACAATCTTGGTTTTGGAGGCTACACTAAGATCCTGTGTGTTGGAATTTATTCAGATCTAGGAGGATCACTCTCTATTTGTGGAGTTTGATTATAATAATATATATCAATCTAATATTAGAATATATAATTTTAAGAACCTATAAAAGAGGTAATGTATTCCACCCATGTGTTGGAATGATATTTGAGAGACATTTCTTGTTAAGCTTTAGATGAGGTAGGAAATGATAGAGAATATTCTAGGTGATCCACAGGCGTATGAGGAAAACCCAAATCCAATTTAAATATTTTCAAGATGGAAATTGAAAGCCTCTGGATTTCAATAAGGGGGCCTATATTTTCCATAGAGTATACCAATGATTAGTATTATAGAGATTTATTTGGTGAATTAAGTTATCCCTAAAGTTCATTAGGCCGTTCAAAAATGAATGAAGGTTTAGTGAGGTTGCTTACTTCTTGTACATACCCCCTCACTTAGATTGAATGAATAATGAATCCCATGACTCAAATACAACGATGTAGATAAATGAATTGACCCACATTGTTGGATGTAATAATCTGGACATCTGTGATAGAGCCACCTTTTTAGAGTACCTAGTGGTGATCAATGATTGATGAGTTAGGACCCTACACAAATTGACCATACTTTTAGTTCAAGTACATTGGAAACATGAAAACATGCTCGAGAGATCCTATAAGGATGATAGTTAGATGCAAGCTGAATACAACCACATTTTTTTATAATTAGTTTTTTAGGGAGAAATCCTTGAAGGATGTGGGAATGTAATGACTCAAAATTTTTTAGTTTGATCCTTCAAATATTTCAATAAATATATTCAATTTTTTTCCTCAGAGTCATCACATTTTTTGGGTGTCTCAGGACCCTGGAATTAATATATTAGAAATATTAATATATATCAAAGCAAACACATTCATAGTTTCTAAATAAATGGTTTTCCCATTGATTAGTAACTTAGATAAGAAATTAGATACTCTGGTAGATTCTAGAATGTGGGGTTTACCCTAGGAGTGACATAAAGTTGGTCGACATGAGACGTTCACTTAAAGAAACCATTGGAGGGCACATAAAATAAAATAAATGTTTTATCTATTTAATTTATTTAATGACCTAAAATCTGGTTATCATATATAAATTCATTTTTATTATGAATTTATATGGTTATCCTCATTTCCCTAGGAGAATTAGAGGAGTGACGGAGGATCACCATAGATGAACAACAAAAGATCATGGAGCAACGACAATTATTAAAAGGATTCATATTTTCCAATAAAGTTATTGGGATGCACCAAAAAATGGCAATCACATTCTATTCATCAATTATTAATAAAAACATGAGTTATGGAATGTTATTTCATGATTTCTACCCTTGATTTATATTCCAAGCATGGATTGTTGTCAACTTTTTTTTTCTAGTGAATTCTATTCTTCACAAGAGCCCAATTAGAAATTGATTTCATAAACAATTTTGTTTATATCATATGTTCCCCTGATTTTACCCAAAATCCACATTATATAATCATTTTTTGGAACCAAAATTTCCAACATAGGAATTTCAATTTATTCTTATGCTTCCCCCACCATTATTTGCATTCATCACTGTTGGCCCACATGGTCACGATTCAACAGTGCCGGGATGAATTTGAGTGCAATAGAACCCTTAGAATCAGGGTTGATATATGAATGATGTGAAAGAAGTATTTTTAAAATTTATCATTGTTCTATGTAGGGTGTGGGTGTCAGAGATATGGAACAAAGGTCATATTGCAGTTCTTCATTTATGGGTGAGGTGACACATCAACATAATGCAATAGGGATGATCCGCATGAAGATCATGTAAATTGAGTCAAAATGCTGGTGATGGATTAGGAATGGTCAAACCTATATTTGAGTTCCATTGACTGATTTATGGTTGGTCTTACAATGGAATAGGTGTGGGCTAGATAAATGAATAGTTATTTTATTTCTATAATATCTGGATATACAAGGTGAGAAATCTAGTAACACAGACCGTGTAGTCCCCTTATTGTGATAACTAGGGTTTTAGGTGGAGTTAAATAACAAATAATGTGTATAAACCCATTCATGACATGTTACGCAGTGTTGAGGCTCATAGTGTACATTAGGAGTACATGATCATGACTGGAGTACATAATCATAGACACAACATGGTACATGGGAAAAACCAGACTTGACGAGCATGACCATATACTCAAACATGGTTAGGGTACCCAGGTATAGCCAGTGTACATGGAAATCTCCCAAGTACACGGTTATAGGATGAAGCACATGTGAAAACCTAAGGTGGCAAAGACACATCATGTATACCCTATACATGCCTTAAAATTTTTTATGACACTTACAGCATGTGTATCTCCATCATTGGGACTCTGATTTGGGATCATGAGTAGCCCATCTTGAGAAGTTTTCCACACAGAATGAAATGGTGATTCTTTTAGGTATCATAGATATGACCTTATGTGATTCTAATTGGACACTTCTTTCAGTGATGCTTATCTCATGACACTGATTGGGTGTGATCATCAAAGCATTAACAGGGTCAACATACCTATCTACCTCTCTAGGTTGTGGTTCCCCCATATTCTTATTATAGTTAGAGTCGGAACCCTGATACTATAGAGGGTGTGGGTCCTCTATCTATAAATAATTACCCTCATTTTTTAGCTCTGATGGGGAGCATTTCCTCCACTCAAGATAATGCACCCACTACTATGGGGCACAATGGTGTGGAACATGCCTTCAACATGGATTATTGAAAGGTTACATGAGATACATGGGTAAAATATAATTCTCCATTGGCTATGACTCTAGTAGAAATGATTGGGACCACCATCTGATATATTATATAGTTACATGGGTTTTTTTCGCATTAGTGATGTGACCCTTGGAATTGGAAGTATACTCTTTGTTCTTAGTTATGTTTTGGAGATGAAGATAACATTTCCCTCATCAAATGGGTTTCTTTATAATTATATATATTTTTGGTTCTTTTCCCTATTAATTATGGGTTAAGCTAATAATTGATTCTTTTTATTTCTCCTTTCTTGGTTTTTGGGGTATCTTACTTAGCATGGATATACTCACCCCTATATAGATTTTTCCGAAATGTATTTTTTCTTATTTAGATGATAGATTGATTTGTGGTAATATTGGTTTAATACGTTTTGAAGGAGCATATATTTACAAAGAAAACCTAACCATGTTCAGTGTTTGGCCTTGGATATAGTGAGATAAGCTCTTAGCAGTCTTTCCCTCTTTCTAGTTGTTTTCTGGTTGGGACCTATTTTCAAGTTGGGGATGTATTTTCCCCTTTTTACTTTATATACTACACTGTTTCACTTTAATTCTTTCCCTAGGGTTGTTAAATGCATGGTTTTCACTCTATATGTTCAATATTTTATTATATATTTATCCCATTTTCATGGATATTTCAATTTTTGTGTACATGTACGTTCAGACAAGGCCTCCCATTTCATTGATTTACCATCTTTTCACTTTTCATCATCCCCTAGCCAATTGGAGGTATGATTGGGGTGTCACACTTAGATAACCACTATCCAAGTGAGAATTGGTGGTTCAATTTGTGACATATTTAAAATTTAATAGGAAAAAACACCTTAGTCTTGTATACTATTAAATATAAGGTTACTTTTTAGGGGTGTGTATGATAGTGTGGTGGGATTATTATTTATTAATGAGTTTTATAGGAAAATAATTCTTATATTTATCCACTTTAATCTGAAAAATATCTGATATATTCTTATTGAAAGCCTCTACTTGTCCATTTACAGCTGTATAATGGTGTGATTATTTATTGGACAGAATTCTATAGTTGAAATATAATATTTTTAAGTCATAAACACATAATATTATACTATTATATATGAGAATAGTTTTAGAAAATTCATATATAGTGATAATAATGGATTTCAAAAAACTGATCATAAATTTTATTCTAACCTCATCCAATGGTACAACCACTTCCCATTTAAAAAATAATTCAGTATAATTAAGAATGAATTGGATGTACTTAATGGTTTTATAGGGTATGGAAGCATGAAATTCATTATACTCATGAAAAATAGCCATGAGTATTTTATACAATAAATAAAATTTGGGGTTTGATGAATAATATTGGAATAAACCTAACATACATGATAAATCCATGTTAATATTTCATAATCATGAATCATTGATGTAGAAAAGTATCTAGGCTTCCTAATTTTTTGAGAGATTTTGGTTCCTATTTAGTGTACACTGTTGGTGCATTTATGGACTTATTTTATGACAATGAGGGTATCTCCTCCTTCAATTTACCAAAGAAATATCCTATCATAGCCTCATTTATAATGTTTTTATTGTATTTTAGGATGTATAAGACAATTAGGTTCATTTACTATTGAAAAATGAGATTCCTTATTAATTAATCTTATATATGGGTCTAAATTTGATGGTATTCATCCATGGGAGACATCCATTTTCATGTCACATAAATTGGTAAGTATGAGGATATTTTTTTTGTTAAAGTGGTGTAAAAATAATTAATATATTCTATTTATTTTCTAATAAAAAAAGGACCACCCTCTTATGTGTGATTTAAATGAATGTTTCATCCTATTCTAGGTATTCGAGAGTGGTGTCCAGTGTAACAACCCCATTCATTAAGGAATATTATTGATTTAAATTTTACTCTTTTGAATTTATTTTGGTCTTATTTGATGTTTGTTTTTCGTTATTATAAGTCATTTAAGGATAGTAAATGTTTTCTTAGTTGTAGTATTTTAATAATTTTATCTAGTAGGTGCCACTGGGTACCCAATGTGGGGTATTGGGTACCTAGTGTGCGGTACTAGGTACCCGATATAGGTGGTAGTGGTGCTGGCCACCTGAGTTTTTATTAGGTATATGGTGTTTGGTTATTGGGTACTTGGTAGCCTATTGATTTTTTTTCAATAGGGAAGTTTATATTTTTTTCATGGTTTTGGGGGTTTTTCCATTATTATGAGTCCTTTCATTCCATGGGTCATTTTTGTTGAACCTAGCTCACCCAAATATCTCTACTTCATCTCTCAAATTATATTATTGATTTCTCCATTGTATTAACTCAGAATAAAAATATTTTAGTACCGTTAAATCCATCTTGGTATGTGATTCAATAACCCTATATTTGTTTCTATGAAGGTGGAATGGTTTGGTCAATCTAATTTTTTTATTTCTTCTCATTGATTCTATATTGGTGATTTTTATTGTATCATGTTCTAAGAGGAGTTGAGGCTCTATTACATTGGTAAATATTTCTTCTTGGGTGAGGTAGGTGATCTCTTGGTTCTTTTAATTATTAATTTTGTGATTACATATGGTTTTTCAACTACTATAGTGATTTAAGGATTCATGTGAGTTTAATGAAATGAAAAATTATTTTTAATGTGGTAGAATAATTTTTTTTGATTTTTTTTTGTGAATTAATATTTTATAAATTTATTTTAATGATGAAATTATTGAAATTTATGTGTAAACTGATTAATTAAAGATGATATTGGCTAAATTAATTTTATAAATGATATAATGATTAATCAAATAGTTAATAATGAGAAAACATGGGTTAAAATTACAATTTATGTGGATGATTTTTTTATTAAGTGCAATTAAACCTTTATAAATTCATATTATGTTTATATATTTTTTGTTAAGTAATTGTGAATAATCTTATTGACGTTATGTGTGTTTATATTTTGAAAAGATTCTAAAAATTAATTTTAATGTGAAGAAATGTAATATGAATAATGAGGAATGGTTAATGCTTTTTAAATAACTAATTATATAAGTTAACATAAAATAGGAATTTTTGTGGGTTTCATTTTTTCTTGAAATTATATATTTGATCATGAAAATGTTTTTGTTATTATTGGTGTTTTTAAGTGTTTTTGTAAGGTGTTTGATTTATTTTTGTTGAATAACTATTGAATAAATTTGATGTGTTGTGCTAAACATTAAGTTCTAATTGGGTATTGTAAACTAACTCTTTTGTATTATGATAAGTTCAATGAAGATGGTAACTTTTAGGGACTATTTGGTTAGGTTGAGGCATGAGAAATAAATTTGAGACCCATGAGTGTGGATTTGTCTTATATTAGGCATGATTAATTATGTGATTCCATGTGTTTGGAATATTAGATGATATGTTGCCATGTGTTTGGAATATGACATGACATGATGTGATGCCATTGTTTTTCATATAAGATGTTGATAGGACACATGTTTGGATACCATATTTTATGGTTAAATGTATTGTTTATAGTAGTTATGACTTTATTTGGGTGACTTGGTTTACACTAAATTTTTTTTTCATGATAAAAATAACATCATTAAATCATTTAAAGATTCACACTATTTATGTAGTATCGTAATTTTTAGTGGGTTATACTTGAAATTTATCTCTTTTTATATACATACACACATAGTGAATGTATAGAATAAATCTGTGACACTATAGTAAAAGGTAAGAGGAATCCATATTATGTGATATTGGTATGCCCTATGGACTAGTACAGATAGATGGGGGGGGTGAATCGGGTGTTGACTAATTTTTACCAATTCAAAATTCTTTTACATCCTTTGAAATTGTTTATATAGTGATAATTAGTGTAGTTGTATCTATAATATATTTTACCATGAATAATTATTCCATATGAATGGATGTAATGAAAATAAAAGGCCTTTGGTATTTTCACAAGGTTTGATACAAAGATCTAATCCATGTCATGATTTGTTATTGGCTCTAATAAAGAATTATCTGCTATAATATGATGTTGATTATAATGGGTGGCATTTCCCACATAAACACCATGTCAAATAGTGTTTAAAATTCATATATGTCATATGATCTCTCTTTTTAGAATCATATTGGACTTATATCTGCAGCTTCACACTATTGTCACAAAGTTACACAGTGATCTCCGTACATACCCTAAGTTTCATAGATTATATAGATTCTCACTATATATATGCTAGTGTTCATTTCACATTATTATTGTAATTAGATGATAAACTTTGTAAATAATGATTATGAACCAATAAGATAGAACTCCTTCAACTTATCAATAGCTTCTTCGAAAGCCATTTGATTTTCAGGAATACCATACAACACGAGAACTTCCTGAAACTCATATTCATAGACCTTTATAACCTTCTAATATAGATTTTGTTTTTATATAAATGAATAGATAGACACCTTATGTAAAAAGTATAGTACAATAGGCCTTTACTCCATTCTTATTCCCACCACATTGACTCTCTCAAACTGATCTTAGATTGATTTACTCCTCCTCTTCTTTGCTAGAAATTTCCTAAGACTATTTCTCTTTTTCTTTAAGAGATGGTCTTTAGATATTTCACTACACCACTGCTCTAAGATTCTATATTCTTCTAATTACTAACCAGTAATACTTCCTTTTATATTATGTATTTTCTCCCTCTAACATAACATCCACTTAAGTGCATGAGTAAATCATTACATGATTTATTTCTTTTCCAAGTACCATAAATGGTATTTTTATAGGAAGAAGAGGTAACCCGTGCAAAAGTTCTATTATAGAACACTTGGTTTTGATTCCCATATTTACATGATTATTGTTTTTTTTGACTAAAGAGGTAATGTAATGACTTAAAATTATAGACCTTCTAAAAATAATTTTATGTTTGATAAAATATATAAATGAAACAAAAAATAGTACAAGAACACTATTAATAAATCTATAATAACCCTTTATGATAGAAAAAAATTAAAATATATTATGCTTAGATGGTAAAAAATTAACACGATTTAGGGTTATTTTTAATAAAATATGCTTTCTTTATATTATGTATTTTATTTAAAAAAATTAACTTAAAAATTTTAGAATATAAATCTGATAAAAAATTCATTTCTTAATTTATACATAAAACAATACTTGGTATTATTTTTTTTATTTTTTAAAAAAGATTATTTTTTTGCCGAAAATATTTTTTTTACAGAAAATTATAATTTTTAGGATTTTATCATGTATATGTGAATCATATATGTTTTAAAAATCATTAATGTGACAAAATATGTATTTGATGAATAAAATAATGAAATTTAATATATTTATTATGCTTTTTAAATCCTATGTCTAATATTTTTTATATTAAAATGTTTGTTTATTCAAAATTATTATCATTCTTACTTTGAATCAAGTATCTTTACGGTGAGATTAAGTTTTTGATTACCAGTAAATAATAATTCTTTTTTTATATAGTAAAATTATTTTTTAATTGGAATTCACTATTTTAATAAATTTGGCTCACACATTAATTTTAATCATAAAAACACACTTTTATTAAAAACTATTTTTACATGATTTAGTTTATTTATTTTAAAATTAACTTTTGACAAACTTAGAAATTTTATTTTATAAAATGATTATAAAATTATATATAACTTTTATCAAATTATTTACAAGGGTTAATGTTAATTTTTTTCATTAAAATTAGCTATTAAGTTTAAAAATTAATTACCAAGGTAAAAGTAAATTAGGTTAAATGTTAAAAGATAAAAGATAAAATAAAAATCCATTAAATGCTCGAGGTTTTAAAAAATGAGTTTTTATGTTTATATTAAACCCATAATCACATTGCCTAACTCTTTTCCAAATTTTTGGCCATTGAACGTTGAATAGTAATATCACACTATTGAAAATGTAATGGTTTTTTCCAAAACTACCCTACCATTCACTTGTAAAAGGGAAATAATCCCACCACTTAAAGACTCACATTCAAGTAGAATTTAATATTGAAACTATGAAAATTTTCGCTTACTAGAAACCTCTCCCACCTCCATAATATTCGTTAAACAATTAGATTGATTTAGGCCTTAAACTCCACAAAGTTTTCTGAGAAAAAACTGAAGATTCCAACATGAGTATTACTTTATGTTAGCTTTTTTATCATACTCATTCATAAATAATCACAAAAATAATTAATATAATGAAATAAATATCATTAATATATTGAAATTTCATTATATTAATTTATCAATAATTATTTTCTCATTTACATCCACTTATAAAAATAAAAGAATGTTAACTATGCATTGTATAGACTACTTCTTCCAGAGAGTAATATTTTTCATTTTTCATCCGTTTTATATTTATTTTTGAAAACAACCAAAAATTTGATTAACAAAATTAATAATAACTAAATAGTATCATAATTATTATTTTATAATGATATTTTACACTTCCATAACCATACCCACCCATAGAGATATATAGTGTTCATGTTTGGGTTAGTTTAACAACCTACATGAATAAATGCTATTAAAGTATGTCATGGATGATTATGGGAAATTAAGTAATAACAATATAATAAGTTAATAAAAATTTAAATATTTTTTTATTTAATTATTATATTATTTATTTAAATTTTTACTATAATATCATTGTTGATTTCTATGATAACTAAAAGAAGCTATCAACGATTTAATTTTTATGAAAACATAAGAAAAAAATATAATAAATAAATAGAATACCATAATAAATGCCCATATTATATTAAATATAGAAGAATATTTTCCATAAAATTTCATATAATAATTTTAATATGATTATTCATGAATTTTAACATGTGTACAAAAAAAATATAGAACATGTTAAGTGTTTTTCATATCAATTTCTCTTCATTGAGATTTTTTTTATTGTTATACACCAATTTATTATTTATAAAATTTAAATACTAACTAGGAATGTATTTTATCATCATCTGTGATTTTATTCATGGTATTTATTGATCTGTTGGATTCAAAATATTCTAATGACTTTTGATTCAAAAATTACTAAAGTTATTAGGGGTTTCATAACCCAGTTACCTTTCATTGAGTTATACTCTTCTTTATCCACCATCATTATTAATGGTTGGATATAATAATACCTATGATGACATTATGATATAATACCTCTTTATTTAATATGGAATTTTATTTTATATCCATGTCTTCTTCAATGATGATTTTAATCAAAAAGTGTGATATTAAAAAGAATAATATCCATATTTTCCAATGAACCTTTATTTTCCATGACCATATTATCTATTTTCCCCAAACTTTTTACTCATATCATGAAATATATTATGTTTTACCTCTTTTGAGCCTCATTTTTCTCTTTAAAACTTTTTAAATAACATTTTATCAACTCTTAAAATGATACTGTTTTTAATAAATATATAATTTTTTAATATAAATGTTTTTTAATTTCAATATCTTATATTTTATCTTCTACCCCACTTTTTATTATACATAAATTGTATTATTTTAAGATTCCTTTTTTCCAAAAATAAAATTTGAAATCATTTTTGAATCCTTATAAGAAAATTTTGTAGATCATTTTAAAATAATCTTTAAAAATAATTTACAACAGTTTAAAAAAATATTTTAAAAAAATGATTTGCTTCAAATTTATAATATGTCTCTTAATTATTTACCTTAAAAGGAGTTCTGTTTCATAATCCACATCCTATGTTCTCTTATAATGTATTTCATCTTTGAAAACAATTTTTTTATTCTTTGTTTTTTTAAACTATTTTTTGAGATACCATTTGAATGTGTTACAAAACCCATTTTCATTCAATAGGATATTTATGATTTAATTATTTAGAAATAACATGAATGAAATTTTCATTAAATGTTTAATTTTATTATATATAGATTTATTTTCAAGCCATGCATAAATTTTTAGATTATGAGATGGTGGGACCTATATTTCACTCCAGTCCATTGGGTAAAGGCATATATATCAAAAGATAGAAATGTTATGTGAATAGGTTAGTGAGTAGATATGTTTATAAAGGGTGAATGTAAAGGCATTTAACTCTACTTAAATTTTTATATATGAATAGATTAGAAGGTATCCATGTTAATAAAAAATAAATCCTATGATTATGATTATAAAACTTTATTTAAAACTGTACATGGCCCATGTAATATGACTCATGTTTTATTTTATCATTCCATGCTAGAAGTATTATAGTTTGAGGTGATATGTCTATATTTAATATTTATGGTTAAAACTTTCTGAAATATTTTATTTTAAATCATATATTTCCCCTAATACATGATTTATCACATGCTTATAATCTAACTATTATATCATTTTATATGTTGTCCCTCACTAAGTGCATGATTTCACCGTTTCTTTTATTTTACATTCCCAATGTTTTTAAGGAAATAATGTCTCAAGGAATGTTTATGTGGGGGTTTATTTTATTGAGAAATATCAGAGTTTTTAAATTAAGTGTTTTTATGTTTCCAATTTCCAAAACACTAAAACTTTAAGTCTTAAAATTGTGAGGGTATTTGTGAGATATATTAATTAAACATGGTATCAATGTATTATTTGTTTATCTTTATCTTGGGTCACTATAGTTAGTATCAAAAAATGGTTTATTTATTTTTGGATAATATGATGAGTTAAATCTAAAAAAACCCTAGGGGTATGTTTAAGATAATATCATGAAATTATTCATAAATTATGTATTATGTGGTTTTATAGAGATTATATCCATGAATTGATACTATTAAGTGGATATAGGTTCTAGAATTGTTATAGAAAAGGGTAATAACCTTGAAGAGGGCGTGTTAGTTATTAACTAAACCATGACTTGATGCATGAAAAAGAGATCTAACTACAAACATAAAAACATACTACTAGTATATATTATTTGGTTTGTTCACATTATATTTAATGACCTATTATGAATGGTTTGGGTATTATTTTAACTGTAATGTTAAGAAAAACATAACAGGGAAATAAATAAGGATTACAAAGATTAAAAAATAGGGAGCATCTAAGGAAGAATATAATAAATAATTGTTTAGTTATTTATTATATGATCAAAGTTTTCCACTTTATAGGTTTACTAATTTATGTACCATTTGCATTAAATATACTTTAAAAAGGATATGGAGGGAACTAGAATGAACCTATCTAATTATTGATGGAATGGAAAATGTAGTGAATGATCAAATGAGATGGGAACTAGATTTCAAAATCTCATGGAAATTCACACTCAATTTTTTCATGTTATGAATATTAATATGAATAAAATAGAGCTCCAAAATACACCATGAAGGGAGTAGGTTTCCATTGAATCTTTTATGAATCAGTGTAAATCATGCTTTAATGGGCCTTTTAATCCATTTATTACTGAGAAATGGAATAATATGGTGGAAAATGTATTTTCTGTCCTTCAATGCTTCAAGAATTAGAAGGTTGTTTTAGTTTGTCTAATGTTTTGAAGGTGAGGCTAAACAATAGTTGAATCACATTAGGAATTTAGTGAAAATTAAGGAATTTGATTCTATAGAGTGAGTTGATTTCAGGGGAATATTATTCACTAATTATTTCCCATAGAATATTGACACTAATATGAAATTATAATTCTTATAATTAAAACAAAAGGAAGATGATTCTGCTAGATCTTATGAGGAAAAAATCACTAGTCTCACCAGGTATTCCATAGAGTATATATTTAGAATTGAAGAGAATATTGATCAATTTTTTATTTACTTAGAGCCAATTCTATAAAAGACATTAGCTTTAAGAAAATTGAGAAGATATTAGGAAGTTTTCTGATGCACATATTCAGTTTAAATGAAAGATGGAGACCCACATGATTCTAGAGAATGGAAAATAGAGATAGAATATCAAATAAGACCTAATGAACAATCTAACAGGGTTAAGAAATTCAAACTAAAAAATGTAAAATATATTGGAGGAAACACTTAGTTTATTTTATAATCGGTTTGAGAATGTGTTACAACTATAGTAAAGTATGATACCTAGCCTATGACTTCTAAATCCATAGAAAGAGGATGAATAACACCACTGATGGGAAGAAGGACCAAAATTATACTCCAACTACTCTTCAATGCTTCAAATTCCTAGAATATTAGAATTATGAAATTCAATACCATAACCCATTGGTTGATAAAGGGAATAATAAGTGTCAACCTCCTAAACAATGGAGGAAATGGAGGGCCTATAAAATCAATACTATAGAGGTGGTAAACAATAATGAAGTAGTGAAAGGTACACTCATTCTCCAATATTGAATAGTGAATCCCTTAGCTGATTCTAGTTTTTATTATTCTTTTATATCTTATAATATTTCTAAGAATATAGATTCCCCATCTGAAATCTTTGAATATCAACTTATCCCAGAAAATAACTATTGGCACATTTAATGAAACTAAGGTGTAAAAATATTCTCAAATCAATATTTTTTGAAATATAATAAGAGAAAATATAGTTCTCCTTCCAATATTTTAATTTTATACTATTTTTGGAATGGAATTGACTTCCTTATATAAATCATATATCAATTACCGATAAATAAAAATATGATTTTATATCCATAATCATATGATTATCAAGTATCAATTAAATGATGATCCTACAATTTATTTGGAAGAAAATTATATTATATGGGTCATGATACCCAATAATAAGGTGTTACTCGATCATATTATTGTGGATGAAGTCAACATTGATAATATACATATTCTACAACAATATACTGATGATTTTTTGATAAATTTCATTGTATTCCCCCAAAAGATGAGGTTGAATTCTCATTTTAACTTATTGATGGAAAATTTCCTATATATAATATAACATGTAGAATTTAATTCATTGAATTAGAGTAATTGAAAAAGAAATTACAAGATAATATTGAAAAATGTTTTACACATCCTAATGCTTCAAAATGGGGTGCATCGGTCCTCTTTGTAAATAAGAAGTATATATTAATGAGTCCTTTCATTGATTATCATGATGATAATAAAATCATGATAAAAATAGTATCATCTACCTCATATTGATGACTTTATTGGTCAACTCTTAGGATATCAGTTCTTCAAAAATATTGACCAATGTTCTCGATATTAACCACTAGGTATAAATGAGGTTGATATTTCCAAGACAACATTCTAGAAAAGATATAAACACTATGGTTTTATAATATTATCCTTTGGAATTAAAAAATACCCCTTTTATTATCATGTATCTTATAAATAGAGACATTAAAGATTATCTGAATCAATATTTGGTTGTATTTATATAATGTAAATTTAAATACTCCAAAGGAAAATAAGGGCATGAGGATCACTTAAGGACTATGTGGAAGACCTCATGAAATGATTTACTATATTATAAAAAATTGAAATAACGGATATAGAAAGAATCGTTCACAGGATATATCATCATAAGAGAGGGTACATCTGTAAATCCATCAAAGAATAAGGTTATTGGGAAATGACAAAATATAAAAAATATGACTGAAATTTTTATATTTCTTGGGTCATCTATATATTACCAATGCTTAGTGAGAAATTTCTCAAGAATATCGAATCCATTAGCCATGTTTACATGAAAAATTGTTAATTTCCTCTTGATAATTTAATGTGAGGGTAGATTCAAAGAGATAGAGAAAAGGTTGGCCACCACACCTATGCTTAAATTACCTTATAGTAGTGTAGGATTTTTAATTTATAGTGATGAGTATTTAAACTGATTGGGATGCATCCCCATGCAAAATTTTAAGGTAACTATTTATTCCTCACACCAATTAATGACTAATGAGAAAAATTACATAATTTATGCTTTTCAATTAGTGGTGGTAATATTTTCAATAAATATTGGATGAAATTACCTTTATGGTTAGAAATGTGAAATATATACTGATCCAATGATATTGAAATATATATTCATGCAGGAGTTAAACATGCACAAAAGAATATGTTTAGAGATAATGAAATATTATGAATGCTCAATACATTAAAATTGAGAAAGGAAAATATGGTAGATGATACTCTATATAGAAAATATCATACTACATTATCCATGATAAGGATTGAAAAAGAACCAATACACATGGATCTACAAAATATGAATCTTGAAGTCATAATAGAAGGGGAGAAATCATACCTTTCCCATGATTCTACTCAACCTTGTATTCATATAAGGATCAATGAATCCTAGAATGATGGTGTTGGGATAAAAAATAAGGTAACAATTATTCTAATATTTTTATTTGATAAATAAAATTTTATATAATTTAGAAAATCGATATGTGTTCCATCTATATTATAACTAAAGGAGGAACTTTTCAATGATGCACATAGCTCATCCTAATCTATTCATCATAGAGGAATAAAGATGAATAGGGATCTGAAGAAAGTCTTTTGATTGGATAACATGAAGAGGTAAATCACTTAATATATATATTGATGCATGGTATGTTAAAAAGTTAAGGTAGAGAAATATAATTCTAAAGGCATGATGCAACCGTTACCCATACTTATATATAAATGATAAAAAATAACCATGGATTTCATTTCAAGACTCCATAGAAAATCTAAAGGCAACAATTCCATATTTGTTATTGATATTCTTACAATGTTTGTGTATTTTATTTAAATTATAGAATATTTATCATTAAATCATCTTGAAAAGATATAAATTAAAGTGGTGTATAGGCTTCATGGAGTACCAATATCAATTGAATCTGGTCTAGATTTGAGGTTTACAGTAAGATTTTTAAAAATTCTTCTATAATTATTAGGGAATAATTCTATTTTTTCCTCTGATTATCACCCTCAGATCGATTATCAATTTGAGAGAACCATTAAAACTCTAGAGGATATGCTATGATCATGTTCAATAGATCTATAAAGATATTGGGATCGACACCTTCCCCATGTAGAGTTCTCATATAAAAAAATTTCAATCCAAAAATTTAGATGGAACCTTATTATGCTCTATATTGGTTGATATATAGATCTCCAGCATGATGGGATGAGGTTGGAAAAAGAAAGCTAATGGGGTCTGACCTTGTCCAAGAAATAATGGAGAAGGTCCAAACCATTTATCAACATATAAAAAATTGATAAAAAGTGTAAATAATAGATATTATTACTATCATTAAAGAGATATCTAATTTTAATTTGGTGATAAGGACTTTCTTTAAATATCTCCATGTAAAAGGGTTATTATATTTAGAACGAAATGGATGTTAAGCCCTTGATAGATTGATCCCTTTGAGATCCGTGATCAGGTTGGGGTCACCGTTTATTGCTTAGTGATCCCTCTTCACCTCTCCCATGTGAATTATGTCTTCTATGTATCATTTTGGAGAAATTATATACTATATACATCACATGTACTAAAATCATAATCTGTGCATCATGAACAAGACCTATCCTATGAATAACAACCAATGGAGACCTTGGATTGAAGAGGAATGGTTCTAGGGAACAATTTTTCCCATATAGTAATTGTTCTTTTCTGGTACCATAAACTTGGGGAAGTAATGTTGGAACTTGATGATGTAATGAGGAAAAAGTTCCCTCACTAGTTTTCCACTACATAATATAATTTCTATGGAAAATTTCTTCGAAGGGTGGTATAATGTAACAAGCTGAAATTCTAGAACTTATAAAACGAACTAAATGTTTGATAACCTGTGTAAACAAACCAAAATGTTTTAAAATGACACTATTAATAAATATACAATACACCATAATATTTTAAACTATTAAAAGTTATTGAGTTTATAAGATAAATAATTAATATGAGTTAATATATAAAAAGTTATTTTTAATAAAATTTGTTTTCTTTATACTATATATTTTCTATTAAAAACAAATTTTAATAATTTCATTCTATAAAATTGATGAAATAAATTTATTCTTTTAATTAATACCATCAATATTTACTTAGTATTAGTATTTCATATTTTTTAATCGAAAGATAAATTTTTAGCCAAAAAATATGGTTTTTTCAAAAATTATATTTTTTTAAAAATTTTCATTATATAAGTGCATCCTTTAAGGTTAAAAAATATTTCAATTAATAAAATATATATTTAAGCAATAAAATTATTCACTTTAATATATTATTTGAGCTTATAAATTCTATGTATAACATTTTGTAAATTAAAAGTTTCGTTTAATAGAAATTGTTTTATTTATTTTCTTTGAATAAATTATATTCAAGGTGAGATTTGGTTCTGTATGTCCATGAAATCCCAATACATTATATTTTTTATATAATAAAATAATTTATGTCTTGGTAATTCATATATTTAATAAACATTTCTATCACATCAATTTTAATCTAAAATATGTACTATTCTGAAAAACTATTTTCATGTGATTATGTTTTTGTTTTAAAATTATTATTTCACACCAGTAATTCAATTTGGTAAAATTATTATAAAATAAAATATCATAACGATCATAAATGGAGAATGCTTCGTTCATATGTTTTGGCATTAAAATTAGTTATTAAGTATAAAAATTATTTACCAACGTAAAAGTAAGTTAGCATAAAAGTTGAATGTTAAAAGAAGATGGCCTAAAACACTAATGGTTGTCTCATAATTGCGTTTTTTAAGTGATATTATACCCATTTTGACTTTACCCCCCAATTTTTTATCATTCTAGTCCATTGAACTTTGAAAAATAACATCAAATTATTGAAAATGTAATTGCTAATTCTCAAACCACCATTCACATTAATTATAAAAGGGTAGCACTCCCATGATTTCAAGACCAACCTTTCCATATAATTTATCCTTGAAAATATTTCACATTTATTATCTTATAACCCTATCACATATATATGAGCTTATAGTCTACTTTATTTTTTAAGGACTTCTTCTCTAAGGAATTTTCAAAGAGAAAACTCATGCTTTCAATAATAGTATTACTTTCTCTTAGTCATTATTTTTTTGTACCCTTTACTAAATATTATATAATCGTATTAATGTAATGAAATAATAATATTTATTATACTAAAATATAATTATATTAACATAAAAATATTTATTTACTTCTTTTTATCCACTTAAGAAAAATAAAAGAATGTTAACCATGTGTTGTGTGTCAACTGTATCCACGAAGTAAAATTTTTCATTTTTCATCTGGTTTTAATTTATTTATAAAAACAACATAAAATATGATTCAACAAAGAGAAAAATATTTAAAATTATAATATTGTTATATTAAATGATATTATACATTTCCTTACTCACCTATAAGGATATAGCATGTTCATGTTTGGGTTACTTTAACCACCAACTTGAATAAATTCTATAAAACATTTTCATGGATGGTTATGGGAACATAAATATTTATATTATTTTATGTTAATATGAATTAAATTTTGGTTATTGGTTATTGTGTGGTCATATTAGTTATTTAACTTATTATTAAAATATCTTTATCGATCACTAAGATTACCAAAATAGGTCAGCACCGATTAAATATTCAAGCAAATATAATAAAAAATAGAATACGATAAAAAATGGACAATATTTAATTAAATACAGAATACAAATTTTACTAATAATTTATATAATAATCTCAATTTGGTTATTTGGGATGTTAATCACCTGTGTAGAATGGATCTGGAATTAGGTAATGATCTTTTGTCTCAATTTATCTTCATTGAGGCATGTTTTAATATTATACAGTAATTACTTATTTAGAAAATTTATATAATAGTAGAAAAGTTATTTTAGCATACACCATGATTTAATTCATAGTATTTAAATGTCTATGTGATTTTCAAGATTCAAATGACTTTTGATTAAAAAAATACTAAAGGTGTAAGGGTTTCAATAACTTGTCTACCTTTCATTGAGTTATTCTCATCTTTATTAAAAGTTATTGTTAAGGGTTGGATAAAATCACCCCTATAAAGAAATTATGATATAATAACTCATTATTTTTTAAGGAATAATGTTCTAGATCCATGTATTATTCAATGATTATTTCATTCATAATGTGTGAGATTTTAAATAATAATTTCTATATTTTCTAATGAACTTTTCTTTTTCCATGTCTACATTTTCCCATTACATAAATGTTTTACTTCCTATTTTGAAAAAATTTATATTTTATATTTTGTACCCTAGATATTTTTCTTTACTAATTTTAATATAAATCTTTATCAACTATTTAAATGTTGTGCGTTTTAACAAAAGTGTGATTTTTTTGATATAAAATGTTTTTTATTTTAATCTCAAATATCATATCTTCTTACCCAAATTTTATTACAAAAGAAGATTATTCTTTTCAAATTAGTTATTTATATTTTTTAAATTACCTTTGAAACATTATGAATTTTTTTGGAAATGACTTTAAGGTCTCTTTTATAAACAATTTACTAGGGTTTTAATGAAATTATTTTTTAAAAAAGTTTTTTTCTAATTTATTTTATCTCTAAAATACTTACTTCTAATAGTGTTGTGTTTCATGATTCAACTCTTATGTTCTCTAATAATATATTTAATTTGTGTGAAAAACGTTTTGGTTTCATTTAATTTCATTTTTTTGATGATATTTTATCAGATACCATTAGGTATTATATGAAACACATTTTCTTTCCATGAGTAATTTATGATTTGACGATTTTTAAATATAATAAAACTCATTTTAATTATATGGGTTATTTTATCATAAGATGAAAATTTATCAAATGGTATGAAAATGTATTGATTTTTAGATGTTTTTGACCTATATCTCCTTCCAATGTATTGGTTAAAGGCTAATATCTCATGAGATAAAGATGTTACGTGAGATGATTAGAGAGCAGTTTGGTTCACAAAGGGTGGATGTAGAGACAATTAACTCTAATTATAATTTTATGTGTGAACTAGTTAGCAAGTAGCATGGTTCATAAAGATAACAAATCTTATGTTTATGATTGATTCACATTCTTTCCTATGTTTCGTATCCCTTGTTATATAATTACTATTTTATTTTCTCATTCCACGATAAAAGTGATATTATTTGAGATGATATGTCTATATTTAATTTGTATAGTTAACATATTTTATTTATGTTATTTTAAATAATATATTTTTTCTTATACATTATTTCCCACATGTTTATGATTTATCCATTATAGATTTTGATATGATATCTCTCATTGAGTATTTGATCTCCACCCTTCTTAAGTATTCAATTCCATAGGTTTTAAAGATGATTATGTATCTTGTAATGTTTATGTGGGGGTTTAGTTTATGGTGAAATGTTCACATCATGTAAAATAATTTTTTTATGTTTTGATTCTCCAAGACTCTAAACCATTAGGTCCTTGGGTTGTGAAACTATTTTTGAGAAACATTAATTAAACCATGGTATTAACTAATTGTTTTTGTTTGTTTAGCTTGGTTCACTAAAAGTATATCTAGAATAACATAATTTATTCCATATTATTTTTTAAACTAAGGGAAAATATTAAAAATATATTTTCAACAAGAATATTTTATTCTTCTCAAAAGAATCCATTAAAAATACATATTTATATCTATAAAAATATAAAAATTATAAAAAAAATTGATACGGAGTGGAACTCATATTTCGTTTCCAGATTCATGGAAGTTGGAAGTATTCTCATTTCTTATGTCTTGGGAAACATTCTAGATTTAATTATTAGATCCCCAAAAATAGTTGAACAACCGCAAATAAAAATTGATGCAGGTATTGAAAAACAATATCTCATGGTTCCCCATGTCTTTATCTTTATTATTCTTGATAACGCGATCAATTTCTTCTACATGAAATATGTGTAGTGGAACTTTCCATCAGTCTTTCTCAAAGTAAGCTTGGATCATGGATTGACTAAGCCACATTATGTTCAAAACATAAAATAACAACTTAAAAATTGAATTATTTTGATTTCTTTAGAAATAAATAATTCTATAAACTTTTCAATTCATTTTTCATTTATCATCCCTTCCCACGGTTGAAGTCGAACTTCTTTTTTTATTATTCTTAGACCACACACCATTCTAAATGGCTGAGCTGTTTATACCATAAAGTAAAATCACTTGAATCATCACAATTAATTTCATTCATCATAATTTTTAAAATATAAAAAATTGATTTTTCATCTAACAAAAACATCAAATTTTCTTATGCCTTGATGTTTTATAGTAGAGACTTCAAAGAATTCTGTTCACAAAGCCTTATATTGAATATTTTTGTCATAATTAAAGTAATTCATTTTAATACAATAACTTTCATAATATTTCACCAAATAATGAAGATTTATACTCACCAAAAGCATTATTATTGGACATTAGAGGTTTACATTTGTAAAGTATTATAATGGAGACATATGCTCATTATTTTGAAGTCTGACTCAACATCTGCTTTAAGCTATACATTTCAGAAAATTCATATGGTGGGATCAATTAATTATAGTGAATTATTATTATCAAAACTTATGTTTTGAATAAAGTCATATAATCAACCCCAGATTCATTGTATGAAGTCATATAGTCTTTCCATGTTCATATTTCTATTATACTTCAATGTAATTAAATGTTACAAAGTCTTATGATCATGTCATAAAATTAACTCAAAGTATTACATTTAACGAAAATTATTTATGTCTGAAACCTAAAGTATTACATTCACTAATATGTAATACTTTCTAATAAGTAAATCCTTACACTCAGGGGATATCCATTTTTTTATCCCAACACTAAAAGTCCCAAACAACATGAAATGTCTTCATGGAATATTCATGGTGACTCCCACCCTTGTAAACATTCAAACAAGTGTTTCTATAAATTAATTTCATAATTATACTATAATTACACACTAGTATGGTACTATAATATCTCATGGATCATAGAAACATGATTAAATTTACTTTTTTTAACTCTGTTTGAAAAAACACGTTCATATTTTTCACTATAGGTAGGAATTTCACTCTTCCAAAATATTAAAGATAGTACTAAAAATTATCCTTTAGTACTTTTCATTATCTAACATGCATATTAGCTCTTTATGGTCTACCAACATGAATATATCTAGATAGGTATTCAAAGGTATTCTACTCCTCATATTCCTTTACCAATTATATGAGTAGTAGCTCCAAGCTCTAGGCAAAGGGTGGATACAAACTATATTTTTTGGATGTTGTTATGGTTCTATTTATTTCAATATGACAAAGTTAATTTATAAAATAAATTTCTTGGGAATATATATAGAAGATTTTTTTCTTAGTTGAGAAGCAAAATTACAAATTTAAATGATTCTTTTTTGATCTCTAAAGTACCAAAGATCATGGAGAAGATCATGATTTGAGTTGAGTTTTTTTTCAATGGTAGTATGTTGAAAAACAAGAATATATAAATGATGGAGGCAAATAGAATGATTCTACCAAAAAATCTCCTAAATATTGTTTATATATTACAAAGTTCAATTTCTAATAACCATATAAAATTCAAGTTTCAAAATTGGATTTATTGATGTATAAATTTTGGGTTATAAAAGTGATTAAGTTTAAAATTATACAAATTTAAAAGTTATGAAGTTAGGGAGTTGTTGTTGTATGAGGTATAATCTATGAATAAGTGATGAATCACAGAATGATTAGATAGATATATTGTACCTCTATCATAAGAATAGTTTGTTTTTTCACAAAATAGAGTAACACATGACAGGTTGATTTTCTTAGAAAATCACCTGAATGAGTATAGAAAATAAATATGATAGGAAATATTCGACCAGAAAGGAGCAAGATTATGAATTTATCATACAAATAAATAATTTAAACAGGAAAAGCGTTTATGAAGTTCTCCTGAACTAGAATGTTTAATTCCATCGGATGGAGAAAAATAGATATAGAAAAATATTTCTATTTATCATATAAATATTCATGAATCTACTTGGTAGATTTCTATGAAATAGGTAAATTAAATTGGGTGGAGAAAGCCTAAGTTTACCAAATCAAGTTTATTATATGTATAGGATTGGATATATAAGTTTTGTAGAATTTTTTTAAATAGGAAATATTGTTATTATTATCAGACATATAAACATGAGAGTTTGTACACTAGATAGATATTTGATGAACTTTACCAAAAAATTAAGAGTTAATTATTGTGATAATGTTTAGTTGTACATTTAATGTTAGGAAATATAGAAGTGATTTTATAAATTTTGGATGAAATCATTGATGCTAATATTTTTGGAAATCTTCATGAATAAATTTGACTCCAATGTTTCAAATACATTTAATGTAGTCAAATGAAATTTTAGTTGAGAAGGAAATTCAAATTGAATAAAAAACATATTCCTTAATTATTGAAGTAATTATTCCTATATAATGGTTTGTAGGATTATTGAGTGTTAGTATTTATGAAGATATAAATTGGTTAAGATTTTGAAAGACTAAAATATAATTTTCTAACCCAAATTATACTTGGCTGAAGGAGATGAGAATTGGATGGAAGAGATCTAGTCAAATATCCACTAGAAAAATTTCTTTAATGTTGAAAGTTGATTATATCCAGTTATTTCAAGATCAGGATAATATTTTGAGACCAACAAAACTTTTGATCATCTATTAAATATTTTTAATATGTTTTACATAGGAAAATACAATCCAAATTTCTTGTAGAGGAATACCATCTAAATAGGAGGTAATTTCTATAATAGATAAAAATATAATAATTTGGACAGTATATCATGGATTTATAAGTAGGTTTTTTAGATGACCTTGTATAGGGGCATAACCAGTAAAAAAGAAAGTAGATAGAAGAAGGATAATTGGGAGGTATAACCCGCTATGGAAGAAGAGTTGGTCATTGGGGGTAGACTACGGTCAATTGGTGGAATGATTATTAGGGGTATAACTAGTTGTTTTTATTCCTTTATAATCTTGTTGAAGTTTGTGGAGACTCTATATTGGGGGTATAACCATCATCGTAAGGAGTATACCACATTGTCCAAACATTGTGAGGATTATGGGATAATATCTCTCTTCATATTTATTATATACAAAGTTAGGTTGAGATATATATTTGAGTAGATAGAGAACACAAAGAAGCTTAGAGGTAGATTTATGAGAATAATTCATAAAATAAAGTGATCAATGACTCAACCTCACCCTCTCAGTGATCTCACAATTATATAAAAACTTTAATTAGTATTAGAGCGAAGGTTTCTTATGAAACAACCAACTATCTACATTGGATATAGAATAAAATTCATTTATAAATCGGGGTGTTCCTTTATTTGATAGTAAAAAATATCATAGCAGGATTTATATGATGTTACTCAACCTTCTATATCTTGTCCATGATGATTCAGATGGAGCTGTAATGATATTTCCTCCCTTTAGTGAAATTCTTATGATAACTGTCGATAAGAGAAATATGAAGGTTGATGAGAAATTGAAAATTCTATATTGATCCATATCTCTAGGAATATTTATACAAAAACATATGGCGTTTCCAGCTTCTAAATATATTTTGGATAATTTTAGAAATATTTATAAAAGAAATGTGAAATTCGTGGTGGTTAAGTTATAAATCAGGAGATGTAAGTTTGAAGATATCAAGATGGTTGATGATAAAAGTATTAATGAATAATTTACAAGTTTTAATTAAATTATAGTCAACATCAGACATTTTAGTAAAAATATGGAAGATTATACTGTTGTTAAGAAAATAATCAGAAAATTTCTTGATATGTTTGACCACAAGGTTTCATCATTTTAAGATTGAGATGATATATACTTTGATGAACTTCATAATTTTGTCATAGAATATGAAATAAGAAAAGAAAAAACATTTCTAAATAAGGATAAGATATAAATATCATTCAATGTAATGTTAAAATTGAAGTTCATAGATCAGGAAATAGAAAAAAGAATCACGTGATTTAGAAACTATGGAGGTTGAAGAGTAATTTAACAAAATTATTTTTCTTCTCTCTAAGATATACAAAAAGTAAAATTGGATGGGAAAAGGTGAAAAATATATTATGTACTAGAATTGTAATGAAAATGAAAATTTTATAGGCAACTGTATGAAGAATAATATTAATGATTCGATGTCATAGTAAGAATATTATTAGTCTTAGATACAGAAGTTAATAAAACATAAGAAAAAATTTCTATTAAGAAAAGAATTTTTTAGTTGAATATATAAGGATGATTCATCATCTAGAAATGAATCTGATGTTAAAGTTAACTTCATAGCTCATATTAAAAATAAAATTGATTCATCAGTCATTGATGATTATATGAAAAATAAAACATAACTCTATTTTATTCTAAAGGAAAATTGAGATGTTTCTCTTGAGAAATTTACATTGCTTAATAAGAAGAACAATTTGAAAAAAGACTAAAAGAAGATAAATTTTGAGAATGATGAGAATATAAAAAAGTAGATACACAAATAAATGAGATTAGATCATATAAAGTTAGAGTGGATTAGATATAAAATATGCTTACTTAACAGGAAGAAATAGAATATAGATAGAAGGAACTCAATAATTAATAAACAATACTTATTTTGGAAAGTAAGAAAAACTGAATGATGATAGTTGAATTTGAGAAGTTAGTAAATGATGTTGAAGGAATATTTGCTGTGAAAGAGGAAGAGTTATATGAGACACAATTAATGTTTCATAGAATACAAAGTGAGATAAAGAATATTATATAATACTACATCAAATCATTTGAAGTTGAAGGTGAATATTCTCAAGCTTGTGAAAAGAAGGGTCCATAGAGGTAGGTTGATTATAAGCCTAAACAATCTCAACATGCCTCTTCATTTATTTACTATAAAAATTTAAAATATAATATTTAATTATCTATGAATAATAATATTAGTGTTAAACCATCTTCTTCAAAAAATAGTGAAATAATTAAAAAGGATTTACTCCCTAAACAATTATTCACATAGTTTGTAAGGAGATAATAACAATAAAATTCAGAGAAGACCTACTACCAACTAGAAATAATATGGTTTAGAGGTCACTGCTATTGTTGTGAAGTATTTATTCCTAAAGTATTCTAACAAACAAAAATTTCATGCATATCTATAATTAAATTTTCAATTTTTTCAATGAATTTCAATAAATAATTTTCGTGAATTCTAATGTTTTAGATAAATGTGGTAAAATATGATTGTGAATGAAAAATAATTATAAATGAGTAAAAATGTTAATATTTTAAAATTGGTAATCATGTAAATATTTTGGTTGATATTTTCCATGTTTAAAATTTTTCTATATATTTTTTAAAAGGACACTTAAAAAATATGTCAACTTATGCAAGCCCATCATTAAAGGGGCTTGGAATATAGTGAATCCCTTTGAGGGATAGTTGAAAATCCACCTTGGGAGAGTTATCCCAAGTCAAATGAGCATGGGGAATTACTCCCCTACGTAGGTGGCTTGTGGGGGATCAAGACCATGGGGAGTAGAGGTGGGTTGTAGCCTACATAGGTCGTGTGTGTCACAACTTGTTAGATAGTGTGTTCAAGTGTTATGACGATGAACACTCCAATGCAAGAGATTTTCTTGACCATCCCACTCCTTTAGTTATATTTTGGTACACTACACTTATGGGGTTCAATGTTTGAAAAAAAAAATATGTGTGTTAATTTTCATAGTTTAAAAACTCACTCTGCCCGTACTTGGTTATAACACACCACCGGGCCCATCGCTCACCACCACCCCTCGACGTCACAACTACCTTTAAAACACCAGAAAAAAATCATAGGTACTTTTGGAAACCATGAACCCAAGATATGCCTCCACTTTAACCACCTGATTCTACGATATATGACATCCAAATCCTGAGCAACCCCAAGAAGCCATTCTAGTCTTCATCTAGACACTTTAAAAGTTAGATGAAGAATGCGGTCACTACTGCCCCACTGCAACTTCATGATCCCACTGATGCACTACCATGTAACAACTATGACCATGAAAATACACAAGAAACCATTCAAAACATACAAGCTAATACTTCCATGGATTTCAATCTACATTGAAATAGATTTACCCAAGATCCTAATATTATTTAAAAAAACTCTACAATTTGGGTCTGAGGGGATTGTAAATGAAGATTTTGAAGACTTGAATATTTGGGTGAGGATTCAAGCTTGAGTTATCTTTGAATTTTCAATAAAAATAGGATCCTACTTCCAATCCTAGTAGTCTACAACCACCGTGGATGAGAGGCCGATAGAGGCCTCATTTTATATCTAAGTATTCTATATTTTTCCTTTATTTTTATTTTTCTTTTATTCTTTTATTTTATTTTTATTTTTATGTAATTATAATTTATTTTATTTTAAAAAATATTTCCTTGTGATTAATTCTTATTTAAATCATGTTTCCTCAACCCATAAATTTTTCACCTTCATTTTTTTCTTCTTCTATTATTTTAATTTCTTCTTCTTATTATTCCCATTTAGATTTCAAAAATTTATTTATTTTTCCTTTATTTTATTTTATTTTATTTTAATATCTCTCCCCATCTCTTATTCAATATTTCACAATTTCTAAATAAAATAATAGTAATTCATCATGATATCTCATGATTGTATTATCAAACTAGAATAAAAAAACTAAAGGAAAATAATTATTTATCCCAAAATAAAACCTCATTATTTGAATATTTCTTTCTAATTTCTGCATTTTTAGAATTTAATGTTATTTTATGTTTAAATTTTCTTAGATCATGTCATTTAAATATCTTTATAAATTATAAAATACCCAAAAAATTTAATTTCTTTCAAAAAATAAATATTAACTAAAATAAATAGTTTAGGTGAATTTGATAAAGTGAGTGAACAAACTGAGATTGTCCTCATGTGAGACGACCATATTTATCTACTGTGATGCACTAAGAAAAAAATTAATTATTTTCTATGCCCTATGACAAGAATGCTTCAAAATCAGAACCATTTCACATGATCTAATCAGTAGTTCATTTTATTTTTTTTATTTCCACATTATATAGTTTTTAATTTCTTTATAAAAACCATGAAAAATATTTTTCCAATAATTTACTCAAATAATTATTATTCTACAAGGACAAGTAACTCACAGGTACAAGAACCAATAGGTGAATCCCCCTGTTCTATAGATGATAGTGCTATTGTATGGGCTTGATAGATATGGGGAGCCTATAGAGAAATTATCCAAGATAACAAATTCAACGAGCTCATACAGTATCTCAAAGAGACCCTTGAACATATTGTGGTTGAATTATTATCCATAGAGTTAATTAAATTCATGGAGTACTTCCCGGAGTTTCGTCCAGAAAAATAAGAGACACACTTAGAGTTGTTCTTTTTTTCTACCAATAAAAAGTTCCCTAGAAATTATTAAAAGATGAAGTTTCTAAACACAAACTCAAATACGATATTCAAAGATTGAAAGATAAGGTTCATGATATGTAAGGAAAAATGGAATGGATAACTGAGAACATCAATGTATCCTTCTAGAAACCTGAGCCTAAACTAGAAGATGAGCCACTATTATTTGTTTCTTTTTTGAGGATATCAAAGAATTTTATTAAATGATTTAGGAGTATCTATAAAACATCCATCTGGTGAAAAAAATTGAAGATGACCATGATAAGAGAGAGTGGATCCATAATGAGGAAAACTTTCTTGATTATCTAACTATGGGAGATCAAATAAATTCAATGACATTTGGAATGAGTGTGAGGTAAAATATTATCTACCTGAACCCTAAAAAGTAGAATATCTAGTAACATTTAATGTCACTAAATATATGAAAGAATAATCCACACTAGTGATGGAATTTTAAGAAAATATGAAAGAGACTGACTACCTTCCTCCATCCATTAGGATATAACTTCAAGAGGCACTCACCATTGAGTCGGTGAATGAACCAAAAAAACCCAAGGAGGTGATCTTATTTTAAATTATTTTTCTAATATTATTCTATATTATTTGAGTATCACTACTTTTTGTTTTGAATTTTTTTATTTGGTAAATTCTTTCTTGGAATTATTGGAAGATGAAGAAATTGGACCTGCACCTATTGAGGAACACATGGAGGTCCCTAATTTTATTGAACATACATTTGAGGAATCCCAAGAGTGTGTTCAAGTTATTTATCATAAGTAAATAAAGATAGTGTATGATTAAAATAATAGGGGGAATTATTATTTACATTATTCTTGTTTAAGGTGCTTAAAATTAAAAATACATTCTTAATTTAGTTTTGAAATTGAAATTCATGCAGCCTATATTGAGCCAATACTGGAAGAGAAAGAGAAGGTTTAAAAAACTGAAACCAAGGAAGTGGATGATTCATACTTAATCCTACACCAACCATGTGAAATATACATAATTGTGAATGGGACAGTTCTTATATATTCTATCCATTGATCAATCCTCACTAAGAAAAATGAAGAACAATTTAGGAAAAGCCTCTTGTTGTTGTTCAACTCCATAAATCTCTTTCGTCTATCAGAAATTAGATAAAAGAATAAAATTTATTTTTGGGGAACTAAACAATTTAGGGCCCAATTAGGGGATTATACTATAATTTATCCCTTTTATTTAGTTTCTTGGACATTAAATTTCATTTTTAGGATTATTTCAGCAAGAAACCCACTCCCTCTTATATTGTTTAGCTTAAATGACATGATCCTTGTGATTAATTGAGAAATTATATTTTATAGGTTTATGAGGACAGAAGGAAGTCCCAAATAGTAGAATAAAATGACTAATCTTAATGGGATTGAGAGTTTACATTGGATGCTTATTTTTTGAACTCTACATTTTTTCCTACAAACATGATTTGTGCTTTATCCATGAAATTACATTCCAATTATTAAATTATTCTTTACTAGACATATCTATGATACATGAGTTTCTTAGGAACCCAAGGATTATATATTTTAGACTTCAATGTTAATGATATCGAATGAGTAAACTAAAAAAATGAATTATTAAAATGAAGCAGGGATATTAAAATGAGGACTCATTCTTTGAAGTAATTAGTTGATTCTTGTAAATGAAATTTATTAAAAAAAATTCATGCTTTAAATTTCTTAAATTCTTTTTAATTGATTTTCTTTTTTATTCATGCCTGCAGTGATTGACCAATTTCATATGTTCTATTCCCATGTATATTTCTAGACCAAGTATTTCCTATTTATTCTTGGTCATATTTTTTGAGTGTTCTTAGGACATTCCGCCTTTTATAACTTGTAATTGAACATATCAAAGCTATGACCATGCAAGAACACATTTAAAATGATTAAGGCATCTTTTTAAAATACCGTACCCTTAACAAATTTACATCAATTTTTGTTTATCTCATAGAAACCATGAATGTACTTATTTTTAATGATCTATATTTCAATCCATTTTTATCAATTCCTATACTCCTCTTAGTATTTGCATGATATTTTAAAGATAAAGTGTGGGGGTGAAGAGAATCATGAAGAAATGGATGATTTACATTTTTAGGAAGAAGTGTGAGGGTGATATATATAGGGATTGAGAAAGGTTATATTTATTATAATATTCATTGTTTTTTCCTATTTAATAAAAAATGGAAAATGAAAAAAGGACCAAAAAATGAAAAGAATGTGTTACGGCATATAATAATAACAAATCACCATTACTAGACTCATTATTTTTATCATGTGTGGTTAGGTGGTGGATTTGGGGTTTATTCTAATCATAACTTTGGAAAAATAAAAAACTAAAAAATTAATTTGAAAAAAGAATAAATGTGGAGAAAAAATCATGATTGTTTAATAATCATTCATTATTATTAATTTGATCATGATCTTTACACTGAGCTTTGGGGGAAGTTGGAGTTTCTACATTGAATGGGAGAATGTCATTACACTTCCACTTTTGATATGATGATTTATGCTTTAAGAGGAGAACATAATATCTAGATCCTTAAATTTTAAAAATCAATTCATACCATCCTTAATCCTTAGAGTCATTTGAACCTTAATTGAAAACCCATCATTATTTTATATTAATTTTATCATTACAATGTTGTGAAATGAGTTCCTTTACAAGTATATGGATAAGGATAATGTTCTCATGATATGAGAAAAAATCTAATTGAACTAATTTCACGAGTGATGAGAGAAAAGATTTAATGTTGAGGTAAATCTTGATTTGGAATGTCTAATAATAAAAAAATTAAGGATCTTGAATATATGAAATAATAAGCTCTGTCATTTTCAAAAGGGGGAAATTAAAATACTTGAGTATATTATTTCTTAGAAAATGGAGAAATTAAATTTATATTTCATATGGAATCTAAAATATTGAATTAACATTGATAAATATATTATTTCATTACATTGAAATTTGAATCTCTTTATAATTGGTGGCCTCTGGTATTCCATGTTGATATTTAATGCCTGATGGAAAACATGGTTTAAGTGTCGGGGTATTTCATAGACAAAACATTCATGCATATTTTTAATTCAATTTTCAACTATTTTCAATGAATTTCAATGAATAATTCCCATGAATTATAATTTTTTAGTTAAATGCTGGAAAATGTGAGTATGGAAGTAAAATCATTTGAAACAAGTAAAAATGTAAATATTTTAAATTTTATATCATATTTATATTTTGGTTGATATTTTGTGAGTTTGAAAATTTTCAAAATATTTTTTAGGAGGTCACTTAAAAAATATACCAAATTAAACTTGACCATTAACGAAAGGGATTAACATATATCCCATCACTTTGCGGGATAACTGGCTAATCCACCTTTAGAGAGCCATCTTAAGCTAGCAGAGTATAGGGCATCACTCCTGTGCATAGGTGGCCCATGAGGGATCAAGGTTGTGTTGAGTATATGTGGGCTGTTGTAACAACCCAAGATTTTATGAGATATATTCATTTTAATTTCTTTCATATCTTCTGTTGTATGCTACACCAAGATTATCTTGTGCTATACGCAACTCCATATTAGCTTGCATTATACGGAAGACAATTCTTGGATCGTGTTATACACAATTTCAAGGTCATTTGATAGAAGTTATTCTACGCAACATTGAGTGTATATATATATATATATATTTAATGTACAAATGAAAAATGGTTGGATGCTATTATAACGAAACAACAAAGGAGTCTGGGACTATATGCAACCCTGACTTGGCTTGCATTACACTTAATCACAACCTTCTTCGATAGCGTGTGTTGTACGCAATACCGGGTTTTACTAAACAACGATGTATTATTATAATATTATTATGAACTAGCCGTTATGAATATTATTAACTAAATTTTAAATTTTATAACATTATTATTCATCTTACACATTTTCTAGAACATGGTATAAGAACAAAATAAATTTTTCGGGTAAAATAAGTATTTTTCAAAAAATGCAGTTTTGCTGCCTTTTGATGGTGCACCCACTTTAAATCTAGTTTTTGACATGTTTATAAGTTCAATTTTACAAAATAAAATTATTCTTTGGAATCAGGATAGAAAATTTTACCTTGGATAAAATTTTCAAATTATTCTGATAACATTCATATTTTAATGAATAGTAAAAACATGGTATATTTTAATTAAAAACAACTTTTTTCATCGTAATAACTTATGTGGTTAAAATATAATATTGAATGGTATTAAAGTATAAATAGAATATATTTTTACCATTTAATATAATTTATTTAATTATCATTGATTTTACATTGAATTCGTAGGTTAAATCAATTCAATCTTTTGCAATGTTTTAAACAAAAACCCGATTTCATTTGACAACGGGATTAATTTTAATTTAATTTCTTCAACCTCTGTGTATTGAATTGGAAAAAATTGTTTCCATATTTGGATTCAGTGGGTCCAAATTATGTTAATAGGCTACTTTTTATTTTTGGGAATTATGAATAGTAACTACGGTAAATTTTATTTACCATAGTTAAAAGAAAATCGTGTAATTAAGGGTAAATATAATATTATAAAATTACCCTAACACAAGACAAATACCTATTGGTTGGCTAAAGGTATACCCATATCACCTAAGGGTCTGATTAGATTCATTTTATGGACATTTGACTGTGAAAATAATTTAATTATTATTAAAACCATAGAAAGTGAAAACATGTCACTCTTTTAAATCCTATAAGTATAATAATTTTAATTTAGTGATAAACATCATAACACTTCGAACATTAATAGTCTCCAGAAATCTAATAAACCTATCTACATCATGATATTTTATTTATAATTTTTAGGTATTAAATAATTATCATTATTGGTGATACATTAATGAAGCAGAAATTATTTATTAAGTGAAAAATCAGTAATATAGTTTTTATTGAAATACAAATACCCATTTAAAGGCTCACAAACCTAACAAAAACTTATTGGTACTGTATATCTACACCTTAAACATCCAATGAGATAATGTATAACCGTTTGGAGTCTTATAAAAGTTATTATGTCACTTATATTATTTTATTTTAAATGATGCCAAAGTTTTAACCTTCATTTTTTAATAAATATATCAATTTAAATATTGTGATTCTAAGATGAAAAATTCGAATAAAAGTACTATTCTGAAAGGTAATAGATTAATCGTCATTATAGGATTTTATTTTTAATTTTTATGAAACAAATATGTATATTAAATAATTATACATAAATGTTGTAGTAATTATTTTATTAAGAGATAAACCAATTAAATGGTTTTAAAAATAATAAAATAAATATAATATGAACTATTTAATGTTCTCCACTAATTTTATAGATACTTATGACCATTTATGAATCTATTAAATCTTTTAGTTATAACATATATTCTGTATATAATTTATTTAAATTCAAATAAATGAATAGTGTAAAAATTGACACTATTGTTATTTTATAAAAATAACATATTATAAAATAGTTTAAAAATCACAAAAATATTTAAAAATTATAAATTTAAATTTATATAGTCTAAAGTTTTTTAAAGTATCCAATTATGGACAATTCTCAACAAATAAATAATTTTTTGTTATAATTTAAAATTTAGAATTTTATTACCACAAATAAAATTAAATTGATTAAGTAAGGCTAAATCAAGTTGATAATGTTTAAAATAATTTCCTAACTTGTCTAAATTTTATTGGTTGATGAGATTACAACCCTATATAATCTTATATTCGAATATGAGTCATTTTTGGAGGTTTTATGTGGGTTTATATTTATTATAAATTAATATTTTTAAGATTTCCAAAGGTGCCCCTCTCCTCCCTTGTAAAAGGGCACCTCCTCCCTCTCTTCCTCACGCCAATTTTAGCCTTTAATCATGGACAAAAACTGCCCATTTTCTATTGTCAACTTCTGTAGAAACATCCTAGAGGTCCTGATCTTCTTCAAAGACCAATTTTAGTACCCTAAGAGGAGGATTCAAAGAGGCGTGTCACAGAAGAGGTAATATCCATTACCGATTCTTTCAATTTTCTTTCTTCTTGAACTTCTTCTTATTTAGTTGTTTCATTATGAAGTAATAACATCAGTATCACTAATATACTGATATGTTATTATAAGTATGAAACAACCATGTTTCACCATCTATCCATCCTATGGAAAATGAAATCACCGCGCGTGCGTACGTACGGAATACCGTCTCCACGCCGTGGTGTAATCTGTTTTTCCACCAACACCTTACATGGATTGGTATAATGGTGTAAAGAATAACTATAAATAGTTATTATAACATCATACTGATTCTGATATATTGTATCATCCACTCCAATTCAATTCAATAATTATGGAAACGATATCATCGCTCATGCATACGTACGAACTACCCTCTCCACGACGTGATGAGATTCATTCTCCATGTTAACAATTTAAGAATGATTATAAAGTATATATAAGCAATAATAAAGAATTATATGACATTATAAAGATACTGGATTTATTTATATATATATATATGTCATCTACTTAATTCTATTCAACTCAATAAGGAAACGAAAACAGCGTTCAAGCGTACGTACGGCCTACCGTCTCCATGAACGGTGTATATCTTTCCATTTATCGATCTATTATATATATTTATATTATGAATATATATTATATATAAATCATGTTTTATATTCTGGAATTAAGTAATCATGATCTAAGTAATCATATGAATAATTACAAGTCAAAACACGGATGACAAATGAAACGATTTTACCCATAACACTTTTTAACATGGAATTTACAAAAGAACGGGTAATATAAAGTCATAAGTGAACCATATATGATATCATAACAATGAATATGATTATTTATTATGTAAATGACATTATTTAAATCATTATATAGGAGGTTTGGATACATAAAAAGTATTTCGGACATAAGGTAAGGGATAATTATTCCAATCTCATTCTTATCCGAGATTGTTTACTCGTAAGTATTTACTAGGGGTTATGTTTATTATCCATGTCCATATGCTCTCAAAATGTTTTCATAAAATGTTTACATTCCTTCCATGTATTTTTAAGACATTTTTACCCATTTCATACTTTAACCACATCGTATGGAAGGAATCTTTCTTTTGTTTACCATGCGAGGTACTTTTTGACTTTTCCAGCAAAAGTACGATAAGAATGTTTTTTTAACATATACTGCACGAACAGATTTTTACGGTTTTATAAAGTCTTGTTTTCATGAAGCTTCCTCCAAAACATTTCATAAATATTTTCAACAAAATACTTTTCATTTAAAATTGCATGAATTTTTTTGAAAAGAAAATGATTTTGAAGAAAAAAAGATATTTTCCTCAAGAATTCATTTCAAGTGTCTTATCAAAACCATTTTCATCTAAGATGACATTATTTCAAATTTTTATGTTTCAAGTATCATGTATCTATGATTTAAATGGTTTAACTTTTCTTGTGATAAAATGATATCTATTTTTTATGTGATGATGATATAATGTTTATGAAACCCATTTTATTCTTTGGGTTATGATGAATGTTTTAAGTTTATGTTTTAAAACAAGTAAGAATGATTTCACTATGAGATAAGTGGGACCTATATCTCCCTCCAATGCATTGGGTAAAGATTTATATCACATGAGATAGACATGGCTGGAACAGTATGTTAATCCGGTTCAGTATTACAGGATTGGAACGAGGAGTGAACTCGATTCAGAAAGGGACTTTGTCCACTAAGATGGTCTTGGCAGCAATGCCTTGGCTACTATGGAAATCATTACATGTGCTTAATGGATGCCACAAATACATGTTTTATTCCCATGTTATTTTATCATTCTTAATGTTTCATTATGATCTATTCCATACGTACTTCCATGATTTATGTCATTGCTCAAGCTTTTGATGTTTAAAAATTATGTTCATGTTTTTAAGTTCAAATGTATATGGTATGTTTTATTTTATCCATGCTTACCCTTACTGAGCATTTGAGCTCACCCTTTTTATGTTTTCTTTTCCCCAGGATATAAAGAAAGGTTTTAGGTATGAAAAAAAGGGGGAAGATCTTTATGGGAGATGTTGAAGATCTTTCACAACGATTAGAAGATTACGTTCCAAGTTTCCAAAGACACTAAACTATTACGGTTCTTGTGTGTCTGTTTTTGTTATGTATTAAGTATTCTGCAAAAGTAATGTAATGTTCACGTACGCCATGCTTTGGGTCTCTACAATTTTTATCAGAGGAAAGTTTTAGTCACCCTTTGGAAACTAGGATGCGAGAACTTTAGTGAGATCCCTAGAGATATATCTAAGGTATGTCTAAGGATTTCCCTAAGGATAAGTATACGTATAAGATATAGTCCTAGAACTACGGTAACGATCATTGAATTTAACCTATGATGTTAGATATTGAGGTTACTTCCCCTTTACTATGTTATTTACCCTAGCATGATTTTTTCCCCTCACACTATTCTTTTTGGGTTTTAGAAAATTGCTGGAAACAGGAAGTATCACGATAATGGAGGATATGACGGACAATGGAATGCCATTCTTCATGAGAAACCAAATGAAATGGGATTTGGAAGTCCAACCATCATTATTATTCCTAATCAGAAATTTCATATTATGATCAATAATCTCAGCTTTGGTAAGTTTCCTGACTTGGCTAATAAGAGAATGATGGAGTTTCATGATGATCATAGAGGAAAGAAAGTTCAATTTCCCCTATGTAAATCATGTGGGAAGAGGAATCAAGGAGAATGATTCAAAGGAACATGAAGATTATTTGGGTGTGGAAAAGAAGGTCATAAAGCCAGTAAATGCAAAGGAAAAGGTTCAGTTAACACCATGGATGAGGATAGTGGTATTTCTACGACATCAACAATGGTTAAATGTTTTAAATGTGGAATGTACGGGCATTATGAATACCAATGCCCTAAGGTAAAGTCTCATGAAGAGAATCAGTATGGTCGTATGGGTAATATTTATGTTGATGATGATGAAGAGACTACAAATGATATATGAGATGAAAGAATTTTTGAAGCTCGGTCAATGGTTTAAGAAGGTAGTGGAATGATAACATTTTTATCAAGTGTAATGTTGTATAAGTAATCTCATGGTACTATGGAATAAAGAGACATCTAAGGATTGTTACACTATTGTCTTTCCTTAAGTTTTGAAAGTGTGTGATGAATGGTAGCAGTATTTTTGGAAAGTAGATGATATGCGCATAATGAAGGGATAAGGAGAAAATTAAATGGTTAATAGTATTCATGAGCTCATAACTGATATAAGGAGAAGGTTATATCATGGTTTGAGTATACAGAATGTTTGGATTTTGGTATATGGAAATAGTTAACTTTTGACAGCATTCATGTTTTCACTAAGGTTTAATGGGTATTCATTTTTCAAGGGAATACATGATTAAGGTATTCACATGATTGGAATGTGACCAACAAGATAATTTGGTATAAATGATGGTTGGTTGATGACATTTCAAGTAATCGTTTTATTTATACTATGAGCTTGGACTGAAGTATTTTAGATAAAGATTGGAATGGATTATGTTGGACATAAGATAATACTATTTAAAGATAGAACTTTTTTTCGATATTTTTAATGGGTTGTAATAGTAAGGTAGTTTTAGAAAAAGGTCAACCTGTAGGACGGGCGACAACCCATCGCGTCGGACAAGGCTGTGGGAATCGAACCCACAACTGAAGTGCGACTGACCTTTATCGCCTACCACTGGCCTACAGGAAGTCCCTGTTTATTAGAAACTAGTTTATTATATTAAGCAGTATGATATATGATGTATAAGTCCATTTTAGGAACCATATATGATTAATCTCACTATAGATGGACTTATGTATTTTTGATAACTTTTCTAACCTTTTGTTTGAGACAGATGGAATGACCCATCAGTCTATCACATGATCTGCTAACACATCACGAATGACAAATTCAACTTCATTTCTCTAAGAGATGAAGTGGAAATTGTCCAAAGAACGACCAACGGTGAGACTATACCAAAATCACGAAATTATTTCTTCTATTTTCAATTTCATCATCATTAGGGAAATGATCCTGAAAACCAAAAATGTTTTCCTAGTGCTCTTTTATCCGATAAATCAGATGGTACCATAGATCACCACAAATCTATGGCTCTGTGATTGTTGGTTATTTCATAGCCATGTTCTCTACCACTCGCCATCAGAACTTGATGGTTAGAATTTTCCTCCATATCCATATTTTCACCTATACTCTCCTATGTGGAAACCCAATGCTGAGTTACCTGGGTGGCCGTTACATTTCTAAATTTCTTTTTTAAAAGTTAAGTTTTAGTATTCCTTTTTATGATGTGGGTTTCTATGAATAGTAAATTATTTATAACCCCGATGAATTTTGAGGGAAAAATTCATTTTAAGGGGGGTAGAATGTTACAAGCAGAGATTTTATAAGATATATTCGTTTTAATTTCTTTCATATCTTCTGTTGTATGATACACCAAGATTATCTTGTGCTATACGCAATACCGTATTAGCTTGTAGTATACGCAACACAAATCTTTGATCGTGTTATACACAATTTCAAGTTCATTTGATAGAAGTTATTCTACGCAACATTGAGTGTATATATATATATATTCAATGTATAAATGAAAAGTGGTTGGATTCTGTTATAACGAAACAACAAAGGAGTCTGGAACTCTACGCAACCCTGACTTGGCTTGCATTACAGGCAATCACGACCTTCTTCGATAGCGTGTGTTGTACGCAATACTAGGTTTTACTAAACAACGATATATTATTATTACATTAATATGAACTAGCCGTTATGAATAGTATTAACTAAATTTTGAATTTTATAACATTATTATTCATATTACACATTTTCTAGAACATGGTATAAGAACAAAATAAATTTTTCAGGTAAAATATGTATTTTTCCAAAAATCCAGTTTTGCCGCCTTTTGATGGCGCACATACTTTAAATCTAGTTTTAGACATGTTTATAAGTTCAATTTTTACAAAATAAAATTATTATTTGGAATCAGGATATAAAATTTTACCTTGGATAAAATTTTCATATTATTATGATAACTTTCATATTTTAATGAATAGTAAAAACACGCTATATTTTAAATAAAAAAAACTTTTTCATCGTAATAACTTATGTGGTTAAATTATATTATTGAATGGTTTTAAATTATAAATAGAATATATTCTTACCATTTAATATAATTTATATAATTAGCATTGATTTTACATTGACTTCGTAGGTTAAATCAATTCAATCTTTTGCAATATTTTAAACAAAACCCCGTTTTCATTCGACAACGGGATTAAATTTAATTTAATTTCTGCAACTTCTGTGTATTGAATTGGAAAAAATGGATTCCATATTTGGATTTAGTGGGTCCAAATTATGTTAATAGGCTACTTTTTATTTTTGGGAATTATGAATAGTAAATACGGTAAATTTTATTTACCATAGTTAAAAGTAAATCGTGTAATTAATGGTAAATATAATGTTATTAAATTACCCTAACACCTGACAAAATCCTATTGGATGGCTAAAAGTATACCCATATCACCTAAGGATCGGATTAGATTAATTTATGGACTTTTGACCTTGAAAATAATTTAATTATTATTAAAACCAAAGAAAGTGACAACATGTCACTCTCTTAAATCTTATAAGTATAATAATTTTAATTTATTGGTAAACATCATAAAACATTGAACATGAAAAGTCTCCAGAAATCTAATAAAATTATCTGCATCATGATAATTTATTTATAAATTTTGGGGATTAAATAATTGTCATTATTGGTGATACATTAATGATGCAGAAAATATTTATTAAGTGAAAAATCAGTAATATAGTTTTTATTGAAAAAATAATACCCATTAAAAGGCCCAAAAACCTGACCAAAACTTATTGGTAGTGTATATATACACCTTAAACATCCAATGACCTAATATATAACAGTTTTGAGTCTTATAAAAGTGATTATGTCACTTATATTATTTTATTTTAAATGATGCCAAAGTTGTCACCTTCATAATTTAATAAATATTACAATTTAAATATTGTTATTTTAAGATGGAAAATTCGCATTAAAGTATTATTGTGAAATTTAATTGATTTATATTCATTATAGGATTTTATTTTTAATTTTTATGCATCAAATAAGTATATTAAATAATTATACAAAAACGTTGTAGTAATTATTTTATTAAGAGATAAACCAATTAAATGGTTTTAAAAATAATAAAATAAATATTATATGAAATATTTAATGTTCTCCACTAATTTTATAGATACATATGACCTTTTATGAATATATTAAAGCTTTTAGTTCGAACATATCTTCTGTATATATTTTATTTAAATTCAAATAAATGAATAGTGTCAAAATTGACACTATTGTTATTTTATAAAAATAACATATTATAAAATTGTTTAAAAATCACAAAAGTATTTAAAAATTATAAATTTAAATTTATATGGTCTAAAATGTTATAAATTATCCAATTATGGACAAATCAAAACAAATAAGTAATTGTTTGTTATAATTTAAAATTTAGAATATTATTACCACAAATAAAATTAAATTGATTAAGTAAGCATAAATCAAGTTGATAATTTTTATACTAATTTCCTAACATGTATAAATTTTATTGGTTGATGATATAACAACCCTATATCATCTTATATTCTAATAAGAGTCATTTTTTGAGGTTTTTAAGTGGGGATTGATTTATCATAAATTAGTATTTTTAAGATTTCAAAAGGTGCCCCTCTGCTAACTTATAAAAGGGCACCTACTCCCTCTCTTCCTCACACCAATTTTGGACTTTACGCTCGGCCGAAACCTGCCCATTTTCTCTTATAAACTTTCCTAGAAACATCCTAGAGGTCCGGGTCTTCTTCAAAGACCAATTTTAGTACCCTAAGAGGAGGATTCAAAGAGGCGTGTCAAAGAAGAGGTAATATCCGTTACCGATTCTTTCAATTTTCTTTCTTCTTCAACTTCTTCTTATTTAGTTATTTCATTTTGAAGTAATAACATCAGTATAACTCATGTACTGATATGTTATTATAAGTATGAAACAACCATATTTCACCATCTATCCATCCTATGGAAAATGAAATCACCGCACGTGCGTACGTACGCAATACCGTCTCCACGCCGTGGTGCAATATGTTTTTCCACCAACACCTTACATGGATGGGTATAATGGTGTAAAGAATGGATATACATAGTTATTATAACATAATAATCATTCTGATATATTGTATCATCCACTCCAATTCAATTCAATAATTATGGAAACGATATCATCGCTTGTGAGTACGGACGGACTACCGTCTCCACAACGCGATGAGATTCATTCTCCATGTTAACCATTTAAGAATGATTATAAAGTATATATAATCAATATTAATGAAATATATGACATTATAAAGCTACTGGATTTATATATATATATATGTATTTCATCTACTTAATACCATTCAACTTAATAAGGAAACGAAAACAGCGTTCATGCGTACGTACGACCTACCGTCTCCCTGAACGGTGTATTTCTTTCCATTTATAGATCTATTATATATATGTATATTATGAATATATATTATATATAAATAATGTTTTATATTCTAGAAATTAAGTAATCATGATCTATGTAATCATATGAATAATTACAAGTCAAAACACAGACGACAAATGAAACGATTTTACCCAAAACACTCTTTAACATGGGATTTACAAAAGAACAAGTAATATAAAGTCATAAGTGAACCATATATGATATCATAACAATTAGTACGATTTTTTATTAAGTCAATGACATTATTTAAATCATTATATAGAAGGTTCGGATACATACAAAGCATATCAGACATAAGGTAAGGGATAACTATTCCAATCTCATTCTTATCCGAGATTGTTTACTCGTAAGTATTTACTGGGGGTTGTGTTTATTATCCATGTCCATATGCTCTCAAAATGTTTTCATAAAATGCTTACATTCCTTGCATGTATGTTTAAGATATTTTTACCCTTTTATTACTTTTACCACATCGTATGGAAGGAATCTTTCTTTTGTTTACCATACGAGGTACTTTTTGACTTTTCCAGCAAAAGTACAAGATGAATGTTTAACTTATACGACACGAAAATATTTTTACAATTTTATAAAGCCTTGTTTTCATGAAGCTTCCTCCAAAATATTTCATGACTATTTTCAACAAAATCCTTTTCATTTAAAATTTCATGACATTTTTTGAAAAGAAAATGATTTTTGAAGAAGAAAAGATATTTTCCTCAAGAATTCATTTCAAGTGTTTTATCAAAACCATTTTCATCTAAGATGACATTATTTCACATTTTTATGTTTCAAGTATCATGTATCTATTATTTACATGGTTTCACTTTTCTTATGATGAAATGATATCTATTTTTTATGTGATGATGATATGATGTTTATGAAACCCATTTTATTCTTTGGGTTATGATGAATGTTTTAAGTTTATGTTGTCGAACAAGTAAGAATGATTTCACTATGAGATGGGTGGGACCTATATCTCTCTCCAATGCATTGGATAAAGATTTATATCTCATGAGATAGACATGGATGGAATGGTATGTTAATCCGGTTCAGTATTACAGGACTTGAATGAGGAGTGAACTCGATTCAGAAAGGGACTTTGTCCACTAAGATGGTCTTGGCAGCAATGCCTTGGCTACTATGGAAATCATTACATGTGCTTAATGGATGCCACAATTACATGTTTTATTCCCATGTTATTTTATCATTCTTAATGTTTCTTTATGATCTATGGCATACGTACTTCCATGTTTTATGTCATTGCACAAGCTTTTAATGTTTAAACATTATGTTCATGTTTTTAAGTTCAAATGTATATGGTATGTTTTATTTTATCCATGCTTACCCTTACTGAGCATTTGAGCTCACCCTTTTTATGTTTTCTTTTCCCCAGGATATAAAGAAAGGTTTTAGGTAAGAAAAAAAGGGGGAAGATCTTTCTGGGTGATGTTGAAGATCTTTCACCACGATTAGAAGATTCCGTTCCAAGATTCCAAAGACACTAAACTATTATGGTCCTTGTGTGTCTGTTTTTGTTATGTATTAAGTATTCCGCAAAATTAATGTAATGTTCATGTACATCAAGCTTCGGGTCTCTACAGTTGTAGTCCAAATGGGATGTGTGTGTCAACGACTGCTGGTCAATGTGTGCATGTGTTATGCGTGAGCCCCCCCCGCTACAATCAATTTTCTCAGCCATCCCATGCCTTCAGTTATATAAGGGTGTGCTCTACTTTTAGGATTTTATGTGGGTAAAATACACTGGTTATTGATCATACTTTAAAAACTCCCCTTATCTTTGCTCGGTTATAACATGCACCCACACTCGCCACTCACTTCCACCCATCAATGTCGCCACCACCACTACATTACCAAAAACTCCAAAGACACCACTAGAAAGCATGAAACCATGCTCTGCCTCCACTGTAACCACTTGTGACCACCTATAATGAATTACATCGTCTTGATCAACCCCCGAGAAATCCATTCGAGGCTTCATCTAACCATTTAAAACACTGGATGATAAGAATGCCACCAATTCTCTGTTTCCCCTTAAATCTCCTACTGAGGCATTTCCCTTTCACAACCGAGTTCCTGAAAAAACCCATGCAACCATGCACAATGTAAAATCCACTACTAAATTGGGTTTCAGTCCATGTTAAAATAAATTTACCTAATATCCTAATTTTATTTAAAAAACCTCCACAGGTTTGGTATTGGGGGATCTTAAATGAATATTTTGAAGACTTGATTATTTGTGAATGTATTGAATCATGAGGAATCCTTTCTTTGCCTACAAAAAAGGGATCCCTCTACCAAGTGAAATAGTTTCCAAAAAATGCGGACTTTTTCCTTATGGAGGCATCATTATCAGCCAAATCATGTTGTATTTTCCCTTCATTTTTATTTTCTCTTCTTATATTATTTTAGTCTTATTTTACTGTAATCGAAATTTAGTTTCTCTTTTAAAACAAATTCATTTATTTTAATTCTAATTTAAATTTTGTTTCTTCCACCAACAAATTCTTCTCCTTCTTCTCTTCTTCTTCTTCTTCTTCTTTTTGTATTCTTTTAATTTATTATTTTTATTCTTCCCATTTATATTTAATAAATGTATTTATTTTTTATTTATTTTCTTTTCTTTTATCTCTCTCCCTTATTTATTCTTACATTTTTATTATTTTTTTATTATTATTTATTTATTTTATTCTTATTTTTAATATTATCTTATTCACTTCTTTTCTATCCCCCAGGGGATATCTTACTACTAATAATTGGAGGCTAACCTGAGGCTTGTCTCTGGGGAGGTGAATGTATTATTGAATTCTAGCTTAAATTTTAATATATGTTTGTGATATAATAAAGTGACATGCACGAGTGTGATGATTTTCCACTAGGCCATGCACTCAAAATTATTTCTATTAGTTTTTTTGATATATTTCCCTATCTCTAATTTAATATCTCTTCATATTATAGATTTTATTCAATCAATGGATGAAACAACATTCGATTGATCTGGGTCCTAGAATATTTCACCACCTTAAATATGGTTTTCAATTAACCTTGATTACCGAAGGTGTGTAATTTAGATTACTTAAAGGTATTCGAGATCTCACAATTTCTAAATAAAAGGATAGAAATTCATAATTAGGTTTCATAATTGGATTATCAAACTAAAATAAAACAAATAAAAAATAATAATGATTAAACCCAAAACCAATCCTCTAGAACAAATTTTTTCTTTTTAGTTTAATTATGTTTATAATTTAAGGTTAGATTAAGTTTAAATTTTCATATTTAATGTCATTTCAATATATTAAGAAATAAAACATATCTCATTTTTTTTATCATTTTCCTAAAATAATATAAACAAAAAATTGAAATAGGTTAGGTGAATTAGAATTAGTGAGTAAATAATATGAGAAGCTACTCAAGTGATATGACCTTGGGAAGCCACGGTGATGTACTAGAAAAAACAAAAGAAATATTTTTTTACCACACCGTGTGATAGATGTGAGTAACATAATCATGAATGTATAATATGTATCTTCTAAGAAAGTGGTATGAATCAAGGTAGAGTAATAATAAATGGATAATTTTTTTAAGAAACGATGGATGAGGATGAAAAGAAATTTTAGGGTTAAATACATTATTTTTTCATGTGAGGCATGTAGGAATCTCAAGGAAGTTGAGAAAGGTATAAATAACTATTTATTTATCCAAATAAAATATACAAGGTAGAAAGACAAACAATACACATAATTTTGTTGAATAAAAATGGAATAAAAAGTCCTCATAATATGGGAATAAAGGTGAAGATAGCTATCTACAAATGTTGTTTTGAATTAATTTAATAAATTTAAAATATATGAGTAGGCTGGGAATGGTATAATAAATTTCATGAATATATTTCCAGCCTTAGATTAAATAATGAAAGGATATTAAAAACATAAATCAATGAACATACTTCAAAAAATGAAGGGAAGATTACATATTTATCTAAATATTCAATATAAGATAAGAAATCCATTATAAAATATACAAAGGCTGAGCACAAGGAAGAAAAAAAAATCCAATTCCAAGACTAGAATGAAGAAGAAGAAGTCTATACGATGATAAGACTCTTAGCTTGAATATTTCGTTTAATTAACATTGAGGTCCATCCTTATACTTTGTATTATTTTTTATTCGAATGAGCATATATGGAATTTAAGGATAAGAATATAAGAAGTTGGCTTAGTGTTGTAGTTTTTTTTACAATATGAATAGATATACATCATGGAACATTATTGTAACCATGATAAATGATGGCGTACTACTCTTCTTGGGGATAAAAGATAAAACTATAGTATGATTATAAGACATTCCTTATTTGTATCAATTTATCATAATATAAGAATCGTGATTACTAAGAAAGTTCAAATACAAGGGATTTTTGTTTTACACATCCATTATTTTGATATGTTTGTTGATATTGGTGTGGGTTTTGTCACAACAAAATTACAGAAATAACCACTGATATAAAGATAATAGAATGATCTTGTGGAAATTATTACATAGAACATTTTTTTGACAATATTGATCAACTTGATTATATACATTTTTTTTCTATATCATGTTAACTCATGTAGACTAAGAGTTTTCTGATAAAAGGATATTTTTTTAAAGATCCATGTGATACTATTATCTGCCTTGTAAAACATCTTATGTTTTTGAGATTAATGAAGATGATTTGAGATGACCCCTATTTTACCCTTTTTATTTGATTTTAAACTAGGGGAAAATGAAAATACACCCATTTAAGTGGGAGATAAAATTTATAACATCCTCAACCCGGAAGCCACTAATCTGGTGCCTCGAGCCTGGTGGGTACATGACCTTAAGCACACTTCCCCATATGCCAAAGGTTTATGACTAGCAACGGGGGTCCAAATAGTCATTTGAGGATTCTATACCCCCTTTTTATTGGAGTAAGCCACAACATATGATAAACAAAATAGTGGAATAATAACAAATAATACCAGAACATGTGTAAACAACAATTCCCCAAATGGGATACAATCATGTCCAACAGTGAATATGGCATGCCATGCTACAAGTGAAAAAGTGAAAAGAACCAAAAATAAAGTCAAATTACAAAATCCCCAAATGGTCTCGACACTAAGTCTGGGTTCTCATCCATGCACACTCATTCCAACCCAACTTCCTAGCAAGGGCCTCTACCCTTCTCCTGACCTACAAACATGAAGTTGGCTCGGGTACTCAATGGTGGCCAAAGCGAGGTGTGAGTACATATCAGATGTCCATGACCAACGATGTTTAAAAAAATATGGTATAAACAATTGTTCATGCATAAAGGGAAATAAATAATAAATGACAATGTAAATATTATGTCCCCATAGATAGTTTAGGTCCATTACCAACATTTTTACCATTTTCATATCTTACCATTTCATCCAATTTCCCATTACTTACCATTTCCAACACATGTATAATGAGTTCATCAAACACAACAAGTTACATGTCTTAAAGTACATAACATCATTAATGAGGAAGAACATACATTTGTTCTATCTCACTAGGATCAACTTCCTCATGTAAACTATAACCTCACCTGAGAGCCTCAGTCCGGGTGGATGAAACTAATAGGGAATCAGAGCATCAGTCTTATCCCTACACCATGCATTAGGGGTGGAGGTTAGATCCTCAGTCTAACTCAACTCATGTGTATAGATCCTCATTCAATACCCCACACTACCAAGCTATGTTCACATGGTATACATATATGTATCCATTAACCATTCACGCAATATTACAACTATCGCCCAAGGAAAAGATAAATCATAACAATAATATGGGGTATAACACCATTCATTAACCCATTAACACATTTACCACATTTCAAATCATTTATCCATTTCGCCCAATTTCCCTTTTATCATGCTTATCTCACCAAGCATTCATTCAATGTGCCTATCACACTAGGATTTGTTCATTATGCCTAACTCACTGGGCTTCATTACCATGATCATAACTCATTCTATAATGGTCTTTAATCATTTCCATATATGAACCAAAACACCCCTTAGGTTATTATAAATCCTATATGCATCAACTAGCTTTTAACCCAACAAAAATGGTCACATCATTATGGTTATCAAGGGCTCTACAAAATTACAGAACAATCTCACTTCTTATTCACTGATACCCTAGGTCTGGAAAAGTCCACACTACCCATGGATGGCCCTAAATTAGTCTCATCACCCTCGATGCATACCATGGGGATCATTAGGGTCTCCATTTACATTTTTAAGAACCATTTTACCGAAACATGTTGAGGGTGATCAAAATAGAATAAGATACACCCAAGAAGAAAACCACACATGCACAAATACCCAAAAACTCCATGGGATATAAGTTCTATACCACCTACCTCGATTCCGCTGTTGAACACACTCTTAATAAAGACCTTATATTTTACTACAATCAGCCTTTGTACCTTTAACCTAAATCTCACTCAAAGAGTAGGGTTTTAGGGCTTCAGAGAGATAGGAGAAGAAGATGAAAACCCTAAACTCAAAAGGGAAGAAAGAGTAGGATTAGCCTTACCCAGAGCTTTGATCCATAACCAATGACACGGAAAACACCTCATAAATGATGTAGATTGATCTATTCAATCTCATGGGAGATTTGGTTTGTCAATAGGGTGAAGAAGGGTGAAGTTGGAGGAAATCCTGAGTTGGGGTTAAAAATCCCGGAGTGGAAAATTTTTAATTTTTTAAAAGTTTTTGGGCCCCATAGTTTACCCTCATAGTTTACCAAACCATGTAGAATCCACTATCCAATATCACAATTCATGCACAGTTTTCAAGACTGTCTTCATGGTTATCACTAACCATGCATAGACCGTGCATCCTACCTAGAAAACCCATTTTCTCTACTTTTAATGTCTCAAACCCTTGGAACACCCCAAGCCTCCCCTAAGACTTGGGTACGAACTTAATCAACCAAAATAAGGGATTAAATCCAAAACATAAACAAGAACATACCCTTCAAGACCTGGGATCTTACATCCTCCCCACCTTATAACAGCTCGTCCTCGAGTCGAGCGCCCAAGCATCACTGCACTTTCAAGGGAAAGAGATCGAGCCACTAAGCCCACATATCTGATTCTCATTCCCATGTTTCTTCCTAAACCTTCCCATGGTTCCATAATACTCTCACTAATGGAACAACCTTTCCCTGCAAGACTTTCTTACTATGATCCATGACACGAATCAGATTCTCCTCAAAGGATTCATAATCCTAAATCTCAACAACCTCAACATCCACCACTTGAGTTTGGTTGGGGTGATATCACCAAAGGCGTGACACAAGAAAGGCATCATGCATCCCACTATACCATTGTAGATGAGTCAATTGGTGCGCCACTAGCCTGATCCACTCTACAATATCAAACAACCCCACATACCTGGGCACAAACTTGCCCCACTTCCAAATCCATTGGTGACCCAACCTTGTTGACACCCGAAGGAACACACTGTCACCCACCCTGAACTCAAGGGGACTACACCTCTAATCGGTATACAAATTCTGCCTACTCTGAGCCATTTCCATTCATTTCTGAATCAACTCAACCTTCTCTGAGGTCTCCTTCACAATATTTGGTCCCAATAGCTTGGATTCACTAGCCTCCAACCATCACAGTGGAGATCTACATGGCCTCCCATAGATATCCCCAATTAGTTCCATCTAAACTGTAGCCTAAAACTAAAATTTTTAGAAAATTCAACAAGTGATAGGTGTTTTCCCAAGAACCACCAAACTCCAAGACACATGCCCTCAAAATGACTTCCAACACTTGGATGGTATGCTCCACTACCCATCCGTTTATGGGGGGAAAGTCGTACTCACAAGAATCTATGTACCCAACGACTTCTGCGACCCAATCCAAAAGAATGATGTGAAACAATGATTACAATCCGTAACTATAGCTTGTGGCATACCATGAAACTGTACTATTTCTTGAACATAAAACTCACCCAACTGATTGACTATATAAGTCTCCTAGATCGGTAAGAAATGAGCCACTTTCGTTAGCTGAACCACAATCACCAATATTGCATCATTCATTCTAGGCTTCCTTGAAAGTCCCAACACAAAATCCACCATCACATCAGCCCACATCCATTCTGGAATGAGAAATAGAGGTAATAATCAACCTGGGTGTTGATGATCGGCCTTCAACTACTGACAGGTAAGTCACCATGCCACAAAGCCAGCATCTTCCTTTTTCATTCATGGACACAAAAACTGTTTGCAGAGATCATGATACATCATTGTCAAACTAGGATTCACTTCACATTTCGATGCATTGAACCCACACATCAAATCTTCCCTAATTCATACTAGCACAACCACTATACCATGAACACAAACAACCCCGTCCACACTGATGGCCCAAATAGAAGGTGGCTCCCCACCTTTAAGTCTTTCCTTCATGGCTAAATTATCAGGAATGTAGAGCTTACATTCCCAAGAACGACTCAAAAGTGATGACTGAACAGCCAAAGAAGCATGAATCACCTGACCATTTTCCTCCTGCACCTCCAGGTGCATCTCCGCGAACAAAACCACGACCTTCTACTCGGTGCTAGATTCCTGAACCACCTGGTTCTGAGCCGTTCTGCTCAGAGCATCAGTGACATGTTCCCCTTCCATGGTGTATAAACCATCTCAATGTCAAATTAGAGGGGATACTCAACCAATATATGCTGCAAACGATTAAAATCCCACTGAAAAGTTATATACTTTAGACTCTTATGATTGTTATACTCCATGACCTATTCCCACAACAAGTAGTTCCTCCAACACTATAAGGCATAAAAAACTAAAGCCAACTAAAGATCATGAGTTGGATAATTCTGCTCACAAGGTCTCAATTACCTCGACTCATAAGCCACAACCCACTCATCGTGCATCAACAAATCCCCAAGACCGATACTAGATTCATAACCAAAAAGGACGTACTTCCTACTTGGCTCAGGTAAGGTCCATATTGGCGTGGTTGTCAATATATTTTTAAACTCTGAAAAGGCATTCTCACAAGCCTCAGACCATTCATACAAGATTCCCTTCTTGGTCAAACTATAAAGTGGTACAACCAAGCGAGAGAAATCCTGGATGAACCTCTGATAATACTAGACAAAGCCCAGGAAACTCCAAACATATGAAACACACTTGGGTTTCTCCCACGACACAATGACCTATAATTTCTCTGGAACCACTAACACACCTATCTCAGAGATGTTGTGACCCAGGAAACACACTTCTCCAATCACGAAATGACACTTTGACAGCTTAGCATAAAGTCAATGCTCTCTTAGTGTACTCAAGATGATGTCAAGATGTTTGGAAAGATCGTCATGATTTTTAGAGTACACCATGATGTCGTCAACAAGGAAAACAAAAAACTGATCTTGATAGGAAAGAAATATTTGGTTCATCAAATCTGTGAACACTTCCTGTGCATTGGAGATGCCGAAAGGCATTACCACAAAATCAAACAACCCATTGTGACTCTTTTAAGCTGTTAGCGGTACATTAGAAGGCCTGACCCTCTTCTAGTGAAAAACTGATCTTAGATCAATCTTAGAAAACAATGATGCACCCCTCAACTGGTCAGACAAGTCGCCAATTCTTGGATGAGGGTACTGATTTTTCACCATCATCTGATTTAACTACATATATTAAACACACAGCCTTAATGACCTGTCATACTTCTTTGAAAATACCAAAAGATATCCCCAAGGAGACATACTAGGACATACAAACCACTTATGTTCCAACTCCTCAATATGAACCTTTAACACATGGAGTTCTATTGGTTCTATTCGGTATGACCGAATAGAAACTAGCCCCTCTCCCGGTAACAACTCAATCGCGAACTTAACATCCCTCTAGGGTGTCAAACCCAAGAAATCCTCAGGAAACACATCTTGAAACTGATCCAATGCTAGAGGGAACACAAGTTGTTCCCCTATTTCAATATAAATCACAAGACAAGCAACTTGATCTATCATCCTACCAAACTACCGAAAAAACAATCCCGAACGACCTGATCAAACATCTCACTCTCCATGATGGACATAAGAATCACTTTCAAGTGACCTGAACGACACCCTACGATGGTAACAGTCTATGTGCACCCGTTATAACACCAACCAGTCCATACCCAAGATCAGGTCAAATCCCAGAATCTTGAGAATGAACAAGTCCCATAAGAAATGATAGCCACCAACTTTCAGAGCACATCCCTTATAATGGCTGATATCTTCATCTCGCACCCCAAGAGAGTGTCAATAAACATAACACCACACACACTCTCCATAGGAAAACCCAACACCTCCACAAGTAGAGTAGAAACAAAAGAGTGTGTGGAACCACTGTCAAAAAACACACTTGGAAGTGTATAATCTACAAGGACCATATCTCGAATAGTTGATGGCCCAACCTCTCCATCACCATGTGTTGACTAAACTGCATGAGGCTGGCCTACCCATCTACCCTAGTCTCAAACCTGTGTGACATGCACTGCACTACCCTTCTACATTGGTGATCCTGCCCTAGAGTTCCACGCCCACCACCCCTTCCAGTACGATCTATGAAGCACCAACTGCCTGCCTGATACGGGGAAACAGATCCCTTTCCTCCACTTATCATCTTCCTGTCATCAACATTCATACTCTCATTCTAAGGGTTCTTGAAGAACCTCTCCACGTGTCCCAATCTACCGCACGACCGGCACTCAACTGGTGGTCGAGGACACTAGCCAAGGATGTGCCCCGGCCTGCCGCACTAATAGCCGAACCCCCAATCACCACCCTTAGAGGATAACCCTCTTTTTTGACCACCTTGAACACTTATGCATTACTAAGAACTTCCAAATGATGCTTTTGGCCCTCTGAAGTTGCACCACTTGACTTCTCAGTAGGCAAGACAAGCCCTCTACCTGAAGCTCCCTTTAGGTTCCCCTCTGAGATGATCTATTGATCCACTACTTCTGTATACCTATTCAAGTGAAACATATTCACCTGAGACCTAATATCATGTCTCATCCCATCTTGGAAATGCCACGTAACTATTTACTTATCCCTGACCAATGATGGAACAATGTATCACAGGCCAGTGAAGCAGCTAGCATACTCCATCACCGACATCGACCCCTGAGTCATCCTCATTGACTCTATAGCCTTATCTTGCCTCAGAGTCTCTGGGAAAAATGATCCAGAAACTTTTCTTGGAAATATTTCCACCACATCCCCTCATCCTGCTCAGTCAGATCCAGGATGTCACACAAACGATTTGCATGGGCATGCAATATACAAGCTGCCAACATGACTCGCTTCCCAACAAGAGTCTCCAGATGATCATGTATCATCTGGATAGACTCTATCCAAAACTCTGATGCCTCTTGCCCACCCTCTCTAGTAACTGTCGCAGGTTTATACAAGTGAAACTATCTAGTCATCTCAAACATACTCTATGTGACCTTCCCTAATTCCGGATCCATCATATACATAAAATGAACCAAGTTCTCTCGGAACTGCTCTTCCCCACTTTTTTGGATCACCACATTCTCTTGCCCCTCTACTGGAAGAGTGTTCTCAGCAACATCCACTTGTTTCCGAACCAGCGCTCGGTGTTATGGTGGCATGTAACACCCCAAGATTCCACTTTATGTTTCCCTTTGAATAATACAATGGCGTGCATTGTACGCAACTTCGAGATTCTAACGCACCACAACCAATCAAACTAGCCGTTATGAATAGTAAACCTACTTTTTGAAATTTTATAAATTTTATCATTCAAAATAGACTTCATTTTTGAATTCGTAATGTCGAAATTAGCTTAGGGTGAAATTTTCGTACTTTTCAGATAACTTTCATATTTTGATGAATAGTGAAAATTACTAAATTATAATTAAAATCATCTTTTTTAATCGAAATAATTAACAGTGATAAATTATTAATTGGAGTTGTTTTAAAGTATATTTATATTATATTTTTACCATTTAATACAATGTTGATAATTTGATGTAATTTCACATTTAAACAAGACATAAACAAGTGTCAATCTTTTGATTGTTATTATCTCCTAAAAACACGCTATTTGTTTTGACGGCGGGAATTAATTTTTAAATTAATTAATGAAACTGATATGTTCTGAATTTGGTAAAGTAGAGATCATTTTTGAATTCATAATATCAAATATAGCTTAGGCCTAATTTTTTGTATTTTTCTAGAAACTTTCTTTATTTGATGAATAGTGAAACCACTAACTGGTAGTTAAAAAACTGAATTTTTCATAAAACATAATTTTACCGCTTCTGTGAGTGGAATCCCGAAAATCCGAGAAACGCGGTTAATATCATGGAGTAAAATGTGGTTCAATGAGATGAAAATAATTTTTGGTGAATAGTAACTTTTTACTTTTATTTACCACGGTTAAAAGTAAATAGGGTAATTAAGGGTAAAAATGATATTAATATTACCCTAACATATTTCCTAATTTTATTGGACAAGGGTATCTCGACCAAAAAAAATATTAGGACTAAAATATTATCATTTAGGTCCACTTGTATTAGATTAGGACATTTATTATTATTTAATTCAAAGAAGAGTTAAAAGAGTTAAAATCAATGTTTATTTACTAAAACATTTTTAATATAGGGTTATACATAAGATAAATTTGATTGTAAATATTCATTAGAAAGATAAAAAGATTTAATACATAATGGTATTTTATTTATAATTTTTATACATTAAGTAATTTAATTTATTTATGACACAATGGTGATGCAGTAATTATATATTAATGAAATATTAAAATAATTGGTATTATAAATATCAAAATAAATGTAATTTGAGACTTTTTATTAATTAAAATACTTTTCTAGGTCACTATGACATATTTTGATTGATTATATAAATTTGTTTTGAAGTAATAATGCTTTTATGAATTTATAAAAAAACAAAATACCCAATAGCGTCAAAATTGACATAAAAATGTTTTTAAAACAAATATTATATTATTAAATTATATTCAATTCCTAAAAATCAAAGGATCTGCCAAGAAACTTATATCATGATAGTTGTATCATTAATGGACGACTTGGGGGTCTCTTGGATGTATAAAGTAAGTTTATTAACCATATAATATAAAAATACAAAGAGACATTGTAAAAGTGAAACTAATTAAATAAGAGTTAATACTTAAAGATAAGGTTTATATAATGACCCAAACTGGTCTAAATTATATTGGTTGAGTGGTTTTTCACCCATCCCCACCTTAAAATTTAAATAACAAACTTTTGAGCCATTATAAACCGAATATGAATTTATTATAAAATAATATTTTTAGCTTTTTCAAAGGTGCCCCTCACCCCTCTTATAAAAGGGAACTCCCCCTTCTCACTAATTCACACATTCAAAGCCTTTTGGCTCGAAAAAGCCCCGCCCAAAATACTCTCTCAACTTCCCTCACTACAACCTAGAGGCCTTATTTTGATCAAAAAGCCAACCTATGAAGCCCTTTTGATCAAATCAAAAGGAAGAACCTGAAAAAGATGAAATGTTTTCACCACCCTCTTTCAAGTTCCTTTATTCTTCAACTTCTTCATTCTTTGTTATTTCTATTCTAAAATAATAACTCCAGTATCTTCTATATAATTTGATGTTATTATAAATATGGTACAACCATATTCATTATTCTATCCATCCTTTGAATGACATGTCACCATATGTGCGTACGTATGGCTTACCGTCTCCACGTCGTGGTGTAATTGTCATTCAATAAATTATTAATTGGATGGGTATAATAATGATGTCTAATTCATGTAAATAATAAATATAACATGATAATTATTCTTTCTATATGATATACCATCCAATTATATATTATTTTAACCTCAAAATAATAATATTGTCGCTCGTGCATATGCACGGACTACCGTCTCCACGAACGCGATGAGATTCATTCTCCATCGTATCCATTCAAGTATAATTATCATTTGATGATTAAAAATAATTTTTAAGGACTTGATATAATTCTAGATATGAATATTATACAACCTATCCATAAAAAAAATGGCTTACGTAACAAGGAATATAAAGGAAAATGAGTAAGTTATCACCCGAAATGACGATAATACTAAGATATTATTAACAAATCAATGTGAAAAGATCATATATGATATCATATTAATGTAAATGATTCTTGAATAATTAAATAACAATTATTTAACCATTATAAAGGAGATTAAATTACCATCGACCAAGGAAAAAGTACAATGTAAGGGGTTTCTTATCTAACTTTTAATTCTGTGAGATTTCTATTGTTCACTACTTATTTATTGCATGTGGAGTGTGTACTTCCCATGATTGTATTCGTTGTTTAATATACTTTAATTTGTGGATATATACATCATCATTTTATGATCCTTCTTTCATGGGTGTATGTTTTGTATGTTACCAAATCGTTAAGGGAATTATATATTTCAATTTCCATTCATTCGACTTTACGCATACTTCATTGATTATTTTACTCCAAGATTCTATGTGGAATAACTATTCATTTTCTTATGTCATAATTTCCAATCCCCTTTCTATGGATATACTTTTGATACACATAATCATTCCATTTATAATTTCTCAAGTCATCTATATGAACTTGATAAGAGTAATTTTAATTCAATCTCCATTTACTGTGTTAAATATCCAATTCATTGGTGTTGTCATTACAAGAATATGTGCGAATGTCCTCTGATTGATTTACACTAAATATACAATCATATGGAGTGTATTTATATTTTTCAAACAAAATTATACCATTGATTTATCCTTAACCAAACGATATGGTCTTTATAAGAAGTTTCATCTCAAATTACATTCCATTGAGACTCCTTCGTTGTTATACACCAAATCACTTTTACATGGTGTATATAATTCACTTTGATATAGTATACCATGAATCCCTTTATTCTCATGATATAAAAAAAATTATTACCTTAATTATTTGTATTCAAGTCTCTCTCTTTTGGTTAGAAACTCTAACTAAAATACATTTTAAGTGTTTTAATGATTTATTCTTCTAAATATTTCTCATTAATGTCCATGTTTTAAAAATAGTTTTAAGAATTTATTTATATGGAAATTAAAGTTTTAAAATTAAAATTACTTTTAAAAGTTTCAAAGTGGGATGAGACACTTTAATTCAAAAAACTATTTTTAAATGGATTCTTGAAAAATAGTGTGACTTTCAAATGATTTCAATAAAAAGGGGGATATTTCTCTCTAATAGTTTTGATTATTATTCTCATCTATGTCAATATTCTTCATTATTCTTGATTGGGATTAATCTCATACAATAAAATCTTCAATATTGTATCAAATGAGTTTTTTTTACTATGGATGTGCTATTTTTATACAATTCATGGTTTATCGATTAAGTATTAACATTTCGTATGCTAGTTTAATACGAATGTTAATGTCATATATCAAATTTTTCATATGAGGAATGCATTGGACTTAGTAAGTGACGGGTGGAGCCTGCTATAGCTCCTCGATGCATCGGTAGGTCTCATGAGACAAACTAGTGTCTTGGCACGAGGCCTTAAAAAATCTTATTTGTAGTCTTGGCACGAGGATTTGAAAAAATCTTATTTGTAGTCTTGGCATGAGGCCTTGGCTATGTGGTTATGATTGTTTGTAATTATGCCTTCCGTCATTATGAAAGTGGTTATTAATATTTTCATGTGATTATTAGACTTTTAGAATATCCATGTGAATAATTAAATGACATTATTTCATTTTATCCTTGCCATATTATGCTGAAGTTCAAGTTTAAAAGGCTTTTGTTTTAGTTATACATTGCCTTAAATTTTTATGTTTATTTATGAAAGTTTCCTCTATATTGTTATCCTTACTGAGCATCTCAGGTCACCCCTTTCAATGTTTTATTTTTTCCAGGACGTGAAGAAGTATTTTATGAATGACCAGTAGGGATAGTATGAGGGGATATGAAGACAATATGTTGTTTTAGTTTTTCACTTATTGATGTAATGTAATCATTATGAATATATCTAGTGTTTCCAAGGCTACTAAACTAATCGGTATTTCAAGACATGATCTTTCTTGCGATCATGCCAATGTTTTTTAATAATGCACCGACTTTGGGTATCCAGGGTCGGGGCGATACAGTTGGTATCATAGGAAGTTTAGTACAAACCTTGGAAGATATATTTAGATAAACTCTGATTAGATCACGTAGACCTAAGATGAAGTTTGAGGATTAGTATAGAAGAAATTCCTAGAATTTTGGTATTGTAAATATTTTCTGAGTTTTCTGAGCAATACATCCCTGTCTGGATACGAGTAGGTAGAGGCTGCTCTAGCACAGATGTACCTAGGGGTAAAACCTGAAAACACCGCTTTGAGCTAGACTCGAACGGGAACTGGTGCACGACAACGATTCTTGCTGCACTCTTGATTATGACACTCCTGGGGGATATGCTTAGGATTATTTACATTTTCTTTACAATCCTATTTTAAGTATTATATATACAAGATGAGGGTAAATGACCTTGGTTAATCCTAATGTGTTTTAAATTGAGAATATGGTGACATGTTAATCTCTAAATGATTTTATGACTACTGTTACTCACACAATGCATTCTGGTTTTAGTCAATGGATGGATTCCAAGGAAGTCATAGTGACTTTGAGAATGATGTACAAGGTGGGAACGGTGGTGGAAATGACCAACAAAATGGAATATTTACAGGCGTAAAATATATCATCTTTATTCCAAATCCATTTTCCAAAAATATGATCAACAATATATATATTAACCAATTCTCGGACTCAACATAGTAGAGAAAGGTGATGAATGATAAGAGCTCCAGTAGTGGAGACCATGGAGAGAGGAATCCTAAATTTCCATCAAACAGGAAATGTGGAAGGAGACACCCCGGAAAGTGTCTCAATGGGACAACGAAATGCTTTACGTGCGGAAAGGAAGGACATAGAGTAAAAAATTGCCGAAGAAAAATGAAGAGTACTATGGAAGAAGATAAAAATAGTCCCAAGAATCCATTTACAGTCATTTTCCGTAAATGTAGGGGACCAAGCCATTACCTGAGTGAATGACCTATTCTATAGGACATTTTCTTAGTCAAAGAAGAAGCTATGTGGAAATAAATGGTTGGAGAAATGTTTAAAAAGTATTAGTGCTCCTTGCTGATGGGTTTACTTTGCAAAAAATTTCTCTTGTATTTTTAACCCTGCAGTTTTCCATGTGAGAATGATATTTGAGGAAGAATTATCTTTTCTCTTGTGAATATGGTTTTAAATAACCATTTGGTTTTATATGATCATTGGGTTTTAGGCAATTATAAGTTATTATAATTTGGGATGAAAATGCAAGGTATGAGATAAGATTTGTGGTCAAATTATGTTATGGTTATTTTGAGGAATTTATCTCAATTTTTTAATGTTATAAAATATAGTTTTTGAAAAAGGACAACACGCAAACCGTGTGACAACCCGTCGCGTCGGACGAAGCTGTGGGAATCGAACCCACAACCAAAGCGCGATTGGGATGTATCGCCTACCACTGGACTGCATGAAGTCCCTAGTTAGTGTGACTATTATTTTTAGTTAAATGATTTTATTGATCAATAATAATTTGATTTTGGATCTTATGTCTTGTCAAATGAATACCCTTAGTATAGGAAAATGATTTGCTGATTAAGTGATAAATGTTATTTTGGAAGTTGTTCGCTTTGTTGTGAACACTATATGCCCAAGGAAAATAGAATAGTATGGGATTTCATTTGAGGAATAATGGTGGATTTTTTATGTATGTCTTTATTGTGGATTTATAGTGATTTGGGTTATTTATGGAAATGATTAGGTTAATTACTTTTAAGTATGTGAATTTAAGAGTGATTAATGTCATTTGGAGATACAATTTAACGTGGAATACTACATTCTTATAAGTTTTGGGTTTCAATATTAGTTTGGATTATATTGAAGGATTTCAAGGACAATTGATTATTGAATGGTATTTATTTAACTTTGGGGGTATTTATGGTTTATTTTTAGAAATTAAGATTAGTGTTTTTTTCTCTAATGGAATATCCATTTGGGGGATCAACAGATATTATACTAACCATTTTGGTTTTTATTAATCTCTAAAGACAAGGAAAATATATAGTTTATCCTACGTGGATCATGTATTTCTATAGAAGTTTATTCTAGCTCTTCCATTATGACCAAGCCTTCTTGAATACCCATTGTTCAAAAAAATGAGTTAGTGGTAAAAATTTATTAAAGAATGAAACTATACATAAAAATTATGTATATCTCTTTATGTTATTATTCAATATCAGAAATGAAATCCTCGTCCTTATGTAATGTAACATAAAAAAAATGTTGTCTGTTTACTTTTACTACTGGGAGACTAATGACCGTTTGTCCCAACACAAGTTTGTGATTTTCTTATTTTTAACTTTCTCCTGATCATTTTTTATATCCCTCTCCATCGGAACTTAACACTTAGTTTATCATCAATATCCATGTTTTCCTACATGGAATCCTAGTATGGGTTATCTTGGGTGACCTTTATACCTCTCTTCCTTTCTTTTAAAGTGATAGTTTTATTGACACTTTTTCCGAAGTGGGTCTTTCCATTATATTCTCAAGCCCAATTTTAAAAAAATTGCGCGGACACTATTTATTGAAGTATGGGAGAATGTAAGACCCCAAGCTTCCACGGTACATTTCCCTTTGAATAATGCAATGGCGTGCATTATACACAACATCGAGATTCTAACACACCACAACCAATCAAACTAGCCATTATGATTAGTAATACATACTTTTTGAAATTTTATAAATTTTGTCTTTTGAAATGGACTTCATTTTTGGATTCGTAATATCGAAATTTTCTTAGGGTAAAATTCTGGTACTTTTCGGATAACTTTCATATTTTGATGAATATTGAAAATTAATAAATTTTAATTAAATACAACTTTTTTAATCGAAATAAGTAATTCTGATAAATTATTAATTTGAGTGGTTTTAAAGTATATTTAGAGTATATTTTTAACATTTAGTACAATGTTGGTCATTGGATGTAATTTCACATTTAAACCAGACATAAACAAGTGTCAATCTTTTGATAGTTATTATCTCTTAAAAACATGCTATTTGTTTTGACGACGAGAATTAATTTTTAAATTAATTAATGCAACTGATATATTTTGAATTTGGTAAAATAGATATAATTTTTTAATTCATAATATCAAATATAGTTGGGCCTAATTTTTGGTATTTTTCTGGAAACTTTCATTTTTTAATTAATAGTGAAACCACTAAGTGGTAGTTAAAAAACTGAATTTTTCATAAAACTTAATTTTACCGCTTCTGTGAGTGGAATTTTGAAAATCCAAGAGACACGGTTAATATCATATAGTAAAATGTGGTTCAATGAGATGAAAATAATTTTTGGTGAATAGTAACTTTTTACTTTTATTTACCTCGGTTAAAAGTAAATAGGGTAATTAAGGGTAAAAATGATATTAATATTACCCTAACACATGAAGTAATTCTATTGGACAAGTGTACCTCGACCAAAAACAACCTTATGATTAAAATATTATCATTTAGGTCCACTTGTATTAGATTAGGACATTTATTATTATTTAATTCAAAGAAGAGTTAAAAGAGTTAAAATCAATGTTTAATTACTAAAACATTTTTAATATATGGAAATACATAAGATAAATTCGATTGTAAATATTCATTAGAAATCCAAAACGATTTCATACATAATGGTATTTTATTTATAATTTTTAGACATTAAGTAATTTAATTTATTTATGACACAATGGTGATACAGTAATTACCTAATTAATGAAATATTAAAATAATTGATATTATAAATATACAAATAAATTTAATTTGAGATTTTTATGAATTACACTAATTTTCTAGGTTAATATGACATATTATTATTGCTTATATAAATTTTTTTTGAAGTAATAATGCTGTTATAAATTTATCAAAAACAAAATACCCAATATTGTCAAAATTGACATAAATGAGTTTTTAAAACAAATATTATATTATTAATCTATATTCAATTATTAAAAATATAACGTTCGGCCAAGATACTTATATCATGATAGGTGTATCATTAAGGTACCACTTGGAGGTTTCTTAGATGTATATAGTATGTTTATTAACCATATAATATAAAAATACAAAAATACATTGTAAAAGTGATACTAATTAACTAATAGTTAATACTTAAAGATAAGGTTAATATAATGACCCAAACCTATCTAAATTATATTGTTTGAGTGTTTTTTGACCCATCCCCACCGTAAACATTAAATAATCCACTTTGGAGCCATTATAAACTGAATATGAATTTATTATAAAATAATATTTTTAGCTTTTCCAAAGGTGCCCCTCACCCTTCTTATAAAAGGGCACTCCCCCTTCTCACTAATTCACAAATTCAAAGCCTTCTGGCTCGGCCAAACCCTGCCCAAATACTCTTTCAACTTCAATCACTACAACCTAGAGGCCTTAGTTTTATCAGAAATCCAACCTATGAAGCCCTTTTGATCAAATCAAAAGGAAGAACCTGAAGAAGAGGTAATGTTTTCACCACTCTCTTTCAAGTTCCTTTCTTCTTCGACTTATTATTTCTTTGATATTTCTAATATAAAATAATATCTCCAGTATATTTTATATACTATGATGTTATTATAAATATGGTACAACCATATTCAGTATTTAATCCATCCTTTGAATGGCATGTCACCATATGTGCGTACGTACGACTTACCGTCTCCATGTCGTGGTGTAATTGTCATTCAATAAATTATTGTTTGGATGGGTATAATAATGATGTTTAATTCATGTAAATAATAAATATAACATGATAATTATTCTTTATATATGTTATAACACCAAATTATATATTATTTTAACATCAAAAGAATGATATTGTCGCTCGTGCGTATGTTCGGACTACCGTCTCCACGAACGCGATGAGATTCATTATCCATTTTTTCCATTCAAGTAAAATTCTCATTTTATGATTAAAAATACTGTCTAAGGACTTGATATAATTATGTATATGAATAAGATACAACCTATCCCTAACAAACATGGATTTTGTAACAAATAATATAAAGGAAAACGAGTAAGTTAACACCTGAAATGAAAATAATACTAAGATATTATTAAAAACTCAATGTTAAAAGATCATATATGATATCATATTAATGTAAATGATTCTTCTGTAATTCAATTACAATTATTTCACCATTATATAGGAGGTTAAACTACCTTCGACCAAGGAAAAAGTTCAAAGTAAGGGGTATCTTATCTCACTTTTAATTTTGTGAGATTTCTAATGTTCACCACTTATTTATTGTATGTGGTGTGTGTACTTCCCATGATTGTATTAATTGTGTAATATACATTAATTTGTGGATATATACATCATCATTGTACGATCCTTCTTTCATGGGAGTATGTTTCGTATGTTACCAAATCGTTAAGGGAATTTTTTATTTCAATTTCTATTAATTTGACTTTACGCATACTTCATTGATTATTTTACTCCAAGATTATGTGTGGAATCACTATTAATTTTCTTATGTAATAATTTCCACTCCCCTTCCTGTGGATAGACTTTGGAAACACATAATAACTTCATTTATAATTTCTCAAGTCATCTATATGAACTTGATATGAGTAATTTTAACTCAGTCTCCATTTGTTGTGTTAAATATCCAATTCTTTGGTGTTGTCTTTACAAGAATATATGTGAATGTCCTCTGATTGATTTACACTGAATATCCAATCATATTGAGTGTATTTATATTTTTCACACATAATTATACCATTTATTTATCCTTAACCAAAGGATAAATTCTTTATAAGAATTTTAATCTCAAATTACATTCCATTGAGACTCATTCGTTGTTATACACCAAATCACTTTTACATGATGTATATAATGCACTTTGATATAGTATATCATGAATCCCTTTATTCTCATGATATTCCAATGTTTCGATTACCTTAATTATTTGTATTCAATTTTCTCTATTTTGGTTAGAAACTCTAACTAAAATACATTTTTAAGTGTTTTAATGATTTATTCTTCTAAATATTTCTCATTAATGTCCATGTTTTAAAAATGGTTTTAAGAATTTATTTATATGGACATTAAAGTTTTAAAATTAAAATTACTTTTAAAAGTTTCAAAGTGGTATGGGACACTTTGATTCAAAAATCTATTTTTAAATGGCTTCTTGACAAATAGTGTGACTTTTAAATGATTTCAAGAAAAAGGGGGATATTTCTCTCTAATAGTTTTGACGATTATTTTCATCTATGTCAATATCCTTAATTAATCATGATTGAGATTAATATGATACAATACAATCCTCCATATTGTATAGAATGAGTTATGGTTGACTGTGGATGTGCTCTTTTTATACCATTCATGGTTTGTATATTAAGTATGGACATTTCGTATGCTAGTTTAATACAAATGTTTATGTCATATTTCAAACTTTTCATATGAGGAATGCATTGGACTTAGTAAGTGATGAGTAGAGCCCACTATAGCTACTTGTTGCATCGGTAGGTCTCATGAGACAAACTGGTGTCTTGGCACGAGGCCTTGACAAAATATTATTTGTATTCTTGGCACGAGGGCTTGGCTAAGTGGTTATGATAGCCTGACATTATGCATTCTATCATTATGAAAGTGGTTATTAATATTTTCATGTGATTATTCGACTAGTAGAATATCTACGTGAATAAGTAAATGGAATTATTTCATGTTATCCTTGCCATATTATGTTGAGGTTCATGTTTAAAAGGATTTTGTTTTAGTTATACATTGCCTTAAATTTTTATGTTTATTTATTAACGTTTCCGCTATATTGTTATCCTTACTGAGTATCTGAGCTCACCCCTTTCAATGTTTTATTCTTCCCAGGATGTGAATAAGTATTTTATGAATGATCTGCAGGGATAGTATGAGGGGATATGAAGACAATATATTGTTGTATTTTTTCACTTATTGATGTAATGTAAACTTTATGAATATATCTAGTGTTTCCAAGGCTACTAAACTAATCGGTCTTTCTAGACTTTATCTTTCTTGTGATCATTCCAATGTTATGTAATAATGCATCGAGTCTGGGTATCTAGGGTCGGGGCGTTACATGGAATTTCCATACAATACCAAAAACAAGGATTAGAATAAATACCATCAAAATTCCCAAATTCATAAAAGGAAGGCACTTCACCACCCACAAAACCCTCAAAATTCCTAAAAACACCACCCCGACCATCCCAACAGCAGTCCATGCTCCACAAGGGTAAACAACATTACCCCACCAAAAGGCTCTCACAACATGTTACAAAAAACATTTTAATTTATTACCAACACATAATTACACATATATCATTAATTATCACTTACAATTATTCTATATTTAACTGCTTTCATTGTTTCATTATTGAATTTTCCATTTTAAATTTTCAAATTGCAAGGTGCATTCAATCTTTCAGGCCTCACACACCCAACCCATGTGTGCCTACCATGATGCGTGCCACCTATCTCTATGGGTGCCTACAATGATGCATGAATGAAAGACCTTATTCTATTGAGGCCACGATCCAAATATCATAAAATAATTATATCACACAACATGTGCATCACCCAATTGTGAAATATCATCAACTGTTACATCGCACAATCAAGAATAATAATTACCACCCTGGGTGAGTTGGGGTTTCCTTTGTACATGGGTTAGCTACTCCCAAGTGTGAGCTCATTACCAATGCCTGAAAAATCATAACTCTCGTATACCATCCTAAATAATAGGATTTCAGAGAAGGATAAGAAATACCTCCTCTGATACCACTTTTTAACATCCCCGACCCTAAATCCACTAATTTGGTGCTCCGATTCGGGTTGTTATGTGAACTTAATTGCGTCACCTCATATGCCAAAGGTTTCCGAATACTAGTGGGGGTCTAAATAGTCATTGTTGGAGACTATATCCCCATTTTATCAGAGTAAGACACAACAGAAGATAAACAAAATGGAAAGATAATAACCAACAATACCAAAACATGCGTAAACAACCATTCCCCAAACTGGGTACAACCATGTCCAACAGTAAATATTTCATTCCAGGTTACATGTGAAAAAGTGAACAAAACCCAAAATAAATACAAACTACAAAATCCGCTAATGTTCGTGAAACCATGTCTGGGTCCTCCTCCACACACACTCGTGCCAACCCAACTATCTAGAAAGGGCCTTTACCCCTCTCCTGACCTACAAACATGATGTCTGCTTGGGTACTCAATAGTGGTCCAAGAAGTGTGTGAGTAAAACTCAGTAGGCCACCACCAATGGTGTCTAAAAAATATCCAGTATAAAAAATTATGCTTGAATAAAGGGAAAGGAATAATAAATGAAAAAGTAATGATTAAGTTCCCATAGCCAGTTTAGGACTATTTCAAACATTTTTACCATTTCCATATATTACAATTTCATCACATTTCTCATTACTTACCATTTCCAACAAATTTATCATTTGTTCATAAAACACAACATGTTACATGACTTAAAAGTACATAATCACAATAAAGAGAAGAAAAAAACATTTTTCCTATCTCACTAGGTTCAACGTCCTCCAGTAAACCATAACCTCACCTCAAAGCCTCAGTCCTGGTGGATGCAACCGATAGGGAAACAGAGGATCATTCCTATCACTACCCCATGCATTAGAGGTGGAGTTTAGAGCCTTAGTCCAACTTGATCCATGTGTGTGGAACCTCAGTCAATACCGCCACACTACCAAGCTATTTCCACATGATATACATATATGTATCCAATAATTATTCACACAACATCAAAACTATTGCCTAATGAAAACATAAATCGTAACAATAACATGAGGTTTAATACCATGCCTTAACCCATTAACACATTTACCACATTTCACATCATTTATCAATTTATCCAAATTTCCCTTTTATTATGCTTATCTCACTAAGAATTCATTCATTATTCCAATCTCACTATGCTTTTTCAAATATGCCTAACTCACTAGGATTCATTACCATGCTCATAAGCCATTCTATTACGGTCTTTAATCATTTCCACATATGAACCCAATATCCTTTAGGTTAATATCATGACTAGGTGAATCACCTAGCTTCGAAGCCAACCCAAATAGTAACATCTACATGGTTATCAAGGGCTCTACATAACTACACGACAATCTCACTTGTTCTTAAAAAAAACCTTGGTCCAAAAAAGTCAGAACACCCCATGGATGGCCCGAAATTAGTCTCATCACCCTTGAAACATCCCATGGGGATCATGAGGTTCTCCATTTAACATTTTATGAACCATTTTACCTAAAAATGTTGACGGTGATCCAAACATACCATGATACACCCAAGAACAAAAACAAAAATACACAAATCGACAAATAAATCATGTGATATGACTCGTAGACCACTTACCGTGATTCTGTGGTTGAACACACTCTTAATCAATACCTTATATTCCACTCCATCTAATAGTTGAAGATTTAAACTAAATCTCCCCCAAAGAGTAGGGTTTCAGAGCTTCGGAAAGAGAGGAGAAGAAGATGATAACCATAATCTCAAAAGAGAAGCAATGAGTGCATCAGAACCCATTGGTCAATGTTCCCATAAGGGAATCTATGCTAGGGCCCCCCCCCCACTATCTTCCTCTTCCCCATGACATATCAGGGGATTTCTTTGCTTTAGCCTGGTGAGATCATGGCATGCGGTGTCCCTCCTGCGACAGCGTGTCTTCATGGAATCGTTCATCTACTCTCCATTTTCCATAATTTCCCCCTCTCTATCCTATAATCTAGACAGATCATCACATGGAGGTGTGGTGAGGGTCCAATGTTCAAGCTTCCTACTACTGTGGTAAAGGTTGATGCTACGTGTCATAGTCGGCTGGGGGCTTGTTTGGAGGATCTGTTCACTGTGCACTGTCACGAAGGTGGAGACATGATTTGTGGTTCTGGATTGTGGTAGTCTTCTTCTTCTTCCCTTAATGGTTTGTCTCCAGAGGTATTTCCAGTATGGTATTTCATTATTATTTATTTTATGTTTGATGTTTATATGGATTTGTGCAGTGTCACTTTCTTTGGAGGCTTCCTGATTCTCCTTTTGATTCCCATGCGTGATTTGGACTTCGTTGAGGCTTTATTGCCCTGGCGTCTATGGATGGTAGGGGATGGGAAGGAGGTGAGATTATGGCCTTGGTTCCAGATACCGATAAAGGTTTTATGGTGGATGCGTTATTATTTTTGTATGAGTTGCGGCTCTTGGGACTTCTTTCGTGATGTTATCATTTACAAGATCTATTCTGGTATTGGTTCGAAGGTATCATCGGTATAGCGATTGTAGTGTGGAAGTCTTGCACTAGGAACTCCACATGAAATTATTTTTTGCTTGAATTTTTCTATGTTTTTGTTTTGTGGCATGAATTTTATGTGGATTTGAATTCAGTGAAGGAGAAAACAAAGATGTACTAGAGATGCAACATTGATTTATTTTGACTTGGTGAAGGTTGGGTTGTTCTGTATTGTTGTGCATTGAGGAGGATATTGTGGTTTGAATTTTGTGAATTTGATTGTGGTATTGTGAAATTGGTCCACGATACATTGTATCATGATTTCTTACAAGGGACTTCTGAGATGAGGTTCAGATTTGAGAGCGTTCTCCTTATTATCGCTACTAGGAATTGGATGGTTTGAGAGGATATGGAGTTTTCCATCGGTATCATGCCCATTCATCGTTGCATGCGACAACTAGTCGTGCATCGATGGGGAGGTGGATGCTGATCGTATTGATTTATTTCTTGGGTGGGGCTTTTCCTTAATCTTAATTTGATTTTATTTTGTCTTGAAGAACATGGCCCATGGAGGCATGGTTTTATTTTAAGTCTTTGATGTCACTTTGGTTTCCCAACCTTTTATCAAAAGTGATTTTGAAATAAAAAAATTTATTTTTAGTCAAAAGAGAAGCAAAGATAGAATTAGCCTCACCCGTAGCTTCAATCCATAACCAACAACACCAAAAATGCCTTAGAAACAAGGGAGATTGATCTCTTATAACTCTTGGAAGATTCGGTTTGCCCATCAGGTGAAGAGGGGTAAAATGGGAGGAAATCCCGAGTTGGGGCTAAAAATACCAAAGTGGAAAAATTGTAAATTTTTAATCATTTCTGGGCTTCATAGTTCACCTGGACGGTTTCATGAACTGTGTGAAAACCATGTGGAACCCATTGTCCAAAAACACAATTCTTGAACGGTTTCATAGGCTATTTGCACTGTTAGAAATAACAATGAAAACACCGTGCGACCTACCGAGAAGACCCCTTTTATATTCTTTTTATATCTTGAACCCTTGGGACACCCCCAAGTCTCCCCTAGGACTTGGGTAAGAACATAATCAACCAAAATAAGGGATTCAAACCAAAACATAAATTAGAACATGTAACGCCCGAACCCCAGTTACCCATAGTCGGTGCATTATTTTAATACATTGGAATGATTACAAGTAATCATGTCCCGAATGACCGATCAGTTTAAAAGTCTTGGAAAATAGATTACATAAAAGAATGTTACATTACACTTTCTAAAAAATAAATAAATAATCCTTTGATAATGGATTCGTTCCCTTAGCATAACCCTGCATCTCAAACATAAAACACTTCTTGGGATCCTGGGAAAATAAAACATAATAAATGGGTGGGCTTAGATGCTCAGTAAGGGTAAATAATTTATCCAAAGCAAATAAAATTTAAGGCAAGATGTGTAATAAAAATAATAGCCTTTTAAACATAAACTTGAACATAATATGGAAAAAATAAATCAAACATTACTATATAAACATGCACATAGATATACTACTAGTTGAATAATCACATTTAATAACTATTTTCATAATGAGGGAATGTATAGTACCATAATTTAATTTTTGTGTCAAGTACTTGTGCTAGGACCTACGGGATAACTGTAACCTTACCCCAACCAAGAGAGCCTCTGTAACCAGACTCCAACCCGAAGAGACTCTGTAACCGAACTCCAACATGGAAAGCCTCTATAACCGGGCTCTAACCCGGAGATCCTCTTTAACTAGACTCCAACCTATAGGGTCTTCTGTTACCAAACCCCAACGCGGAGGGCATACATTTACCAGTCCCCAACTCATAACATACTAGTCCAGCACATTCATCTTTAGAAAAGGTTGAAATATAACATAAACATTCGTATTAAAACAAGCATAAAAATGTCAATACTTTGACCATAAAACATGAATGGCCTAAAAAAATTCATCCACAGTCAAACTTATCACAAAACCTTCAATAAAATAAGGAATATTTGTATCATAATAAATCAACTTCAAACATGGGTAAAATTTATCAAATGATTTGACATAGATGAAATCAAACCTATTTGAGAGAAATATCTCTTTCTATTTTGAAATCATTTAAATGTCACATAACTAAAAAGAAAACATTTATTTTAAAAATATTTTTATAATTTTGTAAAAGAAAATTTTAAGATGTTATAATGGCAGAAAATATCCGCACCCACTCTATATGTTAAAAAAACATTCATACATTAATTTTGTTGAAAAGTTCATAAAGTACCTTGTTTGAAAAACGATGGAAGGATTCCTTTATAAACATCTTATAAAAAGTAAATCAAGGGTATAAATTACTTTATCCCATAGTATAGTAAATAGTAAAAATATTTTGAAATACATTTTTAAGAAAATAGGGATGTGGATGATAAAAAGGTCCCAGTAGATAATTATGTATAAACAATCTCAGATAATGACGTGATTTTGTAATTAACCATTACTTCATCGTAATCGATTGAGTATTGTGACCAAAACATAATAACCACCAAATGAATCACTTAATACAATGAATATAATATTAATCATGATAATATATATCAAATCTATGTACACAATACCCCACATGCAATAAATAAGTGGCAATAATGGAAATCTCACAGAATTAAAAGTGGGATAAGAAACCCCTTACCACAAGTTCGACTTGTCTTGTATGTTCCCTGTACTTCTTGAATAATAAGATTAAGTTAATTTAAAACTGATTAAGAACATTTTTAACATTTATTATTCCTTTTATATCAATTATTACCTTTCTATAACAATTAGTTAATTATTTGAGTTCATATTGGATATTTCATCGATGTTCAGAACATGAGTCCAAAATGAACTTGTTATAATTACAATATTTCCATGTGGTCAAAAGTCCATTATTTCTAGAATGATATAAATTATTAGGATATAATATATATTATATATCCAGTGTATATAGGTCTTTGTTATAGTACATAACATTTTGAGATGAGAAATTAAATGCACCGTTCATTTAGACACTAAGCCATACGTACACTTGAACAATACTTTCATTTCTATTTTGTATTTTAATGGAATTAAAACATAATGATACAAAGGTATATTATAATTCCAGTATAATATCATATATAATGTCATTAAATCCATACTTTAAACTTCCCACACAAGTCACTTATGAGTCATATCACTTTGAGGGGGTGGTAGTCCGCACTTTCTCAGATGAAATTATCGCATTTTACCCAAATGGAAACAATAAAGGTATGATATAAATTTAAAATAAAGAAGCAAAAAAGAAAACATAAACTTAATATATATCATATATAAATACAATTATGTCTTAATGGATACCATTAGAGGTGGTAGGACATAATCGAACAATCATCATTTCATGAGGCGTTAGTTTTCCAACAACAGAAATAGTTTATTCTTCACCCATTAGATGGACGTGTGTGTAAGTTTAGATCGAATAATTCTCATAAAAACATCCTAGTATATTGCAAATACTGGTTCTGTTATAAAATAATTCAATAAAAATATTTTAGGAGGGTTGGATAAGTAAAATAAAACAGAATAAAACAACAAAATTGAAGAGAAACGGTTACCTTTAATTTGGGTAACTTCCTTTCGTTTGAACCAAAAAGACTTCTTAAAGTAACTTATGCCTAAGGTATTGCTTCTATGTGTAATAGATAGATTTTGAGAGCTTATTTGGGTAGGGGTTGGATGATCCATGGGGCTTGAGAGGTGTGTGGAATGGGTTCGAAGTGGTGTCCTTTTATAAGGGGGAGGAGGGGCTCTTTAGGAATGTGTGAAAATATTATTTTATTACATAGTTATATTCGGTTTCTAATGATCCAAAAGTAATTAAAATTGAATAGAAGATGACTAATTGTAGAAATAAAATTATCCAATAAGAATTTTATAGGTTTTGGATATTTTTTTAATATTAAAAAATTTATTTATTTAAATCATTAATTAATGAGGTAAATACTATATCATTATTATTTCAAGAATAATTTAACTTATTTGGTGTCTAAAAATTATAAAAAAATACCATAATGTAGGAATCATTTTCAGATTTCTAATGAATATTTATATTTGAATTTACATTTTTTGTAACCCTATATTAAAAATTGTTTTGTTATTAAACATTGAATTTAACACTTTTAAATCTTCTTTAAATAAAATAATAATAAATGTCCAAATCTAATAAAAGTGGAACAAAGTGGATAATATTTTATTCTGAAGGTTTTTTTTGTTGAATAAAACTTATCCAATAGAATTAAGTCATGTTTTAGTGTAATTATAATATCATTTTTACCCTTAATTACCCTATTTACTTTTAACCGTTATAAATAAGAGTTAAAAGTAACTATTCAGCAAAATTATTTTCATCTTATTGAACTACATTTTACTTTCTGATATCATCCATATCTCTCATATTTTGGAAATTCAACTCACCAAAGAGGTAAAATTATGTTTTATGCAAATTACCAATGCTTCTAGGAGGTGGGTAAAAGACGGTAAAAAGATCGATAAAATATTATATATATAAAATTATTATAAAATTAATCCAATGAATTACATTGAACATATATGAGTATTATGTAACTATTTTGATCTAAAATAAATTTAAATAAAATAAATAATTATATAAATAAGAAGTCGGATTTAACCAATAACGTAGTGTATTTCAATATTTGTCAAAAATTGAATGTTTTCATAAAAATACCAAACTTTTATCCTAAGATAATATTGATATTATGAATTCAAAAATGAAGTATATTTTAAAAAATTCAAAACATAGATGTTTCATTTATGAATTTAAAATTAATTCCCATTTTTAAAACCAAAAAGTGTATTTTAATAAAACTAATAACAATCTAAAGATTGACACATGTTTATGTTCAATTTCGATGTGAAATTATTTCAAATGACTAACATTGGATTAAATTTTAAAAACATAATCTAATTATACTTTAAAACCGTTAAAATTTATAATTTAATACTATAAATTATTTCTATTAAAAATGTTTTTTTCAATTAAAATTTAGTATTTTTTACTATTCCTCAAAAATTGAAAGTTATCGAAAAAGTACCAAAAAAGTTATCCAAACTAAATTTTATGTCCCACATCTAACGAAGAATTTAATTTCATTAAATTGAATATATATAAGTTTCAAATATTAGTTTTAAAATGGGTTCTCCATTAAAAGGCGATAAAATTTCATTTTTTTTAAAAAACTTCTTTTATCTGAATAAATGAATTTGTTCTTATATTATTTCTAAGATAAATATAATATGGATTCTAAAATTATATGTAGTATATAAAATTCAAAATTCAGTTAACACTTTTCATAACTACTTTTGAACGGCTAGTTTGGTAAGTCGTGGTGCACTTGAACTCAGTGTTGCGTGTAGCCCAAGTTATTGAATTACTTTGAAGAAATAACGTACTATGAGATCTTGGGGTATTACATTATCCCCTATTTCAATAAATTGTACCCTCTCAATTTGAAATTGTTTTTATAAAATAAATTGTTAAAAATAGAAAATTACCATTGTGGAAAACCTACATCAGAAATTGGGGTAACAAAATTTGTTCTTAATAAGAGGGAAAGGAAAATGAAAAAGTCACCAACAAATTATGATCTATGTTAGGAGAACATTGGGGGGAATTAGAGACACATAATTGGAGAAAAACCATAAATATTTATAGGGATTTATTAAGGTCATTAACCACAGAAAAGTGTAAAATTGAGGCCCCAACGCCATCAATCTAAGATGATGTAAAATATCATCAGTTCAAAAAAACATATCCTATGAGGATAACATATTTTTAGTTTTAAGATCCCTTCCCTAAAGTTTAAGGATTAATTTATTTATAGAATAAGACGATATATATATATATATATACTTGACAAATGTAATTTCCTCCTTCAACTAATTTCTACCACAAACTCATCTTTCACAACAAAAGATAATTGAATTCAAAAATATTCTATTTATCCTAATCATACAGGGTGAAAAAAATGAATATTATATTCATTTTTCGGACTACCTAAAAAAACTACATTATAGAAACTAGGACTTCATGTAGGCCAATGGTAGTTGATCCACCCTTCCCACCCTTCAGTTGTGGGTTCAAGTCTCGCGACCTTCCCGGATGTGACATGTTGTCACCCAAACACCGGGTTTTCCTTTTTATGACAATATAAAAAATAATCTCAAGAAATGATTTAACCTTAAAAATATTATCCAATGTAAATATTAATCGATTCGAACCTTTAGGCTTATCTAAAATGCTTCTTTCTGAACTCACATTCTAAATTTTATAAGGAAGGCAAACACAATGAAGATCCTTTTTTTCCACGTAATACCATGTGAATATTTTCATCATATATTCTTTCAAAACACGGTAACACCCTGAATTATCATATAACCATATTTATTACATTCATGCTCCCTTATTCCTTATAGAATACTGGATATACTCCTAATATCCAAAAATGTTTTAAACTCCAACAATGATGGAATATACAAATCATTAATCAGTTTCAAGGTAGACAAGAATATCCAATATAATTTATCCAAATCCATCATATCTTATTCCAAAATCACTACCTTAGTATCAGAATCATATTAATGTTTATCTTTCTCTCAACTATATATTTTCCAAAAAATTAAACATTCCATTGAGTAACTTTTCATGGTTCTACACAATCTGAAGTCCTTAATTAAATAGTACTACAGTAAAATCCTTATATAATCTTTGATTCTTATAACATGTACATCATTAATACAATACTCAAATGGCATGATACATTAATAACAACATCAGAACTCTTAATCATTACTCTTCATCTTAGGTAGTATCATAACTTGATTATTATCCAATAGAAGCATTTGGGGTATACTCTGATGATTTGGAGACTGATTCGCGTAGTGTCCTAACTTCTTGAAAATGATGCATTTTAAATTTGAAACCTTTTTCTTACCCTTGTAATCAGGTACTTGGTGTCCTTTTTCTCCACACTTATAACAAACTCCCATTCCCTTCATGCATTTACCATGGTGATTATTTCCAGAGTTATCACATATGGGAAAATCCTTCTTTCTCTTATTCCCCTTATCCATCTTTCTCTCTACCATCCTTTTCTTCTCTCGATTCTCTTCAAACCCATAGGACTCAGAAAATTCTTTACACATCTTATTAACACATGATACTATTTCTTCATATGATGATAATACATGGGAGACTATTTCCTTTCTAAATGTTTTCTTAATACCTTGAATGATATGATTTTTCTTACTTTTTGGATCATGTGTATTGCTCGAGTTCTCATTCAATTTACAGGGCCCTTTTTCTAAAAAATAACATACACTAGGTTAGTTTTTTAAATCGCAACACATAATTAAAAACTTGTAAAATACCTAATATAAATTGGAAAGATTTTGCATATAATCTATAATCATAAAATGTTTTCTTGGAGAAGTATTTACTCCTAAATCCTTCATAATCTCTTGTAATGAAAATGTGAATTATCTGAAGCCTCTATCCCTAGAGTTTCATAACCAAGTGTGAATCAAGGCCCGTAGTCGTGCAGCCATTCCCATTCGAGTCATGATCAACTCAGTGTTTTTGGGTTTTACCTCTAGGTACATCTATTCCAGAGCTGCCTCTACCTGCTCGTATCGAAATAGGGATGTATTACATGGAAAACTCACAAAATCTCTACAATACCAAAATTCTAGGAATTTCTTCTATACTAATCCTCAATTTCTATCTTAGGATAATGTTATCCTGTCAGAGTTTTTCTAAATCTAGCTTCCAAGGTTAGTACTAAACCTTCTCTGATACCAACTATAACGCCCCGACCCCACTTACCCAGTGTCAGTGCATTATTTTCATACATTGGCATGATTAGAAGGAATCAAATCCCAAAAGACCGATCAGTTAAGCAGTCTTGGAAAATAGATTACATACATGAACGTTACAATAAACTTTCTAACAAACACAAAAAATCATTCCAGAATGCCATTGTTCCCTTACCTTAACCCTACATCTCAAACATAAAACACTTCTTGGGATCCTGGGAAAATAAAACATAATAAGGGGTGAGATCAGATGCTCAGTAAGGGTAAATAATTTAGTGAATGCTAATAACTTTTTAGGCAAGACGCGTAATACAAAAAAATAGCCTTTTAAACATAAACTTGAACATAATATGACAAAAATAAATCAAACATTACCATATAAACATGCACATGGATATACTACTAGTCTAATAATCACATGTAATAACCATTTTCATAATGAGGAAATGTATAGTACCAAAATTTAATTTTTGTGTTATGGACTCGTGCTAGGACCTAGGGGCTAACTGTAACTAGAACCCAACCTGGAGAGCATCTATAACCAGACTCCAACCTGGAGAGCCTATGTAACTGGACTCCAACTTGTAGATCCTCTGTAACCGAACTCCAACCCAGAGAGCCTCTATAACCGGACTCCAACCCAGAGGGTTTGCTATAACCAGAACATAACCTTGAGGGATTACTTTTACCTGTCCCCGACCCAGAACATACTAGTCCAACACATTCATCTTTAGAAAAGGTTGAAATATAACATAAACATTCCTATTAAAACTAGCATACAAAATGTCAATACTTCATCCACAAACCATGAATGGCCTAAAAAAATTAATCCATAGTGAAACATATAAAAAAAGTTTCAATAAAATATGGAATATTTGTATCATAATAAATCAACTTGAAACAAAGTGTAAAATTTATCATAGGATTTTGACAGAGTTGAAATTATAACTATTTGAGAGAAATATCTCTTTCTATTTTGAAATCATTTAAGAGTCACATAATTATAAATAAAACATTTTTTTAAAACATTTTTATAAGTTTTTATGGTAATATTTGACGACGTTATAATGGCGGAAAATAGCCACACCCACCATATAAGTTAAAAAAACATTCTTACATTAATTTTTCCGAAAAGGTCATAAAGTACTTCTTTTGGAAAATGATGGAAAGATTCCTTTATAAACATCTTAAAAAAATTAAAACAAGGGTATAAATGACTTTATCCCATAGTCTAGTAAATAGTAAACATGTTTTAAAATAAAATTTTCAGAAAACATAGATGTGGATGATAAAGAGGTCCTAGTAGATAATTATGTATAAACAATCTCAGATAATGAAGTGATTTTGTAACTAACCCTTATTTCATCGTAATCGATCGAGTCGTATGACCAAAATTTAATAACCACAAAATGAATAACTAAATACCATAAATATAAAGATTACCATGATAATATATATCAAATGGCAGTAAACAATACACCACATGCAATAAATTAGTGGCGAACAATGGAAATCTCACGGAATTAAAAGTGTGATAAGAAACCCCTTACCTCAAGTCCGAATTGTCTTGAATGTTCCCTGTTCTTCCTGAATAATAAACTAATGTTAATTTATACTTTATTAAGAACATTTTTAAATTTTATTATTCCTTTCATATCACTTATTACCTTGATATAGCAATTAGTTAATTATTTGAGTTCATATTGGATATTTTATCGATGTTCTGAACTTGAGTCAAAAATGAATTTGTTATAATTACAATTTTTCCATGTGGTCAGAAGTCCATTATTTCCAAAATGATATAAATTATTTAGATATAATATATATATATATTATATCCAGTATATATATGTCTTTATAATAGTACATGTCATTTGGAGATAAGAAATTAAATGCATGGTTCATGTAGACGGTAAGTCGTACGTACGCATGAACGCTACATTAATTTATATTTTTTATATTAATTGAATTAAAAAATAAATATACATAGGTATATTATATTTCCAATATAATACCATTTATAATTTCATTAAATCCATACTTTATACGTCCTACACAAGTCATTAACGATTCATATCGCTTTGAGGGGGCGGTAGTCCACACATTCTCAGATGAAATTATTATGTTTGACCCAAAATAGAAACCTTAAAGGTTTGATATAAATGGAAAATACAGAATCAAAAAGAAAACATAAACACAATATATATCATATATAAATACAGTACCATCTTAATGGCCACCAGGAGAGGCAGTAGGAGATAATCGAACAATCATCGTTTTGTGAGGCGTTAGTTTTCCGACCACAGAATCGGTTTGTTCTTCACCCATTAGATGGAGGTGTGTGTAAGTGTAGAATGAATAATTCTCATAAAAACATCCTAGTATCTTGAGGATACAATTTGTTTATAAAAGAAAGGAATTAAATGAGTTTTTGGGTGTTGGGGAAGTAAAATAAAACAGAATGAAACAAAAGAATTTAAGAGAAACTGTTTCCTTTAATTTGGGTAACTTCCTTTGGATTGAACCAAAAAGACATCTTGAAGTTACTTATTCTTAAGTTAAGGCTTCTATGTGTAATATAGAGATTTGGTTAGCTTATCCGGGTAGGGTTTGGACGAGCCAAGGGGCTTGAGAGGTGTGTGGAATGGGTTAGAAGTGGTGACCTTTTATAAAGGGGGGGGAGGGGTTCTTTAGGAACGTATGAAAATATTATATTTTTATATAGTGATATTCAGTTTATAAAGGTCCAATAAAATTAAAGTTAAAGTTAAGATAACTCATGGTTGAAATAAAATCATTTAATAATAATTGGATAGGTTTTGGATATTGTCTTAATATATAATATTATTTATTTAAATTGTTTATTAATGAGATAAATACTACATCATTATTGTGCCATAAATAATTTAATTTATTTGTTGTCTAAAAATTATAAAAAAATACGATAATGTAGGAAATATTTTCAGATTTCTAATGAATATTTATATTCGAATTTATATTGTATGTAACTCTATATTTAAAATGGTTTAGTTATTAAACTATGAATTTAACTCTTTTAGCTCTTCTTTAACAAAATAATAATAAATGTCCAAATTCAATACAAGTGGACCAAAGAGGATCATATTTTATTTCTAAAGTTTTTTTGGTCGAATAACACTTATCCAATAGAATTAGAACATGTGTTACAATAATTATAATATCATTTTTACCCTTAATCAACCTATTTACTTTTAACTGTGGTAAATAAAAGTTAAAATTTAATATTCACAAAAATAATTTTCATCTTATTGATCCTTATTTTACTTAATTTTATCAACTGTGTCCCTCAGATATTTGAAATTAAACTCACAAAAGCGGTAAAATTATGTTTTATGCAAATTTGAAATGCTCCTAGGAGGTGGGTAAAAGATGATAAAAAGTTTGATAAAATTTTATATATCTAAGCATATTATAAAATGAATACAATGAATTAAATTGAAATTAGATAGGTATTATGTATGTTTTCTGATCTAAAATAAATTTTAATAAAATAAATAATTATTTTAATAAAAAGTCGGTTTTAACCAATAGCGTAGTGTTTTTCACTATTCGTCAAAAATTGAATGTTTTTTTGAAAAATACCAAAATTTCACCCTAAGAGAGTTTTGATATTATGAATTAAAAAATGGCGTCTATTTTAAAATTTTCAAAACATGGAAGTTTCTTTTATTAATTTAAATTTAATTCCCATTGTCAAAACTAAAAAACGTGTTTTTAATAAATAATAACTATCAAAAGATTGACACTTGTTTTTCTTCAATTTAAAAGTGAAATTATTTCCAATGACCACCATTGGATTAAATGGTAAAAATATAATCTAATTATACTTTAAAGCCACTCAAATGTATAACTTAACACTATAAATTATTTATACTAAAAAAGGTGTATTCAATTAAAAATTAGTATTTTTCACTATTCATCCAAAATTTAAAGTTATCGGAAAAGTATCAAAAAGTTATCCAAACTAATTTTTTTCCCCTTTATAAAGAAGAATTTAATTTCATTAAATTGAATATATAGAAGTGTCAATTATTAGTTTTGAAATGGGTTCTCTATTAAAAGGCGGTAAACTTGTATTTTTTTGGAAAAATAATTCTTTTTTCTGAAGAAATGAATTTGATCGTATATTATGTCTAAGAAACATATTATATGGATTCTAAAATTATAAGTAGTATATAAAATTCAAAATTTAGTTAACACTATTCATAACTTCTTTTGAACGGCTAGTTTGGTAAGTCGTGGTGTGCTTGAACTTAGTGTTGCATGTAGTGCAAGTTATTGAAATACTTTGAACAAATTACGTACTATGAGTTCTTTGGCTATTACAGAACATACCATTCTAATCCCTAGGATCTTACAACCTCCCTACCTTATAACAGATCTTCCTCGAGCCATGCTCCTCTGCTTCATTTCACTTCCAAGGGAAGAGATTGGGCCACTAGGCCCACATATATGATTCTCGTTGCCAAGTTTCTTCTTGAACCTTCCCATGCTTCCATAGTACTCGCACTAATTGAACAACCTTGCCCCCCAAGACATTATCACTATGATCTAAGTCACGAACTAGATTCTTCTCAAAGGAAGCCTCAACGTCATGCTCAACATCCTCAACATCCACCATGTGAGTTGGTTCTAGGTGATACCGTCGAAGCTGTGACACATGAAGGGCATCATGTATCCTACTATACTGCTGTGCCATAGCCAATTGGTATGTGACCAGCACGATCCTCTTCACAATCTCAAATATCCCCACATACATGGACACTAACTTGCCCTGATTTTGAATTCATTGGTGACTGAACCTTGGTGACACCTGAAGGAACACACTATCACCCACCCTGAACTCAAGGGGTCTACACCTCTAATCTGCATATGACTTATGCCTACTCTGAGCTGTTTCCATCCATTTCCAAATCATCTCAACCTTATATGAAGTCTCCTGCATGAGACTCAGTCCCAATAGCTTGGATTCACTGGCATCCAACTAACACAACATAGATCTACACGACCACCTATAGAGAACCTCAAACAGTGCCATCTGAACTGTACCCTGAAAACAATTGTTTTAGGAAAATTCAACAAGTGACATGTTATTTTCCCAAGAACCACCAAAATCCATGACATAAGACCTCAAAATGTCTTCCAACACTTGGATTGTACATTTCCGACTTCCCGCCTGTCTGTAGATGGAAATCCATACTCAAAACCACCTGTGTACCTAGTGCCTTCTAAAACCCTTGACAAAAGCAGGATGTGAAACATGGATTACGATCCGAAACTATAGTATGGGTTATACCATGAAACCGTACTATTTCCCGAACATAGAACTCACCCAAATGATCAAATGTATAAGTCACATGGATCAGTAATAAATGATCCACTTTTATTAGCTGATTCATAACCACCCAGATTGCAACATTCTCCCATGGAATCCTCAGAAGATCCACCAAAAAATCCATCATCAAGTCATCCCACTTCTTTTACGAAATGGGAAATGGATGTAACAATCCATATGGGTTTTGATGCTCAGCCTTCACCTACTGACATGTAAGGCATCGTGCCACAAAGTGCGCCACTTCTTTTTTCATTCCTGGCTACCAAACCTATCTGCGGAGATTACGGTACATCTTGGTTAAACCGAGATGCACTGCCCATTTCGATGCATGGAAATCACACATCAAATCTTCCCTCGTGTATACTGACACAACCAATAGACCATGAACACAAACAACCCCATCCACACTAACGAACCAACCAAGAGGTGGATCCCTACATTTATGTCTTTGATTCATGGGGAAACTATTAGGATCATTAAGCTGACATTACTTAACATAGATCAATAGTGTCGAATAAATAGCCACAGAATCAAGAATAACCTGACCATTTTCCTTCTTCACATCCATGTGCATCTCTGTGAAAAAATCCATCACCTTCAAATCAGTGATGGATTTTTGAATCACCTGGTTTTGAGCCTTTCTTCTCATAGAATCAGAAACACATTTCCCTTTCCCCAGTGTATAATCCATCTCAAAGTTGAAGGACTAGAGATAATCAACCCATATTCGCTGCTGAATATTCAAACCCCAATACAAAAAGATATATATTGTGGACCGTTCCCCAAACAAGTAGTGCCTCCTACACATTAAGGCATACACTGCTGCAGATAACTCAAGATCATGAGTAAAATAATTCTGCTCAAGGAGTCAAAATTTCCTCGACCCATATCGCATGACCCACTCCTCCTGCATCAACATAGCCCCAAGCCCAATACCAGACGCATCACAAAATATGACATACTTCCTACCTGGCTCTGGAAAGATCAAGATTAGTGCGATCATCAATCTCTTTTTCAACTCGTGAAAGGTATTATCACAAGCCTTAGACCATTCAAACGTGATTCATTTATTGTTCAAGACCGGAAGTGGTGCTTCCAAGAAAATGAAATCCTAGATGAACCTCCGATAATACTCCTCCAAACCCAGAAAACTCTAAAAATCTGAAACACTATTGGGTAGCCCCTAAAACACAATAACCTAAAATTTCTTTGGATCCACTGACACACCTACCATAGAGATGATGTGACCTAAAAAATTCCCTTCTACATTCCCAAATAACAAGATTTTAGGGAAGGATAATAAATACCTCCTCTAATTCCACTTAAGAACATCCTTGAACTGTAATCCACTAATCGGGTGCTCCGAGCCAGGTTGTTACATGAACTTAAGCATGCCTCCCTGTATTCCAAAGGATGTCGAACAACAGCGAGGGTCCAAATAGTTATTTAGTGAGACTATACCCCCTTTTATTTGATTAAGACAGAATATAAGATAAAAAAAATAGAAGAATAATAACCAATAATACCAGAATATGCATAAAAACCATTCCAAAAATATGGTGCAATCATATCCAATAGTAAATATGTCATTCAATGCTACATGCTTAAAAGTGAACAATACCCAAAATAAAGAAAAACAAAAAAATCCACAAATCCCGACACAATGTCAGTGTCCTCCTCCGTGCACACTCATGCCAACCAAACTGTATAGAAAGGGAATTTTCCCTTCTCCTAACATGAAAAAATGAACTCTGCTCGGGTACCCAACAGTGGCCCAAGCAAGGCGTGAGTACAACTCAATAGGTGACCACCAATGGTGTCTACAAAATAACTGGTATAAAAAATTGTGCATACATAAATGGAAATGAATAATATATTTCAAAGTAATGATTAATTTCTCTTTCCCAGTTTTCATCTATTACTGTTGACACTCCTTTCCGTCATAGAGTCTAACGACTGAAAAAAATGAAAAAAAAACCTTAGTCCAAAGTGATTCATCCTTTGAATAAACATCAAAAATAGACAAAGGGATGAACAAGGAGAACATTGCCCATAGGCCGCGCAAGTTCCCTCATGGTCGCGCAAGTACACTTGCACGCCGCCTAGTGGTCATGCAAGTCTACTTTCACGACGCCTTACGGTCATGCAAGTGACTTGCGTGACCTAAGTGATAACTGCCCAGTAACCGCCCAGGGTCTTCTCTTGACTATAAATAGACCCTGTGGGCCCCCCATTCATGAGTGATTTATTTCCCAGAAACTCGGATTGAAGCTCCCGACGACCAAGTCTCTTCTCAATGCTTCCGGAACACTTCTAAGGTAATTTCTTACCTAGAATGGAAGATCTAAAGAGAGGAAGGAAAGCCTAAGTGTTGAAACTCATCAGCACTTGTGCGCCTGAGTGGACAGCCCTTAATGGAAGTGGTCACACTTGTGCGCCGCCTTACTCCTTAAACAGAACTTGCACATCCCTTTTCTGGAAGAACCTCAAGAGGATTCTAAAGGCTTTAATAAAGAGTCGCTCAAGTATTTCAATGTTGGTTGAACATCATGCAAGTACCCCACACATGTCGCGCAGGTATACCTGTGCGACCAATAATTGCGTGCCCACGCAGTACCTGTGCGCCTTCCAAGACTTGCATGCCCCTTCTTTTTTGGGTGCCCATCTTGCCCATTTTACCACTCTTAAGCCATTACACCTTTCCTATTCAAGAATCATTCTTCAAGACACTCTTTAAAGCCATTTATGGCATGATTTCTTGATTTGACTTCCTTATCTGAAATGAATTCTGTGGAATATCTCTCAAAACATAGTGATTTTTTCATCTTTATGTCACTAAAAAGATTGAGAGTTCATTCATTCAACCTCATCCTTTAAGATGAGATAATCCTTAACCTGTGTCTCCTTTTTCAGGAATAATCCCCAGTTATAAGTCCTATAACCTGGGCCTCCTTTTCAGGAGTAAGTCCCAATCATAATCATTTAACCTGGGCTTCCTTTTCAGGAGTACGTCGCAGTCATAATTTTTGGTCTTCCTTTTCAGGAGTAAGTCCTAGCCATAATTTTGGGCTTCCTTTTCATGGGTAAGCCCCAAGTCCCTTAATTCATCTTTAACCAGTCCTAATTTACATTTGATCTGGGATTCCTTCTTAAGAGTAAAACCCAATTATCAATCCTCTCCTAATTTGGGTTTCCTTTTCAGGAATAAGTCCCAAGTTAGAGTATTCAAATCTCCATGAAGCACATATACCTTTATGGACCCTGTTCCTGGATTTTCTCCCTAAATTAAATCGTAAACTTCAATTATCTGGGCAGTCATACATACATAATCCCCAAATCATTTCTCATGATTACATCTTTCATGGCCAAATTGTCTATTTTATTACCAATACCTCTTGTTTCTCACACCGAGCATGAGTCACATGAGCATAGAGGGAAAAAGTAATTATGACATCCTTCTTTGAGCCATCAATCATAAACATAATACTCCCTTACTCGAACTACATGGGTTCTGATTCCTTTTCCAAAACAAAGGATACGTAGGTATCCCATCTACGGGTTCGATCCCAATTGTGAAATAATTCTTGCCCTTTTGAATGACAACAAACTTCAAGTGCCCAACTGAGTGGCTTTTAAACCAGCATGGTCATCATAATAACGAAGAGAATTTTATTTAAATGTTTTCAAGGATACCATTGACCAAGAATCTCTAAATAGATACAGATGATTCTCTATTGATGAAGAACCTTGAATACATATAAAAGATTCTCTAAAATTTCTTGCATATTTAATCATTGATTTTCAAAACTGAAGGAAAGATCATTTTATACTTGGTAATATAATAAATATTCACGAACATAACTTAAATCTATAAATAGAGTCCCAGAATAGACAATAATTCCCCTCAAAAAGGTGTGATGAGTCCGACCTCCCATCCTCTCGACCAATGAAAATTCCTAAGCCTCATTAGTTCACAAACTAATGAAGCACCTACCATTGGAAAGTAGGTCCAAATGGATGTGGAGTCATTGGATGTTTCCGATTCTACAAACAAACCCGTTAGAAACCGATCGGAACGTTTGAATCTCCCAACCAGGAGGTCATCCCCGAATTCTGAGGGAAACAAAAAATGGTGAACCCAATGTGAATCCTTAACCAAGTTAAAATGATGTTTTACCTATTTGTTAAGCCCCTATTTTAAACTCAATAAGAGGGCTAACAAAAACAATCATTGACATGTGTGCTCATCCAAAAGATGAAGTGGCTGAATTTATCTTGATTACGTCTGTTATATCAAACAGGAACTCTTTTCCAAGATCTTGTGTATTTTCATAATGGATGCTCTCAAATTCACACCTGTGAATACTGCTGCTGCAAATACCACTGCTGTTATTCCTATTGGATCGTCATCTGCTCTGAGGATGACATCACCTACTCAACGTCTTCAACGCTGGGTATCAAATGTGCTGGTTAAGGAGTACCGTCAACACGGTACCATCCCAACTCTGGAGGCTTCCCGAAAGGCCCTCCAAGTGAACAACTCACACAGGTCGTCCGGACAATGATGACCAGTGATCAAGAGGCAGGAGGTCCTGACTACCGTCTCCTACCATTTCAGGTCGTTATCCCCAGAACACAATTTCCATTCGCTCCCTTACTCTGAGGAAGTGAATGAGCAGGTCCCTCAGGACCTTAATTCAAAAAGACAGGAGTCCTTCCCGAGGGATCCCATCCACAATCACCGCCAGACTCGTGCGGCAGTGCGCCCTCAACATGATGAGGGTACCTACTCCAGGCATTCGGCTCAGGTTCCTTGAACCTGAGCAGGCAAGACGAACCGCCAGAGGCATAATCCGGTTAACAATGGACAGGTTCTCATCCCTGCCATCTCCGGAGAAGTCCACCAACATAACTTGGTGGCGAACAATGAGCAGGCACAGAAACCTACCCGTTTTAATTCCACTATCCAACAGACTCGTCTGACAGCATCACTCCAATCCCACCAGGCAATTCTGGCAGAGTACTATAGGCATGAACATACAACTACTTATACATCATTAGTTAGTCAGTAGGCTCGCCATACTACATATGATGGATCTCTTCAACCGCGTTTGACGAAGTGTAATCAGTAGGAACATACACCTGTTAGAACTAATCATGCCTACCAACAGTCTCTCTTGGTAGCGCATGGAGAAGTCAGTCGGAAAGCTCCGACGACAAACAGGAGGCAGACTCAACTCTCTGCCTCCACACTTAAGTACTGTCAGGATTCACTGACAGGAAAAGGAGGACAAGAGCAGGCACATACACCTACTCCAAGCTCGGAATGGACGTATATCCCCATTCCGGCAGCTGAATTCACCAATCATATTTTGTCAATGGTGATAGAGCAGAAGCAAATTCATGCTCATATTCTGGATGCTTGCCAGGATATTATAACAGCTTCAGCATCATCTCTGGGAAAGACACATAAATCTATCCCTAGCAGTGGAGTGACACATCAACGATTCACTCTGGAACAGACACACACATCTGTTCCAGTCCAAGAGGGTTATGGGGCAGACTCCCCCATATCATACGGACAACCAAATCAGGCACATACACCTGATTTGAGTAGAGATCGTCAACATAACCTGACCATATTTCTTGTTCAGGAACATACACCGTCTCAGAGCAACCACTTTCGTCAACATGTGGTTTCCAAAGCGAGTAAGAAGGCATCTAAGAAAAAGATCCGCCCAGCAAAGTCAGGAGATCAAAGGCCAATTTATAACAAGGCCTTGCTCGATGCTGGAGTTTTTGAAGCCCTCAGACATTTATCTGTTGGAATTAAAGATTCTACTCCCTCAGTTCTAAATAATGGGAACATTAATTACGAAGGTCTTCAACAGATACATCCTCATGAAGGCTTGATTCGTGACAATTCGGTCAATATTGAAGTTTCGTCTTCAGATGAGAGCCATAAGAACCCTCTGTTTGGTCAGAAGACCAAGGAGCAAGAGATCTCATCTTTTGCTGTAACCCATTATGGTGGTCCTCCCCATGATGATGAATTTTGCTGTGAAATTCCTCTCCACAGTAGTGATTCAAATTGCCTGGAAAATACTCCAGTAGACAATGTAGTGCCTAGAAAGCCCTCTTATCTTGAGGAACTTGCAAATGCGAAACTAGTCATGTCTGATGCTTTATTGCTAGAAAGTGAAATACTTTCTCAATCAGAAGAAAGCCTAGGGTGTAGGTCATTCTCCAAACCACACCTAAGTCATGCATATTCTAGTTTTATCAATGATCTCTCTACCAATCTTGGTGAATCTGATGAAGCAACAAGGAAACACCAACTCTGGCCAAAACAGGTAGAAGAATCTTCATTTAATGATGAAGAGGAAATGCTGAACTTGAGGAAAAAACTGGCGAAAAGTGAGGTACCAGTCATGTTTTGGCCTTTGGATGACTCCCAGTATGACATTCCAAAAATGTTGAGGGAAGATGAAGTCCATGATATTCGTCTCAACATATGAAAAACTCTTTGTCAATTGAAGAATAAGGTATTATCTTATGATGAATATGAAAATTATATTAAGATAATAGAAGGGCTACAATGTCAGATTGATTTGGCATCTCTATCAGTCTCTCAGTATCTGAAGGCTGAAGAGAAGCAGAGAACCCTTCAATGTTCATGCCTTGGCGCACTATGAAAATTGCACCAGTAAATTGTCAATGCCCCATCTGGGGTTCATATCAGAGGATGGGGTGTTCATGGAGCACTACATTTCACAGTGCTTTCCAGTCAGCAAAGCCCGCCGAAAATGGTCTCATGCAATGTTATTGCCCATGGCCGGCCACAATAAATGGGACTTGTTTGTAATCAAAAGCTTGCTCAAGAAAAGGCTTCAACTAGTTCCTCTCAAAATCAAGCATATAGAGAACTAGTTGTTGAATTGATCCTACATCAAGCAGGCGAGAATATTTCACAATCCTCTCATATGGAGAAAACACATCATCAAATGATATATGTTTCGGAAAACATCGAACGGTCTGTTGAACCAGGTGATAAAAGTGGATACAGGTTAATGCATCCAGCTAATTTCCGAACTAAGATTCGCAAGATCAAGAGAGCTTTTAAGAAGATATCAGACATAGCATTTCAAGAGCCACCCCATCTTGTCAGACTGGGGACTCCTTTAACCCAACACTCAGAATCAACAAATGGGATTCGAGGAGCTGAGCGGAAACAGGAGGAACATCCCAAGTTCACGAGACTGGGGACACTTTCAAAACATCAATCCCCTCCTCAGATAATGTCGGTCTTTTCTCGATTGGGAAAGAATCCCCAAGAATAACGAAGAGCCAAATTATCAGGAGAATCCCTCCAAGTTATAGCTCGTCAAGAAGTTCCTAAAGTATTGAATCAACAAAAGGCAATGTCTCATCAAAGACATGAAATAAGACAATATCACAGAAATGTTGATAGAAGGGATGTGATGCATTATGCATCAATCAATGTCATCAATGCTGTTGTTGCTAATCCACTAGAGGAGGCTCACTCAGGGGACTCAGATGAAGAGCGTCCTACTCAATAAAATGTACGCACTGATACAAATGAAGAAGGTGTGCGTACACGAAGTCAAAGGACTACTAAGAACCTAGGTAATCCTTCGAGTAATCCACTTCACTCTTTCCAAAAAGTATCAAACAAAGGGAGGGGAAATAATCAGGTTACATATCCTTCCTATGGAGAAGGTCAATATCTCTCATTAGAGCAAAGGTTTGCACAAGAGGAGTTAGAAATGAAAGAATTGTGAAGGTTGAATGCAGAACTACATCAGAGTAGTCTTCTTCTTAAGAATGCTGGAGTCCGACAGCCGAAGGAATTTGTTGCAGCTACTGAGATGGATCAGGAATATCCTCCTTTATCAGTACACCCTCAGAGGTCTAATCCTACGGGTCAAGCACAACAACGGTTGGCAGTTCTACCATTAGTTGCAACACCAACCACCACATCTGTCCAAGCTCCAGTCATTGCACATACCCAAGAAAAAATTCAACTGGATGTTTCTCAAAAGTTAATAACTACTATTGAGTCATTAACAGCTCATTTAGAAACTATGGAAGGGAAACATGCGCAAGTTCAACCAGAAAATAAATTTTACCCTGAATGGGTAGATTCAATTTCTTCTCCATCCAGTTTTAGAAACCCTGTTTTCCCTACATTCAATGGATCAGGCGACCCTGAACAACATTTGACACATTATGTGTCTTGTTGTGATCCTATGATGGGAACTCCAGAGCAACAATAAGCAATGAAACTCATATGCTTCGTGCGAACCTTGAAAGGACCAACTTTTGTCTGGTATACAAGCTTGCAATCCCCGTCAATCATCGGATGGGAGGATCTTCGCAAAAAATTCCTTCTTCAGTTCAGCTCAACCTTTCCAAAAATGACAGTTTTTGTTCATACAAACTGCAAGCAAAGGGAGAATGAAAGAGTATCTGACTTCATTGCTCACTGAAAGGGATTAACATATTCCCTGAGTTTAGCACTCCCTGAGGAGAAGCTATTGCCAATCTGTGTGGAAAATTTTCGTGACGAATTATGCATGCCATTGATCCCTGTGAAATACACAGGAGGGTTTCGAGACCTTACTTCAATCGCTCAGCAGATTGAAGATTCTCTTATATAGGCTAAGTCTAAATCTCATGTAATTCCATCAGCTCCAGGAAGGAGAATGGGTAAAGAAGAAAGTGCTACAGTTATGCTTAAACAAGCGCTTGTACCTATTTCTACTTCAAAACCATCATCTTCTCAGAGGGCTCCACCTCATGAATGCCAACAACAAAGGCTGTTTCATCCAATTGATCAAAGAGATCAGCGAAGAAAACAATCTGAGGATTTGAAGAGTAAAACATACTCTTTCCGAAATGAGCAAGTTCCTGGTTACTTCATTTCAACTCTGGAAAATAATTTGGTTCAATTACCAGTGCCCAAGACGCCAAACAAGGAAGGAGATGAAGACCGTCCCAATTATTTTCCCTTTCATCAAATGTTGGGGAATCCCATCCAAGAGTGTTTTGTCTTCAAAGACCTCCTACAAAAGATGGTCGACTTGGGACAAGTCAGGTTGAAAGGCTCTTCAACTTAGGTAGAATGTGTTACTGCTACAGTTCCAGAGGAGGAAGGTGAATGGCAAGAAGTCAAAAGCAGAAATGCATAGAAGTATGATGATTGGATGGTTAGAAAGACAATCAATCAGACTCATGCCATTTTGCGAACACAATTAAAGAAACCAATTGTGTCTTCTACCATCAATATTGCGGTAAAACCCTCTTCTTCAGAGGGGAAGTCCTCAAAGAAACGGGTTGATTCAAAGAAGGAAAAATAATCAGAAGAAGATGAGTATGTGTCAAAGCCTAAATTGTCTTTGACTCTGGCAGACTTTATGCCATCTACTTCAAAGACACAGGCACCGCCCCATCAAACGGCACAGCCTAAACAGGCTAATCAGGCAGAATCTTTATCAGACGAAGAGTTAATCTTCGGTTCTATTAATATGATTCAATTAACAGATCCATATTTCAGTCGTAATTTCAATTTTGATGAGCCAGCATTCTCTGTATCAAATTTGGGAATTCGAGGAAGTTCCATAGGTTCAGGATACAGAGGAAGACTTGGATCTTTCTGAAGCCACTACTCCAATTATACCCCTGCTAGCACTGTGTATGCAGCAGAAACTAATGGTAGAGCCCTTCAGCAAGCTCAAAGAGAACAAGCAAGTTCTTCTGCCAATAGCCAACTCAGTCTTGGAATAGTTATTTTGGAAGACCGATTGAAGGTTCCATCTTCTTTATCTCAGCAAGTAAATGGATCTAATCAGTCTAATATTCCAAAACCAAGGATGTTACCAACATCTATCCCAATATAAGATGCATCAGCTTCCAAAGCATCTGCTTACAAGGTACCTGCTAAACCGCATATTTTTGTTGGGTAACGCAGACCTCTAGATCAAAAGTATGATATATTGAAACACTTGGACCAAGTACCAGCCGTGTTATCAATTTTGGATGTTTTGAATCTGTCAAAATATCTTCAGGAAGCACTCATCGAAGCTTTGTCAAGTCCTCAGGAGTTTGAAGCTGAAATTGCTGCAGCTGAAGTCTATCACATAATGAATAATCCTGCAGAATGCCATGCAGTGATATCTTTTACTGATAAAGATGAAGATGATGTTCTGCATGGACACATAAAACCTCTGTACTTATCTGGAAAAATCAATGGTGTAGATATCCGAAGAGCTTTCATTGACAATGGTTCAGGAGTCAACCTCATGCCCATTCGTACGCTTCGTCGATTGGGCCTCACGGAATCTGATTTATCTCCTTCTACCATGATGTTACAAGGATATGATAAAAATGAACAAGAACCACTGGTCGATGTTACACTCCGAACTCATTTTGGAGATCTTGTATCCAATTCGGATTTCATGATTGTTGATCAAGACTCAGCTTTCAACGTCTTGCTTGGAAGACCCTGGCTACATCAGCATGCGGTTATTCCTTCATCATACCATCAATGTCTCAAATACTGTTTCAATGGTCAAGTTGGAACATTGTATGGTGATAATACCCCATTCAAGACATGTGAGTCTCAATACATTGAGGCGGAATTTTATCACATGAAGGGAAGAGAGAAATCTACAATAAAGGAAATTTCCAAAGTTAATGCTCCATATGGTTTGGAGAAGATTCCAATAAATCCATTTACACATGTGAGTACAAATTTTGTGTTACCTATCAGTAAAATTGACAAAATAGGCCCAAATGAAAATACTCTTATGGAATGATCCATAATGTCAACAACTGCAATCAAGCCAGACAACATGGGAGAAATTGGTAACCTACCAAACAGTGATGAAAGCACAAGTGGTGACGTTTTCATTTCATCTGCTGAAATACAACAGGTCTATACTTCTCCAATCAGGCCAGAAGAAGTTATAACAACATCAGAGGTGAATAATGATGTCAATTCTAAATCCAGCATCTCCTCTTTATTTCCCAAAGAAGACCCTTTATCGTCAATAGAGTCGTAAATGGAAGCTTCTTCTTCAAAATGTGCAAATTTTGACATCTCTTCTGATCATGAAAATTTCATTTTTCCATCTACTATGCAAGTAGAAACGGAAGATATAGAACATGATGAAGAGGAAGAGGAAGATCTTAGAGATGCTCCTCCGGCATTTGAAGAGGTTATCTCTACCACTGTGGATGAACTCAGAGAAATAAATCTGGGTACAGAGAAAGATCCACACCCCACTTTAATTAGTGCGGCCATGACCCTTGAAGAGAAAGAGATGTATATTTCTTTTCTAAAAAAAAATAAATATACTTTTGCTTGGAACTATACAGAAATGCCTGGGCTTGATCCTGATGTTGCTACTCATCATTTGGGTTTACCAAAAGAACATCGAGGATTTAAGCAAGCCGCGAGAAGAACACACCCAACTTATGCTTCCAAAATTGAAGCTGAAGTGGATAAGCTGATTAAAGATAACATCATCAGAGAAGTTCAGTATCCCAAGTGGTTGGATAATATTGTCCCTGTAAAGAAGAATAACGGTCAAATTAGGGTTTTCATCGATTTCAGATATCTTAATCGGTATTGTCCTAAAGAAGATTTCCCAGTTCCGATTATAGAACTCTTAATTGATGCGACGGCTGGTTATGAAGTACATTCCTTCATGGATGGATATTCCGGATATAATCAGATCCAAATGGCCCCAGAAGATGAGGAATCCACAGCCTTCAGAGCCCCTCAAGGTGTGTTTTGTTACCGGGTGATGCCCTTTGGTTTAAAGAATGCAGGTGCAACATATCAACGCACCATGCATCATATCTTTAAACCTTTCTTAGGGAAGTTTGTTGAATGATATGTAGACGATTTGGTGGTTAAATCCAAACAACATTCTAATCACTTGGCTGATTTGGATGTCATATTCCACAAGCTTCGACAACATAATTTGAAGATGAACCCCTTAAAATGTGCTTTTGGGGTAACCTCTGGAAAATTTCTCGGCTTTGTTGTACACCATAGAGGTATTGAAGTCGATCCTGAGAAGACCAAGTCAATACTTGGTATGTCACCTCCTCAAAATTTGAAATAATTAAGAGGAATTCAAGGACACTTAGCCTATATTCGGCGTTTCATCGCCAATTTGGCAGGAAAAAGTTTACCCTTTACCAAATTATTGAAAAAAGGAGTCACTTACCAGTGGACTGAAGAATGTCAAGAAGCATTTGATGTTCTCAAGAAATAACTCTTGATTCCACCGGTACTCATTCCACCTATTGAAGGAAGGCCACTTATCATCTATGTGACAGCTCTAGAGTGATCATTGGATGCCTTTCTTGCTCAAAAGAATGATGCTAGGAATGAAAATAGCCTCTACTATCTCAATTGAACTATGCTTGAAGCAGAAACCCGGTATTCAAGTATTGATAAGTGCTGCCTGGCATTAATCTTTGCAGTTCAGAAACTGAGACACTACCTGCAACATCACGAGGTCCAATTGGTATCTCGCAATAATCTGATAAAATTCATCCTTAGTCTTCCAATGCCTACAGGATGTCTAGCAAGGTGGGTAGTTATTTTGCAGCAGTTCGACATTCAGTATGTGTCTCAAAAGGTGATAAAGGGCCAAGCTCTGGCTGATTTCCTGGCTGAACATCCATCAGTGGATGACACGTCTTCAGATATTGAACTCCCTGATGAGGAAGTTTTCTCTATTCAAGAGAGTCCTCAAACATGGGAAATGTATTTTGATGGTGCTTCTAGAAGTCCAACAGGGAAGAAAACGGAAAATCCTAAATTCAACAAAGTTGGTTTAGGAATTGTTCTCAATTCTCCAGATAAGGCAGTGTTACCTTATTACTTTTTATTGTGGGAAGGTGGTACCAATAATGAATCCAAATACCAAGCACTTATCACAGGTTTGGAGTTAGTCTTTCAAGCACAAGTGAATCACATAAAGGTGAAAGGTCATTCAGACCTGGTAATCAAACAAGTCAAAGGGGATTATGCCATCAGAAAAGAAGAATTAATCCCTTTGTATGATTACATCATAGAGTTAATGGCAGAATTCCCTTCAGAACCGACATTTTCTTATGTCCCAAGATCACAAAATGCTCAAGCTGATGCGCTGGCTAATATAGCCACAACTCTAGAAGATCCAAATCGGGTCGAGACAACCATCAGTATTGCCACTGTCGTGCAATTTCACCTTATGTTCAAGCCAGAACAGAGGAAATTAATGAAATTAGTCCCATTCATGAACCATGTGGTCATACTACAGGATGGATGTCACCTATCAGGGAATACCTTCAAAATGGAACACTTCCACCTGATATAGCCAAGAAAGAACAAATCCAGCGACGTGTGGTCAATTTTACTCTTTATGATAGCCCAAACCACCTAGAGAAAATTATCTACAAACGTGGTTTTGATGGAGTTCTATTCAGATGCATTGATGGTGAAGAGACAATGGTTGTCATGAAAGAAGTGCATGTAGGAGTCTGTGGTGCCCACTAGTCTGGACATAGATTGTCTGATCAAATTCAAAGGCTTGGATACTTTTGGCCTTCAATGATACAAGATTGTGTTAATTTCACAAAGAAGTGTCAGTCATTCCATGTACACGCCAACATCATTCATCAACCCCCAGAGTTGCTTCATACAGCTAAATATTCGTGTCCATTTGCCACATGGGGAATGGATGTGGTGGGACATTACCCTTCAGCTACGACCAAGCAGTTTAAGTACATTCTTACTGCTACTGATTTCTTTTCCAAATGGGCAGATGCAGTACCTCTTAATGAAGTCAGTTCTAAATGCATTTTTAGCTTCATCAAGTCTAACATCATTACCATATTTGGTGTCCCTCATACCATATTGACAGACAATGGCACCAACTTCTGTTCTTCTGAGGTGAAGAAATTGTATCAAAAATAAAACATTAAATAAAACCATTCATCTCGGTATCATGCGGCGGCAAATGGAAAAATAGAAGCCCTTAACAAGACACTTTCAAATATACTGCAAAAGATGGTGGATAAAGATAAGAATTCATGGCCTGATAAACTCGTTCATGCTTTATGGGCTTATTGGAATACCACCCACAATGCAACGCGGTCAACTCCATATTCGTTGGTATATGGAACAGAAGCAGTCTTTCCAATTGAAGTTCAATTTCCCTCACTCAGAGTAGCCATTTGTGATCGGTTATCTACAGATGAGCAATCCCAAAAGTGATTTAATGAATTGGAATGGTTAGATGAGAAAAGATTGTGCACTTTGCACCATTTAGAAATCTATCAGAATCGAATAGCACGAGGTTTTAACAAAAAAGTTCATCTTCGTTCATTCATTCAGGGAGAATTGGTATTAGTTCTCTGAACTCCAATGATACCAGGAAATAAACCTCTCAAGCTTGTGCCAAAATGGGAAGGACCTTATTCAATACATAGGGTCTACTCCAATGGAGCTTATTCATTAATCTCGATGGATGGAGAACTCATTACTACTCCAACTAATGCCAGATTTCTGAAGAAGTATTTTGTATAAATTACAAAGTATTCAGAAGATGTCCCCGCAACATGACACTAAACTATGTGGCACCTGTTCATCCTTGATATATGACGTTAAACTATATAGCAATGGTCCAGTATGACATTAAACTGCAACAATGTCCCCGAAACATGACACTAAACTAGGCGGAACCAGTTCGTCCTTGCTATATGACGTTAAACTACACAGCAATGGTCCAGTATGACATTAAACTGCAACTATGTCCCTGCAACATGACACTAAACTATGCGGCACCATTTCATCCTTGCTATATGATGTTAAACTATACAGCAATGGTCCTGTATGACCTTAAACTCCTCCTTGGTCCAGTATGACCTTAAACTATTCAGAAGATGTCACCGCAACATGACACTAAACTGTGCAGCACCAGTTCGTCCTTGCTATATGACGTTAAACTATACAGCAATGGTCCAGTATGACCTTAAACTCCTCCATGGTCTAGTATGACCTTAAACTATTCATAAGATGTCACTGCAACATGACACTAAACTGTGTGGCACCAGTTTTTCCTTTCTATATGATGTTAGACTATATAGCAATGGTCCAGTATGACATTAAACTGCAATTTTGTCCCACACGACGTTAAACTATGGAAAACAAATTCCCTAAATGGTCTAGTATGACCTTAAACTGAAACTAGGTCCTATATGACCTTAAAATGCATCTTTAACGGTCCATGCATATGACCCTAAACTGTTGGCAAGTCCCTTACGTCCAGCAAGACGTTAAATTGTGACGTCCTAACTACATGACGCTAAACTGTATAAAAGTCCCTTACGTCCGGAAAGATGTTAAACTACATAAGCATCAAAGGTCTTGTAGGACTTTAAACTGCACCATCCACAGTCTATGCATATGAGCTTAAACTATTCGCACTTTTGTCCAACATGACGCTAAACTGTATCGTCCCTTTTTCATCCAACATGATGTTAAACTGTGAAAAAAATCCCCAATGCGTCCAACATGACGTTAAAATGGTGCAATCTTTTGTTTTCACTATATGACATTAAACTGCACAGTCCCCCCCCCCCCCACTTCATCCAACATGACGTTAAACTCTATTGTCCCCATCGTCCTAACTACATGACGCTAAACTGTATAGAAAGTTCGTGATACGTCCTACATGACATTAAACTGTACTTTGCCCCTACTACATGACACTACACTGTGCAGCACCAATAGTCCTAACTGCAAGACTTTAAACTACATAGTCCCTTCATATTGCCCCTACTACATGACATTAAACTGTTCATCGTTAAGGTTGTTGCTACCTCTTGTTCCTCACAACGATTATGACTCATGTGAGCTTAGAGCAAACCTCAACCATAACACTCTCTTTGGGCCGCTAACCATGTGTAAGTCCAAACAACATTTTTTAGGTCATTGTCCCCAAGAACAACTTGATCATTAATTCATTCTTTAATTGAACTACATGAACTTTGATCCTTGCCTTCTAGGCTGGGTATGTAGGCATCCTCCCAAGGTTCAAGCCCAAAACCAATCTCTTCACATCGGTTCACCTCCATCTCATATGATGTTGATTCGTGAAATCGCCCCTAGAATCAATATCTTTACATTGGTTCATATTCGTCCTTGTTATACGACGTTAAACTATACAACACTTTTGTCTAGTATGACAATAAACTACAATACTCTTTGATTTCCTCATTTGAGAGGGAACCATTATTTATGTGATTTTTCAATCATGTTTCATTTCAAAAAGACCATGTGCATACATGGTAATGCCTAAAAATTTTATCTCGGGTTAAACCATCATTGTACTAAAGTCCCCTTTCACCACTCACATGTACGAACCAAATTTGTACAAAGGGTATATCTAGAACTACGTGGGATTGATTCCCATCCTTTTGGGATACGTAGGAATGTTCGAGTATCCCTCGAATCCAGCCCCTTGTCTTTTGGGCCTAACCCCAAATTTCACTTTCAGTCCCTTGGATGAAAAGTCCTCATGAAAACACAGACTGTGTATTCATTATTATGGTCCAAACTCTATGACCCTAAACTAAGATCTCTCATACTTTCATCCTACATGACATTAAACTGCATTTCAAGAACTACGTATGGCCTGATTCTCATTCTTATGAGATATGTAGTGAAGTCCAAAATTTCAATTCAAGACACAGCCACAACCTGATTATGGTTATCATTGACCTATGTATCTCTATATACATTGGACAATACCCATATTTATGTGTTATAATCATAACCTTAAAAATTTTCAGATCTTCATAACCCTTTTCATGACTTTTAGTCACAAAAATGTCAAACTTCTGAGAATTCTTTTGCCTGACTATGTAGTACATGCCCATAGGTGGCCTTGCATAAACAGTCCACATAAAAAACTTGTCAGCCGAAGGATACTATTTATTTGACTATGTAGCCAATGCCCTTAGGTGGCCCTACGTAATTCAACCCCTTAACGAGTTTGTTAAATGATGGTAACTTTATTTTTTGGAAGAAGGCCTCTTTTGTCCTTATTTGTCTTAAATGACGGTATGTAGGGATCTGCCAAAAAATAGCCATCCTTAACATATTTGTCCCATGTCCTTTTTCATAATCTGAATGTATTCAAGTCTATTGTTTATACTCTCCATATTCTCTTTCCCTACATTTGGGTCAGACCTTCATAAGAGTGATATCTATTCAATTCTTCGATAGTCTTATTCGGAAATATCTTCTCCATATTCAAGTACCTATTTCCATACAACAAACTCTATAATTTAAAAAATTTGAATATTCATAAACATTCACTGGCTTTTTGCACTAGGAAAGTAAATTTCTGAGGGTTCTTTTGCCTGACTATGCAGCACGTGCCCATAGGTGGCCTTGCATAAACAGTCCACATAACAGACATGTCAGCCGAAAGATGCTATTTATTTAACTATGCAACCAATTCCCTTAGGTGGCCCTGACTCCCTAATGGGTTTGTTAAATAATAGTAATTTCATTTTTGGAAACTACTTCTTCTGATGCCTTTTAGCTCTTTTTCATATCATTCCTCAGATTCAAATACTCTTAAGCCATAGTTTACATTTTTTTCTCTCATACATGAGTATGGTAATATGTTTTCAGATGAATTTTCAAGGAATTGAGTCAATTCTAATCCATTTCGGTCAAATCTATTTCAACCTTAAACATTAGCCTTTGTATGTCTGACATGCATGAATTTAAACTGCCAGATTTCTTGTTTTTCTTTTCACCTCAGAGTCAAATCCTCTTTTCTCTCCGGATCCAACTCTGTGGGGGGACTTTTGTTGACGCTCCTTTCCGTCACAGTGTCTAACGACTGAAAAAAGGAAAAAAACCTTAGTCCAAAGTGATTCATCCTTTGAAAAAACATCAAAATTCGACAAACAAAGGGATGAACAAGGAGAACATTGCCCATAGGTAGCGCAAGTTCATTCATGGTCGCGCAAGTACACTTGCGCACCGCCTAGTTGTCGTGCAAGTCTACTTGCGCGACGCCTTATGGTCATGCATGTGACTGGTACGACCTAAGTGATAACTGCCCTGTAACCACCCAGGGTCTTCTCATGCCTATAAATAGACCCTTTGGGCCCCCCATTCGAGAGATATTTTTTTTCCAGAAACTCGGATTGAAGCTCTTGATGCCCAAGTCTCTTCTCAAAGCTTCCGGAACACTTCTAAGGAAATTTCTTACCTAGAACGGAAGATCTAAAGAGAGGAAGGAAAGCCTAAGTGTTGAAACTCATCAGCACTTGCGTGCATGAGTGGCCAGCCCTTAAGGGAAGTGGCCACACTTGCGCGCCGCCTTACTCCTTCAATAGAACTTGCGTGTCCCTTTTCTTGAAGAACCTCAAGAGGATTCTAAAAGCTTTAATAAAGAGTCGCTCAAGTATTTCAATGCTGGTTGAACATCGCACAAGTACCCAACACATGTCGCGTAGGTATTCCTGCACGACCAATACTTGCGCACCCATGCAGTACATGCGCGCCTTCCAAGACTTGCGTGCCCATTCCTTTTTGGGTGCCCATCTTGCCCATTTTACCCCTCTTAAGCCATTACACCTTTCCTATTCAAGATTCAGTATTCAAGACACTCTTCAAAGCCATTTATGGCATGATTTCTTGATTTGACTTTCTTATCTGAAAGGAATTCTGTGGAATATCTCTAAAAACATAGTGATTTTTGCATCTTTATGTCACTAAAAAGATTGATAGTTCATTCATTCAACCTCATCCTTTAAGATGAGAGAATCCTTAACCTGGGTCTCATTTTCAGGAATAATCCCCAGTTATAAGTCCTTTAACCTGGGCCTCCTTTTCAAGAGTAAGTCCCAATAATAATCCTTTAACCTGGGCTTCCTTTTCAGGAGTAAGTCCCAATCATAATCCTTTAGCCTGGGCTTACTTTTCAGGAGTAAGTCCCAGTCATAATTTTTGGGCTTCCTTTCCAGGAGTAAGTCCCAGTCATAATTTTGTGCTTCCTTTTCATGAGTAAGCCCCAAGTCCCTTAATTTCTCTTTAACTAGTAATAATTTACATTTGACCTGGGATTCCTTCTCAGGAGTAAAACCCAATTATCAATCCTCTCCTAATTTGGGTTTCCTTTTCAGGAATAAGTCCCAAGTTAGAGTATTCAAATCTCCATGAAGCACATATACCTTTATGGAACCTGTTCATGGATTTTCTCCCTAAAGTAAATCCTAACCTTCATTTATCTGGGCAGTCATACATACATAAGCCCCAAACCATTTCTTATGATTACATCTTTCATTTCCCAATTGTCTATTTTATTACCAATACCTCTTGTTTCTCACACCGAGCATGACTCACGTGAGTTTAGAGGAAAAAAGTAATTATGACATCCTTCTTTGAGCCATCAATCATAAACATCATACTCCGTTACTCGAACAACGTGGGTTCTGATTCCTTTTCCAAAACAATGGATACGTAGGCAGCCCATCTACGGGTTCGATCCCAACTCTGAAATAATTCATGTCCTTCTGAATGACAATAAACTTCAAGTTCCCAACTGAGTGGCTTTAAAACCAGCCTGGTCATCATAATAACCAAGATAATTTTATATAAATGTTTTCAAGGATACCATTGACCAAGAATCTCTAAATAGATACAGGTGATTCTCTATTGATGAATAACTTCAAATACATATAAAAGATTCTCTAAAATGTCTTGCATATTAAATCATTGATTGTTAAAACTGAAGGAAATCTCATTTTATACTTGGTAATATAATAAGGATTCCCGAACATAACTTAAATCTATAAAGAGAGTCCCGGAATAGAAAATAATTCCCATCAAAAAGGTGTGATGAGTCCGGCCTCCCATCATCTCGACCAATGCAAATTCCTAAGCCTCATCAGTTCACAAACTAATGAAGCGCCTACCTTTGGAAAGTAGGTCCAAATGGATGTGGAATCATTGGATGTTTCCGGTTCTATGAAAAAACCCGTTAGAAACTGATCGGAACGTTTGAATCTCCCAACCAGGAGGTCATCCCCGAATTCCGAGGGAAACAAAAAAAGTGGATACAGGTTAATGCATCCAGCTAATTTATGAACTAAGATTCACAAGATCAATAGAGATTTTAAGAAGATCTCAGACATATCATGTCAAGAGCCACCCCAGCTTGTCAGACTAGGGACTCCTTTAACCCAACCCTCAGAATCAAGAAATGGGATTCGAGGAGTTGAGCGGAAACAGCAGGAACATCCCCAGTTCACGAGACTGGGGACTCTTTCAAATCATCAATCTCATCCTCAGAGAATGTCAGTCTTTTATCGATTAGGGAAGAAGCCCCAAGAGGAACAAAGAGCCAAATTATCAGGAGATTCCCTTCAAGTTATAGCTCATCAAGAAGTTCCTAAAGGATTGAATCAACAAAAGGTAATGTCTCATCAAAGACATGAAAGAAGACAATATCACAGAAATGTTGATAGAAGGGATGCGATGCATTATGCATCAATCAATGTCATCAATGCCATTGTTGCTAATCCACAAGAGGAGGCTCACTCAGGGGACTCAGATGAAGAGCGTCCTACTCAAGAAAATGTGTGCACCGATACAAATGAAGAAGGTGTGCGTACATGAAGTCAAATGATTACTCAAAACCTAGGTAATCCACTTACCTCTCTCCAAAAAGTATCCAACAAAGGGAGGGGAAAGAATCAGGTTACATATCCTTCCTTTAGAGAAGGTCAATCGTTCTCATTAGAGAAAATGTTTGCACAACAGGAGGATGAAATGAAAGAATTAAGAAGGTTGAATGTAGAACTACTTCAGAGTAGTCTTCTTCTTAAGATTGCTGGACTCTGACAGCCGAAGGAATTTGTTGTAGCTACTGAGATGGATCAGGAATATCCTCCTTTATCAGTACACCCTCTGATGTCTAATCCTACGGGTCAAGCGCAACAACGGTTGGCAGTACTACCATCAGTTGCAGCACCAACCACCACATCTGTCCAAGCTCCATTCATTGCACCTACCCAAGACCAAATTCAACTGGATGTTTCTCAAAAGTTAATAACTACTATTGAGTCATTAACAGCTCGGTTAGAAACTATGGAAGGGAAATGGGTGCAAGTTCAACCAGAAAAGAAAGTTTACCCTGAATGGGTAGATTCAATTTCTCCTCCATCCAGTTTTCGAAACCCTGTTTCCTTTACTTTCAATGGATCAGGTAACCCTGAACAACATTTGACACATTACGTGTCTTGTTGTGATCCTATGATGGGAACTCTAAAGCAGCAATAAGCAGTGAAACTCATATGCTTCGTGCGAACCTTGCAAGGACTAGCTTTTGTCTGGTATACAAGCTTGCAATCTTGGTCAATCATCGGATGGGAGGATCTTCGCCAAAAATTCCTTCTGCAGTTCAGCTCAACCATGCCAAAAATGACACTTTTCGATCTTAAAAACTGCAAGAAAAAGGAGAATGAAAGAGTCTCTGATTTAATTGCTCGCAGGAAGGGATTAACATATTCCCTGAGTTTAGCACTCCCTCGAGAGGAGCTATTTCCAATCTGTGTGGCAAATTTGCATGACAAATTACGCATTCCATTGATCCCTATGAAATACACAGGAGGGTTTCGAGACATTACTTCAATCGCTCAGCAGATTGAAGATTCCCTTATACAGGCTAAGGCTAAATCTTGTGTAATTCCATCAACTCCAGGAAGGAGAATGGGTAAAGCACAAACTGCTACAGTTATGCTTAAACAAGTGCCTATACCTATTTCTACTTCAAAACCTTCATCATCTCGAAGGGCTCCACCTCTTGAATGCCAACAAAAAAGGCCGTTTCGTCCAATTGATCAAAGAGATCAACAACGAAAACAATTTGAGGATTTTAAGAGTAAAACATATTATTTATGAAATGAGCAAGTTCGTTGTTGCTTCATTTCAGCTCTGGAAAATAATTTGGTTCAATTACCAGTGCCTAAGAGGCCAAACAAGGAAGGAGATGAAGACCGTCCCAATTATTGTCCCTTTCATCAAATGTTGGGACATCCCATCCAGGAGTGTTTTGTCTTCAAAGACCTCCTGCAAAAGATGGTCGACTTGGGACAAGTCAAGTTGAAAGGTTCTTCGACTCAAGTAGCATGTGTTACTGCTATAGTTCCAGAGGAGGAAGGCGAATGGAAAGAAGTCAAAAGCAGAAATGCACAGAAGTATGATGATTGGATGGTTAGAAAGACAATCAATCGGACTCATGCCATTTTGCAAACACAATTAAAAAAACCAATTGTGTCTTCTGCCATGAATATTGCGGTAAAACCCACTTCATCAGAGGGAAATTCCTCAAATAAACGGTTTGATTCAAAGAAGGAAAAATAATCAGAAGAAGATGAGTATGTGTCAAAGCCTAAATTGTCTTTGACTCTGGCAGACTTTATGTCATCTACTTCAAAGCCACGGGCACCGCCCCATCAAACGGCACAGCCTAAACAGTCTAATCAGGCTGAATCTTTATCAGACGAAGAGTTAATCTTCGGTTCTGTTAATATGAATCAATTAACAGATCCGTATTCCAGTCATAATTTCAATTTTGATGAGCCTGAATTCCCTGTATCAAATAAGGGAATCCGAGAAAGTTCCAGAGGTTCAGGATACAGGGGAAGATGTGGATCTTTCTGAAGCCACTACTCCAATTCTACCTCTGCTAGCACTGTGTATGCAGTAGAAACTCGTGGTAGAGCCCTTAAGCGAGCTCAAAAATAACAAGCAAGTTCTTTTTCCAATAGCCAACTCAGTCTTGGCATAGTTATTTTGGAAGACCGATTGAAGGTTCCATCTTCTTTTCAGCAAGTAAATGGATCTAATCAGTCTAATCTTCAAAAACGAAGATGTCCCCGCAACATGACACTAAACTGTGCGGCACCAGTTCGTCCTTGCTATATGACGTTAAACTATACAGCAATGTTCCAGTATGACATTAAACTGCAACTTTGTCCCACACGACGTTAAACTATGAAAAAAATTCCCTAAATGGTCCAGTATGACCTTAAACTGCAACTAGGTCCTGTATGACCTTAAACTGCATCTTCAACGGTCCATGCATATGACCCTAAACAGTTTTAAAGTCCCTTACGTCCAGAAAGACGTTAAATTGTGACATCCAAACTACATGATGCTAAAATGTATAAAAGTCCCTTACGTCCCGAAAGACGTTAAACTACATAAGCATCAAAGGTCCTGTATGACTTTAAACTGCACCATCCACGGTCTATGCATATGACCATAAACTATTCGCACTTTCGTCCAACATGACTCTAAACTGTATCGTCCCCTTTTCGTCCAACATGACATTAAACTGTGGAAAAAATCTCCAATGCCTCCAACATGACGTTAAAATGGTGCACTCTTTTGTCCTCAATGTATCGATTTTTGATGTTTCTTCAAAGGATGAATCACTTTGAACTAAGGTTTTTTTCCTTTTTTCAGTCGTTAGACTTTGTGACGGAAAGGAGCGTCAACAATTACCCACATTTTTACCATTTCCATATCTTACCAATTCAACCCATTTCCCATTACATACCATTTCTGACACATTTATTATTAGTTCATCAAACACAACAAGTTACAGAACTTAAAGTACATAATCAAATTCATGAGGAAAAATAAATAATTGTCATATCTTACCAGAATCAACTTCTTCATGTAAACCATAACCTCACCTCAAATCCTTAGTCAGGGTGGATGCAACCGATTGGGAAATAGAGCATCAGTCTTATCCCCGCCCTATGCATTAGGGGTGGAGTTAATATCCTTTTTCCAACTCGACCCCTGGTCATATAACCTTGTCAATAACCCACACTACCAAGATATGTGAACATGCTTTACATATATGTATCCATTAACCATTCACACAACATCACAACCATTGCCCAAGGAAAAATAAACCATAACAATTATATGATCTTTAACACCTTTCTTAAACCCTTTAACACATTTACCACATTCCACATCATTTATCCATTTATCCCAATTTCCCTTTTATTATTATTATCTCACTAAACATTCATTTATTTTTTCCTATCTCACTAAGCTTTGTTCATTATGCCTAACTCACTAGGCTTTATTACCACACTCATAACCCATTCCATTATGGTCTTTAATCATTTCCACAAATGAAACCTATATCCCTTAGGTTATTATAAAGCCTAGGTGAAACACCTAGCTTCTAACACAACAAAAATATTCATATCAACATGGTTATCAAGGGATCTGCATAATTATAGAACAATCTCACATGTTCTTCACAAAACCCTAGTTCCAGAAAAGTCGGCACACCCCATGGATGGCCCTAAATTAGTATCATCACCCTCAAAACATCCCATGTGCATCGTGAGGGTCCTTATTTACCCTTTTAAGAACTATATTACCTAAACATGCTGATGGTGATAAAATAATACCTAGAGACACCCCATAACAAAACCACACTTGCACAAATCCACAAATAAACCATGGTGTATAACTTGTAGACCTCCAAACTTGATTCCATAGTTTAAATCACTCTTAATAAATCCATTAGATTCCTTTTAAACCAAAATATGATGATTCAACATAAATATCACCCATATAGTTGGGTTTTAGAGCTTTGGGAAGAGGGGAGGAGAAGATGCAAACCCTATACTCAAATGAAAAGTATGGATAGAATTAACCTTTCCTGGATATTTGATTTGAAATAAATGGCTCTAAAAATTCATTAAAAATGAGCTATATTGATCTCTTGGAGCTCTTGGGAGATTTGGTTGATCCATAGGGTTAAGAGAGGTGAAATGGAAGGAATTCTCGAGTTGGGATTAAAAATCCCGAAGTGAAAAAATTTTAATTTTTGAAACATTTCTGGCCCGCACGGTATACCCGCATGGGTTTCCAAATTGTGCGCAAACTATGGGGAAGGAACTATGTAAATACACAATTCTTGAATAGTTTCTTGGGCTGTTCATAAAATTATAACTAACCATGTGTGGACAGTGCTGCCTACCTAGATAACTCCTTTTTCTCTGCTTTTTATGTCTCGAACCCTTGGAACACCCTAGACCCTCCCCTAGGACTTGAGGAAACACTTATCAAACCAAAAAAGGGATTTAAGACTAAACATAAATATGAATATATCATTCCAATACCTGTAATCTTACATAATTGAACACCCATGTTGACTTCAAAGATGTGTAATGATATTGACATCTAAAAAAATGTGAGATTGTTGTGACCATGTTGTTTTGGTATCATTTGTTTTCAATATGTTAATATGTGTTTATATAACAGGTTTCTTATAACGATGGAGAGAATAATTATTTATTAGTTGATAAGAAACATTATAAAGTCAGATGATCATTTTCTGTTATTCAAAGTACCAAAAATCATGGAGATGTTCATGATTCTATTTGAGTTTATTTAAAAACTTCTATTAAGAATATTGAAAATTTAATTGACTATGACTAATAGAATGATTCCAACAAACTTCAATATACCTAATGAAACTAAATAATTAATATGTTACATTTATGATGAATATACTAATTTTAGTTTCAATGTTAATTTTCTAGATATAAATATTTCATGTTATAAAAATGATGAAGTTGAAAACTATTCAAAGTTAAAAGTTATGAATTTATGGAGTTGATGTTATATGAAAATTGATCTCTGAAGAAGTGATCAAACACAAAATGATCATATAGAGACTTTGAACCTCTTGTAGAGGGAGAGATCATTAGTTCACTAAACATAGTAACATCAAAGAAAGTGAATTTTTTATAAAGTCATCAGACTGAGCTTATAAAATCAAGATGATCAGAAGAATTCAATCAAATTGAAAAAATGTTGTTACAATATCATATTAAGAAATAATTTCAATTTATAAAACTTTTTAAAACTCATCATATAGATAAAATTGAAGTCCAATATATGGAGACAACCAGATGGAGGAATTTCTTTGAGTCTATCCGATGAACATTCATGAATCCACTGAACAAATATCTATGAGTCCATTGGATAGAGGAAGCATGTTAGGATAAAAAAAATTAAGAAACCCTATGTTTATTAATCCAAGATTATTGGACTAAGTGGATTGTATAGAGTATTGTTATAGATGTTTTTCAAAGGGGAAAACGTTTCTATATTACCAGGTGAAAAAGCAAGAGAATTTTGACACCGGATAGAGAGTTGAGGAAAATTACAAAAAGTTTTTAAAGTAATTAATTGTGATGAGAATGAGATATACCTTCCTTTTTTTAAAGCAATCAATGATTTGAGAATATTTGGAATAAATCATCAAAAAAATAATTAATTAATTTATCATGAAGAATGATTACTCTGATGTTTTAGATACATTAAAGAAGATCAAAAAAATATGAGATGAGTAGGAAATTCAAATCGATGACCACACTTCTTCCTTAATTTCCATATGATGTATGCATATATAAAAGACTACAGACTCATTGAGTGATATTTTTGCTACTATTGCTGGTGAGATAAATTGATGATGTTTTTGGGAGATCATAATCTGAGTTTTCAACAATGATTCTAATTGATTAAAAAATAGGAGAATCATGTGGAATTGTTCTTGAGAATGATTCTCTAGATATAGATATACAAGGGATAAAGTATCAAATGAAGAATGAGAATGAGAATGATGTGTATATGAAAAAGGATAATATCGCTGATGAGTATCAGACTAAGATTTATTAGACAGAGCTCATTAGATAGAGGAGTACTAAATAGAGGTGCATCTAACAAAGTGTAGTAGAATGAGGAGAATCAAACACAACACACTAGATATATTGCTAACCAAAGAAGGTTTGTGAGGAATATTTTAAAAAAATATTATAGAAAGTTGAGAGATGAATATATATAGGTCTTATAAGTTTTTGCAGATGTTTTGAGACCAACAATCCTACCAAAGATCTATTTATGATCTTGAAGAAGTTGTATGCAGATAAAGGAAATCCATCTTGTATGTGGAGGAAGACCATCTTAAAATGATGAAATTATAAAATGAATCAACAAAGAAGAATGAAGAGATTATAAATAGTGGTATAACCAGTTTCAAAATATAATAGGGGATGGGGGTTATAACTGGTCTAGAAGGATGAATAGAGAGGAAATAAAATTGTGGGTATAATCAACTGTGGTAGAAGAGTTTGTTTTTTTGGGGTATAACATTGTTTAATTAGATGAATGATTATTGGGGTGTATATTCAATTTATTCCCATTTCTTTTTAATCCTACAAATGTTAGTCGATATTCCATGTTTTGGGGTCTAACCAATATTGACAGTAGAAATTCACATTGATCTAACTTTATAAATATCATGTTCTAATCTATCTCTTTAAATTTACATCACACATAGTGAGGTTGATAGATATATTTTAGTGGATTAAGAACTCTAAAAATTTATAGGTTGAGTTATGAGAATAATTAATAAAAGATATGGATTAATTGTTCTACCCTTCCCCTCTTAGAGATCTCAAAATGATCTGGTCACTTCAAAATCCATAACACAAATCATCACCTATGCATGATAACATTGACAGTGACAAGAAGATTATGTGTTAGAAAATACAATAATAAACCCAAAGGATCTTAAATCACCCCTTTGGATTTTTTTTTCAATTCCAAACCTACTCTAACACTCAATGCCATTCTACTCCCCCTAATTGAAAATGAAAGTAAAGGGAAAAACATTCCCCCCTAATTCAAAGGTTCTCTCATCCACTTTAAATGTCACATATTCACCAAAATATATTAAAATATTTTTAGATAAGGTAGGGTACACATAATTCTTAATAATGAGCTATAAAGTAATCACTATAACTCAATATGGGAATCACAGTGTTGAAAAAAGGAGACCTAAAATATTTTAATGAAATTTCTCAATATAGTGCCTAATCAGATTTTCTATTCTTAGGGGATATACAATTATATTTTTAAAAACATTTTTAAACCTGCACTCATATTCATGAAATAAATCAGAACATTCCAGTGCAAGTAAATGACTTCCTTGGTGTTTAAAAACACACTCACCCTTAATAAGTACAATATTTACACACTATAATAATGAAAGGATAATGGATAGTAAATGTTATGCCTTATATAGAAATGTTACTGGGGATGTACAGATTCTATAATTAAATGATAACTGTTCTAATTATGGTGCCATCACATTGTTTAGAAACTCTGCCTCAATGTATTCTCTTTATACATCTTCACTGTTAATTCCTATTATCTACGCACATAATTAATGGACTTGGTAATAAAGTGGGATTCATCATCTCCCTCGTTATATCACTGAGGTTGGGACTTCTTTCTCAACTCAGTTTTATTTTTCATTGATGCTACAAAATTTATACCCATATTCATGATTACATCATTATTTATTTTCTCTACCTATACTTCATTGGGAAATATTTATTACATTTGTTTTACATCTTCTTTCTTAGCTCAATTGGATATATTTATTGTATAAACTAGAGAAAATTTGTTATTTCCAACTAGATCAAGTATTTTGTCCTCTTCCAACTAAGATATCTATACAGCTATACATTTCATATTAACATACCTAGCCTTCTTCATGGGTGTGGATACCTTCTTTAAATCATATTTTATATTATGGACTAATGTTGGTTTTATTATTTTCTTCAAATTCCCCATTTATTTCAATAGGGTAATCATACGACAGTTTAGAGTGTTTCCATCTAGATTTCACCAGACACGCACAATTCCATTCATCTTTGAGTCACCACCCTTGAAAATTTTCTTAGATATATTTTCTTTTATTTTTGTGTGATCCATTATTAGGAACATTCTTCATAATACTATTTCCCCAAGAAGGAAACCAAATTTTTGTTATCTTGCTTATCAATTAATGATGAATCTTTCTTTTATTTATTAAATGAATGAAACCTTGTAGTTTTGTAAAAAAAGAAAATAAAATAGTGACAAAAAATGTTTCAAATCTCATAGAAATTCTCTAGAGCATAAAATTTATTCTTTAAAGATAGGCTCTACTTATTTTGTTGATTCTTTTGAGTATGATTTATTATAATTTCATATTTTTTGTTCAATTTTTTAGGTTTTATATCATTTAAATACAAGAAAATTTCAAACCAATAATAAATTACCCTATTATATAACTTACAAGAACTCCAACACCTTCCAATTAATCTTGATATTTTTAAAATTCATGGAATCTATCCAAATATTCATGCTTGTAAACTTTGGATTGGAACCCCAAATTTTTGAGCACTATTTAAGGGTATACTTTTATTAGACATACTCACATTTGTCTTTATCATGTTTTTGAGTATTATAGATTTTTTACTAGCACACATTTTTTTATAATTTACTTTTTGTTCACTATTATTTGACAAAACATGTCCATTTCATGGTTATCCTTTTGAACCATGGGTGTTTCTCTTCCATGCTCTTGAGGATGAAGCTTCCCCAAAACTTTTTAAGAACTATTTACCAAAAATTTTAATTGTTGAGTGAAAAATATACTTTGATACTTGAGTGGAATTATTCTTCACTTCAGATATATGGGAAGGTGAGACATGACCTGATTCTAAATTTTTCAGTTTCAAATCTAGTTTAAGACACTTTAAAATGAATGTATTTCTTTCAGCCATATTTGTGTATAATTTTTCTTCCCATTTTTCTTTATCGTTAAATCTCAAATTTATGGAACTTATTATATTCGTTCTAGATACATTCATGATCCATCATCATTTTTTATTTTTTCTCCAACTAAGTATTTATGACACCAATAACAACTAGATGCGATTCTCCATATGTAAGGGTTTTCTTTTTACAATATTTACTAACATTAACATTGTAATTAATATATTATGGAATATTTTATTCATACATTGAGATTGTTTTGAACTAGAATATAATTATTTATACTTATCATTCATCTATTTTACGAGAGACATTAAATTTTTAACTACCCTCTGAAATCACTTTGTGTGGATTCAACATCATTTATCAGCTATGAATTTCCATAATATAGATATTGAATAAATCCAAATATGTGATCAATATCTTTTGAAATAACTTTATTTAAATAATATCCAACATCCCAATAGATATTTTTGACATATTTAATTCCATTGGTCTTATCTTAACTAGAACTACTAGTATCACACTGAATTCCTTCATATTGCGATGAGTTTTTATTATTTCTTGAGATTCTTCTCAGCTTATTAGCATGTTTCTTTCTCCTAATTTCTATTGTCTTGGATAAGATTGCCCCTTTTTAAAAAATTGGAATATATTATGATCTTACTAAATGCGATTCTTTAACCATCTCAAATCTTCACTTTATATTGTAAAATGAAATTTAGTGGGTCTTCAAAAAACATATAATCAGAGGTAATGTATATTTTTATAACATTTTGTTTGTCTAGTGGACTAATGAAGTCACCCAAGGAGAGGGGGAGGGGATCTGAATTAGGTGTTCACTAATTTTTACCAATCCAAAATTATTTTATCCTTTTTTAATTCAACTTATATTTTTGGTTTTTGTAGTTGTATCATTGTCATATTTTAAAAAGAAAAAATCTACTACAGGAATCAAAGTAAATAAAATAAAAGGAATGCAATATTTTTACACGGTTCGGTAAAAAGTCCTACTCTTTTCCTAGATTGGTTGTATTCCCCAATAAAGTATTTTACACTATAACGTTATATTTATTATAATGGGTGATGTTTACCACATTAACAATGAATCTCATAGTCATTACAACGACTGCATCTCACATGAATTCTCTTGATATAATCTCACTAGACTTATCACTCTTGATTCACAATATTTTCATCAAGTTCAATGGTGATCTCCTTGCGTACCCAAGTCCACAATGTTTTTATGGAGTCTCACAATATATTTTCAAGTGTTTATTTGATTTTATTATTGAAATTAATTCAACATATTAACATGGATTCATCTGAATCAATAAGATAGAAATACTTCAACTCAAAACACCATCTTCTAACTAATCATCATCACTTCCTTCAATATTCGGTATTAATTTTCCCTGGAAATTCACATACACTAAAGTGCATGACTCAATCATTAAATGTTTTCTTTCTTTTAAAAATACCCTAAATGGTATATTTAGGGGGAAAAGTGGCTACCAGAAAAAAAATAACTGTTATAAAATACTCAGTTAAGATGTCAAGAATTACATGTTCACTGATTTTCCCACTCAAGGGGTATTCTTAGAAAACCATAACTTAATTAATCTTATTTCTGAAACAAAACCCATAATATCATCAAAATATATTTTTAATAGGGATTTTTTTTCTTATACAAATATTCTATCAAAAATATACTTCTCAATCAACACATCTATAAAAATTATACAAAAAATAAATGCAACATGGAACTCATTTTACTTTTCTAGATTCATGAAATATATAAGTATTGTCATTTCTCAAGTGATATAAAACTTCCAAGACATACTTCTTTGATCCTTATGAACACTCAAACAACATTATATCAAAATTATATATGAAATTATAAACAAAAACTTGTAGTTATATTTTCAATCATAGGTATTATTCTTGAAAAACTGATAACTTAATTTCCTTCTTCAAAAAATACATGTAGTGGAACTCTCCTTTAGTATTTCTAAAAAATATTGAATCATGGATTCACTAAGTATCATTATATTATAAAAATAATAGAAACGAAAATCAATATTGAATGATATTGATTTCCTTATAAATAAATAATTATGAAAAATTCACTTTTCATTGAGTATAATACTTCACTTTCCATGGATGAGGATCTACTTCTCTTTCTTTTCATGCTTAGATCAGACACTATTCCATGTTTTTGTAATATTTATAACACGCATGAACAACTATTTAATTATTTAAATCCATTTCATTTTCATCGTATTTGAAATATGGAAATTCAATTTTTCATCTGTAGAAACATCAAACATTCCTATGTGATGAAGTCTTATACATGGGATTTCAAAGGCTTATGTTCATAAACCCTTAAAATTATAATTTACATTATTCTTTGGGTGTTTAATTTTCATCGATTAGATTTATAAAAATTTCACCATGTTTTAATGATTTACATCCACCCAAACCTTCAGGTTGAGGACTTTAGTTTCTTACATTCATGAAGTCTTAAAATAAAGACTTATGCTCAGTATTCTGAACTCTAACATTACATTAGCTTGAAGACATACATTTTAGTAAATTCATATCTTGGGATCAAAGACATAAGGTGAATTTTTACGATCAAGACTTATGATGTGGCTGAAGTCATATGATCAACATTAGATTTGTATGATGAATCCATATGATATTACTTTTGTCATTTTCATGATTTCTAGTGAATTCAAATGTCATACCAATGTCTTACAATCAAGTCATACAATGTAGATAAAATATCTAAATTCAGTTATAAATCTTTACATTTAGCACCTAAAGTATTATGTTTAATATGAATTCATATATTCTAGTAGAAAGATACCTAATCACAAGACATTTCCATTTTTCTAGGTTTAGTGCTAAATTTGTAGACCTCATGAAATGACTTCAGGGCCACTCTACAAGGAGAATCTGGCTTTTGTTAACTCTTATCCATGCTTTCTTTACACTGATATCAGTAGTCCAATATAACAACACACTAGGTTGTAATTCTTCCATCTCACGAGTATTCAAACTTTAATAAGATATCCTTTTTAAATATGTTTGAAAATATTCCTTCATGCAATTTACTATATGATATAATTTCACTCATACAAACTATTTTAGACTTTACCATAAAATAGCCTTTTTTACTAATCATGTAATTTTATGAATATCAGTTCTTTAAATTGTTTAATTTCTAATGGATGACCACTTGAATTATTCCCTCTATAGATTTATGTCTATATAACTCCTCATACTTCTATAACCAATATGTGGATAGAGACTCTAATCTCGTTGTAATGAGTTGATGGAAAATCAATAATCCAAATAAAAATATTTGTATGATGACATTAATAGTGACTATAAGATTAAGTGAAAAAATACAATCATCAACCCAAGGGAACATCAGAGATGATGCTAGGAGACATCGTAGATAACTTCTTGGTAACATATATAGTCTTATGAAGGGATATCCATAAATTGTTTTATTTTTTTATATGAAATTCATATAATTTGATACTTGAGTTTTACTATAGTGTCTTCTTAGGATGTGCGACTCATGTTGGAATTTATAGGATATTATTATGACATATTGGGCTTGATTATATATATTTTATATATTATTGATGTTGTATCATTTATTTTACTAATTGATGAAATTAAACATTATATGTTACATTGATCCATAATATTGATATATATACCCTCGTTACTAGTCATAAGAATCTCATTGTTAAGTATCACACATGTGTCCATGTTATGTTTCACCTTGACAACATGGTGATGCCGAGATGGGATGTATAACTATATTAGATGGGTCATCTAATCTATCATTATGTGAGCATGGAATATTAAATTAAATTAACTCTAAGAGAAATTATTACATCTAATATCCTACATGGTCAATCAAGGGTATCATTTCCTCCTTTTTGATACTATACTCCCCAAGGATCTATTTTATTTCGAGTTGTGAATCAAACATGACATTCAGTTGGGTAACTGGTATCCATAAAGATAAATTAAAACTATATATAAGGGTATTGTACTCAACCATTTTATCAATATATCATTCCAATATGAGGAAAGATAAATACATGAGTTTCTCTATTAGAGAAATAAAAAAATCCCAAAACAATCCTAGATGAGTCTAAGGTTTTCTAACACATTTTCTATTATAAATCAAGAAGTGCTTTCAAAGTACATTTCCATTTTCCATGATGTTTCTTGAATAGATAAAAAATCATCATTAATGAGTTTTATGACTAAATAAACTCTTATAGTGAAGGTTGTATTACAAGGAAGCCTATCAATTATTTCAGATTGGTTGCCTTCTATGAGTAAAAATGGATGTTAAATTTGAAAATAATGACATCAAATCTCATTAATAACCTAGTTATCATAGGAAGAATAAATATGGATTTGTCTGGTTCAACATAAGAGATTGTATGGATTTTGTGATGTTGTATGCAGTGATTAAAGTTTTTCAATACAAAGATTAAGGTAAGGAAATTCAGCTCAACATTATTATATCAACTCAAAACATGGAATTTTTTTAATTAAGGTAGTACATGACTTTTTTTTCTTTTCCACTATCATTTTTCTGGGAATGAAGGCTACCATGTTACTTTTCATATCTTTCTAAACAAAGTTAATTAGGATTTCTCACCATGGGTTTCATAAATATTGTGGTGGGGGTGTATGACATATTACGTATGACTTTAAAAAACATTTTGGAAATACTAATCCCCATAGTATTTTTCTCCTTCATTATTTTTTATGAAGGAAAAATATTTTCCATTGAGGTTTGAAATGAAGAAACAAATATTAGAGAGACATACTTGAAGTACTCTAAAATCTAAAAAAATTTATAGAGGAAACATTTTAATTATTTCCTTGATTTTCTATGTTTCTACTTTAATACTAAATTAATAGACTAGAAAACATAGAAAATTACATGAAGTTTCTCCCAAGGTTCATTTTAGTAGATCATCTTCATAATATGAAAAGAATGTTTGGATAATTAAAATTTTATTTTAGGAAAATGATCTTAAAATTGACAGGATTTAATAGCCATGTCATCTATGTCTCATTCTACGATATTTCCATAGAGAGAAATGAAAATATATTTTATATCTCTTTGATTGGTGGATTCATAAATTTTGTGATGAAAGGGAATCCATTTAAAGTAATATACCCCTTGATGTTACCAAAAGTTAGTGGATTCCTTTTCTTTAGGATATATTCAAGTGTATCTGTATCTAAAATACCCACCCATGAAGGATAAGTCTTGAAATCTGGTTTCAATAGGTCTATATTAAAAAAAATATGTTTTCCTTTAGGAAGTAATGGTTTAAGTCCCTAAAGTCAATGGAAACCCTGATCTTAACATTTTTTCTTCTTAACATGGGTGATATTGGAAACCCATTTCATTTATTTGACTTCCTAAATGAATTTTCCCATATTGTCGAATTTACTTTTTCTTTCACCTTAGGACCATAAGATAGATGAATCCTCTATTATAACTATTTTTAACAATAATGGTTAAGTAGTAAACAAATGTGGTGAACAATTTTAAGGGTATCTAGTATATAAATTTCAATGTATCTCCCTGAAAAAAAATCGTAGTGTTGTCTGACAAAAGAAATTTTATGATCCTACTCCCCATGATTCTTGGATACACTAATTAGTGTGGGTCATGGGTATTGATCACAAATGTTATGTTTGTTGACAATGGGTTTTTGGTGAGTTGGGATTAAGTGGTGATTCTTTGGGAATTGTAAATGATTCATTTAATGGAATCAGAAGTCATATTTTTACAATTCTCCTTATCGTTGTGATGATTATTAGAATGACATTAAATGTCAAAGGCTTGTCTTAATGATGACACATTGTTTTGTAATAATGGATAATGAAGTGAACATTATGTGAATCTATATTTTCATGAATAATTTAAGAAGGTTTTAAAAAATATATTATTTTCATGAATAAAATCTTGAGATTTGGTTTTGAATTTGTATCTATATAATGAAATGAACACTTATATATTTTTATATGTGTTGAAAAAAATTGGCCTATCATACAATGTAACCAATCATTAATGATAGTTAAGCATGAAAGACAATATAGATGAATAACGTTAGAACCTAGGGGAATTTAGGTCGATAAATCAAGGTTCATAAGTGCATGGTTAGTGAATAATGCCCACAATGGTGTATAATGGGGAGAGGGGGTCAGCCAACCCCATGTGGTGTGTGTAATGTTACATGTTCTAAACCTCATTCCTATCTCAATAACTGAGCTACAAAAGGTGATTTATAACATGGTTTGTGACCATAGTTTAAATTGATGTAGGATTAATGGGAATTCTTCACTCAATCTCTACATTAAAAAGATATATTTATATCACTTCCACATGATCAAATCCATACGAACTATCTGATCACTGCAGTGCATTAATTTTCAAACTCAACCACCTAAGGGTTTTTCTTATTTCACAAGAGTATGTTGTTGAGTTCAAGACACGTGATAATCAATACATACATCCATCATTGATGATCGATACCAACTTGGAAAAACAAAAAGAATGAGTTATCCTGATATCATGCATGAAATCTACATCTTGTATTTATATGATCATTTAATGTTTATAATAATTCCAAGGATAATAAGAAGTTAATAGAGTAAAGTATCACATATATGACACCTATATTGGAAACAAATGATAAGAAAACCAATGCTCAAAGAATATATAAATGTGGAGATCTTATGGCATTAAAAATATTTTCATTACATGACATTTAATAGAGATAATTGAAATGACCTAAAATTTATCATTTGAGAAAGTGAAATTTATTGGAGGGGAGGAGTTGAAATATCTATAAATACTTATGAGAATAGGAGGAAAATATGGCTTCCCATTTTTTAGTGGATCTCCTTTTTATAAAAAAAACATCGAGTCATGAGACTCTTATTTGATTAAGAAGATAATTCATAACACTATCTTATTTCACAAAAGAAGAAAGAAAACCCATTCCCTATAAACATGAGAACCTCACACTCAGGGTTTTCATGAAGAATAAGAACATGTTTATACATTCTGTTATGTTAAAAAGTATTTGGTTTCCTTGAATACTTTTATGTTTAAATTATGGGTTCACATGAATAAGAACTTGTACAATATTCCAAGAATCAGGTTATTATTATGCGAAGGAGGAGAGTGCACAAAGTTAATGTGTGCATATACCTATTTCATGAAAATAATAGTTTAAGAACAATGTAGAATACAATTCATTTACTATTGCATGTAGTATATGAATATAATAGAAACTATTAAAATACATGAGATAGAATTTTGAGAAGGCCACATAATTAGGTATGTAATAAGAAAGTGAATATATCATGCATGCTTATATGAATACGTAAATTTATTTTCACTTGTGAATAAAAAAATAGAATATGGAAACTTGATTCATTAAGATAAAATTGTTAAAAACCACATAAAATAATAATGAAGAAAATAAATGTGTTAGGGTTTTCAATATAGACTATTCAAACATGAAGTTCACTTGTTATGAATTCAATAAGGATGATGCATTGATTGTTTTCAAGTATTATCATGAAAAGGTAACATTGGAAGAAATTTTTTGATTATCTTGCACACATAATTGAGGAAAATACATCAATGGACTGAAGGAAGAACTAACCGTGCAATTATTACAATGAGAAAAATAATCATACACAGGTGATCAAAATCAATTAGCAAGATCGATCGACCTGATTAGTTGTTGTTTAATGTACATGAAGTGTTCACAAGTATAATGTACCAGATGTCTAAGTTCCAATCCATTACTGAAATCTCGTGTCTGAGATTTTCTTGGAGGTCAAAGTGACTTATTCCCAACATTGTGAAGAATTTCTAGTTCTATGAATAGTGTTTCAAGCTATCAATAGGTCATCTATTGGAAGGTGCTATTGTGTTTCCATCCATCATTATCTTATCTATCGATAGGTGCTATAGTGTCTCTAGCAGTCAGTAGGTCATATATCATTTTTTCTTATAGTGTTTCTAGTTGTTTGTAGCTCATTTATAGGTAGGTTCTATATTGTTTCCAGCTATCAGTAGGTCATTTATCGGTAGGTTCTATAGTGTTTCCAGCTATTGGTAGGTCATTAATCGGTAGGTTATATAGTATTTCCAACTATTGGAAGATCCTATATTGTTTCTAGCTATCATTAGTTCATCTATCAGGGGGTTCTAGAGTGCTTCCTCCCATTGGTAGGACATCTATTGGAAGGTGCTACAGTGTTTCCGCTATTGGTAGGTGCTATAGTGTTTCTAGCTTCCTATAATTTTTCTTTTTTGACATTATCTTTGACATGAAACAAATTCAAACACCTATTTTATGGTCTTTAAGTCTGATTTAAATCCCATAACTCCTATGTTAATATTTCTTTATGATCGGGTGACTTTACATGGTAAAACCTCAAAGTCTTGACAGATCAGCTTTTAATGGAAAATTTGAACCTTATCTAAACCAATACTCTGTTTATATTTTCAAAAGGTCGAGATACCATACACCTTATTTTTCCTTTTTTTTTCCTTGGAATGAGACACCCAAACCATTCTTCCCATAGGATTCGTGTGATTAAACTAAAATCATTGGTTCGTGTTCCCCTTGTATTTTTTACTACTACATGTGCACCCCCTATTTTGGTGTAACTAAGAAGTGTCAATCCGTATATGATATACGGTATATTCTACCACCAACATCTAGGTTCCTAGATCTATTTCCTTCCATTTCTCCTTTATATGTAATGGAATGTGATATATATGTTTCTAATGAAGACTTCTGAGTTGTTGGTTTTTATTGTGGTGTCACGACATCCTCTAGTGGATGCAGCCATTGCAGGAGAGGTGATCGTGATCCACTGTGTTAGACCATTGTCATTCAAAGAACATATGAAACCTATTAAAGAAGGGGATTCATGGATTATCTATTTTATTTATGTGAATTTGTAGTTTTATCATGATTTAGCCACTAGATCCTAAGAAAATTGACGTAATAAATCTTTGAACTAGATTACAGAATTAGTTTCGAACATATGTTGTTGCATTATACCATGAAAACAGTTTGAATCTTGATTTTTCAGATAGTGATATAGCTATTCTTTCTTTTTTAGCAAGTCATTATTGATGTAATTTTGTAAAAAAAAATAAATCCAGGATTTATTATAAATTGATTAGCTAATAAAACAAAAATCCATGTTAATGAATCTAGTTGTTGTTTTTGTGATTTAATGATAATAAAATGGATGCAGATATACTAGTTTAATTGAATCTGTTAATTAAATATGGAATAAAGCATCAATTTTGAGATAAAGATAATACTTTTTAGGGTTTTGATTTACACTCTTGATTTAAATGTCCAGGTTCTTTATGCTTTGGATCTGTGAGTGTTCGTTGTGTGTGAAAGATGAATGCCTTGCTTAGGGTCAAGAGCCTAGTTGCTATATTATTTGATTCGTACTACTTGTGTTGTGTTTTGAGCCCAGGATATCTGATCCTATAAGGATATTGTGGTATGTGAGGGTAGGGAGTCCCAGTGGTAGTGGTGGAAGAAGTTGACACCTTGAGTGGTGAGATGTATCAGGTTATGCGTGTGGGTGTCAGGGAGGACAAGAGGGATGATATAATAGGTTGAACATAGGCTTACCCATCGACATGAAAGTGGTTTCTATAAAACATATTTTTTTTATCTATTTTACCTTCCCCAACAATTGAGGTAGATGGTCTTGCTTACCCTACATCTAAAATATTTGAAGGCATGTGGGGTATGCCACATGCTTTCCATGATTTTCCTCCCAAGGTTGGATAGGTCTATGCTCCCGTTATAGGTGGAAAAGACTCGAAGTGTATTCCATCTAATCACTATGTTGATCCCCTTGTGTATGTTAGATTAAAATGATTTTCTAGAATTCATGGAATTATGGAAAGTGAAGATGTAATAAATAAATGATTGAATGAATAAATGTTTAACCCATGGGATTGGACCTTGGTGGGATGCAATGCTGAGGTTATGACTTTGAGAAGTTGTGGACTCAGTTTGGTTATGCCTATAGGGCATGGAACATTGTTGTGTTGATAATGAAATGTAATTTGGAAATGATAAATATTAATTAATGGTATAATAATTAATTAACATAAATTGAAACTAATAAAAAGGGATAAGTAACTTAATATAGCTCTAAAAAATGGTTTTGAGCTTAATTATATTATGTAATTTTTCTATTTATATATGCTACTCCACCCTTTCGGCTAGGGAAGCCGACACCTTGGGGATTCTAAACCCTTGGGGTGTTTTCTCCAACATCACTGTTGGAGGATAGATGTCTTACTACCTCTTTTGGACCCACTCTCTTCTACTGGTAGTTACATGTGTTGGTATGCATGACATATAGTTTTCCTTATATATAGGTGTAGAGGGATGTAATTTATAGTGGTTATTTCACACACATATATTCTGGATATGGTTTTTTAAGTGCTATAATAGGTGTAACATGTATAGGATGTGATGGATTGTGGATCCTTACTTGGCATATAGGATATAATATCTTAAGTTATAATACCTTATGTAAAATACACGTTATGTCAGTTCTGGTGGATATTGGTAACTACATGTTTACCTTTGGTTGTGTGGTTGTGGTGGTGAGTTTTACAAGGTGCTTGTTGTGGTGCCATGCCTAGGTATCTTTGGGATATCCTTTTTAGAGAGAGATGCTCAGGACTTGTGATTTTGTGGAAAAGTGTAAAACTAGTGAGAAAGTGGTATCGAGGTACCCTTGATATTCTTTATTATATTATATGATCTGTAATGTGATACTTGGAGAGAGTATCCATAGTGTGGTTGGGAACATAGTATACTAATTTATGCGTCTAGTCAGTTTCACTTGTTTTTCACTATTCTCTAGCATAATTTCTTTAATTTTACATGAGATGATCTGGGGAGGATCCTACTAAGTATACCATTATACTCACCCTATGTTATATAAAATATTTTATTTAGGTCCCATGGAGATGGCTAGAGATCAGGAATGTTTCTTCTACCTTTCATATTTTGAAAGAGTTATTCGGATTTTTTGTGGTAGCCATTTTGAATTTATTTGGGTACTTGCAGTTTTAACTTTATGATGTATTATTATTTTCATGAAATTACATTTGTGTACTTGGGTTTGTTTTATATTTTATTCTGAGTAGGAGTTGGTTGGTGTCTATCTTACCTCTCTCTTCCACATGATTTCTCGTAGAGGGTGATGATTCCCATCTATGTGTTTGTTATACCCCCAGTGCTAGTATCCAACCTAGATACTACTGGACATGAGAATCAGGGGCCATTTTATCTCTTCTCACTTTATAGGACTTTTAGGGGTACACTTTGTGGGGTAGGGGTCATGACAATGGGAATGTCATATCCTAAGATCTCATAGAGTAAGATTAAAATATCATCCTACAACAGATCAACTCTTAAAAAGGAAACATATATTAGTTGGAGATGGGAGTTGAGTAATTATTTTATTTATATTTGGAAGACTAATAAGTATCTCAGCTTGATTTTGGAGTAGTGAATGTCTTCCTGTTAGATCTTGAAAAAGAATTAGTCTCTCAGTTAGAGATGGGATTAGAATAATACTTTTAGTTGGACATATAAATAGTAAAAGTATGGTGTGCATTCTGATAACACTATGTGAAGTAGTATAAATATCCTCCTATGTGGCCATTAGAGTTAAGATATAGAGGGAGACTTTATCAACCATTGTAATTTATAAAAATATTATAGTGGAGAATCCATGTTGGGGGATAACCAACATGAAAATGAGTAGTTCTTTATGCAGAACCTTGTAAACACCAAGTTTCATGCTATCTCTATGTATTTATACATAAGATGTGAGACTATTAGAATCACTGATTGTATTGAGAACATTAAAAAATTAAATAGTTTGAGTTAAAAATAAAAACATTTGTAAAATTAAACCATTGATTCACTCCCTCTCTCGGTGGTCAATCGTTCCTAGGGCTCGACAAGTGGTATTAGAGTAGGTTCCCACTAAATATCCATGTGAGTCTTTATGAAGTGAAGAGTTTTCTAAATGAGTGAGCTACCTTAGATGGATAAAAATGATGTTGCTCGTGAGGATAAAAAAATGAATATTTCTGCAAGGACTCATAAGAATAGAAAAAATAGGCATGGCAGCTGAATAATAAGATTTTAGTAAAAGAAATGATAGTACTTACTAAAGGTAATCACTATGGTGTTTGTTTCAATAAGTCTCTTGATTATGATTATTATAATGAATTTAATTCAATCTGTGGTGATGGTGGATTACTTAGTGATGTTATTTCTGAATTAAATGAACATCTGATGAAATTTCCTTAAGATGTTTTACATTGTAATGTTAAAGGTATGAAGGGAGTCGTTTAGGATAAATCATAGCTAGAATAAGAGGTTAATTATATGGAAAAGGAGTCATCTATAATGGTTGGAATATAAAAATATCACACAAAACTTTTTAAATAAAAAGAATAAAAAATATCTATTTTTAATGAATTATATGTTGAAGTTAATTACAATTGATAAGAAATATTTATGAAAAATATTTCATTGAGATAGATTTTGTAGAATATCTTCATGAAATTGAAATAATTCACAAGGTTTCCATGGTTATCAATGTTTCTCAATCATTGGATAATGAAAATAGGGTAAAAGTTATTGAAAACTATTTTCAATAAACAAGAACAATTCATGTAGAACAAATAAAGAAGATGAAGAAATATTGAGATGATAATAAAATATTATATGAGAATGAAAACAATTCATTAAATGTGATTTTTTATAGTTGGAGATGATATTGAGAAGTCATACCAAATTTGTGTAAAAATAGATTATGCCAAAAAAGTTTTTATTTAGTATCATTTTTCTAATAGGATCATGATAATGTCCTCTAATTATATGGAAACATCATCCATGAAGAAGTTAACCCATAAGCTAGAAACAATCTTATGCACTAATGATGTTTCAATTACTAATAAATGCCTCAAAACAAATTATGGTAAGTCATGGATGGTGAATAATATTTATAATCCCAAAACATCATGTGAGGATGAGGAAATATGTATAATGATCTATTCCTTAGTAAGTGTCCAAAAGAGTGGTGGTTTCACAAAAAAATTGAATGTTTTACATTATGTGAAGTTTGGACGGGCTACACCAAAAAAGAAGATAAAGAGAATCAAAAAATATTTTTAGTGTTTCTAGAAACTATGGAATAAGGAATTGTAAATTTGGATTAACATGAAAATTCATGAAAATAATAGAAGACCTGCTTTTAAGGGGAGAAAATATAAAAATAATAAAAGACCTTCACTAGAGAAAAAATCCATATAAAATGAATTGATCTACAACGAATAGATTTTAATGTATTGGATATTTTTGTAAGTAAAAAAATATATATGGTCACTAATATGATGAGTTCCGGTATATACCAATCATTCATAAATCATCTAATAAGGTAAAAAAAGAACTCAACAAATTGGTATCAATGTAAGAAAAGAAGATTGAAATTCCGTCTTGATATGAGAATAAAAGAAGAAGGCTATTAATAAAACTATCACCTAGATTAAAAATGAAAGATATTTTCTTACATTGAAGGGAGAAAGAAATATTTCAACTAAATCACTTACCCTAAGAAACATAATGACTTGTTAGAAGAATTACATAAAAAACTAGCCTTTGTACAAAATGTATATCAAAGTAGAAGATTCAATTTCAGTGGTTTTTGCAAGTGTTGTGAATGGTATGATCACAAATCCTATTATTTCTAGTTAACATGTCATCTCTAAGAAACATTCATGAATAAAAAAGTATTCATGTTGAATTAAAGGGAATCTTTATTTAAAAAATGAATGTTGTGATTATAAAATTATCCAAATTTTCTAATTCAGAATAGATATGAATACTTAGTAAAAGTTTTTTGGTAGATGTAAATAGAGGGGTCACATAGTTTATAAATGAATGAAAAGACTAAAAATATATATTCTATATGTTTTGGAATAGAATAGGATTCGACATAAAAAATAGAGGTAAGTCATGTTAATATTCTTAGAAGATAGGGAATGCCAAGAATGAATGCCTAGTTATTTGGCCGAATCAACTAAAATGGGATAACCAAATAGATGAAGCTAGAAAACATTCTAAATCTAAAGGAAATAAAGTGGATATATAAAATGAGGTTGAAAATTGTACTCCCCCAAGGTTGATGATAAGTTGACTGATATTGGGAGAAAATAATGCCCCGGTTGAGATGCAATTCTCATCCTAAATGTTACTATTGAATAACTACAAGGTCCCTTTTTATTTCTATATATATATATATATTTGTGTGTGTGTGTGTATTTATGTGTGTGTTTATTTTTACGAAAATGTACGGAATTTAAGGAGAGGGATTTTTCCCTTGAGGGGGGGATTATTAGTTGAATCTGTTAAATATTTAATATACATTAATTGTGGAACTATTGAATAACTTTATAAAATTGGAAGATATGGTCTGATAATCACTCCCTTATCTATATTCGGATTTAATGGATGATAATTATTAAGGGGGAGTTTTTGTTGAGCTAAGGTGGAGCTATATATTTTTCACCTAATCCCATTGAAGTGTTTGTTGAAGTGTGTAAAGGATTTAGCATTTTATTAATAAATATTATTACTTAAAACCCCTAAAATGAGAATTTAGAGATTTTGAGCATGATTTCACATGTATTTTAATTTATTGACAATATAGATGAACTTGGTTATATATCTATTATTTCCTATATAGGGTTAGTCCACAAAAAATTTATATTTGATTTAATATATTTCATTTTCTAATAAAAACCATGTGATATTATCCCTCTCTCAAAAGTCTTCAAGAAACAATAATTTAAGAGAGGAGAAAATTTTTTGGAAAATGTTTTGAGATTATAAATCCCACCTTATCCTTTCAATTTAATTTTCAATAAGGGGTATAATTACTTTAGAACACATATTGAATTTTACATATGTTAAAAGATATTGGTAAAAAAAATACTATGTGGATATTTTTTGGTAGAAATGCTACATTTTTTGTCAATGATGTGTCAATAAATGTTTGATTATTTGAAATTATGTGGTGATTCTAGTATAATGGTTATGGTGTCATTTAATGTTATTGTATGTCATGCTCGGAAAATTTACCTTGTTATTGTGATTATTGTTGGACTAATCTTAATTGTAAAAGTATTATGTCAGTGATGAAACCTTGTTTTGAAACAATATAAGAACAAGTGAAGACAATAAAAATATTTATTTTTATGAAGAATTAATGAATGACATATAATATATATATTTTATGAAGATAAGCATGGGATTTGGTTTGAAATTTTTATCTATATGACGGAATTTATAACTATAGATTTTTCTTAGTGTTAGAAAAAATTTCCAACCATAAAAGATAACAATCAATCTCAACCATGATCTTATGGGAGAAGGCTTAACCATGCATGTGAGTCATCCCCGAAATCCTATATAAAACCATGAGGTGAGAACATATGGACAAGTAGGTGTGAGAATAGAGGAAGATATGTGCATGGTAAGTGCATAGAACCCCCAGAGTGCACATGGTGGTGTGTAAGGGGGTAAGAAGATTGACCCTCCCCATGTGGTGTGTGGTATGTTGTAGGTGTCAGTCCCCACTACCTGCTCGAGCAGTGAGTGAAACGAAATTATTTATAAATTGTAACTAAATCACAATTTAAATCAATGCGGGATCATGGGAAATACTACACTATAGTTCCACCTTAAAAAGATATGTTTATATCAGCTCGGTAGGATCAAATACATATGAACCATTCGATATCTACAGCACATTCAAATTCATCCTCAACTATCCAAGGGTTTTTTACTGATGTTGGAGTACATCTCTAATATTGAGATAAGAGACCATCATGACATCCAACTATATCTGATGATCTATACCAGCTCAGAAAACAAATAGATTTAGTTGTCTCTATATCGGGCATCAAATCTCTATATTTCATGCGTACAATCATTTGAAGTTTATAATACTACCTAGGATGATACAATGTTAATTTAGGAAATTCATTTGAACGTCATCAAGATAATTTAAGATTCATGAGTTGTGAATAGTTAAAATTTATCGGTGTGACATGATATGGAAACCCACATTCGAAGAATATATAAAAGAGGAGATTTTAGGGCATTCAAAAAATGACTTTGCACACAATTTACTCAGAGAATTGGCATGATTTAAAATTCTGGATTTTAGTCGGTGAAAGGTATTTAATGAATGGTGGAAAAGGTTCTAAAAATACTGATGAAATTATGAAGAAAAGTTGGCTTCTTATGTTTGAGATGAGGTCAATTTTATATGGACAAAAGTGGGTCGTGAGACTCTTATTATGTGATGACGACAATCCATAAAGATCTCTTCATTCATGAAGGATTAATAAAACTCGTGACTTTTTTAATTGAAAACTTAAAACTCAAGGGTTTTTCAAATAATAGGACACCATGTATAATGTTTGGTTATGTGAATGAGTTTTTGGTTTCCATTAATCCTTCCAGGTTTTCATGAAGGTTTCATGTAAAGAAGTGCTTGTGTGATATTCCAAGAATCTTGTTATTTTTCTGAAACGTAGGAGAGTGCATGAAGACAGTGTGTGAATATACCTATTGGGCATGAAGGAGATTGTAAGAATTATGGAAATACAGTTCATGCAATATTTTATGAAATACATAAATATAATAGAACTTGAGAAAATAACCAAGATAAAATTTTTATGTGGTCTCATACTCAATTACATGAAGAAGAAAGTGAATTGTGAACACATGATTACATGGATATGTAAATAAATTTACACTTTTTAATAACATTGAAACAAAACAAGGTTGTTCAAGTCATTGAGATAGACATTATCAAAAGAATATAAAATAATAATGAAGAAAATAAATGTTCTTCGGTTTAGAAGATGCACTTTGAATTCAAAAAGTGGACTTATTAAAATATCAAGAAGGAATCTATATTGAGATTGTGAAATTAATATTTTTTATAAAATAATTTTGAAATAACTTGTTTAAATCTATTTCACACATTAATTATGTCATGAAATTCATTATATTGATGAAATAACTACCCATGAATTTTCTTTACAGAGGTAAGTGATCATACATAGGTGATCATAATCATTGATTTATATAGATTGGACAAATACGTGGTTGTAGAAGTTACATTAAGTGTACATGAGAATGTCAGATCCTACAAACTAAAAGAGGAAGGTAAAAAAACATCAGGTAGTGGATGAAACCTAAATAATGGAATAATTATGTCAGTTGGAGTTGGAGTTAGAAGAATTATTTATGTTGGATATGGAAGAAGAATATGTCTCTCAGTTAGAGATAGGTGCAATGGAGTTCTTTTATATGGAGCTATAAGTAGAAGAAGGATCTCAGTTATAGATGAGTGTAAAAGAATACTTTCAATTAGAGTTGGAAGTAGTATAAGGCCTGTGTGGATTCTGGTAACACTGTGTGAAGTAGTATAAATATCCAACTTTGTGGTCTTGAGAGTTAATTTATTGAGGGACTCAATATTGAACATTGCAATTGGTAAATATATTATAGGGTGGGAATCCATGTAGGGGATTATAAACCACATGGGAATGAATAGGTTATTATAGAAAATCATCTAAATACCTTTTATTGTGAACCATCTTATTATTTATGTATATGATGTGAGGCTATGAGAGTCAATGAGTGGATTGAGTTCCTTAACAAGTTCACGATTTTGAATTCAAAAGAAAATATTTAATAAAACTAAACCATTGATTCACCCCTTTTTAGTGGTCAATATGTCTTGAGGCTCTATAATGGGTTTTCTTCATTACCAAAAATTATATTCTTTTTTCATTAATAGTGGTTGAAATACCCTCCTCAAAAGTTAGTGGGGGCATCTCTAAGTTCTTCTCCTTCGGCTTTATCAAGATTAGAAGAAGAACATAATTCATAAGATTCAATAGATTTTATAGGGATGTTATAATTTCTATTAGAACTATATTGTTACAAAATTGGTTAGAATTTTTTGGATTTTATAGGAACCATGTAAATGTATGAAATAAATTCTAAAACCTATGTTATGTTTTGATGATTCATTTTCATCTAATTGAAAATTTAGGGCTTCATTTATGGGTATCATAAAAACCTAATTTATAATCAATACTCTCAAAGAAAGGATCAATGTGGAGGGTCTACCCAAAAATCATTTCTTATATTGATGTCCTTACTCAAAAGAGGAATGATTTTTCTATCATAATAAATAAATGTGATTTGAGAATTATTTTCTTTGGCTAGTGAAATACCATGAATTCACAAATCTGGAGATATCCCAAAAAATTATTTGATAAAGAGTAAAATATTTACCTTCATTAAATTCGATGGGGTTTTATAAGATGTATTTAATCCATTAGTTTTGGAAATATATAATCCATCCTCTATTTGTGGTTGTTTCCCTTATGTTTTTTGTATCCTACACATATATATCAATCTTCATTGGAATAAAATGATGAATTGTCTCCATAATGTTCCCTAACTTTTACATCAATGGTTTACTTCAAAGATTGAAGGTTTGAGGATTAAATTTCATGTAAAAAATGAAGACATGGTCTTCCTAACAAGGTAATAAGGATTATATCTTGATCAACCACCATCAACTTAGAATTTAACATAAGGTTCTAAAATTGGGTTTTTAATATGATATTTTCTTAGATTTTCTTCTCAATTTTAACATAGATATAGATTTTCATGTTGGAAATAAATATGTTTTCTTACTGATTTCTTAAATGGTGGAGAGTATAGGGTATAATGATGTTGATTATTGAACCATTTTGTAACAGGTGTCAATAAGTATTGAAATCATTGAGTTTTCTAGATAAATATAGGGGTATGATGTTCCCCTATACAGAAGCTTCATAATATTTTTCTTTGAAGGAGATGAACATGTGAAACTAAAAGGGATTATTTTATTTCTTGTATGTTTTTAGCATCTACATACACATAAAAATCATTATGATTTGATAGACCATAAATGAGGACCTCCATAAGTTCTTTAGATATATAAAGGGTATAAAGAATCAAAATTCATTCTTGGGATATATATATTCTTCAAAACATTTTATTTTTGAGCTAAAGGATTATGTTTTCATCCATGTTCATGTTCGTAGTCATTAGGTTTAAAAAAATGATTTTGTTGGGAAGATGATGATCACCTTCCTAGGTTAGAATCAGGTGGAATTGATATTTTTAGGTTGTGATAAATTGATTTCCCCACATTATATGATTGACTATTGGATTTTAAATCTTTTAATTGATCCACTAGTCTAATAAGAGTGTAAAATGAACAAGAGTATTCAACATTATATTGATATTCTTATTGATCAAGCAGAAGCACCTTTCTCGTAGTTTCTAATACTAATATTATTTGAAAAAGGTCAACTCATAGACTCCATGGTATTCCTGAAGCATGTTTTCCTCTACCTATATGGATTCTTACATGACTTTTTCAAGGGAACTATTTTTTATAAGAATCATATTTATCAACATAAAAATCAGTTAGATAAAAAAATGATGAACCTGTATTGGGACTCTTCATTGAGGGGAAATCACATTTGTTGGGGCAGTGCCATCCTTTAATTGATTTTTTCATAAAGTCATTAAGAGTTTATACTTTATTAGATATCCATGGTGGATCTTCTTATTATGATTTATTATATTAATGATGAATTTATTGGATTATGAAATTCTACAAAATAATATATGTGGCCATAATGGTTTTAGGGGTAATTTAGTTTATTATGAGTTGATTATTTCATTCTACAATGATAGTATGTGCATGGTTTACCTAATATCATGTTATCTAGTCATATAATTCATTTTAAATTTATTTGGATTTTCTATTATATCTATTATTCTTTAGAGATCCCAAAAAAGACACATTTATAGAAATATTAGGGATATATATAGTTACTCTATTTTCACTCAAAATACATTAGAGTGGATATTTGAAGAGGTATTACTTAACATCTAGTGGTAGGAAAAATACATAAATAAATCCTTTAACCCAGCCTCATCATGATTTTTTATCACTACTAACAAAATCATTTTACTTTCTAAAGTAGATATGAAATATCTAAGAACTTGATTATCCCAAAAAGAATATAAGATATTTTTCTTATTTTTAATGTTTCATAAACTCTTATCCTTATTCACATATTTAATGTATTTAAGGATTTTATAAATTCAATTATTTACAAATATGAGTCAATATATTATATCTGATTGGTTTAGGAACTGCAGCTTGTAGTGATGATAGTTTAATAGGGACATTAGAGGTTTCTTCATTGTTATACTTACTTGCCTATGATGACTATGTCTATTGAGATTCGGTTTTTGATTGATAAATGGAATCTTCTAATTAATTTTTTGTGTAAAAAACACTCAAACCACACTAGGATAATTTTTTGGGAATGAGAATTATTTCTAGATCATCATTAAGATTATATATATTTTGTTCTATAAAATGTTTTCTAGTGAGAGATGTATATCCTCCTATATAGATATGAAATTCATGAATCTCGTTTCTTTACTATTTATAATTATATATTCTATGAATTCTAATCTTCATTCAAGTGGACAGAAATTGGTATATGAACCACTATATAAGATCTTCCTAGTAGGCAACAGATCTAACATGTAGATTTCTATACTAGACAAGTTCAAGTCCTTATAGAGTTTGTTGAAAATATTTAATCCTTAATGATATTTTATTATGATGTCCATAACATCTAGTCCGACATTGATTAAATGTGTGTTATATTATATTATAGAAATACTATACCATTGATCATTGAGATTTTGGAGATCTCAATGTTTAGTGGATGATGATTCTAATTGGACTGCTAGGGATATGTATTTCTCATTAACTATACTGGTGAATACTATCTTTTTATATATTCCATAAAAACATTGAGAGTATCAAGTATTTTTTATTGTAAAACTACCATTGGTAGAGATGTTTGAGTGGGTTTATTTACCTAAACTTGATATTGTTATCTAACTTAAACTAGTGGTTTCTTAAGCTTGCACATGATAAATTACCTAAATCGATGGATGATATTTCCCTAGTAGGGTTATTGACTCTTAAAAATCCACCAGTTCTATAATTAAATAGAATGTTCAATGTGATCACAATTAATTAAAGTGGGTCAATAATGATCTTGGAGTTAAATCAATATTCTTTAGTTGATTATGGTTAACTAGAGGAGGTATGGATGCTTCAAATTGAAAACCAACCTCAAGGGGTATGTCTCCCACATAATATTGAAATTGATTTGGTCTAGTTTCTTTATCATGACCTTGTATTGGGCACAATGTTCTTCCATTTAGAAGATATCAATATATTTAGGCAATGGGTGGGATATGGAAGTAGCCACACCTTTTCCCTTTTCTTTATAAGTGGATTTCCAAGTGGGAAGAAATTGAATATTTGGAGGATCCCCCAAATCAGGGTTATATCTATGAAACTAGGTATATACCTTTTCTTTGTGTACCTTTCTGTGAATAATTTTATTCACATATACTTACTATTTTCATATTTGTTCTCAATACCATGACTTGATGCATTATATGGGCTAGTATTAATAACATTAACTAAAAAAATCCCTATAGTAAAATTTATCTCTTCATCCACATTAGTGAAATATGGGGTGCCTCTATTATTATAATAGAAATTAAATATTGGATCATATTATTCTTTCTTATATCTTTTCGAGATGATCTCTTGGGTTTGTTTCCCCTATGAGGATTTATTTTCTACTCATGTCAGTCCCATTTAGATGATAAAGTCGTTTTTCATGAAGGTTTATTGTTATAAAATATTATTTAAATTATATAGAATAGAAGGGTTAATTCATGAGTAATCAAAAGACAAAACAACAAGGGTATTTCTTCCGGATCCACACCCATACTTGAGAATAATTATCTCCTTGAAATAGGCGCATCACCAACCTAGGAATCTCTTTGTATGATTGATGTTAGTTTGGGTGGTGATGGGGGTTAAAATATTTCTCTACCTTTGGGATGGGGCTTCTACTATGCTACCAATACTATTTTTACATCCCTATATTTCATCTAATATCTAAATAGAAAATTTTCTAAATATAATATTTCTTATAGTGGTCCATCCTAAGAGATCTATATGATAGAAGACATATTATAATTAATATTCTGATATTACCAAAGATTTACTACCAGTTTCGTTATTCTATAAGCATGTCGAAAAACACTATCAATCACCCAATCAAAGGAAATAAATCTTTTTTATTTTCTTGGGATTATGTGATTCTATTATATTGACCAACTGATGTACCTAAAGCTTGGATCTATGTCATGGTTTGAGATAATGTAATTAAAAACTACCCTATTGGAATTAGTATTATGAATTCAATGGGTAAAATAAAACAACCAAAATTCACCCAAGAATTAGATTCATACCTGGGGAAAATCTAATCAATCATTTAGTAAAGTATTTTTTAGATATGTAATTAGGCCAGATGGAGGTGTTCACACTAATTGATTTACTTGGAGTTCGAAGAGACCGGGATGCCAAATTGATCATCTTATTAGTATAAATTATCGATCTCCCAAATGTGGTCAATATACCATTCATATGATATATGTTTGAATTTGTGATGGTTGGACATCATCAATATATTATAGGTAAAGTGATTTATTCATTATTCTGTGAGAATCTAGTGAATAATATATTGGGATGCATATATTTCCTATAACACGACATGTATTTTATCCTCAATCAACTCCATCCAAATGATGTTGGATTCTTCCCCATTTTTAAAGAACGATTAATTAAAACTCATTGACTATAAAGGTAACTTTTCTACTGCATAATTGGGAAGATTATAATCATTTTTAATATTTTTAAATACATTCAAGAAAATGTGACTGGGTAGGGGACAAATGATGATCACTGTACCAATTCACCCACTAGTTAGGATATGACATTACTATTTAATTATACGATTCTTGGTGTCGTTGTATTTGGTTTTTTAATTACATCTTGATAGGAATCCATCATTAGGGTGATAGATACATGGGAAGTACCTTTATATTAAGGAGATATTCAACCATAGGGAAGGCCTCTATAGTTGATGATTTCTTAGCTTTCAGCACAAGGAGGACATTTATGATGGATGAATGTATTATTTTGGGGTGGAAAAACATAAAGGGTTCAATGAGTGATACATTCTTTATATTCATCATTGATACTATGGGAATGATCTCTACAATGAGAATCATAGATATGATATTTATTATAGCTAATTTATTAACTATCAGCATGTCGTGACCTTTGAATTAGGTTCCAAGGGAATGACCACCATGGTTGAAATTTATTGGATCACAATTCAGGGGAATACCTCCACTCCGGAAATTTTTTCAAATGTAGGGGGATCCTTCATGATAGAAAATATATATAGGACCAATATAGTTAGTTATTATTGATTTTTTTATTTGGGTAGGACCTCTATTTCAAGCTGATATTAAGTTATGGGGAGGACCACCCCAAACGATACCCTATAGAGGACCTCCATAGTTATTGGATTGTACTCCACCATGGGTAGCACCTCCATGGATAGTATTTATATTATCATGGGGAGAACATAAAAAATGGTACTTTGAAGAATAACTCTAGTGTTTACTTCTTATGTTTCACTATAGGAAGGACCCCTTTTATTTAAATATTATTGATAGTTACAACAAGGAGGACCTCCATTGTTAAAATTAAAATCATTGAGGGGAGGAGATCTGTGAGGGGTTCTATGGGGTGGATATATATATATATATGTTGATATTACTATTGGGAGGAACTATATATTGGTTTTTGTTTTCCCTCATAGTTAATAGATCACCAAAACTAAACATTTTCTATTTCCTTGATGATGTCTGAGTCTTTTTTCTAGTGGTGATTGTGAATTTACCTTGATTTATAGTTAAGATATGATAACAAGTATCAGGGATATAAGTGGTGGTAGTATAATTACGTATCTCATAGAATTTGGTGATAGATTTTATCCATTGGGATATCCTTATGGGCACTCTTGTCTTAGTGGTTGGGGTCTGAGCATCGATAAAACGTTATGGGGAGATTGGAGCCATGCGGTGGGGACAAAGAATATTCTTAATGGGATCCCCACGTGATGGTCTTGGGGTAGTAATGTGGATGTAATAAACATCATAATCAAAATTTTCCAAAAACAGAATATGAAAATTGTATTTTTCTGTAGAAATACTCTTGAAATAGATTGATGTGGTGAATGGGGTCACATACACCTTGTTAGCTTGTCATTGAGGTGGCGACTACTGTAGCCCCATCTCTTCCAAGATGGTATGAGCTATCTCGAGCATATATGTGGTAATATTAAGAAGGTAATCTTATACAATGGATTTTTTCACTCAATACTAAATGTTATGAGTATTTGAAAATATTCATTAATGTTTTGGAGATGAGGTGTCCATATAGATAATATCATACAATTAGAGTATCACTGGGTTTTGCTTCATCATAACTCAAGTCATGTTTTGGTTTTGGTAAGTCTAGATAGGGTGACCAATTATTTATGATATGCTGATTAATGATTCCATTTTCAAACTAAAATATAAAATTTAAATAAGTATCCCATTAGTATAGTATACAAAATGGGAATTCATGGTCTCAAAAAATTCCTTTCAGAAGTATAGTATTTCATGTAAGAATCACCAGTTTTATTTTTTATTAATTTTGATCACATAACCATTTATTAGATTTATCAGGGTGATACATGTGTTTAAATCAAGTGTATGGTAATTATAATAGTCAAAAAAATTATTATTGTCTAGTTAGGAAACTATTATATATTTAAGAGTAATCAATAAAACCTCCCCAGTAAAAATATGGGTTATAATTTTAATAAATGATTTCAATTAAGACCATGAATCTTTGAGAACATTATATGATATGTTCTATTTTTTCCCTTATTGATTAATTATGTAATGGATTAATGCATTTTAGAAAACATATCTAGAATTTATTTCTATCTCAAGAGGTATAAGATGTTTATAGAGTTAGTATTAGGCCTATGAGAATAGTTTCCTATTTATCATTGTGACAAAAATCAAAACACATTTAGGTCAATTACATTTAACAAGTAATATTTATCTCGTAAATTTATGTGATATGTAAAATTTTGGTTCTTATTAAGGTTGTGTATATAGAATCAAGAGTTTTTCCTTTTATGTTCATTCATACATGACCAATTTTCCTTGTAGATTAAGGTTATATTACTAGGACTATACCCAAGTAGATTAATGTAATGTAGAATGGGATACTAGGTGTACGTTCTTAGGAATAGTTTTGTGTGGGACATATACATGAGAAACCCTCAAGAAATCACCTATTTTTTATTGGAAAATAGATTGAGGGAAGGATGTTTTAACATAATGGGGTTATAAGTTGTGGGAGAGTATTTGGTCTTACACTAGACCAATCTCTATTTTTATCTTTAGCTAATTTATGAAACCCAAGATGATTATTGGGTTTTTGGTTGATATGGGTTCAATTTAGAATAACATATATGGGTAGGTTGGAAAATAAAGGAATGGAAAATCCCCATTATCTCTAAGATTAAATGTGTATTCATTATCAAGGGAATGAATGACATACTAGACTCTAAGGATGATATTACATAGGGAGAAAAAACCAAGAAAAATCTATCGCTAGATGAAATAATCTTATTATCATAGGAATACATGATCAAACAGACTATTTTAATGTATAAATTAACGCTTCTGTGCATATTTGGTGGCTATAGAACATGACTTGTTAAAATAGGCTCTTTGAGAGTGAACCTTCGCTAAAGGGTTCTAATGATGTTTGAGAAACTAAGAGGGGGGGGGGGGGTCAAACAGATTCTAGATGTGTAACATGGGAAAAAAGGTAATTTGATTGGACACTTATAAGTTGGGTTTATATCATTTGAACGGGGAATTTTGGGTGTCGTGATTGGTATCTACTTTGAAGGATAAGCATGACTGTAAATGGGAATATTGGGTTGTAGGGTTCCCACATCAATCCCATAAGAGAAGGGTGAATATTTAATTTAGGGAAATCATGGGTTCTATTCAATTCCACACTTATGGTTTGGGAAAACTACCCTAATGTGGTCCATTAACATGGCCTAGGTGGAGGCTCATGAAAAGTATACTTTCAAGAATATTTAAGGTGTCAAAAACTTTGGATGACCTAAATTCCTCTATTTCACATCCATTTTCCTATGTGTTAATTTATATGTAACTGAGGAAGGTTTTCGTAATATTGGGTGCATGATAATATTCAATATTTTCCATCATTATTGATCTATGGATTTAGATAGGTCTTATCCCCTAAAAGTGGGAGGTTGTGGGTATTTTAAAAACAAAGGAGGACTAGGTGACCATATTTTAATATAACTTATTATAACCATTAGATCTACTAAGGTGGATGCTTAGTCATGTAAATGGAGATTAAATATTACACAAATAGCTTCTCCCGGGTAGGTAGTATAGGTGATTCATGGCATGGGAACAGGGTTCCTAGACAATCTTCCTCAATTTGTTTTCATCAAAATTTTATTTAGAACTGAAAAATATTTTTTCAAAATAACGTAAGCACCAATAAACATGTAATAATTTATAATTTTAAATGGATTAATAATTTCATATAAATTATATAGAAAATATTATTGTTTTAAATATATAATTTTTATATAAAATGAAATAAACAAAAATTATATAGATAATAAGATGGAAACCATCCTAAGTCACATGTCAAAAGAAACAGGTCCCATGGGGAAATAATTAACTCGTATTAATAACAATCCTCAAATAGATAACATAGCCACAATTTCATTACAATCAGACACCACCAAGAATCCACATATGCAGTGTCACATTATAATCTACTGGACCAAATCCACTCAAATCAAATATCTCATACACAAATATCCCAACAGACTAGTCATCCCATCATTACAACAACACCATCCACCAAAAAAACATAAGAACAAGAAAAGTATTTAGAAAATATAATAGATTGAAAAATAATATATTTGAAAAAAGATACAAATAAAAATATTATTCAATTAAATGTATTCCAAATGAAATAACATTTTAATAAATATACCCTTATTAAAATAGATAATGATAAAATCACATCCCCTAATTTGAGTCTTGCATCCAAAAGTTATAGAACCTCGAAGAAGCTAGTTAGAATTATTCTTTAACTAAAAACACTAATTAAAAACCATAAGTTCTCACTTATCCTAAAAGTACACAAAATTGAAAATATTAGACTAAAAAATGAAAAAATAGAAATAAAAAACACAAAAAACCACCAATAAAAAACCCCCAAATCAGAAACATTAAAATCCCTAAATACAGAGACTATAAAAATTAATGCCACACTAGAAATAGATTTTGTCCAAATAAAATTACATAATAATATGATCCAAAAAATTTCTAAACAAAACAAACAATATGGTCATGTTCATCACCCATAAGTACTTTAATTTAAATCCCTCATCTCCTCTAGTAGAAGTAACCAATAAACTGACATTTCTTCCATAATTTTTATCTATCACCCAGTAAACTAAATAACCTAGATCCAAATCTATAAAAACTAGGAATAAAATTCTTATTACAATGATATAAAATAAAAACCCTAGGGTTATATTTGAAAAAAAATCCTTGAACAAGAGTGAAAATTTCACAATTTGAAAGGAAACCCTTTTTTCTATACACTAATGACTATAATATATATTATTTAAGTTATCAATAATTTAATACATATTTTTAAATGGTATGAAATTATAGAAGTAATAATTATAAGTTATTAACAAACTTATAATAATACTCCATTATTTTTAGAACCAATTCATAAATGATTTAGAAGTTAAATTATTTTTAAACTTTATTCTTATAATTTATAAATTAAATGTTCTTAAGTGAGATTAATTCCATGAATGAATAGTATAGCTTCATCTAAGAAATTTGAACCAATTATTTCTAATTAATCCAAAAACATAACATTGTTAATAAATTTTAAATGCATAGGTATTATAGTGAATTAATTTGATTGATTCACCTTCAAGGTGATATTTTATAAAATATATTTATTCCATTTAATATTGTAAATTTTTCTACTTTTAATGTCACTTCAAATTTGTGGGAACATCCCACCGACTTTTCCAAATAATTTTCACATTGAATACAGATAGATTTTTGGGATTTATGTCTTCCATATGCATCTGAACTAGACTATAAAAGTTGAGAACCCCTTTCCCCAAAATATCGAAAATAAAAAGATAGAAGAGAAATATAAAAATTCTATGTATGAGTCATTTCTATTTCATTTAAAATTCTTTAAATTTTGGTTTATTTTTTCCCTTCCATATTTTATATTAAACTAAATTATATTCAATTTTTAATTTCACAACACCTTATTATAATGAATGATCTAAAAAAGAATGTTTTTCTTTTCACATGATCAGATTATTTTTGTTAATTATTTAATGTTATTCATACATCAATAGATTTATTGATTTTTTAATTATATATTTTTTTAAAATTATATAAATGATAATTTTTTAAATGAGATGTATAGTGTACATGTGTATTTATTTTTGTCACTTAAAACAACCATGTGAAATATTTTTTTGTATATAAATTTAAAAATGGTCAATAATTGTAAATTTATTTTCATTTTTTTAAATTTAAAATATGATATTTATTTTATATTATAGATGGATATAAGTGATAATTTTTTTACAACTCCTTCTCTTACCATCTTATTCATAGTTTTCTCTCCCCCTATACTTAATGATTTACTCATTTAAAATATTATAATTTGTTCTGTAGTTATTTTTATTTATCTCATATTTATGGTGGGTTCCGTATTAGATACTTAATTTACTTATATTATTTTATTTATTTATCTTTTATTTTATTCATTAAACTTGTATTAAACATATAATTTCAATTTATAATAATATGGAATAATGGTAATTTTGTTTTCATATTCTAGTTATCATAATATAAAATTTTATTAATCTAAAATTAAACATTTTTGATATTACCATAATTGAATATAATTCATGGATCATGAATGTATAAATGCATTTATAATCCCTTAATTTCAAATAAAAGATCAAATAAAATTATTCAAAATCCCCTCAAAATAAAGAGAATGCGATGACCTTCTATAAAATAAATTTAAATGATTGGTTAAAATGTGAATATCTCAAAGAAAGAGATCCAGTAAAGCCCTAGAATAGTTTAATGGAAAGGCATGATTGTAATATCCCAATATTTTATATGTATTTTTTTAAATAAAACACGAATAATTTTATAGCTTTCTTTACATGTAACCCTGAGTCTATATGAACCATGATATCAAAAACCATTATAACCTCGTCATTAAATTGGATTGTGTGAATAGTAATAACAAATTTATAAAAAAATGTATAAAGGGTTTTATTAATTAAAATGAATTTTTTAATTAATAATATATAATCACACAATTTTTTGAAAAGTAATTTTTTGATTCAAAAATATGTTTTCTTCAAAAATGGTCTCTATCATATTTTCACACGTTAACTTTATAATCAATTTTTTATCATTTTCATAAGTTTTATTTGATGAAATTAATAACAATTTTAATTTTTTCTCGGAAATATTATCATTGGGATAATTTTAATTATTTTTCAAATAAATTTACTTTTTAGTGAATAGTGAAATATATAGATTTTTAAAACAATTATCGTATCCTTTCAAGTAATGATGTGAATATGTTTTGAATTGGAAATTAAATTAACATAATAAACATTAATTTATAATAATAAAAATAATTAAATGGTAGTAATTATTATTCTTTATTTTTGTATAAGTTAATTTGTTGGTCTTAAAAACACATTTTTCTATAAAATTTTTTTTATGTGCGTACCAATTTAATTTAATATAAAATTATTAATTGTTTTAATTAAATTTAAAAATTATAAATTCAAATTAATTTTTTAAAATTAATTTTTTAATATTTAAAAGGAATAAAATGGATGTAAATTATGTTTTATGTTTTGAATTTATTTTTCGAAAATAGGGATTAGTTGTGGTTTGCATGCTTAATTAAAAATAAATTCTTTAAATGATTGGAATTGAATCTAAAAAATGGATTAAATATTTTGAATTATAACAATTTATATAATGTACCTAGGTTAACATAATATTTTTTATAACTAATAATAAAAATAGTAAAATTTTGATACCATGATTATGGTTAAAATGGGTTTTCTAGGGAGGGGGTGTTAAAACAAGATATTAATGTATTAATTCCACCCAAACCTATATAATTATTATTTTTGGAATATATTAAAACTTTATAATATCATACATTTTAATATATGGGAATTTGGACCCACTTTCCCAATAAAGTGACCATAAATCATTGAAATCTGTTACGAAATTCCTTATGTGTCCCTCCCTTCACTTACAAAAGGGATCCTCTCATCCTACCTTATTCATAGAATTTTATCCTTATATATTGATAAATATTTTATAAAAGGCTATATTATATTCCTTAAATTAATCCTATATCTACTAGATTTTTCTTAAGACAAATCCTTCAATGTATAATGTGTATGAAAAATGTGGTCTCTCAATGAAGAGGTATAAATCTTAACCGAGCTCTTTCAATTTTATTTCTTATTTTACTTCCTATACAAATATTTATCCATAAAATAATTATTAATATAGTATGATAAAAAAATTATATGTTATTATAATTATGTAACAACCACTTACCACCTCTTATCAACCTAATGGGCGATGAAAGCATCTCTCGTGGGTACGTGTGTACTACCACCACTATGAAGTGATACAACACATTTTACACCATATTAATTCATGGTTGGTGATTATGATAGTTTTAATGATTATATATGATATTTATATTTTTATAATTCTTCTTTAAAGGTGAAATAATATTTATCTTTCTTTTATTTCATCCATAAGAATGGAAATGTCACTCATGTGCACGTACGAACTACTGTCACTACATAGTGATGTAATTCATTTTTCATCACGCATTTATTTTAATTGTTATAAATATATATATAAGGATTATATATTATAATTATATAATTATTAACATCATATATATGGATTATCCATGATCAAATTGAAAATACCAGAAATTTTGTACTAAAACATACATGAAAATGAAGCAATTAGCACAAAAAATAATGAATTTAATAGATAACTGTTAATAAATGGGAATCAAAATGGTATAAGTGGATAATTTATGATATTATACATATTAATATTATTATATTATAGAATTATAATAAATATAAATTTATTATATAGGTGGTTAGCGATCTTATGAATCATATTTGATATAAGGTAAGGGCTTATTTGTCTCATTTAAAAATTTATGAGACATATCTAATGTTATGCCCCATAATTTATTTCATGTGTTGTGATTTTAGAATAATGAATTTATTTATATATTTAAAATATATTAATGTGTTTTAAAGTTCCATATAATGTTGTTTCATTACATGGTATTTGATTCAAATGATACCAAAGTTGTAAGCGTTTTTCATCTCAATTTCCCTTCATTGAAACATGTTTTAATGTTATGCCACAATTTATTATTTCAATGGTGTATATAGTTCCCAGGAATGTATTATGTAATGATACATGATTTAATTATTAATATTTATTTATCCATATTATTTTAAATAATCTAACGACTTTTGATTCCATTTTTTCTAATGTCGTAAAAGTTTTACATTATAGTCTCATTTGTCTCTTGATTATTTAGGCTTAAATTTATGATGATGGAATTATATGATATATATCTAAAAATATTATAATATCTATTATACTATATTTATTTTTGGAGATTAATTTTTCTCCTTTCAGTTTCCATTCTTTATCTAATCAAAATACTGAAAGTACATTTTTATGGAAAAATGTCTTCATTTCTCTCTTCAGTCATGAATTATTTCATCCATGTCCATGTTTTAATTAATTTTTTTAATTATGTCTTCACTATTATAAATAGATTATTTAAATTCATTTTTAACTATATTTTACTTTATTTGACATGTTTTAATAGAAATTTATTTATCACTTTCCAAACATGGTACTTTTTAATTTTACCAAAGTTGTGAAAGGTATTTTTTTGTTTTAACAAACACTGCATGTGTGCATTTCATTTCCTTCATGAATAATATTTTCACTAAATATTAATATATATGTTTCATTAGATATTGAACTCGAAATTTTATTCCCCTATGTTTTTATAATTTTGTATATTTTAAATAGAAAATTTCAAATGAAAATGATATTTACTCAAGAATTTCTCTAGTGATATTTGGAAGACATTTTTATCTATAACAATATCACTAGTATTTTTATTATGATTTAATAGGGATGTGATCAAATGTTGCCATATTTTTTCTTTCTCTGAATGCTGTATGTTAATTATTATGAAATGTTTTTGATACCTGTATCCTTTCCACTGGTCGTGACATGATTACATGATCGATAATTTATGTTCTTATAAAACACATTAGTATAATTTTAATTTTTAATGGGCGGTTTAATCATAAACCAAGGAATGGTAGTTATGTTATAATCTGAGTTTGGGTGGATCCTTTAATTCCTCCAATGAATTTGGAAAACATGGATATCTCATGAGATAATAAGGACTAAAAGAGGTAGTGAAACAAGTTTGATTATGGAATTTGTCGAATAAGATAGTATTGGGAGTGAATCTTGACTGAGGAAATGATATAATGGGGGTGAACCCTATCCTATATGATAGTATTGGTAGTGATCCTTGACTAAGGAAATGATTTCATATTCTTATGTTTATACCAAAAACTTATGTCTTAGGCTTAGTATATGTTTTGTGGCTCATGATTGATTATTGATGATTCCCAACTCTTTTATCTTATGTCATTTGTCTAAAAAAACCTTATGCCATATTTCATGATTAAAGATATTTGACTGGTTGGGTCTGATGTTTTTAAGTATTTATCACATTATCATACCATTATTCTTATCTTAATCTCACTTATGATCATTGATTTATATCTCTTGTGTTTACCCTTACTGATCATCCGAGCTAACCATTTCTTAGGTTTCCCTTCCCAAGGTTATGCGTAAAGGTTTTAAGAAGGATATGTCTAAGAAGGGTGCTGTTAGTGAAGAACTTAATCAAAATTTATGTAGATATTTTATGTAATATCAGTTTATGCATCCATATTTCCTATGAAACTAAACCTATAGAGTAATTAATCAGGTATTATTGTAGAATTTATTGAATATGAATCTAAAAGTATGTAGCATTTATATTTGAAAAGTATGTATTTGTATAATTATTATCAATAGGAATTTTTTTATACTTCTACCCAAAATGAATGGAATGTGCTACACTACAATGATTATAAAAGGGTTAAAAATTCTAAATATACTATGTATCAAATTTTATCTTGATTAAAGTATTATGGTAATAAGGTTACTGATGATTATATATTTGAAAATTCATGTACCACTTTTGATTCACCTCATATAAATATTTAGGAATTTTATCTTTTTCAAGGATATAAAATGTATTCTAAGATCATGTCATCATTAATCAAGGTAGAAAATAATAAAGAGTTTTTCATAAAAAAACATTAGTATTTTCTTACTTTTTCAACAATATAATTTTTTGATAAAAAACTATCATCCCTGATAATTAATTATGAACATGGGAAAGAAAGATGAAATACTTTTCATGGTGGACAAGGTGGAAGTTGCAGATGAGAAAATTCCAATAGCTATGGGGAAGTTGAATTGATTACTATATTAAAAATAATAAAATTTTATGCACTCCATGAAATTATAAAGCTTCCTACTATAAGTGTGGTTACAATGTACATTGGTCTATACATTTTAAAACGACATAATTTTTTTTAATAATATAAGGAATTTATTAAAGTGTATAAAATCAAAGAAACGTTCATTGAGGTAACCCTTAAAGAGAATGAAAATGAATTGAATTTCACTGAGAACCATGGGCCCTCAAATGGTGATTTCACATACCTCATGATGATTGTCTTTATAAGTGATTTTGATCAGATGATATCTGAAAAATAATAAAAATATCTTCCATGAATGTTCTTAATTAAATTTGATGTTTTTACATTATAAAGTCAATTATTGTTTTTTAATGATTATGTTTTGTTAAAGTGTTGTTTAAATTTTTATTAATGTTATTATTTTACAATAGAGCACTAAAAGTAATCAAAATAATGGATATACTTTAGGATATATTTTCATAATATAAATTCAAATGATATCTACAATCCTTAAAAATTGGAAATATTTTTTTTAATATAAAATCAATAAAATAAACTATAATACTACATTGACTAAAACATCCCAAATCTAGAAGACACTAAATTGGGGGTCTGAGTTGAGTCATCCCATGACCTCAAGTGTGGGTGAGGGTCCAATAAGCCAGATGGAGATACTATTCACTCTTTACCAGTGTAATCCACAATATATAATAATAATAAAAGCAGAAACATTATATAATAAAAAAAATTCATAAATATTTTTCCCAAACTGGGTACAATCCCAAGCCAATAATAAATATGGTGTGTCATGATAACAATTCCCAAATGTTATGGAAAAATAATCCCAAAATAAATACGACAACTGAAACCTTTAACAATCCTGACACCATGTTCAAAACTGCATCCCCGCATTTTCCTTGCCCATCTAAATTTCCAATAATGGGACCCTTTCCCTTATCCTGAACTGCAACCATGAAATCTTCTCGGGTACCTAATGGTAGCCCGAGTAGGGTGTGAGTACAACTCAATGGCACACCAAAAATTCTGTCTAAAAAATATCCATTCTAAATATATTGTTCATGCAAATACTAAAAAAATAAAACATAAAAAATCAAATTAGTTGTCTATTGTTTAAGCATATTTACCTTACCCATTTCTAACATTAGTCCCATTTAATCATTTACATTATCTTCTCTATTGTTCCTATTATTATCATATGTTCCAAGGGTTAGGAATTTACATCAATTACATTAGGGTTTATGGAATTCAATCAATAAGAAAAAGGGATATGTCAAGTCCCTATCTCACTAGGGATAAATACATTACAAAAAATACATTATCCTCAACTAAAATCCTTGGTCCGGGTGGAATGAAACAAATATGGGAATAGACCATTCATCCCCTTCCCTATACCATGCATTTTGGGGTGTATTTTAGTGCCTCAGACTAACTAGACCTGTGGGTATTATAACGACCCATACTTTACATACATTGTTAATACTTCAAAATTGAATCACACTTATTACAACATATGACAAAACCACAAAGGACCGTATAGGTATAGTGTCTTTAGAAACTGGGAAACATAAACAACTGGTTCATAAATCTTCTACAGTGTCTCCCATTTATTTCATCATATCTAGGGTCCCTTTTAGCATATTCTACTTAATATCCATCTTCCTGGCCTGGGGAAAATAAAACATAAAAGGGTGAGCTCAAATGCTCAGCAAGGGCAAATAAAGGAAATAAAAATCATATCATATCTTTTTGAAAATCATAACCTTCAAAAGAGATCATAATATCTTAACATTGAATAAATCATAGAAGTAAAAATGAGATCCCCATAATCATAACATGAAACTTGAAACTTTGTGGCATGTACACATAATCATGTAACATCATTTCTTGTTAGTCATGACTCATTGCCAAGACTATCTTAGTGGACAGAGTCCCTTTCTGAACCGAGTCACCCTCGTTCCAGTCCTGTTTCACTGAACCGGTATAACCTACCATTCCAGCCATGTCTATCTCATGAGATATAAAATCTTTACCCAATGCATTGGAGGGAGATATAGGTCCCACCCATCTTATAATGAATCCTTTCTTATGTGTGCCGCATAATCATAAACCATACATCATAGCGTAACCCATGTAATAAAAATGGAATTCTTAAACAACATGACATCATAAAACAATTCATATAAGATAAAGGAATTCATAAAAATATTTCCATCACAACATAATCAAATCCATGTAATAATAGGGATAAAAACAGAACCCTTTTATTATCTTAGATGGAAAATAATTTTGATAAAATACTTGAACTCCATTCTTGAGGAAAATATCCTTTCTACTTCAAAAACATTTTTCCTTTCATAACATGTCATACGACATTAAAATAAAAGAAGATGATTAAAAATAAACTTGAAAACTTTTAAAGGAATCTTCTTGAAAATAATGTTTTAAAAATCCATTCATGCCGTATAAGTAAAAAAAACATTCTTCTCGTACTTTTGTCGGAAAGTCAAAAAAGTACCTCATACGAAAAACGACAAAAGATTCCTTTCATATCCATTAATAAAAATTCACCGAAGGGTAAAATTGGATTTAAAAAATTGTAGGTGGATGGAAATAATATTACATATTGAGGAAACATTGATGTGGATGAAAAAATACACCCCAGTAAATGCCAAAGTATAAACAATCTCGGATAAAAATGAGATTGTGATATTTCACTTACCTTAGGTCCGATTTGCTTTGTACGTGACCGAAGCTCCTGTATAATGGTTTAAATAATGTTATTGACTTATTCTAGAATCATACATATTGATATGATATCATATATGGTCATATTCTAAGCTTCTTGTTAGTAATATTTCATTGTTACTTATTACTCGGGTCCTTATTGCCTTTTGTTCTTATGCGTGTTTTGCCGAATAAATTCTTATTATTCTTTTAAGGTTATAGATACCATATATCCAGAATGGTATTAGTGTAACATATATCATATTTATCCATTCAATTCATTTATATAATTACTATATAATGATGTTCATGTAGAACGAGTCGCATCACATCGTGGAGACGGTATTCCGTACGTACGCACGAGTGATGATATCGTTCCTATGATCGTGGAACTGTATTGGAGTATATATATATTATTTCAGTATCAATATTAATTAATAATAATCATAAATAATTACTCATTACACCATTATACCCATCCTTGTAAGGTGATGGTGGAAAATAGATTACACCACGGCGTGGAGACGGTATTCCGTACGTATGCACGCACGGTGATTTCATTTTTCCGTAGGGTGGATAGAAGGTGAATTAAGGTTGTTTCATATTTATAATAACATATCAGTATGTAAGTAATACTGATGTTATTACTTTATCATGAAACAACTAAAGAAGAAGAAGTTGAAGAAGAAAGAAATTGAAAAGATCGGTAATGGATATTACCTCTTCTTTGGAATGCCTCTTTGAATCCTCCACTTAGGGAACTAAAATTGGTCTTTGAAGAAGACTAGGACCTCTAGGATTATTCTAGGGAAGTGGAGAGGAGAAAATGGCAGGGGTTGGCCGAGATTTAGTTCTCAAATTGGTGTGAGGAGGAGGGGGAGGAGGTGCCCTTTTATAAGGGAGGAGAGGGGCACCTTAGGGATATCTCAAAATATTATTTTATATTAAAGTCAAAATCGGTTTATAATGGTTCCAAAGGGTCTTATTTCGAAGATAAAGTGAGTATGGGTCAAAATAATATCAACCAATAGGATTTAGACAAGTTTAGGGTATTATTTTAACCTTATCAATTAGATTTAACTCTAAGTTAAATAATTTAAATTTTACCGTGTCTTTTTGTTTTCTTTCACTATATGGTTAATACACTTACTATAACATGCCAAACGAACCCCAAATTGTTTATTATTAATATATATATTCTTATCTAAGTCATTTTGCCGAACCTTAGATTTTTAGGAATAAAATAACAATTAATAATATAATATTTGATTTAAAAACTATTTTGTGTCAATTTTGACACTATTTGATATATGATTTTTTTGAAAGTCATAACAGAATTATATGTTCGAACCAAGTTGATTAAATCAACACTAATATATCATAGTAACCTAGAAAATTAGTAGAATTCATAAAAAGTCTCAAATTAGATTTATTTTAGTGTTTATAACATCAATTATTTCAATATTTCATTAATAAGATAATTACTGCATCATCATTGTGTCATAAATAAATTAAATTATTTAATGTCTAAAAATTACAAATAAAACACCATTATGTAGGAAATATTTTTAGCTTTCTACTGAATATTTATAGTCGAATTTATCTTATGTATAACCCCATATTAAAAATGATTTACTTATTAAACTTTGATTTTCACTATTTTAACCCTTCTTTAAATAAATTAATAATAAATGTCCTAATCTAACCCAAGTGGGCCTAAATGGTCATATTCTATTCCTATGTTTGTTTTTGGTCGAATTAAACTTATCCAATAGAATTAGGACATGTGTTATGGTAATAGTAATATCATTTTTACCCTTAGTTACCCTATTTACTATTAACCGCGGTAAAAAAAAGTAAAAAGTTACTATTCACCAAAACATTATGTTTATCTCATTGAACCACATTTTACTTACTGATATCAACCGTGTCTGTCGGATTTTCGAAATTCCATTCACAGAAGCGGTAAAATTAAGTTTTATGCAAAAATTCAGTTTTTAACCTACCACTTAGTGGTTTCACTATTCATCAAAAATTGAAAGTTTTCAGAAAAATACCAAAATTTTACCCTAGGCTAATTTCGGTATTCCGAATCCAAAAATGAAGTCCATTTTGAAAAATAAAATTTATAAAATTTCAAAAAGTGGTTATTACTATTCATAATGCCTAGTTTTAATAATATTTTAATAGCATATCGTTGTTTAGTGAAACTCGGTATTGCGTACGACGCAAGCTATCGAGGAAGGTCGTGATTGCGTGTAAAGTAAGCCAAGCAAGTGTGTAGTGAAAGATTCCTTTGATGATATATAAAAACAAAATATTACTCATAAAAATCTCAGGTGTTACATTCTACCCCCCTTAAAAAGAATTTCGCCCTTGAAATTCGTCACTTTGTAACAAACAGATGAGGATACTTCTCCCTCATCATATCCTCAAGCTCCCATGTAGCTTCTTCAAGTTGGTGGTTCCTCCATAAAACTTTCACCAAGCGAGTGGTCTTGTTTCGTAGCACTTTTTTCGCTACGATCCAGAATCTCTATCGGCTGTTCTTCATAAGAAAGATCTTGCTCCAGCGGTACAACTTCTGAGCTGAGTACATGTGAAGGATCTGGTATGTACTTTCTCAGGAGAGATACATGGAACACATCGTGAACTTCAGAGAGATTCGGTGGAAGCTCCAATCGGTAAGCTACCTTCCCAACATGATCCAGTATTTCGAAAGGACCGATATATCTAGGGCTCAACTTCCCCTTCTTTCCAAATCTCATAACCCTCTTCCAGGGAGATATTCGTAAGAACACTTTATCACCCACTTCAAACTCTAGGTCTTTTCTTCGGTTGTCGGCATAACTTTTCTGTCGACTCTGAGCTGCTCTTATGTGTTGTTGAATAGATCTGACCTTTTCTGCCATTTCATCAACGAGATCAGGTCCTAATAGCTTTCTTTCCCCAACTTCATCCCAGCAAGTTGGAATCCTGCATTTCTTTCAATAGAGAGCTTCATAAGGATCCATTTGAATACTGGAGTGAAAGCTATTATTATAAGAAAATTCCACCAAAGGTAGGTGTTGATCCCAACCTCCTTTGAAATCCATAGAGAAAGCTCTCAACATATCTTCTAGGGTTTGAATTTTTCTTTCTGACTGACCGTCTGTCTGGGGATGATAAGCAGTGCTGAAACTCAACTCTGTATCCAGAGTATGCTGAAGACTTCGCCAGAACTTCGAGGTAAATCTCGGATCCCGATCAGATATAATAGAAAGTGGTACTCCATGAAATCTTACCACTTCCTTTACATATATCCTGGCAAGCTGATCTAGAAAGAAATCCTCTCTAATAGAAATGAAGTGTGCAGAATTTGTAAGACGATCAACTATGACCCAAATAGCATTATTGCCTTTGGATGTTTTAGGAAGTCCTGTGACAAAGTCCATAGTGATGTTTTCCCATTTCCATTCGGGTATGGGTAATGGTTGTAACATCCCCTTAGACTTCTGTCTCTCAGCTTTAACTTGTTGACAATCCAAGCATCGAGAGACATATTCAGCAACATCTCTTTTCATGCCATCCCACCAGAAGTACTCTTTCAGGTCCCTATACATCTTCGTGCTTTCAGTATGAATAGAAAATGATGAACTGTGAGCCTCATCCAGCAGCTCCTTCTTTAATTCGTGGATGGGAGGAACACAAACCCAATTCCTGAACTTTATTATCTCATCACAATCAAGGTTGAATTCAGGTACATTTCTCACCTTCTTTTGTAACTCGACATCTTCTTTCTGTGCCTCATTAATCTTCACATGTATAGATGGTTGAACATTCATTTGAGAAAGATAAGATTTTTCCCCTTCCATTATAATTCCAAGATCCATCCTTTGTAAATCCATAAATATTGGATCTTTTGTGATCCTCATCATGGATAAACTAGCATGGTCTTGTCGACTTAATGCATCTGCCACCTTGTTTTCTTTCCTAGGGTGGTAATGGATTGAGCGGTCGTAATCCTTAATCAGCTCCAACCATCTTCTTTGATGCATATTCAACTCCTTTTGTGTGAAAATATACTTTAAACTTTTATGATCAGTATAAATATCACACCTTTCACCATAAAGGTAATGCCTCCAAATCTTTAATTCAAAGATTACCGCAGCTAACTCCAAATCATGTGTTGGGTAATTTTGTTCATGGATTTTTAACTGTCGTGAGGCATAAGCTATCACCATATCATTTTGCATAAGAACACACCCCAACCCCTTCTTGGATGCATCATTGTAGATCACAAACCTTTCTCCACTACAAGGCAGTGTGAGCACAGGTGCACTGGATAACCTTCTTTTCAACTCCTTGAAATTCTCTTCACATTCCTCTGTCCAAACAAACTTAACTCCTTTCCGAGTCAACTTGGTGAGTGGATTAGATAATCGTGAAAAATCTTTTACGAAACGTCGATAATATCCAGCCAAACCAAGAAAACTTCGGATCTCAGTTACTGTTGTTGGTCTTGACCATCTTTCTATAACCTCTGTTTTTGCTGGATCCACAGATATCCCCTCTTTTGAGATTATGTGACCCAAAAATGCAACTTTTTGAAGCCAAAATTCACACTTGGTAAATTTGTCATAAAGCTTCTCCTTTATCAGGGTCTTCAATATAATTCCCAAGTGATCTTCATGCTCTTCCTTGCTCTTTGAATAGACAAGAATATCGTCTATAAAGACTACCACAAATTGATCAAGATGGTCTCTAAAGACTCTATTCATTTGATCCATGAAGATAGCAGGGGCATTAGTAAGACCAAATGGCATCACTATAAATTCATAGTGTCCATACCTTGTACGGAAAGCCATCTTTTGTATATCCTCCCTTTTGACCCTTAATTGATGATACCCTGAATGAAGATCAATCTTGGAAAAGTATTGAGCTCCGCGTAGTTGGTCAAATAAGTCATCAATGCGTGGGAGAGGATATTTGTTCTTGATAGTGATCTTGTTAAGTTCTCGATAATCAATGTAGAGTCTCATTGATCCATCTTTCTTCTTAACAAATAGAACAGGTGATCCCCAAGGTGACGCACTAGGGCATATGAATCCCTTATCAAGATTCTCTTGGAGTTGCTTCTTCAATTCCTGCAACTCAATTGGGGCCATTCTATAAGGCGTCTTTGAAATTGGCAAAGCACCCGGTATGAGTTCTATTGAAAACTCAACTTCAAGATTTGGTGGAAGACCCGGTAATTCCTCTGGAAAGACATCATCAAACTCCCGTACAATGGGCATATTCTTAATCGTGAGTTTCTCACCAACCATTTGAGATAAATAACCTTCATTTAGTGGAATCAATACCCATAAGATGGAAGAAATTTCCACTGGAAGGTTATGTTCATCCTTTCATTGATAGACGATCGTAGATTGATCTGGAATATGAAATGTGACTTCCCTTCTTTGGAAATTGATATGAGCTCCATGTAGAGAAAGCCAATCCATGACAAGAATCACATCAAATTCCACTAAAGGAAGGATCACAAGATTTGCAGGAATCACTTTCCCACAAACTTCGATCGGAGAAGAATTATAAACTTTTGATGTGACTGTTGTGCTATTAGGTGTTGTCACAACTAACTCAACATATAATTGTTGAGGTAATACGGTGATACCCTTAGAAATTTTTTCAGAAATAAAAGAGTGGGTGGATCCAGAATCAAATAAAACATTTGCTACTTTAGAGTTGATGGTAAGTGTACCTTTCACCACATCGTTATCGTACGCCACATCGCTAATAGAAATTGCATGTGACTTTCCTTTGTCTTTAGCCTTAAGATTTTGTTGACGTCGACCATCATCATCAACCCTTGGATTTGGGCATTGATTGGCATAATGCCCCATCTCCTTGCACTTGAAACATTGAAGTGTAGTAGGTTCATTCTGTGTATCCCTTCCTTTGTTTTCATCATTAGACATCTTCTTCCCATTATCGCGGCATTCAAATGCTTGATGACCTTCCTTTCCACATTTAAAACATTTACTTGTCCATTTAAGACAACTCCCTCCATGTTTCTTTCCACACTTTGAGAATAAGGGAAAGCTCATCTTCTTTTCAGTGTGCTATTTATATTTTCCTTTGAATTCCATCTTCCTCTTCTTATCAAACCCATGTGACTGATGGGTTACTCCAATCTCCATCTCGACTTTGAGAGCACATCGAACGATTTCCTCGTAGCTATTGAAGTCCCTTATGGCTAACGCCCTTCGAAGACTTGGTTTTAAGCCACTAAGGAATCGATCGATCTTACTCTCATGTTGGATAATAATACCAGAAGCATATCTTGCAAGTCTCGTAAAATTTGCTACATAGGTACCAACAGATTCATCATCACTTTGCTTCAGTTCAAGAAACTCTTTCTACATCTTTGTTCGGAGAATACGAGGGAAGTACTTATTGAAAAATAAGTACTTGAACTCGTCCCATTCTATAGACTCAATTTCATCCCTTTGCCTTGTATTATTAATAAGATTCCACCATTGATCAGCATCTCCTTCCAAACGATACACTACTAGGATGACTTTATCATGTTCAGAACATTGATGAACTGAAAATATCTTTTCAGTAGTACTAATCCATTGTTCAGCAACTAATGGATCAGTAGACCCGCTGAAAGAAGGTGGACGCTGCCTCATGAAGGATTCAATAGAATGTTGCTCCTTCCTTTACTCGTTTGGAAGTCCTGCATGATTCATAGCTTGAGAAAGTTGTGTGAGCATGGCTATAAGATTTTGCATTCCAGCTCCCATATCGTTTGGTTGCTCAGGGGGACAATCATTGCATTGCCCATCGCATTCCTCATTAACACGGTTCCTTCGGGTTCCAGCCATTGACTAAAACCAAGAAGAATAGTGTGAGAAACACTAATTATAATAGGAAAACCACATAATCAAGGATAAAATTTCACACTTATGGTCTTATTCTAGGGTATTCATGGCTATTTCTAAAACACTAAGATTGTGTTCTATGCTTAGACTTATCCTTAGGGTTCTTACTAAGGCTTTCACATCCTAGTTTCAAAAGGTTGACTATAACCTCCCTCTGATACCAACTATAACGACCCATACATTACATACATTGTTAATACTTCAAAATTGAAGCACACTTATTACAACATATGACAAAACCACAAAGGACCGTATAGGTATAGTGTCTTTAGAAACTGAGAAACATAAACAACTGGTTCATAAATCTTCTACAGTGTCTCCCATTTATTTCATCATATCTAGGGTCCCTTTTAGCATATTCTACATAATATCCATCTTCCTGACCTGGGGAAAAGAAAACATAAAAGGGTGAGCTCAAATGCTCAGCAAGGGAAAATAAAAGAAATAAAAATCATATCATATCTTTTTGAAAATCATAACCTGCAAAAGAGATCATAATATCTTAACATGGAATAAATCATAGAAGTAAAAATGAGATCCCCATAATCATAACATGAAACTTTAAACATTGTGGCATGCACACATAATCATGGAACATCATTTCTTGTTAGTCATGACTCATTGCCAAGACTATCTTAGTGGACAGAGTCCCTTTCTGAACCGAGTCACCCTCGTTCTAGTCCTGTTTCACTGAACCGGTATAACCTACCGTTCCAGCCATGTCTATCTCATGAGATATAAAATCTTTACCCAATGCATTGGAGGGAGATATAGGTCCCACCCATCTTATAATGAATCCTTTCTTATGTGTTCCACATAATCATAAACCATACATCATAGCGTAACCCATGTAATAAAAATGGAATTCTTAAACAACATGAAATCAGAAAACAATTCATATAAGATAAAAGAATTCATAAAAATATTTCCATCACAATATAATCAAATCCATGTAATAATTGGGATAAAAACAGAACCCTTTTATTATCTTAGATGGAAAATAATTTTGATAAAATACTTGAACTCCATTCTTGAGGAAAATATCCTTTCTACTTCAAAAACATGTTTCCTTTCATAACATGTCATATGACTTTAAAATAAAAGAAGATGATTAAAAATAAACTTGAAAACTTGTAAAGGAAGCTTCTTGGAAATAATGTTTTAAAAATCCATTCATGCCGTATAAGTTAAAAAAACATTCTTCTCGTACTTTTGTCGGAAAGTCAAAAAAGTACCTCATACGAACAACGACAAAAGATTCCTTTCATATCCTTTACTAAAAATTCACCGAAGGGTAAAATTGGATTTAAACAATTGTAGGTGGATGGAAATAATATTACATATTGAGGAAACATGGATGTGGATGATAAAATACACCCCAGTAAATGCCAAAGTATAAACAATCTCGGATAAAAATGAGATTGTGATATTTCCCTTACCTTAGGTCCGATTTGCTTTGTACATGACCGAAGCTCCTGTATAATGGTTTAAATAATGTTATTGACTTATTCCAGAATCATACATATTGATATGATATCATATATGGTCATATTCTTAGTTTCTTGTTAGTAATATTTCATTGTTACTTGTTACTCGGGTCCTTATTGCCTTTTGTTCTTATGCGTGTTTTGCCGAATAAATTCTTATTCTTCTTTTAAGGTTATAGATAACATATATCCAGAATGGTATTAGTGTAAAATATATCATATTTATTCATTCAATTCATTTATATAATTACTATATAATGATGATCTTGTAGAACGAGTCGCATCACATCGTGGAGACGGTATTCCGTACGTACGCACGAGTGATGATATCGTTCCTATGATCGTGGAACTGTATTGGAGTATATATATATATTATTTCAGTATCAATATTAATTTATAATAATCATAAATAGTTACTCATTACACCATTATACCAATCCTTGTAAGGTGATGGTGGAAAATAGATTACACCACGACGTGGAGACGGTATTCCGTACGTACGCACGCGCGGTGATTTCATTTTTCCGTAGGGTGGATAGAAGGTGAATTAGGGTTGTTTCATATTTATAATAACATATCAGTATGTAATTAATACTTATGTTATTACTTTATCATGAAATAACTAAATAAGAAGAAGTTGAAGAAGAAAGAAATTGAAAAGATCGGTAATGGATATTACCTCTTCTTTGGAACGCCTCTTTGAATCCTCCACTTAGGGAACTAAGATTGGTCTTTGAAGAAGACCAGGACCTCTAGGATTTTTCTAGGGAAGTGGAGAGGAGAAAATGGCAGGGGTTGGCCGAGCTTGAGTGCTCAAATTGGTGTGAGGAGGAGGGGGAAGAGGTGCCCTTTTATAAGGGAGGAGAGGGGCACCTTAGGGATATCTCAAAATATTATATTATATTAAAGTCAAAATGGATTTATAATGGTTCCAAAAGGTCTTATTTCGAAGCTAAAGTGAGGATGGGTCGAAATACTATCAACCAATAGTATTTAGACAAGTTTAAGGTATTATTTTAACCTTATCAATTAGATTTAACTCTAAGTTAAATAATTTAACTTTTACCGTGTCTTTTTGTTTTCTTTCACTATATGGTTAATACACTTACTATAACATGCCAAACGAACCCCAAATTGTTTATTATTAATATATATATCCTTATCTAAGTCATTTGGCTGAACCTTAGATTTTTAGGAATAAAATAACAATTAATAATATTTTATTTTATTTAATAACTATTTTGTGTCAATTTTGACACTATTTGATATATGATTTTTGTGAAAGTAATAACAGAATTATATGTTCGAACCAAGTTGATTAAATCAACAATAATATATCGTAGTAACCTATAAAATTAATGGAATTCATAAAAAGTCTCAAATTACATTTATTTTGGTGTTTATAACATCAATTATGTCAATATTTCATTAATAAGATAATTACTGCATCATTATTGTGTCATAAATAAATTAAATTATTTAATGTTTAAAAATTACAAATAAAATACCATTATGTAGGAAATCGTTTTATCTTTCTAATGAATATTTATAGTCGAATTTATCTTATGTATAACCCCATATTAAAAATGATTTACTTATTAAACTTTGATTTTCACTATTTTAACCCTTCTTTAAATAAATTAATAATAAATGTCCTAATCTAACCCAAGTGGGCCTAAAAGGTCATATTTAATTCCTAAGTTTGTTTTTGGTCGAATTAAACTTATCCAATAGAATTAAAACATGTGTTAGGGTAATAGTAATATCATTTTTACCCTTAGTTACCCTATTTACTATTAACCGCGGTAAAAAAAAAGTAAAAAGTTACTATTCACCAAAAAATTATTTTTATCTCATTGAACCACATTTTGCTTACTAATATCAACCGGGTCTGTCGGATTTTCGAAATTCCATTCACAGAAGCGGTAAAATTAAGTTTTATGCAAAAATTCAGTTTTTAACCTACCACTTAGTGGTTTTACTATTCATCAAAAATTGAAAGTTTTCAGAAAAATACCAAAATTTTACCCTAGGATAATTTCGGTATTCCGAATCCAAAAATGAAGTCCATTTTGAAAAATACAATTTATAAAATTTCAAAAAGTGGTTATTACTATTCATAACGGCTAGTTTTAATAATATTTTAATAGCATATCGTTGTTTAGTGAAACTCGGTATTGCGTACGACGCAAGCTATCGAGGAAGGTCGTGATTGCATGTAAAGTAAGCCAAGCATGTGTGTAGTGAAAGATTCCTTTGATGATATATAAAAACAAAATATTAATCATAAAAATTTCGGGTGTTACAGGTATAGAACTTCAAGTCAACTCCCCACACTACCCAGCCATGTGCACATGATTTATATATATATATATTAGCCACATATACCATCTCACAAACCTTTCACAACCAGTACACATATCACCATACAATTCATATCAATGGCATGGGAATCAATATCAGGTCATAAACTATTAAAGAAATTACCATTTACTTCACTTGTCCCATTTATCCCGATTCCCATTACATGATTAGCATTTACATATCCCATTTAGCCCAATTTGCCATTCTCATTCTCCAACCCATTTTGGAATATTCAATAATTCTATTATTACAATCCATTTAACATACTCATAAATCTTCCCTATGTAAACTCATTTATAATATTTCTCATTTCACAATCCATTACCAATTTAGCTTAGTCAATGTTTTATATTCACCAACTCTCTTACACATTTCTAATACAAATTATACACCATTTGACACAATCTCAATTAACCTGATTAACCCATTTTCATATCATACAAACAAACCATTAATCAATAATCAAACTAGGATCATCAAACATTATTTCATTTTAATCTTAACCAACCATATTAATATGTTTTTAAAGGGATCTATGTTATCACATGTCAACTCTGTACTTAAAATTACTAATTTCTATATTCGAGAATGTCAGTTCACTACATGGGTGGCCATAAATCAGTAAAATCATCATCAAAAAATCCTATGGGAAACATTATGGGTTCAAAACAATATTTAGACACTGATTTTATCAAATCGTACTAATCATTAAATTTATAACATTATGGAAACAAGAACACAACACACATGAATAAATCAACATAAAAACAATGGGACATAACTTGTAGACCACCTACTACTAATATGTCGATGAACACACTCTCAATTGTATCCTTAGATCCTGAAAAAAATTCCACTTGAAGTTACAACCTTGGTTCCACCAGAAAAGTGTGTTATAGAGCTTTGGAAGGAGATGGACGAAACCACAAGACCTAATCCAGAGAAAGAAGTAAGAGGGATATTAAACTTACTTGGAGCTTCGATCTAAAACCACCGATGCTATAAAAAGTTAATAATTGAAGGAGGATCTACCTTGAAAATATTAGGTCACTTTAGTATGTTACTAGGGTTTCAAGGGGGGAAATGGGAGATGAAATTGGGTGAAAATCTTAAAATCCAAAAATGAAAAAACTTTATGTTTTTTAACTCATAAAGGGGTGCATGGTTTACCGGCATGATTTTCCAAACCATACGCAAACCTTGCACATGGCACTGTATAAGTAAAAATGGACCAAAAAATTACCTATAGAGAACCACATGGTTTGAAAACTATGTTCCAACCATACAAAATTCCTTTATCCAAAATTGCATGGCTCATCCTCCCAACTAGCACAGTTTACTTAACCGTGATCCAACCATGCCCCAACCACACACCAACCATTCACCTTGTACTTGTTGGCATTAATTTCTTTTAATTTGTGTACTAAACCACAAAGCACCCTTGAAGACCCTCATAATCTTGAGAAACTCTTCCCCAACCTAAAAAAAGAGGCAGAAACCAAAATTTAAACAATGACATACCACCACAAAATCTGGGATCTTACAACCTCCCCACATAATAACAACTTGTCCTCGAATTGCATTCCCAATAATCATTGAACACACAAAGTAAGGTGATTAGGCCACTAGGTTCACTTATCTATCTCTATCTTCCAAGTATCTTCCTATGAATTATTATGCCACCATAAAACATGATTGAGGTACAACCTTATGATGTGAAACTTTTTTATTACGATCCACAAAGTGAATCGGATGTTCTCCAAACGACACATCAACCTATAACCACACATCAACCAATAATAATATATAGGGAAGACCAAGAAAACCTATGAAAACAGAAATCACAAATAAACTACACACACAACATCATACCATCACGGAAGATCCATTTGAAATCTTATAATTGTGATCTTCTTTACAGCTCGTGGCCCAAATCACATGGTGCCATTTTACCATATTGTCAAAATTTTAATGGTGACCCAAAATCAACACCACCTGAGGAAAATAAATAGAATTTACGACCAAATTTCCCAATATACATCATTCCAGAACATAATGCCTAAAGGTCCCATTCCATAATCAAGCATCCAAACAAAAACAAAACACTCAAGGCACTCAATCAGTTAAACCCAAGCCAAAACTCACTCTCAAGGCCACAATACCTAAATGGTAATAACTCATGTCCATTGAACCCGAAACACTAATCACATCCTCAACCAACTAGTAGAACACTGTGTTGATACATACTATACTCTTTATCTTACATTTAACACCCTCCAATGGCTAGAACTTCCGTAATCGAAAAGAGCCCTATAACTTTAAGTGAACTTCCACGACATACCTAATGTGTTCCCATTCACCATGTCCAAACATCCATAAGGAGTTTACCAAAACATGTCACCCAACCTCACCATTTAACCCATCCTGAATGTTAATCCTACACTATTCATACATATACTATGAAAAAATTAACCTTTTTCCAATACAAATTCATTTCCAAAAAGTGATTACTGAAAACATAAAATTGAGGGTGAGTCACCCCTTACCATGTATATCCCTTTAACCATATTGTATCAGACTACTCCCTACTATCTCGTCTCAAGGAATACTCCTTCTACTATTAGAAGGATACTCTTTACAACCACTCATGATACTTCATCACTTAAGGCATGCTGCCATTAACAAGGAACCAACTGGGGAAATGACCTGACATCAAGTAACTCAACTGTCAAGGAATCCACTATTCCCCAAGCCATCATCATTCTCTACTGAATCCCTATACACCTAAAAATTAAGAACTCTTACTAACCAAACACTGAATAAAGAATACTAGGTTTATACTGAACCCACTCCGGCCTTTAAAAGATACCTTCCACTCCAAACACCCTCTGAAGATGGTTTACATCTCGCCACACTCATCTCTTACTCCTAGTCGATTTGGGAAATCCTTGGATAACTCATTACAGAAATTATTAGCTTCACTATTGACATGACAATAACTCAAATAGACAAGGTTCATTCACACTTCACGAAATTCTGAAGTCATCCAAGACACTTACCTGAGTCCATGCCTAAATTAATAGAGCCCCAAATCCCAACCTCTCTTACCATGAACCGATGTCATGTAAAACCACACCCTTCTATGGCTCTAAAAAATGAACTTTGGATCTCTCTTATAAATTCCCTGAGCCCATGTAAAATGGTTGGCTCAACCATCCCCATCATCCAAGGCCCACATGGCCCTCTCTTGAGGAACCCAATGTGCACCTTACAGGTTTCACAATGGAACCCATTTGCTACAACATCAAATATATACCCAACCCCACCCAGTCATAAATGACTTATCAATCCCCACCTTAGTAGTGTTGTCACCATCACTTTCCTCAAGTAATTCCAAACACCACTATTCACACTTAGATCATAAGATGAACCCCAAAACATGGATACTGTCATTTTATCTCCCTAGAATAATATGAAACATCACCCGATACTCATTCCCATATTCTAAGAACAACACCCATGATATTCTTTGACAGCCAATTCATCTCGAGGATCTCACCCATAAATGTAGGCTGTGTACATCCCACCATTCATCTCCCTATATACCACCCCATGAGAATAAACTTCATGATGTCCCACATCCAACCAAAACATATTCAACTAACTATGTATAAAACCAGAGATTTCAAAGCATACCTGGGATGATATTAAGGTTTTGATCATGATCTTCACTGGATAAATTAATGGTAAGAATATTTCGATGAACACCACCAAAACTTATCCATCAATGATGTCACCTCGTACTCTGGGACACCATGACCTACCAAAAATTTCAGGCTTCCCAAGCTTCACAATTCTCATCAATACTTAAGAACCACCATTTAGGTGTGGTTTCTAACCGAGTCTCACCACCTCCCCATGACCATCCACCAAATAATTGTGAACCAACATTCCCTTTGATTCTACTTCACCACATTGCTCATGTTTATAAGGGATGACCCTGGTAGTTAACAATTGAAAAACAACAATCCACCACCTCAATCAACCAACATTTTCTCTCATATCCATACTTCCGAACATGGTGTCATAGAGAACTACGTGCATTCATCCCAAGACACATGTCTCCCATCCTCCTCAGAGTCATTCCTTACCCGCATATGCTCACATCTAGACATCAACAGGGCCCTCAATGTCTCATACCTTCCCGTGACCACCCATACAAAAAGGTCCAGATAAAAAACATAAGGAGTAATAATTACTGATCATTAATAAAATTTCCTTCATTACACATTATCTTATAATTAACTTCAACATTTCAAGGAAACAATGGTTCACTTTTTTAAACATTCTATTTACCCAACATTTTAAAATCTATACCTTGATCAGATCCATATTTCAAAACATTTCCATCAAAAAACATTTCAATAATGATTATTTGGTGTAAACCTCAAACAGAAAAGATACAATACATCCAAAAACAGCCCATTCCACATACACTATTTAAATTTATGTGATCAAATCTCTAATACTACCCCCAACCATTCCTTCCTTGAGTCTTGGTAATCACAGGGCAAACCAACATACGTAGTCATAATCCTTTTTTTAAGACACCCTTTTTAAGCCATTTGTACTTTCTCAATGAAAACATTCCCTCTTATGGAACCTCTCAAATATTGAAAAATATTATAAAGAATATGTTAACTCATTCCCATCCTTCATCAAAAAAAATTATATAACCATTTTCCAATCAATACATGAATATTTCTCTTCTAGGTATCACTCCATCTTAAAAATTTATCCCAACCATAAACATTATCCCACTTATACCATTTCCATATACACACTATTCTTTATACATTCATTTATATTCTTTAAATTTACCCATTTAATTCGATTTTTTAGGCACCATTTTCCTCCAATTTAAGGAAATAATGATGCATCCTTCCCATCATATCTCACACAACCATCCCATGTGTGCTTATAATGATGCATTCCTCTTATATCCTTGGGTGCCTAAAATGATGCATCAATGCAAAAACATGTTCCATTAGGGCCATGAGAAAAATATAATAAAATAGTCACATTACACAACAAGTGCATCACTCAATAGTAAAATATTATGTATTGTAGCAACGCATGACAAGAACAACAATTCCTATCTTGGGTGACATGGGTTTTCCCTTAACATGGGTTAAATACTCAAAATAACTAGCTCATTAATATGGATCGATACATCCTATTCTTCTTTCTATCACCCCAAATAATTTGACCATAAAAAAGAACCACTTTGATACCACTTTGTAATATCCATGACCTAGAGGCCACTAAATTGGTGCTCTGAGACAAGTCGTCACATGACCTCAAGTGCACCTCCCTATAGGCTAGAGGTTATCAACTAATAGTGAGGGTCTAATAAGCCATATGGAGAGGGTATATCATCTTTACCATAGTAATACACAATAAATAAAATTTTAATAAGGGGAAAATTATGTAATAATAATAACCAAGATCATGCATAATAAAATGTTTCCCAAAGCTTGGTACAAACAAAAACCAATAATAAATATGGTATTCTTGCTAAGAGTGCCCAAATGTTCTGGAATGTAAACCCAAAATAAATACCATATATGAATCCACAAATAGTCTTAACTCCAATTTTGGAACCTCGTCCTTGAATTTCCCATGCCCTACTAAATTCTATACTATATGACCCTTGGCATTGTACTGAACTACAACCATGAAATCTACTCATGTACTCAATGACGACCCGAGTAGGGTGTGACTACAACTCACTGGGCCACCAACAACAATGTCTATAATATGTATAGTCCAAATAAATAGATTATGTGATTACTAAATAAAATAATAGTAAATAAAATCCAATTAGGGTTCCATTGGATAAACATCATCACCATAACGATATCTAACATTATTCTCATTTCATCATTTACATCATAATATCTACTATTTTCCATTATCATCATGTGTTACAGGGGTTATGAATTTACCTCAATTACATAGGATTTTATGGAAGTCAAATAATAAACAGAAGGGCTATGTCAAGTCCCTATCTCACTAGGGATAAACACGTCACAAAAAATACCTTATTCTCACCTCAAGGCCTCGGTCTGGGTGGAATGAAACTATTAGGGGAATAAATCCTCTGTCCCCTTCTCTAACCCATGCATTTTGGGGCGAAGTTTAGAGCCTTAGTCTAACTAGAACCATGGGAATAGAATCTCAATCCAATAACCCACCCTACCAATCCATGTTCACATGATATATATATATCCATTAACCACATATACCATCTCACAAACCATTAAAAATCAATACACTTATCACTTCACAATCCATATCAATAACAAGGGGATCAATTACATGCCATAACCAATTAAAAATATTACTATTTAATTTACATAGCTCATTTATCTTGATTCCCATTACATGATTACCATATACATTAAATATCCAATTTAGTCCAAGTTCCCCTTCTTATTCCCCCCAACACATTTAGGAATATTCAATAATTCCCTTATTACAATCCATTTAACGTACTCATCAATATTCCATATGGAAACTCATTTATAATATCTCTCATTTCACAAACAATTAACAATTTAACATAGTCAATGCTTTATATTAACTAAATCTCTTAGGCATTTATTAAAAAAATTATAAACCATTTTACAAAATATCAATTAACCCAATTAACCTATTTTAATTTCATGACAACAATCCCATAAGCCACGATGAACCTAGAATCATATGACATTGTTCAATTTTCAACTTAACCAACCAGATTAACATGGTATTCAAGGTCTCTATGTTATCACATTATAACTTTGTACTTGATATTACCAATTTCTAGGTTTGAGAATGCAGACGCATCCCATGGGTGGCCTTAAATCAGTCAAATTTTCCTCAGTACATCCCATGGGGTTCATGAGGGGTTCAAATGTTTTCCAAGCCAAAAATTTTATCAAATCTTACTAATTAATCAAATTAAAAACAAAGTAGAACTAATAAAAGACACAAATGAACAAATCCACATCAAAACTATGGAATATAACTTATAAACCACCTACCTCAAATCCAATGATGAACACACTCTTAATCGTAGCCTTAGATACTGATTCCACCCCCATTGAATTTATAACCTTGGTTCAACTGGAGGAAGAGGGTTTTTGATATACCGAATGATATGGGAGAAACTATAAGCCCTAATATAGATAAAGGAAGTATGTGATAGATTAAAATTACCCAGTGCTTCGATTTGCAAACAAAGATGCTTCAAATGACTAAATATCAAAGGAGGAGTACCCTGTGGAAGATTGAGTCAGTTGAGTTTGGAACTAGGTTTTTTATGGGGGAATGGGGGAAGAAATTAGGTGGATATCTTAAAATCCCAAAAAGGAAAAAACTATAATTTTTCCAACTTTTAATGGGGAACATAGTTTACCCGCACAGTTTTCCAAACTGTTCATAGAAAACTATCTTAGGATATTAGATCACATGGTTAATGAGGGAGACCTGTGTGGTTTGGAAACTGTGTTCCAACCATGCGGAACTCCTCTTTCCAACATTTCATGCCTCAACCTCCCACCTTGCAAAGTTTACTTAACTGTGTGCCAGCAGTGTGCCTTGAATATATTATTGCAATTTTCTTTTAATTTGCGTCCTGAAACCTGAAACACCCCTGCCGACCCTAATACTCTCGAGAAATTCTTCAACAAACAAAAAAATATACTGAATCAATTTTTAAGCAAGGAAACACCACCATGAAATCTGGGATCTTACATTGGGTCTTAAATATTTTATAGAAGGTTCTGGTAGAGAATGTTTTGTTTTACCCAATAGAAAATGATCTTTATAAATGATTAGTTATTTTTCCATAATTACTAGAAAAACTTATTAATTTTAAATTATATATACTACCATGTGTAAGATATCTATTCTAGAGTTGAGGGGAAGGAGAAATACACAATCTTATCCCATAATAAGTAGGGTAAGAGGCTTATATTATAAGATATAACAATGTAATCATCTATATTGACTTATAATTACATTACTAAAATAAAATAGATATGGTAGTAAATAATAAACCCCAAAATCAAAATCTATGGCATAAACAATTAGGCCATCATTGTTCATGAATTATGTAAACAATAATTTAAAATATTCATGGACATTCAATGGTGGACGAAAGATCATTTCATTACAAAAAATTACATTCGATCCTTGTTATCTTGGAAAGTTTATTATGGGACCATAACTAATTTATATTAAAGATAAAATGTATACTTTTCATGAATTAATCAAAGGGGTTATATGCAGAAAAATTCATCTATTATGTAGATTTTTTAAATATTTTATTATATTTATATTTTCATCTAGTAAATGGTCACATTTATTTTATCTCTCAACATGTAATGCAACATTTATATAATTTTTTAATCAAATAATTAAATTTAGATAATAATTTCCAAATTATATAATCATGAAATCAATGCTTGATTATATTGATGAATTAATGTATTAATATTTTAATGTTTATTATAATTAAATGATAATTATATCATAAAATCTAATCTCCCATGTTTATAATTATAAAATTTTAACCAAATGATTGACAAAATAACTTCATATTATTTATAAAGCATTAAAAATGATAAAAAAGTTGACAATTTCTATATGTTGTCATAGAATATTTTATTCTTCAACTTATATTTATCATAAATTATATTCATATCAAAAACAATATAACTAGTGTTTGGAAAAGAACATGATATCTTGAATTTTATCTAAGGAATGATTAATGATTTATCAATGTATAAGAAGTGATTAGAAACTACCATGACAGTAAAACTGAAATCTTTTTAACTATAAATAAAAAATAATACCTTACACCAAAGTATTATATTATCATTTACTTCATCCATTGCTTGATAAAAATCAATGAATAATAACCAAAATGATCTTCCCATTGAAGCATATCCATGGGTTTTACTAAATCTCCCAAACTCTTTGAACATGAACCTCCAAACCTCAATGATATTTTTGTATCCTATAGTGATAAGAAGTATTGAAAAAGACAACTTAAAGTGTGAAAGAGTATTTAATAGATGTTAGAAGGAGGATCACACACACATCTACATGAGGCTCAAATCCATGAGTCCATTATATTGGACTAATGGAAACTCATCAAGCCCATTCATTTACTCAGGGGTTTCTTAAACTCATGAGTAAATACCTTCAATTACATTTCAAGTAACCCAATACTAAAGAACCTACCTTCCCATTCAGCTTATGTAATGAATAATCCTTGACAGGTTATAAGTTAAGGATATTTAAGAATTGAATACTTTATATTCAGATGGATATGTGAGCAATAATAGTCTAAAATGGATTGAACTCTTTGATTAAGGAAACTATAACTCAACCAATTCAAAAAATACAACATGGTTAAGAAGATATCATACGATATCTTTATATTATAATCTACAACGTACCCAATAGATTAAATATAATCCTTTTTCTATATGAAATACCTCGTGAAAACCCCACCCAAAACTCTTTTTTGGATAAAACTATAAAATTATTTTAAAGAATCTCCCTGAGTTAAACTCAATCCCATTCGATTAAACAAAAAGTATGTGGAAATAAAACTTTGTAACATTGGAAAACAATATGAATCAACACAAAAATATAAGAAAAGAGTGGCCTCTAGTAAATACTCAATTATACTCAAGCTATATATGGATTTGACATGATATCAATCAAACACATTTATCTTTATAGTTGTGTCTACTGACTGTATCTTATGTAAGAATATGTTTTCATATGATCCCTTATTCAGTGATATTGAGTAACCATGGGGAAAAAGTAAGTCAATACCATATAGCCTCATTATACATCTTCGAACCTCTGATTATATACTAAACATATCAATGAACACATCACATTTTATTCTTCTAAAATATGATCACATCACATGTCTATCATCCAAGTATATAAGCATATAACATGAACCTTTAAATGTATAGACATGATTTTTTAATCATATCTCAATCAATTGGTTAGATTTCATGCTCATCAATTGAGAGGAAAATTCCAATCATGGATGATCTCTAACAGACAACATGATCAACAAAATACCCACCAAACCCTGATTAGCAAAGCATCAGGGATTACATAAGAAAAGTATCAAAGTGTGAAAGTCGTCATGCTAGGTATCTCTTTAGACCTGGGTAGTGGGAACTCCATATATGAACCATTGAACCCTATTATTCCAAATATATGGTGTATGATATTCTATGTGGTATACTTCATGGGTTATCCAGCACATAGAACCCATTTTGTTCCTCAAGACCATATTTTGTATCTTTTTACCAGAATCATACTCATGATAACCATTACAATTCATCAGAACCTATAATACTCCTTGAAAAAAATTAGTTCATAATAACTCAAAATTTTATATCAAGTTATAAATTGTAATTAAACTTCTAGAAATATGTATCAATATATACATTTATACAACCAATGTGAAAAAATTGATAATTTGGTTATTTCCTTTTATATTGCATGATACTATTTATATTCATAAATCCTATAAGAATATTTTATAAAAAACTATACTTAAGAGAATACATAACATATCATATATGATAGATTGTGTGATCATCCTTTTGTTTTCTATAATTTTAAAGGTTTTGTTAAGATTATTACATTTTTATATAATTCCAATCACATCACCTTGGAACCACCTCATAAAACCATCCCACTAAACGTATTATGGAGAAACCTATTTGAAGTAAGAAGTTTTTAATAATGGTGAGACTTAAGAATCATATTCCCAATGTTTAATGAATTTAAATATTCAAAACATATTAGATCCAAAACATAAAATGTTATGATGTTAATTACCTTTATTTTTTACTTAGAAAACCTTCGATGATCATCATAAACATTCAAGAATTAATTCCCTTAAAATATTTTAGTAACTAATTTTACTCTTTAAATTGTATCACTACCAACATACCCTAAACTACTTTATGATATTAATTGATATTCACTTAGTTTTGGAAACTAAATGTATCTCTTTAAATTTTTCTATACCAACATACCCTAAAATCATTAAAAATATTTATTGAAAAACACTTTCAACTTTGACTAACATGATTTATTATTTGTTAAATTTTTACTTTTCAAAATCAAACCATACTATATCCAAACTCTTAGAAACTGTATTATTTTCAAAAAATCATGCTAAGAAACACAAAAAACTTTTAATTTTATAAATAACACTTATTTTCTATAAATGGGAATACATAACAAATAAACTATTATTTCTATATCATATATTTTATTCTATGTGTTGGAATATTTATTTACAAGAAGAATTGATCAAATATGCCCCAATTGGTGGTGGAATCATATTCCCTTATATTCATTTGTAGACACATTATCCTAAATAAAACTTCTTTTGTCATTGTATTCCTATCAAACATGTTATAAAATTTTGATTTTTCACAAAAACGTGTATCAAAATTACTATATCATTTTATTGATATATTTTTTTATAAACAACACACATTATCACATTATAAGTAAACCGAGATGATAAAATCATAATTTAAATCCCAATCTAATAAAGAATTTAGTTATATATAGAATTTAAAACCATGATGCAACAACGCCTTGATATATTAGTATAATTCTAACTTTTTGATTTCAAATTTAACCCTTTTATCACTTCAATACTTAGATATATTTATAACACTCAGAAAACATATAGTTGGTAACAAATAGCCTTTAGAATAGATGATTTCAATTCTATAAAATTAATACCAAAGGTGGAATCTCTATGTGATTTATTGCAACATTTTTAGTCATTTAGATAGTTCATTCTCCAAGGTCTAGGTTTTCTATAATGAAATCACTTTGCCTCTTATCTTTTCATCAGTATAATTGACTTTATAGAACCTTAAGGAATTATTCTCTTATCATTATTATGAAAAATATTATCATTTTCCTTCTATGACTTTATAGGAAACGTGATCCTTGATGTCCTATGTATCACTCATTTATCTTTAATATATTTAAGAGATTTGTAAATCATTGTTGAACTCATTCAAATTATAGCTTCCTATAAAATATTAGAACCGTTACAACAATTATCATAGAATAAATTCCATTGATAAATGAATCCTATAAGGTGGACCCAGTCTCTCTAAGTTATTAACAAACCCAATAATATTGATAACACTAGTAGAGAATGATATTCCTTCTACCATATTACACCAAAATATATATTTTGACACTAGATATCTCTCATTCATTTCTTATTCTAGATAGATCCTTTTTAGGTTGTATATCATCACGTAAGAAACATTTTTAACATGTTCAATTTGAAAATTTAGTTTTATGGTCACAATAAATAGTGTAGAGACATCTAGTAAACCCTTTAGATGCTTTTAATAATCACCAATATTTGTTTGTTGAACATATTCATGAGTAAAATTAATAGGAAATGGATTCTCAAACACATAGAATTTACCTTATTACTTAAGAACTATTCTTAACTTCAAGAACCGGTCATGGAAATTATTATAATTTAGTTTTTCCTTATCCAATATTGATATAAATGTTAAGATCAATGAAAATGGTGATGTTATTATCTATAACACAATATTTTGTAAAATGAGTATCAAGTTTCATATTTATTTTATAAGTACTTTAATTAAAAGGGTTCCCATTATAATGATGAACCCTTTTAAATTCATCACATTCATGAGTGATCCAAGATGAACATTTCATCATTAATTACACCAATAAGCAATTAAAAAATACCTGACTATATATAGTAGAAAAATATTATCAATCTAATCATATATGAATCTGGTATAGAAGAGTGGATTAATGTTTACCCAAATCTATCATGTGGATTCACTCAAATGAATTCTTATGGTATCCTAGTGGTTAGGGTTTAAAAACTAAGTGTAACATAAAGAAAAATATAAAAAAAATATACCTGCCGATTATTGTAACCATATTACTTGTTTTCCTTACATAGGATAATCCATAGTCATCTAAAAGTTTGGGTCACCAGTTCATCTGGTGCTTATTCTCTATTCAATACCTTTTACTTAGTCTAGTACATTTATGTCCAATCACTTATTCTTGTCATCATCCAGAGTTTTATTGCACATTCAGATACCCCTAACCCATATGGTACCTATTCAATAAAAAATAAACTAAAATGAGAGTTTACGTCATGCTTTGTTGATGAAACTTGCTTACAACACTTAAATTTGGCATCATAAAACACAACCAAGATCATACTTCTTCATTCGATCAACTCTTCAATTCTACGAGGCTATACCTAGCTATTAATAAATTCACACCAAATCTCAATTCACTAACCCCATTAGATAGAAAAGGTTCCTTCATAAACATTGGGAATGTAACACATTAAAATTTGAAAATCCCTCTTCTGAATTTGAATCTCCCAGTTGATTACTACTTTGATTGACTACCTTCAAACTTCCAAAAATATAGGATTAAAAAACTCTTCATAGGAATCTTCCTTAGATCATAGTATCAATGTTATTAAATATTCTTGAAATATTTTCTAGAATCATGATCATCACTTCATGATTATTGAAACATTGACTATCCAACTCAGCATTCCCACAATTAATGACTTTATGGAAAATTCATAAATACCTTTGAACATGTAATCTGGTATGACTTTTTAATATCTCTTCAATTTGGGAAACACCATCTTGTGTTACAATAAAACTTCATAAGAATATATTAGAAGTATTTAAAAACACTCTCCCTCTAACTAATGAAATTGTTTAAAATCCTTAACTACTTTCCTTTTATTGGTCACCTTTGAATGATAAACATCACCGAAGTCTATTTTTCGGATTATCCTGAAAACATTCATTAAGTGGATGTACAAGATTTATTCTTTATTTGAAATCATTTATCCAATTAAATTTCTCAAAAACATCATTCTAATGAATATCACTTGAAAAAAATTGGCTAATGAATTCATATGGAAACTTTATTCCATTCAAACTGAGTGGAAGCATCATCAACCTTTGAGTAGTGATATTAATATATTTTCACTAACATTTATTAGTAAAGTTCTATTTAATCATTTAGAAACCTTTATTAGAAATAGTTTCTTTATTCATTCAATAAATCTTCTTCACATACTATTCCTTACACAGGTCTCTCTATTAGAATTTATGGAAAATAAAACATTCTTATGACAGATGAAGTTGGTAAGATAACTCACTACATTCATGCACAAGACATCTTACATAATATCATCAGATACAACCTCATCATTAGATTACATCATGTATTCAACCTAACTTCTTAACATCTAATAATGATATTTTTATATATGTTTGTTTAATAGAATTTCTAAAACTCTTCATTCAACTTCAATTAGTTCTTCACAATTTAAAAGAACCATAGTTACACTAATTTATACCATAACTTTCATATATTTATAAATTGAACATTTCATACCATCACCTCAATCTCCCCTGGACTTAAGATGATTTAACTCTCTTTCAGATACATTTCACTTAGTCTTAGTTTTATCTTAAATCACAAATACAAGGCATTTTTATGATTGATCAAAGAATAACACATCTCCGAGAATCAATAGATATAGTATTTATGATCATTATATATTTTATATAACTTTGAATGTTATTGGTTGAACATTTATTCCCACCCATTGTCTAATTGACAAGGTCTATTCACATCAGTATGCTATCACTGTGAATGTACTTTTAGTGGTCAACCGAAATTTTCTTTTTCTAATTAGACTTCACATCTTGGACTATTTGATAAAATATTTAATATTAATATGGAATTATTTATCTGATGAACCCTATATTGAATTTATAAAAGTCTGTCCATTGGGAAATTTGTCTGATGGTGCTACTAACATACCTTCATCCAATGGTACTACATGGAAACCCTCAATTTATTACCTAAAACTGATTGATTTCATTAGATCACCTTGGTACAGTAGACTTTGTCTGATTATCATCTCAATCTTCATCCATTCATCTCCACTTTCTCTGTTTTATAACATTATGCTCATCGTCAACATAAGGAGCTTTCTAGAGGTAAACTTCATAATGTTGATAACAAACATGCTTATACAAACATCAAGCACATGTTTGAGAATTTAGTATGAGATTATAAAAATTCATATGTAAACTCAAAGACTTAAAAATATCATTCAACTTTCTTGAGATAATAATATTTAAGCACTTTCCTTTTTATTCATTCATCCATGCTAAATCACCTTTTTTTTGAAATCTTGGATACATTAATGAAACTTTATAATACTTTGTTATTTATAACTTATTAAAGACATTAAAATTAATTAAATATTTTATTGATAACCTTTTACAAAATACTATTTCTTTTAAAAACAAATACAACACAAATTCAAAGTGAGCTATTTAGATATAAACATTTTATATCTAACTTATAAGTCATGCCATATAATTTAAATAATATTTTAATATTTATCATTAATATAATTTAATTTTTTAAATAAATGTATCATAAAAATTTAAATAATTATTTATAAATAACTTATAATTAATTAATTTATAAACAATTTTATACATTAATAAATATCCCAAAATTCATTTTATTATAATTTATATACAATTTATAAATTATATAATTAAATATAAAATTGAAATTCAAAACATTTTTTCTCCTTAACTAGTATTTTATGATATAACTAGAGTTGTAGAATATGATAAATATATCTGTGACACTTAAACTATTTAAGTTCCATCAGTTATACTTTAAGATTCATAATCTTATTATCAGCGATGACAAATGACATACATAATGTTTTTTAGTTCTATAGTAGAGGAAATTACCGTATGTATTAATGAAAAAACATATATATCAATCAAAATTTAGGATCCAAATCAATATTTCTAAGGTGATTTTATGATTTATATTGAATCCAAAACACAATTATATTATTTAATTTGATATCTTGATGTCCAATTCTATAAATTATACAAAATTTTGGGATTTATACCAAGTCATTAGGTATAATATCTAGTATTTTAATCCATGAGTCAACTAAGAAAATAATTCACAATAATATTTAATGATATAGAATTTTATATGAATTATGATTTAAAAACCCATAATTATAAATATTATTTCATGAATTAAAAAACACAATAAAGATTTGATACCATTGAAAGATGGTAGGAACATCTTCCCTCGTATGAAAACATATAATGTGACATCCATATGAATCTATCAAAGCACTCCATTACCCTAACACTTGGGCTATGAAACTATTCACTTAATAATGGAGAATATGGGTAGTGATCCATAGTTCATCATCACTCATGAATGAGAGTACCTTGGAATTGGATAAACCTTTTGCCTTTACATTTATACCCCTAAAAAGGTATTAGGAATGATTAACTATTAATAAAATTAATTTAATCTATTTGAAGCCACAAACTCCAAGAAAACCATTACATTGAAACTAAAATCTTGAAAAAAAATAAATCATATATTACACTGATATACACTGTTTTCGTTTCCTTCATCCATGGCTTGATAGTGATTACAGAGGAACAATCAAAAGGATCTTCCCTAAAAGGTGTATGTATGGGTTACCCTGAATCACCCAACCTATTTGGGAAATGACCTTATAAAAAACCATGATATACTCATATATCATAATTATAATTAATAAGAAATTATATAGCTTTATGAGAGAATGAGAATCAGCAAGAGGTTAGTAGGTGGATAACATAAACATTTATATGAGACTCATAAACTAACCTCCATTATAAAGTCTATGAGGATACTCCCTGAGTACATAAATTTACTCATTCATTTCATAAAACCATGATAAAATAAATTTTTTATATATCATTAAATCCTTCAAAAAACAGTCTCTCATACATTTCATTATATGAAATAAATAATATTAAAAGGACTGTCAGGATCAATCGAAATCACTAGGGGTAAATCAATTACTATAATTTGTTTTTATGTCTATTTTATAAAAAACATTCACCAATTTTTAAATTTTTTATTTAGAACATTATCTAACGAAAAGAATCACACCCACAGAAGGAACAACATATATTTATAAGTTTCACCTCTAAAAATAAGAAATACAATCCTTGGTATGATATAAATTCACACAGGATTATATATTCCACCTATTTCATCAGGTGAATTGAAAAAGAGAAGGGTTTATCATTGAACTCATGTTAAAAATAAGTATTACAACTATGTAAAGTACTCTATTAAATATATAAAGATGTAAAATTATTTTTTTAACAATAATAGAGTCATCCACCCAATAAGTCTTCTATCAAGTAACTTATTTTGATCTTATTTTACCTTCACTGTTAAAACTATCTTTTTCCTTATCTTTTCTATATCCTATTTTTTAATTACCCCCTACAAAATACACTTAAAAATATTTTTTTTATTTTTCACACAACACTGATCCTTAAACTCACACCCATACATGAAAGATTTCATTTTTATTTATCTCATGTACAACTTTAGAAAGGCATTTCAATTTAAAATTAAAATCCAAATTTAAAAAGACAACTTCACCTTACCCATTATTAACATAATTTTTATTATTATTCATTCTTTCAAGTACATTCTAGGACACTGTGTTGCAACTGTATAGGGTACAGTGTGACCAAATAGTTTTTTCACAAGTTCTAATCTCTTACGAGATGCAACATATCCCTGTATAGCGTAAACCAAATATCTTCTTCACAAATAGAATAAAACTCCCATTTTACTTTTTTAATACATGAAAACATGTCTTTAGAAATTTCATATTTAAAAATATAAATACTGAATGAATTATGTAAAATAATTATTCAGAAAAAATTCCATTGAAATTTATGAACTCCCTGTTAACTATCATAAAAATCGTACAATTTTCAAAGTGAACCCACTTACATATCGATAATAGGATACCAATAATTTGAAATATCTAAATACAAATATTATATATTACTTAATATGATTACCTTTTCTAACCAAATTCTCTAATATTTACTAAATTTATAAAATTTGTAACTTCAACATTGTATATATCATCAAAATTCTTGTTCATGCTCTAAATATCTTATGTATTCACTTCGAAACATATTATTTAAGCCCTAACATTACCGAATTTAATATTAAATGTAGAACAATATTTTTATGCATACTTTGAGAAATCATATCTATTATATTCCTTTTCTAAAAATATTTTTTTTCTTTATAAATCATATTACATATAATTTGAACTTTTTAGGTGTGGAATTACTTTGAAAACAATTCTTCCTTAGCACTTAGAAACACCATAGACATTAGTTTTGATTAGTAAATTTTCATTTAAAACTCAAATAACGTTTTATGTATCAATCCAAACTCATCCAAATATTATTCCTGGATTTTTTTAACTTCATAAACCTAGAGAATATTTCCAAACAAATCCAAATCACTTCAAAACACCTTTAAACTTCTCAACAGACTTCAAATCATTTTAAAAACCTTGTTTTAAGAGATATTGAATCTGATTAATGTGTTGAAAAAAATAGGACACATTAAACATATCCTATCCATATTATTAAATTATTTTTCTCCAAGTAACATTAAAAATGGTATAGGAATCATCTTAAACACCAGATCGCACCAACATCAACTTAGGTCCCAATAATCTTCCCCGAACATAACATCTCTCAAAACATCTGTTAGGCTCAACATAATCAATGATAACATATGATTTCATTAGATTATAACATTTACTCCTTAACATTGAGATAGATAATATAGTCATAAAAATTATAAATGAATCAATCCATTTCATTCATGTAAATATGAATCAACCATTTTGTATAATACAACATGCTAAAGTAGCCAGTATTTCATATCCCGGTATCATATAATATGATATACCCAATATCCTAAATATATTATTTTTAAATATTTATTTTATAATATATGAAACAAAATATCATACCATAAAATAACATATGAATTTATGGAATATTAACTTTATATATTATATTTAATAATTTTGGTTGTATTGTATATGTACTAATCTCTTACCGAAAACATAAAAAATTAGGACCTAGAAAGAGAAAGGGAATATATAATATATATGAATCCCAATATATAATAAAATATTTTAAACACCTAAATAGTGATGTTCTTATAATATATATTTTTGGGTATTAATTTAATGGAGATGGTTTCCAAACAATGTGAGGAAAAACTAAAACAGGGAGAATATTGTTTGGAATGTGAAGTCATTACCATTTCTTGATTATCTTTCATGAATGTATGAGAAAGAAGTGTAAAATTTATTTTATTTTCATGAAGTATAAAATCCATTTAAAAATAATTTAAATTGGATAAAAGGAGTAATAAATCATATATACAATATATGATAGAACTGATTCCCAAAAAACTCAATCAAATAATAACATTAAAAATATTAAAAAAACATCATAAGTGTAGTTGACCTATTGAATCTAAGGGCAATAATCTTAAAACAAGAAACAGACTATGTATAATTGATAAAACCAATATGTAGTAACTTCATCGTGAATAAAATAATAAGTATCCCGAAAGAAACACATGATGAATCCTACATAAGTAATTCAAATAATATTGAAAAAGATAAATATTAATAAAAAAATGAAATATATTCCAACGTTTCATATATAAAGTAATTATGGAATTAAATAGAAATAAATAATATTTATGATTTTTTATATTTTTTAGTACATGATATTGGGAATGAGAATCATGAATCAAGGTCAATTATAAAATGTCAAAAAATTCATGATTTGGATAAAATAAAATTTATAATTTAAGCAAAAATATGATTTCCTAATAAGTGAATAATCATTGTGAACATTATGATCAAAACCAATTTTTTGAATCACATTGGTTAAAAATGGGTATAAACACAAAATTAAAATGCGAAACATGATATTCTTATATATAAATATCATATGACCACTTAATGTATTTTAAAAAAATTGTATTTATTTTGAGGAGATATATATTCATATTATTGAAAATTTTAAATTAAAAACTTTAGTTAGAATTATGGAAGATTAAGAGACTATAATTTACCTTATTGATATTCTGGTAAAATATTTATTTTTTCCTCTTTATAATAATGTTTGTATGAAAATTTGTGAAAGATTTTAAATTCCTGAAGCATTAAAATAACAACACATGACCTATATTTAAATAAATTTTAAAAAATACCCATTTATATTAAATCTATAAGAATATATATTTTATAATTAATTAGAAAATTATTTATTTTATAAAGGATATAAAAATTATATGCCTATGTGTTTTCATTAAGAAAAAAATATCAAGACATATAATAATTTGATATGTTTTTACCCATAAATTATAGTATAAATTATTAATAAAACCTAGATATGAAATGTTTTAGGTTTATATTAATGATAAAAACATCACTGAGACTCTGGATTATATCTATAGAGACCCATACATTCAATATGATGATATCACATCTTAATAAGGGAATATTTAATACATAATATAACAATATATTTTAGAATTTTATAGGTATAGTGCCTTTGGAAACATGTATACACAAACAACTTGTTCATAAAATAACTCCATCATAACCCACTATGTTATTCATAATTAACACCCTTCTTATACATATCATACTTAGTACCTTTATTCATTACCTGGGTAATGGAAATATAAGAAATAGTGAGCTCAAATGCTATGTAGCAGTAAGCAAGGGACAAATAAATTATCACATGAGAATAAAATGAAAATAACGGTATGATAACATGATACTAATATATTAAACTGATACCCTGCATATCTTAGAACATAATATTGAGTCTAGACATGAATGTTTATAGTTTATAAGACATGAATCATAAAGAAATCAAAGAACATGAGCCATGAGAGAATAAGATCGGCATAATACATATGTTTTTTGGAATACAGATAAGAATATAAAATCATTTCCTTAGTTGTCACAGTTTCTTTATAATACTATCCTAGTGTAATGGGTTCACTCCCCAAACCACTATAGCAGTCGGGGTTCACTCCGAGAAAAATCATAGTCAACAAAGTCCCTCATTGAATTTGGTTCACTCCCCATTCCTGTCATGTTTATCTCATGAGATATCAATTTCGTCCCAATGCATTGGAGGGAGATATAGGTACAACAAATCTTTTTTATAATGTATATTCTATCCTTGGTTATAATGTAACGACTAACCTTAGTTATAACATAACTACCATAATTTGTTATAACATAACCACAATCATTGGTTAGAAATTAACCACCATCACACAATGAAAACCATACATATGTGTTCCATAAGATAATAAAACATTCATCACATCATAAACAATGAAATTCAATGGGTTTCATAAATAGTTTATCATAGCATAACTAGTGGAAAAGAAATGGGTTTCATAAACATTTCATTATAGCACAACCCAAGTATAATAAAAGGCTTTTATAAAGAATCATTTAGAGACAGAATGAGGATTTTAACATTGGATCATATTCCCATTAAATATAAAGAAAATTTGTTTCCCCCGAAACACGTGTACTATATAGGAATCATTACTTTTAGATTCTTTTTATTGGATTTATTTATGGACCCAGAAACATCCAACACCTTTGTATCCAAAGGGACCTACTTTCCAAAGACATGTGTTTATTAGGTTTGGACCTACGATACTTAAGAACTCACATTGGTCGAGAGGATTGGAGGTCGAGCTCATCACAGCCTTTAGTGGGGAATTATTTACTACTCCAGTACTCTCTTATAGATTTAAGACATGTTCATGAATACTTATTAATTTACCACGTATAACATAAGTTTACCTTGAAATTTTACATCAATTATTAACATGTCTAAAATTTAGAATCATCCATAAGTTTTCGAGGTTCTTCATTAATGGAGATACCCATATGTATTCAAGGTTCTCCAACAATTGTAGCACCCCATGCTTCTACGGTACACTTCTCTTTGAATAATGCAATAGCGTGTGTTGTACACAACATCGAGTTCTAACACAGACCACAACCAATCAAACATGCTGTTATGAATAGTAATACCTACTTTTTAAAATTTTATAAATTATATCTCTCAAAATGGACTTAATTTTTGTATTCATAGTATCTAATTTAGCCTAAGGTGAAATTTTGGTACTTTTCGGATAACTTTAATATTTTGAAGAATATTGAAAATTACTAAATTTAAATTAAAAACAACTTTTTTAATCAAAAAAATTAATAGTGATAAATTATGAATTTGAGTGGTTTTAAAATATATTTAGAATATATTTTTACAATTTAATACAATATTGGTCATTGGACATAATTTCAAAATAAAACCGGACATAAACAAGTATCAATCTTTTGATAGTTATTATATCTTAAAAACACGCATTTTGTTTTAACAGCGGGAATTAATTTTAAATTAATTTCTACCACTTTTGTGTTTCTAATTTGGAAAAATGGATTCCATATTTGGAATTAGGATATCAGAATTGTTTAAATAGGTAACTTTTATTTATAGACATTTTGAATAATTACTTGGGTAAATATTTTATTTACCATGGTTAAAGGGTAAATCCGGTAAATAAGGGTAAAAAAATAATATTATAATAATAATAAATTACCTTAAAATGTTTTTTAACCTTATTGGTGGATCCATGTCCGACAATGGGTATATTTGGGTCGATTTGGGGACCCCATGGAGCCAGTTGTAGGTGATAGGGACACTTTATTTTAATTAAGTTAAAATAAATACAAAAATGACATAAGAAAATATCTTTTAGAAAAACAATTTTTACATAGGGTAATATATGTTTGATGTTCTACTATAAATATTCATTAGAAATATAAAAACATTTCCTACATAATCGTATTTTATTTATAATTTTTAGACATTATATAATTTAATTTATTAATGACACAATGGTGATGAAGTAATTACCTAATTAATGAAAAATTAGAATAATTGATATTATAAATACCGAAATAAATTTAATTTGAGACTTTTTATAAATACCAATAATTTTCTAGGATAATAAGAAATGTTATTATTGATTTAATTAACTTTGTTCGAAAGAATCATCCTGTTATAATTTTTACAAAAATCAATTATTGAATAGTGTCAAAATTGACATAAAAGAGTTTTTAAAACAAATATTATATTATTAATTGATATTAAATTCCTAAAAATCTACGGTTCGGCCAAAATACTTATATAATGATAATTGTATCATGAATGGACCACTTATGGGTCTCTTGGAGGTATATAGTAAGTTTATTAACTATATAATATAAAAATACAATGTGAAATGGTAAGTGTCAAACTAATAACCTAAGAGTTAAAAATAAAGGATAAGGATAATATAATGACCCAAACCTGTATATTTTCTATTGGTTGAGTTGGTTTCGACCCATACCCACATTAAACTTTAAATAATATACTTTTTAGACTTTAGAAACCTAATATGAATTTATTATAAAATAATATTGCTAGCTTTTCCAAAGGTGCCCCTCACCCCTCTTATAAAACAGAACTCCCCCTTCTCATTAATTCACACCATCAAAGCATTTTGGTTCGGCCAAAACCTGCACAAATACTCTCTCAACATCTGACAAATCATCCTAGAAGCCTTAGTTTGATAATAATGACAACCTAAAGATCTCTTTTGATCAAATCAAAAGGAAGAACCCGAAGAAGAGGTACTGTTTTCACCACCCTCATTCAAGTTCCTTTCTTCTTCTACTTCTTCATTATTTTTCATTATAAAATAATAACTCCAGTATCTTATATATACTGTGATTTCATTATAAATATGGTACAACCATATTTAGTATTCCATCCATCTTTTGAATAACATTTCTCCATACGTGCGTGCGTACGGCTTATCGTCTCCACGTCATGGTGTAATTGTTATTCAATATATTATTATTTGGATGGGTATAATAATGATTTGTAATTCATGTAAATAATAAATATAATATGATAATGATTCTGTATATATGATATACCATCCAATTATATATTATTTTAATATCAAAAGAATGACATTGTCGCTCGTGCATACGTACAAACTACCGTCTCCACGAACACGATGAGATTCATTCTCCATCGTATCCATTCAAGTATAATTATAATTTGATGGTTTAAAATTTTTTTTAAGGACTTGATATTATTTTGGATATAAATAAGATACAACCTATCCATAAAAAACACAACTTATGTAAAAAACATATAAAAGAAAACGAGTAACTTAACACCCGAAACAGCGATAATTCTAAGATATTATTAACAAAGAAATGTTAAAAGATCATATATGATATCATATTAATTTATATGATTCTTGTGTAATTTAATAACAAATATTTTACCATTATATAGGAGGTTAACCTACCCCCAACCAAGGAAAAGTACAAGGTAAGGGTTTATTTCGCAATCTCTTCATTATCCGAGGTTGTTTATACGTAATAATCTACTGGGACTTCTTTATCATCCACATCCATGTTTCTTATAAATGTATTTCAAAACATTTTTTACTATTTACTAGAATATGGTTTAAAGTAATTTATACCCTTGATGACTTTTATAAGTGGTTTATAAATGAAACTTTCCGTCGTTTCCAAACAAGGTCCTTTTTAGACAATTCGATAAAATTAAGGTAAGAAAGTTTTTTTAACTTATACAGTAGGTGCGGCTATTTTCCATCATTATAAAATCGTTGAAGCTTCCCTTACAATATTATAAGAACATTTTCAAAGAAAATGTTTTATTTTATAGATATATGACTCTTAAATGATTTCAAAATAGAAAGAGATATTTCTCTAAAAAGAGTTTTGGTTTCATCTATGTCAACATCCTTTGATGGATTTCAATCTTATTTGAAGTTGATTTATTATGATAAAAACATCAATATTGTATTGAAGGTTTTGTGATATGTTTGAATATAGATGTGTTATTTTTAATACCATTCACGGTTTATAGATGAAGTATTTACATTTCGTATTCTTGTTTTAATACGAATGTTTATGTTATGTTTGAACCTTTTTATATGGGAATGCATTGGACTTAATATGTGACGGGTGAATCCCACTATAGCTCCTCGATGCATCCGTAGGTCTCATGAGACAAACTAGTGTCTTTGCATAAGGCCTTGGAAAAATCATATTTGTAGTCTTGGCACGAGGCCTTGGCTATGTGCTTATGAACGTCTGGCATTATGCATTCCATCATTATGAAAGTGGTTATTGATATTGCATGTGATTATTCGATTAGTAGAATATCCATGTGAATAAGTAAATGGAATTATTTCATTTTATTTTTTCCATACTATGTTGAAGTTCAAGTTTAAAAGGCGTTTGTTTTAGTTATACATTGCCTTAAATATTTATTCTTATTTATGAAAGTTTCCGCTATATTGTTATCCTTACTGGGAGTTTGAGCTCACCCCTTTTCTATGTTGTATTTTTTCCCAGATGTGAAGAAGTGAATTATGAATGACCTGCTGGGATAGTATGAGGGGATAATAGTGTGGACTATGGAGACTATGTTGTCGTAGTTTTCATTTTTATGATGTAATGTAAAACATTATGAATATATCTAGTCTTTTTAAGGCTACTAAACTAATCGGTCCTTCGAGATTTGATCTTTCCTGTGATCATGCTAATGTTATGTAATAATGCATCAGATCTGGGTAACTAGGGTCAGGGCGTTATAGTTGGTATCAGAGGAAGTTTAGTAGAATCCTTGGAAGCTAGATTTAGATAAAATCTGATTAGAGCACAAAGGGGTAAGATAGACTTTGAGGATTAGTATAGAAGAACTTCCTAGAATTTTGGTATTGTAGAGATTTTGTGAGTTTTCTGAGAAATCAATCCATGTCTAGATATGAGCAGGTAGAGGGAGCTCTGACACAGATATACCTAGGGGTAAAACCTGAAAACACTGCTTTGAGCTAGACTCGAACGGGAACTATTGCACGAGAAAGGGCCTTGCTGCACTCTTGGTTACGACACTCCTGGGGGATATGCTTAGTATAACTCTCATTTCCTTTACAAATCATTATGAATGGTTTCTGAGTATATACTTCCTCAGAGAAAACATTTTTATGATGATGGATTATATCCATAAATAGTTCATTTTATGTTAAGTTTTTTTACAGGTATGGAATTGTGCATTTTGATTCATAAACTGATCTAGTTTATGCCATTGTTTATAAATGGCGCCTAGTGGAAGAAATGGAAACTGTATCAATGCACGCACTCCATGTAGAGATTTCCCTCCTGCTCAACATAATTATAGTGGAGCTGGTGATGAAACTAGTGTTGATCAACTAATCACCATACTGGGACAACTCACTTAGGTTATGAATAATAACCTTACCCGTATGGAGCACCCTGATCCATAGCGTGAAGGATAAATGTTAGATCGATTCATGGGGAATCAACCACCAACATTCAATGAGAGTACAAATCCATTAGTAGCTGAGCAATGGATATGTTCCATTGAGAAAATATTTCAGGCTTTGGGAATTAGTGAAAGAGAAAAAGTTATCATGGAAGTTTACTGCCTCACTGGATATGTTGATCAATGGTTGTTATTGATTCAAAACACGAAGAAATATGATGAAGTGTCAAATATGGAATGGAGGGAGTTCAAAGATCTGTTTTTAGAAAAATACTTTCTTCGTGACCATCGAGCAGATATGGAAAGGAAATTTCTGAGTCTGAGACAAAAGGATGATGAGAATGTCACAAAGTATGAGGCTAACTTTACAAGGTTAGCATGGTATGCTAGAAATTATATACGTAACCCAAGAAGTAAGATTGATCGTTTATTTGATGGGTTAAAACCATTTATCCATCGAGCATTAGTCTTAAAATTCTTCTCATCGTACGAAGACATTGTCTCATCTGTATCAAGACAGAAAATGAATTCTCTAAGTCTTAGGACTTTAAAGAAAATCACAAGAAGAAGAGATCTGCTGATCAATATGGGAATGGAAATAAGGGGAAGAAGGGAAAGGTTGAATATCCATCCTATGGTAAATGTGGGAAGAAACACCACGATACTTGCTTGAAGGGAATGAGTGTCTGTTACAAGTGTGGTGAAAAAGTCCACCAAGTTCATGATTGCAAAGGGAATAAGGAAGCTACCGATGTTCATTACAACAATGGCAGCGAGATGGGACATTATGAAAATGAATATCCTAAGCTTCAGGGGAACTTACCTCAGAAAAGGCCAATGGATCAATGCCAAGTTTATGTTATCACTACTACTGAGGTAGAAGCTCCAAAAGACATGGTGGCAGGTAATTTAATGGTTTCCTCAAGTTTAAAAAATGCATTATTTGATTCTGGATCATCACATTGTTTCATATCTTCCAAGTTTTCTAAGAAAATCAGATATTTCCAATTTTATTTAACAAGGGAGTTGTCATTTAAAACTTATAAGGGAAGTATCATTGCAACAATGTTTTGTGAATATGTCCCCATTAAGGTACATAAATGTTCTTTATCTACTGATCTCATCATCATACCTATGATTGAATTTGATATAATCCTCGGTATGGACTGGATTTTGGACAATGATCCTAAGATTTATTTTAAGAAGAAGGAGTTTATGATTTTTTATGATGATGATAAGGAACACCTTATCTTTAGAGCAGAATCGTCACCACCTAGTTCTTATCTAGATCCACCCCAGTAGCTCAACTAAATTCAATTATTAGGGAGGAAGAGAATGAAATGTCTATGGGTGAGGAATGAAATGTTCAAATAGAGGATGTACCTATTGTGAATGAATATGTAGATGTGTTTCCTGAAGATTTACCTGGACATCCTCCAGAACGAGAAGTTGAGTTTTCCATTGATTTAATTCCTGGATCAACGTCTATATCGAAGACCCCCTATAGAATGGCCACTATAGAATTAGTTGAACTAAAGAAATAACTAGAGGAATTGAGTAATAAGGGATTTATTCTCCCTAGTGTTTCTCCATGGGGAGCCCGTGTTCTTTTTGTTAAAAATAAAGATGGATCTATGAGGTTATGTATCGACTACATGGAGATCAATGCTATAACAATAAAGAAAAAGTATCCCCTACCTCGCATTGATGATTTATTTGACCAACTTCATGAATCTCAATACTTTTCAATGATAGAACTTCGATCTGGATACCATATGTTGTGTGTGAGGAAGGAAGACATTCTGAAGATAGTATTTTGAACCAGGTTCAGGCATTACGAGTTTACAGTAATGCCTTTTGGATTGACTAATGCACCCTCTGTATTCATGGATCTGATGAATATTGTTTTCAAGGAATATCTCAATGAATTTATAGTGGTATTTGTTGATGATATCTTGTTATACTGCAAAATCTAGGAAGATCATGAAAATCACTTGTGCATTATCCAGAAGACTCTGAGAAGACATGAATTATATGGGAAGTTTAGCAAGTGTGAATTCTGGCTTCCAGAGATTTTTTTTCTTTGCCATATTGTCTCTAAAGATGGAATTTCTGTTGATCCTTCTCAGACCAAGGCAATCCAAGAATGTCCAGCACCAATGAGTATAACTGAGGTACGTAGTTTTATTGGTTTAGCAGGTTATTATCGACGTTTCATCCAGAATTTTTCCCGATTGGCAAACCCATTAACGAAGCTCATATGTAAAGCGGTTAAATATGTTTGAAAAAAAGAGTGTGAAGAATTTTTCGAAGAACTGATGATAAGATTATTCAATGCTCTTATACTGAATCTACCATCGGGGAATTTTGGGTTCATTTTTTATATTGATGCATCAAAGAAAGGACTTGGTTGTGTCCTTATGCAGAATGATAGAGTTATTGCCTATGCATCATGATAGTTGAAAATTCATGAACAAAACTATCCTACTCATGATCTCATGTTAGCAGCTGTGATCTTTTCTTTGAAAATATGGAGGCACTACCTCTATGGTAAAAAATGTGAGATTTATACTGATCACAAGAGTTTGAAGTATATTTTCTCACAAAAAGAACTCAACATGAAGCATAAGATATGGCTTGAATTACTCAAGGATTATGATTGTACGATACACTACCACCCGTGTAATGCAAACAAGGTGGAAGATGATTTGAGCAGAAAAGATCATGGATTTTTGAACAATATAAGAATTTAAATGGATCCAATTTTCATGGATCTAGTGAAGATGGACATCGGAATAACCAGGGAAGGTGAAACATCAATGCTTTTTCAAATGGTTGCAAAACCATCGTTACTAGAAAAGATGAAGAGTTCTTAGGCCGGTGATGAAAAATTTCAAAAGATGATTAAAGCTGTGAATGATGGGAGATTGAGAGACATTGTGCATGAAGATGGAATTTTGAAATTTCGGACGAGACTTTGGGTTCCCGATATACTTGATCTAAAAAGTGAATTGCTGGATTATGCTCATAGTTCCAATTTCTTTATACACCCTGGGAGCACCAAAATGTATAGATATTTGAAGGAACATTTTTTGTGGGACAACATGAAGAGGTAGATTGCTGATTTTGTGTCAAGATGTATGGTTTTTCAACAAGTGAAAGCTGGAAGGAAACAACCTGGTGGAGTATTTCAACCTCTTCCCATACCTGTGTGGAAATGGGATAGTATCACAATGGACTTTGTCATGGGACTACCAAAGACACCTAGAAGGAACGATGCAATATGGGTTATTGTTGATCGTCTTACCAAGTCAGCACATTTTTGTTTCTATAAGAGAGGATCTACCACAAGAACGTATATCAATACTATATATTGATGAAGTTTTGAGACTTCATTGAGTACCCATATAGATTGTTTCTGATCATGATCACTGTTTTACTTCAAGATTCTGGAAAAGTCGTCAGAAATCCTTGGATACTGAACTTCATTTGAGAACTGCCTACCACCCTCAAATAGATGGACAATCATAACGAACTATTCAAACATTAGAAGACATGTTGAGATCCTACTCACTTGACTTTCAGGGTTTGTGGGATCAATATTTACCTCTAGTAGAATTTTCCTATAACAATAACTTCCATTCGAGTATTCATATGGAACCATATGAAGCGTTATATGGAAAGAGATGTTGCACACCAACCTGTTAGGATGACGTTGGTGAAAGAAAACTTGTAGGCCCAGAACTAGTGGAGGAAAGGATGGAAAAGGTGAAGGTAATCCAAAACCATATCAAAGAAGCTCAATGTAGGCAGAAGAGCTATGCCGATAATCGAAAGAAGGATTTGGAATTTCAAGTTAGTGATCATGTTTTCTTGAAGGAATCTCCATGGAAAGGAGTCATACGTTTTGTTAAGAAAGGTAAATTGAGTCCCAGGTACATCGGACCTTTCAAAATTCTAGAACAAATTGGGGTTGTAGCTTACCGATTGGCAATGCCGCCAAGTCTCTCCAAAGTTCACGATGTGTTCCACGTATCTCTGTTGAGGAAATACATGCCTGACCCAATGCATGTACTCATCTATGAGGAATTAGAACTGGAACCCAATCTATCTTATTGAGAAGAGCCCGTCAAGATTCTTGATACGAGAGAACAAGTACTGAGAAACCAGACGACTCGTCTGGTAAAAGTCTTGTGGAGAAACCACAAGATGGAAGAGGCAACCTGGGAACCTGAGGAACCTATGATGAAGAACCACCCGAGTCTTTTTATGCGGTAGTATTCTAAAAATTTCAATGACGAAATTTTTTGAAGGAGGGGAGAATGTATCACCCCAAGCTTCTACTGTACGCTTCTCTTTGAATAATGCAATAACATGTGTTGTACGCAACATCGAGTTCTAACACACACCACAACCAATCAAACTAGCCATTATAAATAGTAATACCTACATTTAAAAAATTTATAAATTTTATCTCTCAGAATGGACTTCATTTTTGGATTCTGAGTATCAAATTTAGCCTAAGGTTAAATTTTGGTACTTTTCGGATAACTTTAATATTTTGATGAATAGTGAAAATTACTAAAATTTAATTAAAAACAACTTTTTTAATCAAAATAATTAATAGTGATAAATTCTGAATTTGGGTGGTTTTAAAGTATATTTAGAATATATTTTTACAATTTAATACATTTTTGGTCATTGGACATAATTTCACAATTAAACCAGACATAAACAAGTATCAATCTTTTGATAGTTATTATATCTTAAAAACATGCTTTTTGTTTTGACAGCGAAAATTAATTTTAAATTAATTTCTGCCACTTCTTTGTTTTGAATTTTGGAAAAATGGATTCCATATTTGTAATTAGGATGTCCAAATTTTGTAAATAGGTAACTTTTAATTTTAGACATTTTGAAAAATTACTTCAGTAAATATTTTATTTAACATGGTTAAAGGGTAAATCTGGTAAATAAGGGTTAAAAATAATATTATAATAATACTAAATTACCATAAAATGTGTCCTACCCGTATTGGTGGATACGTGTCCAACCATGGGCATCTTTGGGACGATTTTGGGACCCCATGGAGCCACTTTTAGGTGATAGAGACACTTTATTTTAATTAAGTTAAAATAAATACAAAAATGACATAAGAATATATCTTTTACAAAAACAATATTTACATAGGGTTATATATGTTGGATGTTCAACTATAAATATTCCTTAGAAAGATAAAAAGATTTCCTACATAATTGTATTTTATTTATAATTTTTAGATATTATATATTATAATTTATTTATGACACAATGGTGATGCTGTAATTACCTAATTAATGAAAAATTAGAATAATTGATATTATAAAAACCCAAATAAACGTAATTTGAGACTTTTTATAAATACCAATAATTTTATAAAATTATATTAAATGTTTGGATTGATTAAATTAACTTTTTTTGAAGTAATCATTCTGTTATGAGTTTTAAAAAAATCAATTATTGAATAGTGTCAAAATTGACATAAAAGAGTTTTTAAAACAAATATTATATTACTAATTGATATTAAATTTCTAAAAATATAGGGATCGGCCAAGAGACTTATATCATGATAAGTATATCATTAATCGACCACTTGGGGGTCACTTGGAGGTATATTGTAAGTCTATTAACTATATAATATAAAAATACAAAGTGACATGGTAAGTGTCAAACTAATTGACTAGGAGTTAAAAATAAATGATAAGGTTAATATAATAACCCAAACCTGTCTAAATTCTATTGGATGAGCGGTTTTCGACCCATACCAACCTTAAACTTTAAATAATCCACTTTGGAGCCATTATAAACCTAATATGAATTTATTATAAAATAATATTTCCAGTTTTTCCAAAGGTGCCCCTCACCCCTCTTATAAAAGGGAACTACCCCTTCTCATTAATTCACACCTTCAAAGCCTTTTGGATCGGACAAACCCTTCCCAAATAATCTCTCAACTTCCCTCACGTGAACCTAGAGGCCTTATATTGATCATAAATCCAACCTATGGAGCCCTTCTGATCAAATCAAAAGGAAGAACTCGAATAAGAGGTAATGTTTTCACCACCATCTTTCAAGTTTCTTTCTTCTTCAACTTCTTCTTTCTTTCCCATTATAAAATAATAACTCCAGTATCTTATATATATTGTGATGTTATTATAAAAATGGTACAACCATATTCAGTATTTTATCCATCCTTTGAATAATATGTCACCATACGTGCGTATGTACGGCTTACCATCTCCAAGTCGTGGTGTAATATTATTCAATATATTATTATTTGGATGGGTATAATAATGATTTGTAATTCATGTAAATAATAAATATAACATGATAATGATTTTTTATATATGATAAACCATCCAATTATATATTATTTTAATATCAAAAGAATGATATTGTCACTCGTGCGTACGTACGGACTATCGTCTCCACGAACGCGATGAGATTCATTCTCCATCGTATCCATTCAAGTATAATTATCATTTGATGATCTAAAAATAATGATTAAGGACTTGATATCATTATGGATATAAATAAGATACAACCTACCCATAAAAACATGGCTTATGTAACAAAACATATAAAAGAAAACGAGTAACTAAACACCCGAAACGATGATAATTCTAAGATATTATTAACAAAGAAATGTTAAAAGATCATATATGATATCATATTAATGTATATGATTCTTTTATAATTTAATAACAATTATTTGACCATTATACAAGATGTTAACCTACCCCCAACTAAAGAAGTGTAAAATGTAAGGGTTTATTTCTCAATCTCTTCATTATCTGAGGTTGTTTATATGTAATAATATACTAGGACTTCTTTATCATCCACATCCATGTTTCTTAAAAATGTATCTGAAACCATTTTTTTACTATTTACTAGAATATGGGTTAAAGTCATTTATTCCCTTGTTGACTTCTATAAGTGGTTTATAAAGGAATCTTTCCGTCGTTTTCCAAAAAAAGTCCTTTTTGACCTTTTTGACAGAATTAGGGTAAGATTGTTTTTTTAACTTATATGGTGGGTGCGGCTATTTTCTGCCATTATAAAATCTTCAAAGCTTCCCATACAATCTTATAAAAATATTTTCAATGAAAATGTTTAATTTTATAGATATATTACTGTTGAATTATTTCAAAATAGAAAGAGATATTTCTCTAAAAAGAGTTTTGATTTCATCTATGTGAACATCCTTTGGTGGATTTTAAGCTTATTTGAAGTTAATTTATTATTATACAAAACTATTATATTGTATTGATGGTTTTGTAATACGTTGTACTGTGGATGTGTTATTTTTATACCATTCTTGGTTTATGGATGAAGTATTTATATTTATTATGGTAGTTTTAATATGAATGTTTATGTCATGTTTAAATATTTTCATATGGGAATGCATTGGACTTAATATGTGATGGGTGGAGCCCACTATAGCTCCTTGATGCACCAGTAGGTCTCATGAGACAAACTAGTGTCTTGGCACACGGCCTTGGAAAAATCTTATTTGTAGTCTTGGCACGAGGCCTGGGCTACGTGGTTATGATAGTCTGGAATTATTCATTCCATCATTATGAAAGTGGTTATTGACATTGCATGTGATTATTCGATTAGTAGAATATCCATGTGAATAAGTAAATGGAATTATTTCATTTTATTTTTTCCATACTATGTTGAAGTTCAAGTTTAAAAGGCTTTTGTTTTAATTATACATTGCCTTAAATGTTTAATATTATTTATTAATGATTCCGCAATATTGTTATCCTTACTGGGCATTTGAGCTCACACATTTTCTATGTTTTATTTTTCCTAGGATGTGAAGAAGTAAATTATGAATGACCTGCAGGGATAGTATGAAGGGATAAGAGTGTGGAATATGGAGACTATGTTGTTTTAGTTTTCATTTTTATGATGTAATGTAAAACTTTATGAATATATCTAGTGTTCCAAAGGCTACTAAACTAATCAGTCTTTTGAGATTTGATCTTTCTTGTGATCATGCCAATGTTATGTAATAATGCACCGACTCTACATAACTGGGGTCGGGGCATTACATCAATGGTGTCCTCTCATACACTATTTAAGGATTATTTTAGCCGTTGTTACAATTATGATGGATTTTAAGCCACTCAGTGGGGCACTCTAGAATTTATTATCATCTTGGGAAATGGAAGGTTGTTTTGATTTTGGGATCATACCAATAAATGGGATACCTATGTATCATTGTGAACGGGTTGAGATACCTTGTTGTTCGGTGCCACTTAATGGAAAACATGTAACCTTTTAAAGTCATGTGATAATGACTAACAATAAAATTTAATGTCATGTGGGAAGGACATCTAAGAGAAAGGTGCTTAGTCCAAACGTGGTGTGTGACTTACACCTAAACAGCCCATGGAACCTGGAAATGATATGAGTTTCTAAGTCACATTAGACCACACTATGATTATATTCCAAAAAGAACTGGGTTGATTTGGAGTGTTGGGTTTGAACCTTATGGAGGCTTCCTATGTATCTAACTCATATGGGAATCAAAGCCGATGTAGTTCGGTAAATCCTGCAGGACTATGTGAAACTATGAGAGAAATAGTTTGGGGCTTAGTCCTAAATATGATTCCCTTGTAACATAGTGCATGAGATGTGTCTTTACTCAGGATGATTTAGGGAGGCTTATTTTGGGGCGTTCTCCAAAGGAGGGTGCTTAGATTAAGGGAATTAGGAATGGATTCTCGAAGAGGATATCTAGTGAGATCAGGCCCTTGGTAAGTTATTCCTACGTATCCTAATTGTGGTGGGAATTAGAGTTCTCATAGTTCTAGAAATGAGGTTTATTATGTGGATGTTGTGATCATCACAAATATCTAAGCCCACATGAGTCATAATCTATGTGAGAAATACGAGGATGTGTGAGATTAAACTAACCACACACTTTCTCATTCATTGAAGGAAGAGGTTTGGCCTATGGTGGAAGAAACCGAGGTGAAGGTGGGAGAGGCTATAGAGAAATGATCACTTCACTTTGAAATGAAGGTGAAGGTCATTGGTTCCTGCCTAAAAGAATGGGGTCTTACTCTAGGAGGGATTCCCTTTTGAAGATTTGTTGGGGCTTACCCATAAGGAGGATGCCCATTTTAGTTTTGGATGGGTATTAAACCTAAGAAGGAATCCCTTTTGATGATTGGATTGGGATTAATCTTATGGGAAATTCCCATTAGTGATTCAACATGGAATAGGGGTAAGGTGATGAGGTTTGAGGTGTTTCTTGAGGAGTTTATCGACTCTAGTTACTTAAGGAATACAAGGGGATAATTTCAACTCGTGACATGATAAATGAACTGAGAGGAGTAAGTAGACTCAAGGTAGTTCATTGAGTGTGGAGGATTATCCCAAATCATGATATTCCTAAGGGTGAATTTTGGCCCATATAGAGATTCAATGGAAAATTTCGTTGACCCAGATTGAAAATCATGTTGTATGACTCTGTATTTCTCCTGGGGGTCTTTGACGAGAAGTGAGGAGATATACTCAAAGGGTCAGGACTGCAACATGTCACTGATCCTGAGCGGGTGTGCTGGAGAGAAACCCCACAGTATGGATCAGTGGTTTCTCATAGGTGTGTCACCCAGTTAGGCTATATAGCTGCTCCTGCAAGGTGCATCGCACAGGTACTCCATGTTGGTGCTCTGTGTAGGTGATCCACACAGGTGCTCAGCAAAGGTGCTCCAGGTAGGAGCTCTTCATAGGCCCTTGGAATTGGACCATGGTGTATCTCCATGTGTTCTAGACATTAATGGTACTTTGAACTACTTTCCACCATTAATTCTCTCTTCACTCATTTTTCAGATAATTACATGAGAGTTTTTGAGAACCTGGGAAAAGATCTATGCAACATGATCTTTGGGGGTTCATCCAGCTTTTCCACATATAAAATGGATATCCCAAGGGTCCTATTTATAGTCAAGGTAGGGGCTGGTCAGATGGAATTTATTGGTTTAGGTATTCATGTATGTTGTTTTCCTAGATCTGCACCGTAGGGGTGTAGAAATCCCTGGTATTTGTAGGTATCCAGCACAGATCCTTGGGATAAAATTTTTCCATCTTCAAAGTGCCATGACTTTCGATCCATAAGTCTATTTTGGATATGTGCCCAGTTAAATAGAATCTATAAAAAATATATACACTTCTTGAGATGGTGAATGGACCAAGATTTCCTGAAATAAACATAGAAGTAAAATTTAATTTTTTGACACCTTTTTAACGTCGATCATGGAAATCCATTGCCTACCCCCTTAGGGTGGACTTTCAACTTATTCCATTATTATGGATAATTCTCATTGAAAATGGAAATCCAACCTTGATTTCTATCGAAAAGTGTATGAAATAGATTTTTTGGTGTCAAACCCCCCCCCCCCCCCCTTAGAATTATATTTTCTTAGAATGAAAATAATATTCATCTGAGGTAACATTAGGGAACTTTGAAACATCCCAACATCATTTTGTCGGTTGTAGTGCAACATCAAATTTGGAAGGATGCTCTAATTTTATCATAAGCCATGGGGTGTAGTGAGCATAATTTGATTATTTATAGGGTTGTATGGACACCCATAAAAACATTGTGTCTTTTGGGTCATTACACTAATTTTTTCCAAAGCTCTATATAGAGGAGACTTATCGATTAAGAATTGGATTTTTCTTAAGTTCAACTTTGTGGGTTTTCAACCTAAAAAGATTTGTTCCTCTTATTTTTTTTGCACAATATTTCCATAACCATATATGGAATAGGTCCAGAGAGACGAGAATTGAATTATGTTCAGAACACCCTTTGCGGGTTTTCAATATACTAAGTACCATGTGTCTTTTTAAGGGAAATTTAAATTCATTAACGTCGGATTAATAATTTAGGTTGAACAACATTGACCATGAATTTTGAGATTTCATTCAAACAAATAATTGATGGCACGGAAGGTCATGATATTCATCAGATGTTTTCAAGGGGAATCTTGCAACATGAATTTTTGTGGTCACTAAATTTAAAACCGTAATTAACAAAATAGAGGACATCTCTTTTGATAATGAAGTTTCTACGACATGATTAACCTATAATGGGGGATATATTATGAAGATCCAACTAGAGAATATGATACATACTCAAAAGGTGGTATGTTTTAACTGATAGGATTGATATGTAGGTGAATTATGCAAGGCCATCTATGGGCATGTACTGCATAGTCAATCAAAATAGATCTTAGGAATTCTGAAATTCTATTTCTCAGAGACAAAGGGATTTAATATTTGGATGACTGAAGGCCACGGTGGGTAGATTTTCCAAAGAAGGGTTTCTAAGAATAAAAGAGTCATTTGTGATGATAATAGCCATAAATGGGAATCCACTCCTACACTAATTTGGTAGGTGAATAAAGGAACATTTGTTCAGAAAGAAGTTTTTTGATATTTTCCTATGTTGTTTAATGTCATGTTTCTAGAACATTAGCAGAGCTGTGTAGTATAAAGTCATGCAGCATGGACATTAGGGGGGTTGTGCAGTTTCAATCAATTAAATAAGGACATTAGGGGTGATGTGTAGTTTTAAGTCATGTAGTAAGGACACTAGGTAGGATATGATGTTTCAATTCATGCAGTAAGGAAATTAGGGGTATTTAATTTATGGTCTTTATCTCTGACTGAAGATTTGATGATTCTCCAATTCTAATCAATTTTTTGGGAAATGTGCTACCATATTTATGTATGGAAGTGGAGAATTATAAACTATGACTTGGGGATTTATGAATCTGAAGAGTGATATAGAAATGGGTTAATGGCAATATAGTAGGTCTATTCCAAGAACGAAGTTGACACTATATGACAAACCCGTTATGGGGGCTGTATTATATAGGTCCAACATGGTCATATGTTTCATAGCTAAATAGTGGAATACATTTGCTGATAAGCCTTTTATGTTTGAAAATTTTATGTAAGTCCACCTAAAGGAACATACTCCATAGTCAGGTAAACGCGATCTTTATAATTCTAACATTCAACTGCTAAAAGATAAATAATGTTTATGGAGATTTTGATTTTCCCAAGCACAGAGTTTGGTTTATAGAGAAAATCATTTGAATAGAAAAAGAGTAATTCTAGTCGTTATTTCCCATGAATCCAAGGAATATGATCTATAAAATTTTTTAACCCAAATGCTGGATGTATTGTGCCATTTTTTAGGTCATACAACTAGGCCCATAATGATATGGAAGCAATGGATGTCATGTGGTAAAATTATCCATGGTTATTTTAGTATAATTTGAAAACATGAAGGGTAAAAAATGTAAAACATAGTATTTGATAATTTCAGGTTGGGAGAAAGGATTTGGTACAAATATAAAATGGATGAACTCTTTAAAATATTTTCTATTTCATACCACCATCAAATTTTGAAGGGGACATAAGTGGATTCTCCCAAGAACAAAGTTACCACTATTTGACAAAACTATTGTGGGGGTGTATAATGCAGAGCCAGTTGGTTCATATGCTTCACAGTCAAACAATGGAATCATTTTGCTAACATTCCCATAATGTTGGAGAATTTTATGCATGGCCACATAGGGGCATGTAATTCTTAGTCGTGAAAAAGAGCTCTCAGGTATTAGACATTATGCCTCGAGAAACTGAAGAAAGATTATGAGTATCTAAAATTATTCCACTATAGGAGTATGAAATGCGAATGTGATATTGTAAAATGTATAAGAGAAATATTTGGATCAATATTAGCCATGATTTTGGAGTCCATTACATAGATCTGACTCATATGTATAATAGGAATATATTTTGTTTCCTTAGTGAGCTCTCTATGGAGAGGGCCTAAAATAAAGGGATCATACAGTGATTTTTAATTGTATGTGAGAGATAGGGAATTTTATTTTATCCCATAGCTAGAACTAGGATCTATGTCTATGTTTTCACTACATATCTCAATAGGATGAGAATCAAGACAAACGTAGTTCTTTGGGTATAATGTAGTTTAAAGTCATGCTGCAAGGACATTATGGTCTTTGATATAAATAGAATTTGAATATTCTCTTATCGATCTAACTCATACTTGGGAGACAAGAATCATTTTCACATAATGCTACATCTAGTCCTAGGATTGAAAGTATGGACATCACTACGTATCTCATTAGAATGAGAATCAAGCCACATGTATCTCTTATAGATCCTTGAAATTTATTGTCACGCGGTGAAGATGAGAAGTCATTTTGATGTGGAAAGGAATATTATTGCTGGACCAAAGAATAAGAACCATGTGTCTCTACTTATCTTGCTAAATCAATAATCCAGACACACATAGTTCTTAAATAATGGTTAGCTCACCCTAATTTGAATCCCAAGTGTGGGATAATAGGGGTTTTCTGAATATGATTTCATACATAAGATGGAAACGCGTATAGAATCTCCTCATTTAAATCCGATAAACATGTGGGATAATAAAGGAATTAATTAAATGATGATGAATCAAGGTGAAAGATTGGAAATTATGGACATTTCTATGTATCTTATATGGTTGAGAATCAAATCAATTCCCATGCAGTTTAGCATCTTGTAGTGAGGATGAAGGTGATATGATGTGAAATGACTATGTATCTCATAAAAAAATGAGAACCAAAACACACGATAGATTTTCTAAAGTATATCATGCAATTTATTGTCATTATATGAGAACATGTAACCAAAAATAATAATTGAAATACCTTATTTATATAGATAATGTCCTTACCAAATTCATAAGCTCACTTGAGTTATGATTAGTGTTAGAAACAAGGAGTGGTAATTGTCTCCTCTATGACAGAAAGGTATAACAAATGAAAGAGAAGGGTAAGATAATTATATGGTGGTTGAGATAGGATATAGTACCTGAGCATAACTATAGATCTTTCCAAAGTAAGAATCATGGAACATGTAGTTCTTGAGATTATTCCTATTCTAAATCATGATTTGACGTGTGGAAGGGGGATTTTTTGTTGTAGTGGCGGGGCCCAAGATTAGAGATCTAGGCATTTCTATGTATCCCATTCAAATGAGAATCAATCGAAATATAGTTATTGATAAAATCATTCCCCACACCAATTGTGTTTGATGGTAGAGACAGGGGCTTTTAACACATTCTAAAATAATGGTTAATCATAATACCCAAGATGGTATGAATATCAAACCATTTATCCTAGAAGATTACTCTATATATATTTGGATCGTATATTGGAGGAAAAAGGGAAATAAATTTCATTATGGTTAAGGCCGGGCCCAATATTAGAGATCAAGGAATCTCTATGTATCCCATTGGAATGAGAATCACGCCACACATAGTTCATTAGATAAGGTATCTATATAGATATAATTCAAATATAGGGATAAATGGAACTCATGTGCCACTAAGGAGTATAAATGACATGAGTAATTCTTGTGCATGGAAGAAACTCATTTTTTGAAATAACCGTAAGGAATGGAAATTGGTGATATCTTTGGGGATTTCTTAATGTAAAATAAAAAAAGATATTAACCCTAAATAGTAATGTCATGTAGAGAGGAAAAATGATGTCATTCAGTTTAAGCTCATGCCATAAGGACAAAGATGCCAAACATTTTAACATCATGCATCATGGACGCATATGGTTGTTATGAAATTTATTGTCTTGCAACTAAGACATTACTCTGTGTGATTACACAATGTACTTCTTCAGGAATCTTATATTGGTTTGAGTGGTAATAAGTCTTCATACATCGATATTTGGGAATATGCTCAATTATAGTAGACCTTATGTATGGAATAAGGTCCTTCCCAATTTTGTACAAGCTTTGGAGGCTTCTTTCCTAGTATAATTAGATACCTGAGGACTAATAACAATTATCCTTAAAGAAATAAGAAGAGGTGAACTATCTTGTTAAAAGTTATTGTTATTTTGTTCTAAAAGACTTCTAATTGATGAAAAGTAGGCAATCTATTTTCGTCTAATCATTCAGTCTCATCAAATCACTTCTGAGACTGATCATCTGTAGAGAACTGATCCCAGTTTGAAAATCAGAGTAAATGAAGTTGAATTTCAATTGGCCAAACTACTTCTGTTCCATACACCAATAAGTATGGAGTTTCCCATGTGGCAGTATGGGTAGTAGTATGATAAGCCCATAAATCATGAAAAAGTTTATCAGGACAATATTTCTTATCATTATCCACCATTTTCTGGATTATATTCAATTGGGTCTGGTTGAAATTCTCTATCTTTCCATTGTATGTTGAATGATAGTGAGATGAATGGTTAGATATGATATTTTGGTTTTAATATAACATATTAACCGAAAAAGAATAGAAATTTTTGATGTTGTTTGTAAATATGGTATGGGGGACATCCAATCTATTAATGATATTAGCTATGACAAATCTAACAATTCTTTTGAACCCAACTTCTTTGAGAGGTATTGCTTGAGTCCATTTAGAGAAAATATCTATAGAAATAATAATATACTTGAACTTCCTATCCATAAATAAAAGAAAATGTCATACTATATCCATTCCCCATGTATCAAATGGGTAAGATTATTTTTCTATATGTAGAAACTTCTTGGGTTGATGAATGAGTTTGGAGTGTACCTGGAAAGGATGACACTTCTTACTAGAATATGTACAATATTGTGTCATTGAAGGCCAAAAGTATCCAAGACTTAAGATGTGATTAGAAAGGCTATACCAAGACTAGTTAGCACCATAGGCTCTAACATGTACTTCTTTCATTACAGCTATAGTTTCATCCTCATCAATGAATCTGAAAATAATTCCATTGAAGCCTCATATATAAAGGATCTTCTTATTATCTAGACCATCATAATGTGTGAAATTAAATACTCATCTCTAGATCTATTCTCTTTTAATTATATCCTGTGGAAATACCCCATTTTTGAGATATCCCATGACAGGTGTCATCCATCCCATGGTACGACCATACGGCTTAGAAATGGGACCGATTTCATTGATTTATACTATTTTGATTTGAAAAAAAGGTGAAATTACTCAACTATGATGAATGATAATGATTGTTTCATCCTTATTTAGATCTTCCAGGGATGTGGTTTCATTTTCCAATGGATCAAAAATGGTATTTTGTGACCATTAAACATATAAAAATGGTTATTATTCTATTAAACATCATTAAAATATGACATTAAAATAAAAAATTGAAAAGGACCCCAGCCCTTTAGTATGGGGTATCTCCTAATCATAATTTGGTACAAAATGAAATTGGTGTGATTCTTTAGATGATTCTAGAAGAGTCTACTAGAATTCTGAATTGATGTGGGCAGGTATGCGTTCTTGCTCGCTGTGTGTTGCCAGATTTGAATGGAGGGCTTCATTAGATTTTGCCAGATGAGTCTGCTGACAGGATGAATTAAGGTGGGTAATAGTATGTTCCTATTCACTGTATGCTTCTAGATTTGAATAGAGGGCTTCATTATATGCTACTAGACAAGTTTGTAGATAGGATAAATTAATACAGGTAGGTTTAGGTTCTTGATCACTGTGTGTCACCAGATTTAAACAATGATATTCATTAGATTGTGCCCAATGAGCCTTTTTTGTATGAAATATTCTAATGTTAAGGATATCATTGGACTTGAAATAAGATCCTCGTATTATTAATTTTGATTATCCTTATTAACATGTTTCTTCTTTATGGATTTTCATTTGGAGGATTGAGTCTTTAATGAAGATGGATTTGCTGCAACAAAAGTGGAAGGAGGCATATCTGGTTTCTTCAAATGTATTTGTAGAATGGCGTTAGTTCTATTGATCGTCTTTCTAACCATCCAATCATCAAAATTATATTCATTGTTTCTATTTTATTTCTTTCCATTCACCTTTCTTCTCTATGTCAGTAGTAGAAATAGATTTTACCTGAGTTGATGAACCTTTTAGATTCACTATTTCAGAGTCCACCATTTTTCTCTGGACATTTTTAAAAACAAAATAATCATGAATGGGTTGACCCAACATTTGATAAAAGGTGAAATAATTTGGAAGATATTTGAATCCATTTTTCGGTTTGAATGGCCTTGGCAACTGAAATACATTTTTTAAATAAAAAAGGAAGTAACTCGAAACCTGTTCATTATAAAATAAATAGACCTTGTTTTTAAATTCCTCGTACTATCTCCACATTTGATCTTTTTGATCATCTTGATGATGTGGTCATTTTTGCTGAAACTCGGGCGGCGGATCCTTATGGTATGATGAATGTTTTGATGTAGATGTAGGTACATATGCTTTCTTGAGTTTAACAATAGTAAGATCTTCTTTTCCTATTCTCTTTCCCATGGTTTATGATATTACATGAGATTATCTTTGGTTTCCGCAATCGAATTATCCACTTGTTGGGTGATTGAAGAAAGGTCCCAAAACCCTCATGTGTATTTCAAATGGAATAGTGGTGTGCGTAACTCATCATAGACATTTTCCACACAGATTGGAAAGAACTCTTCTTGAGGGAGTGGTATATTTAAGGAATATTTTAATCATTTCCATCGAGAAATGAAATTTAAAACACTTTAATTCTTCATTGGTTTTCAGATTTTATGATAAAAACGTTTGCCCTCTATAGCTTTTAGTTGAATTGGAAAAGGAATTTCTAATGGAGGACTTCCCATTTAGTAATTCACTAAGACTGAAAACTTGTATACCAGACAAAGTCTGCATCATGTAATGATTGCACAAAACATCTTAACTTTACTACTTCTTATTATCGAGGGGGGACCATAATGGGATCTCAATGAGAAAAAAAATGTGTTAAGCACTACTCTGGATATCATGAACCATTAAATATTGGAAATGTGGTATTCACAAAGTTTGGTGGGGGAGGGATCAGATCTACCCATTTGGTCTTTGTTTTATTTTATAGTCATATTAGTGCACACCATTCGTCGATAGCATCCAATCGAGTTATTAATGCCTTAATTGTATTCATAAGAGTTTGGGGAATATCTAGATGAGCTGGGGCATGTACAGGTAGAGTAGCTTGATCTTGAACTGGCGATGACTGGAAAAACAACCGGTAGTGGTACTGATGGTATTTTTTTTGTGGATAAACTATGGGGACATGACTGTAAGGATATTTTTGATCTTGTTCTGGTTGTGTACTCAATGAAAAAAAACATTTTCCACATCTATAGATGCATTAAACCCTCTTTGATGGAGATCTCATACTGGATGTTCAAGCTAAAGATATAATTTTGGAGCATGTATGGAATGAATTCTAATTCGGAGTAACACTGCATTTTGAATTTTCAACTCCATTATCTCCTCCTCTTACATGGTAAATCTTTCATCATGTAAATGCGATTGAACTTAACAAGTGGAAAATTGAGATATGATTTTACCTTCCCCTTTATCATTGTTATATAGCTTTTAAAGATGAGGGAGTTGGTTACATAGGGGAATACCTAGATTTTGGGTATGCCTTTTATTTAATGTATGCACACCTCTTTCATTTTCTATAATGTGTTCCTCATTATGAATAAGAACTTCATTCTCTAACTCCCCTGAACTAGACACATTTTTTGGAGGATCTTCCATGATGGTGTTAATGACATTCACCAACGCATAATGCATTGATGAGATTCTGTTAGTAACATTGTAAGATCTCCTTCTTCTTTTGTGACCTCCATAAGACATTGGTCATCTATTTGATTATTTCTAAGGGATAATTTGAAAAAAATCAATCTGAAGGAAATACTTAGATAGCTCATTTATGAATTCAATTTGTGACTTCTTCCCTAATCAGTGAAAAACTAATTTCCACTGGGGAAATTATTATAAATTTAAAAAATACCCTAACCCTATAGACTGGGGTTGTTCCTATTCTTATTCCTCAACTATTCAGCCTCTGATCGTTGAATCCAAAGGTTGGGTTAAAAAGACCCCAACCCTAAAGTTTGGGGTGACTCATGAACTGTTATGGCTGATATTAGCACAGTTGCTCTTCTAATTTTATGAATTTTGGTCCAAACAATGGCTGGGTGCATTATCCTTAAATAGATTAAATCACTTAGTTTAGAAGACTGTTGTGTTATTTCAAACATTTGATCAATATGATGCTTGGCATCCTCTAAAAATGAGGATTTATTAATGTTATTAGATGCGTGATGAAAAAGTATCTCCCTAAATTGCTATCTTTGTGCTTGACTTTGGTGAAAACCAATCAATGCATATTCTTGCTGATCATTTCTTTAGTTATGAATGGAGTTTCTTTTTTGTAGTCAGCCTGGGGCAATAACATTTCATGAGACTACATTCAGAGGGTGTTTTTGATTTTGAAGTGTAGTGAAGTTAAATGCTCCTTGTTCACCCCATCCTCTGATATGAACACTAGATGGGGTTTCCACAATCAAAATCACTACTTCATAATTGCTTCGAGGCATTCACATTGAAGAGCTACTTGTAGCTTCTTAACCATTGGATGTCGGAAAACCTAGAGATATATAATGTTAATTTGGAATTGTAACCCTTCTACTACATTGACATGAATTTTTTATTCATTATATGGTAATACTTTAGCTTTAGATGACAATGATTCTTTAATATGATGAAGTAGATATCATGAATGAAATATTCTACCATCAATTCTTGAACATTGTATTGAGTGGTTTCCAAAGAACAAAACATGAATGGCATTTCACCCTTGGCCAGTTGTTTTCTCATATTCAACATATCCTCCTCATATTTTTCTGGAGGTTTCTCAACTTTTTCTGACCAGAGTGGATTCTTCTAAAAAATTTTATTACAAACAGTAGGATCAATTATCTTTCCTCTACCATATTAGAAGGAAAATGATCCAAGGGAGCTTCAGATAATGTCTTTCTCCTTGGGATATCTTTTGGTTGAGAAAATAATTCACATGTTAGTGACAAGGCATTAGACATGACTTGAATTATGTTGGAATGTGCCTCAAGATAAGATAGCTTTCCCGTCACCACATTGTCAATTAGAGAATTATATTGAAAATGTAAAACACTAATGTAGAGAGAACATTTGTAGTAATTTCCATCATGGAGAGGACCACCATGGTGGATTATAGTAAGGGATAAATCCTCTTACTCCTTGTTCTTTTGTGCACATATAGGTTTTCCATGACTTTCATCCATAGATAGATTCTCTAGATTGACGGAATTGCAATCAAGGAATAATTCAGGATAAAGTATTTAATGTGGAACTTCATAATTGCTTCTTCTACTCCAATAATTTGGTAATGGGAGGGTAGTATACTGAGTGTCAATAGATAATGTCTTAGGGATTCAAGAACTCCAGCATTAAGAGGAGCTAAATCACATATTGAATCTTGGTTTTCCAACTATGATTGAAGTGAATTATTCTTAGATACACTTATACACGTAGTTAGGTCCACTTGCTGGGAGAAGTGGATATCATGGGTAAATGTATGATCCTTTCTTCGATAGTTCAATAGAACAGGATGATTATATTTAATTAGAATGGGTGTATATTGTTGATCTAGTTGTCTATAAGATATAGGGAAGTGTGCCCCATATGACTCCTATACTGGAACAATGGTATATATCTTCTTTGGGAAGGCATGCCGATGATTCATCCCAGTTGTGGGGACATAATTATGTGTCTGTCCCTCTGGTTTTGCAAGAGTTTCCATTATGATATTCTAGAAGGCTTATAGGATATTGGTATGAATTTTTGAATACCCTTACTCCATTGCTAAAATGTGTTTGGTGACTTTATCATCTATAATAGGAATACCTATCCATTTTTTATTTAGAGTAGGTATGTGTACCTGCTCATTTCCTTACATTCCTATAAGTATATATTGATACTACTTATGTGTGGGGGAAGAGAGTTGAGTCTTCCACAGGTTTGTCATAAGACCTTTCCGACTGAATTCTCTGAGTACTACCAAACGAGACTGTTGGAAGGATTGATAGATGCTAGAATGTTTGTGTGTCTACTGTCTATTTTCCACAAAGCATAGTTAATGTATTCCACTCAATGCTGACAGACGAGACCTCTAGCAGGATTGATGAAAGTAGGAAAGTGTATGTTCCTGCTTACAAGTTTCAACCATATTTGATTGGTTGGATTCCTTGAATGTAGCTAGACGATTATACTAACTGAATGATAGTTTTTAAGTAGGTGCATGTGTCTATTCATGGATCTCTATCAGATTTGAACGACAGTATAGGTTGTGCGCCACCAGATGAGTCTTTTGGCTGGTGTTATTAAGGTTGACAAGTGTATGTGTCCATTCGTTGTCTTCCACCATGTTGGGTTGATGGACTTCTATAAAAGAGGGAAAGGTAATAACCTTATCTCAATTGGCCAGATGTTGTCCTCATCACTTCATCTTGTGTTCCTAGGTCTGAGTTACCTAGACCAGACAACCCAAGGAAACACCCAATCATGTGTGAAGGTTCACTGTCGCACGATTCTATTGGTGGAGATTGTTGGTAGGATCCCTTGGGAAGGACCCCTAAGTCATTGAGTTGAGTCCATGAGTGACCTCATGATCCACTTATAAATAGTATGAGAGGGACTATTTATTGTCTTCAGGAATAAGGAACCCAAACATTTGAGACCATGGTTGGCACCATCTGCTTCTTGACCATCGGTCATCAGTGACCGAATGATCAGGGGATACTGTTAACTTGGATATCCTATTGGGAATCCTCTAGTATTGGGATAGTATTGTGTTGATTGTATTCCCAAACTAATTCATTTGAGACCCATCATTGATGACGGTGAGTTGGCGATGAAATCCTTCCATTAGATGAGGATCCATCTTAAGCAGCAACCGAGGCATTCACAGATGTAAACATGAAGGAAACCATATGGAATGAAGGGAGTTCTGATAAAATTGGAAAAATTTAAAAATGAAATCTATTAAAGCAGCATCTTTTATATGGACACATTCATGATTGATTCCCTTATCTATCCCTCCTATATCAATTGATAGGTGTCTCATAGACAGATAACACTATCCACTTGGTTAAATATTCATGTCGGGTTCAATATCTTTCAGTTTCCCCCAGAATGTTTACAATAGTTTGGAATCACTACTTCGATTCATTTTCCATTAGATTTATATGATGAACAGGAAACATGTAAGGACTGAGTGTCCAAAATGATATGCTTTCCAAATGTAGGTGTTCATTAGGTTCGGACCTACAATACTTATGAACTCACATTGGTCGAGAAGATGCGAGGTCATGCTCATCACACCCTTTGGTTTGGAATTATTGTCTCCTCTAGGACACTCTTATATATTTAAGATATGATCATGAATCCGTATTAATTTACAATGTACAACGTAAGTTTCCCGTGAAATTTTCAATCAATTATTAGCATGTCTAAAATTTATAATAATCTATATGTACTTGAGGTTCTTCATTAATATATATATCCATATGAATTCTAGGTTCTCCATTAATGGTATCCTCTCATATAATATTTAGAGATTCTATTATCCATTTTTTATGAAGATGCTGGTTTTTAAGCCACTCATTGGGGAAATCTAGAATTTATTGTCATCTAAGAAGACATAAGTTTGTTTTGATGTTGGGATCATACCCATACATGATCTACCTACATATTCTTATGAAATAAATCATAACCCTCATAGTTTAGTTCCTCCTAATGGGACACATCATACCTTTTAAGGTCATGTGATGAGGACCTAATTGTACGGTTCAATGTCATGTGGTAAGGATATCTAAGTGGAATGTGGTTAGTTAATGCTTGGTGTGGGACTTATGCCTAGGAAGGTGAAGAAACATGGAAAAGATATGAGTTTCCATGATGGATTATAACCTGATGGGAATATATCCCATAAGGAATAGGGTTCATTTGGAGTGCTGGGTTTGAACCTCAAGGATGCTTCCTACATATCCTACTTGGATTGGAGTCAAATCCCACATAGTTCGTAAATCTCAAAGGGGTTTATGAACCATTGTGGGAAATAGGGTGGGGTTTAGTCCTAAATAGGATTACCTTATAACAAGGTCCATGAGAGATGTCTTAACTCATGGAGATATAGGGGAGGATTAATTCCAGGATTACTCCTAAAAAGGATGCTCAGATTAAGGGAATTAGGGTTAGATTCCTGAAGAGGATATCCAGTGATCCCATTCCTTGGGTGAAGGATTCATATGTATCCCAATTATGGTGGGAATCAGAGTTCTTGTAGCTCAATAAATGTAGTTTATTTTGTGGATGTTGTGACCATAAAAAAACTATATTCCCACATGAGTTATACTATATATGAGAAACAACATGATGTGATAGATTCAAAAAAACCACACACTTTCTCTTCCACTGATGGGAGAGGTCAGGACTATTTCAAAATAAGCCGAGGTGATGGTAGTCAAGGGCACAGAACAATGAACCCATCAACACGAAATGAAAGTAAAGGTCACATATTATTTACTGAAGGAAAAGGGGATTACACCCGTATAGATACCCTTTTGGGGATTGGTTGGGGCTTACTCTTATAGAGGATGTCCATTTTAGGTTCGGTTGGGGATTTCTACTAAGGAGGATACCCATTTGAGGATTAATTTGGGCTTCATCCAAAGGAGGATGTCCATTTTTGATTTGACCTAGCAAAGGGGTATGGTGATGTGATTTGAGGAGTTTATTAATGATTTTATCAACTCAAGTTACTCGAGGAATACATGAGGATAATTTCCACTTTTGACATGAGAAATTAACCAAGAGGAGTTAGTCGACTCAAGGTATTTAATTTATTTTGGAGGATCATCCGAAATCATGGTACTCTTGAGGGAGAAAGTTGGGCTATATAGGGACGCAGTGGAAATTCCTTCGACCCAAATTGAAAAATTCGTGATACGACTCTCCATTTTGCAGGGGGAGTCTGTGACAGGAAGTGAAGGGACATGCCCATAGGGTCTGGATCACAACAAACAATTGATCCCAATTAGGGGAAATTTCCCTCATGGTATGGACCAGTAGGGTCGCATAGGTGCACTTCTCAGTTGGGCCCTACAGGTGCTCCACCAAGGTGTGTCGCACCGGTGCTCCGCACATGCCATTGATGCATGTCTTTGGCACAACTCCATGTCTTCTATACCCTAATGTGACATTGAACCAATTTACCCCATTAATTATTTATTCTCTTTGGTTTCACAGAATTACTTTAGAGTTTTTGAGAATGAGGGAAAAGGAGCTACACAATGGGATATTCAGGAGTTCTTCTAACTTTTTTTGCCTCTAAAATGGGGAGCCAAAGGGTCGTATTTCTAAGAAAGATGGGGGGATGGTCAGATGGAGTTATTAACTTTAGGTATGTCATGTAGGTTCTATACACTTCTCTCTCACATAGGGGTATATAAATCACTTTTCTATGTAGGAATCCAGCAAAGCTCCTTGGGATAAAATTTTGTTCATCTTCTGAGTGCCATAAATTTTTATCCCTAAGTCTGTTTGGGATCTAAGACTAGTCAAATTGAAGATATAAATAAGATATACACTTATTTAGATGATGAATTCACTATGATTTCATAGAATAAAGTTTAAATTTAAATTTAATGTTCGAATCATTTTTTCATCGATCTTGGAAATCCAGAGCTTACTCCCTGGGGGGGGGGTTCCACTTATTACTTATTGTGGAGAAGTCTCGTGAAAAATGGAAATCCAGCCATGAAATCTATGTAAATGTTCATTATATAGATTATTTGGTCTTAAAAACATAAAAGTGTTCCATTCTAGATAAAAAATCATCTTGAAATATCAATTAGATCATTCTTATGTATAATATCATTTTTATTTTGAAATAAATTTTTTAATTTTTGTATTCAAAATATGAAGGAAGTTTTTTTTTGAGTGGAATCATGAAAAATTGTAAAGGAATATTCAAAACATTGATCATTCATGATAATGAAAAATTCTATTCATGTTGTATATGTTAGAAAAAAAATCCTTTCACACCTTTCTAGAAAAAGTAAAAATTTACCTTATTTGGAAAAAATAAGAAGATCCCTTTTAAAATGTTTTCAAAAATTAAAACATGGGTAAAAATTAATCCAGGACATTATAGTATAATTTTAAAAACTTCATTGAATTTATTTGTATAAAACATGGATAAGTAAGGAAAATACTCCTCGACCAAATCGAGACATGATGTTGATTTAACTTAAAAAAATTATTTCGGTCTCTTATGTAATTAAAGTGAAGAAAATGAAAGGAAATAATTATTATTAGGAAATTAATAGAGTATAAGAAAATTAATGAGTTTATTAAATGATATATTATATTATTTAATTGTTACAAACTTAGTCATAAATAATCATGAAAAATAATGAGATTATAACAAGAAAACCATACTGCTTTGGTAAGTTTTGAATAGTACACCCCATGAAAAGAAGAATCTTATATAGATATTTAAATCCCCATAAAATTAATTAAACTAATAATAATATATGTTCCTGAATATTATATTCACCACAAAAAATAAGAATGTGGTGAATATGGCATGTGTCTCATGGAAACAATTGAGACAAAAAAATATCTACATTAGGTTCCACTTGATTCGATGGAACTATTACCACCTATATAATAAATATAATATTATTATTATTCTATATAAGAATAATTTAAATACTAATAATATAATATATAACAATTATATACATATTTATAATCATTTGTAAAATGTAGAGAGATAAAAATGAAATACACCATTCATGGAGACAGCAGGTCGTACATACGGACAAACCCTATTTTCATTTTTTGAAGGATATTAAAAAATAAAGGTAAATGATAAATAATATTTATAAAATTATTATTATATCATATATATCATATATATTTATTAAATCCATCATTATTACCAGCTATTTAAAAGAGAAAAAAATCACATCTTTTAATGGATGTTGTAGTCCACACATACACCTGAACTACATTATTGTTTTTTTAACAATTTGGAAGGTAAGAAGGTAGATGTGATATTATCATTTAAGAAGAATAATTATTTCATAAATATAAAATATTAAAATTAAACCCATAAAAATATCCATTTTTAAATTATGGTGACAGATAATGAATTGTATTGCTATGTGGTAAAGACAGGCTATACATACGCAAGAGCAATACATTCATTTATCATTTGATGAAAATAGAGAGACTAAATGAGATTCCATACTAACTGTAAAATTTATCTATATTAAGAATAGATAATTTATTATTTTATGAATTATATAACATATTTTTAGGAGGAAAAAGAAGTATTAAAAATAATTTGATCGATTAAGGTGATTACATATTATTTGAAATGAATCCTTCAGATATCCTCTTAAGGGATTTAGGCTTGGTTTTTTTGGAAGAAATGAACCTCTAGAGCGTGGATAGGGAATTATATAATATATCTTGGTTGAATTCATTTTGATATATATGGACCAATGTTGTTTGAATAATAGAAAGAGGATTTCTTTTCTATAATTGAGGGGAAGGAAACTCTTGGAATTTTTTAAAATATTAATAATATATAAATTAATTTGTATGTAAAAATGACAAAAAATTGATAATATTCAAATATTAAACTAGTATTAGTCAAAAATAATTTAATAAAATTAATTTTTTACAATTTTTTATCACATGTATACCATTATCGTTTTATTTCAACCTTTTTTTAACTTTTTTGACAATTATCATAATATTAATGTTTTCTACATTTTAAGGGTTAATAATGTTACTATAAAATAAAAAAACCATAAATGGACCACAATGATTTTGTTTACAAACATTTCCAATGAATTTTAATGAATCTAGGATCTTTATTAAATTTAAATTATTTAATAAAAAAATATTTTTTTTATAAAATATCATTTATTTTTTTATAACACTATTCATTTAATTTGACTTTTAATGCACCAATATAATGCATGAATTCCAATATAAATAATTTAAATTATTAAATATCTTATATTAATTTGAAAAATTAATTTCACACATGAAATCATTCAAATTATATTATTTTTAATATATTTTAAATCATTTTAAATATTTTTTATTAATTGAATAAACACCATATATGTGTTCCGTAAGAATTTTAGGTCATTATAAGATTATAAAAAATTAAAAACAAATTCTATCATTAAAATAGTTTTTTTATTCTCAAAATAGACACATATATCCATTCATAATTGTTTATACCTATGTCGAAACATAAGATATATTTAAAACTAAGTGAGTGACTTTTTTAACTTTGTAAGATTTAAATATTATAGAAGTCATTTTCATGGAAAAGTGCATATTAAAACACTAAATCTAAAGAATAAGGTTATAAGGATATAATTTAATTCATAAAATAAGAATTAAGATGATAATAATGTCCTTATCACTTCTTTTTAATCACGATTATCCCAGATCACCCTTTATCGAGGTGATAAATTTTAGCATTGTTTCATATTGAAAAAAAGTAAAATAGTTATATTTTAAAAAATTGAAATACATTATTCCAAATATGGAATTTATTTTATCAAATTAAATTCATATATATATCAAAAATTAATTTTAAAATAGGAACACAAAATGTAATGAAAATAGTTTTTAGTAAAATACATTTTTTTATGCATAAAACATGGTTAATTTTTATCCCATAATTAAAAAATATTAAATTAATGTTAAAACATTTGAATGAATATATAATATATAAATTTAATTAAAACCATTTCTCAAAAGTGTTTAATTTAATTTATAAAAATACATTGCGCGTATATAATTAGTTTTTTAGAAAAATATTTCTATTTTCCCTTCAATTGTTTTTTCTTTTTATTTATAATCAATTAATAAACAATGAATTAATTTTATAAATATATAACCATAACTTTATCATAATTTCATTATTAATATTAATACCTTTCAATCCAATGCCTATATGATAACTATTACTTTAAATAATAATACTTTAATATTATATCATGGTTTATTTAAACATAGTGTTTCATATAATGCAAGCTATGAAAGAAATTAAATTTATTTGAAAAAAAATATTTCCTAAAATATAAAGTTATTATATTCTACCACACTTAAAATGAATTTTATAATCAAAATTGTCTTCTATTATATAAACAAAGGAGGATATATTTATTTCATTACAACCTCAGGTTTCTATATAGCTTCTTTGAATTTGTGATTTCATCAGAGAAATTATAAGAGGTGAGTAGTCTTGTTCCATAGAACATTATCTCCATGATCCAATATTTATAATAGTTGTTCATCATAAGATATATAATGTTTATGGATTATGTTTATGGATCATGTTATGGATCATGTATGTACTTCTTTAGGATAGATACATGGAACACATTCTGAACTTGAGAGAGGTTCAGTGGACTCACCAAGAGATAAGCTATTATTCCTACTCAATCAAGAGTCTCTAAAGGGACAATATAACTAGCGATTAGGTTTCCAATATTTTTGAATATTACAACATTTTCATTGATAAATTTATAGTTACACCTTATCACCAACTTCAAATCCCCTATTACACTAATGATTATCAGCATAACTTTTTTATCAATGTCGAGTAGCCATGATGTCATATTGAATGAATCTAACATTGCCTTTCATTTTCTCATCTAACTCAAGTAAAAATTATTTTTTTTCTCAAATATCATCTCAAAATGTTTCATTTATACAATTATTTCATGATAGGGCTTCATAAGGAGGTATCTGAATACTCAAGTGAAATCTATTGTTGTAAGAAAACACAAAAATAAGATGGTGTTGATCCCAACCACCTTTAAAAATTATAGAGTAGGATTTCAGCATATCCTCTAGATTTTTAATTGTTATCTCAAAATGAATTTTTTTAGGATGATATTTCATGATGAAACTCAAATATTTATCCAGATCCTATTGAATAAGTTTCTTGAACTCCAAGGTAAACCACATATCCTGATCTGATAAAATAGAACGTGGTACTGCATGCAACTGTACAAATTCCTTAATGTATATTATATAAAAATGATCAATATTAAATCCTTATTTGATATTAATTAAGTTTACTTACTTAACAATGTTATTGAATACAACTCAAATTACTTTATATAATTAATATTTTGAGAGGATTCAGATGAAAAAATCCATGTTGATGTTCACCCATTTTCATTCTGGTATATATAATAGATGGAGTTTCCCATTAATATTTTATCTCTTATACTCAACATGATGAAATACCAAGAACATAGATATACACTAAAAAATATATCTCATTATGTTTTAAAATGAAAAACTCTCTTTCACATAGGCCAATTATAGTCATTATACCCTTATCACCCTTTAGTTGTGGTTTCAAGCCTAGACTTGTTAGATAAGATAAGTTTTCACCTGACATGTGGGTTATTTGTTTTCTAAAAAAGTGTTAACGTAATTAATATAATGATTCCTAATTTCTATAACACAAAATTACAACAAAATCAATTTTAATATAAACTATAAAGGTTATCAACACCTCTAATATTATATCTATAAAATGTAAAGGCATTCCTCATAAAATAACATTCTCAATAATAACATATAAAAAACCAAAGGGTTGTATTATCATAAATGTATTGAAAAATATCCATAATATTGATAAATTAAAATAAAATAAAACCTCAATAGTGGTGTCTAAAACTTTGAACATATGATCAACCTTAAACTCCAAAACCCATGATGGTATCCATACTCTTATGTTAATATTACATTGACACATATATGCTTCCAAAAAGACAATTCACCTTTTATAACTTAATTTAACCCCTATCATAGATAAAAAACCTTGGAATATTGGGTTCATATATACACTAATATAATATAAAATGTGATTTCATTATTCTATAATCCATGTTGAGGGATATAGTCAATTCTCAAAATCAGATAAAATTTCACTAATTGATGAATAATAATATTTTCACAGGGATTATTCATATAGACTCCAATATAAAATAACCAACTCTAAAGTATAAGATAAGTGTGACCTAATTAACATGACTCACATTAGTTTTTGAGATTTCATAATATTTCTCTTTATCCTATATCTTCAGAGGTTGTGTAGATTATTATACTCATTATTCTTTTTTAACCCTTTTGACAATTATCATAATATTAAATTTTTCTACCCTTTAAGGGTTAAAAATCATACTATAAAATTAAAAAAGACCCATAAATTCATAATGATTGATTTTTAAAACCATATTAATTTCATTTGGCCAAATATAATTTTTCTATGAATTTTATATCACATCATAATTTTTTATAATGTTTCCTTAATGTCATTTTTAGTAATACTAATTTAATTTGAATTTAAATGCATCAATACAAAGGTTTTATTTTAATATAATTATTTAACATAATTCTATATCTCATTTTCATTTTCAAAATTCGTGACACACAATATTTCACTCAAATTATATTAATTTTAATATTATGAAAATCATTATATATATGTTTTTATCAACTGGAGAAATAGGGAATCATTTTTCCGTAAGTATTTTTGGTCATTTTATAATGACTAAAAATTATAAACAAGTTTATATCATGAAAATATATTATTTAGGTAAAAATATACACTTGTATTTGTTCATAACTTTTTTCCCTATTTGGACACATAAGATATCGTAAAAACTAAGAGTGACATTTTGTAACTTTCATTGATATAAATATTATTTAATTTATTTTCATGGACAATTATCTGTGAAGAAACTCAATTTCATTGATAAGGGTCTAATTAAATATATCTAATAAGAAGTATGAAGAAACTTTTTGGCCTTATCACTATTTTTAACCAAGAATAACTTCATATACCATTTACTGAGGTGATAAATATTACCATGGATGCTATTCAAATTGAAAAAAAGGAAAAGGGACATATTTATGAAATTTGAACCTCATAACTCAAAATACTGAATCCATTTTATCATATTAAATAAATATAAGACGTAGAAATTAATTTTAAAATAAGTACGCAAAATGCGGCATAAATTGCTAAAATGAAATAAATTTTTACGTATATAACATGATTTATTTTTATCCCATTATTATAAATACAATTAAATTAATGTTAAATTTTTTATTGAATATATAATATATACATTTCTTTAATATCATCACCAATAGCGATAAATGTAATTTATAAATATACATGGCGTATAAAAAATAGTTTTTTTCAAAAAAAATTTACTCTTTTTTTCAAATGATTTTTATTTTGTATTATAATAAATTGATAACCTATGAATTAATTTTATACATATGTAAACAAATTATTTTCTTAATTTAGTTACTCTTATTAAAACCCAACAATCCAACAAATGAGTGATAATTTTCCTTTAAATAATAATATCTTATTAGTATATCGTGGTTCATTAAAACTCGGTGTTGTGTGTAACACAAGATATCATGTAAATTAAACACATTTAAAAAAATCGAAAAATCTTAGAGGCTTAAAATATCCAAGAATAAATGAAACACAAAATTCCAGAATTTAAAATATGATACTTTGGATAAACTAAATATTGTCTTGGTTTAAAAAATAATTATATACCTAGTGGTATATTTTTACACCATTAAATCTATATTAAAAAAGTACAATAAAACATTAATATGAATATGAAAATAATTCAGGTACACCAATTATTGTATGAATAATAAATATAAAAAATATATTTATTTACATATTAGTATGAAAATAGAGGGTTGGTTTATCCACAAGTATCTCAGTGAAATATGAACACTTATATATCTTTTTAATTATACTTGAGCAGATATAGAGTAATCTACAAATTTATTAGAATTATTTTTCTCATATTCTATATATAATAATTGGAATGGAATTATGCATTTGTTTTATTTTTTAATGGAACTCCTAAATCAGGTTTATTATATTTTCACAATTCCATGAAAAATGATATATTTTGATGATTCATGTTATTTATTAGATCCATATAAGGTGAGATGACATACAAGATTAGTGTTCATGGATAGGGGTACTATAGTATATTTGAGATTATATAAGTGGAAATTTTTTATAAAATCCACTAGTCGTGTAGAGGTGATAACACTATACGAGGCATGTAATGAATGTGTATGTTTAGGGTGTATAACCAAACCATTCAAATGGAAAGTAAATTGACTATAAAAATAAGTTTATTAGTATCATTTAAATATAACATTGCATGTGTCACTTTGATAAAGGAAGGCTATATAAAAAGTGATTTGGTGAAACATATCACATTGAAGTTGTACTTATTTTCTCCAAAGATGATAAAGAATATAAATATTGGAGTGAAATATGTTTGATAAAGTGAAATATATATATATATATATATATTCCTGATGAAAATATCAACTAACATGTTTAGAAAATGTGTATAAGATATAAGAATGTGTATATTATAAATTTTTTAATTTTTTTGTATTGAAATTTGATTGGGGAGTTAAAAGTTGTTTCACTCTTTTACCTAAACCAATTTTTAAAGCAGTAGTTTTTTGGAAGTGTTTTTAATGACGAAACATACCAACACTAATGACTCATGAATTGTATATATCAAAGTGGAAGTATTAATGTGATTCCACATTGGTGGGAATAACCCAGCAACTATTACACATGGGTTTTATGTGTAATATACATGAATGTTGAGATTGATTCCCACCATCTATGCAAATAATTATCTATAAAAGGTGAGGAAACCTCATTTTTGAAAAACATATACAATATAAAACATGATATTGTTATAAAAAATCTATGTTGGAATCATTTTATTTTCATTTTTATTTTTATATAATACTACTTTATTTTTTCTCTTCAATCATAACTCTTATACTAAATTATGTCCAATTTGTAGTTTGATAATATCAAAAAATAGGCACACATTTATTATTTATATAAAAAATGATCCTTATAAATGATTTTATGAGTTTTTTTTAATTTAAATCTTTATTATTATAAATAATTTTCATTTGTGAGTGATTTTATATAAACTAAATTAAAATATGTTTATAATAAGAAGTGATATATTTAATAATTCAAGATTAAACTGAAAAATATAGTTATTTATTATTATTAAACTCGTATTAATAAATATTCATTTTAATATATATGTATATATATATGGAAAATAGTTAACTTTTGGGATTCTACATGAATATCTCTAAGACAAATAAATAAACACAATAAAATATATTGTTAGTAAATGTTTCTTAAATTTATTACTAGTATTTTCATAAGAAATTATTTTCATACCTAATATATCTCAAACAATACAAGGATTGATTTCATGAAATTAGAAAAAAATAGGATTCGATTATTTAAAGACCATTATAAAATAATATTAGTTTTGTATGTCTTTTGAAATATTTTAATTTGTAAAAAAAATTATAATAATTTTATTTTTACTTAATTAATATCTATTATATATATCAATGATTATAAAGAATATATTTATATTACGATTTATTGTCCTTAAAGAAGGAAAATAATATTGGGATGCAATTATATCATAATTATTAGGCCCATAACAGGCCTTTTGAGAGATACACTAAGCGTGAGGGGGGGGGGTGAGTTGGGGTATGTAATCTTGTCAAAAATAAAATTTTCATTTACAATATCATTAAAATAAATTAGATTGAAGAATTAATTATTAGGGTAACAACCTCTTACTTTTATTCTTATAAGTTGATCTAATTATAAACATTAACATCCATTTTACTAAATACAATCAATGGTTTATTTTACTCACTTCATCAGATTACATCTTGAAGGAAGTAAAGTAATGAATGAACAGATAACACATAGATTTTTAATAGGTTTAAAACTATAGAATAATTCAAGGAGCATGTGATCAAAAATGTTTCGATGTATGAAAACCACTAAGATCACTAGTTTTTATAGGGTTTATTCTTGGTTACTCGAGATTGGGGTCACTCCCCTTATAATGGTTTTGGGTTAGCTCACTACCACCCAAGTCTCAATGCCTCAAAAACTCACTTCTTTTCTCACTACTCAAAAGTGAAATCCAATTATAATTTAATCATTCGGAATATCTCCTATTATTATATATGAAATGAGTATGAATGGGTGACATTGAACTCTTGGATACTTCTTCAATTTCAAAATATTAATGTATCAATGAAATAAATTATCACTATATTTCAATGACATGTCCTGGAATACCATTATTCTACTTTAGTGATTAAATAAAATATCTATTTATTCTTTCATTAGTATGGAACAACTCAGCCTTATAAATATGTGACTGGAATGTCATCCTTTATTTATGTAAAAGAGAAACCTCTTATATTCTTATATATAATAGTGGATTCACACAAAATTGATTGGTAGTAAAAAAATATTCTTTTTTACTTCATGGATTTTTAGAAAATAGATATTGGTTTGATGCATTGATTACTTTTCCCTTTTATTCTTCTTCTAGAATAAAAAACAATATAAAAGTTCAAATTTCTATATTTCTAAAAAAATTAAATTGCATTGAATTCCATATCATTTTTTTCATATTTATAAATATAGAGAGATATATATATCCAATTATGACCACATTATAGTGGAGTCAAATCCACATTCATAACACTACATTTTATTTTAAAAACATTTTGAAAAACAACTCTTCCATGACACTAGATTCAGCTAAAACTATGTCCACCCAAAAATTATGAAATTGAGCATAAATAATACCTTGAATATATATTTCATTTATCTCCACATTTTATCTACAATTTTACATTGCATGCAATATATTCAATTTGGTTCTATAAAAACAACCTCAATAATTATTTCAATTTTCTATGACATGACATGAATCTCTCTTAAAGCATGTCCTGACAATCTTCTTTCTCATGTAGCTTTCCCAAATATTATTGAAGCTGGTCAACCTTATTTAGCAAAACTACAATGAAAATAATCTTTAATCACTAAATACATACCCTTACACTATGACATGATGATCATTTCCCTTATATAGATACTCACATCAGGATTCCTTTTTCTTTGGGAATCACCTTACATGGTTTATCCTACATAACTTGAACATAGATAGTTATTATGTTAAAATTATATAGGTATCTATTTTTTGGATCTCTATTTTACCACTAGATTACTCATATTTAGAACCACTGGAATATCATTGCAAAATTATCCTTTAATTGATGCTATAATCAGGGATTAATTATAAATAATCCTAAATTTTTTTCTTTAAAGATTAGAATATGCATCGTATAATTTAAGAAAATATATTCTAGGAATATTTCCACATTAATCTTTATCATTTAACAAATAAATATCTCTAAATTATCATTTTTAATTCCCCTATAAATATTTAAAAATAATTATTTTTTTGAAAACCAGGATTTATTTCATTCTATAAATCCTATGAAATATTTTAAATACACCCTCTTGAAATTTTTATTTCATGTGTGCTGATATTAAAATGAAAATTATCTATTTATATAGTGGATTAATTTAATTGTCTTAGATAACTCAATTTCAACATGATGAATCATATACATGTGGTAATGACTCATACATAAAATCCAAAATGACTCATACTTAGTTAAAACCTTTTCATTTTCTAGATAATTCATATGTAGGTATTCCTTTATTTGTAAACAAACCGAATTGGCTTACGCACACATACTAGTTGAATCATATGTGGAGGGTGGCTACTAGAACATAGTTTTTGATGATTCGTACCCAACCAATTATTACTCATATATAGAGTTCAAAATCACTTGTATGTAATCCTTTATGACAATATATATTCTCTAAGCCTTTCATTTTTATACAAATCTAATAATGCATTACCAATTTCTTTAAAAGATTATTTATAAAGCATGACATCCAATGCAAGTTCCTTTCAATATAACATATATTGTAAAAAATTCCATCATAAACCTATAGGGTTTCAAAAATATCCCCCATGAAATTTTATTGACAATATATCTATACATACAAATTCATAAAATCAAATAAGTATCCAAGAAAGAATAATAATTTATGGGGAATTCTTCCTCACCCCCTTTGTCAATGAAATTAAATGGGGTTAATAATATTCAGAACTAACGTTAAATTTTATTTTTATTTATTCCCGTTTGTTAGAGAATATGATATAGTTTTCATGTAGTTATTACTCCAACATTTTCAATATAATGAACGTTGTTTTTCGTTATGGGTATCCACTCATCCACCTTGAGAGACTTCATGGAATTTACCACTAAATTCCCACCATTGCAGAATAGTGAATAGGATATCCCTAATTTTTTTACTTTACATTTATTTATAATTTTCATGTAGTGGAATCTAAATTTTCACATATTCACCCCTTTGTCCTGGGAGAGAAGATCTATCTCTTACATTGGACTCTACCACTTTCTAGATAACCTTTATCACTTTTAAACAGATAATAGAATTATTTATTAAGACTATACGAGTCTAGAAAAACTCCTCCTAGCCAGTTTTGAAACACTTTCTTCAATTAACCTATACAAAGTCGATGATTTCGAGTATATGAATTTTCTATTTAGCATTTACGTTTTCAAAAAAATTCCTAAGCCTATTTATTTTCTGATCGGTGTAGAATAGAAGATTTTTTGTAAATATACCCAAATATACCCCTACTACTCACTATTTTTCCATCAAAACACGTGAATCTAAAAATGATCCATTTTTTCAATAAAAACAACCTTATGATCTCCCCACACATTGATAACAAATCATTAGTAGATAAGAAAGAACATATTTGGTTTGAGAATCATATCACTCATTGAATCATTTGGAACCACTTTTTAGTAATTAACTCCCACTAAATTACAACACCACATTTATTAAACAGTTATTAAATTTGTGGATACCACTTTTTGGGAATAATAACTCCATTTAGATAGCTTTCAGTATCCCATAACCATGAAAAATTGATACCAAATGATAGAAAATAAAAATTAAGATAAAAATTAATCCAAATTATTGCTGCATAACCATTATCTTATCTTAGTGGGATGATTACACCAATTACCAATCCTAATTGAACTTTTGGAGATCTGGAATTATCATAACATCAATGATTACATCATATCTATCCAAGGGAAATGAATTTCATATAGATCTATCATTTCATAAAATTTTTCTATTTTCTTCTAGCAGGACGATTGTACTAAACCATGGTCTGATATAACTTTTAACAACATGGATTTATTATGATACAAATGGTTATCTCTTGTTTGTATTTGACAGTTTTATTATGAAAATATAGTCTCATTTACATGAATTTTTCATATTAAACATGGAACTCCACTTCTGTATGTAGTTTCATAATTTAGTTTTGAATACTCCAACTAGTTTCATGACACCTCTAGTTGAGTGAGTTTCAGACATATAACTATTGTAAAATACTAATTCCAAATAATACTTAAAATACCTTTTACTATACTTGTTTCATGTAACTTCTAGTTTATTTTTTTTACATTAGTTCCAAAACAATGTGATTTTGTTATCACACCAACACCATGTACTGTATCTCCCCCTAAATTCTACACCACTCCAAGAAAAGTTAAAATCATTTAATGAAAATGGGGGAGGGGTACCTTCTATTTTCCCCAATTAGAGGTAGATGGTGAGTCACTACAGGCCACTTTTTACCCTTTACCCTTTATCATGGAGTCTATTTTCATATCTGAAAGTTATTTAATGGAATCCAATTTCTATCCACTCTTATGAAATTTATTTATTATGTATAACCCAACTCACAACCTGTTCCCCCATAAAAAACATTACTACCAATGATTTTCCTTCTTATATCTAGTTGAATTTTCTTTCTCTATATCAAATTACTTCCTGTAATTTCCCTAGTTGAATTGTTAGTCTTTTCAACACATCCTTAAGACACCCCTTTCACATGTGCCTATTTGTTTTTAGTGATGTGTAAAATCTTCACATACTTCCAAGACCTTATCCTGTCTCTCTAAGAGGTTTATTCCATAGAAACCATTTTCGATAATCTCTTTACATCAATCTCTATATAGGAGTATTTTATATATATAAATTCAAATCTATTTCCAAAAGGAGTAGATTTATCATTGTATATATGATGCTTTATTCCTTTTATATCTATTGAGAGTGTTATGAATTTTACAATTATGGCATGGTTAGTATTTTATTAGTTATTGAAATGATAAACATACCTCATATATCATTCTTGGTGACTTATTATTGAAAATTTACTAGTATATTCAAGTAGACTAATGTATTCCAATTCTTGATAATATAGGATATAAATATATCCACGCATACAAACAAATAAAATATGTTTCCATTCCTTATTTGTTTGTTATCTAGTTTCCATGACCTTTTTTAGGGACATTATTATATCTATTTATAAAAAATTTAGGACTTTCCTTTAGCTTGGTAATATCCATCATATTCTTATTCTCATTCCTCAAGGGGTTCCGTCATATCGAAAAACTAATTTTCCCATGGAGTATGTTATTTGAGACAAGAAGATATTTTCATGATTTTATTTCAATGATTCATATTTAAACATAACTTCATTATCACCTATAGAAGGGTAGTAAAATAATAAATGAAAATCATTCTTTCATTTATTATTAACTATGATTATATAATATTTCATTTCATTATGGGTTAAGATCATTTCTTCATCCAATATCTAGATCTCCTTTTTACTTGATTTATGTTGAGCATTAAGTTCTTTCTTGAGAGTCTTCCTACTTGAAATTCCATCCTCCAATGCTTGGGATATTTTTTCTAGCATATCACCCTAATCCTTTATCCAATAATTTATTTTAGAAATATAGTATTTTATTCATGCATTCTCTTATTTAATACCTTGTTTTCTTTCAACCAAATCAATTATATATTCAATGATATAATCCCGATTATCCTTTAATATATAAAGATATATTTAGTTTGGGACTTCTCCTTGAAATTAGGGTTGAGTTTCTTCACCTTTATAGACACTTCCTCCAACTCTCAAGAGTGGGATTTGTTTTTCTCCCTTATTTTATTTTCCACTTCAACATGATCTTTTAATGCTTCTATCATATTAATTATACTACCAAAGCATTCATATCTCATGATACATATTCTCCTCTTTTAGATTAAAGTTCTCCTTTTTTAACTATCGATTTAATACCTTTAAAAGTTGAAAAATTACACTTTTAGAATCTGTGGGACTTCATTATCACCAATACACCAAACATCACATGGTATATTAGCCACTTTATTCACTACTATGACACTATTAAAAAATAAAATAGATTCACGATATGAATTCCTAATTCCTTCCTTTTGTAATCTATTATAATCATTTAATAGAATCTAACTCTTCCCAGAAATACATTCAAATAATATAATTCCTCCCAATATTTTCTTTTTTTTCTCTGAATTCATTACATTTTCCATGGGTAATAATAATTTATGATAAAATTAAAAATAGATCTCTAAAAACCAATCTAATCAGGTCAGATAAAAAATCCAATAAAAGGAACCAATTCTATAATAACACTTGTTAGGACCATAAAGGGTATTTTAAGTGACACCCCCTCTCAGGGGGTGAGGGGGTGAATCATGGTATACAATCTTCTCCAAAATATATTATTTTCATTAAAATCTAAAAATCCAAAATTATCTAGGAATTTTAATTGAAAGGTTCACCACTATATAATAATACAATGATTTGGTGACCAAAAATGAATTGATTTACTTTAATCCATTAAACTCACAGTTTTGTATGGGGCTTAAGATAGGTTACTCGTGCTACAATTCATCCCACTTAGAAGGGTTTTGGGTTTGATAACTACTACACAAGGATCATTACCTCAAACACCCTATCCTTTTACCACTATTATAAAGGAAAAAAATATTTGACACATAATAAAAAACAATATCAACAATTGTTGTAGATGCACCAAGTATAGAAAAATAACTTTCAACCCTAATATTCTTCTTCATTGTCAAGCACTAAGTATATCTATGAATATTATCATCCCTATATTTCCATGATATTTCATTTTGTAACCTTATTCTTCATTAGGTAAAATCAAAGATCACCTTCTTGCAATAAAAGTATGGAATAACCCACACCTCTAGCACTACAATTGGAATGTATTCATATATTTCTATGTAAAAAATACCTTGTGGTGACCCATGAATCCCATACATAAATATCACATCATTTTATATTAATTTTAAATATATTTCATAATAATAAAATCCTAATAATTGTAATGTTTTAGTGTCATTTAGGAATAGATACATAATCATATAATTTATAAATAATATTCAACATCTCTCATAAAAATTATTCACATATGGTACCATTCTAGATTAATCTTACCTAATACTCATCATTACAAACTGTGGAAATGGAAACATAATAAAGGGTAAGATAAAATTTATATTAAGGGTAAACATGGACGATATCAATTGAAGAACATATGTAATTATAAAATGATAAGAATGGTATGATATCATAATCAATGTTTACAAACATTCATGTTTCATGCAAGCTAGGAAATTCATTATGCACATACCTTCAATGAATTTTCTCAAGGAAATATTTTGAAGAGGTTTGATTTACTACTTCACCTATTGGTTTTCAGAATTATTCAAATTTATTTTTTTACTTCTCTTTAGAAAATTTGTATTACAAAATTTGGGAGAAGAAATCGTAGGTTTTTGGGGTTGTTATATGAAGGTTTTAAAATAAACCAATGATTTTTAACATCACATATAATCTATTATGGTTCCTATCTAGATCATAGTCCATGGGATTCTACTTCACCTTTTCAAAAAAAATTACCTATTTTAATTTGTAGCATCATTGGACATCTGGTAAAGAAAGACTTCCCAATGAGGAATCATTAATGACCTTAAAATTCTTGGGTGCATGCTAAGGATCAAATTTCACAAGGAATACCATCCTAGACCTTGATAAAAAATGGGAATGCTGGTTTCGTTAAGGAAGTGGTATGTGAAAACCTTTCTGATTATTGAATTGATTTTCATAAGATTGGACACACTTCTAATGATTTTTTTCTAAAGGGATATAAGTCCTCTGGCTCATAAATATACGTGGGTTATAAATGGAAAACTAACACTAGGTCAGGAAGAATGTAATGATATAATTACAGTTACAGCTTTCCCTTTTGGAGTTCAAGATTATCCTGAACGACTAAATGACGATTATGGGATGCCTTATGAGTTTAAGATTCAATATGTTGCCAATAAACAAACTATTTTTAATTCTTTAAGACACACACACACACACAAGGATGATGGCCTTTTAGGTTTTTCAGATGCCATTCACGATGCACTAGATGCCACCACTGATTCATCCACCCTGGTGGGGATATGGAGGAGCCTAGTGAAGATTATAAAATACCTCAAGATGTAGATAAAAAATCATGTCAAGCTGAATAATACTTTCTCAAATCAAGTGATCAAAAAGGGAAAAATAGATGGTGGACAAGGATGGGTTCATAACCCCTCATTATTAGAAGAAGAGGAAGAGTATATATTATTCTAATGTAGAATTATCCATTTCCACATGATCAATGGGGAGATATGATGAGACACTGAAACCTCCTCCATGAGTACATGTTTTCATGGATCCCCCACAACTCATTGATGATTAAAATCATGATGTTACATTCAACCTTAAAAACCATTATAGGATTTTTCATGTTGGGCCTCCAAGAAGAGCTTGATCCTTAGGTCGAAGAGTATGACACTTTGATCTCTCAATGATATCATAATGGGGGGATAAATACTCATAATTGTTTACATATTAGAAAGTGTATGATTTCTAAAATTGATCTTTGATTTTAAAGGGATCTAAACTTTTAATACATAAATATTAATTGGGAATATATTATTTTTCAATGATTTAAAGATCGCATGTAAAGCTGATATTGAAGATGTTCATAAATAAAAAAATAACATTTTAACTAATTCTGTAATGGTTTTTGGTTATCTTGGTATTGAATCTTTCAATGTATAGAAGCTACATGGTGTTTATTTAGATCACTAATTTAGGAGTGGTATTAACGTTTATAGGATTTCTTATTCAAATTAATTTTTTTGGATTATTTTGAAATGCACTATCTTTGGTTGTTCCTCTATCTACCAGGATTGGATGATTGTTGATGAAAATCGCTGAGGCTATCAATTTGTTCTCTATTAATACTTTTATTAATCTGCTGATTAGTGAAGGATGTTTAATGGTGTTGTATACCTTTCAGGTCCTTTTGTTGTATCCATCCAAACCTAGAGGGACGTTCCGATGATATGGATTCTTGTTGAATTAATCTTTAATGGGGGACTCAAAGATGAAAGAACTAAAAGTGTGTATTAGGGATGCTATGATCGATATATACTTCACATGAGAGGGGATTTCACTTCATTAAGGTTGGTTTATGGAATCTTTAATGGAAATATTTTTACAAGGCATGGATGTAATTGGTGAATCTGCAATGTGTGACACTTGAAGTTGGAATCATCATTGTTTCTCATTTCTAAAAAAATGATGTTTTAGTGCTGGTATTGATCTAAGAATGGATTTGGGACTTGAAAGATTATTTGGAATGACAACACTACATAGTTTTAATATTTTTCATGGAGCTTTGAATGTGTATTGGAGATTGATAACTAGTTGATTAAACCAAATCTCAACTTCATTTAGTGCCATTTCACTAACATGGTGGAATGTATGATTTTACTCTCAATTTATAGATGGTTTAATCTCATTATACTTCATGGGTACACTAATATTTCCTTCTTATTTACCAAAATTTTGGGGATATGGGTTGGGTAACCAACTCATATCTCAGATAATTTATGTAATTAACCGATGGAAAATAAATTAGTTTCATGAAAACATCCTTAAAACACCATCATATCCATCAAATGAAATAAGGTGGATGGTATCATAAATATGTATCGCAAGTATAACATAATAAATTTTAATGTATGTTTATATAGAGGGGAAAACCTTTTTAATATTATTGAATAAATCACTTTGTAAAATAAGATGTAATGGTCCTTTTATTTTTAAAATCATTAAGAAATATGATTATTTGGGAATCATTTTAAAACATGAAAAAGAGTCTTCCTAAAGAATACTAGTCCCAAAATAATATGTTCACATTGAAAGCATTAAAATGAGTTTATTTTCATAATTTTGACAAAAAACGTATATGTAAAACATTAAAAAGTTAATTTAAAATTTAATTTAAGAAATTAAAAAATTTATAAAATAGCGGTTATCAATTTTTTAAGTATACTAATGTGGCCTTTAAATAACTTTATTTTCCACATCTTTTATTATGTTTCTTATTTTTAATTAATTAATTATACATACTTGATAAATAATTTCTTTTTAGTAATTTCACAGTTTAATTAATTATTTAATCATTAATTATGTTAATTTTTGTATTATATACATTTTCATGTATTTAATTTGTTCTAACCATTTTTATTTATTTTATTTTCCATAATTATCTTTAATTTGTTATTCTTCTTAGATTTGAAATATTATTTTTATGATCGATTATTTTTATTAACTTATCAATTCATCGTTATTTTTTTTATTTAATGGATATTTAATTTTTTTCATTCAATTATTTCTATCTTTAAATATATTAAATTGTCTACTTTTTGATATTAATAATTAATTGCTTATCAATTTTTATTTTTATTTTTTTTGAATATTTATTTATTAGTTCTTCTTTTAATAGATTATCAAATAAATTAATTCAATTGATTTTTTATTATAGTATTTTAATTTAACGTTTAGTTTTAAAATTATTTTAATATGTTATGAAATTTAATTAATACTTCAATTGATTGGGGTTTTTATTAATTATATTCTTAATTAAAATAAGATATAAATTATTAATGGTATTTATTTTGTAAATTTTAATACATATTTTTTTATTTAATTAATGTATAATTGCTAATATTTAATTTTTATTAATCTTTCTGTTTGATTTTTCTGTATCCAGGTGACCTACCGCCAGACCTGGTAATAGGAAAACAGGGGAAATGACATTCCATTCTCATGAGCCCATTCACTAATCTGTCATTGCTCGTGAGGACTAGAAGCCACCATCATAAGAGGAATCAAAATCTTCCATAAATATATGCCCTTTCTTGATGTCAGGCCACACATCCTTGAAGAAGAACACACCACCAACCAATGGATGAACCCGAGCTGAGCTGACATGATGGGACGACCACACTCGATGTCGCCATTATTTCATGATCCATGCAAAGAGAATCTAAGGTAGAGCCTCCTCCATGAGGAGATAACCCCGAAGCTTCATTGAGAAGCTGAACCTACTCGCGACAATGAGTATAATAAAAATTAAATAATAATTTAAATAATTATAATAATAGTTAAAAATAAATTATTATTAATAAATAAACATTATAATATAGTTTGTTATAATAATTTTAGGAATGATAGTTTACATTAATTTAATTATAAATATATAATTATATTTACTATAATAAGAGTTATAATTAAATTTTATGTAAATTTATTTAAAATTTTAAATTTTTAATTAAAATAATATATAATATATTTATTTATAACTATATTAATACATAAGAATTATATAATTATAAATTTTATATATTCATTACTTTTGGTTTTAACTTTTAATTTGTTTTACTAGTTTTACCTATGAAGATTTAATCTAGAGTCACAGGGGATTCCATATTTCTATTGTGTTCAGTTAGAAGGGTGATGCTGGATTGAACTTTTGGTGTTAAAAATTATTTGGTGTTTGGGAGTATATCAGATAAAGTCGATGTAGGCCGTTATTAACCAAACTAAATAAGAAGGAGGATTCAAATTCAAGGGTAGGATACAAAAGAATGAAACAATGACATTCAATTTATTTGTGATGGAATATGGAGTGCGAGAGTAGAATGAGATATTGAGTAATTGCAGGACCAAGTGAGAGGATGACATGAAACTAGATAAAGAGAAAATAATTGATCACCATTTATTAGGAGGGAGATTACTTCACCCTTATATTTTCATTCATTAGTCTATAATTGAATTATTTCAAATCCTATTTTAAATATTATTTTCAACTAAATATCTTATGATTAGTATTTTCAATTCAATTTGTTTTTATATTCACTTCTTCACATTAGTTCATTCTTGAAATCAGAATCGATTTGTGAGATTATTTTAATTGCAATTGAAATAATTTCACACCACTTACCCATTAAATAAAACATTAACATAAATCAGTGAGATTGATCTTGAATTATTTTATTCAATCCTAAATTTCCAAATCTATTTAATATTATGGCATGTATTATTCTAATGAATTATATTTAAATTCCATTACATTTCGAAGATTCTTGGAGTGGTGAACTCCGAGCATCATTCTTTTTTGTGATTAATTTTTTGGTGAGGGTGATTAATAAAAATTTTATTCTGAGGCGCATTTATAATAAAATTTCTAGAAAGATATCAATTTCAATGAGTTGTGTTAGACTTCTCTGAGAATCTTTCTTGATGAGATTTTACGCAATCTTTGTTCCTATTTCATATGCATTGTTTCCACTCTCCTTCATCATAGATGCAATATTAATCTAGTTTTTAAAAATAAGAATGATGATGATCATCATTCTTCATCATAAAAAAATAAAAATTAGAAAAATAAAATTCATCCATTGCTTATAATGTATTTTTTTTTGAATATTAGGTTTCACTACCTTCCCTATGGGTTCAAACCTACACACTAACATAAAATAGTAAATAAGATATATAAATAATTAAACTAGGCATGTATTAAGGACTTTCATGTCAATTTTTTGGATATATTTCTAATAAAATCATTAAATTACAAAAATATTGAAAACTAAAAAAATAGTTTCAAAAAAAATCATAAAATAAATTTAAAAAAAATTGAAAACTTCTGTGAAAGAACTTTCTTTCTATCAACTATTGTTACTTACTAATATTACTATCATCAATTGATTTTACAATTTGTGCAGACTTTTATATATTATTTCCTGCTGTACGAGCACAAGAACTACAACAAATAATATAGGGCCATTTGTTCACTAAAATTGAAAAACAACTATGTTCCAAAAAGATGAAAAAGTAAATTTAAATGGAAAATTTAGAAGATAGAATTTTCACTCTTAACCATGAAGAAATATTTCAACCTAAATTCAATTATGAAATGGTAAGGCCTGTGATGAGTTAGTTTCAACTTTCATGTTTCAAGTATCTCATCATCAATTAGACTATCTCCTTGAGCTATAAACTATGAGATTAAACAATCCCACCTTTTACTATTTCTATCTTTCAATGGTCCCTCTAATGAAGACTCACTAGCCTTCATTGGAGACTTTTATTACACAGTTCAAAAACTATATCTACTAGGAATCACTTAAAATGAGTTATGAATTATAGTATATCACCTTTTCTTAAAATATAATGTTAGAAATTGGTTCTTGAGTTTATATGATTTTTTTGAAAACATGTACCAAGTATACAACTCATTTGTAACGAAAATTTACCCTCAACGAAATAAAGTTTAATTGAGATCCAAAATAAAATGTTTCTTTCAATAATATATAGAAGCATTTCATGAGGATTGGGATCCATTTTAATGACCTTATTAGGAATTTTCCCTATAATAAACATCCAAATCATTTTCTCATGGACACCTTCTATGAAGGATATCCCTCTTCTGGTCAAAATCCAGTTAACAAATTTTTTAGAGGAAATTATAATGATTAGACAGATAAGAATTTAAGGAAAATTTTAAACAAATTGAAATCTCAACATAAAAATTCAAGAAGGAAAATATTGAATATAAATGAAAACATCAATTGTTCTATAATGGTAATGAACTCTCAACTTTCTGAAATAAAAAACCAATTTCAATCATTAATGAACCAAACATTCAATATATATGTAAACGAAGTGGGATATAAAAAACAGGGCCAACAAAATAGGGAGTAGTGTGTTCAGTGTGGGATGTTTGGGAACAATATAATTTTCTATCCAAACATTTATATTCCATACTAATAAGAAATTGATAAATTGTATAGTTGTGGACCTAGACTGACAAATAAGGAAAATAAATTTTTAAATAATTAAAACCAAGGCGATAGTAACCATCCTAATTTATCCTTGAATGAATAAGGTATTATTAGACGACTTGTTTCCCCTTCCTACCAAAACCATCCTAAGAAACAATACTAAAACCAATAGAGGGTCAAATATTCCAATTCCTAATGCAATGTGGAGGGGTAATTTCTTAACATACTGAATACAATAAATAAAATATTTTACTCACAAAAAAAGATGTTTGATTACCAGAATCCCAAAGTGAATATGATAAAGTTGAATCTGATGCTAGAATACCAAATCTGGAGATAAAAATTGGTCAATTAGCTAGATACATGACATCTAGTCATATGGGAAAGCTTCCTGGAAGAACTGTGATTAACCCTCAGGAAAATTCCATGGATTCTATGACATGATGTGGGATAAACAATTAAACAAAAGCAATAAATCAATTTGAAAATGACCAAACTAAAAAAACGAGTCTAGAAATAAAAAATTGCAGAAATCAGAATCTTAGAATCAAGGAAAAAGTCCCGAAAATAAACAAAATTACATTTTTTCACCAGATAATGAAGTGGAAAATATTTCTAAACTAAAAATAAACCAGGGTAATTAGAAACTTATTAAATAAATAGGGTAAATCCCTTCTATTATTAGGAACTATGCCCCACATATACCATTCCCATAACATTTAAGACCCCAAAGTAATAAAAATGATGAACTTCTTCCGTTCTTTGGGATCCTAAACATGTTCCATGTTAATATCCCTTTCATCAAAGCATTGATTCAAATTTCTTCATATCTGTAATATCTTAAAAAAATATTAAAAAACACTTGAATAATTTTCTATATACATCCTCACTAAATAGTGTAGTATTGATCATTAAGAGAAAATCCATCCAAATCTCAAAGAACCTGGTATATTAATCATTCCTTACACTTTAGAGAGTAATGGTCAACTCAAATGTATTTATGAAATTAGTGCTGTTATTAAAATTCTCTCATTCACAATATTTCAAAAGTTGATATTGGGTGACCTTCAACCCACCCCTATCATCCTACTGTTGGATGACTAATCATTCACACATACTATTGGAAGGGTAGATGACCTACTAGTTGGAGTAGGTAAACTATTTCTGTTAGATTATTTTGTAGTTCTAGACATGGAGTGTGACTGAGGGATTCACATCATTTTGGGTAAGCCCTTCTTGGACACTGGTAGTTATAGATGTTTCTAATGGTTAATTGATCATTAAAATAGAGTAAAAATAAGAGGAGTTCAATGTGTTTATTTTTTTTAAAGAACCAATATATCTAAAAAACTTTCTTAGGTGGATTCCTTAGAAGATGAAAATTCAATTAAATTTTTTGAATAATATACAAATAAACCCTTTGGGGAGAAATAAATTTAGAAGATTAATATTATTTTTTACATGTTATTGCATTTTCTTTTAGTGAAAATATGGATAATTTTCTATAACTGGTCAGTAGTAATTTTCTCTATTGTAGCTAGAGATGTAACCTTTTATTAACATAAGGACTTCTTAAGGGAACTTGAGTTTGTTCTGACTATTAAAAATACCGCTGAAGAAATTTAATTTAATAAAGGGAGAATTGATACCACATCATGACGATTTTGTTTTGATTAATATATTAAATTCTGAACTGGAAAAAATTGAAAGTGATCCTTCTACTTTGGATAGTAGTAAAGGAAATCATAGATTGGTCACTAAATTCAAATCATTTCCACCTTTCAAACTCCGTATAAGAGACATGTTGAATATATTGTCCCTCCCAGACCCAAGTTTCTTCATTAATGTAAAAAATCACTGACATTGGAACTAAAACTACTCCTAACACACCAAAAATTTTCATTTCTAGGAGACAGTTATACATTTCCTATTATTATACTTTCTGAATTAAAAATATAACTAGGAAGAAAAAACTATTTTGTGTTCTTATGAAATTTTATTTTTCCATTCATTGATCCACTGCTAATAACAAATTATTATCCCATAATTTTGAATTCAAAAGATCCTTATAGAGCTCGATCACAAACCAATAGTTGAGGGTTAAAAGAGAATCTATCCTAATATGAATGAATTTTTGAGGGAGGAGGTAATCAAGTTACAAGACACTGGAATTATTTAACCCATTTTAAAAAGTCCTTGTTTTTTTCTAGTCTAAGTGGCCCAAAATAAAAGATGTTTCATTATTATCACCAATGGAATAAAAAAAGAAATTTAAGTGAGGAAATAAACGAAATGGAGAGTCTCTATATCTTATAGGAGGATCAACTTAGCTACTAGGAAGGATCATTTCAAAATTCATTTCTCAGATCAAATGTTTGAGAGGATTACTGGAAATGAATCATTTTTCTTTCTAGATGGATAATATAATTACTAACAGATTCTTTTATCCCCATAGAACCAAGAGAAAATTTATTCACACACCCATTTGGGACATTTTCCTACCTAAATATTCTTTTTTTATTATTTGGTGCACCAAAAAACTTAAAAAAATGTATGATGGCTATCTTATCAGACATGATTAAGATGTTCATTGAGGTATTCATGGATAATTTCTCCATAGTTGGACATGCCTGAAAAATTTGGAATTGGTGACAGAAATATTCTTACTGACCAACATAGTTAAAAAAAAGAATTGAAAGTTTATGTTCATTAAAGGTATCATGTTGGTAATTAAAGTGTCCAAGTGGGTTTTCAAGTTAGACACTTACAAGGTTGATTTTATTCAAATATTTCCACCTCCTAAAAATTTTAAGTGTGTTATAAGTTTCTTAGGGCATGGTAGTTTTTACAAGAGCTTTATCAAGGATTTTTCAAAAATAATAAAGCCCTTGTGTTCTTTTGATTTCCAGGTTGAACCATTCCCATTTGATTAAAAATGTTTGGAATCATTTAATATTCTTAAAGAAAAACTCAATTCATCACCTTTCATAATTGCATTTAATTGAAAATCACCCTTTGAAGTAATGTTTGATTCTAGTGACATGGTTTTTTGAGATGTATTATGATTAAGGAGAGATAAGAGGCTACATGTGGTTTACAATTCTAGTAGGCAGCTATCCTTAATGATAATGCATGAGTTTACTTATTCTTTTATAATTTAATTATAGTGGTTAACAGTTTATTAACTTAACTAAAACCCCTGAAAAAATCATTAAAATAATGAAATTAAATATCTATTTTGATCTATAAAAATAATTTTTCCTTCCACGTTTTAATTCAACTTTGTGGAAAAATATGGGTTTTATGTGTGGGGAGTGGGTCTTTTTATTCTGAGCTAATCTATGCTTCAACAGAATCTCATCAAATCACTTAATTTGTTTTAGAAAAATAATCAATTTTTTTCAAAAAAAAATTAACCATTAGAGGTTCCTTTGGCTACAATATAAATGAAAATTCAATCTTTTATAATGCATAATTACATATTGGTTGTTAAAGTTTTCTTTGAATCTACAATATTGGAGGATGTATAACTATTTAGTGAAGTTCATATTTCTTTTATTAATATTCTATTTAGGAATTAACAATGAGAGTGATATAAGATAAATATATGTGGAGTTATCATAATAACCATATGACACTAGAAATTTGAACTAGAACCTAATGGATTCAATTTTATTTAATAAAAAATGTAATCACCTTAGATAACCAACTCAAATAGTAGTCTTATAAGTGTAAGGACCTCAATACCAGTAGCCCAGAGCCGTTGCCTTACTTTTTAAATTTTTATGATTTAAGGAATCTCATCCCAAAGGATATAATAGTTTCGTATATTTGGAAAACCAGATACATAAATAATTGTTACTTTACAACATTAAATGAATAACAATATATAGAATCCATTGGAACATCCACAGCTTTTAGATTATCCCTACAAGACAGTTATAATATTCATATTCGCATCCTTGTGAAAAATAAAACAGAAAAATTGAGTGAGATTAGATAATTAGTAAGGGTATGTAATATAGTAGAAGATATCATAAACATAAAAATTTATCATGGTGAATAAAAAGGCATGCCTTTAAAAATAAATTTTATCATAATATAGTAGGAATTAAAGACATGTAAATAAAGCCTTATAACTAATCATAATATAATAAACCTTAGTGAATGATATTATACTAGTCAAATATCACATGGGTTATCAATTTATATTATCATAATGAGGTAATTCATAATTCTAGATATCTAAAACATACAGTCAAGTCCTTGGTCAAGACATATAGAAATACAAGGGTAAGGCCTCGACCAAAACCCAATTCTGTTTTGTCTCATGAGACATACAGATGCATCAAAGATATATAGAGGGCCACATCCATCACTTTATAATTAAAATAAATTCATTATATGAATTAGTCTAAAAATAAACAACATGAACATATGAAATTCAAATAACTTACCCCAATATGTAATCATAATCCCTATCCAATCTGAGTAACATGTTGAATGGTATCAAGATAAGACATCCATTGTCTAACCAGTCATAAAACATTTTATAACATATGGTAGATGAAAATAATATGATATTAATCACAAGAAATCATATAATTATAAAGAGGTTTTGAAATAGATTAAAATAATCTAATAAAATAATCTAGTAATTCTTGAGAGAAATACCCCTTTGACTTTGTAATGAAGAGTTCTTTTGAAAAAATCATATTTATTTTTCATAATTGTATGTATAAAACCATTAATGAAAAAATATATGTTTTCATGCCTAAATTATACATTTTATAGAAATAATGGTTTCCTAAAATAGATTATCCATTTTACTTGAAAAAGTTTGAGAAATTGAGATGTTCGCTTTAATTGGCCCGTGTATCATGAATAATTGAGAAAGGAACCTTATAAAACATGAATTTGTTATTAAATGAAGATGAAATGATCTAGAAACATGATTTTGGAATATATACATAGAATTTAGGAGAATTATATTAAACTAATTAATAATTAAATTAGTGTATAGAGAAAAAAAACATAACCCGAATGAAAATGGATGTTCAGGAAGAAAACCCTTACCTTATATTTGAATGTGTCCAAAACTTGAACATAACATCCTGGATAATGAAATTAAATACATTAATTAATAAATAACCTTATATAAATGTTTTTTATTTATTATAATTTTATTAAGTTCATTTCTTTCCTTTTGTATGAGTTATAAGATAAAATTTTATTGATCAGGAGTATTCGTTTCCTTGGTTCTCATGATCGGTATACTTGTATATGAGTATGGAAGTTCATGTGGATTGGGAATAATTCCTTAGAATTGAATTTAAATGATATTAATGAACATTGGTTTGTTTAAATGGTTATATATATCATTTTATAATATGGTATGTTGATGAATTACTAGGTAATACATTTAGTGATAATTATTTACATTATTATGACGGGTATTGATCATAACAAACTCATTTTGTTTTATCATTTAGTATTATGTAAATATGTTACTTCCAAAACATAATAAAATATGTAATACATATATTATATAATTTTTTAATAATAAAAATGGTTTCATTACCATCCTTGGTGGATAAATTTAAGAAAAAAAATATGACCTCCATAAAGGTTGTAAATTGGCACCACTCGGACGATGATTTTGTTTAAAAAAATAGACAGTAAGAAAGGAGTTTGAGTAAGAATATTCCATTAACATGATATAATTCAATTATATAAATGATAATGGAGTTATAATTCTAATTTTGATAGACTATTAGGGTATAGAATAATAAAATAAAAGAACATGAAAACATACTAAAAGGAAATGAAAGAGGATTTTACCCCTTGAATACTCCTCCTTGAGAACCTCCTTAAGGGGATTGGTTTTTGTCTTTTGATGAGACCAAGAGCTCATGGATGTGGGGAAGAAGCTTGGGAAGATTACTTATAATAAAGTTTAAAAGGATAAAATCTTGTAATATGTGATTAGAAGTGGTAGTGCGGGGTTGTATTTATAGTGGAGGAGAGGGGTGATTTCTCATTATTTTATTCATTATTTTATTATTTTCATCAAGACATCTAATATTTTTGATTCTTGTGACTAAATACAGTAATAATTTAATGTGAGTTATAAATAAGGGTTGTTACATAATATAAATGTCACCTATGACTCAATAAATCATGTATTTATCATATATCGTAAATTATTGTATTTTACTATTCACAAAAATTTAAGGTATTTTAGAAATATCGAAAAAATTCACCTTCACCATATTTCAATGTATATAATTCCCAAATTTAATTCATTTTATGAAAATATGTTTCCAAATATGATAATTTTATTTTTTAATTCAAACCATTATTTACTCGAAAAATACAGATTTTAAATCTATAGCTAATTTTATAACTCTTTGTAAAATTAACTAAGGTCTCATAACATTATCTTAAAATCATAAGAAAACAAAATATTATTTTATGAATTCATTTTATATGAATATATTTTATTTTAAATGATTTTATTAATTAGAAAATTGAAATTAAATATTTATGACTTATAAAAATACCGACACTTAATTTAATAATGTATAAAATATTTATTTACTTATTCTATGATATAATTACATGATACTTTCAATTATAAGGTTCTTAAATTTTATTTATAATTTTATGAGTGATGTTACTATTCATTAGTCTGATAAACTATTCATTATGGTCATATAACTATTTATATGTTCATTTTACTTTTTCATCGGTATAGGTTCCTTAACTTCTAGAAATACCTCATATTACATTAATTATTCATTTATGATGTTTTTATCATGTTCTATAAGTGATTTTATATGATATATAATATATTAAAGAAACATAAAAATGAAAATTTCATTGATAGAGTTCTAAGTTGTTACAATCACCCCTCCTAAAAAAATCCAATCCTCAAAATTTTTAAATTGTCACAAATAAAAAGATTTTCATAGTTCCACTTCATATGGTCCTTATGATCCCACATCGCCTCTTCAATTTTATGAATTTTACAAAGTTTCTTTAACACCCGATTAATCCAATTCCTCTACACATGTTCTTTAGTGTCTAGAATCTGGAGAGACTCTTCACAATAAGATAAAAGGTTCCAATTCTATTCCTTCATAAGTGGGTACATCAGTTGGGTCTAACATGTACTTATTTAACAAGGAGATGTGGAACACATTGTGTACCTTAGAAAGGATAGGTGGCATTGCCAAACGATAAGCTACAGATTCTATTCTCTCCCAAATTTAAAAAGGAAAAATGTACTTGGGGCTCAGATTCACTTTCCTCCCAAGTCATATAACACTGTTCCATGAAGATTCATTCAAGAAAATGTGATATCCTACTTGAAAATCCAAATCCTTCTTTCGATTATTGACATATCTCTTTTTATTACTTTTATCTGCTTTGATATGGGTTTGAATAATCTTTACCTTTGCGGTTTTTTCCTCTACAACCTCTCGAACTATAATCTTGCTTTCACCAACTCCTTCCCATCATGTTGGTGTATGACATATCATTCCATACAATGCTTTATATGGTGCCATTTAAATACTTGGTTTGAAAATATTATTGTAGGAAAACTCTACCAAAGGAAAATATTGATCTCATATACCTTTAATGTTAAAGAAGCATGATCTCAACAAGTCTTTTAATGATTGAATGGTCTTTTCAAACTACCCATCTATTTGGGGTTGATAAGCAGTACTCAAATAAAGCTGAATATCCAAATACTTTTCTATAATTTCGATGTAATTCATAGATCAAGATCATACACAATAAAAAAAGGCACTCTATGATGTCTTAAAATTCATTAATATAAATTTTTGTAAGGTGATCTAGTGGAAAATCTTCTCATATAGTGAGGAAATGTGTATATTGGTTAAGTCGATATACAATCACCCATACTACATCATTATTTCTAGGAGTTTTTGATAATCATGTGAAAAGATCCATAGTGATGTTATCTCATTTCCATGTAGAAATAGGCAGGGGTTGAATAAAACATCTTGGATGTTGTCTATCAACCCTCACCTGCTTAAAAACTACATATCTTGATACATAATCAAAAGAATTGTACTTCATATTATCCCACTAGAAATGTTCTTTCATATCTCTATACATCTTAGTGATACTGGGTTATATAAAGAATGTTAAGCTATGGAAATTACCTAATATCTCCCTTTTTAGATCAGGTATAGAGTGAACATATAGCCTCTTAAAAAATTTCATAATTCCATCATCGCACACGTAGTTTGGAAACTTCACATCATTCATAGTTTTAATTTCCTTTTGAAGATTCTCTTTATCCAACTGAGATCTTTTAATTACTTCCAATAAATATGGTTGGGAAAAAACTGAAAAATTAATGATGTTTCTTCATCTTTGATAGTTACCTTATCTATCTTTTTAGATCCATGTACATAGGTTCGTTTTCAATCCTCATTTTATTGAGAACTATACGATCCGTCCTTCTCAATGAATATTCTACCTTATATGCCTTCTCAGGGTGGTAGTGTGTTGAAAAATCACAATCCTTGAGTAGCTCAAGCCATCAAATTTACCCCGTGTTTAGTTCTTTCTGTGATAAGATATATTTCAAACTCTTTTGATCTCTATATATCTCATATATTTCACCATAGATATTCTGTCTCCCTATCTTTAGAACAATGATTATAGCTGGTACCTTAATATCATGACTTGTATAGTTCTATTAATGAGTTTTTGACAATGTTGATGCATAAAAAATAACTCTATTATTATGCATTAGGACACAACCAAGTCATATATTTTATGCATCCCTATAAATAAAAAATCCACCATTTCTTGATGGTATATTCAAGATTGGAGAAATCAATAACATATTCTACAATTAGTCAAAAAATTCTTCCCATTTTTTTGTCCATACAAATTTAACCTCCTTATGAGTAATCTTGGTTAATAGGTTAGCTAATTAGGGGATGTTATAAACAAAATGTTAATAATAATCTTCTATACCAATAAAACTATATAACTTATTAATATTCATTAATGTAGGCCATTATTGAACAGCATTTGACATCAATGGATCAACTGTGATTCCATCATTCGAGACAATATCTCTAAGAAAATAAATTGATTGAAGCCAACATTCACACTTGATAAACTTCCCATATAATTCATTTCTTCTAAGAGTATTTAGAACAATCCACATGTATTTATCATGGTCTTTATAGATTTTGTATTATACTAAGGTATCATCAATAAATACCACAACAAATTAATTAAGATATTCCCAGAAGAATCTATTTATTAGATCCATGCATATGGGGGATGCATTAGTCAGTCTAAATTGCAATAATGTAAAATTGAAATTTCCATACCAAGTTTGAAATGTTGACTTTGGAATATCTTTCTTCCTCACACACAATTAACAATACCCAGATCAAAAGTTAATCTTCCAAAAATATCGAGCTCCATGAATTTGGTCGAATAAATCACCAATACAAGGTAGGTAATATTTTTTCTTTATTATAATAGCATTAATTTCTCTATAGTCAATTCATAGCCTCATGGATCCATATTTCTTCTTGAAATATTGAATAGGGGAGACCAAAAGAGAAACACTAGGGTGGATAAATCCTTTATAACTAAATTTCTCTAGTTTTTTCTTCATTTTTACTTATATCACCATGGATATTCTATTAGGAACCTTTACTAAAGGACCTTAACTAGGAATTAATTTAATAGAGAACATAACGTCCCACTATGGAGGATGTCGAGTTAAATCCTTTGGATATACATCAATGTATTCTTGCAAAATAGTTACATCCTTTATTTGAATATTTATTTTCTCACCCATAGATATTTCATTATCTTCCTCCCTAATAATTTCATTTAGAGATCTACTGGGGTGGATCCTAATAAGATTCAAAAGGTGATGTTTTTTCACTAAAGATAATGGATTCTACAAATTCATCACAAATCATAATTTCCTCTTCTTAAAATATATCATTTTCATAATATTTTGAAATCCAATCCTTATCAATGATTATGTAAAATTATTCCATGGGTATAATGATAAAATCAGAAGATAAAACCGGTTTATATGCCATAATGGGAACTGCCTAACACAACTTTGTTACAATGATACTTCCCTTAGGTTTTTTGACTAACAACTACCTTGTTAAGGAGAGTTGGAAATATCTAATTTTTTATGAAAACTAAGATGATATAAAGGAATTCGAGAAACCAAAATCAAATATAGAATATTCAAAATTTGAGGGAATGATTAAAGTACATGCCACCACATCATTATAAACATCAAACATTGTAGTTGTGATCACATAGGCTTGTACATTCTCCCATGGCCTTTTTGAAGAATTTTTCTTTAATGCATGGGAAAATCATTTACACAATGTTCCATATCTTTACAATTGTATCATTTAACATTGTGAGATTGTTTATTTCCCTTGAAATCACAAGCCTAGTTCCCTTTTTCTACACATTTGTAATAAAATCATTTTCCTTTTAAGGATCCTTTGGGGTGTTTCCTTCCATAAGAATCACATGTTAGAAAACTACCTTTTTATTATTTCCTTTATCTATTCTTTCCTATTCCACCCTATTCCTCTATTTCATTCCCTTAAATTCATAAGACTTATATAATATATTCTTTTTCTTTATATCACATGGGACTATATCATGGTATGATGAGAAAGTTTGAGAAACTATATCCCTTCAATGGAATGGTTTTAAACCATCAAAGAATCGATCAATCTTTCTCTTTGGATTATGTATTTTGTCAGTGACATGACTTTATAGCCTTGTAAAGTTTTCTTCATACATGGAAACATTCTCATACCTATTTTGACTCATATTCAAGAATTTCCTTTATATATATTCTTGTTGTTTGCAAGGAATATATTTTTCAAGGAAAATTTCATTAATATAACTGCATTCCAAATTATTAATTTACTTCTCCTCCTTTGTGTTTTGTATTAGTTACCACCATTGATCCACATATCTCTATATAAAATAAACTACCAGGACATCCATCTCACATTCGTTACATCCCAACAAAGAAATATCTTCTCTAAGGATCTTATCCACTACTCAACAACAAATGGATTTATAGTCCTATTGGATGATAGAGGATGTTAACACATAAAGTGGTCTAACATTTCACCTCCACATTGTAGATTAGGATGCTCCATATGGGTAATTTTATTGTTCAAAACCTATGTTAGCTATATGGGATACATGCATTGTCATGGTTTCCATTCCTTCCACTTGGTCTTGTTTCTAAATAATGGCACACAATATATTAGGTTATGAATTTTCTTGTATAATCTCAAACTAGAAATAAACATAACAGGAATTTAATATTTATGAATAGATTATCTCATAATCAAAATCATGGTTTCTTTGAGGAGATATTTACTTTGAAATCCTTCATGATAATTTGTAACGAAAATGCGACATATCCTATGAATATACCATGGGAGTGTCAAACTAGGTGCATGGTAAGGCCCATTGTTGTGTACCAAGTTACATTGAGTCAGGATCGAGACACCTTATTAGAGTTATTACCCCTAGGTACATCTTTGCCAGAACCACCTCCACTTGTAGTATCCAGATAGAGATGTATTTCTACGAACATCCAAATAATATCTACCATAAAAAAATTCTAGGATGTTATTATATTATCATAATAAAATTATATCTTAGGTTTTTGATCACTAATCTATTTTATCTAAATCTAGTTTCCAAGGTTTCTACTAAACTTCCTTTGATACCAACAGTATAGACACCGACCCCAGTATCTCGAAGCTGGTGCCATACTTTATTTCATTAGAAAGATTATAAAGAATTACATCCTAATGGACTGAATAGTTTAATAGCATTGGAAAACTAGAGACATACATAATTGTTACATTAAATCATGAAATGAAAATAATATAGAGATTCTATTTCAAATATCCATAACTCATAGATTATCCATACAAGTCACTCATAATATTCATCTTTCCATCCTTGGGAAAAATAAAACATAAAAAATGGCTGAGATAATATCCTCAATAAGGGAAATTAATACAGTGAAATTTATCAAAAACATAATTATTATGCATGGTGAATAACAAAAAAATATGACATTAAAAATAAACTTGAGCATAATATGGTAGGAATGAAAACTGAACAAATAAAGCCATATAATTGATCATATGAGAATAAAACATATTCATGGGTGTTATACTAATCATATATCACATGGTTTATCAATTTCTAAAATCATAATTATGTTATTCATAATTCTAGACATCTAAAATATATTGTCAATGCCTCGACCAAGACATCCGAAAATACTAGGGTAAGGCCTATGCCAAAACAGAATTTTGTTTTGTCTCTTGAGACATAGCGATGCATTGTGGGAATATATCAGGACCCACCCACCACATTCTAAGTCAAATGAATTCTTCATATGAAAGGGTTTTAATATATACCAAATTAACATATTAAATGTAAATAACTTTCCCCAATCTGTAATCATAATCACTAACCAATTTGAGTAGCATGGTGAATGATATGAAGATAGAACATCCAAAGTTAAACTAGTAATAAAACATTTAATAACATATATTATATAAAAATAATAAGATATAAATCACAATAAATCATAAAATTTAATAGATGTGTTTAAATAGATTAAAATACTCTAATAAATCATCAATGAATTTTTGAATGAAATTCCCATTTTTCTTTGCAAAGAAAATTTCATTGAGAGAAATCATTTAATTTTTCATAATTGTTTATATAAAAATAGTTCTAAAAAATATATTTTTTCATGAAAAAATTAGTAATTTTTGAAAAAATTTTTTGTCTCAATACATGTTATGGATGTTACTTGACAATGGTATGAAATTGAGATATTCCCTTTAATCGGGCTTGTGTTTCGAGAAGAATTTATAAGAGAAAATTAAAAAAATGTATTTCTTTTAAAAGAAATATGAAATGATCTATAAAAACGATTTTGGAAGTTATAAACAGAATTTATAATAATTATATAAAAATATTGATGAATTACAATGGTTTATAGAGGAAGAAATCATAAACCGAACAATAATAGATGTTCGAGAACACCTTTTGTCCGAGTGTGTTCTATACTTGACCCTAACATCATTGATAACCAAATTAAATAAATTAATTAATTAATTAAGATCCTTATATTAATCTATTTAATTAATTATAATTTTATTATGTTTATTTTTGGACTTTTTGATGACTTGTAAGTTACAATTTTATTTCTTAAGAGCGTTTGTTTCATTGGTTTTCACGGTCGATATACTGGTATATGAGTATGGAAGTACATGTGGAATGAGAATAATTATATTGAATTCAGTTTTTATGTTATTAATGAACAAAATTAATTATAAATGGTTAAATATATAACTTGATTATATGGTATTATGATTAATAATTTGATAATACATTTAGTGATAATCGTTTACATTTTTACAACGGTTATTGATCATAACTATATAATTTTGTTTTATCATTTAGTATTATATAAATATGGTGAATATAGAATATAAGAAAGGATTTAATACATATATTACAGTCTTTATTAACAATAAAAATGGTTTCATTACCAGCCTTGAATGAGAAATTCATTAATGAAAATCGGTCGTCCACAAATGTTGCAAATCAGCACCTCTCAGACAATGACTTCATTTTTAAAATAAAAGAGTGTTATAAAGGAGTTTGAGTAAGTATATTAAATTAACATGATATAATTATAGTATATATATATGATACTTGAGTTATCATTTTCATTTGGATAGAGGAGGTTAAGATATGATAATAAAAGAAAAGAACATGAAAAGAAACTGATAAAGAAAGGAAAAAAGAATTTACTTATTGAATACTCCTCCTTGAGAACCTTCTTAAGGGGATTAGTTTGGGTATTTTTATGGGACCAAGAAATCTTAGATTTTGGGGAGATTATTTAGAAAAGTATTCAGTAGAAAATTAACAAGGATCAAATCTTGGAATGTGTGAGGAGAAGTGGTGGTATTCATAGTGGAGGAGAGGGGTGATTTCTCATTATTTTTCCCAAGACAAAAAATATTATAGATTCTTGAGACAAAATATAATAATAAGTGAGTTTGGATTCTAAAAAATGGTGACTAAATCATCCAAAAAATAACCTATGACTCAATAAATCATTTATTCATCATTTATCATAAATTATTATATTTTACTATTCATAGAAAATTAAATAATTTTAGAATAATCCCAAAAATTCATCCGCCACATTTTTTGATGTGTAAAATTCAAATGTGAACTAAATTTTATGAAAATATTTTTCCAAATAGTTTAATTTTAAATTAAAATGACCATTTACTCTAAAAATATAGTTTTTAATACTATAAATGATTTTATAACACTTTTAAAAATTAACTTAGGTCTCATAAAATTATAGTAAAATCATAAGAACATAAAATTTTAATTTATGAATACATTTTATATGAATATATTTTATTTTAAATCTTGTTATTAATTATAAAATTGTAATTAATTATTTATTACATAAAAAAATACCAACACATAATTTTATAATTTATAAAATATTCATTTATTTATACTGTTATATAAATACACGACACATTCATTTATAAGGTGCCTAAATTTTATTTATACTGTCATGAGTGATGTTTATATTCATTAGTCCTATTTACTATTCATAAGGGTTATATTACATTTCCTAGGTTAAGTTACTATTTCATTGGCATAGGTTCATTAGCTTCTAGAAATACCTATTGTTTCATTCATTCTTCATTTATGTTGTTTTTATTGTGCTCTAAAAGTGATTTTATGTAATCTATACTATATGAAATAAACATGAAAAGAGTAATTTCTCTGATATAGTTCTGGGTTATTACAATAAGTCCTTTGAAATTAGAGTAAAATAGGAAAATGGGAACCCATGGTGAACATCTGAGACTCTAGGCATTGTGTTTTTGTGTAAGACATCTATATATTTCAAATAAGTGCATCTGCACAGTGATTTGAACAAGTTACATGGCTAGGTAAAATTTAAAAAAATACAATAATGTGACTAGTTTTCAAAAATGATTTCATTATAGTGGTGGGAATTTAGAAACCACATTAATAAATGGATAATTGACTTGTATGAAAATCATTTAATTTTTTTACAATAAAGTGATTTAATAATATAAATTGAAAAAATAGATTTTTGGAACCTTGGAGAAAGTGAAGGTTGAAGGTTCCTATTGTTATAATTTTATTTACATTTGTATGTTACTTGTTATCACTCTTTGAATTAAAACATGGATTTGTATTGAAGTAAGTTAATAAGTGTCTTCATATAAGAGGAATGGAATCTACAACTGTGAATGAGTCTTTGTTCCTTTGACCTCCTAGTAGGTTTTTGGATTTAGGTAGGACCTCTTTTCAACATTTCATTTGAAAATCCTCACTCAAAGTTTTTGTTCCTCTATTTTTAAATACCCTCACATACTTAATATTGAGATATAGGATATAAATTCTTGTTTCTTTTTTAAAAATAAAAAAATCATGGAATTTCTTGAGAACAAGCAATAATTATGTATGAGGGAATTTTATGTGGACTATAAATCTCTTGAATTGACACATATTTTTATTATGCTTATTATGTTATAATTAATTAATTATCCATATTTGACAAAATATTGAACTTTAGTAATTTCTTATTTTAATTAAAAAATTAAATAATCATTTACTTTGTTAGTTTTATTATTATTTTCCTTTTAATTTCATTAATTTTATCTGACCTTATTTTATTTTATCGAATTAAATTTCATGTTTTTATTCTAGTTGACATTGAAATATTAATTTTGATATTTTTTATTTTTATTAATTAATCAATTCATCATTATTTATTCCTTTAATTAATTGATCATTAATTTAATTTTTATTCATTTATTTCTAACTTTAAATATATTAAATTTTATAATTCTAAATTTAAATAATTAATTTTTTTTCAATTTTAATTTTTCCATTTTTTTATTTTATTTTATTATGTCCAGGTTTATTAGTTTTTTCAAATAAAGTAATTTAATTGATTTTTAATTATAATATTTTAATTTAACTTTTAGTTTTAAAATTATTGTTATTTGTTTTTGAATTTAATTATTTTTTCAATTGTTTTATGTTTTTATTAATTCAGATATTAATTAAATTAACATTAAAATAATTAATTTTATTTTTTATTTTAATTTTCAATTGTTTTTTATTTAAATAATGTATAATTGCTAAAATTAAATTATTATTAAACTTTTTTTACCTTTCTGTTGACAGACGATCTACCGCCTAACCTTAGAGTAACAAAATAGGGGAAATGATCTCCCACTCTATGTTTTGATCCCACTGTCACCCAACGGTAGCGAAACTGGAGATCACCCCTTCACCAACTGTTGGTTCACCTTTTGTACTCTGTTTACCCACTGCCAACATCATGACTTAATATATTTCACTACCCACTGCTAGGCAGAAACCAACGATGAGTCCCTAACCCACTATTATCACTGCTGCTTTGACTCTTTGCTAGTAGAAAATTTGTGAGCCACCATCAACCATGAAACAAATCCAATACCTTCCACTAGTTTCTTCATCCATCCTCTTATAGAGTACACTACCCACCATTTTTGTCCCCCAGCTAGGGGAAACTACCCGATGGATCTCAACCATCCTTTTATAGAAATCTCACTAATTGGTGGATCACAATCCACTACCTGAACTATGGTTCTATGTCCACTGACTTTCATCTCACAGATCTAGAGCTAATTCGCTAAACTGTCGCAGCTCATGAATACTAAAAGACACCATCATCTGAGGAACCCAAACCTTCAATTGATATCTTCCATTTTATAAAGTCGATTCTATGCCTCCTCGAAGAAGAACATGTTGCTGAGCACTAGATGAACCTGAACCAAGCCAACACCATCAGACAATAATCCTAGATTCTGTCGTTATTTCAAGAGCAATGTGAAGTGAAGTTGAGGTTAAGCCTTTACCTAGAAGAGATTACCACAATGCTTCTCTGAGAAGCTGAACCTGCTCATAGAAGGGATTATAATAAAAGTAACATAATAAACAAAATAATAATAATATTTATTATAATAATTATTAAAATATAGCAATCTTAATAAATAAAATTTACAATATAATTTACAAAAATAATTTTATGAATGATAGTTTACACCAATGTTTTTTTACATATATAACTATGTTAACAATGATAGCAATTGTAACTAAATTTTAGGTAATTATATTTATTAATTTAAATTCATAATTAATATAATATATATATATTATGTTAGAAATATTTTAATAATTAAGACTTATATAATTATTCATGTTATATTCTCATTAACTCAATTTTAACCTTTTATTTATTTCCTATATTTTATCTGTGCATATTCATGCTACAGTCATAGGGGATTCTAGATTTATCTCCAAAATTCGGTATTTTATTTGGTTAGAAGGGTGATGATTGTGTCAACTACCTATGATAGAAATTGTTAGGTGCCTGAGAGTAGACTGGATAAAGACGGTGATGGACATTGGTGACCAAATTGAATTTGATGAAAGATTCAAATTTATGGGAAGACTATAGAAGAGGGAATCATAGACGTTCATTTGATTCATGTTGGAATCTATTGAGTATGTCTAGAATGAGAAATTGAGTAGAAACAAGACCGATCATGAGGATTATAGTGACCTCGAGAAAGACAATAACATTGATCACCATTTTTCTTGAGGGGGATTATTCTCCCATAAATTTTCATTCATTAGTCTATAATTGAATTGTTTCAATTCCTATTTTAAATCATATTTGTAGCCAAATTCCTTATGCTCATGGATTTTTAATTCAAATAGTTTTTATATTCATGTTTTCACATTAATTACTTCTTGAAATCCAAATTCATTGGTGAGATCAATTCTGATTGAAATTTAAATTATTTTGTGCCTCTTGTTATTTAAATAAAACATTAAGAAAAATCTATGATATTGATCTTGGAATATTTTCTTGAATCTCTAACTTTAGTTTTTTTAATATTATGTTGAGTTTTATTCCATTAAATTATTTTTTAAAATTTCATTGTAGTTTGATGATTCTTAGAGTGGATAACTTCAAGATTCATTCTTTCGTATGATTAATTTCATGGAGAAAGATTTTAATCAATCTTTTTCTAAGGTTAATTTATATTAATGTTTCTAGAAAGAAGATCTAATTTTCAACCAACAGTGTTATAATTACTTGATCATCTTTCTTGATCTATTTTTACTCAATCTATGTTCCTATTTTTCATTCATTTTTTCCTAATCCTTAATCATAGCTCTAATATCAACCTATTTCTTTAAAAATAATTATCTCATCATCATTTTTCATCATCAAAAAAGAAAAATAAAATTATAAAATGAAACTTCATCCATAGATTACAGTTGATTTGTTTTTGAAATGTAGGTTTCACTACCTTCCTTGTTAGTTCGATGATATGAAACAATATACAGTAGTAAATAGGATATATAAATAATTAAATTAGGAATGTATTAATTTCATTCAGGTCACATATATAAGAACATCCATAAAATCATCAAATAAATATGGATATAGTGGGTGAAAATTTCTGACAGAAATGAACAAGGTGAGTTGGTTTCTATCACAAACGTCACATCTAGTACATTATTTTACTAGGGAAATAAAATTTATAAAGGATATTTAAATCCACAATAAAACAATCAAAGAAAAAAATAATTTAGTTTTTAGCATAAAATAACACATAATTTTACTCTAGATATAAATTCATTGAAAAAAATCTTGACTTGAAAATGGGATTAGAATAAAACCCTTACCATTTTATCCTAAATTTCAAAAAATCTATTTAAACTCATATATAATAAACAAAACCATTTTAATAATTGTTTTCAGAAATTATTAAAATATATTAACTTTTTTATTCTTTTGTTTAAATCATTATCTACACATGCATTAGTTTGTTCATGTTTATTTTCTTAATTGGAAGTTAATAATTTTGATTGTTTTACACATGTTTTACAATAGTGTCATTGAAACCTATTATTTGATACTATATTTATCATTAAAATATTTTAAAAATTACTAAAATAAATTTTTTAAATGATTTATTCATAACCATGTTCACATTATCGAAACTATGGGAATGGTTAATGAGAATGAAATACATGGTGACCTTGTTCTGGGTAATTTGTTATTATGAATAATATTCTTTGTAATCGTAATTTATAATTATTTCATCATTTAGTAACAATATTAAGGAAATATATCAATACTTAATATAATATATATTCATAAAATATGTCTCATAACCATCTATCTAGGGTGGTGTTGAAACATTGTGCACACAACTCTTTTGAGGTGGATGTCTGCACGTATACAAGAATGATATTTTCATTCCCCATAGAATAAATAAAAAAATGAAATCGATATATCTTATTATAATCAAAATAATGTTACAAATATGATATTATTCAATAAATAACCCCCATTTTACCGTCCATGTAATGAATTTAGGAAAAATAGAACATGTTTAATATGGAGGCGGTAACCAACACGTAATACGAGCGACAATTTTCATTTTTTTGAATTCTTCAGAGGGAGATAGATAAAGGTTTTTAAATTAATATAATAAAATTTTAGTATAATAATTTCATTGATTTTATTATATTATAATGGTAAGAATAGGTTTTTATGAGGTTGGATGATAATGATAGATAAGAGAATGTTAGAGAGTGGGTAATACTCCCGTTGGGAGTTTGAATCTTTTCATGAAAGATCCTATGTAGATGGAGTAATTAGGGAGAATTATTAATAGACATAGTTTTAAGGGAATTTCACGTGAGATGTGCGTCTTTAATTTGTTGTAAATGCACTCAATTTATAGGTGGGAAAGAGGGTGTTTGACTTGGAAAATGAATGATACGTAAGGAGTAATAATGGATTTACATGGGAGTTGGCTGATTTACGTGAGGAAATATTTCTGAGAAATTTTTGTATAAGTATTTAACTTATCAAATTTCTTTAATAACATCAAGATATCATATAAATGAAACAAAATTTTAGCCACTTTAGTAACCCATTTTTACCCATATTAACCTTAATTAAAAATTGTCCCTTCTAATTATTATTTTTCTAAACATATAAAGTGACTCATCTTACCAAATTTCGAAGTGATTATTATGAATGTGGACTCAATTTATTTTAATTAAATTTCTAAATATGAAAAAATTAACTACAACATTAAAATATAAGATATATATATAGACTGTTTTTTGTAGAAAACTGAAATTTATGAATTAAATGTTTTTATAATTATTTCATATAAATTACTAATTAAATTATTTTCATTCTATTATTCATATAAAAAATGTTTTATAACATTATTTAACTGTGATTTTATTTTTTTTCTTGTAAAAAATAGTTAGAATGTCAAAATCCATTTTTTTTAAAAAATATTTAAAATGATACTATTTTTTATTTAACTACAGTAATTGAATTGTATCAAAGAATTAGTATGAAAAATGACCATTATTTTTATTTATAAAAATATTTAATTATGTGGTAACCCTTATTTATATAGTATAATTGAAATTAAATATTATAATGGTTGTATCATGATTTGTTTTGGTTTAGTGTTGTGTGTAAAATGGATTATTGAATGCATTAAATTTATTTAAGAGAAATATATTATAAAATACTAGTGTGTTAAATTATACACCTTTATAATAATTTCACCCTTAAAATCCATTATTATAATGAAAACGTATTAGGATACTTTTTCCTCATCACTTCCTTGGGTTACCGTGTGGTTCCTCAAATTTATCAGTTTTCCATAATTTTTTGACAGAGTGAGTGGTATCTTCCAAAGAAATATTTAACTTTGATATAGAATATTTATCAGTTATTAATTATTATAAAGATAATGCTTCAGATGTATAGCCTTTGAATAAATTACATTTGAAGGATTAGTAATGTACTTCCTCAAAAGTGATACATGGAACAAATCATGATCTTGGGAGAGATTTGATGGAAGCACTAAATGAAAAGACACAATCATGATACAATCAAAGATATAAAAGGGACAGATATATCTATGAATTAGATTTTTTTTAATTAAAAATCTAAAAACCTTCTTCAAATGATATACTCAAAGGAATACATTTTCACTAACTCAAAACTATAGTCCTCACATATGATTATCAGTGTCACTCTTCTTTTGACTGTTAGATGCTTTGATGTGCTACTGAATTTTTATAAATTTCTATTTCATTTAATCAGATATATTATGTTTGAATATATTATATTATCCAAACATTTCCTGAAATTTTATATTTTATATTTCTTTCTATATAGACCTATATAAGGATCCATACGAATGTTTGAGTGAAAGTTGTTATTGTAATAAATTCTATTAGAGGAATGTATTGATCCCAACCAACATTGAAATACATAGAGAAATCTATCATTATACTAACTATAGATTAAATGGTTCTATCAAACATACCATCTATCTGGGAAGGATAAGAAATAATAAATTTCAACTTCATATTCAATTCTTACTGAATAATTCTCTATTAATTTATGGTAATCCTAGAATCTTGAAAAAAATACAATTTAGAGTTGTATTACATACAACCTTGCCACTTCCTTAATGTATATCCTACCATGTTGGTCAAGTGATAAATCTTTGCGGATATAAATGAAATGAATTAACATTTTAAGATGATTGAATACAAACCAAATGATGTTATGGCCTTTAGATATCTTTGGAATTCAGAAGATTAAGTCCATGGTGATGTTTTATCATATCTATACTAGTATGGGTATTTTTTTATCATCCACTTACAATTATATTATACAGACTTAACTTAATAACATATGGGGAATAAATATACACAATCTATAATATCCCTCTTCATATCATCCCCCCATAAATGATCCTTGATGACACTATATATACTTTTACTTCCAGGATGGATAAATACTGATGTGGTTTATGCTTCATCCAATATCTCCATCTTTAATTCTAGATTTGAGGTGACAAATATATAGTTCCCTAATATTATTAGTTCATCATGTTCATGTTTCAACTCCACAACAATCCTATTATTATTTTATAGTTCTAAACTCTCCTCCACCACCTCTTTACTCATTATATAAATGGATAATTTAATAATAATTTGTCCAAGAGAAGATTTCTAACTATCCCTCAAGATTTCAAGGCCCATATTCTATAATTACCAAATTATTGTTTCTTTTTCCATCCTCATCATGGATAAGAAAGAATGCTCCTTTCGATTCAATGAATTAGCCACCTCATTTTACTTTATTGGGTGGTAATGTATTGAGTATTCATAATCATTAATCAAATCTATCCATCCTCATTGGTTCACATTAAACACTTTTTATGTGAATATAAAATTCAAGATTTTATGATTAATATATATATCAGTATAAACCATAAAGATAATTCTTTAGTATTTTTAAGGAAACTATTACTGTTTCTATTTACAAATCAAAAGTCATGTATTTATTATCATGAAGCTTAAATTATCATGAAGAATAAACTACACAATGTCATTTTTATGAGAACACATCCCAATACTTTATTTTATCTATCACTATATATTACAAACCCTTATCCACTATATGGGAGTGTTAGAAAAGTTCCAATGAGCAACCTTCCCTTTAGGTCCTTGATTTTTTTTTCACATTAATCCTCATAAATTAACTTTTCTTGTAACACAAATATATTTTAAAAGATCTTTTTTTTGATAATGTATACGACACGTAAAAACGATCTTAAACATACCATGAAAAACTTTTATTCAAATATGTTTGATTTAACATAACTATTGAATTAGTGGATATGAATAAGAGTAAATTAAAAAGACATATATATATCTATAAAATATATACTTAATATAAATTAATTTATTAGTTCTTAGGATACATGAACTCATTTTTTGGAAATTTCATTCTATGCTACAAAAATTCCTTTGTTCAAAGATAGTTTTTATTAATTTTTGTATGAAAATATTATAAATAATTTATTCCACTTTTAGAAATTGTATATGATAAAAAGGATACTATTTTTTAAATCAAAATATCAGAATTATATTATAGTTAAATTATGGTATTTTTCTAAAAAAATGATTTTCTAGTTAATAGTGAAAAAACAGATATGTGTAAAACTATCATTTATTTTCATTGAAAAGTAACATTATGATTTTAATATGATATTAAATTATAAAAATAATACAATATCTATAAATAATATAATTAATTACAAATGGGTCATCTTTTCACTTGACTTTTGTATAATTTTATTTTTGGGCATAAAAATGCATTTTTCTAAAAACTATTTTTTGTTGTGTTTCACAATTTTATATTATAAAATGATTTATTTAACTTCTATAAATTTAATCTTAAAAATTAATTTTTTATTTTATATCACATAGTTAATTTTATTAAAATTGGTCATCTTTTTGTTTGTCATAAAGAATATTAACTCTTATAAGTATTTTTCACCTAGGTAAAGGTAAATCGTGTAATCAGGGATAAAAATAATTTGATAAGGCATTACAATATATCTAACACCTGAATTATTTATATTTTGTGAGTCTTGTTTAACTAAAAATATATATATTAAAAATTATGGCATTTTTGTTCCATTTTTCATTGATATAAAACTTTATATTTTTTATTAAAAGAATGTTTCAAAATATCACTCTCTTGATTTTAATTTCACTTATATGTTCACTTATGGATATGAATATAATATAAATGAATAAAAAGTTTATTTTGAACATAATTTATTCATTTTTATCTATATATATTCTAATTTTTAGTGATGATACAATTTTCTTAGATTTTTATAAATGACAAACACATTGCTTCTAAAAATAATAGAAAAATAAAATAAAATGACTTTGTTAAATGAAAAAATTAGTATTATTTCAACATATTCTACAATAACCCGAATTTTATGATTGTTAATAATTTATTATTTAGGGTTAAAGAATTTATATTTTAATTTCACACTAGTCTTGGGGTCTATAATGTCAAAATATATGAATAGTTTTTAATATAATGTTAAAGGTATTTTATATTAAATAATATATTATTAAATGATTTAAAATTTATAAATGTATTAAAATAAGACAAGGGTTATGGGATATGGTCTAAAATTTCATCTATTTACCATTTTGAGACATTTTTTTCCTTATGTGTAAATTTAAAACCTTTTATTTCTGAAAATTGTATTACCACAGTTAAAGTTAAAATTGTTATTGAAAGGGTTAAAACTAAATATATGGGTAAAATTTCCATATAAACCTTTAAAATTTTGATTATATTAAATTATTTTAAACTTATAATATATTATCCTTGGAATTTTATCCACTTTGTACCAATTTTCCATGAAAAATAATTTGTTATATTTATATATTTTAATTAATTCCAAGTGTGTCATTTCCTTCACTATAAAGGGAGATGACATATCCTCTATTATTCACACAAACATGAGCCAAATATATCATAATAACATAATAAAAAACTCTTCATAATGTCTTTATCCAAGTTATAGATGTTTTACTCTCTTAAAAATTCCTTCCATGGGGTCATAAAATAAAAAACAAAAGGTGGTTACTCAAAGAGGGGGTAATATTTTAAACCAATCTATTTCATTTTAAATATTCTCTTACCTATTTAATTATATCAAACCATATAGAATATTATAAAATCAATAACTACCATATATATTTATGTAATTAGTTTAATTTAAAAAACATATTCAAATCCTTTTCCAACCTATGAGGAATGCTATCATTGTTCATGCATACGTGTGGACTACCACCTCAATGAAGCAATGGGTTTTGTTTTTCATCACCACCTCACAAGGTTGGTTGTTAAGATTTATTTAACAAATATATAAGGTATTCTTGATATAATAATTATCATTTAAATAAAATATATTACTTTCCTTCTAACCCTTCCTCCCATTAAAAAATTATAATGTTGTTTGTGCGTACATGTGGAATAAAACCTCCATGAAGTGATGTGATAAATTTTTCATGTAAACCATTTATGTGTGATTATAAAATTTCATTTGATATATAAAAATAAAAAATATATCTTGATTATTATTCTTGATATGATTGAAAAATTTCCCCTTTGACTATGGTCAACTTAACAAATGCATTTTTCAATTATGACCCAAACTCCCTCAATACACTCGACTCCAACTTAACCAATTAAGTAGTTAAATATTTCATTGTAATAAATGAATTAAATAGTTTAATTATAAGGTAATAAACCAAGAAAACATTATTATAAAAGTAAATAATTTATACAAATTTATTATAAAGAATCTGATGAACGTACATAGAAATTCTAAACTGGTGGTATGTGTTTTCATTAAATAATTTATGAAGTTATTTTAATTTTTTTAGATTATATTTCTTAATGTTTTCTTTATGGTTCACTTTTGAATATATTTACAAAATTTTTAAATGAATGATTATTTTTAACATTTATTACAGGAAGATATTTTTAAAATATCACAAGCATTAATTTCTTTGAATGTTCCTTTAGATTTAATAGGGTTATTTTCAAATAAAAGGATTTTATCAATATTCTATGAATTTTATTTTTTAAAGGTACTGAAACAAAAGGGTATTATTATTTAAATTAAAATAATTATTTTAAATGTTATTTTAAAGGTATTTTCATCTATGTTAAAATTAAAAAATGTTTCCTATGATTATATATTTATAATATCTTACCATACCATTCACTTACTTTCTTCTAATGGTTTATGTTGATATTTTAAATATTGTTTCATGAAAATCATTTCTTTTTCATGGGTGAATCATTCTATGACCATTTTGATAAAATACAAGAATCCATGTTTTTTTCTAATGATATGGTATGTGAAAATTATTTATGAAAACAAAACTGGGGAGTGAACCCAAATAATTAAAGTAATTTATCCAATATGTGATGAGTGGGTCTCTTATATCTCTTCAATACATTGGGTAATGAGATAGAGTTAATCATATGTAAGTTACTCCTAAGAGGCGATGGGGTTATTTTACTACTAAGATATGAAAAAGTTATATTACTCATAAGAGATGATGGAGTTAACTATTTAGAAGCTACTCTTAAGAGATGACATAGTTTACCAGTTATTAGTTACTTCTAAGTGATATGAGAATTATCCAGTTAGGTGATTCCATTATGAATGTTTCATATTCCAGGATACCTACATTATTTTTCAATGATTGATCATGTTATAATGGATCCTTTACTCAATGATTATTTTCAAATGGATCATTATTGTAGAATTATATTACTCTTGTATCATGTTAAATATTTATTACATGTATCATGATTTATGATCTATGTTTTATGGGTATGAATTATCTTATTTTATGACCACGCACTTTGATTATATCATCTCACCCTTCTGATCGTATTATACTAAATTATGACATTCAATTTTTAATTATTATATTTACCCTTACTTAGCATTTATTTCATGTCCCTGCCCTACTCATTCTACAAATAATAGAAAAATCTATTCAAAAACTAGCCTCAAGCATGCCTCCCCATACGCTAGAGGCTACCAACTAGTAGTGAAGGCCTTGGGTGTGTTAGTGGGGAGTCAGTGAACTCGTATTAGAGTAATAAAATATTGGAAATAACCAAAAATAATCAATAATAATAAATAAGCAGACTCATGAATCAATTAATATAAATAGACTGTAATAATGAATGAAATGTAGTAATGAAACAAAAAAACTACATCATATATTCTATAATTATCACCCACTAGGCCAATCACATATACAATAAAATAATGGAAAATAAATACATAAGAATCATCTACTAAATTCAGATGAAATCTATACCTGTTCTCAAAATACACTTTTATGTTGTTCCATCCCGATCATACATGTGGATCTACTTGATCATGAAACCTTGAGCCTCATTCCAACCTATTACAACAACTGTGTGAAATTTATTCTTGGGTAACAAAGTTAAATGGATGCCAAAGAAGGTTTTGAACACTATACTCAGAAGGGAACTAAAAATGCAGTCCAGCATAAAACAACATATTCAATGATATATACACGTAATGTGATTTTCTGAAATAAATAAATTATTGTCGATCCATAGGTCTGAAACATTGATTGACTATACCTGATTCATATAGCACCAGAATGGATCTGAGAAAACTACATCACAATATGGGGATACAAGTCATTGCCCTCAGTTAACCCATACTCACCTTTACAATATAAAGTATTTTGAGAATCAACTATAAATTATATAAATAAGGAATAGAGTACTATTTCAAAGCACTAAACCATTTGTAATCCAGTTCAATGTTTGAGTCCAATGTCTAGGTCTGTAGGTAATCACAATACACAAAACAAGATGACTCCTAATGGGATGAACCTTATCAAATATATAAGGAATATCCCAAATGACTATGGGTAATCCAATACCAGATGTCATTGGGTAATTCAATAAGCTAAAACCACTTGATCTAGAAGAGTATCCCTAACGTCATCAAGGATAACACCATCCATCCTCCATAATGTCCAAATCATCCAATTATCAGGGGATGTACGACCCCCACAACATAATCTATAATCTATACGAATGGATGCATCCTAATGTCACTAGAAATTACAATAAAGAAAATCTAAAAAAACAATGCTTGTAATCTAAATCATAGTAAGTACCTCTCGGCGTCCCCACCATACCATTGTGTCACGTCACACCATAATGTTGAGTTTTATTAAGTATGTCTTACTTTTATATAAGCATAAATGGTAACCAGGTGAAAGTAAAGTTAAAAGAGTAGGGCTTCCTGAATACCTAACCCATATCAATAATTGCAACCCCTCAGGCCCACACGTTCAGTACAGGTTCTTAGGTGACACCCATTACCATCACTAACCAAAGCCATAAGGTACTCACTAATGGTTTCTAAACATATGAGTCACCCACAAAGGTCCCCTATGTCAACATACAAGAGAGGTATCTATAAATGGATCCTTGAGGTATCCAAATAAAAAAAATTATAAGTATAACTCTTAAAATACATTAAGTCAGATTCAGGGTCTAACGTCAATACCCGAGGCGCCTGGACATCACATCTTACAAAATCGTGAATAAGGCAGCATGATGTTGCAAGAAACAAAGAATCTTTCCAATATAAGAACCATTAGAAGATGAGTTATTACACATCTCAGTGCAAAGTCCAATTTTTGGTGGTCTACATAGTTGACATAGTCCTAGTTTTCCTAATTGTATCACATTATATCTGAACAAGGGCCTTCATTCCACAATGGGTAAAACATCACCTCCTAAGAGGTATGGAGGCTAATAACTATCTCAAGGGTCTTAGTCTCGAACACTTGGGGACAAGGGAAAAGTATAGTACACATGGGTTGTTCATGACCACAAGCATCCATCCATTATAATTAACCATTTAAATTTAATTCATAGTTCATTGAAAGAACATTAAAAATGGGATTTATCCGATATAGGAGAGATTAATAATTCACATTCTACCATAAACATGCATGAAATCAATGTGGAATATATAATACACCATCCATCTCATATGAAACTGTACATTTATTTTCTAAGGGCCAACAACTGCTCACAGTTCCTGTACAAGATCATCTGAGGCATACAGAGGTCATGTATCACAACCAACCACAAAACATTATTTACTTATAATTAAATTATAATTAATTAATTAATTTATATAGGATATAAATAATTAAATAGTTTAATTATATGGGTATCAATGTCAAAACCTCTTCAATTGGTCATATCACACAAGAATCATGACCTACTACTTTACAACAACCTATGACACATCGTTAACCATCAATAATGTATAATACCCATGTAACAACATAAATAAATACACCCAGGTAATTTAATTTTATATTTAAAACTTTGAGAAATCACCACAACAACTTACCATAACAAAATGACACATAGAGAAGTGCAGAAGACCTCCTAGGATGTCCACTTCCAAGGAAGAGAAAAATACCCATCACTGATATCTTATTACACCAAGATTAAATGTCATTTTAAATCAAAAACCTAATTGGGGAAACTAGAAACATTGATGATGAAGAATAGAATCACAAAAGAGGTCAACGGAGTCAAATACTACCTCAAAATGCTAGATAAAAACTTCAATATCCACCAAGAACACCCCCTTGAAGGGAATTGAAGAAGGTAAGGAGAAGAAAGGTCTAACTAGGCCACATTAATGAGAGGGGGGAATAAATGTGTGTGGGGTTCTCTATTAAATTCCTTATGGAAAAAATTTTAAATGGACCCATTTTAATAGGCCACATGGTTTGACCTCACATTTTCCCAAACCATGTTCGAACTGTACACCCCCAATATTCAAGGCACAACCACCTTTCATGGTTATGATAAATGGTTTAATAGATGATTCACCAACTTTGGTACATATATTAAATAAATTACAAACCCTTGCACAATTTCTTGTAGCCTACCACATAATTTTCCAAACTGTGCGCCTATACAATATGTGTTGTAGGATTTACACTAACCATGAACCCTAGGATTCACTATTCCAGAACTCTGATCCCCTCATCAAACCATTTAGAATTTCCTAAAACACCCAAGATACATTCTAAACCCCATTCTACATCTAGAAACATCATTTAGTGGGATTATAAATATTAGATTTCCATTTAGAATCCCCAATCAAAATTCAATTAATCCAGTAATTGAAAATTCATTTTTCTTCTAAAAATATAAACATGTATGAACACAAGAACTTAAAACCTCCCCACCTCAATTTTTATCATCCCTAAGAATAATAGGTGGGAATTAAACAAGAAAATTGGAACTACTTGTGTTGTGAACTACTACTCAAACAACCTTTTTGCATTTCTAAATGTCCAACACACCTCTAAGATCCACATTAATAATAAAATAATTAAACCACCAAAACAGATTGAACACCAATAGCTATTATAAAATCATTTATTAATGGCCTTCCCAAGTTTGGATAACCCAAGATATGACCATGTCAATGTCTCATTCACCAACCAGCCTATGGAACTCCCCACTAGAGGTTCTTGATTTTTAACGACAATTTTTGATCCGTGATACTTCCACCGACAAAATTTATAGCTGAACCATTACCCTGGAATACTAAAAATTATTCCATTATGTTTTTATATTCATTTGGCCTAACCACACATGTGGTTACTACTATTGGTCCTCAATTTGATTTAAATGTTTGAATTCTAACTAACCAAGCTCTACCTAGTCAGGTATGATTTTTGTCTAAAATCATTGAACGAACCTTAAAATGCACTTGTCTCATCCTAATAGTGTTCCTAATTTGATTCCTCAGCATCTTCGTCCAATTATATAAGGACCTATGTAAAACCAGAATGGACCGACTATTCTAAAATTTTATCTACTTCAGTATCTGATGTGTCAAAAATTCATGATCTCGATGCCTTTATCCTAAGACACAACAAGATCATTCTATACATTCTCACTGAAGCCTGTGATACACTTACATTGAGATTTTCTAGGTGAATCATCCCCTTTACATTTATGTTTTCATGATATATCAAGAACACTAGTGCATTCCTGACCAATCACCATTGGATCATCACAAGATAACCTAGGCTCTATGCTCATGCTCAGACTCTAGGAAAGTTTGTATTTGATCTTGTACCAATAATTCACCAAGAAATCCAGTAGAACCTTATTATATTTATCAAATGAAATCTAAAAGCCAAAACCACCATCCAATGATCTATCTCATCATCACATGATTCTTTTCACATGAATGTCACACACTAGAATCCAACATTTCACTCCGCACCTAAAAAGAATATTTTTTGTCAGACCATGAAAAGGAATTCTCAATCATCTCAACCCATTACCTGTCCATTTATATGCATAAATAAAATAATGGATAAGATCCTCCTTTTTCCTGAGAACCAATGTAAATGTTCCATGGAACCCTTCCTCGAATCCATTAGAGTTAAATCCTTTTGTTTTGTCAAGTTCCAACTCATTATAGAGATATGAACATCGAGTTTTTTCTCCTAATTCTCTAATGTTATACATATTCCACATTTTCCAAGCTATGATCACATTAATAAAGGCTTCACTTACCTTTAGATAACCCCTTAAACCACATCTTAAAAAAATGGGTGTCAAGGTACACCCTCAGATTAACTATCCCATGAAACTATATTTATTTCTAATATTGGATTAATCATAGGAAACATAACTTAATTTAGTCAAAATTTGTGGTCATCATTCCTACAAACATCATATTCGAAACCATCAATTGTTGAGCCACACCCACATTCCCAATGATGTTTGATTTTAATAGTTACCACGAAAAAGATATTTAAACTAAAATCAACCCAATTTTTTGAGAGAAAAACTTATATAACCAGATTAGCAACACAACTCACACTTCCAAGAGTGGAACTACAAAAAGGCCAAAAATATTGTGCTCTATGACCTGCCTATATTGACATGCCAGGTGCTCCCTGAGAACTCCTCTTCAAAATCAGGAACATCACCTTTGTCTCAATTTATTTCAAAATAGCCAGCCACATAATATTATCCAAGCTCTATAAGAAATCATCATTAGGCTAATGCTTTCAAACCTTATCCTCACACATATCCACCGTTCAACATCATTCCAGTAATGTGCATCTACCGACATTATTACCATGTTTCAAACCTCATAACCACTTGTAAATAGGGTCAGGAACCTGAATAGTCCTTCCCTTAAAAGTCATTCTAGATACATAAGCACCCCTGGTGCGTCCTTAGAAACTAAAGGCACCTTCCCACCATGGTAGGAAACACAGTAACACCTCATGTGTACTAATATAACCATAAGAATACTATAAATCTTCCTACCTCTAATGAAATATATATACCTTGGAAAACTCCTCTATCGGGTTTCCCTCAATCACACTAGCCACTAACTTAATTGGTTCCAAGCACAATATAAGGGCCTATAGGTCTCCCACCTAGCCCTACCAATTAATTCTCAGGAGGGGTATCTGGGCCTGACCACCTATCTCATAGGTCTCTTATACCAGAACCTTTTCCCACTTTATTTATATCACATCAAAAACATCCATATTCCCTTAACAACTATTTTATGACATCTAATCCATGTGTCAACTCTCTAAAAAAGAGGTAAAACTAAATGAAGTTATAGATGTCATCAACCTAATAAGGTCAAACCACTCAAAATGGATTCAATTATATACTTTTTAATTTCAATATAAAAAGGAAAACACCCTTTAAATTTTATTTTGAAACCCTTTTGAGTGTAAACCATAAGTAAATCGGGAAAGATTCACATTTCATAAACATGTAGGTCATTAACTTACAATCACCAGCATACTAAATCCATGTTCCACTATGAGAATCCTCATAGTGGATTACTTAGAGGATGGTTACAATGTCAAAGGGATGGAAGATCATGAACTAATACTCACCAGGAATTCATATATAGTAATACCCCTTGAGGTTCTAGATTACTATAAACATTTCGGTACCTATAAACATCTCTATAGAAAATATGACTAGATAACCATGAATGAATGTTAGTTAAATAAAATAAAATATAAATCTAGATAGATAAATTCCATGTAGGGTTTTATAGATTTATGTATAACTGATCCTAAAATGATACACAAAAACGGGTCCACTGAAAGGGAATTGGCTACAGATGTTTACATAAAAGGGTCAACAGTGAACATACAACATCATATCAAATGATTTTTGTCATATGACATTCACATGGTTTGGTTATGTAGAATTGTATTCCACAATATGGATGAAAATACTATAGAGGTCGTTACATTCACATTAAATAATTGAACCAAAGTAAAACACACCATGACGGGTCCTACATTTTGGAACCACTAGCCAATTGACCCACTATGGTCACTATACATATTGGGAATGTGGATTGAGTCATCATCTTCACTGTTGAACATCTCACCATAGTTCCAAATGACCCAGCACAAGAATGAAACCAATGCAATATAACTAGGTAGAATTCCACCAAAAACCAATCTATGAAAAAATTTCATTATTTTTGAATCTTTAAATAGTTTTCCCTATCATCAGTAGTAAAATCACACATTAGCATGAATATAACCAATGGACCCTAAAACCAAAATATGATGCATGAATAAACGCCTCCTACCTATGCTAGTTAAGGGACAAAACCAATCAATGGCTTCATTACAATGATTTAAGAAATGGAAGTCCATAAATAGTAATAAAAACACACTAAATGTTCATCCCTAAAAGAGATGATCATATCAAACTATAACATCAAAAACCAAGAATTTAAGTCCCACATCCTTGATATTTTGGACATCCTATCAGAACATGTGTTCTTGATGCACCAATCCGATATCCATCACTAGCATCAAACCATTCCCAATAATCCTATATACGATGTCCCAAATAGTAAATCAATTGGAAAGGAAATTCTATGATACGACTTTTTCATGTCCCATCCCAACACAATCTATTAATAGTTTCCTATACATTTCACAAACTAGCCTCAAGGACACCTCCCTATATGCCAGAGGTTACCAAATAGTAGAGGGGGCCTAGGGTGTGCTAGTGTTGAGACTGTGCCCTCATATTAGTGTAAAAAATAGGAATAAAGGAACCTCATCCATAATAGTAAATAATTATATTATGTAAGAAATAACTATCAACATGTCGTAATAATGATTGGAATGTATTAAAGGACCAAATAAGCATGTCATAATACTATAATTACCATCCAATGGGTTGATCACATACATATTGTAATATTGAAAAATAAATACAGATGTTTCCTCTACTACTCTAAGATGAACCACATCGCCTATCTCCAAGTACACCATCAAGCTACTCTGACTTCATCATCATAATCCACATGAGCGACTCCACTCAATAATGAAACTCAGTGTTTCAGCACAGAATATACATACAACCAAGTGAATTTGTGATCAGGTACCCAAGTTTATAGGAGGTATGAGTAGGTTGTGAACAAATAACTTAGTAGGGAACCACCAATGTACCTCCATACTAACCAACAAATGCAGTGATATGTGAAATTTACATGTTCATCTAAAATAAATAAAAAAATATAAATAAATAAAATATTGTTGATTCTTAGGTCTTTGACCACGATCAACTATAACTAATTTGTTTAGTGCCAAAATGTCTTTGAGTAATCTATGCCACCACATGTAGATAAAATTCCTATCCCTTTGATCACCCGTACTTGTTTGCACTATATAAATAATTTCAGGTATCAACCAAACATTCTGTTTATATGGAATTGAGATAGATGATAGGCCACTCATGCCATGTGTAATCCAATTTGATTGCTGATTCCTCAGACCAAGTCCATAGGCAATCTCAACATTTGAAATAGGTTGATTCCTAAGTAGAATTAAACTTAAGAAATCTATATGGTATACTCTCCTATGTCAAAGATAATAACTAGGAATCCTTCAATCAATGGGTTAATAACCCATTAAAATATGTATTTGGGTAATTCAATATGGCAAATCCACTCGAATATGAGTAGTACCACATGAATTTTCAAGGAGATAATAATAAATCTTTTAGATTGTCACAATCATATAGTGCTTGAGGGAGGTGCACCCCTCAAGAAATCTTATATGAAATCCCTATGTAGGGAGGGATCCCAGTGCCACTAGTTATCTAGATAAAGTAATATTAAAACAAATATGGGTCATAATACAAATCCTAGGAAGTACCTCAGGGAATCCCCACCACAGCATCATGTCACTATAGAGTCATATGACAAGTTCCAGGAAGTATTTATATATTTCATAGCTACATCAAGGGTAATTGGGTGAAAGAATAAACAAAATAGTAGGGTTGAATGAATTCATAACACATTTCTACTAACAAAACCCCTCAGGTCCACATGTCCGTTATAGGTTATAAATTGACACACACTACCATCACTACCCAAACCCATAGGTTACTTGCTCAGGTTTGTCCAACCACTGGGATCCCACTGTAGTCCCATAGGTCAATATTCAGAGTACGTATCCCTAAAGTGATTCTATTTGTCAACATATAAGCATAGGTATCCATCTAGGAATCCCTTAAGACATAGTTATGGCCTCAGGTCAACATCTGAAACACGATGAAATCATGTCCTATAACATCACGAATAGGGTCAAGTAACCTTTAAAACTACACAAGGCCATGGTACTATAAAACCATTCATGAGATGGGTTATGACCCATCTCTATAGCAATCTAAGTCTAGGATGGTCTACACACCCCACCTATTTTCGATCCAACTAAGTCTATCACCCTACATATAAATAAGGGACTTCATTCCATGTTTGGTTCGGCCTCACATCCTTAGAGGTCTAGAGACTACTTAGTTTCTCAAGGGTCTCAGTTTCAACCACTAGGGTCCAAGGCATAAGGTTAGCGCATAGGGGTTCTTCATGATCCCCAAAATCCATCCATTATAATTTAATATTGTAATTTAATTCACAGGTCTTTGGAATAACATTAAATACATTTCACCTCCCTGAATGGTGTGCCTGATCATTCATATTCGACCACAAACATGCTTGAATGCCTCAAGGTAAGAAGAACAAACAACCCACCACATAATAAGATTTCCAATTACTTTCTAAGGGCCGATATTAGCTACAAAAGCCCATCCAAGATTATTTGATACATACTGGTGTCCAATATAACAACCAAAAAGTAGAAAATATTTAATTATAATTAAATTATAATTAATTAATTAATTATAATAAGCTATAAACAATTTAAAATTTTAATTACATGATCATAAAGCTTAAAACCTCCCTGGATGATCTGGTTGTACTAGTAACTGAAACCCAACCCTCTTTGAAAACTCGTGATACATCATCAACATTGAATCAGGCATTAGAACAAAGAAATGATGTTAATATAAACACCCAAAAATTCTAATTTATGATTTAATGATTTAAAAAATCACCAAAATGAAATAACTTAACAGAATGACATGCATTAATGTATATATGGCCTCCCTAGATGAAATCTTCCTAGTTCGACCAAAATTCCCATCACCAGTAACTAATTACACTAAGATCCAGCAGACTCAAAAATCCAAAACCTAACAAAAGTAACCAAAAAATAGAGGAAAAATAAGAGAAGCACAAAAGGGATCCACAAAATCAAATCATTACATCAAAATACATTAAAACAGATTCAAAATCCATCAAGAATACCCCATTTAGGGGGATTGAAAAGGTGAAGGAAAGGATGGGGCTACCAGGATCATGTGTGAGAGTGGGAGGAAGAAGAAATGGAGTTTCACACTTAAATGATACAAAAAATGATAAATTACACCTTTTTTATGTGCAGCATAGTTTTTCCACATTACATGAAAACCATTCTTCCCCACTATCTGAGGGACACACATCTTGCTCAGTTATAGTGCATGTTTTAAAATATTACGTTTCAACTATATGACATGTATTCCATTAATTATTGACCCCAAAAGGATTCATCTAGTTGACACATGGTTTTACAACCCATGCAGCTGAAAAATATGGGCTGCACAATTATCACTAAATATACAACTAATGATTATCGTTTCCAAAACTCTGACTTTGGGCCCCAAACCCTGATGGTACTTTTAAAACCTTCAATATAACTTTATATCCTCATTAAACATCTAAAAATCATTTAGGGCCTTATAACCCTTAAAATTTAATTTTTAATCGTTGATCAAAATACAATCCATCCAGTAATTTAAAATTCAATTTCCTTATGAAATTTTCCACTTCTATAAACATGAGATCTTACGGTTTTAGATAACCATTCTTATATTTTTAAGAAAACCCCGAACCCTCACTCACAGAAATAGGGATAAAAATATATTCATTATGTTTATATATTTTAAATGAATAAACATGACCCAATTTCTATTATCCACGACATGTAACATCAAACTATGATATTGGATCACTCAAATAGCTAAGGTCCTTTTTTGGATTTTTAGGGAATTATGACAAGCTATTATATAAAATAACCCATGTCTTGAAGTGATCATTTTTTCTTAATAAACCCAGGTTTTCATATATCACAATATGTCTTCAAAATCACCCGTAAGAGTTTTCACACAAGAAACCAGTCTAGAAAAAAATCCTTCAACATAATTTTTTTGTAACCTAGGGAAAATTAAACATAAGAAGGGTGAGATGAAATTCTTAGTCAGGGAAAAAATTATAATTAACAATTGGATTTCATTAGTGAGAATAAGATGAGAATAAGGTCTTGAGGACATAACCAAAGTTCAGGTGCATAACATAAGAGAATTCACACCCATCAAAACATGAATAATAAATCATGAAATATCACATAAAGATTTAACATAAGACAATATTCATATAATTAAACCATTATGATACATTTGAAAACAATCCTTCAACCATGGATCCATTAATAAATAATAGGAATAATTGAGAAAACATGTTTGTATATTATGAAATCATTATCATATCACTCTTACAATCACTCTTATAAATAGAAAAACATACCTGGTAAATTCCAAAAATCACTTTGGAGAACCTATAACTAATTGACTCCAAATCCACTCCTATGTAATTGGAGAGATATATCAGTATCTCCAATCATCCTAAACTATATACGGATCACCCTTCATCATAAATAATGTACAATAACTATAAAATAATCATAACACATGAAAATTTTTATTTTTCAACATAACATTAACCATTGTTCTTTTATATCTTGATTTAACCATGGAAAAGAAATAGGTTCCATGATAATATCTTTGATATAATCATAATCCATCCATATAAATAATAATTATGGAATATTTACAATATATAACAATTAGATATTATTTAAAATCGATGGTTTATGTCATTGATGAATAGAAATACAATATAAATACCATTTTAAAATTATCATGGAAAATACCTTTTCCACATTGAAAATGACTTTTAAAAACTAAAAATTTACAGAATATTAGAAAAATTATTTTTTACAAAATAAACATGGATTATTTTTATGAAACCTTTTAATCATTATGAGACTATGATGGTGGGAAATTATGTTCATTGTTTAATAATTATAATAAAAATTATGCTCACTCCTTTAGTAGAAATTAGGATGTTTAGAAAACCAAAAAAATATTTTTTTTTAAACATTCTATAAAAATTTAAACATGTGAAAAATTTAAATTTAATAATCACTAAAAATTATTAAAAAAATGGAAATTATTTTATAATACATGGGTATGGAAGAAAAGGGTTTTTTTGATAGAAAGAGGAAAATTATGGTTAGCTCTTATTAATTATTTTTCTAAACCATTTTAAGTTCCCAAGAGAAAAAAAGCAGTTAAAAATTTTTATTTCCACAAATATACACATAATATGAAAAATTAAATGGATTTATCAAATAAGGACCATATAATATCATTAAATTAAATTCAAGCATAAACAATCTCGATTAAAGTGGGATTGAAACATAAAACCTTAACACTTTAGTGACTTTTGAATCATAATCCCCATGAAATAATAAATTCAAAAAAAAATTTAAATATCTTGACCGTGAGAATATTAAGGATATGATATATAAAATTTTTAATATAAACACATTATAAAAATAAATATGTGGATAACATCAAACATGTCTAAGAAAAACAATATTGAGGTGAAGTTCCCTTACCGCTTCGATAATTTCTATGTCAAAACCAGATGAAAGAGAGACTTAGATGTATTTTTAAATATCAATAATTTTAATGGGAAATATAATAAAATAAATTCATTGGTATTATATACACTAAAAAAAGAAAACAAATAGTGAATATGAAATATCTCTCACATAAATAAAGTGATACTAGAAACTTATACAAAGATCATATCATATAATTGAGAATTAATCAATGAATAGATTCTGTGTAGAAATTGTAATTACACATAAAGAAATTAAAATAGAACATAAATAAATCAATTTCATTTAACACATAATATTGGAAAAATATAATCAATGAATAATTGTTATAACCTACTAAAAAAATTGAGTTAAGAAAAACCTTACTTGGAGTCTAGACTTATTCTATATGTTCGTTAGCTACTATATAATAAAATTATTATAATTATATAATTTTTTAGTAAAAATTTATAGGTTAATTTTTGTATCATTAAAATAAATATTTCATTTATTTTAATTAAATACTTAATTACATAATATGTTATGTCAATATCAGGTATTTTGAGGATGTTTGGTTAATAATTTCAAAAGGAATATGGTATGTTAACTGTTTTCAAAGTAGTAATTATTAAAGAAAATCCTTAATAATATTAATGAAATTATTATCATTTTTTAAATGAATTATAAATTTAAAACCAACCATTAAATATTCCTATGAATAACTAATTATGTTACAATCATGGAGACGGTGGGTTATACATTTGCATGAGTAACATTTCCATTTTTCCAGGAACATGAGGGTAATAAAGAAGTATTTTTTACTTTTTAAAGAGTATGATTATATAATAAATATAATACTATCACTTTAGATAAACTTATATTATCATACATATGATATAGTGATGAAAACCAAAACACATTGCTTTGTGGAGATGGTAATCCACACATACACATGAACGACGTTATTAATTTTCAGTGGATGGATAGGTAATAAAATAAATGATAGATTATAATAATGTAATATATATGTATTAAATAGATAATTATAAATTTCCATGAGTTGTGGTGATATAAGATGAACTAAATCAGTTCGTGAGGTTGTAGTCCACCGTACACACAAACGATTATTTCATTTCCCATTTGATGTAATATGAGGTGGGTATAGGATATGAAATTAAAATAAAAAATTATAATTATATTTAATATTATTATATTATAATTATATCATGGTTTAATAAGATTTTATGAAGTTAAATAAGAAATAAAATGAAAAAAATCAGTTAAAAGCTATTCCTCCTCTTTAGACAACCTCCTTTTCTTCACACCTTAAGCCATCTAAGGATGGTATTTTTTACAAAATAAGAGCTATTGGATGTTGTGATGAATTATATAAATTTATTTGGGAATGTTTTGTAAATACCAAATAAATATTTATGTTTTTATAGATGAGTAGAGGTTGTGTCATTTAATGACTCTGGGAGGGACACTTTTGGAAAGACATAAAATATTATAAAATAATATTGCCTAACTCATGTAAAATGAATCAAAAATGAAATTTATTAGAATATAAAAAGGATATAGTCTTAATATAAATATGAAATATAATATATAAAGGTTTATATATCATTTAAAACATTATCTTTTTTATTAACCACTTTATTAACCGTTTTTTAACATTAATCACAACAAACAATTTTTCAATAATAAAGTGTTATACATTTCATTATAAGGTGAAAATTGGAAAAAAAATAAACAAGGGTTGATATTTTAGACCAATTAAATCCCTAATCTCAAATTAAATATTTTTATGACTACTAAATAATTTAATGAAATATTATTTTTCATAAAATATCGTTATTGTCATTTTTGATAATATTCATTTAATTCGAACTTAAAGGAATAAATATAATAATAGAATTAGAATATAAAAAATTTAAAACTAAAAATATATCATATTTATCTAAAAAATTCTTGAAACACAATAATTAATCCAAATTATATTACTTTTAATTTTTTTAAATCATTTATATTATTTTTTTACTATTTTTTCATGCAAATTTTCGATATTGTGTATGTATTAAAGGTAATTATTTAATCAAAAAAAATAAAAAATAAATTATTATATAAAAAAATTAATTAATATTTAAAACAAGAATTTATTACTAAAAATTCACTCTTTTTATCCCTATCACTACATATAAGAGTTATTAATGTTAATAAAACGACATTTTGAATTTATACTTAAAATAATATAGAGGTCATAGTCAATGAAAAATATCAAAATGTCATACATTAGATTTTTTGAAAAATATGGATGAAATATACAAGTAAAAATAAATAAATTCAAATGTTTTAAGAAATTTTAATCCTTATCACATTAGTTTTGACCATAAATGACCAATTTTACCATTACTGTGGTAATAAAAGTTTATTATGATAACTATTCAAAATGACTAAAATTTATGTTGAAATTATTAAATAATATTAAATAAATTGATTATAAATATTTAATACATTTTATTAAATCCAATTCATATGATTGGCCTAATTTAATTTAAAATTAAACCTGTAAAACATGAAAAAAATGTTTTCTTGAAAAAATGTCTTCTTGAGTATAAAAATGTTTTTATATCAAAATTTAAGTATAATGTTTCTTATAATAAAATTAATTGGTTTACTATTTATAAAATAGAATTAATGAAATTTTGAAACCAATTCAAAAATAAATGGGTCATTGTAAATACTTAAAATGAAAATATATTTTTCAATAAAATTTATATTTATCACTATTAATTAAAAAATCAATATTATCAAAAAAATCGCAAAAATTCAACTTAATTTTAGATTTAAATTTTTATTGAAAAAATGATATTAATTTTTTTCAAATAAATTTTCTATATATGTAGAAATTAATTATAATATTCACTCATAATAATTAATAAAATAATTTTTTAGAAAAGATTTTTTTAAAGTATAAAATAAATTTACTAAATATCCAGTTCTTATTTCAAAAAAATTAATCACAAAATATTTGTTGACTATTACCTTTATATATATATATATATTACACAATTCTGTCACTCCTATTAATACCCACCAATTCAATGACTAGGTTATTCCATCCATATATTAATAATAATATTCGCTGATTGTTAATGTTTTGGGTTGCATATCCTATACGCTATAAAATATAGTATTCTTTTAAAATTGTATGGTGTTCCATTCCCCCAATAACAAACCACATCCTCAAAATTTATATTGCTTTAGTAATCATGTTTTAACATATGAAAGTATCTTTTTTGAAAAAACACAAGGTAAAAAGGGTTAATAAAACATCTTTTTGAAAAGAGTGATTGGAAAATATCAAGGTCATTTGACACAACATTCAAATAAGTTTCTAAATTGTAGAACATTAGTTAGAAGTCAAAATATATAAATGTATGACAAATTATTGTTTAGATATCATTGATCATATAAAAGTGAATTAGAATGATAACGTTAATGACCAAAAATACCATAAACCAATAAGGTGGGAAAAACACTATCAATTCATTAGAAATTAAATTAATAGGATAAATTTTTTTTTTAAGATACTTATCCTAATGTTTAGGAATTACTATAAATTATGGACTAATAAAATAAAGAAATATACAATCATTACTAATTGAATATCATTTTTAATTAATTTCTACCATAATGACATATTTTCCTCTAAATGATGAGTATTTATGATGAATATTTCATACCTGAAGCCATGAAATCAACTTCTAACATATTGAAAAAATACATAAGTGGATAACAAGATATTCCTCATGTATTTATATATTAACCAAAAATAAAATGGTTTCCCATAAGTAAGATAATATACAAAATTTATAAACCTTTATATGAAAAATTATATTTTTTACTCAAAAATTTATATATTAATACAAAAGTTTAAATTTATATCATTACATAAATAAAAAAACTACATCCCAACATACCTTCATAAACATGAAATTAATTATTTATTTAACCACAAAGGTTATATCTTGGACTTCATATTTCATCCCCATAAATGTAATATAATTCTTTCCAAAAATTCCCTTTGCATTACACCATGTTATACACCTAAGAGTTAATATTAACTTTATTTAATAAAATGACTCCAAAAATATCATTAATCAATTTTCAAATCAAATCCCTTAAAAACTCAAAAGGTTCGTTTATTCCTTTGAAACTAGGATGAAACTTTAACTTATAAACCCTTATTTATATCCATAACTATTAATTCTACCTCATAAGGAAATATAATATTCTCCAAAGTTATCTAAACGTTACTCTGATACAAACTATAACAACCCCGAAACCATACATACGAATCTGGTTCAAAAAACATAATATTTACATTTATGTACTTCATACTAATAAACATGACCTAATTTTTTCCATCCAAAACATATAACATCAAACTAAAATATTGTATCTATTACATAACCAAATACCCCTTATGTTTATTTTTTTGAAAAGTAAATTGAGATAAAATATTACATATAATACTAATGTCTTCAAGTGATCATTTTTCTTACTGTACCTAGATTTAATTATTTCGCAATAATTTTTCAACATATCCCATAAAATTCTTAACACATGAAACCAATCTAGACACAAATCATTTAGCATAATTTTTCATAAATTTGGGAAAATTAAATATAATCAGGGTGAGATCAAATGCTCAATAAGGGTAAATATAGTAATTAATAATTTAGTGTCAGCAAAGAGAGGAAGATGAGAATAAGGGTATGATGAAATAATCAATTTGCAAGAGAGTAACATAAGAGAATTATACCCATAAAATCATGGATCATAAATCATAAAACACGGCATAAATCAATAACATAGTGTAAGATTCAAATAATTCAACAATCATGAGCCATATGAAAACAATCCTTGAACGATGGAACCATTAGAATCTCATAGGAATAATATATAAAATGTGTTTGTATCTTGTGATGTCATTATAAAATAACTCTTACAATCACAATTTCAAATGAAATAATCTACCCAGTAAATTCTAAAAATATCTTAAAAGAAACCTAAAAATAGTTAAATCTATCTAAATACCTCATTATTTGGACATGTATATCTAGATCACCCACCATAATGATATATTTCACGCTCACTCATCATTATAAATAATTTACAAGAACTATAGCATAATCAAAACACATTAAAGATTGTATTTTTCAATATAAGAACAACCATTTATCTTTTATATCTTGATTTTACCATGGAAAATAAATGAGTTCCCTAAAAATATATTTCAAAAATATAAATCCATCCATATATAAGACAATTATGGAATCATTACAACATATGCCTAACATAACATAAGTAAAATCAAGGGTTTTTTCATTGATGAATTGAAATTCAACGAAATTATATTTAAAATCATTATTAAGGAAAATACATTTCCAAATCTAGAAATTAATTTTAAAAACTAAATGTTTAAAAATATTAAGAAAATTATTTATTGAAAAAGAACCTTGTAAACATCTAAAGGATGCTTTAAAGCATTGAGTTTTCATGATTAGATAAAATATCATTCATTCTATAATCGTTAAAACAATGATTCCATTCACACCTTTAGTGAAAAATATCATGTTCAGGAAAAAAATATTCCTTTTAAAATTTTATATAAATATTAAATCATAGGTAAAATTTAATTTAAAAATCAATAATTATTTGAAGAAATAATTCATGAAAACTTTTTAGAAAACATGGATATGGAAGAAAAAGTTTTTTTCAATTAAAAGAGGAGAAATAAGGTTGGAATGTCATAAAAATATTTCCGGAACCATTTTAAGTATGAAAGAGAGAAAAATGGTACTAAAACATAACAATTCTATAAATATACAGTGGGGGAAAATTAAATACTTTTATTAAATAATTATTATATAATTTAGTCAATGGAAATTCAAGCAGAAACAATCCCGACAAAATTGCGAGTGAAATATAAACCCCTTAACAATTTGGGGAATTTTGAATCATAATCCCCATGAAATAATAACTTCAAATAAAGATTTAAATATAATTAAAGTAAAAACAAATATTTATATAACATGTCAAAGTTTCATTATACACAACTCATTAACATAAATAGGTTCATAAAAACAAACATGTCTCAATGAAACAATATTGATACAATGAACCCAAGACACTTTAATTATCATGAAACCAAAATCTCATAGAAGATAGAGAAATAGAGAGTTTTTAAAATACCAATAATTTTCATTATAAGAATCATAAAATAAATTCATGGGAGGTATATAAACCACATAGTGGAATCAAATGGATAATATAGAATTTTATCATAGAAATAAAAGTGATACATAAAACCCTTACAAAGAAAACATCATTTAATTGAGAATTAATCAACCGAGAGATTATGTGTAATGAATTGAAGTCTAAAATTAACAAGTATAAATACAAAATAAATTAACAAAATATTATTTGACACAAAATATTGGCATAATACAATCAATAAATATGTGATATAACCAAATAAAAGAAAATTGAGTTATTAAAACCCTTACACTGAGTCCAAAATTTCTGTGCATGTCCTTTAACTCTTGAAAAATAAAATAATATTAATTATATACTTATTTAATTAATCATTAATTATTTATTTATATACAGTTAACACTTTAATAACAATAACTTCAATGAGATATTTATTTACATAATTGGTTAAGTCGAGGAGGGTATTTTGAAGATGTTCGGTTCATACCAGGAAGATCTATGGTCTAAACAATGCAACCTTAAAATTTATTATGAAAAAATATGAAGTAAAATATCTAGAATTACATGGAGTTTTAAAAATTGGGATTGTACCACTCCCCTCATTTCTACATCCACCATTGGTGCATAATAATTAGGAATCCTAAAGGATGACATAGTGATCTTGTACATGATTTCTCTATTTGATAGTGAATCCACCAGTTGATTTTATTCCATATATATATGTGTAATTGGAAAATTAAGATTCTTTTATTGATTGGTTAATATGATCCAATGATGAATAATTCTCCATGGGACATCCTTGGTTCTTGACATAAGACCATTAAGAAAAAGAGATGAATTTGATTCAATACAAATTTATATCCAACTATGATAAACAACATACATTATAGCATATACGATGGACCGAAGCTCATATTCAAATACATTTTCCATCCCAATAAAATAATGGAAGCACCCTATGATAAATCCATGGTGGGTGAAAAAAAACATCTCCACAACCTGAGGGCCCCGACATGCCAAAAGGGGATCTATCAACATTCATTTTGAAAAATGAAGAGATATGTGGAATCTAGTGGATACTTTTATCAATTTGTTGTTTCTGTGGTCTACCAAAAATTTCCATCATCCTAAGAGTGTTGAGTTATGGAAGGATGTTATTTATGGTAACCATCTGAACACCTACATCATCAGGAAGATCACTATGAATAACCAAGACAACTGCATGGGTGGAGGGAGGTGTTCTGTCAAAAATCACGTCATTTTCTATTACCAAGACAGAGCTACAAATAGTGTAGATTCCCTAAGCAGTACGTTATGAATATACTTTCTTATTCTATGATTGAGTTGTAGGTTAGAAGCTCCTCTATATTCCTATACACACAAATATCAATGTTACATAAATTTACAATATAGTTCCAAAGGAACTGAGTAAAGGTACAACTCCTTAACAAATTCTTAATAGATTATTCATCCCTTAGGAAAATGTAGCATGTTGAGATAATATGTTTTCCATCCCTCCAAAACTGGTCAATATTTCCTCTATATTATCCAAAGGAGTAGAATACTTTAAGGATGAACCAAGGACTTTTTAAATTTATGCATCCATGAAGGTTCTTGGGTGGAACCATCTTAGTACAAGTTATAGTATTCCTTAGATTATCATGTCCATTTTTTGGCCTCTAAATAAATCTATCAACATCCATAAATGTATTATTTTTAATCTCTATGGATTATTTTGTAGTGAAAAGTCTCTAAAGACTGTCGTTATAGGTCAATCAGTCAGAAACAGTCATTACAAGCATAGAGGGAGGCACATTTGTAATATTGAGTGGGTTGTCTAGCTAGGGGGTGTGCCAATAACAAAGGGGGATTTTACATAAACCAACATTTTTAAATTTAGAATAACATCATTGAAGTATTTTTTGATTGAGGGCTAGATAGATAAAGTTATATAATGGGGATACCCATTCAACAATTTTATCTTTAACCTGCATGACAAGATGTACATAGATAAATCATTAGTGGTTAAAATATTCCTCATAAACCTATAAACCAGACCATCATTAAAAATCTTATGGTCCTTGTTTCGAATGCCTACCATCTCAATGGGGTGGATACATTTCTTCCAGGAATCATTTATGAGATTCCTCTCATGTACTGTTCTGGCCTAGATGATATTTGTCATCATGAATTGGATTTCATTTAAGAGACTTCTCAGCTATCTATAAATAGATAAATAATACAAACATTTTGAGGTGATAACTGAGTTAATTAGATACACCCTCTAATATAAATAAATATATTTCCTTTTCTATATAGCTATATGATTAATGAATATTGAGTATATGCCCCCAAAATACTACCTCCAGACCTTTCCCCAAAATAAGAGGACTCCAGGATAATAAAATGAGAGGGTTCCTTTTTCACTCTAAGAGTCTTGGTTACCCTATTTTACTTAACAAAATGTATCCCATATCTAAAAAAATAAATATTTGTTCCATTTTATGGTTCTACCAGCCACCTACTCTTAATGATAAAATAAGTCTCTAATTTTCAAGATAATTTTCTTTTAAGACTAAACAAAATTGAGGATGTCTTCATCATATAATAAGTGTGATGGAATGAAATTGTTCCTTCCATCGTTGATCTATTTATAAATGCCAATTTGGGTGAATTCATTGAAGAACCTACTCAAGAAGTATTTATAAATTGAAAATAAAATCCATGAGAGTGGATATTCTTATATAACACCTCTATTAAATTCAATATATCCTCTTGGGGATCCATTTTTTATGAAAAATCTTGTAGATATAATAATACCACCAATTATCTAGATAAATCAATTTTAAAATCCATAAATTTAAAGACATATAGTAGAATGCATCATTTTAGAGTGTCAAAGGCCTTGGAGTTATCAATTTTGTGGGAAAAGATCCCTTGATTAGACTAAATTTTTATTATATTGATACATTATGATACAGGGAAGAGATAATTCTAGATGTTCCTACTAGGTAAAAAGATAAAATGATTACAATAGATGTTTTCCTTGATGATTCTTCCCATTATGGTCATAATTATTTTACTCATAAATTTGGGGACGGTGTTCCCAATGGAATCTGACCTGAAGCCCTTTATGCAAACTGCATTCTCAGTATTGGGAATCAATAAAATGATGTAAGAATTTATCCTATAATGTATATAGGTTAGGAAAAAAATACCTTCTAACATTTTTCATATCATCTTACAATATATACTAATAAAACATAAAGATTTAATTGGACAATCCGTACAAGACAACAATATTTTCCATATTTAGAGTGAAAATATCTTCTTTAATATCTTCTTTATAAGAGACCGTTGTAAGAAAAAAATTATTACGATTATCTATACATGGATATATTTTATCATTAATTTTATTAGTGTTTTCCATTCCATCATTAGTGTAAATATTTTTAAAATAATCCACTAATATAATTGAGATTTCACTATCCAATGTGTATAGAAATACATTAATATTAGTAGTATTTAGCCCTAATCTTATCATTCTCTCCTTGTGTAGCATATGAAAGATCTTAGAGTTTTTATCACCATCCATAAACCACTTAAAAAGTAGAATGTATCAGTCCAACCTTTCTTTCATAGTTAGAAGATATCAAGGCTTGAGAGAAATTATAATTCTTCCCTGAAGGGACTAATTTAATACTTGTTTCTAAGTTGATAGCTTGCTAGATTTTCCTCAAAAACATTAATCTTAATATCAATATGATATAAAGAGTCCCTTTTCAAATATAGTAGTAACCTTTTGACATTATTTATCTTTACAATAATAATATGTTAGTGGATTCCATGAAAAACTATCTTCCAATCCTAAAAAATAAATTCCTGGCATCTAGGAGTAACAAGACACCCATTGTTGAAATGAAGTAGAAGATGGACTAACCTAAAAATGTGAGTGGATATCTCAATTAAGATTGTATTATGATCTGAGTATTTATTGGGGAGTGTATAACAAGATATTAATATATCAACACTTCCATCATTTACCTGAACAATACATCTATCATGTTATCTTGACTTACTTCCATTCATTGTATACCTACACCATGTAAAATCATCACCTTAAATGGGTACCTTGGAAAGGTGTTATTGATCATTGAATGAGGATAAATCCATCGAGGCTACCCCATTTTTATTCAATTCATTTTTTTCTTTAGGATTCAACACAGAGTTAAAATCTCCCACAATTAACTATCTATTAGTTTTTCTTCCATAAAATTCCTCATGTTGATTCTAGAGGTCCCTTCTTCTGATATAAAATTAGGAGGCACCGAAAAAAGAGACACCAATGTTATAATCTTGGATGATATAATAGATTGAAATCCATTTTTTAATTCTTGTTAGTATAAATGATCTATTTTCTCTCATTCTTTAGGACCAATAGTTGGTCCATGTTGATATCATGCAAACATTCGGAAAGAAATTTACTACCAAGAGGTTCCCAATTAAAGGACCTCTATTTGTAAAATATTTTTTTGGATATAAAGTGTCATAAATTATGGGTTTATAGTCAAGTATAAAGTACTTAAGGGCCTTTTCCATTGGGGTTTCCCAATAGCTTGGAAATTCTAATAGAATATCCTCATTGTTAGAGGGATTGGCTCCTTATCCAGGGGACATCCTCTTTTTTCCACCTTCTTGTAGCCTATTGTCTTCCTTTGTATTCACTTTTTCTGACTTGTATTCAGAGATGTGTTAATTTTCAATTTATTTAAATTTCTAGCTTGATCAATATCATTTAGTTTTTTAATATATTTCCCCTTATCCAAATTATTTTCATCAAACTATGTTGGTAGTACATATTCTAGTTCATATAACCAAAATAATCCATTAAGAGGTAGTAACATGTCCCAGGACTCCATGTGAGAAGGGTCACTACCAGTTTGTGGTTTCCTTTTAGTATCCTTAGAGGGAAGTGTCTGCTAAAGTGGACCTTCAGGATCAGCTCCCATAGGAGTATGATCAACTATTTGAACATCAACATAAGTATGAGAAAAAAAATTATTTTTCTTACAACAATCAGGTCCCATTTAATCTTGGGGTCCAGGTGTTATCACCTCAGCTATATCTTTAGTTCGGATTTGCAAGACAATGTCCTTTATTATCCATTTTTAACCTTCACTGTGGTAACATATTTATCAATTTTAAAGGGTTATAAATTTAATTTTAAGGATAACTATGGATAAAAAATGATCAAGGGATGATATTTTAGACCAATTTCATCTAAATTTTCAACATACAATGTTTTTATGATTCTTAAATTATTTAATAAAATATATTTTTTTCATAAAATATAAGTAATATAATTTTGAACCTATTAATTTTATTTGGATTTAATGACTTAAAGAAAGTAATGTAATTTGAATATATATGTTTTAAACATTGAAAATATGTTATATTTATCTAAAATATTCATGGAACCCAATAATTAATCTAAATTATATTAATTTTTATGTTTATAAAATCATATAATTTATTTTTTATCTACTTTCACAAGGATTTTATCGGTGTTGTGTGACAATTAAAATTAATTTTTTAGTCACTAAAAATTGAAAATAAATTAATATCATTGTAACGTCCCCGGTCTGTGATCCACTAATCCAGCCCCGAGCTAGGTCGCTAAATAACCTCAAGCGCCCCTCCTCGTATGCCAAAGGTTGTCGACTAGCAGCAAGGGTCTAATAGGTCAAATGGGTAGACTATACCCTCAATATTAGAGTAAGATGCATCAGATACTAACTTAAATAATATAAAAGAATATAACAATCAATTAAATTCATAATTAACCAATTCCCAAGACTAGGTACAACCATATTTAATAGTAAATATGGAATTCCTTATTGTAGAGTAAAGTAAAAAACCCCGAAAAGAAATAAAAAAAAGGATCCCCAAAATGGTCTGGAATCCATGTCCAGAACCTCACCCAACATATCCCATGTCCAACTCAACCCCCTACCATAGGGCCCTTTCCCTTTTCCTAACCTACAGGCATGAAATCGGCACGGTACCCAATGACGGCCTGAGTTGGGTTTGAGTATAACTCAGTAGTCCACCACCAACAGTGTCTACAAAATATCCAGTAAAGATAGATAGTGAATGCTAGTGTTAAATGATGACAAGTAAGGACAAATAGATGATTGGTCCATTCTAGAATACTTTCATTTGTTTTATACTACCATTGAATTCAGCTTCACTACTTTTGAATTTCATGTTTTAATATACCTTTTTCATCTGTTCAATGGACTATGCATGTTCAATATTCTCAATCCTATAGGGATAAAATCATGCCCTACATCAATATACATTACATTATAACCATCTCATAATCCTCAACTCAATGTCTCAGTCTAGGTGCAATGCAACTATTATGGGAATAGAATTTTGTCCCCTTGACTAACTCGTTCATTAAGGGGTAGATCTATAACCTCGGTCCAACTCAACCCATGGGTGTAGAACCTCCAGTCGATACCATTCGCATTCAAGCCATGTTCAAATGCTTATTAACCAATCAACAAAATTATCCATATCCCAACAAGCATAGACAATATCATTTACAAAATCACAAAAATATAAATAAACAGGAATTTAACATTTTTTCGTAAATCCATTAACACATTTATTATTCATATTACATAACCCCTTTAACCCCATTCGCATTTTCCATGCCTATCTCACTAAGCATAATCAATTATAAAGTTAATCCCCTAGCATTTTCTATTTATCCATTAATCTCTTTTCCATGCCAATAAAACAACCTATTAGGCCATCACCCAACCTAAGTGTATTACTAAACACCAATTTCACATCCTTTAAGAATATTAACATATTCATTATTGGATCTATGTTCTCTCACAATGGCCTCACACTTACATAGCTAAACTCTATGTCTGGGGAATATCGACACACCCCTGGGAGGCCCTAATTTGGAAGAGTCATCCTCCTTGCATGCCATGTGGATCAAGTGGGTTTCAATTAACCAATTAGACACCCACAACATCACACCATGTCAAAGGAACCAAGAAATCATCAAAATAAGGCACGAATAAAACCCTACATGCACTAATCTACACAAAAAAAAGGATATAACTTGTAGACCACCTACCTTGAATCTGTTGGTGAACACACTCCCAATCAAAGACTTAGATCTCAATTCAACCGACCCATGAAGCTTTACTCTAAACCTAACCGAAATATAGGGGTTTGAGAGCTTCATATGGAGATGGGGAAGAGATAGAATCCATAAACCAAAAAAGAAAAGAAAGAGGGTGATTAGCCTTACCCATATCTTAAATCCACAATAAACAACACTCCAAATAACCCTATGATGGGGGAGATTGATCCATAGAAGCTCTTGGAGTTTATTGAGCATCACTAGGTCTTGAGGAAGAATAAAGGAAGAAAATACCATGTTGTATAAGAAATATTGTAATGGTTTTTTTGGAATTTTTTAGATGATTCTATGCCGCACAGTTTATCCACACTATTTCCATTACGTGCAAAAACCGGGCGGAGGCTACTGCCTACACACCCTCTCACTCCCATAGTTTTCTAGCCCATGCGCAATCTATGTGGATTTCCACTACCCACACAGTCTCACCTTGCTCAGTTTTCCAAACCGTGCACAAACCATGCAGACTTCCTAGAAATACTCTTTTCCCCCTTTTTTCATGACTCGAATCCCCAGAACACCCCTACACCTTCACTTGGACTTTTTAAACATATAATTAACCACAAAAGTGGGATAAAACCAAAACAATAACAATAACATACCTTACAGAGGAATCTAGGATCTTACAACCTCCCCACCTTATAACGACTTATCCACGTGCCGCTCTTCCTAAGCATCATTGTGTTTCCAAAGTAAAAAGATCAAGATACTAGGCCCGCATGTCAGATTCCCACTCCCACATTTCCTCCTGAATATTTCCATGTAGCAATAGGACATGAACCAATGGAACAGACATTCCCATAAAAACATTTCCCTATGATCCAGAATATGTATTGGGTGCTTCTCAAAGGATGCATCAGCCTCAAGATCGACATCCTCAGTATTTATCACATGAGATAGATCAGGGTGATACTGTCGGAGTTGTGAAACATAGAAAACAACATGAACTCCACTATAATTTTGTGGAAGATCCAATCAGTAGGCTACCAGTCTAATCCTCTCCAAAACCTCAAATGGTCCCACATATCTTGGTGCCAATTGGACCTGCTTCCGAATTCAGTGATGACCCAACCTTGGAGACACCTAAAGAAACACACTATCACCCACCATGAGCTCATGAGGTCTAAAATGCCAATATTCATAATAATTCTACCAAAATTGATCTATTACCATACGCTTTCGAATAAAACGATCCTTCTCATATGTCTCTTACACAATACATGGTCCTAACAGCTAAGACTCTCCGGTATCTCACCAACACAACAGAGATCCACATAGTCTCCTATAAAGTGCCTCAAAAGGTTTCATATGAACTATAGCCTGAAATATGTTGTTGTAATCAATCTCAACAAGAGACAAATGCTTTTCTGACAAACCACTAAAATCGAGAACATAGACCCTCAAAATGCCTTCTAATACCTGTATTGTATGCTCTAATTGTCCATAATTCCATGGGTGCTAATCCATACTAAAAACCCCTAGGTTCCAAGTGCCTTCTATATTCCCCTCCAGAATAAAGTGGTGAAACATGGATCAAAATATGAAACTATAGTTCTCGGCACACCCTGAATCCATACTATTTATCGAACATACAATTCCCCTAGCCGGTCAACTGTGAAGGTCTCATGAATCGGAAACATTGGTTATCTGATCAACCACCATCCAAATTGTATCATTCTTTCAAGGTGCCCTTGGAAAACCCACCACAAATTATATGGTGATGCCATTCCACTTCCACTATGGAATTGGCAATGACTGTAACAACCCACCAAGATGATGATGTTCTGCCTTCACCTGCTGATAAGTAATGTATTTTCCACAGAACATGAAACATTATTCTTCATTCCTAGCCACCAAAACCACCTATTAAGATCCTGGTACGTCTTAGTCAATCCTAGACGCACTTCCCACTTTGAGGCGTGGTACTCGCACATCATCACCTCTCATACATCTGTTGGCACCACAACATGACCATGAACATAAGAAACTCCATCGGCACAGAAAGTCCAACCAGAAGGTGACTCCCCACCTTTAAAACTTTTCATCATATCCAAACACTCCCCATCCACCAACTGACCCTCTTTAGCTCAGCTCAGAATCACATACTCAACTGCTATAGATGCAAGGGTCATCTGCTCGTGCCTATCCTGTACCTACAAATGCATCTCAGCAAACACAAACATCATCACCTACTCTAAACTGGATTACTGAACTACCTAATTCTGAGTCTTCAGGCTCAGATCTTCAGCCACACTATTCCCTTTCCCTGGTGGGTACACTAACTCAAAATCAAATGTCTATAGTTATTCAACCCACTATCACAGTCAAAGATTCAAATCCCACTGAGAGAATATTCACCTAAGACTTTTATGGTTGGTGAACACCGTGAAAGGTTCTCCCAATAATTAGTACATCTAACACTTTAAGTCATGAACCATATTATCTAGATCAAGGTAATGAGTAGGTTATTTTCTTTCTTGTGGCCTCAGCTATCTCAACACATAAGCTACAATCTGATAATCCTGCACCAACACTGACCCAAGTAAAACATCGGATGCATCATAGAACAGGGTATACATCATACCTGGTTCAGGTAAGATCGAAATCAGTGTAGTAGTCAACCAATTTTTCATCTCTTGAAAAGTATTATCACAAGCCTCTGAAAAATCAAACTTAAACCCCTTCTTGCTTAGTCATGTGAGCGGCGATGCCAAATTAGAGAAACCTCTAATAAACCTTCGGTAATAACCAGCCAAACCTAGAAAACATTTAATATCAGAGATGTTCTTAGGCTACTCCCAAGGAACCATAGCCTGTTCCTTTTCCGGATCCACTGACACACTTGAATCAGAAAATATGTGTCCCATAAAGTGCAACTCATCAATCCAAATATGAAATTTTGATAGATTGAAATAGAGCCTATTATCTCTTAGTGTACTCAAGTTGATTTCAAGATGTTTGGCATAATCTTCATCAGTTCTGGAGAACACTGAGTTTTCATCCACATATACAACTACAAATTAATCTAGATACGGGTAGAATATCTGGTTAACCAAGGCCATGAACATCGATGGTGCATTGGTCAAACCAAACAACATCACCAGAAATTCATACGACCCATACGTGCTTCTAAAAGCTATATAGGGTATGACAGAAGGTCTTACTCTCAACTGGTGGTATCCCAATCTCAAATTAATCTTGGAAAAAACCTAGGAACCTCTGACCTGATCAAATAGGTCATCAATTCTATGAAGAGGGTATCATTTCTTAATTGTCATCTTGTTCAGCTTCCTATAATCAACACATAGCCGTATTGATCTATCAGCCTTATTATAACATAACATAGGACATCCCCAAGATGATGTACTGGGATGTATAAACCCCTTAATCTCTAATTCATCTAACTGAACCTTTAGTTCTTAGAGATCTTTAGGAACCATTTGGTATGGAGGAATGGAAACTGGCTCCGCTCCAGGTAATAATTTGATCATAAACTCAACATCTCTCTTGGGATATGACCCTAAGAAGTCCTAAGAAAACACATCCTAAAAGTGGTCCACAAAAAAATGGAAGATTTTCTATCCCTTCTCCCCATCATCTAACATAAGGCATGCTACTTGGGCTGTGGGTTCCCCCACCTGCAGCCGTAGAGGCCCTAAGCAGTCCACTCTAGTATCCCACACACTGCGAAGGTCATAAGTGCTCCCATCAAGATATGTAATTGTTACTCAATGTTGGTAACAATTGATATGGTCTTGATATAACACCAACTAATCCATTCCCAAGATTAGATCAAAACCTAACATCTCTAGGACAAACAGATGCCACATTAAATGATACCCACCAACCTCCAGAGCACAACCCTTACGCTTCCTAATGTCCTCAACTCGTACACATTGCAGAGTATCAATAAATATTACCCTACATGTAGTCTATATGGTTAAGACCAATACAACTACAAAAGGAGTAGAAATAATGGAATGTGTAGAACATGTACCAATTAAAGAACTAGAAAGCGTGGAGGTTACATGAACCATACCTCGAACAGTAGATAGTCATGCCTCACCAACTTCAGGTGTAGCCTGAACTGCATAGAGATGACATTCCACTTTACCCTAGGCTCCAGCCTGAGAACCCAGAACTGCACTGCTCTATTGGTAAGGATGATCTTTCCCCAGAGTTCCACATCTACCACCACTACCAGTACGGTCCATGGATTTCCAACTTCCTACCTGATACAGGGTAACTAGCCCCCTTCCTACACTAAACATCTGCCTCTAACCTCTATCCATCCATAATTGTAGTGGGTTCTTACAGAACCTCTATACGTGGTTGAACATGCCGCACGTTTGGGACGTGACTGGTAGGCAAGTACACTAGTCACGCTGGTGCCCTTTCTTTCTACACTGATTACAGAAGAGCTGGTTTCCACCTTGGAAAGTCGGACCCCTTTTCGGACTACTATGAATGCTCCCACCTTGTTGAATGGTTTCGAAGTGACATTTCCCACTATGAGAAGCCACACCACATACTCACCCAGCTGGTGCCACAAGTTCCATACTCGAAACACCCTTTAGGTTACCCTTTTATTGAAGTTCTTGATCCACCACTTTAGAAAACCATTTTAAAAGAAAGATATTCACCTCATATCTGATCTCATGTCTCAGCCCATCCTGGATGTGTTTCACCAGATCTGCCTCATTTCCCATCAATGATGGAATAAAGCACCTGAAATCTGTGAAACAACTAGCATATACCATCACCGACATTTTCACCTGAGTCAGCCTCATGAATTCCATAGCCTTCTCGTACCTCATGGTTTTTTGATAGAAGTGTTCAAGAAAATTATCCCGAAAATCCTTCCAAATCATTCCCTCAGCCTGCTCTGTCTGAGAAATAATGTCCCAACAATGTTTATTTAACCCCTCAGCATATAGGCTACTAACATGACAAACATATTGAGAGGATTATCTAAACGGTCAAGAATATTTTGGATGGAATCTATACATAACTCCACTACTTCTTGACCACCCTCTCTGGTAATGGTTGGAGGGTGTGGCTACTAAAACTCCCTAGCTAGCTCAAACATGCTCAGAGTAACCAACCCTAGGTCTCATTCCATCATCTGTATAAAATGGGAGAATTTCTGACAGAAATTATCTTCCCTATATCCTTGGATCATCCTTTTCTCCTGCACCAATCTGGAGAAGCATTTTTGGAAATTTCCTCATGTCTCCCAACAACCACACATCTTTGAGGTGGAATTTCTCTAAAATTCCAAACATGATCTTGAGAATGCAACCACAACCTTTTATGAGAAGGAAGAGATAATGATAGGGTCATCACTTTCCAAAACTAAACCAGTTCACATATACTACACAAATAATCCCACTCCCAACCGGATCACTACCCTTGGCCATCTTTCCAAAGGCCATGTCTAACACAAGTATCTAATTCACATGGTTATAAGAATTATTTTTTGTTTTAATTAAAAACCATTTTCATATTCCAATTTAATCAAACAATAGATAAATAAAATTTTACTTCATTACCAAGCCCCATTTTCTTTTCACTCTTTGAAATTTCAACTTACCTTTATACCCATTCATACAATCTTATTAGGCACAATTTCTATCATTTTAAGAAAACCTATGCATCCTAACACTTATATCCTACACACCCATCTAGTGTGTGTGCCTATCATGATGTATGTCACTTACCTATATAGGTTCCTAGAATGATGCATGAATGCACCACCTTGTATCCCTCCAGCCATGAGAGAAATATCACAAAACCGTCAAATCACACAACAAGTGCATCACCCGATGCAGAAATAACATCAAATATAACAATACACAACATGAAAAAAAATCCCCTCCTAGGGTGACTTGGGTTTTCCCCCGTACATGGGTTAGCTACTGCTAAGAACAATCTCACTTCCATGGATCGGCACATTCCTAACCTCTTGTCTACCATTCCCAAATAGTAGGAAAGAAAAAATTACTCCTTTGATACCACTTCGTAACGTCCCCAGTCGGGAGCCGCTACTCTGGCCCTGCTCCAGGTCTCTATATGAACTGAAGTGTGCCTCCCCATATGCCAGAGGTAGCCAACTAGAATCGAGGGTCTAATAGGTCATGTGGGGAGACTATACCCTCAATATCAGAGTAATCCATATTAGATAATAACTTAAATAATAGAAACAAAAGAAAACAATCAATAACATGTATAATTAACAAATTTCTAATATTGGGCAAAACCATATATAATAGTAAATATGTCATTCCATGCTATAGTGTCAAGTGAATAGAACCCCAAAAGAAAACAAATAGTAGGATCCCCAAAACGGCCAAAAATCTAACTCTATAACCTCACCAAGCATGTCCCATGTCCAACTCAACTCCCTAAAATAGGACCCTTTCCCTTGTCCTGGTATGTAAGCATGAAATCTGCTTGGGTACCCAATGGTTGCTGGAGTAGGGTGTGAGTATACCTCAATAGGCCACCAATAACTATGTCTACAAAATATCTTGTAAAGTAAGATAGTGCATGAAATTGTTAAATGATTACGAGTAAGGATAAATAGTTCATTTGTCTATTCTATACTATGTTCATTTAATTGATACTACCATTGAATCCGGGTTCACCACATAGGAATTTCTGGTTTTAATCTACCTGTTTCACATGTTCAATGAATTAGGAATGTTCAATATTCTCAAGTATATGGGAATAAAATCATGCCCCAACTCAATAGGCATCACATTATAACAATATAGTAATCCTCACCTTGAATCCTCAGTCCAGGTGGAATGCAACCATTAGAGGAACTAAACACTATCCCCTTCCATAACCAGTGTATTAGGGGAGGAGCTAGAACCTTAGTCCAACTCAACCCATGGGAATAGAACCTCAAGTCGATACCCCACTCTTTCAAGAGATGTCCACATGATTATTTATCATTCACCAAAATTATCCATATCACAACAAGCATAACTAATATCATTTACAACATCACAATCATATCAAAAAATCAGAAGTTAACATTTTTTTCTCAATCCATTAACACATTCGTTATTCATACTACTTAACCCCTTTAACCCCATACCCATTTTCCATGCCTATCTCACAATGCATAATCACGTATAAATATAACCCCCCAGCATTTTCCATTAATCCATTTACCATTTTTTAGGCCAACCAAATGTCCTCTTAGGCCATTACCCAACCTAAGTGTATTAATAAACACCAATTTCACATCCTTCAATCATATTAACATATTCATCATAGGCTCTATGTTCTCGCAAAACAACCTTCTACTTAACAAAATTTTACTCTAGGGAATATCAGAACACCCTAGGGGGGGCCCTAGTTTGGTTGAGTCATCCTACTTTCATCCCATGGGGATCAAGAGGGGTTCAATTTTCCAATTAGATAGCCACTATGTCAAATCATGTCAAAGGCACCATGAACTCAAAAAATAGGGCAAGAATAATACCCTACATGCACAAATCTACACAAAAACCAAGGGATATGACTTATATACCACCTACCTTGAATCTTTTGGCGAACTCACTCCCAATCAAATCCATAGATCTCAATTCAACCAAACCTTGATGTTTTACCCTAAACCTCATTGAAAAAGAAGGGTTTGAGAGCTTCATTTGGAGTTGATTAATAAATAGAAACCCTAAACGAAAATGAAAATAATGACAGATATTAGCCTTTGCTGGATCTTAAATCCGTAACAAACAACACTCCAAATGTCCCTTAGATGAGGGAGATTGATCCTTAGATGCTCTTGGAGCTTCTGGGACATCACTAGGGCTAGATGAAGAAGATAGGTGGAAAAATAAAAGTGGTGTGATAAATCTGGTAATGGAATTATTGTAAATTTTTAAAAGTTTCCAGGCTGCAAAGTTTACACACATGGTTTTCCAAACTGTGCACAAATCGTGCAGAGGCTACTGCCAACTCGCCATCTCACTCGCATGGTTTTCCAAACCATGCGAAAACTGTGCAGATTTACACTTCCCGCATGGTCTCCCCTCGCATGGTTTTCTAAACCGTGTGCAAATTGTGCGGACTGCCCAGAAAGCCACTTTTTCTATGTTTTTATGTCCCAATCCTCTGGAACACCCCCCGCTTCTTCACAATGACTTGGTAAACACTTAATTAACCACCAAATAGGGATAAAACTAAAACATAAATAAGAACATACTTTATAGAGTGATCCAAAATCTTATAATCATAAATATAATTTATTAATATTTTAAATAACCATTTATAATAGGAAATAAACTCTTTTTATCCCTATCAAAACATATTATAGATATTAATGTAAAGAAAGAAACATTTTGTATTTACTCTTTATGTAAAATAATACAATGTCAAAATTAAATCAAAATTATAAAAAGTAATATATTCAATATTTGGATGATTGTAGATGAAATATACGCATATAGTGAAATAAATGAATGTTTTTAATCAATTTTAATCTTTATCATATTTGTTTAAACCTGAATTAACCCATTTTATCTTTATCGTGGAAATAAATATTTACTATGGTTACTATTAACAATGGCCAAAAATTAAGTAAAACATACCACCAAATATTAATTATGATGATTATAAATATTTAATATATTTTATCAAAGTTAATACATATAACTAGAAGGATATAATTTAAAATTAAACACTCAAAATATGACAATAATTTAATTTTCCAGATAAACTATCTTTTTAGGTATTAACTTGTTTTTATATAAACTTTAAGCATAAATTTGAATATAATGACATTAATTGGATTATTCATAATCAAATGGGACTAATTAACTTTTAAAACAAATTAAAAACAAAAGATACTTTCTATATACTTAAAAAAATAATGTTTTTAATAAAATCGCTATTTTCATTATTCAATGAGAAATCAATAATTTAGAAACCAAAAAAAGTCACCATATGATAATATTGACATGAGGAGTTAAAAAATTCTATATTTTTTTTGAAAATAAATTTACTAAATTGGAATAAATTATTTATAATAATCACTAAAATATCCATTTAAACAACTCTTTAAGAAAAATATTATTGAAGCGTAAAATAACTTTACTAAAAATTGAGGGTTTATTTCTTAAGAATTTTTCAATATATTTGTATTGATTAGGACCTTTATATATATATATAGTATAATATAGTTACTACTATTCATACCTTGACATTATTTAATCTTGTGCCCCTAAACCCAATAACCAGAAGCCGTTGTTTTCTTTATTACATTGGGAGAAGATACAAAGAATGGTATCCGAAAGGACTAGATAGTTTAGTAGTTTTGGTAAAATAGATAGACACGTGAAATTCACGTTACACTATAGAACATAAAGAAAACAATTTTCTTTGAGGATTCCATTATTACCCTTAGCGTATCCCTGAATATCAATTAATAAATACTTCCATATATCCTGGGGAAAAAACATAACAAAGACATGAGATCATAAGATTAGAAATGGTAACCATACATTACAATCGATGATTAAATAATTCATAATCAATATGTCAAGGTAAATAACTAAAAAACCTTCCATTTAACCAATAACTTGAGAATTATATGGTAGGAATAAAAGATGATAAAATAATCTCATACAAATAATCACATGATCATCAAACATGAACATGTATATTCAAACTAATCGAATAATCACATGGAATATCAATAACCGACTTTATAATGATGGAATGCATAATTTTGGGAATATAAAACATACCGTCATGACTTGTTACCAGGCATCTATATAAATGGGTAAATCCTTGGCGAAAGCCATATCTAGTTTGTTCCATGAGACATAATGATGCATCAGGGGGCTATAGTAGGCCCCGCCAATCACTTAAAAAGTCCAGTTCATTCATCATATGTAATGGGTGAAATATAATCAACATAAATATTCATATTTAAACTAGCATATGAAATGTAAATACAACCCCAACCAATAAACATAATCATAAAACATTTGGAATAAAATGAAGGGTATCAATATAATACATCCCCAACAAAACTGATCATGAACCAACTAGATAAATAATAAGGTTTATATCAATGGACTATATACAATGTAAAGAATAAGAAACATGAAATAATGTATTCTTGGATGGAAAATTATTTTTAAATATCACTTGGATAATTTCTTGATAACAATAACATTTATTTAGAGATCACCCTTTTTATTTTAAAACTAGAAAATTTATAAAATACTAACAAAATATACTTCTTTGAAAATAAATATAAAAAACTATGAATTGTTATAATTTTAGTGATAAAATTTTATTTAAAAATAACCTTCCAAACATGGATTTTATGATTCAAATAAATAAAGGCCATCATAGTCGTTAATTCGATTAATGATGTATATGTGAAAGAGAAGATTCATTTCACATTATTAGCAAAATAAAAATAAGCATTGTTTTGAAAACCACATGAATATTTCATTCAAAAACATTTATAAAAATAAGAAATAGTTAAAATTAATTAAACAATTAATTCTGAAAGTTTTTAAAATCTTTTTGATTTTTTTAGAAAATATGGGTTTTGATGAAAAATGATTTCCGATTGAAGAGTGAAATAAAATTATATTTTCATAAAATCAATTAATCAATCATTTTATGTAACAAAGAGTGAAAATGATAATATTTATTCAAATGTTATTGAATAACTATATAATATATATATATATATATTTCATGTTTGAATTGTCAAATAATTCCCATAAGGGAGATGTAAACATAATCAATCCTGAATAATGATATGATCGTGAAATAAACCATTACATCTTTGATAACTTATGAATCATAATAAAAATAAAAGAAATGATATTAAATGAAACAGTAAATATAATAAATATAAATAGATTTATGATATAATATTTAAAAATGTAAATATATAAACCACTCAATGTAAATATGTGGTGAATAGAGTATATGTATCACGAAAGTAAAAGTAAGATGAGAAACACTTATCTCACACTTCCTTTTGGTTGACCATTATTTAACATCATGTGTATTTATTTTAAACATGTTATTAAATTATTCCAGAACCATATTAATATTTATAATATCATATATGATCCTTTTTATAATATATTACCACACATTTGTTAATAATCATTCATTATTCTCATTATTTTAGCTATTAATTGTCTTATTTTATCTTGCATGTTTTGTCATGAAATATATGGTTCTTTCACATATTATATAGCTATATGATATTAATAATAATAATCATGACATATTTATCATATTTATACCTCAATTATAATTTTTTTTAAAAACCATTAAATATGGTTATGAAAAATGAATAACTTTACAATCATAGAGATGGTAGGCTGTACGTACGCATGAGAAACAATTCTATTTTTAGTGATCGTTATGGAAAGAATTTAAGTAATATTTTATATTAAAATAATGGTCATAATATCATATATAAAATATTATTTCTTTAAATGTAATTATATATCATCCATTTCATGTGGTGATGAAAGAGGGACACATCAATTCGTGAAGGCGGTAGTCCACACGTAAAAAAGGTGTTATAATTTTTCAGTGTAAAAGAAAATTAACTGATAAAAAATCATTTTAATAATGATAAATATACATTTAATATCATAATTAAGTAATTTATATAACATTTTTTCATTAATTGTTTTATTACCATCCATGGAAAGCGTTAGTGAAAAATGTATCACAGTACTTCGCAAGGCGGTAGCCCACTATACACATGAGCAACGCTATCAGATCCCCTAAAGAATTGAAATTACAAAGTTATATATAATATAATGAATATAGAGGTATCATTATATTATAAATATCATATATATATATATACTTTATATCCATCATTGTACCAAACCGGGATAGGTGATAATGGAAAAATGAATGACATCAGTTCACGAGGTGGTATTCTGATGTAGACAGGAATGATGATTTCGTAACCCATTTAATGTAAGTGGGGATGGTTTTAAGTCATTATATTTTTATGAAAACATATTATTATAAGTAATAAATTAGTTTTATTATATCATCAAGATTTAATATGAATTTAATATTGTGACGAAATAAATATAATAAAAACGTACATTGGAAAATGTTACATCTTCTTCGCGTAACCCCCTTCAGTTTTCACCAAAGACTTCCAAGGTTGGAATTATGCCCAAAATAAGGATTCAAGGATTATGTTCAGTATTTTTATAAGTGATTTTGGTATGGAATGGTGGACTAATAATAGTGCAAATGTTTGATGAAGGGTGGATACGAGGTGTCATTTATAAGTGAGGAGTGTAGAACACTTGTAAATTTATAAAAGAAATTGGTGTAACCACATTTTACGGATGAGAAAAGGGTCAAGAATAGTGAACTATATTGTAAATTATAGGGTCACATTATGTCCCTAAAATATATTTTAGGAAATGTTTTAGTTTAATTTAACTCTTATCTTTTTATGTTACCCCCTAAAAATGCTTTTTTCCATAACCGTGGTAATTAATTTTTGCTATCGTCAATATAATTTTTGGTCAAAAATTAAGAAAAACTTATTAGAAAATAAAATTTATGATAATTATAAATATGGAATATAAATTTACAAATTATATTCATAGAATTGGAAGAATTTAATTTAAAATTAATCCTAGCGGGCATAATGGGAAATCATGTTTTCAAAGAGAAAATGATCAAAAGTTAAAATAAATAATATATAAAAATTAAATATTCATATGATTAAAATGAACTAAGTTTTATTAATAGATATACAATTTAACTAATATTACTTCTAAACCAATTCAAAATAAAATTTAACTTTTTAAGTAATTTAAATAAAAAGGGAGATTTCAATTAAAATTCAGTAATTTTCACCATTAATCAAAGAAATGAAACATTTAAAAAAACATGAATCTAATTTTAATATCCTGATTTATGAAATTTATTTTATTTTTTTGAATAAATTTTATAAATGTGGTGAAAATTATTTTAAAATTATGTGTTCAAAGGGAAAATAGTCTATATATTAGAAAAAATATAATTTTAAGATTACATTTATTTTTATTTTAAATGATTCTTATTTTATTTATGACCAATAAATAACAATAATTTTAATAATTTAGTTAGTACTATTTACAAATTCCAAATTCATGACTTGGTTATAACTGTTTACTATATCATGGTTCACTTCGACTCGGAGTTGTGTGTTCTGTAATCTATAGAAGATATTACATTAATTGAAAAATTAATATTTCATAAAGTCTCAGGTGTTATATTTTTTTCTAATCATAGTCAATCATGTCATACATGATATCCAATGAATGTTCTTATTTTAATATATTAGTGTTTTACATTCAACCCACTTTAAAAAAATAGTTTCCTCATACTTTAAAATTGATATCAATAATCATGGTTTTGACATTTGGAAATACTATTATTGAAAAACCATCATCGTAAATGTTTTAGTAAAACTTCATCTTAATAATATAGAAAAGGAGAGAAAATATGATATGACACATTACTATGTTTATAAGTTGGATAACATAGGTGGGAATTGAAGGCATGGAAATATAATAAAATTGTAATTATTTGTAGATATTGATAAAGTGTAATGTCCCAGAATTTATGTATATATTTTTATTAATTATATGGAATTATTTTGAGGCTGAAAAATCTGACCGTATGTGATTCAGAGTCCCTGAGTGCCCGGAATGATCCACCGAAAAATGTTATGTTTCAAATAGAGACAGTTAGTGGTTTATAGAGAAAGTGGAATCACTCTTAAATAGGTGGAAAGATCAGAAATTTGAGGGCATCGTTACATTTAGGATGATGGGTTTACCCTAGGCACGGCCTAAGTTTAGTCAACCGAGGCCTCCGAGGAGAAAACCTGAAAATGGCAAAATGGTAAATAAAATAATTAAATAAAATTATATTTTTTTTTTGAAATGTTTATAACTCACGAATGAAGGCTCGAATAAAAAATCTAAGACAACTGATAAACTCGTGAGGGTATGATTTTCTTATGTATATACTAATATTGGTTGACGCGTGCCACCAATGGATGTTAGTTTTTAGCCGTAAATAAAAAAATTGTATGAAAATTATTTTATTGTAAAATCCTTAACTTCTAAATAGTAACTCGGATTGAAAATACGAGAGTACCATTGAGCTCGTAAGGGCATGATCAACTTAGGTGGGGCCTAATGTTGACCGCTGTGGGTTTATGGTGACTATTAAAAATTTTTGAACCATTTTAAGGTACGTTTTGTAAACGTGTGTGTGGTGATTTCTAAATTTTTAACTAGTGATCTAATTAAAAATCTAAGGGCACCGTTCAATCCGTAGTGCCGAGATTTTTTTAATGGAGGCTAAACATCGACCGCAGTTGGTCGGCTAAAAAATTTAGTTTTTGGGACTTTTTAATGAAATAATAAAATAACATAGAAATTGTTTTTTATTTATTTATTTCTTTTTTTTCTACAATCTTTTGAGAAGTAGTGGCGTGGATCACAGGGGTAGTCAGACATTTAATATGAGATATTAAATTCTTGTTTACACTTTGGTTGCATAACCATCCCTCATGTAATTAATATGTCACATTAATTACGTCAATTAATGAACCACATTATTTCCTCAATGTGTTACTCACCCTTTGTCCCCTCTATTTAAATGGGGCTTGGGGTTGAGTTTTTGACACGGCTTCATCAAATGAGGATGCACTGACAAATTTATATGAAACCTTCCACTGATGGAGATAGAATATTGGACTGTAGAGAAATGGGATCGACTAATAATGGTGGATTCATTGAGCGCAAAATCTTCTTCCACCACCGCTACGTCCCCAAATAATCTTGAGGTAGGGGTTGTCTTTTAATTCATGAAATTACCATGTTTCTTCTCATCATTCCTGATTTTTTGGGTAGTTTTGTGGGGTATTTGAATGGGGTTTATCATTACATTAATATGATGAATAAATTACCCCACTTGTTATAATTTTAACGCAGAGGGAGCAGACCAAACAAACAAGGCTCAGACCCTCCACCGCTTGTTTTTCATTGTTTTCATCAGAGACAGGTTGTTCTAACTTGACAGAACCAAGAATATGAGAGGGGGACAATGAAAAAGTCATTTCGAGAGGGTCGTAGGTGTGTCTGAATGAAAGAACATACCACAAGAGCTCACCCAGTGGCCCATGGAAGAAGCACCGGCACCAGTGACCGATGCTTGAAGATGAAGGCGGCAGCTGGAAACCACTGGCCACGGTGGAAGAGCAACACCATGGTGGTCGAACAGGCGGCCGACAGTAGCCGGACGTGGGGGGTGGAGGTGGCGCATCGTTGCAATCTACAATGAAGGGAACCGCGACGATGCAAGGGACTCGCTCCCTGAGGATCCCATGGGTGACGAGGCGGCACCACATAGCGCTGCCAATAAAGGAGTCGAACGGCTCCTTTGAGGCATTTGGGTGCAATGGACCACACAAACCAATTGTGGGTCGCCCCAACCAGCGGGCCGAGACACAGCCACCCTGCCCAGCTGGGGCGGGCCGGGCCGGGTCGGTCTGACCAGGTTCGACCGAACCAGACCCCTCTTGGGCCTAGATATGCTTAAAAGGCCATATCTTGCGAACTGGACATCCATTGGATGAACCATCTATGAAGCTAGGATCCTTGGAGGGATATAGTACTTTTGAGATACTCCACGTGACATTCAAAAAAATATGGAGTATGGCCGGGTTCGATCGTACTCGAATCCATCGTTGCCCTCAGCACTAAAATGCCTATAGCTCACAGACCAGGGGTCCAGTTGGCGTGCCATCTATTGTATTGGAAACCTTATGAAATGAAGGATCATCATGTTACTACCTTGTGGAACTTCATTGAGGTTGAGGTATGACCAATAACTAGAGGAGTAGAACTAATGTGTTTCTCGTATTGAGAGTTAGGATGTCTACACCATTAATGACATGAGGTGTGGGTATTCCTTACTACTATACTCCGTAGTGACTAGACTCCCAACGTCATTAGTGTGGGTTCATTTCCCTCTGATTGGTTTTTCTATCTTTTGAGTCAGTACTCCCCTAATAGACTAGGGTGCGGGTCCTCCATACATAACTCACATAGAGTCAGGTACTCCCCTACTATGTAGGGTTCCGGTCTTCTATGTAAGGAGTAGGTACTCCCCTATCCACCCAGGGTATGGGTCCTTATATAGTACTAGAGAAGATTCAGTACTCCCTTGCCTTGCCAGGGTGCAGGTCTTCTAGCCTGGGGTCTGCACTCCCCTGAGGTACTAGGGCATGGGTCCCCCACAAAGAAAAACTATCAGATTTGTACTCCCCTATAGGGGTAGGGTGCGGTTCCTCACATATATATTTGGTACTATCCTTCCCTGCCATGGTGCGAGTCCTCTTGTCTGGGTTCAGTACTCCCCTGGCATACATTGGCATGGGTCCCCCACAATGAACAAACTACCTGAGTTGTACTCCCCTACCAGACAGTGTGTGTGTCCTTACATATAGAGTCGATACTCTCCTGTAGTGCCAGGGTGCGGGTCCTGTAGCCTGGGGTCGGTACTCCCATGGTGTACTATGGCACAGGTCCCCCACAACAAAACAAAACTACCATAGTTGTACTCCCCTAATGGGTAGGCTACGGGTCCTCACGTATGGATTTGTACTCCCCTATCTCTGAGTAGTGACGAGAAGTGGGTACTTCAGGGGAGTTGGAGCCCCCTCGACTGTAGGACAAAGTTTCAAGGAGTGGTCCTCTTCACTAGGTTTCCCTTGGTCTTACCTCGGGCACAAGACTGTGACTATGTGACCTTTAGTGTTGGGAACTATAGGTTGTACTAGTAGAAAGTTTTTGATGGAGCACGTCCTTTGGGGCATTCCATTAAGAATGGTTGAGTTGTACCTTATGGAGTACATCTCCCAGAAGGGTGCCATTAGGGATGGGCAGTTCATAGAGCGTGTACTCTTGATCCTTGAGTTACTCTTCGGCCTTTCTTTGGAAATCTGTAAAATGGAATGATGTCGTGGCCTTGTGTTTCTTTGTGGATGAGATGAGTATATCTGGTTTGAGATGTGGATTTTTCTTTATGCTCTATGAATGGAATCATGTTTTGTGGTATTCCTTTATGGAATTCGGAGAGCACTTCAGGGGTCTTGGGGTCCCTACTAGGTATTGTTATACTCAACCCTGCACGGGATCCACCTGGACCTCAATGTGACTTGTGCAGATGACAAGCAGCATGGATGAGACTTGAGGGAGCCGGGACGAGGCGGTACATGGAGGATAATGGTGGATGTGGAGAGTTATCGAGACGAGTTGTACCTACCCTTCAAGTAGGATCCTTGTTGGATGATCACAGGTGTTGTTTCTGTTTTTCATTTGTTGTTGTGTCTTTCAGTAGGGCTTGTTTTCCAGTTCCTTACTTTCAGTACACACTAGTTCTACTTCAGTTTTTCTTCATGGTAGCATCTTTCTGAATTCATGGTTGTGTGTTTGTATGGATTTAAAGGAAATGCTTTCTCATTTTGGAATATTTATTTCCTATTCTAGTAAACAACCCCTGTCCTTTGGAAGGAGGGCTTGGGGTAGTCACGGCATGAGCCCTGGGGGACGAGTCATGACAAAGTGGTATCAGAGGAGTCAGTTCTACAGAATAACTAGGACTATGATATTTCCAATAGAGAAATAGTGTTAAGTTGTTTCAGTGTGGTATTTATTTTGCAGAGTCCAGTGTTGGTGCAGCGACTGACATATCCATAAACCAGGACCCTGAATTCTGATTTTCGACTCGGTGCACGAAAACACTGATTGCATGTGTTTTGGAAACATTTTTCTTTTGATATCTTTTGAGTAACCTCACCAGGTATATGTCATTGGACTTGGTTTACATTTATTTTATTTCAAGATTCCACCACACAGACAGTTTTCCAGGATTCCAATGCGTGACCATGAGGGTGGTCCATAGTGTGATGGGGCTTTAGTACACGGATTGTTGCCTGAGATTGGTACCTCTGGGCTGTGTCCTAGCAATACCACTGGCCATTGGTCAACAGTTAACTCCAGCGCTACAGGTAGAGAAAACTTATAGGCTCAGTGGCTTACACAAGTTCTGGTGACAGATACCTCTCAGGTTGTGGGGCGAGCGAAACTCACAGGAGGCTAAGGAATGGATTGAGGTGGTGATTGCGTTGCCATCCATCCAGGGAACCATTAGATCAGATAGTGGTCTTGGTAGTGAGAATTATATGTGCATCAACAAGGTGATGGAGTGGTTTAGATTACCCCTATCATATGATGAGGTGAATTTTTCCATGGATAGAGCCTGAGAATATTCCCCAAAGAATGGGGTCTCTTTACATAAAAAGCTAAGGGGTATGTGTTCCCAAGATTTGACACTACTTCAGAAGGATGACATGTCGGTAGCTATGTGATCATCGTGTTGTACCGACCAATCCAGGTAATCAATGAATATGATACGACCAGTAGTTCAGGGTTCGGACCTCCGAGTGAGATGTGTTTAGGGACATCCGAGCAAGTAATATTCCTCTATGCATTCCTACATATGTTAGGAAGATAGAGAGAACCCTTGTGGTTGAATTTTTGTAGTTGAGAAGATAAAACTAGTGAATGTCAGTAGTAAGACAGGAGGAAACCGATGTTAGTATTAGAGACTTGGATGTGTAAAAATGTTTCGAGAGTAGGATGTGATAGGGACAGATGAATCTGTCGGGCAACAGATGTGGAAGAGGTTCTTAGAGAGCAACAAGAGGTGGTATACATTTTGACATTTTACCACCACCACACAAATGTTTTCCCTACCAAGCTTAGGGAGTGGGAGGACAAGGGAAGGGAGTAGCTGGATGCGGTCAAGGAGTGTAACCCAAGGGCTCCAGGAACAATTCTTGGTACGATCTGTGTCTACTACTAGCTGTCGTATTAATAGTCAGAGGTACTAATCATTTCTTCTTGTCATGAATATCATTCCATACCTATAGTTTCTTGTTAAACTATTTACTTGACCCTTACATCTGAAGATACCTTTTTGAGGAGACTCAATAATCACATTATGTAGAGGGTGTGATATTACCCTTGAGGAAATAGGTTTGGTTGAAGCATCTTGGTGGAAGCGTCGAGGCCTTATGATGTTAGTTTGGGTATGTACTGTTCATCCACAGTTCATGCTTAGATTGACTATTTTAGGAAATAAGGTAGTGGTATATCTATATCATTGGAATGGATTATTCCTTGGTCGGTTAAAAAGGATACCCAAGAAACATGGGTTAAACTCATGCATAGGAGGGTGCAGCTGATCACTCATGAGCTGGCCAGCCTTACCCACATGGGAGAAGATGTTTTTAGTTTTCAGTTCCCAACAGTAGTGGCAGAGTGCATGAACATCTTTTCAAAAGATGTTTCTAGAATTACCTCCCTGTAAGGAGAGGGACTTCTACATTGTCTTGTACCCAGTGATGATACCAATATCGAAAACTGCATATTGGGGGGCTCCCACATAGCTCAAGGAGCTGGGAGTTTATAAGGGGGACATGGTGGGAGATGCACTTAGTAGGAGGTTTGGATTATAGCTACTGAGTGAGGTGAAAAAGAATATATCCATGTTACAAAAACCCTTCATGGATAGTGATAGAGTATCTTACCTCCAGTCTATAACTATCACAATCCCACATCTTTAGTGAGTTCAGGAGGCACAACATGGGGACGTAGACTACGAGGCCCAATGTGCTCAGATATCCTTAGGATAGGGTCTTGAAATATTTTATGAAGGTGGGGAGCATGTCATCCTTCTTAATGGATGCCCCATTGTATCAGTGACACTACGAGATGAGGTGTTGAGGGAGTTCCACGCACCCCATTTTGGTAGTACATCCTGGTGTGGCGTAGATGTACCAAGACCTCTAGCGTCAGTACTGGTGTCCATGGATGAAGATGACACAGATCTGGTAGAAGTTTTATATCGACAAGAGATGGAGACCCTTAGAGTACAAAGAGGGACACCATGTATTCCCGTGGGTCTCACCCCGACAAGGATTGGGGAGAATCGGCCATGGCAGAATGGAATCTCTGAGGTTCATCAAACCTTTCCAGATCCTCAGTAGAGTTGGCGAGGTGGTGTACCTCCAAGATTTTCACAGAAAGATGCACTGGGTGCATAATTTTTTCTACGTTTCGTAGCTGAGGAGATGCGTGCATTCTCAATCACATGTTATCGACTAAGGCGATTTCGAATTTGACAATGGGGAGACTTTTACGGACTTCCTAGTGGAGATAGAGGATTGACAAGGGTGATTCATTCTTGGACTGTCGATCCCTCCAATGTGAGTTTGGTGGCAACATGGGAACCTCCAGGAGAGAATATGGGAGCGGGAGGCTCAGATTCATGCTCAGTACTATCATTGTTTTATTTAACATTGTTTTGGGTTTTGGGGATGTAAATCCCTATGGTTGGAATAATGTAATGTCCCATAATTTTTGTATAATTTTTTAATTATATGGAATTATTTCAAGACTGAGAAATCTTATGGCACAAGATTCCAAGGCCCTGAGTGCCCAGAATGATCTATTGAAAAATGATATTTTTTAAATAGCGTGTGTGAGTGTTTTTCCTGAAAAAGTTAAATAACAATTAAAAGGGTGCCCGAATTCGAAATATGAGGGCACTGTTGCATTCAGGATGGTAGTTATACCCTAGGCACGACTTAAGTTTAGTCGGGACAAGCCTCTAGGGAGAAAACATGAAAATGGCACAACCTTAAAAAAAATATTAAAATTAGTTTATTTTATTTCTCAAACACATATAACTCATGATCAAAGACTCAAATTAAATATCTGAGACAACCACTTAACTCATGTGGGTATGCTTTCCTTAAGAAGATACTAACATTGTCTGACAAGAGCTACTAGTAGAAGTTAGTTTTTGGCCATAAATAAAATAATAAAGTGACAATTATTTTATTTTAAAATCTTTAACTTCTAAACTATAACTCAAATTGAAAACATGAGAGTCTCGTTGAGCTCGTGAGGGTGTGATCCCCTTAGGTAGATCCTAACATCGACTAGAGGCCATTATTCTCATCAATTACGTTAACCAAGGTTTTTATATTTTCCCTTTTTAGTTACATTTTATGTTCCCTTATTTACCACAGTCATATCATATTCCTATTCATTGAAGAATTCTATGTGTGTGTTTCTTACGAAATTATCAAAACATTTGAAATTGAATATTCGTTCCTATGTGGCCTCTACTACCCAAAATCCGATTGAACTCTTTACTTATCTTATTTGGTGAGTCTGAGATTTTTTATTGAACCCATTGTTAATAATTTTTTTGTGAAATATGGTAATGAATAATCATAATGTCATTCACTTAAGTTATCATCCCACTTGGAAACTAATAATAAAATTTTCTATCTCATTCAATGTTAACCCAGTTCATTTTATTTCTATCCAATGACTAAAAATAAGTATAGTGTGATGAACACTAATCGTAGTTGGATACCAAAAAATCCTGAAAACAAAATATAGGATGTTGAAATCATGAAAACATAGTATTAATATACGAAATATTAGGTTTATCCATTAAAATAAATATTAAAAATCTATTTAAACCCTTCTAAATAGTTTTTAATGAGTTTTTGAATTTATAAATAATATCAGAAGGTGATTCAAACAATGTGTGAATGAAGTCATGTGGTCATTCACTGGTTCTAAATTGAGTCTAGATCAATATGGTGTTTTGGGGTTAGTAACCCCAGGTAAATCTATTACATATCTAAATTAACATTTAGTATCCAAACATTGATGAATTTATAGGAAACCAGTCTCTCTATGATTTTCTAAAATTAAATGATATTTTCATATACATTGATTCATATTTAGACATATTTGTAGGCACATCCATAGGGATCTCATTATGGGTTTCTCATTAAATTTTTAGATCCAAGATTCGAATAAGGGAGGAGTAACATTGACTGTAATTGGTCGGATGAAAAAGATAGTTTTTTTTAATTTTTAAATAATTAATTAAATAACATAGGAATTGTAAATTTATTTATTTATTTATTTTTTTCCTACCACTGGTTGAGTGGTGGGGGTAGGGACCATAGGGTAGTTAGAAATTTAATATGGTATATAAATATACTCGGTTACACTTTGGTTGCGTAACCATCCCTTGAGTAATTAATGTTTCACATTAATCATGTCAATTAATTAACCACATGAATTCCTCGTTGTGTTACTCACCCTTTCTCCATTCTATTTAAATGGGCTTGGGGTAGAGTTTTTGACACAGCTTCATCAAGGGAGGAAATTCAAACGAAGTGATGTGACGCCTTCCACCGAGGAAGATGGAAGCGTGGGCGGAAGCGAACTAGGATCGACGAACGCTTGAGGCTTCATTGAACACAAAATCTTCTTCCACCACCGCTATGTCTCCAAAGAATCTCAAGGTAGGGGTTATCTTTTAATTCATAAAAATACCACGTTTCTTCTCATCATTCTTGAATTTTAGGGTGGTCATTGTGGGGGATTTGAATGGGGTTTATCATTATTTTAATGTGATGTATAAATTACCCCCTCTTGTTTTAAAGATATCGCTGAGGGCGTGGGCCAAACGAACAAGGCCTGAACCCTCCCCCGCTTGTTTTTCATTGCATTCTTCAGAGACTAGTTGTTCTAACTTGATGAAACCCTGAAAAAGAGAGGCGTTCAATGATGGTGGCATACCAAGTGGACGGTAGCCGCATCTGAAAGGAAGAACGGACCACTGGAGCTCACCCAGTGTCTTGAAAAAGAAGAGCCATTTCCATCAAATGGCATCGTCGGACAAGGGTGGCGGCCAAAAACCGCTAACTGCGGTGGAAGAGCGGTGCCTCTCAGTTTCGAAGTTGTTATATAGGCAGCCTATAGCGGTCGACCATAGTGATAGAGGCCACGCGCCATCACACGCCACACTGAAGGGATCCGTGGCGATTCTGGGGACTCGTTCCATGTAGGTCTCATGGGGGACGAGGCGACGTCAACTGGTGCTACTAATAAAGGAGTCGAACGGCTCCTTTGAGCCATTTTATATCATTACACCATGAAACCCAGTGTGGGTCACCCTAGCCGATTGGCCTAGCCGCCGTGACCCCATCCAACCAGGGCGGGCTAGGCTGGGTCAGACCCGGACTGAGTCGGGCCGGCCTGAATCAGGTCGGGTCAGCCCGAACTGAGTCGGGCAGCCCAGTCTAGCTAGGTTTGACTGGGTCGAACCGGACCTAGACCCCTCTTGGGCCCAGATATGCTTAAAAGGTAGGGTCTTGAGAACCAAACATCATTTTGACGAACTATATACAACATTGGGATTCTTTGAGCGAGGAGGTCCTTTTTGGATACAATAAATGACTATTGAAGAAAGATGGAGTTTGGTTTGGTTCGATCATACTACAATCCAACAAGGCCCTCAACACTAAAATGTCTATATCTTACAGACCATGTGTTTGGTTGATGCATCATCTATTGCGTGGGAACCCTTATGAGATGACAGATCATCGGGTTACTTCCTTGTTGAACTTTGTGGCGGTTGAGGTGTGACTGATAACTGGAAGAGTAGAACCAGGTTTTGTTTTGTAGTGAGAGTTAGGATGGATACTCCCTTGATGAATAAAGGTGTGAGTATTCTTTACTTCTCTGCTCCGGTAGAGACGGGACTCCGCACACCATGAGTGTAGTTTAATTTCCCTCTGATTGGTTTTTTATCTTTGGAGTCGGTACTCCACTTTTGGACTAGGATGTGGGTCCTCCATACATAACTCACATAGAGTTAGGTACTCCTATACCGGGTAGGGTGCGGGTCCTCTATGTTAAAAATAAGAACTCCCATGTCATCCTAGGGTGCAGGTCCTCCTTATGCAGTACTACAGCAGAGTCGGTAGTCCCCTACCATGCTAGGTTGCGGGTCCTCTCGCCTTGTGTCGGTATTCCCCTAATGTACAAGGGTGTGGGTCCCCCATAACAAAGAAACTACCAGAGTTGTACTCCCCTACAGGTTAGGGTGCAGGTCCTCACATATAGAGTTGATACTCCCCCATCGTGCCTAGGTGCGGGTCCCCTAGCCTGGGGTAGGTACTCCCTTGACGTACTAGCGTGTGGGTCCCCCATAGCGAACAAACTACCAGAGTTGTACTCCTCTAATGAGTAGGGTGCAGGTCGTTACATATAGAGTCGGTACTCCCCTGTCGTGCTAGGGTGTGGGTCCTCTCACTTAGGGTCAGTACTCCCTTGATGTACTAGGGTGCATGTCCACCACAATTACAAAAAACCAGGGTTGTACTCCCCTACTGAGTATAGTACATGTCCTCACATATATTGTAGTACTCCCCCATCTCCAAGTAGTGACGGGGAGGGGGTCGTTCATGGGTGTTGGAGATCCCTAGACTATAAGACTCAGTGTCAAGTAGTGGGACTCTTCACTTGGTTTCCCATGGTCTTGACTTGGGCACAAGACTGTAACTACGAGACCTCTAGTGCCGGGAACTAGAGGTTGTTCTAGTAGAAATTTCCTGATAGAGCACGTCTTTCCAGGTGTTCCATTAAGAATGGTTGAGTTGTACCTGATGAAGTACATCTCTCATATGGTTTCCATCAAGGATGGATAGTTCATTATGTGTGTACTCCTGATCCTTGAGTTATGCTTTGAGCCTTATTTGGAAATCCTTGAAATGGCTTGAGGTCGGGGCCTTATGTTTCATTGTGGATGAGACGAGTATATCTGGTTTGAGCTGTGTCTTTTGCTTTGTGATTTGTTATTAGGATCATATTATGTGGTTTTCCTTTGTGGAATTTTGAGATACCATTAGGTGTATCATGGTCCCTAGTGGGTATAGTTATACTCACTCTTACACGGGCTCCGCCCACACCTCATTGTGTCTTGTGCAGATAACGAGAATCTTGGCTGATAATTGAGGGACTGAGGACCAGGTAGTAAATGGAGAAGATTGGATGACGAGGAGATCTGTGGATATGATCTGTACTTACCATTCATGTAGGATCCTTGGTGGATGACCATAGGAGATGTTTTTGTTTTTAGTTATAGTTGTATCTTTCCATTGGTCTTGTAATATGCCCCCTTACATTCAGTACACACTTGTTCTACTACAGTTTTTTTTCATCGTTGAATATTTTTGATTTCTTACCAGTGTGTTTGTACAGGTTTAGAGGAATTGCCTTCCCATTTTAGGGATACACCTTTCTGGTGCTAGTCGCCAACCCCTAGCCTATGGAAGGTGGGCTTGGGGTAGTCACGGCACAGGCCCCAAGGGATGGGTAATGACATAAAGTTCATTGATGACAAGAAAGTGAATGATCAATGGGAATTTAAGGACCTAAAAACTATAAATCTATGCTGATTTAAAATACCACACTACTGAAAAATACCCTATACCAACGGTTTGGAACTGTTGGTATAGGCCCCCAACCCGATGGTATAGGCTATACCAACGGTTTGGGGGACCGTTGCCAAGTAAGCCGTGACAATAGGTCTATACCAACGGTTTAGGGAAAACCATTGGTATAGACCTATACCAATGGTTTTGAAAACCGTTGGTATAATTAATATGAAAATCTATTCCAACGGTTCTCAAAACCGTTGGTATATGTATTTCAAAAAAAACATTCAGTGGGATTTGATCCCAGGACCTCTACATTATAATTGAATGACTTAACCACTAACCTAACATGACTTTTGTGAACATAATTTCATAACTATATATGTGTATTGCTATAATTATTTTAAATTTTGATTTATATAATGTTCTTGGTAAGAAGATTCGATAAAAAATTGAAGGACCTATACCAACAGTTCTCAAACCCGTTGGTATAGACCTTTACCAACTGTTTTGAGAACTGTTGGTATAAGTACATTGATTTTGGGACCTATAACAACGGTTTTGGCCAAACCGTTGGTATAGGGTCTTTATAATGGACCTATAACAATGGTTTGGACAAAACCGTTGGTATAGGTCTATATAAGTTAATTTACCAACGGTTTTGGCCAAACCGTTGGTATAGGTCCAAATTAATGAACTATACCAACGGTTTGGCCAAAACTGTTGGTAAAAGTCATATTTCCAGTAGTGCCATCTGATTCATCATATATAAAGGTAATAAGTTATTTTTTAAATTTTAATTTACTAAAAATTTATAAATTATTTTACTATATAATATAATAAAGAGATATATTTACTTGATACTTTTCTATCTTATAAGAACAATTTCATCATAGGGTTGTGCTCTGATCAATTTACAATTCATCACTTAATCCAAAAATAAATATCTAAAAATGATTTTTTATTCCTAAATTACTAATATTTACTTTTAATTTATTATAATATCCATAATAGAATTATAAGTCAATTTTCTGATCTCTAGTTATCATTGTGAAACAATGGTTATCACATGTTATCCAATATGCATAAATATCTATATGGTGACGTAATATATTATTCTCTAAAACCTCATCCAAATTTAAACTTGAACCATTTCATATATGATTAACCTTATGGCCCTCAAAAAATATTAAGATCCATAAATTTAGAAATAATGTCACTGAATTTCCAAAATGATATTATCATTAATCAATTGCATGTTAGTTAGTACTATCCAAATTTAATTTATCCATTTCAATCATCACATTATCTTTACATCATTATATTAACATTTGTAACATACTAAGGTTTATATTTTCCTCAATAATGTTTTCCAATTAAGTTCAACTTTTCACTTCATCATTTTTCCTAATCATCAGTACTGTTAAACATACACATTCAAATCCTTAATGAAAAATTACTACAGTACAATCCTTGCATTATTCAAGAATGTCCTTAATTCTTTTACAACATATGTCTGGGATCCAAATACACAAGAACATTAATAATTCGACGACATCTATAAGAATATTATAATATTTACCATGAACCATTATTTAATTTTGAGGTATTTTCCCATTAATATTGGGGGATTCATTTTGGTAGTTCCCCATCTCTTTATAGTGGAAGCATTTTACATTGGGAGATTCTTTATTTCCCTTGAAATTATGATCTTGGTGGCCTTTTTCTCTACAATTTAGCATATCTCTTTTTTACTTCTATACATCTACCAAAGCATTTCTATCAATAAGTATCACATGTTGTAAAATCCTTCTTTCACTTCTTCCATTTATCAATTTTTTATCTCACGTACACTTCTTATCTTGGTTCCGTTAATAGACATAAAAATTTGTTAATTTTTTTCTCCATCATGATAGTATATGATTCTAGGTCCTCGTATGATGATAATATTACAGAGACTAGTGACCATCTAAGGATTATGTGAATCCTATTAAAAAAACTATAAATTTTTTTGTTTGGATTACATTTGTATATAATAACATGAGTTACTAACCTTGAAAATTTGGCTTCAATCTTAGAAAATTTTCCCCTTCATTATGTTTTGGACTCAACAAGTATCTTTCCAATTATACTCATTTATCACAACGAGAGTATTTTTCCAATAGTATTACTTTGAAATACTTCCACTCTATTATATATATTTACTCCTCATCCTTAATGTTTTGAATCAATGACCATAATTTATCCACATATCATCAGAGATGATAAAATAAAATGACAGCTTTCTCCCTTTCAATATTTTATGAAGAAGTAAATATATTCCCTAAAGAACTTATCCATTAATTAGAAAAAATGTATATGAGGTACCATTGAATGATGAATGTTTATGATGCTTGAATAAGCCTTACATTATCACACCACATGATAAATAAAAAGGATTCTCCATTCAAGAAATGTTATTACTAATTACTTGAGTGAACTTTCCCAATATGGTTAAAATTTAATCATTTAAAACTATATAACTAGATATATCTTTATTTTATACCCTAGGATAGAAATCCCAATATGTTGTACATATATTATTATAGTTACCATTCCTTCATTTAAGTTCCATTTCAAAACAATGGCATACACCCTATTATATCATAACATTATGAAACATAATGTGTAATCCCAAAACCATGAAACACTTAACATAATTTGAAAAATTTATGCATATCTAATCTCGTAATATCAAACATGGTTTATATGGAGATATCTTTATTTTGAAATCCTTTATTATTTCTTATAATGAAAATTTCAATTATCCTAATAATATCCCCTAGGATTGTCCAACCAGGTCTGTAGTAATGCGTGTTTTCATACACCAGGTGATGATTGGGTCATGCCCAATATACCCTTTTTGGAGTTATTACCCCTAGGTATATCTATTTCAAACTCATTTCCTCTTGTTGTATCCTATCAGGGATGCATTTTTAATGAAAATCCCCATAATCTATTCCATAACATATCATTTGGATTCTTTTTGATAATTATCCTCAAATTATATCATATGTTTATGTTGCCTAATCTATATTTTCCTATATCTAGTTTCTAATGTTTCTACTAAAATTCATCTAATACCAATTATAACACAGTCGATCACAGTATCCCAAAAACAGTGTTTGATTTATTAAATTTGAATAATATACAATAAATTACACCCCGAATGGATGAATATTTGTGTATTCTTGGTAAGCTAGATACATACACAAAATTCATTTTTCATTTTAAAATAGAAAATAAACACATAATTTTATTTTATAATTCCATTATTCAACTTATTTTATCCATGCATATGAATAAAAAAATATTTCCATGTTTATTGGGGAAAAAACACAATAAATGGGTGAGATTAGATGCTCAGTAAGTGTAATCCGAAAATGGAAGCTATAAATAAATAAGGAATAATCAATATGGAAAGGTAAATAACTAAAAAACATTCTATTTAATCAAGAACATGGAAATAATATGGATGGAATAATAGATAATCAAATAATTACATATAAATAATCACATGATCTTGAAACATGACAATGGATATTAAAACTAAACAAATAATCACATTGAATATTAATAAATGAATTTAGAATGATGAATTCATAATGATATACCTCTAAAACCAACCACTGAAACTTTTTTTATGATATCGAATACCATCAAGTCTTATTCCTATACATCTATATAAATGGGTAATATCTTAGCAAAAACCATATCTAGTTTTTCCCATGAGACCTATCGATTAAGAGAGGGGATATAGAGGTCCCCACCCATTTCATACAAAGCCCAATACATTCCTCATATGAAAAGGGTAAAACATAATCAACATAAATATAGATATTTAAAATGTAATATGAAATCAATATACATTCACCAATCAATAAGAATAATCATAAACCATCCAAAGTAAAATGAATTGTATAAATATAGTACATCCCTAGTCAAAGTGATCATAAACCATCTGGAGGAATAATTAGGATAATATAATTGTTGTATATACCCATTAAAGTATAAGTAACATCGAAGAATTTATTAATAAATGGAAAATTATTTTGAAATATCACATGGATAATTTTTTTGAGGAAAATAACCTTTCATGGAAAATCAATATTTTTATTGTAAAACTAGAAAATTCATAAAATATTACCAAAGACACTTTTCATTAAATTTAAATTTTAAAAAATTATAATTTCTTGAATTTAATGGAAAAATATTCTTTAAAAATTACCTTGTAAACTTGGAAAGGAATATTTTAATAAACAATAGTCATGATGGAAGGTAATTCTCTTTCATACCATATATATATAAATGTAGTGATTCCATTCACATTTTTAGTAGAATCTAAATGATATTTTTTTTAAAATTACATGAATATTCCTTTAGTTTTTTTTAAATTAAATATGGGTAAAATTAATTTAATTGATTATTATGATGATTTTGAGTATAATTTTGATTTTTTTAGAAAACATGTGCTTTGATGAGAAGGGATTTTTGATCGAAGAGAGAAGTAAATTCAAATTTTCTTAAAAACATTATCTCAATAATTTTAAGTAACAAAGCATGAAATACTGGTAATTTTGATTAAAAAATTAATTCATAACTATAGTATAAAAATATATATTTATTTCAACATAGAAATATCAATTAATTCTCCCAAGGGTGACATAAAATTATCCCAGCCTAAATAATGATATGATTATGCAATAAACCCTTACCACTTTTGTTACTTTTGGATCAGAAGTCCTATAAAATAAATTAAGATAAATGAAACATTTAAAAGAATGAATATAAATAGATTCATGATATAAAATATTAATTTGTAATTATATACACCACACAATAGAAAAAAGTGGTAAATATAAAATATGTCTCATGGAAAAAAAGTGAGATGAGAAACTGTTACCACACCCTTCCTTTTGTTTGAATGTACATTAAACTCATGTATATTAATTTGAAAATGTTATTAACTTATTAAAATTCCATATTAATAGTTATAATATCATATAGGAATCTTTTATAACATCTTATTAAATGTATGTTAATAATCATTCATTATTCACATTTATTTGTGCTAATTATATTGTTTTCTCATGAGTGTTTTTTCCTGAAAGATCTAGTTCACTGAAATATTATAAAGTTAAATGATCTCATGAATATTAATCATGACATAATTTTTTTATTTTTACATCAATTATATTTATAAAACACATCATGAAATATGGTTATGAAAAATGAACTATGTTACCGTTATGGAGATGACGGGTTGTATGTACACAAAAAATAACATTTCCATTTTTCCATGATCATTATAAAAATAATTTAAGTAATATTTTATATTTCTATAATTATATTATTATCATACATAACATTTTATTTATTTAAATAATCCTATATATATCATCCATGTAGTGTGGTGATAAAAGAGGGTCGCATTGCTTCATGAAGTCGGTAGTCTACTATCACGACCCCCTCACACCAAAGATGCCCCTCCTAAGCTGGAAATGGTGAAAGGGAGATAATGACCCCCGAGTCCCGCCTCCAGTAGGCGTCGGGGTGCCGACTAGCACTAAGGGTATGAGTTTTCACAAATATGGGAGGCAATACCCTTTTTATTATTTAAGATCGGGAAATAGGACAAGTCAACCACCCAAAAAGGAAAAGAACAAGTGTATAGAAATAAACCCAAAACAATCTCACAAGCATGTTTAAACAATTTTATAACAAGGTGAATGTATAAGAAATCTCAAAGTGCAATGAAAATAGAAAACAAAAGTACAACAACTGCAAAAACTCCAATTGTCCGACTAGTAGGGTCTCGCACGGCCCTGGTAGTCCTCCTGGAAACCTGAAAGTAAACGTAGGGTGAGCATACAAGTATACTCAGCAGGGAAACAAAAATCTCTCATGCACAAGTGGGGAGACATCCTTATGTCCCGTGAGAACAACAGAAGAATCCTAGAAAGGAATTCTATCAACCCAACCTCACCAGCCACACTCACCAAAAACACAATCACAACAGGTAGTAGTATATAAGAACAAGAGTATTGGGTACCCCGCACCATTTCCCACTAGTTAGCTGGTCTTCCTAACGGCGAATGTCATGACGCTACCACACTCTTCCTGCCCACACACACCTGGGCCTCAAGAACCACACATCCCACCCGCAGACACCTAGGCCTCACAACCATGCATCCCGCCCGCACACACCTGGGCCTCACAACCACGTATCCCGCCCGCACACACCTGGGCCTCACAACCACGTATCCTGCCCGCACACACCTGGGCCTCAACCACAATCACGTCCCTGCCCGAAAACACCTGGGACATATGCTAAAGATTCTTGGGAAAAGTAATATTAACAAAACTCTCCCCCGAAGACACCTAGGCCTCATCCCGAAGATTCTTGGGAAAACAAACATGCCCGAAGAGTCTTGGGCCAATCCACCCCAATCGAAACCTACTTGAAGGGTCTTAGGTGTAAGGTCGCCTCAAGCCATCACAGCCTACTGAAGAGGGAGTGGGAATGAGGTAGTAACTATGGAAAAACACCCTCTCCCAAGAAATGGGAGTGTTCATCACTATGTGCTCAACGTGGGTGGGGTGCGATAAAACACAATGATATAGATATATATATATATATACCAAACACTCAGCCCAACCTATGGCTTTTACTCAGATAACTGAGCACATGCCTCGGCACTGCTACTCTGAATCATGAATACAAAAAACAACCCCAACCCCATTTAGGTTTTCACATTTCAATAGAATCAGCTTATTAGTTCCATAACTACGGGGAAACTATCCACGACCAACCACATCAATCATTCATGAAACATATCCCTGCCATCCACAAATCAAGTTAGGAAAACACAATCAGCACAGCAAGTCCCTTCTTATTAACCAACCAACCCATTTATTATTAACCTCGTTACATTACCATGCCCCACCATTCATTAACTCTTCCACATTTTATTTATTATTCACAACCCACAATTCGTTCAAATTCAAACCCATCCCTGCAGCCCCGCTGCCAAATGCCATAACCACAACCGCACCGTACGACATCATCCCTTTAACATCATTTACCGCAGCCCTGTAGCCCGTTCTATTCGTAACAACCCAGGATTCACCCCCCCCCCCCCTTTCACACACCACGTAACCAAGCCAAAACCCACATGTTCATTATTCCATTTTGTTTAACCGGACTGATCACACAAGGGTTCCAGATTATAATCAGCCAACTTTACGTGATTAACCAGATTCCACATTCCACAAGGTTCCATTCATAAAAACAGTCTAGAAGATAGGACAACATTTAGTTGTGCAAGAAAAGGCCCCCAACGATCGTGATTTTCATTAGGCATAAGCCTATTCAATTCATAACATATCAATAGGATAAACAAAGATAAACATAACAACTTTCCCATCCCTATTCTTTAACCAGCAGTTATCTTTATTTAATGGTTCAACTATTCCTCGTGAAAAAAAGAGGATAACCACCCCGCATTATGCAAAAAATAGAGAGACGAAGGTTAGATCCCTACCTCAACAGGTTCTGATCACAACGCTCCCCCGGATCAACCTTAGAAGACGTCTGTCAGGGTCCGTCACCTCTGTCGAGTCCGGACAAAACCTCCTTGGGTGGAAGTTGGAAAGGAAAAGCTGAAGTAAAGATAATGGATCTAAGATCAGATATTTCTCCTCATCGTTACGATCCTGTGGCCGCTAACAGATCGTAAATTGGAGCTCAGACAAAGAAGTTATGGAAGAAAAGGAGCCTTCGAGTCTCTTGGGAGAGCTCTACTCAGAGGAATGGGGAGGAGAGGGGTGAGTTGAAAAGGAGGAGGGGACCCCCTCCTTTTATAGGCATGAAAATAAAAAGTACACGATGTGTACTTTATGGTACATGAAATGTACTCGGCCATTTCACATAGTCACCACGCGGCTTCAAACACGGCCTTCAACGTGGAACGCGACCGTTGACAGGTCAACACACTCCTAGAAGGTAACACATACGTGGGGAGGGACTACACATCGTTTAGTATTGGATACACGGCATGTACCCATTTATTTCACATGGCAAGGACATGGCTCTAACATGGCACACATCTGTTGACTGGTCAATACACGGTAACACGTATGCGGGGAGAGACTACACGACGTGTAGTTTAGGGTACACAGAGTGCACCCATTTATTTCACACGTCAGGGACATGGCCTTCAACACGGGGTATACCCGGAAAGGAGGTACACAACATGTACTCAAACTACACGGTGTGTAGTTTCAAAATTCTGGAAAGTGTGGGAAAAGTATATTTTACCCTCCAGAACACTTCGTGGCCTTCTTTTTGACAAAGGAATGGGCCGAAGAGGTCTGGGCCATTACATCAGATACCTCTTAAAACATTCTCGTCCTAGAGAATTCAAAAACCAACCTAGAGGAAACCCAACAAGATACCTCTTAGGTTTCTCGTTATAATAGGACCCCAACCAACAACCCTAATCATATGTGTTAGGAATTCCTTCTCCTATGTCAAGATATTATCCGCTTTAGGTGGCACTGACTCGCCTCCACGGGTTTAATCGCATCCTCATTAAAGCGTCTCGATTATGAATTGGGTCATCCCACCTTCATACATTAGGATTTTTCAACTTGCACTACCCTTAACACCACAAAACCTACACACTGCCGGAACATGTGGTTTGTGGAAATTCCTTCTCCTATGTCGAGATATTATCCGCTTTAGGCAGCACTGACTTGCCCGTACAGGTTCAATCACATCTGCATTAATTCATCTCGATTAAGGATTAGGTTTTTCCCTTTTCTCCCACACATCCGGACATGCTACACACTTCCAGAGAACAAGGAAACAAAAGGTCTCACAACTGACAAGGCAAGCATTCCATATATCAAAGGTACAGAGTATAACATCAACACAAAACTCAGAAGAGAAAAAGGAAAAACACAAGTCAAAACAACTCCGGGTACTGAGCGTGCATCTGGGCCTCCTAGTCCGAAGTGCACTCCTTAAGGCCGCCATGCCTCTACAACACACGAACAAAGGCGATGGTTCATCCACGGAGCACCTTCTCTTTACGATCCTCAATTCTGACTAGTCGTGTAATGACCCAAAATTTGGAATAAATCTTGTTTCCTAATTTCATGTGTTATTTTATTTTATTTTTATACTCAAAAAAAATGTTTCATTTGATAACATGAGTATAATTAAAATGAGACCATTGGGTTTTGACTTTTATATGACCATTGGTCAATATGACCCCTATAAACTAAACGTTTTGATTATTGTCTCTAAATACAAGTAATCTTGGTTAATTATTATAGAAAGAAGATTTGATGGCCTCACCCAGTAGTCCGGGACCAATCGAAACCCATCTAACAGAACTTGGGAAGGAGGTAGCACCACTAGGCTTTGCTCTGGACCAAACCCAAGCTTAACTTCATCGTGTGAAGCTATAATGGAATCGCCTTTGCGAGAATTTCAAACTGATAGAAATTACTACTCGTGCGATGTTGGCTAAGCCTCCCTCAGATTCTCTCACCTTAGCACACCTTACACTTAGGTCCTATGCAGGTGTGATAATGGGCTATGTATGGAGACCGTAACTACCTTGTGTAATCCTTTGTTTTAAATAAAAACTGGGATTTCTTCTTATGATGATGTTTATGAATTTTCAAATGACCGAATAAATATAGTATGCATATTTTTAATAAATTTTAGAAAAAGGATATTTTAAAAATGTTTATGTAAACCTTAAATAATTAAAAATGTGCAATGATTTTCGAAAAATGGTCTTCTACAATTATGTTCAGTACGAAATTTAGATTCTAATAACATCAACTTGATTTTTGATGAATAGTAAATTTTGAATAGTGATTTTATGCTTAGGATTCGTAATGTGACCAAATGGATTATTAATCTCACTTAATTAAAGTATTAATATAATCTAGGCACCTTGATTAAGTAATGTGATTCAACAAAATGGTTAAATAACGGTTTCATAAATTATTATTCAAGTATTAGTTTTTCAGGTGAATAGTGTTTTTTAATTAAAAATTAAATTAAAAATGTTTAGAAAATTATTTTTATAAAATGGATTTCATTTTTGAACTCAGAGCTTTGATATTATGTTAAGGTAATTTTTGGGGATTTTTCTGAAAAAAATGAATATTCAATGAATAGTGTATTTATTTAAAAAATAAATTAAAATTATTTAGAAAATTATTTTTATAAAATGGAGTTCATTTTTGAAATCAGAGAATTGATATTTGATTAAGGTGAATTTTTGGGATTTTTCTGAGAAAGTTGAATTTTCAGTGAATAGTAAAAATACAGTATTATGGTTTCAGTATGTTTAATGACATCATAACTGTGTCATGATGATTTCATGAGATATTTTATGGATTGGCCGACCCAAGGTGATGAATTATTGTATGGGGGCCCCATTTGGACGAACTCCATGGGAAATACCATGGGAGAGCACATGGTTTTGAGAAAACCACTTTTGAGGTGTCCCTTTGCCATTAATGCCTTGTCTCTTCACTTTCCCTATAAATACCAAGCCATCCTCTCATCCATTTTGACTCCCCACTCTCCCCCAACGGATTTTTGGTATCATACCTTCCCAAGGAGTTCTCCCAAGGTGCCCCCAAGCCCTCAAGGTCCCAACCTTTGAGTTTTAAGAGTTGCGTTTTAAGGTAAGGGATCTGACCTCCCTCTTTCTTTTCAAGAAATCTCTTTTATGTAATTTCTTTTATCCTCCATGTTCTTATGTTAAAGGATGTTCTTTTATACTCCAATTACTGCCCGTTTTATGTTCATATAATGAGAGATCCCCTATTACTCTCATTATTTCGTTTTATGAAGTTTTAAGTGGCGCCGTTAGGCTGTCGAAATTTTTGTAACAGATTCTTTCTCCCTTCTCATTTTTTCAAAGTTCTAATTTCATGTCAAGTCTTGCAAGTTCCTTTTTATTATGTTGGGTTATGATATCTATATTTATCATACTGATATTTTATGATCATATTATGAGAGACCCCATTTGATCTCTTCAATTCAGTATTTTGAAGTTTTAAGTGGCGCCGTTAGGCTGCCGAATTTCAAAGGGATTCTTTCACCCTTCTCGTTTTCACGATCTATTTTCATGTCAAGTCTTTCATGTTCCTTTTAATTATGTTGGGGTATGATCTCTATATCTATCATACTAATATTTTATGTTTATATGATGAGAGACCCTATTTGATCTCTTCAATTCATTTTTTTGATGTTTAAGTGACACCATTAGGCTGCCGAATTTTTAAGGGATTCGTTCACCCTTCTCTTTTTCAAGTTATATTTTCTGGTCAAGTCTTTCAAGTTCATTTTAATTATGTTGGGGTATGATCACTATATCTATCATACTTATCATTAATTTCCATATGATGAGAGACCCTATTTGATCTTGTCAATCCATTTTTTGGAAGTTTTAAGTGATGTCGTTAGGCTGCCGAATTTTCATAAGAGAAATCTTATTTTTTTGTCTTCCTTTCAAGTTCTTTGTTTCATATGGTATATCATTAAAATTTCATTAACATGTTCTTAAAAACTTTATATTATGTTCCCATACTATTTTATGTATCATTTTTGAGTGGGTGACCCATGTCCACTCTCTTTTCAATGTTTTCTAAAACCATGTTTCATAGCCGTTATGCTTCATAATTTTCGTCTCAAAATGCCTCCCTCTTTATCTCAAAATTATTTTATGTTATTAATTGAATACTCAAATATCTTATTTCTACATGGGTATTCACAAATATATCAAAATTTTCTATTTTAAATTCTGGGATTTACATACTTGAAACCCGCTTTCCCTTTCTGTGGGTCTAAAGTGACTTAATGATCATGTCTTTAAAGAAGTTTTTAAAACGTTATGATTATGAAATGAAACCCATTTCTTTTATGCTATATGGGTTGTTTATGAAATTATTGATGATGATATATGTGGCTCACATGATAATAAAGACATGTCAAGGGTGCGCCCAGATAGCGCTCCAATGCATTGGGTAAAGACTTAATCTCTAGAGATGACCTTTATGACTGATACCTTAGTGAATAACCTTGGTAATATTTTATGAAACCTTTGGGATGGACCCTAGTGAAACGAAATTATTGTCAATATTAAATGTTTTAGCCACATCTTCAAGTTATAAAAATGATATTTTATTATGATATATCTCATGATTTATTTTTCATGCCTTAAAGTTCTTTTCATGTCCTTATTGAAATATCTCAAGTTCACATGTAAAATGTTTCTCTTGTTTCCCTTACGGGGCCTTCTGCTCACCCTTTCTTTTGATATATGTCCCCAGGTTATGATATGCAGTAATGAACCTTGGATGAACATGAGGAGAAGCCTTTAAAGTGTTTAAGAAGAATTTTTTTATGTTTTCATGTTTTAAGTTCCTGGTTATCATGACACTAAACCTTAAAGACCATCTGTTTTGTAAAATGTAATGAAAGTTTATGTGATAAAAAAGAGGGATGCTATAGTTGGTATCAAAGGATGGTTTAGTTATTTGTGGAAATTAGGATACGAAAACTCTAGGAAGAACCCTATAAAAAAGTTTAAATATAGGAAATCATCCTGGTATTTTGGTGAGTATTGAGTAATGGGTTTCCAAGCAAATACATCCCTGTCTGGATACGAGCAGGTAGAGGTGGCTCTGGCATAGATGTACATAGGGGTAAAACCCTAAAACACCGCTTTGAACTAGACTCAAACGGAAACTGGTACACGACAACGGGCCTTGCTGCACTCTTGGTTACGACACTCCCGGGGGATATTCTTTGGTAAATTCATAAGCTTAGTATGAACTATTATTAAAGTAACAAAGATAAAATAAATTAAAGGCTCACATAAGAATATAAAATCATGGATAACCTAGATTGGAACCTAGGGGATCACAAGTTAGGATATACTTTTATTCTACAAGTTTATCCTTTTATGCTTAATGTTTCATTTTCATGATTATTGGATAAGTATTTAAGCCCCTAATTATAGTTTCTTTTCTTAGTTAATGGCGGTAAATAGAAGAACATGTCCCAACAACCAAAGTGATAGGAAATGCGATAATTGTCGTATTAAAATGACAAAGATGATTAGGGGATTAAAAGATGATTATTATTTTGGAAGAAGTTCACTATTTCGGGGACTCTATATGATTGACGTAAATAGATTACTACTGTATTTTTATTGAGGAGTAAGGTTGACTTATATTTTTAAGAATCAATGAATTTAAGGTGGACTTATAGTAATTTAGGTTACTTATGGGAATGATTAACCTATCATGGGTAAAATATGTTTAGGTTAGCTGCTTTGGTTATAAGATGTTAGGAGTGGTTGATGTTGTTTGGAGATGAACAATGAAGTTTATTTTTCAAGACTATGTTATCAAATCCTTCTTTTATTTAGGTTTCAATATTAGTTTGGTTTATTTTGAGTAATTTTAAGGATCGTTATTTATGGAATGTTCTATGATGAACTTTGGGTAGTACCATGGAACTTTGAAGATTTAAAAGTAGTCCATTCCTATCGGATTCTTTCTTTTTGAAGAGTTGTATTACATTGCCCTTTCTGTTAATGGGATAATGTTTAAAGATATAAGAAATAGATAGTTAATCTTTTGTGGATTATTTGATTCTCTGGAAGATGATTCTTGTGTTTTGATGAGACCAAGTAGTTTTGAATGCTCATAATTTGGAGAAAAGATTATTTTTGGTAGAAACTTATTAAAGGATGAAACTCTACATGAAGGTAGTTATATTTTCTTATGTTTTTGTTCTATGTAGTAAATGAATTCATCAAAATTATGAAAAGGAACGTAAAACAAAAACGTTGTTGGTTTACGTTTCCAACTAGGTAATCAAATACCATTTACACACATCATAAGTTTGGGATTTTCTTATGGTTAACTTTCTCTTAATCATGTTCTCTATCACTCTCCCTCAAAACAACACCCTTTGTTTTCTCTTCCATGTCCATGTTTTCCTACATGGAATCCTAGTGTGGGTTAACTCGGGTGACCTTTGTACTTCCCTTTCTTTCTTTTAAAGTAATAGTTTTACTGACTCCTTTTCCAATGTGGGACTTTCAATGAAATTTCAAAACCCAATTTTAAAAATTGTGAGGACGCAATTTCTTAAGGGGGGGGGAAGATTTTAATGACCCGAAATTTTGAATAAATCTTGCTCCTAATTTTATGTGTTATTTTATTTTATTTTTATACTCAAAAAAAATGTTTCATTTGATAACATGAGTATAATTAAAATGAGACCGTTGGGTTTTGACTATTATATGACCATTGGGCAATATGACTACTGTAAACTAAACGTTTCGATTATTGTGTCTAAATACAAGTAATCTTGGTTAATTATTATAGAAAAAAGATTTGATGGCCTCACCCAGTAGTCTTGGACCGATCGAATCCCATTTAATAGAACTTGGGAAGGAGGTAGCACCACTAGGCTTTGCTATGGACCAAACCCAAGCTGAACATCATCGTGTGAAGCTAGAATGGAATCGCCTTTGCAAGAAGTTCAAACTGATAGAAATTACTTCTCGTGCGATGTTGGCCGAGCCTCCCTCAGATTCTCTCACCTTAGCACACCTTACACTTAGGTCCTATGCTGGTGTGATAAGGTGCTATGTAAGGAGACCGTAAATGCCTTGTGTAATCCTTTGTTTTAAATAAAAATTGAGATTTCTTCTTATGATGAATTTTATGAATTTTTAAATGATCGAATAAATATAGTATTCATATTTTTGATGAATTTTAGAAAAATGATTTTTTTAAAATGTTTATGTAAACCTTAAATAATTAAAAATGTGTAATGATTTTCAAAAAATGGTCTTCTACAATTATGCTCAGTACAAAATATAGAGTCTAATAAGATCAACTTGATTTTTGATTAATAGTAGATTATGAATAGTGATTTTATGCTTAGAATTAGTAATGTGACCAAATGGATTAGTAATCTCATTTAATGAAAGTATTAATATAATCTAGGCACCTTGATTAAGTAATGTAATTCAATAAAATGGTTAAATAACGGTTTCATAAATTATTATTGAAGTATTAGTTTTTTTAGGTGAATAGTGTTTTTAATTTAAAATTAAATTAAAAATGTTTAGAAAATTATTTTTATAAAATGGATTTCATTTTTGAACTCAGAGCATCGATATTATGTTAAGGTAATATTTGGGGATTAATCTGAAAAAAATGAATTTTCGGTGAATATTGTATTTATTTAAAAAATAATTTAAAATTATTTAGAAAATTATTTTTATAAAATGGAGTTCAATTTTGAAATCAGAGCATTGATATTTGATTAAGGTGAAATTTTGGGAATTTTCTGAGAAAGTTGAATTTTCAGTGAATAGTAAAAATACATTTTTAGGGTTTCAATATGTTTAATGACATCATAACTGTGTCATGATGATTTCATGAGATATTTTATGGTTTTTCCGACCAAAGGTGATGAATTATTGTATGGGGGGCCCATGTGGCCTAACTCAATGGGAAATACCATGGGAGAGCACATGGTTTTGAGAAAACCACTTTTGAGGTGTCCCTTGGCCATTAATGCCTTGTCTCCTCACTTTAACTATAAATACCAAGCCATCCTCTCATCCATTTCGACTCCCCACTCTCCCCAACATGGTCTAATTACCTCCCAAGGAGTCCTCCCAAGGTTCCCCCAAGCCCTCAACGTCCCAACCTTTGATTTTTAAGTGTTACGTTTTAAGGTAAGGGATCCGACCTCTCTCTTTCTTTTCAAGAAATCTCTTTTATGTAATTTCTTTTATGCTCCATGTTATTATGTTAAAGGATGTTCTTTTATACTCCTCTTACTGCCTTTTTTATTTTCATATAACAAGAGATCTCATATTACTCTCATTATTTCGTTTTATGAAGTTTTAAGTGGCATCGTTAGGCTGCCGAAATTTTTGTAACGGATTCTTTCTCCTTTCTCATTTTTAAAAAGTTCTAATTCCATGTCAAGTCTTGCAAGTTCCTTTTTATTATGTTGGGGTATGATCTCTATATTTATCATACTGATATTTTATTATCATATGATTAGAGACCCCATTTGATCTCTTCAATTAAGTATTTTGATGTTTTAAGTGGTGCTGTTAGGCTGCTGAATTTCTAAGGGGTTCTTTCACCCTTCTCGTTTTCAAGATCTATTTTCATGTCAAGTCTTTCAAGTTCCTTTTTATTATGTTGCAGTATGATCTCTAAATCTATCATACTTATCTTTTATGTTCATATGATGAGATACCCTATTTGATCTCTTCAATTCATTTTTTTGAAGTTTAAGTGACGCCATTAGGCTGCTGAATTTTTAAGGGATTCGTTCAGCCTTCTCTTTTTCAAGTTATATTTTCTGGTCAAGTCTTTCAAGTTCAATTTCATTTTGTTGGGGTATTATCTCTATATCTATCATACTGATCATTAATGTTCATATTATTAGTGACCCTATTTTATCTCGTCAATCCATTTTTGGACGATTTAAGTGACGTCGTTAGGCTGCCGAATTCTCATAAGAGAAATCTTATTTTTTTTCTTCCTTTCAAGTTCTTTGTTTCATATGGTATATCATTAGAATTTCATTACCATGTTCTTAAATACATTATATTCTGTTCCCCTACTATTTTATGTATCATTTTTGAGTGGGTGACCCATGTCCCCTCTCTTTTCAATGTTTTCTAAAACCATATATCATAGCCGTTATGCTGCATAATTCTCATCTCAAAATGCCTCCCTCTTTATCTCAAAATTATTTTATGTTTTAAAGTGAATACTCAATAATCTTATTTATACAGGGGTATTCACATATATATCAAAATGGTCTATTTTAAATTTTGGGATTTACATACATGAAACCCGCATTCCCTTTCCGTGGGTTTAAAGTGACATAAAGATCATGTCTTTAAAGTAGTTTTTAAAATGTTATGATTATGAAATGAAACCCATTTATTTTATGCTATATGGGTTGTTTATGAAATTATTGATATAGATATATGTGGCTCACATGATGATAAATACATGTCAAGGGTGCACCCAGATAGCGCTCCAATGCATTGGGTAATGACTTAATCTCTAGAGATGACCTTTTAGACTGATAACTTGGTGAATAACCTGGGTAATATTTAATGACACTTTGGGTATGGACCTTGGTGAAACGAAATTATTGTCAATATTAAATGTTTTAGCCACATCTTCAAGTTGTGAAAAATTCTATTTTTATTATGATATATCTCATGCCTTAAAGTTCTTTTCATGACCTTATTGAAATATCTCAAGTTCACATGTAAAATGTTTCTCTTGTTTCCCATACTGGGCCTTATGCTCACCCTTTCTTTTTATATAAGTCCCCAGGTTATGAGATGCAGTAATGAACCTAGGATGAACATGAGGAGAAGTCGTTCATGTGTTTAAGAATAATGTTTTTATGTTTTCATGTTTTAAGTTCCTGGTTTCCAAGACACTAAACCTTAAAGATCCTCGGTTTTGTAAAATGTAATGAATGTTTATGTGATAAAAAGGCGGGATGCTATAGGTTGTTCCTCGAAGGTCGCATAATCTCTCATATCTATCTCTCCCTAGTCGATAACGTGAGAGTCGTCGTGTAAGTACCAACGAAGCTGGGAGACATGGAAGACGTCATGAACCTTCTATAACTAAGGTGGCAGGGCCAGCCGATATGCTACCTCACCGACTCGCCTCAGCACCTCAAAAGGTCTGATGATCCTAGGGGAGAGTTTACTCCCCTTCTCGAACCTCCACTGCCCCCTTCGATTGGAAACCTACAATAACACATGCTCTCCCACTTCGAACTCCAAAGGCCTCCTTCGACGATCAGCATAAGACTTCTGTCGGTCTTGAGCCGCTTTCATCCTCTCACGCACAAGATGAACCTTCTTTGTGGTGCTCTGTACTACCTCTGGCCCAAGAGCACCTCTCTCACCAAACTCTGCCCTGTAAATGGGTGAATGACATGGTCTTCCATACAGAGCCTCAAATGGTGCCAGACCAATAGTATAGTGGAAGCTGTTGTTGTAGGCTAACTCTACTAAAATAAAGTGTTGTACCCATGATCCTCCGAAATCTAGAACGCATGCTCGCAGCATGTCCTCTAACGTCTGGATAGTCTGCTCTGTCTTTCCATTGGTCTGGGGGTGGAAAGCAGTGCTAAGGCGTAGCTGGGTTCCAAAAGCATGTTGTAACCCCCTCCAGACGTGTGAGGTAAACCGAGTATCCCGATCCGAGATGATATTCTTTATAACTCTATGAAAATGCACCACCTCGTCTATGTACCTTTGTGATAAGGTACTCACCGGTCCTGACACCTTAATTTCTAAGAAGTGAGCTGATTTCGTCAGTTTATCCACCACTACCCAGATAGCATCATAACCACCCTGAGCTCTAGGCAGTCTTGTGACAAAGTCCATTGAGATGTCATCCCACTTCTACTCGGGGACATCTAAAGGATGCAACAAACCACTGGGAACATGGTGTTGAGCCTTTACATGCTGACACACTAGGTATTTAGCGCCATACTCCGCCACTGCCCGTTTCACCCCAGTCCACCAAAACTGTTTGCTTAGGCCTCGGCACATTTTGTAAACTCCTCGATGTACCATCAGATCTAAGCTATGGGACTCACGGAGAACTCCCTCATGCATTGTTTCTGGAAAAAACATCCTTCCCTGAAAAAGCAACTGATTTCGGATGTCCTCTAACCATCCTTTTGGAGCATTCCCCTGATCGACACGATCCCGCATTACATCCACCTCGGAGTCCCCCCACTGAGACTCTTACACCTACTGCAACAAGGAGTAATGCACCATCATCAAAAACAAACAGCCTCTAAAACCTTATACCCTTGCATCCAAGTGCAAGGCAGCCAACTCTCCCATCGCCTTCCAAGCATCAGCGGATTCACGAACCACTTCCTGATGCGACTTCCTGCTCAGGGCATCTGCCACAACGTTGCCCTTACTATCAGTGTAAGTCATCTTAATGTCATAGTCTTGGAGAAACTCGACCCATCTATGCTGCCGCAAGTTCAGGTCATGCTAGGAGAAGATATAACACATGCTCTTGTGATCTGAGAAGTCCACAAAGCGCTCCCCAAAGAGGTAATGTCGCCACAACATTAGTGCGAACACTACTTCTACAAGCTCTAGGTCATGGGTGGAATAGTTATGCTCATGAGGGTTTAACTTCCTAGACCCATAACAGATCACTCCCTTCTTCTGCATCAGCATGCACCCCAGACCAAGGCCAGAAGCATCACAAAACACCTCATACAAAAACCCTTCCTCTGGAAACCTAAGTACTAGAGCACTGACCAACATCTCCTTCAGGTAGTCGAATGCCTTCTGGCACTGCTCGCTCCATAGGAAGACCTGGTTCTTCCTAGTAAAAGTTGTCAACGGAGCAGCAACTCGAGAGAAGTTTGAAACAAAACTCCAATAGTAACCTACTAACCCCAGGAAACTATGAACTTCTCCCACTCTCTTGGGTGCTGCCCAAGAAACAGCTGCCTCCACCTTCAACGGGTCCACTGACACTCCATACGGAGACACTACGTGCCCAAGGAAGTGTACTTCTTGTGTCAAGAATGTACACATTGACAATTTTCTTTAAAGCTGGTGGTGTCGAAGGACTTCTAATACTTCCCTGAGATGCTCAACGTCGTCCTCCCTTGATCTTGAGTGGATCAGGATGTCATCGATAAACACAACGATGAACCGGTCCAGAAACTCTTGGAATACAATGTTCATAAGTCCCATGAAAACGGCTGGTGCATTCATCACTCCAAACGGCATCACTACAAACTTGAAGTGCCCATACCTGCACCTGAAAGTCGTCTTCGAGATGTCACTATCGTTTACCCTTAGCTGATGATATCCAGATCGTAGATCAATCTTATAAAACCAACATCCTCCCCTCATTTGGTCTAAGAGATCATCTATCCTAGGAAGGGGGTAATGGTTCTTGACCGTTACCTGGTTCAACCTTTGGAAGTCTATGCATAGCCTGAGACCACCATCTGCCTTCTTCACAAACAAAACTGGAGCACCCCATGGGGATATGCTGGGTCGAACAAAACCCTTCTCCATCAGATCATCAATCTGAATCCACAACTCCCGCAACTCTGAAGGTTCCATCCGATAAGGGGCCATAGAAATCGGACGAGCACCAGGCTGTATGTCTATCCCAAACTCAATGTCATGTCGGAGGGGTAGAGTCAGAACCTCCTCAGGAAAAACATCAAGGAACTCCCCAACAACCTCCGGGACATCCAACATCTCTGTATCAACTAGTACCACTGATAACCCGGCTAACAAGGAAAGGAGATGCTTCAAATTTCGGCTTCCTATCTGATAGCTCCTCTCGCCAGAAAGAGATATGTGCTGCCCATCCGCATCGGAGAACATGAATCTTATCCGGAAGCAGTCGATAACGGCACTAATAGAAAACAACCAGTCGATGCCTAGGATGACATCATATGGATGCATCTGTAACAGAAAAAGGTCCCCACTAGATTGATGTGGTCCCAACGTCAGCCCACATCCCCGGTAACCACAAGATATGCTGGTCTGGCCTCCAACTGGTGTACTCAGCACTAGTGGTATGGAAAATATCTCTACATCTAGTCCCAAAGTATGGGCTAGACCAAGTGCAAAAAAGGAGTGCGAAGCTCCCGAATCGAAGAAAGAATAAACAAGAGTGATGAACAAACAAATCGTACCTCGCACCACCTCTGGTCCTGACGGAGTTTCCAACTCTACTGTGTGCAACTGTCCATGCCCAGCTCCTCTACTTCTCTGATGTCATCCACCTCCCCGACCACACCCTGTTCGAGGTCCCTGAGGAGTACCCTGAGGTCGTCTTCCTCCCACAAAGTCTTCCCTCGGAGAAGCATGGTCTTGCTACTGCTGGAAGGTCCTCTCCGACAACTGGTGCTACTGGGGTGGGCGCTGAACCTGGCCACCTCCACCGTAGTGATCTCGGGTCGAGCACCGATTCTGAATTTGCCCGAAACCTCCACAAGAAAAACACTTCAGTCATGTGCTCGTGAAAAAGGGACGAGGACCTGAAGATCTGAACTAGAACTGTTGGGGCCTGCTCCCCACTGGCCTGAACCTGGAAGGTGCCATCGCAGGAGACCTACTGCTGACTGCCTTCCCCTTCAACGAGCCCGGCTGGATCCCCTCTCGTGGTGCACCTCCCAGTGAGTGCATCCTCTCTACAACCTCTTCCTTCTCATGTACTACCAAGTACGTTGGAAGGGTGAAGGGGCTAACATCATACTGGGGCGAAGGACGAAGCACCTCCTCTAAACGTCTCGCCCGAGACTCCTCATCCGGAAAAAGATCTGGAGAAAATCGCAGGAGATCCTTGAACTTGATCCCCAACTCTCATACTGAAATACTCCCCTACTAAAGGGAGAGTAACTCCTGCCGCTTCACCACCTTGATCATGGAAGAAAGGAATTCCTCTTAGAATTCCTTCTCAAATTCTGCCCATGAAACCGCTGCCTTTATCCTCTCTCCGAGGTATAGCGTCCACCACTGTCACGCCAAACCTCTCAGCTGAATGACATCTAGGGGAACCCAATACTCCCTTTGAGCACGAATTAAGGTAAAATTGATCCCTATCTACTCAAGCCACCCCTCCGCCTCCGTATTCGATGTACTACCCTCGTACTTCTTGAGGGTTTGTCGCTGGAAAGAATGGAGAGGCTTCTAACATTGGCTATCTTCCTCCTCTCAGTAAATCCTCAAATAATCGACCGCCTAATTCTGCTGGGCCTCGGCCATCTGAGCCACTCGGGGATGACGTCCAGGTGCCATAGCTGTACGATAAACAAAGATCACCTATGCCCAAGTAGTAAGAAATTTTCTCAGGGTTTCATTTTATCATTTTATTTCAATTTCTTTCCCAGAACACCCAAATCAAGTAAAACACAATCATGATAATGCATGTATTATCCCTAGGGTCTCTACCCTGCAATCAATGTAGTCTCACTTGGTCGTTTAGAAGGCTCATAGTCCTTGCATCGGATCACGGGGGGGGGGGGGGCTAAAATCTTGTGTCCCAGCCGGTCTTCCTAGGCCTATGTCAGGCACCATGATTAACTAACACTGTTGCCCCACCATCCGATGCAATCCTCATTGTGCCTAACTCCAGACTCCATCTTATCTCCCAACCATCACCTCTGATACCATTCTGTCACGACCCCCTCCCACCAAAGATGCCCCTCCTGAGCTGGTAATGGTGAAATGGGAGATAATGACCCCCGAGTCCCACCTCCAAAAGGCCCAGGGGTGGCGACTAGCACCAAGGGTATGAGTTATCACAAATATGGTAGGCATTACCCTTTTATTATTTAAGATCAGGAAATAGGACAAGTCAACCAACCAAAAAGGAAAAGAACAAGTGTATAGAAATAAACCCAAAAAATACCACATGCATGTTTAAATAGTATTATAACAACATGCAAGTACAAGAAAGATCAAAGTACAATACCAAATGAAAAAAAGAGTACAAAAACAGCAACAACTCCAACTGTCCAACTAGTAGGGTCCCGCACTACCCTGGTTGTCTTCAACCAGAAAGTAAACGTAGGGTGTGCATAAAAGTATACTCAGTAGGGAAACCTAAAGCTCTCTTGCACAAGTGGGGAGACATCCTAATGTCCCATGAGAACAACAGAAGAAACCTAGAAAGGAATTCTATCCACCTAACCTCACTAGCCACACTCACCAAAAACACAATCAAAATAGGTAGTAGTATATAAGAACAAGAGTATTTGGTGCCCCGCACCATTTCCCACTAGCTAGATGCTCTTCCTAACGGCGAACGTCCTGACGCTACCAGACTCTTCCCGCCTGCACACACCTGGGCCTCAAAAACGACACATCCCGCCCGCACACACCTGGGCCTCACAACTATGCATCCCACCCGCACACACCTAGGCATCACAACCATGTATCCCGCCCGCACACACCTGGGCCTCACAACCACGTATCTCGCCCCCCACAAACCCGGGCCTCAACCACAATCATGTCCCCTCCCGAACACACCTATGCCACATCCCGATGATTCTTGGGAACAGTAATAGTAATAGAACTCTCACCCAAAGACATCTGGGCCTCATCCTGAAGATTATTGGGAAAAAAAACATGCCCGAATAGTCTTGGGACAATCCACCCCAATTGAAACCTACCTAAAGGGTATTAGGTGTAAGGTCTCCTCAAGCCATCACATCCTAGGGAAGAAGGAGCAGGAAGGAGATAGTAACTATGGGAAAACACCCTCTACCATGAAGTGGGAGTGTTCGGAACTAAGTCCTCAACATGGGTGGGGTGTGATAAAACACAAAGATACAGATATATATATATATATAACAAATACTCAGCCCAACCTATGGCTTCTATTCAGAGAACTGAGCATGTGCCTCGACACTGCTACTACGAAGCATGTATACAACAAACAACCCCATCCCCATTTAGGTTTTCACTTTTCAACAGAATCAGCTTATTAGATCCTTGAATACTGGGAAACTATCCACAAATAACCACATCAATCGTTCGTGAAACATATCTCTGCCATCCACAAATCAAGTTAGGAAAACACAAGCAGCACAACAAGTCCCTTCTTATTAACCAACCAACCCATTTATTATTAACCCCCTTCCATTACCATGCCCCACCATTCATTAACTATTCAAAATTTTATTTATTATTCAAAACCCATATTTAGTTCACATTAAAACCCATCCTTGCAGCCCTGCTGCCAACTGCCATAACCAAAATCGCATCGTACATCATCATCCCTTTAACATCTTTTACCGCAGCCCTACTGCCCGTTCTATTCGTAACAACTCAGGATTCACCCCCCCCCCCCCTTCACACACCACGTAACCAATCCAAAACCCACATTTTCATTATTCCATTTTGTTTAACTGGGGTGATCACACAAGGGTTCCAGATTTTAATCATCCAGCATTATGTGATTAACCAGATTCCACATTCCACAAGGTTCCATTCAAAAAAAGGTCTAGAAGATAGGGAAACATTTAATAGTGCATGAAAAGGCCCCCAAAGACTGTGATTTTCAGTATTCATAAGACTATTCAATTCATAACATATCAATAAGATAAACAAAGATAAACATAACAACTCCCCCATCCCCGTTCTTTAACCAGTTATTATCTTTATTTAATGGTTCAATTGTTTCTCAGGAAAACAAGAGGATACCCACCCCGCATGATGAAAAAATTAGAGAGATGATGGTAAGATCCCTACCTCAACAGGTTCTAATCACAAAACTCTCCCGGATCAACCTTAGAAGATGTCCGTCGGCATCCGTCACCTCTGTCGAGTCCCAAAAAAAACCTACTCGGGTGGAATTTGGAAAGGAAAAGTCTAAATAAATATAACGGATCCAAGCTCGGAAGTTCTGACTCGTCGTTACGATCTCGTGTCCACTGACGGATCGTAAATCGGTGGTAGGATGATGAAGTTATAGAAGAAAAGGAGCCTTCGAGTCTCCTGGGAGAGCTCTACTCAGAGGGGTGAGTTGAAAAGGAGGAGGGGACCCCTCCTTTTATAGGTGAGAAAAGAAAAAGTACACGGCATGTACTTTATGGTACATGGCGTGTACTCAAACATTTCACACGGTCACCACACAGCTTCAAACACGACCTTCAACGTGGAATGCAGCCGTTGACTGGTCGACACATGGATTGAAGGTAATGCATACGTGGGGAGAGACTACACGATGTGTAGTATTGGATACACGAAGTGTACCCATTTATTTCACACGGCAAGGACATGGCTCTAACACGGCACACAGCTGTTGACTAGTCAACACACGGTAACGCGTATGTGGGGAGAGACTACACGACGTGTAGTTTGGGGTACATGGCATGCACCCATTTATTTCACATGGCAAGGACATGACCTTCAACACGGGGTACACCTGGCAAGGGGGTACACGTCGTGTACTCAAACTACACGGCGTGTAGTTTCAAAATTTTGGAATGTCTGGGAAAAGACCATTTTAGCCTCCAGAACACTTAGTGGCCTTCTTTTTGACAAAGGAATGGGCCGGAGAGGTCCGGGCCATTACATCTACACATACACGAACGACGCTGTCCCTTTTCAGTGTACAATAATGAAAAAGATATATTATATTTTTAGAATTATAATAAATTAATTAATATAAATAATATTTCATTTATATCACATATATTCATTATCTTTTTTCTTATTACCTACCATGTAAAGGGTTAGTGAAAAAAAAATCACATCACTTCACGAGGTGGTAGTCCATCGTACACACAAGCAGTGTTATTGCTTCCCATACAGAATGGAATGTAAAAAAACATTATATATGATATAATTAATCTATAGGTTTAATTTTACTATAAATATAATATATTATTTTTATATACATCACTATACCTAATCATGATTGGGGTTGATGGAAAAACGAATGATTGGTAGTCTGCGTCGACGATATACTCTTCAGAGCGCTCCGGGTTCTGCTCTCGCCTTCTTGTTGTTGTTCTGTGGTGATATTTTTTAGTATTATGGGTTATGCCCATTTATCGGCGGTTTTTGGGGTTCCCTGTATTCTCCAGTGAGTTCGTTGGGGTTTGTTGTGTCCGATGTGGTCGTTGGCTCTGGTGACGGCGGGATCTTCCGAGACAGGGTGATGCTGTGGTGCCGCTTCTCGCGCCCTCGACAACGTTCCAGTTTGATGCGGTTTGGTTTGATGTTGCGCCTTTCCATGGAATGTGAAGTTGTTGACATTGATGTGAAGTGAAGAGCGTTCTAGTTCGATGTTGCGATTCCGACGACGTCGAGGTCAAGTGAAGTGCGGCTCCGACGACGGTTCCACACCGCATGGTGGCGCGTGGTGATCCAGCGAGTGGATGAGTGGTTGGTTTCGCCACGCTTCTCGAGGTGTGTGGACTGTGGTGATCACGTGATTTGGAAAATACCAAGGCTGTGCATGGCTCGAGGCGTTGACGGCGGTGTTTTTAAAATTTTTTAGTATTTCGTTTGAATTTGGAATTTCCTACTGTGGTGATGTGGATTTGAAGTGTATCGGGTACTGGCAACCCTTAAACTGGTTTCATGGGAACCGAATACCCTTAAACCGTCCATTAGAAGATCAGAAAAATGATTTGCAGGCAAGAAAGTTATTTGGGAGGCAATTTTCGGAACCAAAATGGTGTGAATCTGTGAAGAAGATTGGTGAGAGGTGGCCTTTTTTATGTGAGGTGAGTGTCACATTTTTAAATTTTAGAATGAAAAAGTTGTGCCAATGTTTTTAAAATTCCAAATGTGTCTAAAATAGAGTTTTATAGATCCTTATATATTATATTGTATAAATATGTCCATAAAAAATATTGTATAATGTTCTTAGTTCAATTTTACACTTATATTTTTAGTCTAACTCCCGATAAATCCATTTTTTCCTAAACCGTAATAATCTTTTTTTTCTGTTTTCAGTATTAATTTAGGTAAAAAATAAAATTAAACTTATTATAAAAAATATATTATTCTTATTTTAAATATTTAATCCATTTACCAAATCCCATTCACAAATTAGAAACTTTTAATTTAAAATTAATCACGTAGATGTGATGAGAAAGCTAGTTTTCAATTATAAAATGTTCAGATGTTTATAGAGTTTTTATATGCAATTTCCATATAAAAATGAATAAAAGGCGTTAAATTGGATTAATTGATATATAATTTAAATAATTTTACTTCAAAACCAATTTCATATATAATTTAAATTTACAAATAATTTAAACAGAAATGAATTTTCCAATTAATATTCAGTATTTTGCACTATTGATCAAATAAAAAAACAATTTAGAAAATCCATAAAATTTACCATTGGATAATTTAAATATTATGATTTCAAAATTTAATTTTTTTTAAAATAAATTTTATAAATGTGTTAAAACTAGTTTGAAATTATGCTCCCAAAGTGAGACTAAATCTTCTTTTATAATGAAGAATGTTTTTGAGAAAACATTTTATTTTATTTTGAATGATTTTTATTTTATTTATAATAAATATATAACAATAATTTTAATAATATATTTAGTGCTATTTATACCTTAAAAATTAATGACTCTGTTATAATGGTATACTATATTATTGTTCATTTAGATTTGGGGTTGTATGTTCCATAAGCCATCGAAGAGATTAAATTTATTTTAAAATAAAAATATCTTTAAGTATGAAGTGTTATATTTTATTATAAGATTTTTGTTTCATGTTATAACTGCTATAAAATACTATATTATTCTCTTAGAACATTTAGAGGATTCAAATGACTATTTTATATTTTCTATATTCAAATAATAAAATTCCAGGGACATAAAAAGCTAGGTGGTACATATGTTGTAAGATATCAAAGATATTTTTATTTTAAATTCATAGGGAGTTATAGTTTTTCAGTCTCCATGTTATAAATATTGATATTAAAATAATTATCTATAAAAAGGTTTCATGTCTAACTAATTTAATGGGACATTTTTAATATGTAATTCCTAATTTGAAATGTGGGTAATAGTGGATAAAATGATCACATGATGAAATTAATTATGTTATATTCAATGTTTTCCAAATTCCATAAAACTCAAAACCCAAAAGGTTTTTTAGTATGTAAGTAATCAATTTTTTTCTAATTATGTTGTATGTTTTGGATGTCTAAAACTATTCCATTATGATTGGTTACAAATCCATAAATATATATTATAATGTTTACATCAGTTATAGGAGTGAGGTTCAAGGATGTTCTAACTAGTATTAGAGTAGGATTTTTTAAACATTGAATATTAGGATGTTTTCATGTAGGGTTAAATTAAGAGTAACAGATACCATAATGAGTTTATAAGTTTATGGTTGATTATAAATTCGATGTCCCTAACACCCTTTTTGAGTTCTTTATGAAATTGGATTTTAACAAGATTAATGATATTTTGGATGATATTTTAGTTGGTTAATTTACAATTAACACTTAGATGTATCATGTGAATTAACATGAATGATTATTTGGGATGAATTAAATTTATTTTTTATGTATGTGATCTGAACATTTTTAGATATCCTCTAAGGTTAATATGATCTATTAAAGATATTTTAGATATAAGTCAAATTTATTGTGGAATTATTTAATTTTAAATTTTGGTATTGTTGATAAATTTTGGAGATTAATGTATTATTTATTCATGTGAAGGATTATTAAAATTTGGTATTATTTTACCTTATACTAACTATTTTGGTTATATTAAATACTATAATAAATTATTTTCATACTTTAATATACCTCATCATCAATTAAATTTTGATTATAGTGCTTTATACATTAAATATTCCTTCTAATAATTTGGAGTAAAATAAAAAATTTGGGTGGAAATTTATTAAAACATGAAACCAAGATATGAAATTCCATTTATGGGTTTGAATAAAATCAAGTTTTCATGTTTTTTTATAGTATATATTGTATATGAATTAATTAACTCTTTAAAAGGATCTTGAAATAAAAAGGTTGTCCTATTAGAATCATTTTAGATAAAGTTATGTAATTTTTTTACGCCTCATTAGTTTATGGTTTTGGGGTTATTAAATTTGTCAGGATCATTTAATTTCTTATGATCAATGTTTTCAATCACTCTCCATCTTTAGTTGGAATTTATTTCATTCTTCCATGGTCATATTTTTATTTTCTGCTAGTGTTATCCTATTTGTAAACCTATTTATTTGTTATTCCATATGACCTTTATATTTCGCTTTCCGTCTATTCAAGAGGAAGTTTTATTAATCATTTTTTATTATTAGATCTTTCAATAAAGGTATTATAAATAATAAACCATTTATTTGAGATATCAAGTTAAAATTATGGGGATTCAATTTTGTAACATCCTGCCCCTCCTCATTTGCATGAGAAGGCGTAAAGACATTACATGGACTTAGGCGACATCCCCAAGATAATAAAGACTGAATATAAATTCCAAGGGATATATTTCCTAGTGGGGGCTGATTTTACCTTTGATAGTAAAACAGCCAATCAAACATGGCATAACAAAAGGCCACTACATGATTCATGTTAACAAATGTAATACAACTCATGTAATACCATTTATATAAAAAACCCAAAAAGTGTACCACAATAGAAGACTATAAAACATAAAATTATGCAGTATAATATAACCAATAAAACTGAATAACAACTATATAACTCCATGTTCCAACATGCTCCTTGATCCACTCTACATAATATCTCAATTATCACGATGCACCACTAAATAAGCATGATAGATTACCTTTTTCTTTATCTTGATAAAATATATCTACAAAAACACTAATGTTCCCAAGTAAGGGTGCGTAATGAAACTCATTAGGTATTCATAAAATGACTTCCCTAATCATGCTAATAGGATAGAACAAGTTATAACATTAATGTAAAATAATTTCTATGAAAACCATTTGAGAAAGTTCCTAAATTTATTACAATTCCAAACAATTCCACACCAAATAGTTTTCTCAAATAAAACAACTTCCATGGAAATAAACCTAACAAGTGAAAAAACCTTTTCTAAATTTCCATGTTGCAATAAACTATTCAATTTCCCATCACCACAAATAAAAATTATCTACCAAACTATCTTGGTCTTGCCATTGATGATGGGAAATCATATCCATAACCCATTCCATCGATGGTGGTACTTCACAACCATTATCTATGTCATTCCCTCCATTCATAACCATTTAATCCAACCACATGACAAATACAACCTTTTCCAAACCAATTCAATGATTTCATTAAAACCTCCATTTTATTGAAAACCATAACAATAAACCATTTTAATAAAACCAACATTTTATTGAAAAAAACTTCCAAAAAACCATTTAAATAAAACCCAAATTTTACTAAAAACCATTTCTCCATGTATTAAAACCAATTAACCATTTTAAAATCATCTTTTTAAAATCATGTTACCAAATTCACCATTTTCCACAACAACCTATTTTCTTAATATCATAAATCGTCACCAAAGATGGTTTCCATCAATCATTGCACAAAGAATTAAAAATATATTTCACACCAAATGACCAATTTGAAATCAAGACATATAGTTCTAGAAAGAGTAGTCAAGAGTGAGTCCACCTATATTGAGTTTTATGGCGAAAACCAAAAAACAATGACTGCAAAACACCAATGAAACTAAGTACAATCTCAAAAATCAAACATTAGATATCTTCCCCTATCATCAATAAGTCCAAATCTAACCATTATTGGAATAAAACACATTAAATATATCTATAGATATTTAGTTATAAGAAATAGATATAGGGGGAGAGAAGTAGATCTAAGAGAAACTACTAGAAACTACAATAAAAAATGAATTATCGTGCGAATATGGCTTCAATGAACCAAGAAACACCTCTAAATCACATCCAATTCAGTGGGGAAAGCTGACAAAACCCTTGGGTGGATGAAATCTCGAGTTAGGGTTGAAATGGGTAATATAGATGGGTTAAAACATCATCTCGATGTAGATTGACTTTTTTAGGATATTGTTTTTTAATCGTGTATTGTTTGTTGTACGGTTAGGAATACCATTAGACAACCATGTTCCAACCTATACATTAAGGGGGAACCTCACAATGTTGGCTCACATAGTTATAAAACCTTGCTCTAACCATGAAAGATCCCATTGTCCCACTTTTGAAGGGTTCTCCTTACTGGCCGCACAGTTTGGAAAAACTATGCAGCTACCCATGACACTTTCCCTTGTCCCATGTCTCATTGTACATGGTCTCCTATAACAGTTTCATGATTTCCATTAACCTTCAACCAACCATGAACTTTTATAAAATCTCCAAAAAAATTCCAAATGACTTTTAAACCCTCTCAAAATTCATCCAAACACATTATATACTTAAAATAAATAAAATAAGGGATAATTAATTGAAACCAAGGCTTCTATATTCTCCCCAACATTGGAAATTCCATTCATAGAATGTAGAAAAACATAATTTCTTTGAATAAAATCTGGCCATTTCTATTTCATTTCTTTCTCTAATTACCAAGTGTCTTCCAGAATCTGACCATGTTACTGAAATACCCACATTAGACCGTTGCTTTCTCCACACAAGAATTTATCTTGTATATCAAGAATTCGTATTGGGATATGAACCAATGAAGCATCTGACTCTAGGTCAATTTGATCCCATAGAATCACTTTTTCAGGATCAGGATAATAATTTATCAACCGAGATACATGAAACAAATCTGTGCACCTCACTGAATCATGGTGGAGATTCCAACCAATATTCCACCTCACCAACCCATTCATATATCTCAAAAGGGACTATTTATTTAGTAGATAAATTCCCATACTCCCCAAAATGATGAGTTAAAAGCCTTGGGGACATCCAGAAAACACATGATCACTCACCTCAAACAACTAAGATCATCGATGATGATTTACATATGGATTCTAATGACTCTGATCCATTTCCATCCATTTCCTGATAAATTGAATCTTCTTCATTCTTTCTTGGACATGCCACTATCTAACTAGTGAAGTCCCACTTACATCCACCCAAAAAAGTAAAGTATTAAAAAGAATCCAATAAAATTATCCTAAAGGATCCATATATATATTGAGGCATGATTATTTTTGTTATATGAGAACTCCACCAATGTCATGTTATCCTCTCATGAGCCACCAAAATCCATTACACAATCCCATAAAATGTATTCCAACATTTGTGTCATCCATTAATGTTTCTCATATATCTAATGATGATACACTATTCTCATATTCAACTATGTTCTAAGGGATTTCTGTAAGGATTTCTTAAAAAAGAGTTGAACCTCAGATCTATGTCTGACACTATTGAAACTGGTACTCCATGACTCTTTACTACTAGTCAGATATAGATTTTTGGAAAGTCCTATACCATATGAGATTCAGTAATAGGGATTAAATGAGTGGAATTTTTCAGTTCATCCACTATCATCCATATATAATAGTGTTCATTAATTATTCTTGGGAGACCTATTACAAATTACATGGCTATCTATTCCCATTTCCAATCAGGGATAGGCTAAATATTTCAACATACCCTCTATTTGATGATGCTCTGCCTTAACTTGCTGACAAGTTAACCATCTAGAAACAAACTCATCCACCTATCTTTTAATACCAAAATACCAAAACAATGCTTTCAATGCAATATACATCTTCATTAATCCAGGATGAACAACCCATTTTCAATGGTGGAAATCATGAAGAAGTTGTTCTTGAGAATCTATAAGTATGATAATCGGATTTCTAAACCACAACACAAAACTCTCATCCAACTTCCATCTCTCAATAGTCTCCCCACCATTGAGTTTTGACTTCATAGGCACACATTCAGCATCATTTTTCAGTTCCTATTTAACAATATTTATCAAATTATGATAGATGAAACTAGAATGAAATCTGTAACTTCACCTCAGTCATCACGTTCCAAGTGCATGCCGACTAGGACTGATATCAACTGCCACTCGTCTGAAGCTTCTTTTGATAACTGAGATTCTGAATTTTTTCTTAATGCATCTACCACAAAATCCCCCTTTCTCAGGGTATACATCAACTCATATTCAAACATTTGGAGATAATCTATCGACCTTAATTGTCTCATGTTCAAATAATGTTGTTAGAAAATATGTTTCATGCTCTTGTGATTTGTAAGAATAGTGAATTTACCACTAAATATGTAATGATGACAAGTCATGAAAGCAAATACAATTAAATATGACTCCAAATCATGTGTGTGGAAGTTATTCTCATGAACTCGTAAATATATTGATCCATAAGAAACAACATGGTCTCCCTGTATGAGAACCCACCCCAATCAAAATCCTGAAGCATCACAATACACCACATACCCTTATTCGGATTAAAAAAATGAATATTGGTGCTAATGTAATGTAAAATTTAATCTCACAAAAAGACTTATGATATTTCTCATCCCATTATAATGGAATATTATTCCTTATAAAGGCTATAATAGTTGAGTCTATTAAAGAAAACTCAAGAATAAAGTGCTAGTAATATCCATCTAGGCCAAGGAAACTATGTATCTCAAAGACATTCTTTGGTAGTTTCCATGATTTTAAAACTTATATCTTTTCTGGATACACAAAAACACCTCTTTTAGAGAATACAAGGCCATGGTAACAAATATATTTTTTCAAATAATTAATGTTTGATAGTTTGGAAAATAACTAATGAGACCTCAAGATTCCCTTCACTGTCACTAGGTGTTGCTCATGCTCTACCATTGTCCATGAATTCACCAATATGTCATCCACAAACACCACTAAAAAAGAACTTGGATACCTATAAAATGCATGACTCATCAATTCCATAAGGACCACTATTTCATTCTTAAGAACGAATGTTATTTCTACACACTCATAATGATCATATCTACTCTTAAAAGTTGTTTTAGTAATATCCCCTTTCTAAACCTATAATTGGTGATATCATGATCGTATTTAAATTTTGGAGAACCATTGATCTCTCTTTAATTGATCCTATTGGTCATCAATTCATGGAATTTGATAGATTTTATTTATCATATATTATTTAAGCTTACAATAATCCACGCATATATGAAGAGTCCCATCCACCTTTTTGAAAAACAAGGCTGGTGTGGCCCATAGAGATGTTCTCATTCCAATGAATCCTTTGATTTCCATCTCTTCCAACATCAATTTCAATTATATAAATTCTATTAGTTCCATCTGATAAAATGAAAGGGAAATATTACTGGTTCCCTGAAGGATATCAATTGTAAAATCCACTTCCCATAGATGTCGTAACCCTAAGAAATTTTCAAGAAATACATCTAGAAACTGAACAAGAACCACTAGAAAATTTCTATCCTTGATCTTTTCCATCGATGACAAATTCACTGCTTCCAACTAGTATGAGATAATTCCCACTGCAATTTCCAATAGGCCTATTTCTCTTTCCTTTTCATTTTATCCTCCTCAAAGGAGATTCTCGATTCCATCGTTCGTTGCAAAACTATCCTGCCATGTATAATAGTTGATGTGAGCTTTGAAAGTTGTCAACCAATCCATACCCAAGATTATATCATAGATACCCATCCAAAGCACAGTGAAATCCCATATCATCTTGGTTCCATCAACAATTATATAACATTCTCTACAGGTAAAGGTTTAATGTTCTCGTTTACCAGGAAGAGTTTGTTTTTTTAACATAGAAGGCATCATCTGAATATTTAAACCCAACAAATAAACAATATGAGAAGCAATAAAAAGTGACATTAACCCATACCAAACAATGATTTCATAAGGGTAGAATTTAAAAATCATACCTCTCACTATCAATGGTCCAAACCAATCATCAAAATTCACATTCTCATCTCCATGTAATAGCTTTCTCTCCACACATTGTTCCTCAATTCCTTGTTGAGATTGCATTACCTGAGGAGTCATGGTATTCCAAGAATCACCATGGCTATATTTGTTCCACTGATGAGAGGTTTTATTATACCCTCTCCCTATTAAAGAATACAATACTTAAGACACCTGAGTAGTTTCCCAAACACCCAACCTTGGAGCAATGCGACAATAGCACTGAATATTTCCTATATGTTTTCAATTGTGGTATGCTCTAGGTTGTGCCATACACTCCCGCTTCATGTGACTAAGATAATTACATTGGAAAAATCCCAACATTCTCTTGGGTCTTATTGAAAGATTTATTGATCCAATCATCTGATTCGGAGTCACCCTCCCACCTTGGACATAGGTGTTCCTCTTCCTCGTATTCCCAGTATTATAGTTTCCACCATTTCCCATAGGTATCAACATGATTCCTCCCCCTATAGCTCCTAATATGAACAATTATACAACAATTTAATTATTGATCATACCTATATAATCCAATATATTGAGCATGGAAATGTTCCAGATAATGTCATACCTCATCCCCGATTCAAATATGCATTCCTTGAAGGAAACACTAGGATAAAAATTGGGTTAACATTGCCTTAAATTCATGAATTTAGCTTAATATTCAATGATAAAAATAATTTCCTACTCCTTGATGTAGAAGTCCATTTTTCATTTAAATCTAATCATGTGAAGATATAATTTTTGTTGAATAATTCTTCAAAATACTCACTTGAAAAGCACTATTCCAATTTAACATGAATTGATAAATCACACCATTGGTGTGCAAGATCTTCTAAAATCGAGGTTTCCAAATTTAATTTCATTTATATTGGTGATATAATGAAATCAATGATACATTTCATCCTATTCAGAGACGCCTCTACCTTATATGGTTCCAAATCATGACAAAATATGGGTCGATTGATCAAAAATTTATTTTTTATTATAATGTATGGACAACTGCCCATTATAAAAGAGATTCCTCATGGGGGTCTAAAATGGTGAAACTGTAACACCCCGAGCTTCCACGATACGCTTCTCATTCAATAATGCAATAGCTTTCATTGTACGTAACTTCGAGATCTAAAACACCGTGACTAATCAAAGTAGCCGTTATGAATAGTAATAACCACTTTTTAAAATTATAGAAATTTTATATTTCAAAATGGACTTCATTTTTGTATTCGTAATATCTAAATTATCCAAAGTTGAATTTTTTGTAATTTTCTGAGAACTTCCAATTTTTTATGAATAGTGAAAAATACTTAAAAACAACTTTTTTAATCAAAATAATTTATAGTGATAAATTATACTATTTAGTGGTTTTAAAGTATAATTAGAATATATTTTTACCATTTTATCCAATGGTTTTCATTAGAATTAATTTAACATTGAAATTGGACATAAACAATTGCCAATCTTTTGATATAAATTGTTTCTTAAAAACACGCTATTTGTTGTAACAACGGGAATTAATTATAAAATTAATTAATACAACTTATATGTTTGGAATTTTGTAAAATAGACATCATTTTTGAATTCGGAATATCAATTATAGCTTAGGGTGAAATTTTGGCCTTATTCTGAAAAACATCAATTTTTGATGAATAGTGAAACCACTAAGTGGTTGCTAAAAACTGATTTTTCGTTAAAATGAAATATTACCACTTCTGTGATTTGATTTTCAAAAATCAGACATACATGGTTGTCATTAAGAAGTAAAATGTGGTTCAATGAGATTAAAATAATTTTTTGGTGAATAGTAACTTTTACGTTCTTAATCGCGATTAGAGGTGATTAGTGTAGTTTAAGGTAAAAATAATGTTTTAATAATATGAGATGAGCTTGACACTTGTCCTACTCCTATTGGATGAGTCATGGCCGACCAAGACAACTCATTGGTCAACTTGGGGACCCCATGGAGCCACT